>OX596334.1:0-1421830 GCA_951394405.1 Coprinellus micaceus | reverse complement strand
CGGCTGAACAAGATCTGCAAGTGAATAGCGGTCAGAGGTGTTTGACCATGGACGACCCGTCCTACTTACCTTGAGCCCCTGTTGGGGCGACTTTCTCCTCGTCAGGATTCTTGTCAAGTGGTCCTGCTGTGTGTCGGGAGTCGTCATCGGAGCGTTGAGAGCGGATGACCAGGATCACTTACCTTGAGCAACATTAGGGCCTGATCCCTCTCCTTCCTCCTTCTCACCGCGGTCATCTGCTTGGGATACGGGCAATTGACCATCGGGGGTTGAGGCCGGAGGGGGAGAATGCGATCCTAACCCAAGTTCAACGAGGTGGCACTGATTAGGGACGGGGCGTACTTACCTTCAGCCTTGTCTCCGTGGGTCTCACCCTGGGCGGCAAGCGACCCACGACCTGCTTCCTGCGCCTGTGTTCCTAGCTCGGGTTCAGCGAGACTTCATTTTTGAGGAACAGGGTGTACTTACCTTTAACCTCGATCTTAGTTTGGTCGACATCCAACCCGCCGTCTGGTTCCGCGTTCTGAGCCGGGGCTAGGATGGGATATCAGTCAATGCCACATCGATCAAGAGCAGGGGCGCACGAACGTGGAGATGAATCCAAATCTGTAAGATCTGAAAGAGGTGCGTCGTCTACATCCATTAGTGGAGGGGTGGGTTCACTAGTCTAACGGCGAACATGAGGATCTATTCCGGAATCCCCCATGAATGGACTCACTTCTGCGAGGATCTTTTTTGCCTCCTCTTCCATAGCGCAGTTGACGGTGCCCGCCTCAGCGTTTACCTTGTTTAGGATCACCAATTTTGCTTTCAAGTATGCTTGCCCCATGGCAAGCGAGTGCTTGACCGACTTCAGTTTGCCGGTATGTTCGGGCAACCATTCATCGACAGGGAAGGCTACACCGCACGCATGAGATAAATCCAGGCCACGATCGCAATGTATATCACTCGCCTTTTTCCCGGCAGTAGGCGGCCGTCCCAAGGACCGTTTTCACTATCATGTACCTTCCGCGGACGTCTTTCACCGAGTCCAACACCGACGCGCGCATATACTCTAAACGGAAGGCCTCATTAAATGGTTACGACACCGCGAGTACACAACGTACCTTGTTTGGCATCGCTGGTCAATATCTTTCCGTCCCGCATTTTCTTCACGTAGTCTGGGTGGGCAACATTGTTAGAATGGCATGGATATCGTCCAGTCGAGGAAGGTCTTACACGCAGGTTGAGAAGGTTGATATTTCACCATGTTGTAGACGTTCAGTAGTGCGCGGAATTTAGGTGGGGGTTTGTGTGTTTGCGAGACGACGAATCCGAAGTGGGTTGGGTATTCGTAGTCTTGCTCCCGATCGCCTTTGACCCCGAGGATTCAACGGCGTATTTGGGCCAATCGGAGGGGGCGGCAGATGCCCTTCTGGATGGAGTGGGGGGTGTGCACCAGCGATAAGAACCGGGGTTGCGGAATCACGTAGGAATGGTGCAGATGATGTCGGTCGAGTGAGGCTGTACCTGAATTCCTAGGCTAACACCCTCCGCATCTACGAAGGTCTGCGGGGTGGCTGATACATTGTGGAAGAATACGAACGATTAAAGAGATGAATTTCAGACGCTGGGCTGAAGTTTGAGGCTCGAACCTCCCGCGGAAGGAGAAGGCGACTACCTAGCCAGGATGGACAACACCTCATCACGGCTGCTGACCGTTGCACCGTGCGACCAGCGCTCCTGTTCCATGCGAGCAAGGGCTTCCAGAAGGCGACCCGGCTGAGAGTGGTCCCACCTTGGCGAGGAGAGTCAGCCCTCCTCCAGCTGCAGTATCCTGTGCCAGGACCCGCTCCATTAACGAACACGACACCCTTTGCAGGGGTAGGTTGTTAGAAGATTACCCCTTAGTTCAAGAAAGGGACTCACTTTCCTAATAAGAGGTCGGGGTCGAGCAGACATCCATATCCATGGCTTCAGCCGATCAAGCAGACGGCTGCTGAAGGGCCAACCATGCGACCAGGGCCCCTGGCGCATGATGCCGATGCTCGTGATTGGGACCCCAACATCGAGAACATGGTGAGCACGGCGAAGGTATCGCTCACTGGCAAGCTATTGAGACGCCATCCTCTTCGAACGACGTATATATGAAGGGTTGTGGAAGGAGCAGTGGACCTGGGTCACTGCCTGGTGAGCGCTGATCAACAGATTCACGATCATGTGATGGCGACGCGTCCCGTGACGTCGTATAAATAATATATATGGAGCGCGATTTGATGGGTCTATAGGCCAAAGGTGCAATTTGGACCAGCGACAAAATGAAATATTGAATGGTATATACACTAACGAGAAATAGTTCCAATTCTCAGATTTTCCAGCGCCTTGTTCACTAAGCGATCACTTGTGTCCTCCCTATACAACTCCCACTCGTAGACGAACGATTTTGCGAAAGGCGTATGCTTGCTCAACCGACCGATCTTAGGACGCAAAGCCCCGGGGTTGTGGTGACGAAGGAAAACCAACTGTGTGACCTTCTCTCTTGATGATATATCCGTGTTTCGAAGGACGGTATGAAGCTGAGGCAAAAGCAAAGACTTGAAAAGGGACCTCTTGTGAACCAATTCCCGCAGAGCCACCTCCGCAGCAAGCACGAGGAACGAAAGGTCGCTGGTCGGTATCTTAAGCTCTTTAAAAGTCGATGAGTATCAGGCTTATCGCAGAAGGTTTTGCCTCACCTGGTAGGCCAGTTTCTACAACACCCACTGTAAGCGCGAGCCCGCAGAAGGCGAAATGATTCACGCACCCATGTTACGATAATAGAATATCTTGCCATCCTCCGTAAACCACTCATCCCTGACCTGCGCCTTCGCGAGAGCAATAAGATCCTCGTCTGTTGGTCTCCGCGTGAGCTCGTGGTACATTGCGTCGAATCTGTCGCGAAGAACTTCCTCGGACTCAGCAGAATCGGACGAGTCGGAATCTTCTGAATCGGAATCTTCCAGGCGTCGTCTCTTCGCTCTCGTGGGTTTGCAAGTGGCCTCAGTGGCCGATGCTTCTTGCGCTGTCGATGGGCGTAAGTATCGATAGTATTATGAACTGCAAAAAGCACGGTACTTGTGACTCTGTGAACCACATCTTGGATCTCCACATCCCCCAGCATGAGTTCAGACATATCGTGACTTGACAAACCCATGAGCGCTTCAACGGTAGGTGGGTGCGACGGTGTGAGCCTGGGAGGGATGCTTAGGAAAGGATGCGACATTTTCCCCGATGGGCGTGACCGAGGACCCGGCCGAAAACCCAAACCCTCACGGGACCATACCCCACTTACTCGGTTGATGCTTGCCGGTCATTCCCAGAATAAGTCGCATGTGGACGCGGTTATGATGCTAAAGGGCGGGGCGCTTAGCGCTATGTATTGAGCAACTTCGTTTGTCGAACACGACTTAATCCGAGCTCCTCCCAAGTACTACTCAGAGGCAGGCGCGTGTTCCATGCTGGATTCTAGGTCCAGTTCCTCGTCCACCTGGCCGGAATCCCACCTCTGCAGGTGCTGTTTCGCTAAGTCAAGTATGCTTTCCAATGTGGCTCCACGTGCGAGGCGCGTTTCGATAGCCTGAAGATTATCGACAATGAGAAGAACCTCCGGCTTGAGGATTAGCTGGAGGTCGACTAGCGGATCCGTGTTCCCAGCGCCATACAATTTACCCAGCTCGGTCTCCATCCGAATAATACGTCTGAGCAGGCCTTGGAACCGTGATAGAGCGCTGGAGAGAATCTCCATATCACGGCCTGCCGTTAAGATACCCAAGAGTTGGACCGTATACAGGGTGACGTGCGAGCCCCAAGTCAAATCGTTGACTTCAGTCGCAAGGGCTTCGACCTGAGCCTTCCATGCATCCCGGATAGCAGTCCTAGACCCCGTGTTATCAGACACAGGAGGACCGGCATTCCTGCTCCTTGAATTGCATTCAAGTCACGTCCCAATGTGCCAATCGATTGAGAAGCCTACGAACCTTCCTTGCTTTCCCCTAGGTTCTGGGGAATCGGTCCGCTGTCCCCCAGGTTCAGACCTATCCCTCCACCATGAGTCTACACTGCCCAGACAGATAAAAGGTGCAATGGCTCGCCTTTGATCACGAGGTAGAGTTTCCTTTAACTGTTTCACTTTTTTCTCCTTCGTCGGGTGACGAGTGCTCCGGTTTGTGGAGGAACCTTTCCGAACTGCGGCGTACTTCGTACGCCTTGCAAGTGACACCTTCTCCGTATTACTGTGGTCATTCTCAGGTTAGGTTCGTGGGCACACTTTAAGACGACAAGGCACCGACTCTTCGTAATATTTCTTGCTCCTCGCTGCGACCGCGGCTCGCAGTTCTTCTTTAGTGTGGTACTTGCGGGGTCTCCCCATGACTGCCTGCCCGGTTTGGCTGTCGGACACGCTTACTTTTCCTCTCGTTGGCCGACTGGTGCTTGACTGAGATGGTGGTATTCTACAAGGATGTGCGTGTGATGCAGAGCCGAGGTCGGGAAATTCATTTCCCCACGCCTCCGTATTTCTCGGAACGCCGAAACGAGTGGTCCACTGGCCCCTGGGTACACCCCACTGTGACTTTCAAGGTCATTATACGCAGAAAGGGTCCCACTGACGTTGCGATTAGATCCTCTTTCCCTTCACGCGAAGCCCATGGTGGGTGTACATCCTCGTTTGTATCAAATGCAGCGCAAGCGTGGCGTGGAAATAACTTATTTGGTACCCTTTAATTGAGCAAATTCGTCTCACGTTTACTCCCCTCCGACCCCTGGGCGCACTCCTAGACTTATGGGCGTGGTTTAAAAGGGTGAGTTAGAGGTTTAATGGATCCATCTTCGATATCCGACCCTTACCTAATTATGTCGGTACGATAGGGGATGGAGAGCGGGGTTGGCAACCTCGAATCCCCCGCGTTCTCTGGACACCGTAGTAACATTTGGTCTTGAACGAGAGCCCATACGCACGCAAATTCGAGCTGAAAGCTGGGTTTAGGCAGGGAGAGGATTCACCTTCCATAGGAACCCTCTAACTAAATTCCTCCTCACGACAGGAGACGGAGACTAAATTCCCGGAGGCCATGAGCAGAGAAGAATGCGACACTTTGAGGTGTCTCGAGATACGGTGACTTCACCCTGGTGCGACCAATACCGCATCGAATTGACAATGGCATATAGCAGCACATTTATCGCAATTGTCTCGTACCGCACTGGTATCGACTCGCTGGGGGGGGGATCGGGTGACTGAAGCGCTCGGTGACGACATGGGCGCCTACGTCAAACCCACAGCCAGAAAGACCGGAATGTCAAGCTACCGTCGGAACAGTGGCTCTATCTCTTATACACGTACTTACAGTGATCAGAGATGAGGATGAAAGAGAAATACATATTCCATTGAAGGCTCATATCGGCGTTTAGATAAGGACATGTTGATAATCGAACAGAAGCGCGGGCACTGCCCTAGATAGCAACATGTAGACTAAGCAGAAGGAGAAGTAGGATCATCAAGAGTAATACCAGACTCGGCGAGAAAGGCGTTGACCTTAGCCAACTTAGCCTCGGCCTCGGCAAGCTTTTCAGTAGCATCCTTGGCGGTCTCGTTGGCCTCGGTAAGCTCAGTCTGCAGGTCGGTCTTGGCCTTGCGTTCGGCACGGAGGAGGTTCGCCATCACCTTACTGGCCTGACCGTGGAGTCCTTCCATGGCGCCTTCGGGCCCCTCTCGAAGTTTCTGTGAACTATAATGCGCAAACGGAGTGGATGATGATGGGTGTTGAACGGCGATGTGTAACCAGCATCGTGTACGCCTTGAGAAATCCTCACACTAAAAAGCTAATTAAGCTTCGTTTGCTCGACTGACAAAGCTCGAAACCTACCCTCGTGAAGAGATCGTGGATTGCGACGTTGTAGTACTTGCATCCCTTGCTCGTATCCGTGAAGACGGGTTTCTTTTCTCTAGTACGGTAGAACACTAGGAGCGGATGTGAGTAGAAATTCGTCTAGAAGGATGGGGTGCTACTCACGCCCCGCTCGCGAACCCCGCCCCGCCCCCTTGACCATGCCAAAGATGGGATTGGCCAACGAGGGGCGCTGCCGAACACCTCGGCCAGATGTTTCACCCCCTTCTCCGTCGCTCGGCGTATCGCCTTCGAGTTGTTCATCCTCTAGCCCGTTTCCTTCATCGTTAAGTCTGGGCGACATAATACCTCGTCAATGGCCGACGTCTTTCCACCGGAAGCAGGGGTTCTTACCTCGAATCTTCGTCGTTGCTTTGTCCTGGATTTGGTGGCGCGGGGATGAAAGCCCCTTCAACGGCGCCGCTGTTCGAGATAGCAGATTTAGCAGTAAATCGGTAAAAGAGAACGGTCACCTACTTTGATTTCAGCGGGTCGGTCGACGGTTGAGTGCGTGCGTTGGGAGGCACCGGAGGGGCGGAGGCTGGGTTGGATGGGGATGTTCCGCTATCGACATTGGGGGCCGGTGGAATGGCGGTTGCTTGAGGCTCTGGCGCGTCGAAGAAGACGGCGAGGTCAGGGGCTTCTTCGTCCAATATGTCGAAAGCGGCGGGACCAACGCTTGCCTTTACAGCAGTTGACCGAGGCGGATAGGTCGGAGGGGAGGTGTTGCCAGTGTTGGAGGCAGGGGCGCCGGATGGCACAAAGGCGGGCACGTGCGAGGTGTGGGGGGAGACTTGCGTTTGAGGGGGCGGGTGCCCCCTGAACGCATGGGGCGGTGCCCCATATATAGGTGTCGCCACGTGTTGAGGAATGGAGGGAATAGCCCCGGATTGCTGAGGGATCGGGTGAGGGTAGGGGGTATGTGGATGCTGGGAGCTGGGAGGAGGATAGTGGGGGACGTGGGGATGGTGTGGGTACTGTGGGGCATAATACCACGATGAAGGGTGGGCACCGACAGGCTGCTGATACGGAGAATAGTGCATTCCTGGTGGCAAGGCACTATGACCAGCAGGGGGCTGGAAGCTCCCAGTGGGAGGGCCGACAACTGCCGGATCATACGAGGGTGGTATGAGTGGGGCAGTCTGGGTCCCGAAGCCTGAGGGGTGTTCGAGAGGGGTCGCCTGGGCGGCGAGGTTCGTCGAGGGCTGCTCGAGGAACGTTGACGGGGTACCGGTGCCGCCGTTGGCCCGACCCTTATTAACGGTGGGACGCTCAGCAGTGGGCACGGCCTTGGACGCGGGATTCGTACATGAGGAACAGTAGTCATGGCGAGATAGAGGCACTCACGCTTTTCGGTTTGGCGTTCTTTGACTTTCGCTGCTTGTCGGGAGGCGGGGGCATCGACACCTAGAGACGAATTAATGTGAGGGGATGAGAAGTCCAGTGGCTCGACCTACGTTCGTCTGCTTCATAACCCTCTTTTTCGGAGACGGTGCAGAAGGCTCGGGCTAAAGAGAAAATAGTGCGTGGGTGGATGAGTCGTAAGTAGGGGAACCTGTACAGAGAAAACAACGTACAGCCTTTCGCTTTCGCGGCGAGGACCGAGTCTCAACCATGCCGACAGCAGATCTGCCCTGTACGGAGGTTGAGGAGGAATCGGTAGGTCCCTGATTCATCCAAAGCGCGAGCTACTTATCTGGAAAAAAATCTGTGGCCGAGCTTGGCCGAAGAATCCCGGCGGGGGAAGACCCCAGCGGGCCTTGGTGTGATGGGAGGCCCCGGCTACGGTTGGACGCGTTGCCCAGCTCGATTCCGAAGAATGGGGTGAGCAGATTGTTGCCGACAACTTCCAGTCTCTTTCACAACCTACACCCATGCACGCCAACTCATCGACCTGATGACTGACGATAAGAAGCATAGGGTCAATTACGGGCGGAAGCGTAGGCGCCAGACCGCCTTCGACGATTCCGATGATGAAAATCCAAACGCCCATACGTTTCCAGCAGAGTTGCTCAAACAAGCCGACGACGACGACGATTCACCCACAAAAAAGCAGAGGAAGATATCGTATGCACGCCCGCAGATTAGGAAGGGAACTGGTCTGAACAATAGAGGAGGCCGTGCTGCCCAGGACCTTCAGGACGAACATCGCATAGCTAGTGTAGCAGAGGTGGACGCCACCTTGGACTCGGTGTCGCCCCATCCAGCAATGCCGAACGACTCCCACGCTGAGCCTGAGAACATATCACTTGTTACGGGCGAACTGGAGGAGTCGGAGATCAGGCCAACGCACGACATCCAACTGGACCTTTATATCGAGGCACTTCGCGCGGGCGTTGTCGAGTTCTCGCATATACACAGCGGGCGCATCTTTGCTGTTGTAGGATGGGACGAACAAAAACGCGAAGCCAAGGTGTTTGTTTTCTTTTTGACCCCATTGCATCAGTCGTTGATATTGTCTGCGCCGTGCAGGATCGTTGGTATCATCTGGAATACCAAACCCTTGAGGGGGAGGTTTACACTTCCTGCACATGCAGGATTTCAGGCCCGCAATGTGTCCACAGGCGCTATGCTACTGTCTTCACCATAGGAGACGAATACTCCGGTGCAGAAGGTCTGTGGCACCAGTTTCCTTCTGTTCATTCAGGCGAAACTAAGCCGTTCTTTATCACCGTTTAGACGATCCACCTGCAGCCAAAATAATATCCCAACGCGTCTTTCCTACTCAAGGGGTCTTCACAGAGCTCAGCGTTGAGGCTAAGAGCATGTCTGAGTTCAAAAGTCGGGCGATAGTTAGCCATGTTGGCTATGTCCGAGATAACAAGTCTTGGAAGTGCTACATCGACGGTGAAGGGGACTCTTCGCACTGTCCCCACATTATGGAGGCCTGCAGACTGATTCCGGATCGCTACGAAGAGAGTCTAACGGGTCCTGTCATACCGAGGAGCGACAGGGCGCGTTCGGTGACTGAGCTCGGTACGTGTTTCATAGATCCTGGTTGCTGCATCTTCCTAACGAGAGACCAACAGTGCGGGGACCTGGGACAACTGTGTCCTACCTCCCCATTCGCGTCCCTTGGTGGGCTCGCCTGCCCTCTGACCCGGTCCCTTACCCAGACCGAGGTCCGTTCGTCCCCCCAAATAACGACTACGTTTTCCGGCTGGATAAGGACTCATCCTGTCGATGTTCAAGCAAGACGCGTACTCGGTACGACGCCAAGAAGCCAACGGTCCTTCACCCTTGCAAGGTCTATACTACTGCTGGACTCCATCACCTTCATATCGAACTTCAACGGTGTCCGAGCTGTAAGAAGAATCGTCGAAGATACATTGGTCCTGATCCCCGAGCTCTCGGGGTTTTCAACTGGAATAACATTGTGCTTGTGTCGCACGAGATTTTGGACGACTACACGAGCAATTTCACAAGTTCGGAGACGACTTTCACGACTTGGGTCCTCCTGATTAGTCGACGCTGGAGATACAGCAAGTTTATGGGAGAAGACCTATTCCGTGCCATATGGTTTTCGTACGCCTTCCTTCAGCTGTTCGACGACGACATGGTTTGCAGAACCTGCGGCCCTAACCCCGACACCGTAATCTGGGATGGCGTGACGGTGGGGTTCGGCCGCAACCGCCTGAAGGACTACTTGCGTCCCCCTACCAAAGTTCACGCCGACTCAGTGGTTAGGAGGGGCGCCACTTACGACCCAAAGCAACAACTCCTGACAAATGCTCAGCTCAGAAAGCGCTTGCGCGGTGTGTTGGAAGGCCCCAACTTGGATTTTATCCTCGAAGCTTCTCCCGACCTGCACCAGGAACATCCAACGCCCTCCACCTCCAAAATTCCCGAAACTCCTACGCGACTTCCCAGCCCTTCAGCGTACCCGACGCCTCAGGCGACTCCTGGATCCTGGTCGTTCGCCTCGCCATCCGCCTTGCCTTCCAATGATGGCGACACGTTCATTGGTGTGACAGACCTCGCTGTCACGCTGTTCCCTTCTGCCCTTCCGCAGGAAGACGTTATCACGGTCACGTTTCCAACCGCGCCGTCTCTACCAGCTGTCCAAGAGCAGCAGCCGACGCCGATCACACCCCTCAAAGGGAAGGCATCAGAGTTCGGGGCCTCTCGACAGACTTGGCTGGTCAAGGGTCATCTGGATACTATAGCGTTCGTGACGAACGGCCTCAAGTCGCTGTGCCCGGAACTGGCAGTGTTGTTCGAGAAATACTTTGGGGCCGTGGCCTACGCGAGCGGTCGCCGCCCGTCTCCTGTGTGGAAGAATTTCTTCATTCAGGTATTGAGCAATTTCGTGTAGCCATAAACGTTGCTCATGTGTCACTTCTTAGATTGCGGCTGAGGAGTCGGTGCTTCAGATGGTCAATGCGGAAAGTATGCCGGGCGTATTGTCTTTCTTACGGGAGCCCTCGATACGGAATGCTGGGAGGGTGGTCTCGGTACCGGCATTCTACAAGGTCCTCATGCACCGGGAGGGCGGCGCAGACATCAAGCCGATCGCCATCGTGTTGAAGTGGGTTTATGACGAAGCGCGGAAGACAATGAGGCGATTGACTATGAGAGTGCCTGACAGCCCAATGCTCACCATCGACCACGTCGCTGTTGGCGATGGCGATACCTTAAATGCGGGCGATTCACTTTCTCTGGTTGAGGATGAGGAGGACGAGGATGAGGTCATGGCAGATCATTGGAGTAAAGTGAGTTTGAACGGTTCAACTTGCTTGCCAAATTGATCATTGGTTTCTCTAGACAGGTTGCCTTTACTCGATGCCTCAAATTCGTTACCGACCAAAGTATCCCAGCCTCAAGGACCGCAAAAAAGAGACCAACGAACCGAGGGGCGACCGCTGTGGCAAATACTATTCAACGTACGGGAAGAAGAAGCTGACTGGAGGTCTGATGGTATGCTGGTGCTCCCATAGCATATGCTATGGGTTTCATGCTATACCACAGACTGAAGGGCGCGATGATGTCTTCTCCGCAATGGTTACCAGATGGCCAGTTGCCCCTAAAACGGTTATTTACGACTTCGCCTGCGCTCTCGGCCCGTATTGCATGCTACGGGAGCCTGTTTTCTTCGGGAAGACGCGGTTTTTGATCGACTACTTCCACTCGAACGGGCATACCAAATGTAGCCCGGCATGCTTTCTGTCCCAATACGCTTCTGTGGATACTAGGCTGGTTCCCATCAACTCAAGTGCTGGGGAGTGCGGCAACAAAGGATTAGGCAGGATTCGCAAAAGTGTGAGTTATATGGGGCAGGATAGGGCGGTGATCTACACGAAGGTCTTCCTTTCGGTGTGGAATCGCAATTTATTCCTAGACCCCAAGAAGGGAAGGGGGAAGAGATACGACGAAGCAGAGCCTGTTGAGAACGGTCAAATACCCGTAGCACAGTGATATCCTTCTATGGGCGCTTGTAGTCTGTACTGCAATCTGAGTTATCCAGCCGGTCATCATTCGGTATTGTTCGCGGGAATCAAAACACTGAACCAGTAACGAAAACTGCCACTGAACGTCGCAAATCATCCACCTACTCACCATGACCTCTTCAACTACCCAGACTCAAGGAAACCGCATCGATACTCTTCCCAACGAAACATTGGAAGAAATATTTATGCTATCTGGTCAAGGCATCGAGTATCCACTCTGGGGAGAACAAGGAACACAATATGCGTGCTTTCATGGATCGCCTTCTGTGGGTGGCATACCCCTGGTCTGCGTTCGTTGGCGTAGGCTGTCTCTGGCAATACCGCAACTATGGAATGCATTCCCCGTCTTGTACAACGCCTCCGATCCACGTCGAATTTGCAATACCGGCTCATTCAAATGGTATCGAAAGTACTCCGAGGGCCAACCGTTGTCCCTCATTATCGCTCCTGAAGCTTGGGTCACGGATAAGCCCAGAGAGAGTCCGCCAACGAGTCCGATGAACTTGGTGCGACAAGTCGGCCGTATGGCTCCCCGTGTTCAGCACCTCGTGTTCCTTTTGGACGATCGGCAGAAGGTCAGGCGGACTCGGACTCGTGAAAGTTGTGGCGGATCCCTGACTGACGGCTCGATAGGCAAACGGATACCTGCTCCTCCGTAGACAAGACTGGAAAGGGCTGCAAAGCATCACAGTTTCAAATCCGGAAGGCACGAGTTACTTCCTCAAGACGGCAGGCTGTTGGAAGGCACCAACGTTGCGTTCCGTCACCGTCCGTCTTGACGGTGTCGTTCGATTGAGGGCGGCGATCCTAGTTCAACACCTTGAGCACCTCTCGCTTGAGACGGGTGATGAGGTCACGCCCCTCGCGGTCCTTACTATCCTCAAAGAAGCCTCTCGTCTGTCCTTCCTCCGCATTAGAATGGACAGTGGTACAAGCGATTTCTTAACAGACGGCTATTCTCAGCCTTCAGAGGTGCCTCCCCTTCCGCACGTCGAACACCACCACCTTCGCCATTTGGACCTCTACTACGACCACGATCACAGCGAATACAACTTGGGCATTCACAGCAAGCCGTTCGACCATTTAAATTTGCCATCGCTGGTACGTTTCGTGTACGCGAGGCGGGGACGTATCACGGAATCGTGCGGGGACGGGCTCTACTGGCTCTGCCGACGAGACAACTCAGCTCTCACTTACTTATCGTTAACGAGATTTGTGAATCCCCACCGACTTCGCATCGCACTCAACCGCCTCCCATGTCTCGAAGAATTCAACTATCTTCTTCCATTTCCCCTCTTTTCCAGCCTGGACGACGACGAGCAGGAGCTTCTCGACGACGAATTCCTTCATTTCCTTGCGGGTGGTGTCGGGGGTCGTATTCCATGTCCAAATCTCCGGAGGGCTTCCTTCGGTTTTGTGGAGTGGACGCCGGCTGCGCTCGAAAGCCTACTGAGACAAAGGATACATGGTACAGGTGCGAGTAAGTTACGCCATCGTTTTTGAAGGTTAACTTTTGTTCTAACGTTTACGGGCGAAAAGGTTCTTCGTACCGCGGGCGGCTGGCTAGCCTGAGGGTCGGATATTGGTTCCTGGACGAGGCGGCCATGCTGCCTCATATTGCGAGGTTGGTCACCGAGTATTGCAACGCAGATGGCTTTCCAGTGCTCCGCGTCGATGATGTAAACCTCCCAGAGGAAGCTCTAACTGAGTATGCCTCGCGGGACAGCCTTACATTGGAGGATGTGGTCGCATCGATGGCACGCAGGGCCCCTGAGGAGGAGTAATTTCTGGCAGGTGGGACGGAGGTGAATGGGGAGGATGGAGGTCCCCCTTGAAATTTTTACCTTCGCCTACGGTTTTTTATTCTGACAGCCTTAAAATGGGTACTGAGCCTTACTGAGGGTGGGGAGTGGTCCGGCACAATCCAACTGGGGGTATGTCATACGGTGGCGATAGTGACCACTGCATGCGCGACTTTGCACCAACGACTTGGAAAACAAGTTTGACTCATCCCACCTCTACACATTCTCCTACCGCCCATGACGAGCAACATGACAACCAGGGAAGCCTTAGGGACCATCCTTTCTAAACTCGACGAGACGAACGCCAGAATTTCGACCTTGGATGAACGCATGACACGGCTGGCCTACGAAGGAGAGAAAACCCAGACACGACTGGGGGCTGTCATCAAGGAATACGAAAAGGAGAGAGAGATATGTAGGAACCTCGAAGTGGTGAACACCAACATAACCGAGAAGATCACACGTCTGCGAACGAAGCTAGTCAACACCTGGGATAGGGTGGATACTCTGATATGGTTGGAGAGGAGGGTAGGTCTCGGGGAGCGACAACTGCAAGCGTTATTGGGACATTGACGTGAAGAATAGGGCATCGCCGGTGGAGACAAGGCCGTCAAGGAAGAGGAGGAAGATCTGATGGCTTTCAAAAAGGAAGAGGAGGAGGATAAGGAGCCGGAGAGGGGCGACGGCGGCGGCACCACCACGTACGAAGATAACACGTCCGACTTCGGGGGAGAAGAGGAGGTTGGCGGAGAAGAGGATATGGAGGAGGTTAGCATGCTACTCTGTGTTTCTGAGTTTGATCGGGAATTCTAGTGGGATGGTTCATGCATTCGTGGCGCGTATCGTTGAGTCGTGGTTAGGTCTGGTTAGGTGGGAGAATAAATTAAGCGCTGGGAACCTCCGGTTGATCTTCGGATCATATACGATAAGGATTCTGGCAGCGAACGAAGATAGATATTGCTTCAAAGATTCTCCGGTCGCCGGTGAGCTTCGATTCAATTCTATCCGAGCTTGCGAAGAGTTGCCTTTTACGATATATGGGCGCTTATCGAGCGGCTAGCATCGTCGGGATGATGGCGCGTGATGAGTGAGGGGCGTGATGCGGTAGGTCATCGAAACATATTCCTAGACCGTCACAGAGAGTCGTCTTGAAGTAAAGAAAGGCTGAGAAGGAGCGTAGAAAGCCCGGAGGATGGAATTCTGTACGCAGATCACAACTCAATTTGGGTGCGCGCCGGGCGTCAGCTCGACGTTGGTACACCATATATGGATGAGAAGGAGATTCCGCGTTAGTGTGTATATGGTCGACTACGGTGCAGGGGTGGTTCTTAACTGGGATGGATGGATGTACGGAGGCCCGTTTGCGAGATGACTATGTTACAACTTTGAAAGTGAGTGTAAGATGCTATGCAGTGAGCCAAGAAAGGATGGTATAGAAGATTGAGCAAGCCAAAATATAGGGGGATGTGAGGAGGACATGAGTGAGTAATGAACAGTGGGGCAATTATAGGTGATGACAGAACCGTAGTGCTATGTGAACCGGTACTGTGCACCAAGAAAGACGTTACTATACAATCAAGAGGCATTGACGAAGTCGGACGGGGTTGCTATCACGAAAAGAGAACGGGGAGGGGGAGCGTCAAGAGGAGAGCACGGGCATGGGAACAACGGCGTCGAAGTGGCTCTTCGAGAGCGTCTTAGACGGCGTTTTGAGGGCGAGGTCGACGTTGCAGTTCGTGGTGGTGGTGGTGGTGGTGGGGGTAGCCGAGAGATGGATGGACGCTCCAGGCCGAGCAGGGGTTGGTGACCGGGGGGCGATGGAGGTGGGGTACCGGGGGCGTCGTTTTCGTGGTGCTGGGGCTGAGGGGGTCGACGACGGAATACGGTGAGAAGGGGAGTATGGTTGATCGTGGAACGAACGGGGCACGCACCTGGGGTTGTCACACCGGGAAGGCGCCGGGCATGTTGACGACAAAGACATCGAGCCCGTCCACGTTCCGAAGCTCCCCACCCGCTTCGATGTCCATTTCTCCTGCATTCCAAACTCCTTCACCTTGTACAAGTTGCTCGATGGGTTCGTGATGCGGCTGCGGAGCATCGTCGCGTCCTCCGAGGATCTGAAGCTCGACGTCGTCGCCGTTTGCGGGGTTGCGCTGGCGTTGGATGGCGCATGGCCTCCAGAAGCGGTCGAAGAAAGCCCAAGTGAGTACGAGGATGGTGACGGCGACGCCCACGGTGTCGAGAACTTCGTTTCGTTTTGCAAGCGCGGGCTGGAGGAGCTCGGAGGGTGCGCGGGAGTCGTGCTGGAATCCGGCGTGATGGGCAACGACGCGACAAACGACTACGGGGTACTTACAACGGCGTTGATAACACGAACGACGAAAATGAGCACGAGGAGTGCGTAGATCAGAGCCCAGGGGATAACGTTCCACCAGCTCTCCCAGGACCTGCCCGTCGCTGTTCGCGGTTGAGTGAGGGCCGTGGTGACTAGTATGCTGAGGAGATTGGAGGGGTCGATGGAGATGAGAGACATCGCTTGGTTAAGGTGAGTAAGTTGGTGGAAGGGAGAGGTGATGGATGCCGGTGAGATACCGGACTGTGGGAGAAACCCAGAACGCCGGTCGCGTTAAGCGCCCATGATCGGTAAGCACTAGGTGACGGTTTCCTTCGACTGCATTGGGAGGAAACAAGTATCTGGGGTTCGGTAGTGCTAAAATGGAGAGGTATGCCCGGGAGGGGGTCAGTCAGACAGCGTCTCAGTACAGTTAGTGCCCTCAATCAGCATGATTGAGTACCGAAGGTCCGGACGTGAACGAGACGGAGGGTATGAATAGTGGGCAATTCGACTACGTCCGAGCCCCGTGGATTGGGCTACGAAGGTTTGAACGTTAGCGCACCCGTACAACGTATCTCAGGTTGCAGCTTGGCGAGACTGCAGACGCCGTTTTGGCGATCGTCTGGAGCTGGGGAATTAGACTACGAATCCAGAGGGTGTCGTCCCTCGTCGTCTGGCCAGGCATTGAGCTTTGGCTCGTATGGGAGATTTAACGACGAACAGCTGTGCTCACCTGGGAGACCGGACCATATACGCGGCCTTCGTAGTCAATCCACGCGATTAACGAACCGGTTTCTAGGGGGAGGTGAGACTGCGATCGTCTGGTCTATGGTGTAGCCGGACAACTAGACGAGAAATCCCCTGTCGTCCGTCGGGGGGTCCGTAGGACAAAGGGGCCCTCTAGCTAGGAGATCACGGTACGGAACGGAAGTGTGAGGCGGGGAGTTCGACTACGAATCTCCCTTTAGGATGCTCTTACCAGGGGAATCGGGCTACGAATGGAGGCTCGGGTGGCTCATTCGCGCGGTGACTTAGGGGCGGGGATTTGGACTACGGATAATGATTTAGAATGGGCTTACAGGGGGAATGGGACTACAAAAGAGTTGTGAGCCGGGCCATCAGACTACAAAACGAAAAGGTGAGACCGGGGTTTGGACTACGAATGATGATTGAGGGTGGATTTACCTGGGGAATCGAACTACGAATGCAGCTTTGGCCAGCCATTTGCGCGGTAAATTAAACTACGGGGGTTCTGGTGAGGCGGGGATTTGGACCACGAATCGTCGTTCGGACGTGCTCACCTGGGGAATGAGACAACTACAAAATGGGGACGTGAGGGGGGATTAGGACTACGAATGGGGTCTGGGTTGCTGGTCTGTATGGTACATCAGGCTACAAAAGATCTGGTGAAGCGGGGGTTTGAACTACGAATCGTCGTTCGGATGCGCTCACCTGGGGAATTAGACAACGAAACGACGGCGTGAGGCAGGAATTGGGACTACGAATGGGTATCACTTGCTCGTCTGTACGGTACATTAGACTACAAAACGAGGACGTGAGGGGGGGATTTGGACCACCAATGTTCGGATGGGATGTGCTCACCTGGGGATTGGGACTACGAATTGGGTCTGCGTTGCCGATCTGTACGGCACTCTAGACTGCAAGAGATTTGGTGAGGCGGGGGTTTGGACTACGAATCGTCGTTCGGACGCGCTCACCTGGGGAATTAGACAATGGAACGAAGACGTGAGGCGGGGATTGGGACTACGAATGGGCATCATTTGCTCGTCTGTACGGTACATTAGACTACAAAACGAGGACGTGAGGGGGGGATTTGGACCACCAATATTCGGATGGGATGTGCTCACCTGGGGATTGGGACTACGAATAGGGTCTGGGTTGCTGATCTGTATGGTACATCAGGCTACAAAAGATCTGGTGAGGCGGGGGTTCGGACTACGAATCGTCGTTCGGACGCGCTCACCTGGGGAATTAGACAACGAAACGAAGGCGTGAGGCGGGGATTGGGACTACGAATGGGCATCACTTGCTCGTCTGTACGGTACATTAGACTACAAAACGAGGACGTGAGGCGGGGATTTGGACCACCAATGTTCGGATGGGGTGTGCTCACCTGGGGAATGGGACTACGGACAGGTATATTGGGTCCTTCGTATGCAGGATCACACCACGAAAGGAGATCATGCGTCACGGAGAGTGTGTGCTCACCTAGGCGATTGCACTACCAAGCGTGCGTTGAGGTCGGGAGTTCGGCTACGAAGGGGGGCTGTGAGCGGGGGAATTTGACCACGCAGATTTCTTCGTAGTCTAGAGAGACCAAGGATCAACGCCTTCGCTGCGCCCACGGACGACGGGTACTGGTTTGTAGTCTAGTCAGACATATCATTCCGGAGGAAAACCACACCCTCGTATAGGAGTTTGGACTACGAAAAGCACTTTCAAAGTTCGGACAGACAACAGTCGGCGAGGGGATCAGACAACGAGGCTTATTATCCCTGGTCGCAGTCATATCAGACTACAGACTGAGTGCCGAGTGAGCGATATGTTGGGTACATGGGACTACAAAAGGCTGCTCACTGGGTGAGTCGGACTACGACAGCTGGCCGTTGGGTGGCCAGACACTCAATATTCGGGGCCTGTTTGTGCTTGGTGAGGCATTCAGACCACGAACAGCCAGCCGTAGTCTCACCAGACGAGAAAACCACGAGAGCGCCTGTTGTTTGGGTGGACACCGGAGACTTACGGGGGAACCAAACTACGAACACGCCCCGGTCACATGCCAGTTCGATTAGGGATCGGCTCACCTGGGTGATTGGCCCACGGGTGCACGCAGTCTGACGATACCACGGATGCTCGGGGGACGAGACGATACACCTTTTGTATACGATGTATTGAACCTGAGTAAACCCCAATGTAATACGCTAGACCCCTTCTGTTGACAATCAATGTGGCTGTGCGTCGGAGTTCCGACCTGGCAGCATCACGCAGTATGCCCTGGCGGTATCGCGACGTGTGCCGAATGATGTGACGGGTATCTGGGGGATTGTCACGTCCGTCGCTGCTCATCATCAGCGACATTGCTCTCCTTGCTCGTCGCCGCCATGGCTAGAGGCGGCCACTCACCCAACCCCGCTGCACTACCAAAAGTCGAGTTTGTCAAGGTCCAGGATGAAGTCTCAGCTGGTGGCCCACCGGGGGTGCAGGACGGCCAGGCGAGGTCGTTTGGATGTACGCCGACAGTGCTATCTCTATAATATTGAACTGACGCGCATCCCAAAGACAACGATGGGTACCCATATACCCGACCTGAGCTATACATTCGACACATCGGTATGCGAACTGTTCCAATGCACCAAGCGTTGACTAAATGTACAGCGATTAGAACCGCTCGAGATTGACCTGGCTAGGCAGGTCGAATACGACATGGACGAGCAAGACGAGGAGTGGCTAGAGGCCATCAATGCAGAGCGAAAGAAGGAACACTTGGACCGGATATCTGCAGAGACGTTTGAGATCATCATGGATAGGTTGGAGAAAGAGTGGTTTGACTTGGTGCGTTCTCGTTCTGCGTTGTTTCCTCTGCTAATTGCCTTCTAGACGAAGAACCTCCCGAAATCTGACTTGGCGATGCCGTCCGAGGACTCGACATGCGCGGTTTGCGATGACTCGGAAGGGGAGAACAGCAATGCTATCGTTTTCTGCGACGGCTGCAACCTCGCCGTGCATCAAGGTCAGACGAGTTTTATATGGAGCCTAAACGACGCTGACCCTGCTGTTAGACTGCTATGGTGTTCCATACATCCCAGAAGGACAATGGCTCTGTCGAAAATGTACAGTATCACCCGAGAACCCGGTACAGTGCTACTTGTGTCCCAACGAAGGCGGAGCGTTCAAGCAGACAATTCATGGCGAGTGGGTACACCTGCTGTGTGCAATATGGGTACCAGAGACGCGGGTTGCCAATGATGTCTTCATGGAGCCTATCACTGGTATTGAGAAGATATCGAAGCAACGTTGGAAATTGGTGCGTACATCCTTGGTCATCCACCATCGTCCTAACTAGTTGGTTAGAGGTGCTCGGTATGCGATGTTCGAGAAGGGGCTTGCATCCAGTGCGCCAAATCATCGTGCTTCATCGCCTTCCACGCGACTTGTGCTCGCCAGGAAAAGCTGCTTCTGCCCATGAAAACGACCCAAGGCGCTGAACAAGCTGTCCTGCAAGCCTTTTGCGAGCGCCACCTCCCCGACGAGCAGCAGAACATTCGCGCTGCGGCGCTTGCAGTTGAAGAAGAGCAAGTCGACAATAAGCACTCTTCGAAAGCTGCTAGAGCGTACAACAAGACATACAAACCTGGGCCACCGATCGTACCCGCTATTATCGTCAACCGTATCACGCAATATATTCACAGAATCAAGATTCGGAAGAAGATAGAACTTGTCCAGCTTATTTGCCGTTACTGGAGTTTGAAACGTGAAGCAAGGCGAGGGGCACCGTTGTTGAAGAGGCTCCATCTTGAGCCATGGACGGCCAGTGGAGGCAAGATCCAGACAATCGAGGAGAAGCGGATGAAACTTGAGGTCAGTTCTTGCCTCCCTCGCGCGCTCCCCGTAAGCTAAACGCCCGGGTGACCCAGCAACTACAAGCCCTTCGACGCGACCTCACCTACGTCAAGATGTTAACGCTCTTGGTTAAATTCCGTGAGTTGAGGAAGCTCCGCCAGACGGAAATTACACACCGGGTTCTATCGTCGGCACTCTATCCTCACGAGGCTGCACTTCGAATGGCACTCGAAACGATCATGGCGTGAGTACCGCCACGTTCTCCTTTTCGCGTTATCCCTGAGCTTGTGCATTTCAGTGCAGACAAACAAGACTTCTTCAAGAACCCGGTGAACAAGAACGAAGTGCCAGACTACTTCGACATTGTCCTCAACCCCATGTGTTGGTCAATGGTTGAAGACAGGTTGGACAAGCACGAGTACTGGGACGTCAAGACGTTCAAGGTACGTACATGGCTCTACTTCAAGGCTCCCTTCTAATAGCCTTGCAGGACGACATCGACTTGGTCATCAATAACGCGATACTGTATAACCAACTGGGGACACCCTTCTACAAAATAGCTCTCAGGATACGATCAGTGTCACAACCAGCCCTGAAGAAACTGGAAGGTCTGGCTCTGCCACCAGCAGCGATACCACAGCAAACAGCAGGAGACGCCGAGTCTCCGTCTCTACCTGTCATTGGCGATCTCGAGTCCCCACTCGAAATTTTGGAGGTACTGCTCTCAAGGGATTCCGTGAAGGACGGTCTCAACCTCGAACTCGGCAATAGCAATCCGATCGCATCCTTACTAGCCACCGAATTCGCACAATACAAGCCACCCGTCATCGCTCCTCCGTCGCCGGAACTCCCACCGAAGGTACCTTCAAAAAAGAGCAAAAAGCGCGACCGACGAGCGGAGGCTGAGCGGGCGAAGGCAAGGAAAGCGGTTGCTTTCGTGCAGAACCCAGACGGTTTGCCTATCGAAGATGCCGCGCAACATGCACTGGATCAAATGGTGGTGGAACCGACAGAAGAGGGAGAGGGCAAGGGAATCGACCTCAGAGAACCGCGAACTCGAGCAAGTATCGCGGCTGCTGTGGCGTTTGAGATCGAGGCCCACGGAGGAGTGCTGCCCGAGCATGATGGAGTCAAGCTCGAACCACCGCCACCTCCACCTGTCGAGGCAGCGCCCGAGGCTGGACCGTCGAAACCGCCCAGGAAACGTCCTTCTATGACGTTGCCACCGCTTTCGATACCGAGGGTAGTCGATGATGTTGATAACCAAGGTTCCTTCCAACTCTTTAACAGCGGTTGGATCCTACCAGCCGAGTCCAAGCGTCACGGTCGGACTCCCGTTGAAAAAGCTAGCCTACCTCCCCCGAAGAAGAAGCAGAAGATGGGTACGCCAGCATCCTTTCGTCTACCAGGTTGTTTTCACTGATCCCCCTTTCAGATCACCAGTTGTCGAGGCGAGCGTCTGCCACATCCGAGGCGAAGACCATGTCATCTCCGGTCGAAGATATGCAGAACGCCGCGAGCACATCCGCTGCCGGTGAGGACTCCAGCAAGATGGAGGTCGACCCATTCACCACACCGGTCTCTGCTAGCTTTGAGTTCCCTGAGGATGGCGTCCGGAGAATGTCAGTGGATGCTTCTGGGCGGGTGGTCATCGAGGAACTGGATACCCCATATACGCGCCGGCAGAAGTCAATGAAGAGGAAGGCGGAGAAGCAGAAAGTGGCGGAACCAAGTGCCGGCCCGGCGAACCAAGAGGAGACCGCCGACCAAACTCCCATTGACGTCGTTCCGCCTTCTGTTCCCTCCACAACCCCGACGTCCGAAGCCACTGCACCGCTAGCCCGCCGGGGCCACCGAAAGGTTTCCATTGAAGTCCCGGAAGACGCGGCGGATAGTGAGTCTGAGTTGAGTGAACTGAGCGACCTACCTAGCGACGCGGGGCCAGGGTCTGAGGCTGGGCCGAGTAGCTCGAAGCAGGAAAATACAACAAGGAAGAAGCCGACGGAGGCGAGGAGGAAGAAGAGTAAGCGAGTGTCGCAGAACTACGAGGGCGGAACATTGGTATGGGCTAAAGCAGGTAAGGCCTGTCCCCGAATCGTTGATATGCGCACGTTCTGACATTTCACTTCCCGCAGAATCGTACCCGTGGTGGCCAGCAGTCGTGTTCGATGCAGATCATTCTGACATTCCTGCCAACGTGCTCGACAATTTCATGAATTTCCGAAAGCGGAGGAAAGTCAAACTGTACATTGTCAGGTTTTATGACACCACCAAATCTTGGTTAGCGATAGTTCGCCTCTACCGACATGCAAACCACTAACATTGGGTTCAAGGCAATTTCTTCCTCGAGACAAATTGAAGGAACTAGGGGAAGATAAAGGTAAGGTGAACTCCTCGTGTGCAATCCAGTTATTGACTTGACACCTCGTAGCGCTCGACGCAGACATGATAGCCCAACCGTCCATCAACCAGAAGTGGAAATCGGGGAGTGTGAGGGGGCAGTGCCGCGTGGCCTACAGGTTTGTTTCCAACCGTTCCAGCTTTCCACTTCGTTTGACCACGTACTTTCAGGATCGCCTGTGCGGAGATTGAGCCCAACGAGGAGACCGATGATAGCCCTGAGGGTGCTCAGAATCAAACAGAGGGTGCCGAATCCTAGTACCCCATTTATGCTAGTATCGTCGGGCTGTAAGCGCGCAAATTCGATATCCACCCCCTTGTATATTGTATACTATCACTAGCCATGTTTAAACGAGGTTGTACTACCTGCTGAAGGCGGAAGGCCTTATCCTGGCGCTTAGGCCTTAGGTCTTATACGACAACACTTGCTCCTGCTGCCTCACAGACAGGTGCGCCTCGTGAGAAGCAACTGCCGTTCTGACCAGGGGTACCATTTCGGGCCCCGACCAGGTGCGAGGGGACATCTCTATCTTGCCTTTGCCCATCCTTTCAGTAGTCCCACCCAACTATGCCATCTGTGTTACGTTCTACCGCATCCGTGAGTTCAAATCCCCTTGATTATTGCAAAATTTATTGACGTTTCCTTTTTCTAGAGGAGCAGGATCCCACAGCCTGTGCGTTCATAGTCCCTCTCGAAAAACACCGCATCCAAATCTCGGGACTCATGTTGATATAGGTCCTGGTTAGAGCGAGAGAGAGCACAGACGTCGCGTCCCTCGAGAAACCATTCAAGCTCTTGAGCCCAGAAACCTACACTTTGAGCCTCATTGACGTGGCGTTGCACCACCTAGATCCGGCCAGGAGGATCACTCCTCCTGTCCCCGACTCCCTGCTGCGCCATAGGAACCCCCTCCAAGAGCCACAGTATCTGGAAGAGCTACGCCTTCAGGATGCACGGGCGAGAGCTGCCCTGCTGTGTGGATCAGTTGGACTATCTGCACTCCTCAAGCATTGCCCCGGCAACCTTCGACAGCAGGCTACTGACAGGATAGTCCCACATCTAGACGATATCCTGTCGTGGTATGAATACTTCGGCACCTCCGCGTTTCTAGTACAGAAGCCAGAAGAGCACTACTTTGTCGGCGATCCGAGCCGGCCTTGCGAAGCCTTGTGGAGGATATTCACGGTGGACGAGTGGGGCCCACTGAAGGAGCATCTGATGCGCTCTGTTGACAAACTCGTTGGCTATGCTATTTCCGCATGGCTCGCGAAGGATCCCCGCGTCGACTACGGTCCTTTCCTGTTGAAGTCTTGGTCATACTCTTCTGCTGGTCAAGGCCCCATCGAACACCTTATGAAAATCCTCCTATCGCACGACGAGAGCCGTCAAAGGCTATACGACATCCTTTTGGATTCACCGACTCTCTTGGCCCGTTTACTTGACTCTGCTACCTTCAGATGCAAGTACATATCCGGTCTCACAAAGTCGGAAGTCAAAGAGTATCTCGCGGACGACGCCTCCGCGGCGGTGGAAGCCATCTTCAAGTGCCTAGATCAAGTCATGATCGTCGTAGTCAAACTATGTGACCACCCCGTCTTGGCTAAAGATATCCTGAAGTCCGACTTCTTTCAGTATCTTACGGAGGCCACCGTCTCGTGGCTCAATCAGAGCGACGTCAAGCATGACGAGAAAATATCCGTGCAAGCGTTCGAAACCATGGCACGCGTTCAAGCGCTCATCGTTACCGAACGAGAGAAAAGTGGCGCACACTGGAAAGGCTGCTCTCGTACGGTCGACATGATGATGCGCGGCGGATACATGGATATACTCTACCACGGACTCCATTCTCGTGTATGGAGGGCCAGGGAAGTGACGGTGCAGCTCTTGCAAATACTTCGGTCCGAGTGCGACGGGAAACCATCCATCGCTCGAAAGTTGTTGGACCGGCTCAAGTATCTGCGTGGAGACAATTTTGCGGACCCCCACTTCCTTCCAGACTGCGGTTCTCATGAGTACTGGGCGGCCCTGGCCACCCAGGCAGCAGCTGGTGGGCTATACGATAAGGAGGAAATCTTGCCTTTGTGCGACAACCTTTCTGTGAGTCCTATGCTCTTCCATGAAGAAGTTTATTTGACCAAGAATTTCCTGTGAAGTGCCCAGGGGATCGCCGACAGTTCGAAGCCTCCCGGGTCTGTTCAGGGTGCCACTCTCTCGTTTATTGCTCTCCTGAATGCCAGAGGGAGGATTGGAAGGCTCTGCATCGTCAGGAATGCACTAAGGCACGAAACCATTTTTATCAAGGTAAGTGGTTGTCAATTTCCCTCGTCTTTCTAAGTTAGCTCACCGGACACGCTTTGATGTCCTTGGTTCTAGATCCTCTGGCAGACATCCCTCAATACACCCAATCAATGCGCTTGTTCCATGCGGAATTGACAGTTCGGCGTGCGAGAGTCGCAAGTGAGCCAGGTTGGCAAACGACTGCGGGAGTGCCTGCCATCCTGGAGATCGATTCCTTGAATGGCAAAAGCGAGCCAAGCGTCCATACTATCGACGATTACCTCCCCCTGCGACCGCTGCAAGCTGCGCACACCTGTAGCGGCCCTGACAGACCGGTGTCATATTTTGCAGATCGTGTCAAAGCCCTGCTTCGATCTCACGATGCAGAGCAGGTAGAGGCCGGAATTCGAATCGCGGAATGTAATTACCTATTTGGCCCGAACGTCATATACATGCTGGTGAAGTATCAAGAAGAATCGTTCAAGCTGCTCTACACTGTAGCTGTATTCGAATCGGTACGTTCTTCGTTTTGCTTGGCCTCGATTCTTGATGTACTCACTGGAGCCGACCCCCAACCCCGAGTAGGTGGAACACACGCCAAAGCAACCAGGGGACGATGATTATGTGGAGTGGGAGAGAGACGTTGGCGATGATTACGGGGACTACCACATATGCCACGCACGCAACCATTGATCTGCTGAAGCTTGTGACGGGTCATGGGAGCGCATTCAATGAACGACGCGAAAGCTCGCCAAGAATCGCTGGACTGAAGATTAGAGGGGATGCGGGGATAGCTGGTGGATAAAGCGAATACTATACGGTACATGCCAAGGGCCATTAAATAATTCTTGTTCTGGACGAAAGTCGTTTGTGCCTAGATTTGCACTGCGAGCCGACCTCATGGAACGAGTTTGGCTCAGAAATCCAAGCGATAATAACATCAACCCTATTCATACCTTTTCTATCCTTTCACATGTCCGTCGCCTTCGCGTCCTTCCATGGGCGCCAACGCGGCGCGTGAGTTCAAAAAAGGCGCCCGTATGTGACCGTGACAACGCGTGTCGCGTCGTTCACATGCTCTGCGTCACGGTCACACTTGGTAACAGGGGCCGCACGAGGCATTCCAACTCCGATCGTTCCTCACTGCGGCGCTGCACCGGACATTGTCCACCATCCCGCAAAATGGCCCCCACAGACATGGACTATATTTCAAAAGGGGAGCTGTTTTCAGTCCTCGAATCCATGAAAATTACCTTGCCAAGAACCTCCAAGATGTCCGCCGAAGCGCTTTCAAAGCGCCTCAAGGATGGGTTTAACGCATCCCAACGTTCTGAAGACCTCATCAACAGCGAGTTCCTCGACCCTCGCCAGTTCAAACCGTGGGCTGATATAGAGGGACTCATGCGGCAGACCATGGTCATGCAGCAGAGCGTTAGAGGGAACTTTGACCGGCATATGACACAAGGTCTGCCAAAGACCCCCGAGCAAACCTTGGAGGAGCTACAGGATATCATCCTCTTCTTCGGATATCAATACAATGCTGGCGTGAAGAATATCTTCCTGTCCGACAAAGATATTGACGACTGGGCGATCGCCATTCGGGTAAGCCAATCCCATGCTCGTTGAACAGGCCCATTAAATCGCGTTTACAGATCTTTAGCGTATACGCCGTCGACGAAGACACCCCGGTTTTCATGCTTAGCTACCGCGTCGTGCGTTCAATCCCAAACAAGGCCCTTCGCCAACAAATCGCCGAAGTCTTTCCTTCCAACGAGCGCAGTCAAGCGCCCGTGTCGGAGCTTGGTCGACGCTCTTTCCTCCGACTCCTCAACTTAAACTCGAAGAAAGTGATTCCGCAATACGAACCTGATGGCAAAGATAACGAAAAATACGCAAAGAAGAAGTGGAAGTTGTCCCTCATACTGCCCCTCGGGCCCGTACCCATGGAAGAGGTAGGGAAGTTGACGACGGACCCTGGATGCGATGTGTGTGGAAGTACGAAGAATGCGAGCCGATGCTCGCAGTGCCTCACGGTCGTCTATTGCAGCCCAGGTAAGCCGCTTGTGACGGGCGCCTTTCTCCCGATAGCTGACTGCGCGATTTGTAGAATGCCAAAAGAAAGACTGGCCAACCCACAAGGATGCCTGCCGCTCGTTCCCAGGTGGAACTTGGACCGAAATTAACCTCGGGGAAAGCCCCTCCAGCCCCATGGGGGGCCTCCCCAAGGGCATGTTCGTCGCGCGCCTCAACATGCACGAGTCCTGGCAAGGCCGTCGGAATGTTCCCGAGCCCTCTCGTATTGGTGGGGAAAATGGCGACGAGCCCGACATCCCCAAAAACTAGACTCGTAACCAGCCGGAGAATGAGGATGAGGGTGGAGGATCCTCGATTCTCCGACTGGTGTGGCTGGGTTTAAAACCGGGGGGCGCTGGAGAGGCCTATCCCCATATGGAATGCATCCATAGAGGGAAGGAGCTCGTGACCTGATGGCGGGCAAGGCGGGCGGGCTGTAATATTGCTATCGACCGTACCAACTTCCGTACGACGATTCTTCTTGTGCTGCTTGCCGAAATTCCCCAGATAAATACAGAAGCAACCCATTTTTAACCATACTCGCCGTTTAAGAATGATAGACCCGCCAAGTTTGCTGAAAATCTGACTCAACGCCGCTCACAGCATAGTTTGGCCGCTGAGGGCAGCTGGGGGCTGAACGAACAACGACCAAGCAGGCACCCTCCTGTGAAATGTTCCCATTAAATGGGATACCCCCGTCTTTTCGTACATCTCGTGTCAGCATAACATGCCAGCATCGCGCAGGCCCAGTACGAGGGCTCTTTGCCCTGCTGTATCACTGACAGCCCGAATACGGTTGCCATGCCTTCGTGAGGAAGTCCGGGCTGATTCCTGAAGCCATATCATAAATGGGAAGGAAGACTTAATGAATTTGCATCCTGAGGACATCCCTCCGGTGCCATAGTAAGAGGGAAAAGGCAAGACCCCTTCGCAGCAGGTCGGCCGGCTGGCGCGTGGCGGCATTAGTAATGAGGGCGCATATCCTAATATGGATGAATCCCATATGGGGATAGGGCTCTCCAGCGCCCCCCGGTTTTAAACCCAGCTGTCCCGGTCGCTCTATCGAGCATTCGCCCATAGAGCCACGGTCACCGGTCTACCCAAAAACATCCACGGGAATAAAGCGTTCTTGCTCAAGTTCCAAGTCGGTTTGGGTGGAGGACGACCGAGCCATATGATGATGTACGACAGGCAGCGGAGCTTTACGATCTTTTGGAGGAGGGATGGGGACCCAGAGGCGTTCAGCGTTGGCGAGAGGGCGATTGGGTCTGATTTGAAGATGTACAGGTGGGCTATGAGGACTGGTCCAACCACGATGAAGGTCTGCTTTGACCGACCGCCGAAGGATATGCCGCCCTGGTAGAGCGACGTGGTCGATCGCTAATACTTTCAAATGGTTTTGGGATCTTGGTACCTGGTAGTGATACATATGGGCCGTTGTAATAATAGAAACAATAAGAATAAATGTAGGCGCTACACTGGAATGCGTCCTGGTAGAAATACAGTCTGCACTGAACATGAATCCATCGTTACGAATAATTTATCGTTTCGCTTCATGAACTACGTTGAGCCGTTGGGAAGGGCCGCCTTTACCCTTCCCTCCTCCTACTCCTGCTGCGACTCCGACTGTGATTGCGACTGTGATTCGCCCGTCGACGTGCACAACAACCTCGGCAGTGTAGGCATCTTTCCTAGCCTCATCTCACTCCTAAACGTCTCCGCCAACCGCCGACTCCTCTCCCAATTCATCTTCCTATCGGCATCCTCCTCGACAGGTTCAAACGATTTTATCATTTCAGTCTTACGGCCCACCAAAGGCCCGGGTTGGTGAGCACTCCCTGCCTCCCCAACCGTTACGCATCTCGCCCCTTGTCCAGGGACTTGAGTCGCTGCAATGGGGGCCGTAGACGGGAGAAGTGTGGCAGTAGGGGCAGGGGTTGAACTTCGTTGTTGCGTTTGAGTCGGTGGGGTCGTGAAGTCCCCGGTCCACCCAGCGGGCGGTTCCAACGGTATATAGTCCGGGGGACGCCCGTACTTCGCGATCATATTCAAATGAAATGCGTAGAACTGGGGCGTGAACCTCTCAGGGATGGCACGCGCTACCCTCGCTCCTTCGACGATCCGTCTGTGCTCCGACTCGATCCTTTCCTTTGAGTAGCGTTCGTAGTGGCGAGGTTTCGATCGGAATTGGGATCGGGATTGAGAAAATGGAAGTTGAGATGCAGATGGATGGGGGGACGTCGGAAGTGGTTGAGTGTGTAATGGACGACCACCTGGCTGAGAAGACGGACCGGGATGGGTCTTAGCAGAATCTAACTTCCTCTTCTTCACCACTGGACCGTCTTGTGGCGAGGTTGAGGAGGAAGGAGCGGCTGTGCGTTTTCCCCGAGTTGCCGATGCCAAAGGCTTTTCTGCATCCTTGGGGCTTGGGTCCATTTTTTCGGGTGAGAGTATCGGAGGTGACGACGGGGTGGACGACGACGAAAACGAAGGCGACGTGGCGCCGAAGGGCTTATTACACGTTGAGGTTTTAATGACTGAGCCCGACCGGGAAAGAGCACGGGTGGCGACGGCACGCGGCGGTGGCACCTGTATTATATTCATTGTGGTCTCCTTCTGCCCTCGAGGCGCAGGCGTGCTGCTCACCCCTGACGACGACGAGGGGATTTTGCTCCGCTTCGTCAATGTTCCAACGGCTTTGTCCTTCCCCCTCGGTATAGAGGCGGCCTTCAACAGAGACCCATCCACCTTGTTCTCCTTGGTCAGCAAATCCTGCATGAACGTCGCCTTCTCCGGGATAGGAGATGAACTGAGTTGGATGGGCGAAGCAAGGGTCCCAGACCCGCGTTGGGTGGCGGTAACGTAGATCCCTGTACCCGTGCGCGAGAGAGGTTCAGTGTGCCCACTGAGCAGGGAGGTCAAAGGCGCCTTGGTAGACATCCCCGCGAGAGGGCTAGGAGAGAACCCCGTCGGTTTGAGTGGAGGATGCGGTCTGATGGGAGTTGAAGAGGGTGGAGTGTTGAGAACGTTCAATTTGAATGAGCCATCCTTCCCGCCGAGTCCTTTCCTCCGCGCCGACCCTCTTTTCCCTGCCGATGACCACGGTCCCGGCTTCATTGGCGATGACCCAGGTAGTTGACTAGAATTCTCGCCGTTCATACCAGCGAGAACGTCTTGACTATCCGGCTGGCTTGACGCATCCCACCACACACTATTCTCCTTGTCCTCAATCCCCGCCTGGCTTGCAAATAAGAAATGGGCAGTCCTCCCGTAGTCAGCTTCACTGTCGGTGTCGGTGTCGGTATCCTCTCCGCTGGAGGGGTTACGCCGCATCGGCTCTTTGCCTCTCCCTTTGAATTTTGGCTCAGGCTCGGAAGTTTTATGTTTTCCGAGGAGCTTATCGACTAAGCTGGAGCCACCTTTCGGCGAGAGGAACGATCGCAGAACCTCCAGCTTCTTCTTAAGCTTGCCGTCGTCTGCCCACTTGGCTGCTACGACTTCCGCTCCCTCACCAACGAGGTTCTTGAGCGCAACATCACAGTCTTCCGTGGCAGAATCTCCCAGTTCTATGAGTTCCCTGTTGTCGATATTGATAGATGAAACTATCTTGGATGAGGGGTGAAGGCAGTCACTGAACATTTCGTCGATGCACGCCCAGTCGAGGCCATGGAGCCGGGGGTCGAGAGTGTTTGGCACGATCCGCTTTGGCCGGAATAGTGAGACAAAGGCCTTCAGTTCTGGGAGTGGCGAGTGGCGGGAGAGGGGAACGAGGATGTTGTTGATGGTTTCTCCGTTTCGCAGCTGTTCCTTGGTCTGGAGTAGGTACGTGTTCCAGCTCTCGATATCCATCGTGACGGGATTTACGTAGACAACGCGTTTGCCTGTCGCACTCGTCGCATTTGTAAACACCCCCCGCTCGTTCTCCACTAAGACATGTTGGCACCGGCTGAGTCGTTCGCAGGCGTGGAATCTGGTGGAGGAAGCGTCTTGAGTGGTGATACGCTGGAGATAGGGATCGCGGAGGTTTTGGTATATCAAGTGCTTGTACCTGTCAGTGTGGATCTGTTTCAGGTCAGATACATCCTTCCACGAGAACAAAATGACTCGCCTCGGTCTGGAAGGCCATTGCGATAGCTTTTAAGACGTCCTCGTACCCCCATGTCCACGAGTTGATAAAGAAATACACGCTATCAGGGAACAGCTCCAGCATCTCGATAAGGCCCTTCGTCGCACTCGCCTTTGTGGGTACATTCGTCGTACTCAGCACGCATGCCGTGTCGAGGAATATCGCCTCGAGGGGCTTGTTGATGCGCCCGTTCCGCCCAGCGTAGAGATAGGGCTGGAGAAAAGGGTTTCGGGTAATCGATTCGAGAAACCAAGGCTCGGCGCGGAAGTCGCCTGTATGGAGAACAGCGCCACGGGATCCTTCGATGAGGAACATGACTGCCCCTGGGCAGTGGTTGGCGTCGAGCAAGGTCACGGTTACGTTCTCGTTCCCTGAGAGCTCGATCTCTGTTGGGCGGTTCAATGGTAGCGTTTTCTAAGTCCGGATTAAAAACTACACGAGCAAAACACATTTCAGCGCACCAAAAGATCCCTCGAACCCGTATAGTACTTGGACCCATCCGAGTGGACCAGCGGGTCCATCTTCAAGTGGGCGTACGTCCGCACATTCTGCGCCCTCAAATCCATCTCGCGGTTCTCCCGCTCAACATACACCTCGTGTCTCAGCAGCATCTCCTTCGCATCCTCCGAGCAGTACACCGTGTACCCGAACGAGCGGGCTGACAATCCATTGAGGTGGTCGGTGTGCGTGTGGCTGAGAAGGTGCAATAACGGCGTCGGAGTGAAGTTTGTAGAGCCAAAGTCGTCTACTCGTATGCGATATGGGAGAACGAGTGCATTGTACGGCGTGCCCGTAGGCATCTAGAAGGACGTGGAGCGATCCCTGGTCGTCGTCCTGAACAACGAGCTCAAAAGTCACGGTTCAGCCACAGATGAGCGTGACATCCATCACGTGCCCCGCGCCTGTGACGTCCGTCACGCTTCCTCCTCAGGTTCCAAACGGCTCCAGACGTCTTGCTCCTGACCTGTCATCCCCCGAATTCATCCTCACCAGTAGACCATCGTTTGCTGTTCTTTCCAGAGAAAGCATGCGGCAAGGTCAACCACGGACCGCAAGCCAAACTCGTTCTCATTCTGTGCCCCTTTCGATATCTGATGACGCAGCGGATGAGCCTTCCGACCTCACAAAGGCATTGGTGCAGGCAATTTCGCATGAGCATACGTCTGTCGAGGTTCTTAAATGGCCTTGAAGCTATTTACTCAAAACCAGCAAGGCAATGACCTTCCGACAGGAATTTGAAGCCTTGATTATGATCTACAGCGACTGGGGTCGTCCAGACGGCGCCCTTCTCTCCAAGCCGTGCATGTTCTACCACCGCGACGCTCCCACCGATCCATTCCTCGCTTTCTCGCCCCGTCCAAAGATTTGGGAAGTAGGGAAGCAGCCCAGGACCGTACCATCAGATAGTGCCTATTTCCCCGGGCTAGTGATGCAATGGACCGAGTTCCTACTGTCCCTGTCGATATTGGCCTATCGATATCCCAGACTCGGTTCCCCGTCGACCTGCTCTTTGCCAGCTATACTTCGGAAAAGATTACTCCAGCGCCGCAGCTTCCCGACACAACATGGGCCCAGTACTCCCCAAAAGGCCTAGGCCAGTCGGAGAGGTGATGAGCAAGCGATTGCCTAGCTCCATTCCTTGAAACTCGATAGGGGACAACAACTTCGTCTTGGGAAGTGATTGAGGTTCCGGAGGTGAACTGGAGCTACCTTAACTACTTCTTGATCGCCTTCAATCAGGTGCGTTTTTCAGATTACCTCATGGTGGACGGTCGCCGAGATGTGCTCTCGAAGGTTTCTCCGTGAGCAAAGGGACCCGATCTCTTCTCGTAAAGGCGTTCTTTGATAACGACCCACACTACCCTGCCCCAGAGAGTAAATTCTACACAGAGTTTAAAGAAGGTTAGTACTTACCGGGTTGTCAAACCCTAGACGACCTGAACCTCGCTCATCTACATATCTCGGGAAGGGAGGTGAAGGCGAGCAACGGGAACCCAATTCTCGCTCTGATCAGCGCCAGCATCTTGTGCGAGTCGTACGTTTTTGCAAGTGTGGGTGTAATCGTCAGCAATCTCATGGTGTGGACCTGAGGGGGCAAACTCGAAATACGCATCGACCTTCATGCCCACTCCTGATGACGTATTTTCAGATTCCGTGGTAACATACATAAGCAAGTGTACGTCTCACCTCCCTCTGCAACTGATCTTTCCCCCCCTTCGCAATGACTTCCCAGCTACTCCCCGACGACATCCTCACCCTAACCCTTGAAGACTACCTCACAGAGGGTACTGGCTACACTGGCGGGGAGAGGCTTCAAACCATCAAGAGCGTTTCCTTATCCTCCCGAACACTCGCCCTTGCTTGCCGGAGGCTCATCTTCGAGAACACCAAGGCGGCTGTTGGCGGGTGCCCACCACAGGCCTCCAACTCCAGCGTCAAGACTCCAGCAGAAGGACTCCAGGAGCTCTTTCAGATCAATCCTTCTTACTTCGGTTTCGTCAACAGCCTCCGGATCGAGTCCACCTTGTTGTGTCGCCTCGAGGAAGGTATCGCTGGAAGCGAAGTCGGGACGAACTCCGATATCAAGAATCGTAGTCTTGGCCAACGTGAGGCAGATGGCAGCAACACCGTCTCAATTCACTACACCTCCACCACAACGGAGGAGGCCGCAATCTGCTGGCTCCTGTCGCAACACTTCCCCAACTTGAAGTCTTTCCATTTCGTCGTTCGCCCAGCCAATACCGGCGACCAATCGACAATACGGAAGGCGGCTTTTGCCAGAACTCTACCATCACTCGTCCTCACAGTGGACGCCGGTTTGCCAGAAGCAATCATTCGATTCCTCAGCGCAGGGAACGAGTCGTTGGAACATCTAACTCTCTCTTCCAACCTTCCTCCGCCGATTCTTCGGCGCTTCAACGGTTCGAAGCTGCTTAAATCCCTCTCCCTCACCAAATACTCGGAAGCCAAGCCCGTCAACAAGAGCCAGACCGAGATCCCTTTCTTCTTAGGCCTCGACGACAACACTGGGCTTCCTCCTTCTCCAGACATTCGTAGCGTCGAGGTGGAAAATCTATCTTGCGACATGAGTGGGGGAAACCTCCTTCATTGGCTATACGGCCCACATAGCTCTGTCGATGTGAGGTCATTGAAGACCCTTCATCTCAACCCGGCAAACGAAGGAAGGCCTTTCCCCTTCGGATTGTGCTCGACTTCGCTCACAGATCTAGACATTGTATACTCGAGTGAGTCCCCCGTTTATCCGGACGAAGGCCCCGCGGTGCGACGACATTGACAGCTCGTGCAGATCGCACGACACCCCCGGCTAGCTTGAGCTCACTCGTCGCCCTTCGACGCGTCACCATCCGGGTTGAAGCCGAGTGGTCACTAGACCAAGTATCCTTCTCACTCAACACCCTCCAGAGTCAAACTGTCGAATGTCTCGAGGTCGGACTTCGACTCACCCATGTCATGGACTTCAAGGTCATCCAACTCTTGACTTCGCTGGATCGGCGTCTGTTCACTCGCAAGCATGAGTGGGAGAACCTCAAGACCCTACGCGTTGTGGGATACATGTCCGACGGGGAATGGGAGAAGGTGGAAGCGAAGAACGGGTTTGGGGGGTTCAAGGATTGTCTTCGCTCGCTCTTCAACCCTTTGCTAAAGGGTCATAGATCCATACAATCTGTCTTGCATGTAGACGTTGTGAAGGATAGTGTGTATCCGCGTAGCCGATAGACTTCGCACTAGAGGGTTCCGACTTGGCAGTTATAGATAGGCCTGGCTGACGGATGTACTTAGGACTGTTTGTATCCAGGGGCATGCATATCATGATCGCCGGCGACGGGCGCTCATCAAGCGCCCAATGGTGATGCCAACATGTCAACGTATTTTGGTTTGCTTACAACGCTTTGATGTCACCTTGATTTAGAGAGCGTTCTCCAAGTTCAACGCCTGCCACCATGACCGACCAAACCCTCCCGGACGACCTCCTCATTTTCATCCTCGCCGAATACCTGAATCCATCAACAGGACACGACGATAGGGAGCGCTTGGAAGCCATCAAGAACACTGCGCTAGCTTCAAAGGGGCTCGCACTCGCCTCCCGCAGGTTCATCTTCCAGCGTACGAAGATCGTTGTGGGCGGCCCACCGGATGGGGTGGACTCGACCACTGAATGTGCTGTTGAAGGACTCCAGCGCCTCTTCGAAGCCAACCCATCCTACTTCGGTTTCGTCAAGAGTCTGCGAATCGAGTCGCGCTTGAGAGTGTGCCCCATCGGAAAAGAAGCGCCCATGGACGGCGATCCTGGAGACTCGGTGGAGGACTCCTACGCCTACCCGGACGAGGGGGAGCAAGAAGGCAGTATCTCGATACGCTACACTTCGTCGATCGCTGAGGAAGCTGCCACTTGCTGGCTCCTTTCGCAGAGGTTCCCAAATCTCGATTCGTTCCACTTCATCATTCGCCCAATCAACACAGGCCAACAAGTCAGGCTCCGTGCTGGCGCATTTCATGCCCCATCCCTCATCTCTTCGCCTAGTTGGTCCTTCAACTCGCAGAGCAACGGAGACAAAGTGATCGCAACCTGTCTTCCAGAAGCGATCGTTCGATTCCTCGGAGCAGAGGACCAGCCAGTAGAACGCTTGACCCTCTCATCCAACCTCCCTCCCCGGGTCCTTCAGTACTTCAACAAGCCGAAGCCTCTCAAGTCCCTCTGCCTTACGAAGTTCTCAGAGGTTATGCCGCTTCTCCGTACCCAAGTCGAGATACCCTTCTTTCTGGGAATGGACGGGTCCAGCCTGGCCATTCTGGAAGATAAGGTCGAGGTGGAAGAATTGTTTTGTGACGGAACGGGAGGTGGGATGGTCCACTGGGTGAAGGGCCCAGACTGCTATATTAACTTGGGTCGTCTGAAGTCTCTCCGACTGAGCTCTTCTTCGGAAACCAACGTCCGTTTCCCTTTTCAACGGTGCTCTGAATCCCTGTCCACTTTGACACTGTTGCATCCAGGTATGTCCTCCTCGAAATGCAAACGCCGTACTCCCCAGAAACATTGACCATCTGGGTCAGATTCCTCCCTCCCTTGGGATAGCCTCAGTTCACTCGGAGCGATCCGCAAGCTCACGTTGGGGTGCAACTTGCAAGATTCCAATACCCCAAGGTGCTTCAATCAAATTCGATATTGCCTAGACAGGGTAAAAAGCGCAGCCATCGAGACCGTCGAGATCGGCCTTCGTGTCGCCGACGCCACGGACTTTGCTCTCGTCCAACTCCTCATGACTCTGGACAAATACTTTTCGCCTCGCATTACCTCGGAATGGGCCCGCCTCAAGACGTTGCGCATCGTGGTTTGTCTCTCCGACGAGGGTTGGAGAACGGTGGGGGAAAGAGGCTTTGCTGGGTTGAAGTTACACATCCGAGCGTCTTTCGGGCCTTTGTTGAACGCTCCGCCAGAGTTGAGCAAAGTGGCTCAGCCTGTGCTAGACGTGGGCGTAGAGAAATACAGCGAGTCCCCTCTATGGTCGATGGAGGCTTGATGGATGGCATATTCAGTGTAACTCTGGGCCTCCCCTCTGAGATCTGAACCTTGGCATGACCTTGCACATACTGTATGTAATTAGGTACTTACCCTGGCCCCGGGTGATAAGATAAGATCTTCATCAAAACTGTTCGAATGTTGAACTCCCATCATGACGACACTGAAATCGTTTCATCTTCCTTTCTTTGTCGTCTGCCCTACCATCGCAAAGGGACTCGCAACGCAACCTATCATTGTCAATGCGATTGGGCCAGGAAAGGGCCTATGTGGCAACCAGTTAGAGACTGTCGTTGCATGGGATTTGGAAATTGGGCCACAACGCCCAATGTCCACCGTTGTACTGTGGCTTGGCCTCCAAGTCAATCATCCGCACAACGTCATATAAAAGGGAGCGGCTTTGGGGGAGTGGGCGCCTACCCACGATTCCGCACTTCTTCCCTCTCCACCACTCACACTCGCAGCCTCAGCTAACCCCTTTCTTCCGTCCATCAATGTCCCGAGTTCAGGTTCGCTTTCAACCTGGCGTGCTCCGGAGTCCAGACGAGATCAACTCGCCGCACCACGACAAGGCCCCAAATCCGAAGGGAATACTTCTGAAATCGGGTGTCTTCGATAAGAAGGGGGTGAGGACTGTCAAAGGTAATCATATTTAAGCTCTGATCCGTTGTCCTAGCCCTCATCTTCTATTCCCTGGGCTTGTAGCTAGTCGTCGGGATAGACGGTACTCAACGCCGGTCGAAGCAACAGCTAAGATGCAGAATATGTCCCTCGCCGACCCATATCACCGCCACGACTATCGCTCTCGCCGGCGGTCCATCTCAGATGGCCTCCTCGATACCAGTCACAGTCAGCGGCCAGACCGAGATCATCCCCACGACCCACCTTCGCATTATCCTCGGACTCCACAAGCCCCTTCGTCGCGGCGGGAAAGTCTCCAGGCTTCCTCTCGCCCAGTCCTCTCCACGCTTAACTCTCAAGACCCGCGCGCACCTAATCACCGCGAGTCTAAGAGGTGGCACGATGATGGTTACGGGTTTCAGGTGGCGTACGAGCACCATGGGGGCGGTCATTCCACAGTGCCTGCACCACTGGCCTACCCCGGTGGCACTCCCTACTACCCTCCTTCCTCATCATTGCCCGCGGGATTTCTCTACGGGGCTGCCACAACCCGCAGCAGCGCGTATCATTCGTCCCCTGGGTCCCAGAACGACACACGCCACCTCCCCGACCGCGAGCATCAACGTAAGGCCCAACCCTCTCTCAAAGAGATCAAGACCGTTCGTGGCCTCCATAGTCCTCGGATTGTTTGGAACATCGCCTTTCCTTTCTCCTCTGCCCTGATTGATTCGCGCTCGAGGCTATCACTGTCGGAGCTTGACCAGTTCGCTACGACCCCCAGTGGCATCGATCGGTTCGTGATCAAGTTCGAGGACTCGAAATCCCAGCGGCTTGTTCGATCCTTCTGGAGATCCATGCGGGTCTCTGGTAGCAGGCCCGTCGAGCACGAGGGGTCTACAGTCTTTATTGTCACCCTCCGGGATGTCCTGAACGCCATTTTCGACTTCTTTCAGGCGCCGCTCACGCAGGAGGAATATGCTAGTCTCTCGAATGATGAAGCTCAGATGGTACTCAAGTCTCAGAGGAGGAGGATGGGCAGACAGAATCACGCGTATGGCTTCGGCGAGCCGCTTAGAGCGGACTTGTTGGGGGAGTACCTTCGCTTCGAAGGAGTCCAGGTTACCTCCTTGAGAGACAGGAGGATTTACTTTTCGCTTGAGCTCAGTCGATGGTGATTCGACTTCATGACGGCACGATGGTGTTCTCTGGCACCTAACGATTGATTTATTGTTAATGATTGTTATCTCTATCTATTCGAAGGATCTCTTGTATAACTAGTCCCCGTACCCGTATCCACTTCCCTTCTTACTTAGTGTACACTATTGTTTGGTTTACTTACTGTAACGTTGGTGCTCCCGGAGAGGGTGGGATGTAGTAGCTCTGTTCTATATGATTTAGCCGTAATCCACGGTCCTAACCCAGGAAATGACTAGTCTATGGCATCAAGAGTCGGGGCCCGCTATCGAGGTTATCCTTGGTACATTCCACAGCTCCAAGCAAGAAGCACCGACTTCAAGAACGAAGGGCCACTTCAGGCGACAGGGGCCGCCAGTTGCTGCCGGCCTTGCGGCCGGACTTAAGCGCCGTTTTTCTCGTCCCTCTATCCGGCCGACTAGCTCAGTTGGTTAGAGCGTCGTGCTAATAACGCGAAGGTCTTGGGTTCGATCCCCACGTTGGCCAGGAATCCTTTTTGTCTCGCCGTTGCCTAGCCCTCGTTACTCGAGTCTCGTAGTGACCGGTTGAAGGTTCACCGTTCCGTGTCAATCACTTTTTTTTGGGCTCCCCAGGACCCCACCCCGTGGGCCCGCATACCGGTGAGGTCGTAGACGGAAGATGCCTGACGAAAGTCTGCCCCCCCCCCCTGAGCGTAAGTAAGATGGGTCAGCGCAATCGCCGTAGCTGGACTTCTACAACGTTATCCTCCCCGAACCGGATCTGTGGCCCCAATTTCCTGTGAGCTCACGCTTTCATATCGTGGTGTCGTCTTTCCCCTGTTAGTCCAATGCACACCCCGAGGACTACTTCCCTTCCGTGATTCTTGGGTGTCCGAGTGTCGCAGTGGCAGGCATACCTGGCAGGTGGGAGGTATTTCCTCAATTCGAACATAACCCTGTCCAAATCATGCCATCTTGGTCTACTTCCAACGTGTATCTCTTCCGGTTATCTGGGTACGACGGCGACATAGAGCGACGAAAACTTCTTCTCCACCGCCTTCTCTAGGATACCTTAAGCGCCGATACCTGCATACCAAGCGCCTCTCGCCACATGCACAGCGGCGTCTGAGTAAGGTGACGTCAGGAAGGTTTGATGTCCAGGTCCCTCTCGGCGCCCAATCAGCCTTGAGGAGACGGCTCTGCATGAAATATTGTCCGAGGTTGTCTGGAATGGGACGCGTTTACCCATAATTCGCCTGCTCAGTGGGTATTTGCTTTCCAATTATATCACAAGGCCATATTGCCGACAGCAGTAGATTAGATTGGCGATCTCATCACGGAGATGGAAGGCTCTCCACGCCCGCCGACATAGATATCCGGGCGTGGTATAAAAGCAGGAGAGTCTGCGTTCCGTTTTCTCTCCAATACCCCTTCATCGTCCACCCTCTTCGTCTTCGCTTGTCCTCACGCGCCTCGCTACCCGTCGTCGAAAATGTCTACCGGCCCCCGCATTGCTATCATCATCTATACCCTCTACGGCCATATCGGCAAGAGTACGTCGTCCTTATTCTCGTGTTATCTTGCCCCCCAGTGCTGACGATGGCCTCCACGTAGTGGCTGAGGCTGAAAAGGAGGGAATCGTCGCTGCAGGTGGAAGTGCCGACATTTACCAGTATGTCATTCTACGGTCATGGGTCCCCAACACGCACGCCGTCGTAGCACCACCTGTTACGGGATCCCCAGGCCCGCTAGAGGAAAGAAGGCAGAGGGCTAATGATTTCAATTCGTCTTCTTTCCCCAGAGTTCCCGAGACTTTGCCGGAAGACATCCTCACGATGATGCGCGCCCCTCCCAAGCCAGACTACCCAATTGCGACTGCAGAGACTCTCAAGGAATACGACGGATACCTCTTTGGAATCCCCACTCGTTATGGGTCTATGCCCGCCCAGCTCAAGGTGCGTGCACGCTATTCAAACTATGGAAGGTTCGCTCACGCCAGCTACAGGCATTCTGGGACGCTACCGGGTACCTCTGGGCGGCAGGCTCCCTGGGTGGCAAATACGCTGGAATCTTCGTTTCCACTGCGTCGCTTGGTGGCGGTCAGGAAGTTACCGCAATGAACACCCTCTCCACATTCGCGCATCACGGCATCCTTTTCGTGCCTTTCGGTTACTACAGTGCCTTCCCGCAGATGAGCAACATTGAGGAGGTCCACGGTGGTATGTCGAACTATGCGTTTCTGCTCCAGAGGGCTTGGACAAATTGCTAACATTTGGGGTTTGCTAGGCTCGCCATGGGGTGCTGGTACTCTCGCCGGCGGTGACGGCTCCCGCCAGCCCAGCCCACTCGAGATCGAGATTGCTCAGGCTCAGGGAAAACAGTTCTATACCATCCTCTCCCGTGTCAAAATCGAGCCTGCCAAGGTTGAGTCTTCCCAGTGAGCGCGTGCGACTCTGGCGTTGACACATTCAAAGGCGAAATTGTAATTGGTAGACACACACCTTTGTAGACTAACTCTCGATGGGAAAGGCATAAATATTGATCCCTGCCCCGCTCAAGTAGGACTGGCGCTTAAAGTGAATTGAGGTCGAGTGAGGTCGGGGAATAGAACGGATAAATGTGTTTGGGTGGGTGGCGTATGCTTTGGAGTTGCTTCGGCCTTTCGTGCGGGGAAGGGGTCAGGGCTTCTTCTTGTGTACGTGGACAGATCAACGATAACATTCATTACAACAACATCCAACCAGATTCGAGAAGTGGGAATTATACAACGCAATTACCGAGTTTCATTGAAGCGTGCCAGATTCGAGGAGATAACGGGTTTCGAGGTTAAGGACGTGTCGGGGGATATCTCACATGCTCTTATGAGTCGAGAAGCGCAGCAGCCTTGCGGGCGTTGGCCCTCAAGGATTCGACTTGCAATTCGAGATTGCGAATCTTCTCCCGGGCTTCGCGAAGTTCAACCGTGAGTTTGGTGTTTTCTTCTTTGAGGACAGTCTGGTTACGAGGCAGAAGAAGATGGAAAGAGAACAAGGTCAGTACTGGTCGAAGTTGCGAATGCTCAAAAGGTCCACGTACCGCTTCGTAGTTGCTGTTGGTGGATGATCGTTCCACCACAGGGCTAGCAGTCCTTGGCGTGACAGGTGTAGGCTCAGATGGAGGGGCGAAGGAACGAACGGGCTCGGGTGCAGGAGCCGGCGAGGGAGCTGACGCGCTGAATGTCCGCGTGGGCTGAGTAGCAGTGGGGGTAGCCAGAGGTGGCAGGCTGGCGGGCTTGCTGCCAGAGACAGTGGAACCGTCTGCGAGACTGATGTAATTGGCCGGCGCGGTCTTGCCATTGAAGAATTCGGAAGCGGAGAGAGAGGGCTCGATAGAAGGGGCATCAGGGAAAATATCCGATTGGAAGGAGTCAGCCTGTAAGTGGGTATATGTGAGCGACGGTATCATTAGCTGGACACGTGAAGGGAATACTCACCTTTCGTGGTACAATGAAGGCGATGGGTTCGATGGAAGAGCCATGGACCTTGTACGCCCGGGCAATTTCACAGTCGGAGACGTTGAGGGCTCGGCGAGGCAGGAAGCACATTCCTCGTTGGGGGTCGGAGGATTTATACTCGGAAAGAGAGTATAGAGAGTCGGTTTCGTACTCGTAGTAGCGAATGTTGCCATCTCCCTTGCCAGCTATAGAGGATGGGGGTCAATTGATGCGGTACACTGAACGAGTGAGGACCACAAACCGAGGAAGAGGATGTTGTTGTCGGACCAGAAAGGCATAACGACACCAGCTGACTGGTCGAGGGAGATGGTCTTCAGGCTGTTGAGACTGCCGAGCTCCCAGATCCCGGCTTGACGCTCGGACATCTTGCTAAAGCCAGTGGTCGCGATACGGTCGAGATCACCCATAAAGGTAACGCGCGAGCCCTTGATACCACTGTGACCGTCGTTGACACGCACAGCGTCACTGCCTGCACGGGGGTCGAAGAGTCGCAACTTGCGGTCCCTACAAGTAGTCGCGAGGAGGGTACCAGTGGAATTGAAGGCGACACTCTGGATGATATCCCCGTGTCCAGTAAGGGCAGATCGAGGATCCTCTGGGTTGGCAAGATCCCATAACTTGACCAGAGAGTCACCGGATGCCGTGGCAAGAACGTTTGAGGCGGTAGGATGGAAGAGGACTTGGCCAACTTTCCTGGCAGAAGCATCGATTCTTAGCACGGGGTCGTGGTCCACAGGCTCCCAGCCTTCAGTTCCCCATCCTTCAAAAGTAGAAGCCTCGACCTTCCAGATCATGACCTTGCCATCCTCAGCGCCGGAAGCCACGATCGAGTCGTTGTGGGGGGACCAATCGGTGTCCAAGACGGTAGCGGTGTGTCCACGCGCCAGGGGGAGGCTGTCGGGGAGCTTGTGAGGGAAACCATTGATGGCATGGAAGGGGGAAGGGAGGGGCAGTATAGCGAGCGCTCCACCGCCCGATGAGTTCCAATTGACGCTAATATATTGCTAGTTCGACGTTCAGCAATTAGGCGCCTTACAAGCCGAGTGCCCACTCACCCCTGAAGCCGACACAATGTTGGTATCCCATGCACTGTTCGTCACTTTGACGTTTTCGTAGCCGTACTCCTTCTTCGCATTCTGCCCGAAGACGTGGCTTCACCACCTCCATGAACGTCGAGCGCACCCGATAACGATGGATTAGATCTTACCGGTATTTGGAAGCCCTGACAAATCGAGACATGGCGCAGCCGGTGAGTATGTGTCGTGGAAGCTGTCGAGCACGTCGTCGACGATGGCGATGGTGGTAAGAAAGAGAGTTGCACAGCGAGCGCGTCACTGTCGCCAGCATCCATGATGGCGACGAGATTGAACCTGTGGTTAGGGGCTCCGTACTGGGGTTAGGGTCTACTTAACAGGGGCAATAGCCGCCGCACGGTTCGGCCCTCCGCACGGGTTTGTCGACGACCATGGCATTCCTTCGCTCATTTTCTGCTGTCCAGAGGTGCCTACGGGCGAGCAGCGTCCAGAGGACACTGGCCAGGGGATATGCTGCCTCCTCGACGCCGGTAGGATGCCAGTTGGGTACTTGGAGGGAAGGGTGTTGCTAATTATTCCCTCTCTAGCTCAGGAAAACTGGATTGTACGACTTCCATGTGTCTAATGGCGCCAAGATGGTGCCCTTTGCAGGCTACTCTATGCCTCTCGCATACGGTGACGTCGGACAAGGTGACTATATTTCTCAGAGGCTGTCTTTCACTCACTGAACGGGTGTAGTCGCCAGCCATAACCATGTGCGTCAGAAGGTCGGGTTGTTCGATGTGGGGCATATGGTTCAGTCGAAGTGCGTATCTAACGCGTCATATTTCTGGACCATGGTGCTGAGTTTAGTGCAGCTTTCGTGGCGCAACTGCTACACAGTTCCTCGAATGGCTCACGCCTTCCTCACTCTCCACTCTCCCTTCCTACTCATCAACCCTCTCTGTCCTTTTGAACGAGAAAGGTGGTATTATCGACGATACCATCATTACCAAACACGCAAAGGATGCTTACTATGTTGTTACCAATGCCGGTCGGAGGGACCGCGATCTAGCCCACTTCCAGGAGAAGCTCGCGGAGTGGAACGCCAGCGAGCAGGGCAAGGCAGGCCCCGTGGAGATGGAAGTCCTCGAGGACTGGGGCCTTTTGGCTTTGCAGGGTCCCGAAGCCGCTTCGTACCTTCAAAGCCTCACCTCTTTCGACCTTCGGCAGCTGACCTTCGGCAAGTCTGCCTTCGTACCGATTGAAGGGTTCAACCTTCACGTTGCACGCGGAGGGTACACTGGGGAGGACGGATTTGAAGTCAGTGGCAGTTATCTTTAGTTGTCTTGGAGCCTTATCTTGCTTCTTAGATCTCTATCCCTCCGTCGCAAACTGTTGAGGTCGCCAAGCTCCTTTCGAAGGACCCTATCCAGCTCACCGGCCTTGGGGCCCGAGACAGCTTGCGCCTGGAGGCAGGTATGTGCCTGTACGGCAACGACCTTGACGAGACCACCACTCCCGTTGAAGCTGGGCTCACCTGGGTCATTGGTAAAGACAGGAAGGAGAGCGGCACGTTTATCGGTGCTGAGGCTGTGAGGAAGCACCTGAAGGAAGGTCCTCCTCGCCGCCGTGTGGGCCTGGTTATTGAGGGCGCTCCTGCGCGACGTGAGTCCTTTATGCTATCGGCATAGCTCCTGGCTGACTTGCCCATGTCAGAGGGAGCGAAGATCATTGGGGCTGAGAAGGAACAAATCGGTGTTGTGACTTCCGGCATCCCTTCGCCCACCGTTGGCAAAAATATCGCCATGGGTTATATCAAGAATGGGTTCCACAAAAAGGGAACCGAGGTCGAGGTAGACGTCCGTAATAAGCTGAGGAAGGCCGTCGTTACCCCTATGCCGTTCATCAAGCCCAATTACTGGCGCGGATAAACGAGGCTGGGGCGACGGGCAGCAGGTGACACTTTCCGTACCAACCATGATACTATCTTTCATACACTTGCAATATTATCTACACAGTGCTCACGCGTTCTCTTGCAGACAACCCAAACGTGCATTGTGGCACCATTCGCCAGACCAGTTTTGCAGCCGCAACTACCCACCATCCGTACATCTCTGCGGCTATACTGGGTCGTCGATTATGCGAGCCTTTTTCCTTTCTCCTCATGGCTTCGCTTCTTTGTGGAGCACCACACTCTGGACTACCCCCAAGCCTCTCCACGAAGGTTAATTGAAAATGCGGTGTTTCGGTGCTCAACAATCGGAGGCACTTCCTTACACACATTCCTGACAGAGCCATAAGGTAAACTTACCCAGTTCGCAGGATCGTCGCTTTTCTGTGAAGTTCCCTTAAACGCTTCTCCGACTCGAACATAACATAAGTCCCAACACTCAATCTGATTGGGCAAGACTCGGCGGAGGGTTGGGGTGCCGTTCTTTGCCATTGGCCGACTACCTCCTAGCCGCAGCAGCCTCGGTGCCGTCAGCCATGTACATTCACCGCGCGCTCGGGGGGAGTACGCGTCTTGTTTCTGGCGGAACGGCAAGACTTATGGCAGGAGGTTCAACTACAGCTGGGACAGCATCCCAGCCATCGCTTCTGAGTCCTGCGCTACACCGCCCCTTCGATTGCTAGAGCTGAAATTTTTCAGTTGAAGCATCTCGTTTATGGCAACATTAGGAATGCAGAGGGAACCCTAACGGTACTTCGACAGACACCCACCGCCGCTGGACAAGCCCAGACCCCGAGTGGGGGTAGGACCTGGATCCTCGCTCAGCCACGAGAACTGTTAGCGAGGGCTTCTAGCGTACTCGAGAGTATTGATTTGGAAGGAAGACTGAGATTTCGGAACTTGGCAAGCAGGATGTCGGAAATGGAGGGGTTCTGACCAACATAAACATAGCGACGCGATGGGAAGTGATGTGTGGGACGGACGGTACGTGGGTGCGCCGAGGATTATGCAATTTGTGGTTGACGGTTGTCCTCCGATTCTCCAGGCTCGGAAGGGACTTGAGGATGCCATCCCACCTCGCCCCTCCTCTGCGGGGAATCCAAGCACGTCAAGCGTCGGGGGGTCGAGGGCGAATCGCCCTAGCTCCGACCTCCACGTTGCTGAGGGTGTCTCCCGGCACGACACACGGCTTCTGTGCTCGAAATTCAACCACCCTCCCATCTTAATTAAGACTTACCAGAACTATTGCGGCCTGGATGGTCGGATGATTGACAGAAAGGGTGTTCTGATTTCGATATTCAAGTGAACAGATCCTTTGACCGTTTCGAACGAGAGGGCGGTGCTCGTTCTCGTTCTCATTGTAAAATTTCACCGGCTGGATCGTGCCCTTACCTATCCCGACGGGATCATCGTCCTCCTCATACTGCAGGGGATTGAGAACCCCCCATTTTCAAATTCCAAGACAAGTAAGCAGAATTTCGACATCTCTTCAATACCCTTTCGACTTCGCTAACGCATTGGCACCGGCAGACTTAGCGTGCCCCTGGTTTTTCGACCGCTTGGTGGTTCTCTCCAACGTAACTGTGGAGCCGAAGACAAGAAGTGGTTATGCATCTGCCTTCTTGTCCAGGCCTGTGTCAAATCTATCAACGCCTTCACAACACATACCTGAACACGGAACTTTCTCGATCTGGTTTGTCACATACAGGCGCAAATGAGGAGACCCGTCGAGGATCCAGATCTACTTTGGATCTACTCTCCCTACCGCAAGTATTCTTTCTTCGGCACAACCATTTCTATGGAGTTTCAAAAAATCTATAAAAGCCATGGTGTAGACCTAGCTTTTCCTCAGTCAACTGTTCCCCAGCTCGACTACTCAGCTCTCCAGACTCCAAGCCTACTTTTCTCTCTCCAACTCTTTCATCCTCCTCAACCATGTTCCACCGCATCACCACTGTGCTCGCCGTCCTCTTCTTCGCCATGATGGCTGCTGCCAGCGCCATCGGCCATGTTGCCCGCACTGACCCTCCCAGCCAGTGCAACACTGGTCCGATTCAGTGCTGCAACTCCGTCCAGGATGTGAGTGGAACGTTGAACCCCTCGTGAATTGGGCTGATGTTCTACGGATAGGCCAAATCCCCGGGCATTGCTGGACTCCTCGCGCTCTTGGGCGTCCTTGTCGGGCCCCTCACCGGCCAGGTTGGAGGTTCGTTCGCCCTTTTCCAGGTCGTTGATAACCAGTGCATTAACCTTTGTTCTATATTTAGTCACTTGCTCCCCCATCTCCGTCATTGGCCTGCCCGGCAACTCCTGGTAAGCGGCATGGCGGTTTCTGTCTGCATTACCCATACCCTTGCTCACTGGCGACCCCCCTTTCTAGCTCTGCCCAACCGGTCTGCTGCACCAACAATAGCTTCGTGAGTACCTTTCCGCACCAGTTTCACGAGTCATTGCTAATCCCTGATTCTCCATGCAGAATGGAGTCATTGCCATTGGCTGCACCCCGATCAACATCAACCTCTGAGCATCCTTCTCGATGCTCTCCGACCCCCACTGATATCATGTTCCCCATTCTCTTTCCAGAAGTTCAACACTTCTTAGAGGATGGTCTGTCAGGGCGGTCATAAATTCGGTGTGATGCTTCAAGATTCAAATTTGGTTATGGACGATTTCTAGGGTTTTGATTAGTCGGGTTCCGGGTCGTTAGCACTGGTCATCTGTGCCAATGCGCGTATAATCTATACCCTTTGTTGGTCTCCAAGTGATCCTCGCGGGATGCCTCAGCTGCTATCGGTGCAATACTCAAGGGCAGCCAGTCGGTGCCATCGCCAAAGCAGGTAATTATCGTAGAAAGGGAGGGAACATAAATACGAAACTTGGAAGACATAATACGTCCAGGTTATCTATCTGTCCTCCGACGCATCGTCGGACGTTCTCCTTCCCCTCTTGGGACTGGGACCGGCGACGCACGCCTCTTCTCGGAACCGTCTTTTTATCTCTCGACCACCTGGCGTGTTCATGTTGGCGGGCGAGAAAGGCGTTCGGGCTGGGGTAGACGGAGCGGAAGGACCGGGCTGATCGGTAGCATCTTCGATTGCCGTGTCGAGGAGCGCGAGGATTTCTGCGTAGTATTCTTCGAGGTTGTCACGCTCGCAGAGCTCGTAGTGCGATTCGATAGCCAGGTCTCGCCCCGTCTTCCAGTAGCAGCTCTTCAGCTTGGCGATCCTTCTGATGGATTTGAAGAGCGATGTGAGGAGGGTTCGAGCGGCCGGACTCCAGAAGTGCCCGAGACCCATAGCGTCGAGGTCTAGCTCCTGGGGTGTGAAGAATTTTACCTTGCTTCTCATGGCCTCCTTCTCGTCGTCGTTTGCCCACTCCTGGATAATTTGAGGCATCTCCTCTTTCTTCCCGTAAGCCCATTCGCCACCTTCCCAGGTAAGCCTCTTCTCTAGCATGACGTCGACTAGCACGTAAAAGACAGACTCCATGTCGTCGTAGCAGTCGTGCCATCCGAACTCCCTGTAGCCTTGGTTTTCGCCTCCGCCACCTCGCAGGATGGAGATGGACTTGTACATTCTGGTCCCCTAAAATGTGAGTTAGCTTCGCTGCCTCTAGCTGCGTCCACTGTAACCAAGTACGTACCACCTCATATCCAGCCACGTCCGATGTAGATATTTCGTGCACATTCCACGACTTATCCAAGTCGATCACCACTCCCCGCCAACCGCGCTCTGCCCCATCCCCTCCGAGGAGGATATTGCGGCGAGATATGTCTCGGTGGAGGAGGGCACTCTGCTTACCCAGCGCTAGGGTCATATGTGCTGAGGGGAAGGTCAGTCATACTACGAGCACCGCCAGTATTATTTACGTGCCTGCAACTGCATCTCGCATCGCCCCAAATAGAATCTTCTCGGATGTGAAATGGCCAATATCCTTTCCGTAGGCCTCCGTGACTATTCGCCACTGGAACGTGACACTAAGAGTCCGGGCCCCAACGCAAGGCATGCGGAAGGTGCCGATATTCTTGCGCCTGTCCTCAGAGCCTACGAGTTGCATGACCCCGGTGAGTCCAACCGCCTTCTTGAGGAGGTCAGATTCGGAGGGTATGTACGACTCCTCCCAGCCATATTCCCAAGAGTCCTTCACAACTAAATTTCTCTTTCTCCTCCGGTCTTCGACCAGCCAGCACGTTGCTCCGCGTCCCTGGAGATGCGGAATAAGGTAGATGGGCTTCGTCTTCACCAATGGGTACCGCGCAAATTTTCTCCCATCATGGGCTAGGACATGGCCCCCAGCTTTCCTGCCGTCGCTAAAGGTGAACTTGATACTTGTATCAAAGCCAATATCTTCCTCCTTGACACTAGTGAGGCCAAGGAATATCTTGATGAAGAGCTTGGGAGACTTGTGGTAGTCGATCACCTCGCTGTATTGGCACCCTGCGCGATCGAAGTGGAAGAGTCGGACATGGTTCTCCGTGATCCAGAGTCCCCGGAAGAAAATTCGGTTGGGTTGGTGGATAAAGGCTTGCCTATTTTGACAGTTAGTCCTACTATTAAAATTCACCGTGGTTTTGTGAACATACTTTGCGTGAGTGCCCATCTGAGCGATCACGCTCTCGCGCGTCCAGTCGTTGGTCTCCGAGTCTGTTCTGATTTCGATACATGTAACCATATTGGCGAAGCCTGTGTCACCGTCGACCGGCGCTTCGAAAGAGCAACCATCTCGAACGACTCCTGTGATCGTGATGTCCGGGGACGAGTGAACGTACTCGCCACCTTTGGTGTGCTTGTGTTGCATCCACATGTCATGCGAATCGACAACCTGGCGTCCCTTGCGTTGCGCATTCGACGCGACACTCTGCATAAAATCTACCAAAATCTTGAAGACCCCATCGCGGAGCTCATCCCGGGTCGGCTTTTCGCCCTCTCCGCTCGTTGTTGGCTTGATATCCACCCAGCGTTTTTCCTTCGTGTTGTAACGATCTGGATTCTGCAAGGGCTTGGGGGTCGCCTTGTCGATTCGGGTGTTTGTGAACGCCTTTGCCACAGAACTCGCGCTTGCGGCCTCTAGATACTCTCCGATATTCCTCTCCACGGATAAGCGCTCCTTGTCTAGCCCTGGACACTCTGGTGTGTAGATTTGGGACATTGGGCCGCAAGAAAGGGGAGATGTACGCGGCGTGGGGGTGAGATGGCAAAGGTAGAAAAGAAAGCTGAACGAATTGCACCCGAATGGCTTCTCTCCGGGTTCACAGAGGAACAGTGGCTCCAAGGCTCTCCAAGGTCGTCCAAACTGGGTGAAGTGCACGTGATCGCGTTTTGAACTCCGCAAGTGCACGTGCTTGCCGAGATCGGCAACTCGCGATTGAACGAGCCGCCGACTGAGTTGGATACCCCCTAGGTAAAAAGAGAGAAGAAATAGGTATACGATCCTCGCAGCCCCAAGGCTTAGTTGTTCGAAGGCAAAGTCTATCCCGGTAGGACTAGTACTGGATCTCGATATAGTCAACGACGACGATCGTGTCAACGTTACAATCTAAAGACAACAACAACCTGGCCACTGAATAGCAAGCTATAGCTAGCAAATTATCAATGAAGCGGAGCTTGTCCAAACGAAGGGAAACGCAACCATCTATGGTAAGTATCCTTGACCAGCTGCACATCTACGGTCACGGAGCGATCGAACTGGAGAAGAGGTATGAGGTGACGCCTCAAGCCGTTGAGAATGACCTGCGAATCCAGGTCGCCGAAACCTTGCTCCTCAGTGCACACCACGATTGCGAGTTCTTTCAGGTTCCAGTTACGTGAGCGTCTCATCGGAGCGTCCCGAAGCGACCCGGTCAGGCCATGCCACCCGTAGCTCATCTCCCTTATATTCTCCTCGATTGTCCGAGGCGAGCTTCTGATAACGATTTCAAGTCTTTTGAGCGGTGGAGCATTGGCATTGTCGTTCAAAAGGAGCTTGATGATGTCAACTACCCAGGAGAGCGCGAAAGGTCCCTGCCTCCTCCTGTCAACCGACAGAGTTAGATGCGTGAGTCGACGGAGAGCGTGCAGATCTAGCTTCGGGGCGTCCACTATGTTTCGTCAGCTGAAGAGGATCCTGGGAATGAGTGATTTGGGACTCACCGTGATTATGGGATGCGTAGACGTTGAGGGAGGAGAGGGACTCAGAACAATGATCCAAGAGGGCAGGAAGCTGAGACCCGGGCTTGTCGTTTCCGTAGTACGTTATTTTTTCTAACTTATTCAAGTCGATGCAGGTCATCCATTGGATGAGGTGCTTCGTGACGTTGGCAGCCTGGTTAACAGGGTCTTGAATCACGAGTTCTCTCGGACTGACTGGGCGGGCGCTCTGTGACCTGTGCATCCCCAACAGCGCCTCGTTGACGGAGTCGAGGCTCGTCGGACGGTGTTCGTAAACCCTATATTCCAGCTTTGCAATGGTAGGGCAATGCTTGATGAGCTGAAACGGATAGTGTGTCGTCATCGAAAGCTCCTGCAACGGATGGCGCTGGAGGAAGGAGCAAATGGTGTCTTGAAGCTTTACTGATAACTCAGACCATTGGTACTCCCGCTCGAGAAGGGGCAGTTCGAATGTTCTGAGATGGGGAAAGGTTTGCGAGAGGATGAAGAGCAGACTTTCGCCGTCCTTCGTAAGCGATGGCCGTGGCCCTGGTGTCTGGAGTTGCATTTGGCGGTCGGTGTTGATGATGCGAAGGGTGCCAATGGTGCTGCACAGCTGCGGGCGCCGTTTCAGCTCGTGCTTGAGTTGCTCGATCTGGGAGCACGACTTCTTGGCAGTCTTATCGTACGGCGCGCCCGTAATGCAGACCGTGCGCAGGAGGTGGGGGCGGCAGAACATAGCGTATGCTCGGCACGTTTGCGAGAGCGATGCCAGGGCAACTTGATCGAAATCGAGGTAGTCTTTGATTATGAGGTTGAATATGTCCTCTGGTAGATCGTTCCACCCGACTGATAGCACCGGGTTAGGTTCATTCCGGCTGGGAAGGCGAAGAGCGCTGGCGAGACGTCTGAGGGAGAAGGGCATGATGGGTGAGAGGGGTCGGGGGGTAGGAATCGGTAGCATGCGCTGCCCATATAAGTGGAAAGGCTCTGTGGTAGGCATCTGCTTGGCTGAGCTGACTATTCGGAACCAGACGTTGGGTTTCAACTAAAAGTGACACAAGGCGGTGTACTATTCCATTAATCTTCTGGCGAGTATGTAACACAACAGTGAGCTGAGATTAGACGAGACGTATGTATGAGTCGATGAGATCAACTCACAGCAGTCGAACAACAACCAACGGGGGTCCTTATCAGACACCGCATCCAACATCAGTCGCGATTCAACAATTCCCCCTAGATTCGGATGGAGCAGGGTCTCCAATTATCGTGCATCCCGAGAGTGGGGACACAATCTATGCCCTCGGCTCCTCCGCCAACGCTCCCTGACACGCATCGACACAGTGCTTCCAAAACTCCTCCTTCTCTTCGTCGCTCGCCGCCGTGAAGTTCTTCATCCCAATGTCGTCCGCATGAGGGCCGCGTCGAAACATGTTCTCCTCCCCGCCCCCTGTAGTCTCCCCACCTTCCTGGCTCCGCTCACCCTGTGACTTCACAGCCCGAGCCCCTTCCAACAGCGAATAGACCATCCACTCAGCACAGTCTTGCGGACGGGTCGTAACCATTCGCAACACTGGCCACCCCAACCCGCGTACGACAAAGTTCACGACGGGGTTCTGGAAATGATATACCCCGGTATCCACTGCTCCTGGGTGAATGTGAGTGAACGCGATGCGTGGGTTGCGGGAGGCGTAAGCCTGAATCATGAGGTCGTTGTAACCACAAGTCTCTAGCATGGCTTTCCAACCGGCGTAGCGCGATTTGAGGCCGAGGTTTGCGAAGTCGACCTTGCCTGTTGTGTTCCAAAGTTAGGTTGAACTCGAAGGTCCGAGTATACAACGGTAAGTACTGACTGCCAGATTGTCCTGCCCCGAGGACGGTCAAGACGCTCGCATCCTCTCCTCGTGAGACCGCTTCATGCAACATCGGAAGAAGTGCTTGGACGATAGCAAATCTAACTTTGATCTTAGCATCACCCATATCGGCCTTGGGGTGGATATAGATCGTACCTCGAATAAAACCTCGAAACGAGCTTCCTATCTAACCCATCCTCCGTCTCCTCCCTCCCACTGAAGCCAAACACGCCCGCGCTCAAGACAAGGTAGTTGATCTTCTGCACCCCTTTCTCCTTTAGCTCTTCAGTAAACGCTCGTATGTTCTTCATTAGCGTGACGTCACAAGAGATGAAGTCGTAGCTGCCTCTCTCCCCTGAGCCTTCATCGCTCGATTCTTGCTTGGGTAGGCTCTCGATGATACGTTTGGCCGCCTCTTCGTTCCGCCCTACAAGGACAATCCTCGCCCTTCCCTCGGTATCCTGCGCGAAGAGTTTGGCAACGTGTTCTCCGATGCCAGAAGTTGCACCGAAGACAACGATGGTGGGAACGGTCGAAGGTGAGGTAGACAGAGACGAGACGTTAGAGGAGCGGGCTTGTCGTAGAGGAGGCATCCTAGGTTGGCGTTGAATGGTGTAGTCGGTTGTATAGCGAGGGTGTGAACCGAAGCGACCAGGTTTGGACCAGACTTGGTATATATGTCCCTTGAAGACTTGACAATGACGCACGGGCATCCCGTTTGCATAATCGCCTCGAGGTGACCGTTCTAGACCCCACTGGTATCCGTTTATCCGGACGTAGTGTCAATACGATGAAAGCAAGGCAGTCTGGTCGAATTTCATATCTCGGGCTCCTGTTTCGAAGCTTGTGTATGCGATATCCGTCCGTCGGGCTCTCCGGGCGATACGTGTTGAATGGCACCTCCGTTTGAACGCGGATGCGACTCGGACAGCACGGGCTCGCAGTCTTGTCCATTTGAAAGGCTTGGGCAGGCGCCAGGCTCGGGAGAAGGGTTGGCCAGGCTTCGATGGGCGCTCGGCGTCTAGAACGTGTTTGCTTGGAGTAGGATCCGGTGACACAGACCCAAATTGGCGAGAGAGAAGTTATGAAATAACGACGCGTTCATTGCTTGCGAGACGTGGTGGTCGATGCTCAGGAGCCTCGCTCATCGCGACCAGCGACGAAGACGACCGTGACGTTTGACACAGGTGGGTCACACTGCATGACCGTGACGGCCTGTCACGCACAAGGGGCTCAGGCGCTTCCACCGTGACCTGGCAGCTCCGAGTCTGTCCTGCAACTAGCTCACGGATAGTGAGTTAACTCCCCACCTAACCAAGTAGGTGCTTGAGAAATGCTTATTATCATCCGATTGACCTGGTATACCTCCCAATAGCTGTGTTGCAAAGGCCCGACGACTGGTACCATGCTTTCTCGTGCCAACCGTGACGTGAGCCGTCCCGAAGTTTCCCTCCGAACAGATTCATAACAATTCCGTGTTCCCAGATAAAAACAAAGAAAATACCTCAGAACGTGCGCAGTCTCCTGCGCACAGCTCCGAGAGGGGGCTAATACTTCGCCTAGATTTTGGCCAATGCACGGGCTGAGAACTCTGACCTCGCGTCTGTCGTGCTTGCTTTCAGCTACGCCACACAGGCAAACTACACCTTGGACTTGGTCGATGTTATCCTGCACCACCTTCACCTGGACAAGTTCCTTTCTCTTACCTGGACGGAAACCTATACCCCAACCAAGGAGGAGTTTGTAGAGCATCTACATTCCCAAGAAACCTTGTGCAAAACCGCATTATATTGCGCGACCGATGCATTCTCCTCCATCCTGAGGCACTGCCCACTCCATCTCCGTGAAAAAACGACGCAGAAGCTCGCTCCTCACCTCGACCAGATTCTCGCCTGGTTTAACTACTTCCAAACGGCAACATTTCCTCTCCAGGACGCCAGCGCGACCATCTACCTTGGCGATCCAACAAAGCCCTGCGAATCGCTTTGGTGGGTACTTCACTCGGAGCACGGCTGGCCCGACCTGAAGCAACACCTGTTACTATCGGTGGATTTGGTCGTCGACTTCTCCCTTGCTGCGTGGATGGCGGAAGACCCCCGTCTATATTCAGCGCCATTCCTTACGATGGGCTGGCAACATAGCGGGATGCCATCTCCTGGAGAGTGCCCGATCGTAGAGCTCTTGTTGGAGCTTCTCTCGGATGAGAGGAGCCGGCATCGAATCGTCGACCTGCTTTCCGGCTCCGACCACCTCCCGAAACTATTTGTCGATGCAGCCGCCCTCAGATTCAAGCATATCTCCGCACTCAGGAAGGGTACAGTCGAGTACAAGTTAATCCAAGGCCGGTTCGTAGGGTATTCTCCGACGGGAACCATGCTTGTGTACATCAAGCAAAGCTTGGAAGTCGTTCGGAAGCTCTGCGATTGCAGCCACGCAGTCTCGAAACGGTTGTTCAAGTCTGGCTTCTTCGAGATCTGCACAGGAGCCATCGGCAACTGGCTTTCCCATTGTGAATCTAAGAAAGACTCGGACGAACGATCTGAATTCTTCGACTTGACCGGACTCGCCCAACAGCTCATCCTTCGACACCGAAACCACTCTGCAGCCCACTGGAAGTTGTCAGCCCAAGCACTGCAAGGTATGGTGTGGGGTGGTTACTTGGAGATTGCTATAGATGCATTAGAATCCGGTCACCCAAGGGGGATGAAAACAGGTTACCACCTAGTCAGCATCGTGCAGCATCAATGTCACATCTCACCGACAGCGCCTCGATCGATATACACGAGGTTTGAAGAAACGCGAGGCGAGGAGTGGAGTAGCGCCGAGTTTATCCCCACTCCTGGGCATCGACCGTATTGGTCGGCCCTCGCCCACGATTCCATGTCAGCTGCCTCCTATAGGAGAGAGGACGTTCTCTACATATGCGACAATCTCCGTGTAAGTTATATCAACCTTACTGCCCAACTCCACTCCGTCGGGCCTGTTGACCGAGACCGACTGTTGTTCTTCCAAACATTTTACAGTGCACAGGTGACCGCAGGCTCTTTGAACACTCCCGAGTGTGCTCAAGCTGTCGGGCCGTACTATATTGCTCATTTAAATGTCAAAGAGAGGATTGGAAAAATCTCCACCAGAAGGAGTGCCCATCTGCTCGCGAACATTTACTTCAAGGTGAGGTCCTTTCCTCTGCCCGGCTGTCCAAGAACCATACTGGTGCGTAAGCCGGACTCCAACATTGACATAAATGCCCCTCCCCTTTATAAAATAGATGAAAGCGATGATCAACCCCACTACAGCCTATCGACACGACTATGGCAAGCGGAGCTCGCCACTCGCAGAGCGGAAGCCGCAATCGACACGAGTGTGAGGTTGTACCCAGATGTTGGAACCAAGATTGCCGCCGCCCCTCGTGTGCTGGAACTCCTGGGCTTGGCCGTCGACCCGACCTTCGTAATCCGTTCCATTGAGGGCTATGTCAACCTGCGGGAGATAAATCCAAGCAACCCGAGGCGATTCCGAAGCTTCTACTTCGATGCCCGCGTTCGAGCGATGCTAAACGTATTCACCAAGGAGGAGGTAGACGCAGGGGCGCGGATCGTGGAGGATATCTGTGAGTTTGGCGGAAAGAAGGTCTGTGTGGTGGCGATGATTCAAAGGGACCGTAATGAAGGGCGGTTTGAGCTCGTACGGTGTGTGTCGAGGGTGCAATAGGGTGAGTCCTCCCAAATGCGAGCTTAAAACTCTCGCTGATGCTACCGGGCACGGCCGCGCGAATTAGCTCAGGTACTCCTGGACATATCCTACCCTCGAAGTTCCCTCCCGCATATGGAACACTGGGGGACCGAGCGGCATCCCTAAATTCAGCCCCCAACGTCATGCCTTCCGCCATACTTATCACTTCATAAAGATCTGATCATTTATCACCACCTGTCCATATATTTCTGGGATAATAATGACACGGCTTGCCTCGAAAATTCGCTCTCAGAATCCGGTCAATAATGGAAGGGCGCCCTAGGTATGGAAGGGTAGCGGAGCCATCGATAAAACTCGTCCCTGACCAATTTGACGTCTACTGCCACAGGAGGACTAAATCTCGACAGGGAATCCACTACAAGTTCCCTCAGGTTGGAAACGAGCACGCCTTGTTCCTCGATGGTCGGGCCAGTGTAGGCTACGAATCTCTCGACGCACACCACGACTCTGAACTCCTTCAAATTCCAGGGTCTCCTAGAGGGACCTTCAGTCGATACAGACCCCGCCTTCCGAAGTGATCCTATTGTGGACGCAATCCACCCCTGCCCCATGTCTCGTACGTTCTCCTTGGCCGTCCGCCCAAGAGCCTTTACGACGATCTCGAGAGTTTGGAGCGGCGGAAGCCTAGCTGATGTGGTGTTCGGGGGACCGTAGAGGTCCTTGATGGTGCTGGAGATCCACGACAAGGTACCAGCACCCGAGCTCATCCGGTTGAGTGAGAGCGTAAGGTGCTTGAGTCGACGGAGTGCCGATAGATCGAGCTTTGGGCCGTTTACTGAAATCGTTATAAGCTCGCTATCACGAAACGGAATACGGCCCAGGATTGGGGGGTACTCACTACGATCTGATACGATTATCTTTAGGGAAGATAGGGTCGCTGCACAAGAAGCGAGTAGGACGCGAAGGTTCGACCAGTCCCCGTTGTTCCCATAGTACGCCAAGCTTTCCAGCTCCTTCAAACTGACACATGGTTCATTGCCAGGCTCGGTGAAGCGCTTCGCGATGCTTGTCGCGCCCGAACCCCAACTAGATGTGTCCAAGATGGCAAGTTCTTTTAGAGAAACAGGGCCAGGGTTCTGGGACCCGTGCATCCTCAGCAAATCGACAGATTCAGTGCCCTGGTCGTATCCGATAATCCTGTACTCCAGCTTCGTGATGGTAGGGCAGTGTCTGATGAACTCTAGGGGAAAGCGTGTGGATACCGACAGTTCCTGTAGCGATCCATGTGCATGCCGCCGTAGGAAGTCGTAAACCGCGTCTTGGAGTTTCGAGGAAAGCGCGGTCCAGTGTTGGTTCGCTGTCAGGCGAGGCAGCTCGAACAACCTCAAATTCGGAAAGTGTCGGGAGAGGATGTAAACCAGACTTTCACCCGTCTTCATCAACGACGGTCCCCGTGGTCCCGGTTTCTGGAAGTCCCCGTACTTATAGCTGTTTTTCACTATTCGGAGGGTTCCGATCGCGTTGCATAACTGGGGATTGCGCTTGAGATCACGCTGGAACTGCTCGATTCGGGTGCGTGGTTTCTTGCTATCCGTCAGGTCGTATGATACTGTGCCTTCCGTGATGTATACCGTGCGCAGGAGATGTGGGCGGGAGAAGGAAGAGTAGGCTCGACAGGTCTGCGCGAGGGAGTTTGCTGCGGCGCTGTCGACACCGAGGTAGTCCTTGATTATGAGGATGAAGATGTCCTCTGGGAGGCCGTTCCACCCGAATTGTACCGGGACAGGTGTGTCTCCTTGACTGAAGAGACCGAGGGTGTTCGCAATGCGTTTGAGAGAGAAATGCATGTTGAGAGGGGAGAAGTAACAAGTAGTCGTGTACAGCAGGTGGCTGTGGCGTCATACGATGTTCTGATGATAGGCATCTCCGACCTCAGCTGACCCCTCGAAGAAAGTCGACTCGGTATTTTGGGTTAACTCGCACCGAGAACTGGATTGGGGTGCGCGGGGCACGTACACCCCCGCTACAAGACCTTTGAAACGCGGTACTGGGTATTATTGCGACGCTGATCCTGCAGCATCGTCGTCGCTGAGTTAAGCGCCCAAAGTCATGACTCACTGATTTACCCCCCGCCAGCGGCCCGCTATCTCACCCCACCGGCGCTTATGTGGTAACGCATGTGTTGCTTATTATTTTCCAATATGTACAGGACCTTGTAATGGAAGAGCCCGCTCAAGGTAGGTCAGTAGTGGAGAGGCGCCCACCGAATCGAGGGGTAGCGCAGCCACCTACTAAACCTATCCCTAACCACCTCTACATCTACAGTCACAGCCGGATCAAATTTCGAAATGCCATCTACCAACCGGGTCTTAAGACCACGAGCAAGCAAAATGCTTTGTTCGTCTTCCGAAGGCGAAGGGTGGACAGGGGAGGAGCAATGTCGCGGGTCCTGGACTCGGAGGCACACGACGACTCTGAGGTTCTTCAAACACCATCGAGGACTGGGGGAGTTCGGGTATGCGTCGTGTCTCTGGGCCGACGTCGATATGGATGCCGCGGAAGCGGCTCTCCCAAGCGACTTTATGGTGAACGCCATCCACCCTTCATCCATCTCCTGTACGCACTCCTCAACGGTCTGCCCGAGTGCGCTGACAACGATCTTGAGGGTTTGAAGGGGCGGGACTCTGGGCACATTGGGGTCAAAAAAGTCTTCGATGGTGTTGGAAATCCACGGTAACGTCCCTGCGTTCACACCCCACCAGTGGTTGATTGAGAGAGTGAGGTGTTCGAGTCGATGGAGGGCGGGTAATATATTACGGAGCGTTGGGCCGTTCACTGGAGGTTTGGAGCAAAGGTCACGATCAGCATATCGTTCGGTTAAAGGGGGATAGACCGCGGCCACTTCGGAGGGGAAAGTGGTACTCACCGTGATTTGACACGTATATGCCCAGGGAAGTGAGCGTATGTGCACAATGATTCAGTAGAGGGGGGAGATGTGGCCCGTAGCAGGTGCCCAAATAATACGTCAACTTTTTCAATCGCTCCAAGCTGATATATAATTCGCCCCCCGACGGCCCTCTGAACTGCTTTGCAACCTCGTTGTCAAGTCCTCCGCCGGAACCCATAACCACAAGCTTTTCAAGGATTATCGGGCGATGATCCCCAGACGCAGCGCGCGCTCCCACCAACCCCTTGCCGACTGCGGATGACTCGGAGGGATCAAAATCAGGGATTGCGCCCTCGACTCTGTACTCGAGCTTCGTAAGCCCTGGGCCGCAGTACCTAACAAGCTCAAGCGGGTACTGCATCGTCACCGAAAGCTCTTTCAACGACTCTGCATGCCGCTGGAGGAAGCCGCGAATCGCACCTTGCAGCGGCAATGCGAGCGAGCTCCACTGGTGGTCCCATCTGAGGAGAGGCAGCTCGAATGTGTGGAGGTTGGGGAAGCGCCACTGGGTGAGGACGCCGACGAGGGTCTGGCCCATCGCTGTCAGAGACGGCGCAGTGCTGCCTCGCTTTACGGGTATTTGGAAAAGGATCCCGGCGCCTGGAGCGCCTGCCCTATCGTTGATGACCCGGAGCGTCCCAATCCTCTCGCACAGCCGGGGGTTAGCCGTCAAATCGCGTGTGAGCCTCACTATGCTCGAGGGGGTGGATTTCTTGGATGTTGGGTCGTACATCATATGCCCTGGGATGCATACCGTGAAGAAGAGGTGGGGGCGGAAGAGGGAGGCGAAGGCTCGGCATGTCATCGAGAGGGAGTGTGCGGAGGTGCTGTTAATACCGAGGTAGTCTTTGATTAGGAGGATGAGTATGTCCTCGGGTAGGCGGTTCCAGCCCGATAGGGGTATAGGGTCTGGAACGGGTTCGCCTCGGCTGGAGAGCCCGAGATATTTGGCAAGACGTTTGAGGGAGAAGGGCATGGTAGGGAGAAGAAAGATGCAAAAGACCCGATCAAGTTGCGTACATCAGCTTTGTGCCTGATAAGCGCCCAAAGTAGTAGCCACTACTACTTGGTCTACTTACCCCTTTGACCCCGTCAGTCTTATTCAGAGGTAGGCCAATTCTAGCACGAAGATATATATCTATTTAATATGGTGCGTATATAAACGACGTCCGTACTTGGACCTGTGGGGGGCAGCCGCTCGACAAACATCAGTAGTGGAAAGGTGCTAGACGAATCGAAGGATAACGTAGCCACCTATTAAACGTATCCTCAACTGCTTCAACTTCCACCCTAACCTCTACACCAATTTTCCGAACTTGATTCACCACCAACTCCCTAACAGCACAAACCAGCGCATTTTGAGCCGCTCTACTCAATTTCGCCCCTCGCCCAGAGTGAACCCCACCAACCCACACCTGTTCCTTCTGGACGCACACCACGATCCTGAAGACCTTCAGGCTCCACTGTCCATCCGTCGATGCCGCAGAGGCCTGTTTGAACGCCTCTAGGGTCTGGGCGATCCACCCATTGGCATTGATATCGCACAAGTTCTTGCCGGGCGTCTCCTGGAGAGTGTCGATGACGACTTCAAGGGTTTGGAGCTGTGGGACGCCGCGCCTCTGGCGGATCAGACCGGTGTCGGGCTCGAGTAATAGTAATAGGCGCTTGATGGTTTGGGGGATCCATAACAGGGATCGGTCGCGAATGCCAAAAGGCCGCCGGTTGCTTGACAGTGTGAGGTGCTGCAACCGGCGAAGTCGGGATAGGTCGAGCGAAGGGGCGCTGACTGCAGGTAGGTTTGGTTTCAGTATCGTATTTGTATATAAAATGGGATGAGGGTCTGTATTCACCTCTATCGGACACGTATATGTTCACGGAAAGGAGCGTGGATGCGCAGGAGTTCAAGAGAATGGGGAGGGGCGACCAATCTTTGTTGTCGCCGTAGTATGTCAGCTTCTCTAGCCGTTCCAGGCTGATACACGACTGCCCCGGTTTAGTGAACTGTTTTATGGCGTCGGTGGCTGCTGAGTTCGCCCGTGAGTCCAAGATGGCGAGGTCCTTGAGGAATATTTGGGCAGCGGTGGGTGGCCTTTGTGTTCTCAATACCCCTTTATCGACACATGAGAAGTCGAGAGTCGCTTCGAGCTCACAGATCCTGTACTCCAGCTTCGTAATGGCGGGGCAATACCTGACGAGCTCGACGGGGTAGTGGTTCGTCATCGACAGCTCCTCCAACGCACGCTGCCGTCGTAGGAAAGCACAAACCGCATCCTGGAGCTCAGGGGAAAGCGAGGCCCAATGGTGATGGCGATCCTTGTAATTCCTAAATCGAGTTTGGAGACGAGGTAACTCGAACGTCCTGAGATTGGGGTAGCGTCGGGAGAGGATGTAGATTAAGCTATCGTGCGCTGTCTTCTGCTGGTTCCTCATAAGCCGAGCATAGCCCCAGATTTTGTAACTTGGGAACCTCCGCGAGATGAGGTAGGCGAGGGTTTCCCAGCCACTGGCACCCCAAGTTGTCAAGGTAGGTGTTGCGGACTCGGGGAACAGAAGGTGAAGACTCGGCTCCTTGTCGCTGACACGGTTGTTGATAATCCGCAGGGTGCCGATCGTCTTGCAGAGTTGTGGGCTCCGCCTCAGCTTACGCTGGATCGTCTCGACTCGGGAGTGCCACCTCCTGCTGGAGAGGTTGTACAGGACGTCTTCTATGATACACACAGTGCGCATGGGCTTGTAGGGGAGGAAGAAGGCGGCGTACGCGCGACATGTCTGGGAGAGGGATTTGGATGTGGTGCTGTCGATGCCGAGGTAGGATTTGATTAGGAGGATGAATATGTCCTCGGGCAGGGCGCTCCAGCCGGATCGTAGAGGGGCAGGGTCGTCCTGGCTGGAAAGTCCGAGAGAGGTCGCGAGGCGCTTGAGAGAGCTGGGGGACATGATCGTTGAAAGGAAGAAGGGAAGCACACCTACTTATGTGCTAGCTCACTGCAGCACTCCGGTCGGGAATGACGTGTGATCACTAACTTGGAGTGTTCGGAACCACCCAACGCTCATAGACGTTCAACGAGACGTGATACTTGACGCAATTGAGGTGGGGGAACATTATCACCTGTCAAGTTGTTCCTGGCCAAACCGCATAGTGCTGGTGGGCCAAAGGATCTAGAGGGAAGAGAAAGAGAGACAGGAAAGACGAGAAAAGAGCCAGACAGTGGGTGGAGAAGAAATGTGAGGATGGGGTCCGAGGATACGCTGGTGAAAGGAGGTGGTGCAAGTAAAGGGCTAAGGTCTTGGAATCAGTTCAGAGTCCAGACTCAGAGGACCCAGGAGGAGAGGCAAAAACACGACAAAGCACAAAAGAAACCCATGGCCAACGTGGGGATCGAACCCAAGACCTTCGCGTTATTAGCACGACGCTCTAACCAACTGAGCTAGTCGGCCACTTCTCCTCTCTGCTCGGCCTCGGCCCGAAACGCGGCCACCCCGCGCCGGGGCAAAACCCCACCCAACAACGCGGTCTGAGCGCCTCTCTCTTCTTCTGCCACTTGGCTCCCCTTCTCTTAGAGCTCTAGCTACACCCAAACCTCACTCACGAACGATGTTAACGACCCTCACCCGCACGCTCACCTCGCGCCTAAAACCGCACCGCACCGAAGCCATCGCGCGCATCCGCTTCAACGCCTGCTGCCTCGTCCTCCTCCTCGTCCTCACATCCATCATCCCCGGGGTCCCCAGTCTGCCCACAGCCGTGGGGGTCACCGTCGTCCAGCGCTGGGGCGCGAGTCGTAGTAGTCGAGGGAGGGGAGGGGAGGTTCGTGGGGAGGAAGATGCGGAGGGTGTTTGGGCGTGGGCGTGTTTCGCTGGTACGTATCGTATTCTCCTTGGTTCTTGTTATGCCGGACAACTGGAACAAATACGCGTATTACAGAATCCATGCTCACAGCCATATGCCTCTTCAACATCTCCGAATCCTTCTACGCGCTCAAGTACCCGCGCTCCTCTGCCCCTCCCACACCTGCATCCGCCGCCCGGGTACCGCTAGGCCTGAAGAGCCAGGCGCAGGGCACCCCGCCGAGGAAGAAGCTGTTTGAGGGTGTCGGCGTGTCGAGTCCTTCCGTGCGTCCTTCCTCCTTGAGTGTACGAAAGACGCAGGCTATTGACGAACGGCGCACTGAACAGTCCAGCCCACAGCCCCAAAAACCATTCTCCTTCTCGTCCTCCCTCTCATCGAGCCTCTCTTCATCTGGTACGCCTTCCTCCTCTTCCCCTCCTTCTCCTACTAACCCTCTTCCCTCCTTCCCCTTATTCTTCCCAACCCACTCACTCACACACCCAACCAGGCTCCTCCTCTCCCCCATACCCCCTCTCCCCTCTCTCAACCCCCTCCCGCACCCTCGCCTACTCCTCCTCCTCCCCCCTCTCCTCTTCACTCAACTCCTCCCTCGGCTCATCGACATCCACAGTGGGGTACACTCCCAGTCCCCAGTCGCGGACCTTATCAGGCCTCCCCAGTTCGACGAGTACAGGGATAAATGGGGGACTTGGAGCGAGTTATAGGGGGAGGGCGTTTGGGGGGAGTACGGCTCGTGAGTGTTGTTTCTATTTTCTGTTCTGTTCTTCGCGTTCTTTGCATTCTTCCTCTTTCTTTGCGTCCTGCCTTTATTCCCGTCACGGCTTCGATGAACTCACATACTGACTAACCCCACCAGGCCCACTAGACGGGAGCTACCTCGGCCGGATCGTCAAGACGGACGAGGACGAGGATGACCTTTATTGAGGAGTTGGGTTGGGGTGTTGCTTCTTACATATGTGCTTTTATGGCTTTTACGACAATGATAGAGAGGAGAGGGGGTGTGATGTTTTATGTTTTATGTTGCTAGCTCTGCTGCGGGCTGAGGGGGCCACTGTCTCCCTGCGATATGGATTTTTGGACCTACTATCCAATATCCGGTACCCAAGGCGTTAAGCCCTCGAAGGAAGAATCATGATACCGCGCTCGCCCTTTTGACGCTTGGATCCAATTTACTTACTCATCCTCATCTTCTGTTTCTTCAGTGCGCGAGTGGAGACTGTACTGGACAGAATGTTGTTGATTCATTCAACAAAACAAAAAAAGAGTACGGGGCAAGAGACGAGACGCGTTTGAATTTGCGGATATTGAGTTCCGTGCCAGAGATCGTCACCTCTTCTCAAACAAGTTCTCGAATCTCCCTTTGCATTAATTTCTCCTCCTCCCACCGCGTGCCCCCCGACCCCAGCAACTGCACCCGTGGGACCTGGGACCTCCTTCCCAAAGCGTTGGAGTGCTTGCGCTTGTTTACACATCAGAGCCAAACTGCAGGGTGCCTTCTACTTTCAGCTCTTGCCTCTCACCCACATCCTCCTTTCACCATCACCATCCTCCCCTTCCTCTCGCCGTCTTGCTCTCTCCCCTTGATATCTGGCCCCTGCGTACTGGATCCAACTCTGGATCTAAGAGCTGGACGTTCTGAACTGGGCTTCCAGCTTTGTTACTGGTAGAGCCCCCAGCCCAAGAAGGAAGGAAGAGGCCCTTTGTGTGTCGTTGTTGGCACATCCCCCACCAAACGTCGCTTTTTTATTGTGGGCACATTTATCGAGGGGTGCCCCGAGTCAACATACTTTTTCTCTCTGTCAAATCGAGTATCGATACCGATACCGATATCGACATCGACTATACGTACTACCCACCATCGACGAAGTTGCTTTTTCAGTTTCGATGGATATGGATATGGATCCTTCACCACCGGCCTCCCCGGTCGACGTGCCTATGGAGCTCGACGAGGACACGCGAACGGGGGCTTTGAGCGTGATCGCTCGGAAGGAATCTGAATATACGCAGGGTGCTGTTAAGGAGGGGAATTTGGACGCGAGGGTACGTGTGGTATTTCGGATATCGCGTCGCGTCGTACTGACATACCGGTCTGTATAGGTCCCCACCACAGCATCTGCATCTACACGTCCCATTCCCGCTGCCACCGCTCCTCATACATCGAGTGGCGACCCCACTCCAGAGATCGGCGCTACCCAAGAGCATCCTCACCCAAGCACAGACGCGCCTTCAACGTCCACCCCCCTCCCCCCTCGCCCCACCGGCAAACCACTCCCCAAACCCCGCACCCGCACCCCGCGCTCCCCCTCTTCCACGCCCACACCCGCCCTCCCATACACCCTCTCCAGCACCTTCCGCGTCCCGCTCAACCTCCCCCCGGACGTGGGGCGGGGGAGCGGCGCGTGGGTCGCCGCTGCGCCGCCGGAGGTCTTGAAGAGGAGGGAGGAGGAGAGGGTGAGGGAGGGGAGGGGGGTGGAGAGGGGACAGGGGAGGGAGCCTGTGTGGAGGGTTGGTGCGGGGAGTTTTGGTGGGGAGGTGGGGGTGGTAGGGATGATGGGTGGGGGTGGGGAGAGAGGGGGGAGGAGTGTGAGCGCTGGCCCGTCGACGAGTTATTTGAGTGGGTCGAACGCTCAGGGAGGTGTGGTTTTGACGGCGAAGACGGCTTCGGCGGCTACGTTGGGGAGTTTGGCGTTGGCGCAGTCACAGTATCGGGGGGTTGGTAGTGTGCCTTTGGGTTGGGGAGATGGGGGGAGCGGTGTGCCGCCGTGGATGGGACATGTTAAGGCGGCGAGGTCGGTTTCGATGGGGCCGCCGCCGCCGCCTTCTTCTTCCTCCTCCTCTCTTTCTTCGTCTACTTCGAATACGAAGGCCACGCTCAAGACCTTAACCTTCCGAACCATCCAAACCGCTCCTCCAAATCCCAACGCCGAAGCCTCCTCATCTGCGTCTTCGACATTCAAACCAAAGATAACGATCCCCCGAGCTCCGAACCCAAAGTTCTACCCGAGCCAGCTGCCGAAGCCGGGGGGGAAGTATTATAGGCAGCATACGAATTATGGGTGGGGTGGGGCGCCAGGAGCTGGGCCGTCGTCTGCTTCTGGGTTGCATGTGCAATCGGGTTTTTCTGAAGCTGGAGCTAGGCCGTCGTTGGGGCAGGGGTTTGGAGGTTTGGAGGGTCGGGAGGGTTACGTCGGAGGAGGTGGAGGAGGCGTTGAAGCCCAACCGCAAGCTCAACCCCAACTCCAACTCCATGTCCCCGCACCCAACAATAACAACAACAACAACAACACCACCACCACTCCGACGAGCGGTGGGGCCGAACGCTTCGACGACGCGTTCCTCGCGATCCCGCCCAAGTATCCGAAGAAGACGAGGCAGCCGAGGCCGGCTGTGTGGGGGTGGAAGGTCGTTGCTTGTGCATTGCCTGAGGGGTTAACATCGGGGAATAAAGGGGGTGATGGGGGTAAGGGGAGCGGTGGGAAAGAGAAAGAGAGGGAGAGAGATGAGGGGAGAGATGGGGGGATGAGGGACGGGGAGTGGAAGGAGAAAGGGTCGAAGGCCAAGTCGAAACTCAAACCCAAAGGCCGCCCCTCCTCCTCTTCCACCTTCCCCACCTCCCCAACCTCATCCACCCAACCCACCCCGCGCCCGCGCCCTCGCCCAACCCCCCGAATATGGACACGAACCAAAGACGAATTGACCGCGGCGCTCCCGTTCCTCGCCGCGCCGAGGTTGGTGGGCGGGGTGAGCTGGGCGTGGACGAGGGGGGTGTATGTGCTTTTGGAGGAGGGGACGGGGGTGGGGGGGAGTGTGAGGGGGGTTGAGGTGTGTAGAGTAAGGGAGGGGGAGGGAGGAGAAGGGGGAGGGGGAGAAGGGGGAGGGGGAGAAGGGGGAGGGGGAGAAGGGGGAGAGAGGTTTGATTTGTTTATGTACGTGCGTTTCCTGTCCATCCACACTCTACCTCGCTTTCAAACCCGAACCGAAACGAAGGAGAGTATAGGAAAGGAAAGCTAACTAAACCTTTTTCCTTTGTCACCACAGGACCCGCGCCCTCGTCCAGACGACGTCTGCGAAGGATAAGAAGGACGTTAACGCTGCGCCCGTGTTTGAACGGCTGGGCGGGGAGGAGTTGGGGAGGATGTATAATTGGGTTCCGAGCACGTTGGGGGAGGGGGTTGGGGGGGTTGGGCCTACGCAGCAGGGCGATTGGGGTGCGATGGATGCGATGAGGGGGAAGGAGAGTGGGAAGGGGAAGGGCAAGGGCAAGGGCAAGGGCAAGGAGAGGGAGAGGGATGGGTGTGTGGATGAGAGGATGGTCGCACCGAGGATAGTCTCGACGTTAACGACGACGACGCCCCAGCTCAGACCTGCGTTCTTCCAGCAGACGGCGGAGAGTAGTAAGCTGTCGATGGGGTTTAGGGCTGTTACGTCTCCGGGGCTTGGTCCGAGCTCTATGCCTATGAGAGATGAGAGGGATGAAGATGGGTATGAGGAGGGAGGGGACGATGGGGGAGAGATGGAAGGCATGGAGGGGATGGAGCTTGAGTATCCTGAGCTTGAACCTGCGCCTCAACATGAACATCCTGGAAACGGAGGCGAAGGTGTGGACGCCCCACCTCGAGAAACCCCCGACCCGACCGCCAGACCCCCAACCCCACCCCAACTCTTCTCCTCGATCCCCGAGCACCACTCCTGGGTCTCGCGGAGCTCCTTAGCGAGTATCCAGGCGAGGGCGATTTTGAACTCGGCGGGTGGGGGGTTCGGTGGGGGGAGTGTGAAGTTGTTGCCGAGGTTGAGGGCGCTTGCGCTGTCGCAGTCTTCCGAGTCTTCTTCTACCGCGCCCGTGCCTGTGCCGAAATCGGTTTTGGGGGATACCTCGACTGCCGCAGCTCGGCCTCTCCGGGAGACCTCCCCTCCAGACATAACACCCGCCCAACTCCAAGCCCTCGCAAGGGCGCTTGCGAACCCGTCGACGATGCCGGAGGATGATGCGCTTTTCCCTTTGTTGACGGCGATGCGGCGGGTTGCTGCGGAGCAGGGGGGGCGGGTGGAGGAGGGGAAGGCGGAGGGGGTAATAGGTAGGGATCCGAGGGATGCAAAAGAGCAGGCGGGGAAGGCGGGGAAGGTGAAGCAGGGGGGAAGGGCGGAGAGGGATCCGAGGGAGAGGTTGGAGGATGTTATGGGGGAGTTGGGGGATAGTGTTGTGGCGCTTGAGGGGAGGATTTTGGGTATGGGGAAGGGGGATGGAGGGAGGGGTGTGGAAGAGGGCGATACTTCTGTGACAGAGGTCGGTGTCGAGGACCCACAGCAGCTGGTAGTGGGTCCCGAGTCCAGTGGGGAGATGCAGTCTTCGCCGCTTACGTCCCCGCTCTCGCCGCTTTCGTCGTTGCCTTCGTCTCCTGCTAAACAGGTGAAGGTGGGGACGGGTAAGAAGTCGTTGGCTAAGTCGAGTAGTGCCCTTGAAAAGGCTACCACCCCCACTCCTGTTGAGAAGGTTCCCGCCTCCACCGCACAAGAGACGAATACCGACCCCTCCCCGAAAGCCAAGCAGAAACAGCCCAAGCGCGGTAAAAACGACTACCTCGACTGTGGATACTGTGGGACGTGGTGGTACTCCGAGGGATGTCCCACCCACCCTCCACCGAGCAAGGACGCGTCAGGTCCCGCCGGTAGTAATTCCGCTTCCGCTTCCTCTTCCACTCAGGCTGCCTTGGCGAAAGGGAGTAGGGAGAAGGAGGTTGAGGTGGAGGGAGGCAGGCCGAAGAGGAAGGCGGCTGTGGAGGGGAGGGAGAAGATTAGCCGGGCGGAAGAGAGTGTGAGGGAGAGGGAGAGGGGGGTGAGGAAGAGGAGGAAGGTGGATGTGGATGGTGGGGATGGGGTTGAGGTGAAGAGGGAGGAGGTTGAGGTGGTGTTGGGAGGAGGGAGTGTGATCGCGAGTGCGAAAGTGGGGATGAGGCAGGGGAGGGGGAAGGAGAATGGGAAGGAGAAGGAGACAAGGAAGGAGGGTGTGACTGTGAGAGTTAGGGTGAAGAGGGGGGGTGCGAAGGGGAAGGCGAGGGAGGTCGAGGATGTTGATGGGCCCAAAGAGCAGTCGGCTTCGGCTCGTTCGACTCGGCTGAGCAAGAGGAGGAGTGAGGCCAACGTTGCTGCCGCTACTGCTGGACCGTCTACCTCAGCCCCTACAGAGCCCGCGGAGGTCTCGGTGGAGAGCATTGACGTGCCCTCGACGAGAACGAGGGGGGTGAAGAGGAAGAGTTTGGATCTTGACGAAGCTGTCGTCGAAGTACCTGCTCCAGCGAAGGTCACGACTCAAGTGGAGGAACCGAGGAAGAAGCAGAAGAACGGGGAAGGCGAAGTTGACAATGATGGAGAGAGGGAAGCCCATGATGAAGAGGAGAAGCAGGTCGAGGAACAGGAGGAGAGTAGGGAATCGTCACCTGATATCCCGCTCAGTGCCGTACTGCGTTCGAAACCAGAGCGAGCAGAATCGCTGTCGGGATCAGCTTTTGGAATGGATGCCGAGGATGCTGGTCCTCCTACTAGCGACGAAGATGATGTCATGTCGGCCGCTTCCACCTTGCCCCCTCCGCCTTGGCTCTCGGCTTCAGCCCGTCTTCCAAGCCCTGCATCGCCTACATCTCCAACTTCCCCTTCCTCTCCTACTCATCATTCATTCCCCTCAGCCCCCGTACCCGAGAGTCAAGCCGCAGTGGAGAGTGAGGAAGATGCACTGGAGCTACCCTCCCTACCGACGGAGATACGGGCGCTCATAGAGGCTTTTGTGTCGGGGAGTCCTATCGTGATCGTCGCCTCCAGGTCACGCGTTGCGGAACTCCTCCCGCATGTATCTTTCACCCCGATCTCGAAGGCGAAGGCAGGGTCGAAGGCTCTGAGTGTTTCTGGGAAGGGGAAAGGAAAGGCGAGAGCCAACCTCGAGGAGGAGCAAGAAGAGGAATGGGGCTATGCGTGGCTTGGGATGTTCCGTATCCTTGCTTTATCCGAAGAATCTGTCACTTCGACGGTGAAAGGTGCTCAGATGACGGTGAGGTGGAGGTTTAGGGTTGAGTGGGTGAGGGGTGGGGAGTACATGTTTCGGGATGCGAAGAGGGAGTTGGATGTTGGGAGGCCGTGGTGGGTTTCCAGCGCTCGCTCGTCGGTTTCGAATGGGAAAGGGCGTGGCCAGAAGAAGGAGGAAGTGAGGACGCCTGAGGTGTATCTGGCTCATCGGCGAGCGCATCCGTCCTATTCTCGTTCCCTCCCTGCTCCAGCACCTTCATCCTCTACTATCACAACTACCGCCACCCCCGAAAAAGAGGATCCTTCCCTGGAACTTTTGCCTACAACCTTCACAGCCACCCCCTTCAACGTCTTCCTCTCCCCCGACGCCTTCCCCTCCGGCTGGTTCTGTGCCGCGTGCGGGAAGGTGAACGCGCAGAGTGCTATGCGGCATCGACGGTGTGCTTCGCTCTTGTGTTCTAGGGTACGTTCCAGTCTACCTTTGCCCTCTTCTTCATAAACTCTTTCCCTTCCTTCCTTCCTTCCTTCTTCCTTTCCCTGTATCCCTTCACGTAGTCATGAAAGAAAGAAATGATATTAATGTTTTACACACTATTATATTATAGGGGGAAGGAAGTAAAATAGAGACCTTCGCGACGGACCTGGCCGACATCCGGGGCCCCCATACGAGTTCGCCGTGTTGTTTGCCGTTTAATGAGACATGGGGAGGGGTGGATGCGACGAGTACGCCGTGGGCGAATGGGACGAGGGTGTTGGGGTATTATTGGGGTGGGTGGGTTCAGCCTGCACCTGCGCCGACTGCGAACCTTGGGCCTGGTACGTCATCAACGAGCAATGCGGGTGCCTCTGCTGCTGCTTCGACCCCTGTTACAACTTCGAGTTCGAGTTCGATTCCGTCCACTTCAGCTTCGGCGTCAGCTTCTACGTCCACTTCGGGCCCGAGCCAATCCAACCCCCAGCCTACCTCTCTTGCTATTACACAATCCACCGACTTTCTCGTTAACGGCCAATCCAACGGGGACCTCCAGGACAGGAGGAATAACTCGGTTTGGGCTAAACACGTCTTCACGTGTAACCTCGCGCACCTCCAAAAGTTTGCGGGTGAGCTGGTGGCGAGGATGCAGAAGGAGGTGGAGTTGGTTAGGGGGGTTGGGGAACCTACGAGTAAGTTAAATGTTCTCGATCCAGACGCTCCCGAGGTTGTGTTGGTTTACCTGCTGATGTGTATGTTTTGTAGGCCCGTTCTTCGAGTGTGCCTACGACATTCCACCACCACCAACTTCCGAAGACGTCGAGATGTCGGCTGAAGGAAACGCAGTACCGGCAATATTGCTTACAGCGGCAAAGAAACTTGCCGACCGGGCGAGTCAGTACGCCGAGAAGAGCGTGAAGGTGGAGCAGCTCAGAGTGTTGGGGTGGATGGTTGCTGGGTCGAGGAAGGTGTGTTGTCCCTCTTCACCATTGATATGTTTGCGTCTTCCCCCTTTCGTCCACTACGTATATTTCGGAATGCTGACGTTCCGCCTCGTCGTGACTCACAGAACCAAGGCACCCTGAAAGCCAAAGAACACCCCGTGGCTATAATGTCCCTTGGGACCGACATCGTGCTGTGCCTGAGCCCCGTTCGGAAGGTCTCGAAGGCAAAGAAGGCCGACGTGAAAGTTCTCAGTGCTGTGCCAAAGAAGGCGGAGGTAAGGGAGTTACCTGCGATATTGACAATGACTGTGGAGCCGGAAGCGTCGACGTCGGCTGCTGCTGGGACTTCCAAGAGGAAGGGGAGGCCACCCAAGAAGGTGGTGGTTCCCGAAGTCCAGCCGGAGGGAGGAGAGCCCTCAGTGCCGGCTCCGAAGAGGAAAGGGAGGCCGCCTGGGAGCAAGAATAAGGCTCCTAGGAAGGATAAGGGGAAGAGTAAGGGGAAAGGGAAGGAGAAGGCGGTAGAGCCGGAGAGGGTGGTAGAGTCAGAAGATGAGCCCGATGTGGTGCAGGAAGAGAAGGTGAAAGAGGAAGATGAGGTCGACCCCCAGATGGACTACGATATTGGCGGGCTGCTTCGCATGGAAGACATCGAGGAGGAGGATGGTGTGGGTGGCGTCGCCGTCGAGGAAGAAAGGAGCGGGGAAGCGAACGCTCCGACGAGCGGGCCTTCTTTCATGAAAGCCAGTGTCATGCAAGAGGCTTCGTCTGCTTCTCAGCCGGCGGAGGTGGAGACTTCCGTGGATAGACTTGCCGATGGTATCGTGCAAGTTGCGATGGTGCACGGGGACATCCTCGTTGTGTCCGGCGAGGATTTCACCGTACGTTCTTCCGATCTCGTTCCTTTTGTTCACGAGCACTAATCGCCTCTCCTCCCTCGTAGTACTCGCTTAAGCGCTCAGGGATCGGATTTCGTGAGCCTGAACTGCTTCTCCCGGCTCAACCAGCATGCCTGACCCTTCTTGTTCCAGTTGTATATGGCATGAAGGCCTAAAAGACGACGACGTGTTCTTTGTTGATATTCCCACAGACGTCTTCCCGGGCAGAGGCTGTTAACCTGGAAATTGGGCCTCAGCTGCCACATCCCCTCAAGAATTCGAAGGAGCGGATGATATATGAAATCTGATGCATAGCAGTGTAACGTCCAATACCCGTAGCTCGTAGACCGCTTTCTTGGTGTACTGTAGATGAGCAGAAATCTTGAATGCAAAGGAGCATCATGGCTGGGGAACCCCCTTTTGGACTGAGGCCGGACGGGGAGATGCTGTGCTATTTTGTTTGGGCGTAAACTCTGTGGTGCCGTGGGTCCCTGAGTGCCGCCATTCCCCAGAACCGCAAGGCCCATCCAGGTATTTCACTCAAGCACAATGGCAACTGCCGCACTACCAGACTCGTCCACCTCCAAGGACCCCCAGTGGGGCCGAAGTACGTTTTTGGTTCCGTACCCTCACAGTCTTGGCCCCTGAGCTCATCCCTGACCTTTTATTCAGTTCTGATATGTGGAGGGACTGACTGGTAAGGGCCGTTCCACCGTCGTCCCGTATAGTTAGCGAAATGACCTTTAATAACCTGTGCTAATACCCCATCCGACCTTTATAGGCCGAAATTGGGCAAGAAGGGTGCAGGGAAGAGTGGCGAGGGAGATGGTCCCATGTGAGTCCCTTTCCCCTGTTCAATTCAGTTTGAAATCCCGGACACCCCGTATTCCGGTGGTGGCTAAAGCATAACGAAATACTGACCAAGCAACATTCCATTGCGGCGGCGAAATTGTATTGTAACTGATATTCGTTGCACAGAAACCCCGACCTCCTCGAACCCAACATCCTCCGCTCGCTGCTCAACGTCAAAATCACGTCGCTTCACACGTCGTGCGCTGGCTGCCACTTCGTCGCTATCGATATCGACGGCCAGGCGTGGTTATTTGGGCGCAATGGTTCGTCGTGCCTCGGCGTGGTCGACGTCGAGTATGTCTCGGAGAACGCGCCCGTATGTTTGAAGCCAACTGACCTCGGGGCGCCTGCTGGAACCAAGTTTGTGCACGCGGCGTGTGGGAGGAATCATACGATACTCGTAGGAAGCGATGGAAGTGTCTGGGGAGCGGGCGCGAATACTTTGGGACAGGTGAGTGCCGAGCAGACCGGTTGAACGGAAGACGATGTGTGTGTGCTGATGCGTGCTTGAACAGTGTGGCCAGACGGTTTGCCCAGAAGTCTCTGGGTTCAAGAATGTGGCTGTAACACATCAGGGTAACAAGCAGCGCGTTGTGAAAGCGTCGGCGGGTACGACATTCTCGGTGGTCCTCACCGACACTGGCAAGGGTGCGTTGCAACGATCCTCCCCTGTTTACCCCAGCATTCATGTCCCCTTCAGTGTTTACCTTTGGAAGCGCCGCCAATGGCCAGCTCGGCAACGGAACGACCGGTGAGCGTATCGTTACGGGCAACAAGACCGCCTACGACATCGAAACCAAGCCCAGTACGTCGTCCTTTGCTCGGGTTGAATAAGCGCTCATTTCCTTTACAGTCTACGTGAAGGAGCTACATGAGAAGAAGATCGTCAAGATCGTCTCCGGACCTCAGCACTCTCTTGCCATGGACGACACCGGGTTCGTCCTTTGTCCCCTCGCCTGCGATTGCCCTCTGACCTTTACCTCACAGCGTCGTCTATGTCTGGGGATACAATGGTTACTGCCGTCTTGGCCTTGGTGACCAAAAAGACGCCCTCAAACCCAAGGTCGTACCCCAGTATGCTGGCCCCAACCAGTCCACGATGGGCGCAGATATCTGCGCCGGCCCCTCCAGCAGCATCGTCGCCGACAAACAGGGCATGTTCTACATGGCCGGCAAGTGGAAGAACAGCGGCGACGGTTCCTCCGGATCACCGTACTCGACCTTCCGCTTCATCCAGGATGTCATGGGATGCAAAGTTATGCATGCGAGGTCTGGTGGTGTTACCCATTGGCTGATTACGCCCGACGACGATGGCATGCCCATGACTGTCTGCTGGGGACAGAACGCTGCCAATGGTGAACTCGGTCTCGGTCTCGACGAGCCCAAGAGCGCAACGAAGCCTACGCGTAATGCTCCCTTGTCAGGCATCGACGTTTTCGAGTACGTACACACTCTACTCCATAGGGCAACAGTCGCTAACACGCCCTCCCAGCATCGCCGCAGGCCAGAACACCACCCTCTTCCTCGCGAAGCCCAACGACAAGTTCTCTGAACTCCCCCGTCACCCCGAAGACGTCCAGCCTCCCGGCGCCTGCCCCAAGTGCCGCAAAGACGAAGGCGACCCGCTCGAGTGCGACAAATGCGACTCCCCATGGCACCTCCACTGCCTCTCGCCCCCGCTCACCGAGATACCCGCGGGCGAGTGGTTCTGCCCGACCTGCGTGGCTGGGGGCCCCGGCTCAGCGGTGGGCACCTATTGGAAGAAGTTGAAGAAGCCTAGGTTTGGGGTGCACAAGCCTCCCCCGCAAGTGGCCCAGCCGGTGGATGATTATGATGATGACTTTGATGACAGTTCGGATTCGGATGTGGGCACAAAGAGGAAGGCGCCGGCTGGGAGGGGTGGTGGTGAGTCTCGCTTACTCTGCAAGTGTTACGAGTGGGAACTGACAAATCTCTTTCTTACCCAGCCGCGAAGAAGAAGAGGTCGTAATCAACGAAATAGTTACGCCTCTGATGATGGCTCCACTTACCACTGGATCCCCGTATCACCTCAACTGAGCCTCACCAACGAATGATCTGCAAACGCAGATGTGCACCCTGTCCAACAGTTTGACGCGGTGCCAAGTATGAATCTCTCTCTTTCCTTTTTTGATTGGTTGAACTGTTCTGTTTGCTTTGTCTCGTACGCCTTGCTCCTGACGTTATGTTGTATCAACTACGCCTCTCTGATGTTGTAACATCTGCCTTTACTCTCCACTCACTCTCGTCGCTGACCTCCGGGTTTTGTCCTTTATTATGTATTTTTTTATCCTTCATTTACTGAGCGCTTGATGTGGCTCCGGCTCGGTCCCTGCCTCTGCCTCTTGTAAAACACGTTTATACCCCGATACGTTCGATACTCAAAATTTACGCGTTTCTGGACGTGAAATCCCAGGCGGTGTCTCCGACAGTCTGTTGAACATTGTTGCCCTATAAATACAGCTCTATGGGATATGCGGTGATACAATGGATATGATACAAGGTGGAGAAGCTCGGTGTTCTCTACGACATAAAATAACGGAATAAATACTAGCTACTGAGGCTGAGAAGACGGTACAAGTAGAACTCTATTTGTCTGTTCGATATCTACGCGACGGTAACTTCGAACCGACCTACGGCCGTCATCACGCACCGTCTAAAACCAAGGAATCGACCACCTTTGTCTCCGAGCTCGACGATGGAATCCTTGTCGGTCCCGGGTACACAGCATCGCGAACACTAATGTCACACAAGCCTGTACGCCGCTCAACGCAGCCTCCACTGCGGTTCTGCCCCGGCTCACGGGACTCAGAACCCATTTCGCCGCCCTTGCCGTCGCGATGACGAGGAGCACGAAGGTTACTAGCCACAGGACGTATAGGGCCCAGGACGCGACGAGGTTACTTCTCCGCGTTGCGACACTCCGAGGCTCCCTTGGGCTGAACGAGGGCTCGCGCTTGGATTCTCGGTAGCAGAAAACCCCGACAATTATTGCGTGGATGATGGTGAGGAAGGATGTTATGGGTGCCAGGTATGCGGATTCCCGGCCTAGTTGGGAGAGGGAGAGGCCGATGATGGTTGTCGGGATTAGGATGGAGAGTGTGAGGAGAACCTTTGGTACCAGCGGAAATTCGGAAGGGGATGTGTTTGAGTAGTCTTGAGCGACGATGGGGGACATCATCTTGGGCGAGTACCGAGTCTAATGGGGATGCCCAACGGTGTGACAGGGATTTCCCTGCGGGTGCTAAAGGGGGCTGGACTCGCTGACTCCAAGGGGAAGTTTTTCAATTGCCTCTCGATCGCTTTATGAGGGGTTCAGGTGAGTCAATTCATTCGAGTTATCGAGTACGCACCTCAGTAGGAGAACAAAGACAGCTGACTCGAATGAGTCGATCCTATTACACAGGCTCCACGTGGACAGCCTATTGAGACGCGTCGAGGGCTCGGAGGGAACGGTCGAAACTATCGCCGACCAAACTCACCTCCACGTTTAATAACCATCGGGCAAGCGAAGATGTCACAACTGATCTCGAGGTGGGATCCGCAGATGATGGTGAGTATGCCGCCCAATGAGTTGGCATCGTCGCCGACGCGGAGTACTCGCAGATGCCAGGAGTGCATCAAGGGGTGCGAGCGATACGCCTCGCTCTCTAACACAGCACACAATCGCAAGCTCCAAACTCTAAGATTTGCGGGCGGCGGGGGTTTTAGAGGGCGCCATGGCTCCCTGTGCTTGGTATATCACTGGTAAAGGTCGACTGTGGGATACGGGGGAGCTAGTTCGCTGGAGACGCTTGTAACGATCGAAATCTTGAGTAACCAAGCTTCCTTGAAGTGGCCGCAGGCTGAGAAACAGCGACAGAGCCCCAGCAGCAGATATCAGCAAGGCCGTACTCCGCGGCGGTGACAAGAGATCCAGACCGTTGAAACGATGACGGATCCCGAACGGACATGACGGTTGGAGGGTAGCCCCGTCCGCCACCGATCACGGGGTGATCGAAGCTCTGATCTCAATACACACCACACAGAAAACCATCGACCCCGCAAAATACGCGTTCTGTGACAGGTTAAATGGAGCGGGCCTTCCTGACATGTGGTCTGGATCACTGTAGTGGGCCTGGATATCCCATCTTCAAGGAGTGATGCGAGGGGGCGTGCATCGATGGGCGCTTAATTTGCGATATGATACACTAGGCGCCCCGCGCCGGGTTGATTCAACCCGTCAGGCGGAACTCAACTCGTTGAACGAGTTACGATCCGTCAGGGGAAGAATTTCGATCGAGTTGATTCAACCCGTTGGGGTGCTGGGTTGGATCAACTCGTCGGATGGGTGAGGCGGACGGGTGGTGGCTTCCAGTAACCCGGCACGACGGGTTGCTTGGCTGGGCGCTAGTTATGACCAGTGCGACGGGTCGTCCAAACTGGGTACCCTGGATCACCTGCCCCTTTCCGTCAGCCTCGCCGAGCGGCCCCGCCTGCTATCGATGTCAGCCGCCGCCGCCTATATGTATACGGCGTCTCCTCTTCTTAAACACCTCACTGTCGACATATCAGGGTATAGACCGGATCGCTTCATCACCCTTTGGCTTTGCCCCTTCCCTCTCTGTTGTTAAAGCTGAGTTACCTTCCCCTCCGAAGTTCGCGATGGCACCTGACGTTTGCAAGATGACGATAGATGTGTTTGATGAGTTGGAGGCGGAGCTGATGTTGGGAAATCTGGAAGCGGGCGACAACGACCACGGGGGAGAGGGAGGAGAGGTGCCAGTGACGATTGGTTACGTACTCTCCGTTTCTTATCTATTCTACGCCACACAAGGTTTCTACGCCCTTCGTGATATTCATTCCCTACCTACGATTCCTGTATATATTATTCCTGAGCATTTGAATGTGAATCAACCCAGCAGATGGGTCGCATAACTCGACTTCCGTGTTATTAAAACTCGCTAAACGGGTCCGGTGTCCCCAGCGACGTCCAACCCGTCCACACATGGGTAGAAAGAAACCCGTCGTCCCCCGAGCTGAAGAAACTTGACGAACGAGTTATTTTAACCCGTCGCACGAGTGGACCTGCCTGCCAAGGCCGACGGGTTGGTGTTGCATATGCCGGGTTGTATTAACCCGTTAGGGCCCTGGCTAGAGCAACCCGTCGCACGGGTGCCAACGAGTTGCGGAAACCCACCCCCTGGGTTATTTCAACTCGTCCTACGCGTTGTTTTAATCCGTTGGGACGGGTTAAAACAACCCGGAGCGGGGCGCCTAGTGATATTTGTCGTTGCTTGGTTGGATGGATGATGTCAAGCGCTGCTGTGGACAACGCTTGGGCCTCGTTGCTGTGCGTATCGATTAGACCTTCTCTCCATCCTCCATCGTCATGCCCTTGAATCTCTCCTTCAAGCGGCTGGCAAAGCTTGTTCCGGGCAGTGCGAAGCTCCTCGGCCAGGGCTCGACCAACCAGGAGGGCTGGAATGGCCTTCCCGAAGATATATTCCTCCTAATCCTCCACGATCACCTCGGTACTGACGTACCCACTCTCAAAGCCCTCTCTCAAACCTGCAAAACCTATGCGTCCTTCTCCCGCCCATTCCTCCTTCACACAGTATCCATCAAGGACCCGAAAACGCTCGACAGATTCAAGAGAGCACTGAAGCGTACACCCAGTATTGCTGGGATGGTGCAGACCCTCCGAATCACAGATGTGGGGGCCCAGATGAAGCTGCAGAGTCGCAGAATGGGGTCAAAAATGACGAGTGTCGGAGAAGCCCTTTTGCACATCCTCTCGCATCGTTTCCGGAGACTGAGGGTCTTCGAGCTCCCTCGTCTACGGGGGGATCAGGAGTGGTCAAAATTGCCGAGGGTGCTCCAGGATGCCATATCCTCCTTCCTGAATAGGCACCCACTGGAGGAGGTGTCTCTTACAACCCACTACCCCTTCGATCTCCTCCGCTCCTGTCCAGCTCTCCAAAAATTGGAATGCAGGGTCTACGCTCCTTCCACGCGGCCGTTCAACACGCCGCTTCCACCTGGCCAGCTGCCGCGAGGTACAGCCTCTCCGGTACTGCGGGAGCTTATCATCCAGGACCCCTCTGACCTCGCGTCAACCATTATGCCTAACCTAATGAGATCAGACCCGTGGATCAGCCTTAGCAAGCTCGAGACGTTGACCTACTACGGTGATAAAACGCCCTCACGTCAGCTTCCCCCCCTCCTCTCACATTGCGCTGAGACTTTATCCTCCTTGAAGATATTTGTTGGCGATAGCGGTGAGCTTGATCCAATGACTTGGCTACAGATGCTGACTCCACCAACTTCCCCTCGATGCCCTCAGTGGTGGACTCCAGGATCCAGCCTCTGGACCTCAGCTCACTCACCAACCTAACCCACCTCACCTTATCGCACGATCGAGTCCGCTACGGCGCTAACTCCATCGCGTGGATTTACGGCACCCTCGGAATACTCCTAGGGTTGGGAACGTCTCCCTTGCAAACGGTAGAGATGGTGATTAGAGCTGGGGACCCTTCGTGGCTGGAGATCTTCGAGTTATCCGGGGAGTGGGTCTTCATGTGGGCAGTGTTCGTTGTTCAACTCCGTCTGATGCTATCAGAGTCGGCCTTGAGGAGGGTTCAGAGAATGCAGGTGTCCGGGTGCCTGGAGAAGGGAGCCGTGCGGAGGCTATTTGGGGGGAACCGCGCCAGCTTTGACGCGCATATTGGGGATCCTGGACAATACGCTTTACCGGGGAGCAACGTCGTGTTTACAGAGGATGCGAACCAGCGATGGGTGCGCGTTCCTGCAAACGGGCACGTTCCTTCTTACTAAGCTACGCCCAAGGCGGCGGTGTGATTGGAGTTGATTGTACTAGTAGTTTTGTCGATTTGGTTCTTGGAATGTTTGGTATTCACAATATTGTTGTCTGTCTGTAATAATAGGCATACCTTCCTGTATAAGTCAGTACGTATATATATCAGTCTCAGAGTCTCAGCTTCCACATATGTATCACTAAAATCTGCTATGCACCCATTTGTCTCTCTTCCCATTATAACACGATAGGGCAATGAGGGTTTGATAACTCCGCCACCGCCCCACCGCCCCCCCGCCCCCCCCCCCCCTACCGCGACCGTGGCTATACAGATCACCTTTCCTCAACAGAATCGGGAAACCCCAAGGGGCCACCGCTGATGCATCGGCGTGAATCAACCTCCCCCCGTCTGGTCGTGAGAGTTTTATCATGCCGCCGCAATGCCGAGGGCTCTGGTTGGCGATTTTCCACCTCTTATGCTACTTGCAGGCCATAGATGTTTTATAATGCCATTTCAATAACACTAGAAACTATCCTACTGCCCTTGGCCGTGTTGCATCTGCGATAGTTTCAGTAAATTCTCGGAGTTCGACCACAATCTGGGGTCTCGGGCTCACATTTGCAAAAGTGAAGTGAGAGAACCCCAATTTCTTCGGTACGACATTCTGGTATTAGTCTAATGTCCTCCGAAGCAAATTTAGGCGCCCTATAAAGGCCCTATATGTTTACAGAGAACGACCAATGAGCGCGAATGGCTAAGAGGTGTATTCGGCGTCGTCGGCATCGTCAAAGTTCTCACGACCAGATGGGGGGAGGTTGAATCACGCCGATGCATCAGCGGTGGCCCCTTGGGAAACCCTCACGTGCAGGTGGTTCAGATTTGCCGCGTAAGAGCAGCTGGCAGTTTTGGCAGCGCACAGCGTTGATTTAAACACGGTCCAACGTCTCCGCTGGATACACCCTAGTAAAACCGTACTAGACAGTTTATTTTCCCCATCATTTCTTTGTCCCCCTTTGTTACATTGGGAAAAACAGACCGTCTGCCGCCCATGTGCACACAATGTAGCGAGCGGAGAAACCGGGCCTTTCTTGCAGTGTTGCATGCACTCGGCTCCGGACATTCTTTTGGTGAAGTGTATGCAGTAAGTTCATGTCACCTTACCAAAGGGCGCAGAATGGGGTAGTGCGAGTTGGGTGCGAGTTTCACAGGGATTGCGGACATCCAGAATTTAGACAGGTTTCAACCTCCATGGAGGATGCCCCTCACCACCCCTCACCACACATCTTCCAGCCACAACAATGTTACACTGCAAATCAAGCGAGTGTGTGTGTATCGTTATGTTTACCTACCTTTTCCGTCAGCTGACTCTGTTTTTACCCACCATCCAGCAGTGTACGCGATTTTCCGGTGGACTCCCGCAAAGGCACATTTCCAAATCATGGCGGTGCGATCGTTGAACGCCTCGAGGCTCGAGTGGCATGCGTTCAACCTTGTTCGTCTCCGGAGCCAAGAAGGCACGAGGCAACTCGGCACCTTTACAGCACCCTGCTGTCTGTAGGCTTCCAAATGTCTGCACAGCGACTATAAAGAGGACACCAAGCGATCGAGGGCATCGGGCGAGGGCTGTGTACCACAGCAGCACACTTCATTTCGGAGCTTTGTGGCATTGCGATTGGACTGGGCGAGGCTGTAGTGTGGCACAGGACAAGAAGAGAACAAAGATGGGCGCTTATCGCCGACTTCTTAAGCCGAAGCCACTTTCACTTCCCTCTTTCCTCTTAACATCCAACCACTACCCAGAGTCATGTTCCAGGAGTCTCACGGCTTCAACATTGGCCATGGTGAATTCACGAATGTCGCTGGTGACTACCATCGTGAGCCTCGTTATGCCCATCGTCCACCATATCACCGCTCACAAAGGTCTCCAGAGCACAACACCAACTATGCTCCAGGCGTCCCGGTGAACAACATTGGCAGTGTAACGAACGCGAACTTCGGAACGAATTATGGTGCGCCCACAGATTCGTAGAAAGATAAGCTTCTAACGATACATCTCCTAGGTACGATCAACCAGACATCGGGAGGAGCCAGTCCACCGCCACCCCCTCAAGGAGGATACCGCGGCTTTCCTGGCCCTCCGGGAGGCTATTGGCCACCCCCACGACCCTACAGCGAGCCGCCTCCTCATCATGCCTCTCCCTACCCCCCGGGCGGCTACTGGAATGGTCCACGTCAAAGGCCACCTGGTCCCCATCCCCCTCCACGACAGCAAGGATACGGGCCTACACAGAACTGGAACCAAGAGGTTAGATATGAACAGCATGGCTATCCCGGTCCCCAAGGCCGAGAGGGACCCAACAATCGTCCGCCCGGGCCACCCCCAAACCAACGGGGATATACAGACCAACCTCAGCAGCGACAGCAACAGTTCAATGACCGTGGGTCACGAGGCCCTTCGCCTGCGCCACAGCCAGACAACCCATATCCAGGTGGGCCTCACCGAGGATATTCGGCTCCTGCCAACCCAGCGCCCAACAGAAAAGAGACCTTCGATGATATTTATGCGCCCGACTACGCCCCCCCTACCGAGACGCAGAACCGGCCGAATTCTTCAGATACCAAGTACCGAAACCCTCCAGTAGCCGTGGAATCCGACTCAGACAGTGAGATGGAGGACGCTCAGTACGACATGGGCAACCTTCATATTTCTCTGTCTGGTACAGACCTGACACCGGCGCCCAAAAAGAAGGAGAAGAAAAGATTCTTGGGACTGGGGAAGGCTAAGAAGGCCCCAGCATGAATCGGCCAGGATCTCGTTTCGATGGGATTAGCAACGTGCTGTCCTCGTTCCCGTTTCTTCGACAGGCTGGATAATTCTTCTTCGCTTCTGGAATGTTCTCGCAGTGTTGGACTCAGAACAGCAGCATACATACATACTATGGGGCGGAATGTATGATATCGTAGCGGCGCGGCTCGGCAGCGCCAGTCCCCGACTCACAAAGTTGATATTTGAACAAAGCACCGGCGGCTCTTCTCGCGGAGCGAAGGGGTCTAGGGTGGTCCCGCAGAAGTGTACCTTCAAATGTCTTCAATGTTCACGTTCTTGAAATCGACAGAACCGGTCAGACTTAGGTGAGGGAAGGTCCCCTCGACTGAACGCGAAGGGCAGGGGTAGGCGATGCACGCACGTCAGTCGCGAGTCGATACGTGCGGTAGAAACCTTTGCGTTCAGAAACCACATATCATCATCAATTTGTCCCACTCATTCTGCATATTCGTGTTCTGTACACCAACAGAAACACATATTCCCCAGCCGTTTTTTTTTTACATCAGAGATCCGTAGATACAGTTATTCGGGTTTGGATGGCCTGCCTCAGTCCCCATCCTACATAACACCACGAGTGCGTCGCTTCGATCCGCAACAAATTATCGGAGTAACCGTCTTCTGAGAAGAGAACGCCCCGAGTGGAGGATCTCGTCCGGCGAAAGACATCTGAAAGGCGTCACCATCTCGGGCATAGGGATATCTTGGGGGTAGCATGTGGAGTCGTAGAAGGTCGGATATTGCTCAAAGTCGTGAGGCTGCCAACTAAGAGAGGGCAGTCCTCCCGATAAAAGACACGGGTGACGTGCGAAGGTCGTTTCAACAGGGGAAACATGAAGAGGAAGGAAGGGGACGGTGTCAATAGGGGCGACGGGACAGAGAACTTCGGGGGGATGCGCAGCTCGGGGAGTGGAGGGAGCGAGGTGGGGGTTGAGAATGAAGACTGACGCCATTTGCTCCGCAGGCGATAAGATGAGATGAGATGCGACAACATTCTCACGGCCTGTAGTTCAAGTGACAGACGAGCATAGACCGTTTCCTGGGTACAGAACCCTCCCCCACTTTGTGGAGTCGGGGATGAATAACACGCACATACCAATAAACATAGGGTCTGGAGGGACACACATACGGACCCTGGCGTAATAGCCTAATCATGACGACTGCTGCTGAGGTAGGTGCTCTTTATTGTTAGGTTTCCGTGGCTGTCGGAGAGGTTTTCTTGGTCTCGGTGCTCCCTGAGCTTGAGTTTGGTCACTTTCACCACCCCTCAGGCCTTGCGTTGAAGGTGAGGACAGAGCCGGATCTTGTCCTGTGGTTTGGACACGTGCACGACCATTTACACCCCCGCGATCACCTGCGTGGTCGGAGGTGGCAGGAATGAGGCTCTGTCCCGGCGCACCTTTCCCCTTCCCCTTCCTCTTAGAACCGGCTGCACCGGCGTCTCCACCCGATCCTCCCGCGGCACCGCCCCTACCAGCACCTGAATCCCGCTGCTTCTGCCCCTTCCCTCTCCGTCCTCCGTGTCCCTGAGCCCGGCCTTGGTAGGCATCCAATGCCGCCATCTCTAACTTCATCCTCTCCTCTTCTTCGTGCCACCACTTGAGGAAGCCGGCCTCCTGCTGTAGTTCAGACTCTTCCTGTTGGATCTCCCGGAGTGATCGCTTGTCCTTGCTGGGTCCCGCAAGAAGCTGCTCTTCCTGTGCAGCCTGGATGGCAGCGAAGGACAAAGTAGACCCAGACACGATGGGCTGGACTGGTTCCGGAGGTGGAGCGGTCCAAGCTTTGCCCCTGCAAATGAATGAAATGAGGAACCCAAACCTGCTAAATGGGTTATAAAAGGTACGCACGATGCAACACGAAAACTGTTCGAAGCAGTCTTCGAAGCTTGTTTAGTCGGCGTTATAACAGGCCCTAGAGCCGACCCAGAGGGCGCATTAAAATGTTTATTCCCGTTTGCCGGGTGACGCTGGGATGGTGAAGGTTGAGCACCCACGGGTGCAGGAGGTGGTCTGGACATCGATAATCCTCCACTTGAAGGCCCGGCCACCGGTTGCCTCTTCCCTGATGGTGAGGGACCCCCCAGGGCCGGGAAAGAGGGGTCAGGAACGTCAGTTTTATTTGTCGACCGCCAGGGGGAGCTGGGGTCGCGGACGGAAACCTTTGTTGGTGTGGAAGGAGAGACGAAGGGGTTCGGTGGCGTTGATTCGGGAGGGGAACGTTGCTCAGTCGACGTTTTCTTGACTACGTACTTCGGTGGTTTAGACAAGGAATTCGACGAAGCTTCAGCCATCAGTGCCTTCATGTCCATCCTGTGAAACAAAAGGATCGAGTGAGATCCAAGGAAAGATCAGTGAAACGAACATACCGAGGCGCCTCAGCAACCTTCCATACAGGACCACTGGACTCCGTTCTCGATGGTGTCAAGGTGGGTGCTTGCTTCGCTGACTGCATCCCACCATCCTGAACATCCATCGCGAAAATATCCTCTCCCGAGGGGCGCTGCCTCAACGGCGTAAGCGGGGTCGGCGGCACTGTCGGCAGTGAACCGGAGCTCCGCCTCTTCAACTCCTTTTCCTTCGACACAGGCGGGCTCAACTTCGTCAATCTTGACATATCTCGAGACTCTCTCGTAATCGACTTCAGCGAACGCACGATGGGGGTAGGGATATCCTCGGAGGCGAGCCAATCCCAGTGTTTTGCGAATAGGGTATCGAGGTACTCGGGCGTTCTCGTGAACTTGGACTTCTCCGTCTGCTTCTTGGCGATGAATTTGGACAATTGGACTAGGAGGTGTTGCGGGATGTCGTCGAAAACCCTGGACTCAAGGAGAGATTCCATGTTGGCCGCCATGTACTCGTGGACTCGGTCGATCAACTCGACAGCGTTATAATGCGTCGCTTCTGCGAGGATGTAACAGCAGTTCTGGATGTTGAGATACCCTAGGATGATGCTGGAGCAGATGAGTAGCAGTCGATCGAGCAGGAGCTCCGTCGCCGCGCCCATAACCCGGAACATGAACTCCAGAACGTCATCGGCGGTCTGGCAGAAACCCAGCACATCAAACATCCCTTTATCCTCCCCACACACGACGAACTTAACCACATACTCCATGACATGCCACTTTAAATGCTTACAGTCCACCTTCAAGACACCCTCCGGCGTCCACCGCCTCTCAGTCCACTCCTCCGAGCCAAACATCCCAGCAAAGAAGGCTGAGCGAGACCGCAGGATCACCGAATGCGTCCAAATAGGCCTGTCCGCGAACTCCAAGAGGACATCGGGGCGCAGGGCCTCAGGGATGCAGGGCCGGTCAGCCTGGACGAGGGCGGAGAGGGCAGCAAAGTCGCGAGGAGCAGTGGGGGAGGGAACGCGCCTGACGGGAGCCTGGAGGACATTTTCGAGGGCAGGGAGGTCTAACACCCGAGCTAGGGTCTGCATATCCGATTTGATAAGGCTGGCGTCGAAAGGAAGCCCTCGGCGATCGGCTGCTAGCGCGAGGTTGATCCTCCTATCCCATATTGCCAGGACCTCGTCTGAGTACAGGTAGTGCAGTAGAATCAGGAGGGAAAGCGGATTGATTCCATCGATTTTGACGGAAGTTATCTTGGAAATTCCAAGACCACGGCCAGGCTTCGAAGGGAGGGGTTTGATGGTAAGGCTGCCGTCGGTAATGGGGACACCACCGAGAAGTTCGAGGAGCGGTTTGGAACGCGCAGCGAGGATGACACGGTGTGCAGGGAAGGAGAGCTTGCCGATGCTGACCGCAGTGTCCGCCCCATGGGGAATGCGCTGGGTATAAACCGAAGAGGGTTTCTTCTCCACTTTCCAGGCGTTGATCAGGGAGCGCAGCTTGGCAACATCCTGCCGGAGGTTTGCATCTTCCCGGTCCTCCTCCTCGTCAGCGTCGTCGACGTCAGGAATGGGGACCGCCGTCTCATCCTCCCTGCTGCCTTCGCCAACCCTGATGAACGGCTCCATAGTGGAGAGATCCTGGGAGAGAGAGTTCCCAACGAGGGAGATAGCCCTGGGCCTGAAATCAACCCTCAACGCTCCAAACGCTCCGGTGCTGTTCGCCGAGACGTGTGTGATGCGCTGTAGATATGGAACCCGCTGGAACTTGAAGTTCTTCCCTCCACCTCCGCCTTTCGTGTTTCGGATACGAAGGTAGACATGGCCAGACTCGGTGCAAACAGCGATGGACCCTTCAGACCCGATCGCCACATCTTGAACGGAGCTGAACTTCTTTCGAAGCGCCCATATACGCTGTGGTTGGAAGGGGTACCGTACCGCAGGGTTGCTGTCCAGGTTCTGCTCTGCGGGTACTGTAGGAGGTGAAAACGTGAAGACTTCGCCGTTTGAGGACAGTGCAGCGATGAGGCCGTCGGACTCCGCGAGCTTCGCGATCTGCGATGCTTTGATCGCCTGAGGAGGGCGGTACGGTTGGATTTCTTGAGGGAAAGCGTTGAGCGGAAAGTTGATGCGGTAGTGGCGGTCGTTCCAAATGCACTCGACTTGTTGGGTGCGTAGCAGGCAAGCCATCACAGTGTCCTATAGCTGAATGAAACAGGGCTACTTGTAGGAGGCCATGCTAAAACGTACCGTCATCGACATGGCTATGATTGGCCCAGATAACTTTGTAACCTTGCGAGGGAGCATTTGGAGAGGGTGCGCTTGTTTATCATAACCTACCCTCCAAGTCAACTTTGGTTACGGAAAAGTAAGAGTCGGCATACCAAGCTGGCCATTGTTGGATCCCCAGGTATACACATCCTCCTCTGTCCAACACGCCGATGCAACCTTGCTCGCCGCTACACCAATCACGACCTCCTTCCGAAGAGGGTTCATAATCTTCTTCGGAACAGCTTGAATCGGTTCGTCGAATTTTCCTGATGTAGTCTCTACAACGTAACCCAGCTGCGAGAAGCGGTTCAGACCCCAACTCAGCACCTCCCCAGACTTAGTGACAGCCAAAGTGTGGTCCTGACCCAAGGCGACGGCCGTGATTGTGTAATCGAATTGGGGGAGGGCGTTCAAATCGAATTGCATTTGTTGTCCTCGGCCAAGCCTGGTCGGGATGTTATGAGCATATACTCCCCGACCACGAGTTGGACGCCGCACCTGCCCCCGCTACCGAATCCGCATAATCGAAGATTTCCCGAACTCTCAGAAGTGATGACCGCTGAAGGAGTCTTAGCGGGCTTCGGGTGTGGAGCCGTCGAACACACCTGTATGGAGTTTGGACATTTGGACATCGCGGATCTGTATGGGACTGAAGCGTTGCGCAATGGGGAGTGTGGATGGGAGGTCCTCTTTCGGCAGTAAGACAACTTTATCGGCATGTACTCGGTCGTTTCCATCTCCCAATCCCAGGGCAGCATTTCTGGAGCAAGGTTGGATACGGGACACATGCGACAACTGAAGACGCACCTGTTCGCACCCCAAGTAAACAGCTCTGCATCCCGGTCCCCTATATCAGGCTTCGTCCCGTGAAGTGTGGAATTGTAGACGTCGAGGGCCGTATATCCTTCTTTATCCTTCAAGCCGATGTCTATCTCGGAACGTTGCAACAGGAGGCGACTTCAAATAAGGTGAGTATTTCACAGGGAAGTGCAGATAGGAAAACGTACGCGGCTGGGATATTAGCGTGATACAACGCTCGATGCAGCGGGGTCCATTGGCTCTCCACATCCGCCAAATTGATGTTGATGCTCGGGTGCTTCAGCAACGACCTGAGGTATTCGAGGGAATCGTCGGAGGCGACCACCATATGCAAAATACTGCGACCAAGCCAGTCGCGAGCATTGACGTCTGCGTACGCGGTGACCGAAGTCAATGGACTTGGTCGATGCCCTCCGCTGGTTCCAGCCGCCCCGGGGCCGCCAAACGCCTGCTTCTTGTTGTCGGTCGACGCATCAAGCAGCCGCTGGAAGCCCTGGAAATTCTTTGCGTGAAAGAAGTCATGGAGCAAGGTCATAAATACGGTTCCGGGTGGACGGTGCGACCGAGAAAGAGTTGTGGAACTCTCTCAGTATGTCGCTCTGCCCGGGGGTTTCTGTACGCCGATCGAGGTCGTGTACAGATGAGGAGTCGCCTTGATGCTCTCCTGTTTACTCTGCTCGCGATATTGGAAGAGAGGGCGCTCGGGGAGAGGTAAATGAAGGATAACGGAGAAATAATGCGATGGCTCCGATATTTATGAAGGCTCCGACGAGGTCATCAACGGAGTCAGTCCACGCACGCGCACGTGTCTACCAGAGCATATATGGTAATGAAGCCCCTGTTGACCCAATCGCTAGGCTTCTGAGTGCCCAAACGTTTAAAGTTCGACGAAATAACGCGTATGGTCTTGGAAGACGTGGAAGGTACAGATGTAAGCTCCGAAATGCATCGCCCCGAGCGATCTGCGATGCAGAATCAACTCAGGAGTCAGCATGCTTTGGGTTCTCAGCTCTTCAGACGCAGCTATGCACCAGTGAGGGTACGAATGCCGAGGAGTCCAGTACGTGAAATCCCAGGTAGAGTAAGAGGGGCAAGAGGCAAAGTGGGGCGATCCAGAGGACGCCGCAGTTAAAACGGGGCGGAAAACCAAATGGCCACAAACAACCTCCCGCCTGCAGCACGAGCTGGCACGGTTCCAGCCAAGACGAGCCTCAGGCGAATCTCAGGCTGTGACAGCCTCGAGGATTTCGAAAAAACCTGTAAGCCAAATTTCTCTCAATCCAACATTCCACCATGCTCTCGTATTACCAATTTCAACCGGGGTATCGACCTTTACTAACCTCACCAAGTTTCAGGATAATAACCAATACAAATTACATCGAAGTAGGCCCAACGAGGAGGTGAGCGCACCTTGTATTCCTCTGGCTCTATTGTCCTGAACACTGGTGGAACACTGCGGGCGTTGATCGTCGCAGAGTAGTTAGCTCGGGCCCGGAACCCACAACCCAGCCAGATTCCCCCTATGTCTTAAGCGCCCAAGCAGCGCAGTAACTATCTCCAGGGGAAGCTGATAAGGTCTGCCATTGGCCCTGTATAGACCCTGCATCCAGCGAATAGGATGCTTTCGCGTCCTCGAGGCCTACGGGACTAATTGTTCTACGAAACTCAGGAGAACTCAGGTGAGCGATCGGTTGCCATCGTTTCCGATGTAACAATTGCAGCCTGTGGCGGAGACGAGGAGTGGGCGGCCCCTGGACAATTGGCCTCATTCCCCGATGTCGTACAATCAAGCAATTAGGGCTTCACCCAGTCACTCTCTATCTTCGAATGAGGTCGAATGTGGCTTGAGTGACGGTGTCAAAGCCCCATAGGTCCAGGGGTACGTGTGCTGTGATAGTTTGGCCATCGGCTGATGTGATGACGTCCGGATACAGCCCCGCATTCAATTCCAGAGTTTATAGGTCCACTCCTTCTTTCCCTTCCCTTCACCAGGACCTTTCTTTTGTTCCTTCTCACCTTTCGTTCTTCTTCGTTGGCCTTGAGAGAGCGTCATGTCTGCCTCAAGTCACGCGTCCCTCCCTCCTTTCATGATTCCAGTTTGCGTGTTGGTTATGCTATTAAGCGCCGGCGTATTTGGTCTCTCCATCGTCAACTTCGGTCTCCTCTCGCGATGGTACAACGCAGCAGCAGCCTTCCTCGCCTTCCTCTTCCACTCGATCCTCATCTACCTCATCCGCCGGCACCCAAAATTCGTCCCGCCCATGGTCATCGTGCTCCCGATGAGCCCCTTCCCCACCGAAAAGACTCCCAAGGTCGACAGATCGGATCAAGAGCCAGTACACTCGACTCCCGACTTCCATGTCATTCACCATATGGCAACATTGATGTGCCTCACCTTCCTCAACATCGTGTATCTGGTCGCCCTCGGGCTCATGATTGACATCACAATCAAAGGCGGCGCGAAGAGCACGCTCCCAGGAGAGAGGGCAAAAGGAGTGACATATCCATGGAACATCAAGGTTCAGATTGCTCAGACAGCCTTGGTTGGTGTCGAAGCTCTGACCTTGGCTGTGATTCTGGTGACTTGCCTTATCGGACGGGCGCGAATAGGGCAGGTACAGGATGAGGAGCAGGAGAATGGTGACTACGGACTCCAAAGCTCGGAGGTGAGTTCGAGTTCTACATCTCATCATTATGGAAAGGTTGTAACGATGTTCTCTATCAGAAGTACGGTTTCTGACGACGCTGCCTCCAATCAAAACCCAAGTATACCCCGGACAAGGTCTGTTTGCTTTACGTATCTTACGCCCTCGGCTGTAGTGCTAACCGAGGTTTACTGAGAGCAGACGCATACCCCTACCCACGATATTTTACGAACATGTCATGTTCGACCTTCGCGATGATACAGATTTCGAGAATCCGTTTGAAGGAATTGCAGGACCATACCCATCGTCGCAATTTGTATACACACGTTCATTCGCATGTACACGTACCCATACTTTATATATTTTTATCAGAAATAGCCCTGGTCTTAGTCTTCACCCCTTTGAAGTGCTTGAAGTGCTTGAAGGGGTCCAAGTAGGTCCCGGCTCCAGAGCGCCAAGCCCCTATCGTGGTCGGAGTCACGCGGCATCATACCAACTTGAGATCCCGAACGCGGGAGCGGTTCGCAATCTCAGACCTCTACTTCCTTCCTCGACCTATTCAACACCAACCAATGTTCTGAACCCTCTAGTTCGAGGATTTTACCTAGAGAGACGAGGGTAGGATATATTCACGAAACCGGGGCCCCATGAAGGACAACACCCGGTAGGCCCAACCCGTTATCTCTCCTCACCTGCGGAATTGAAGCCAGTGTCGCGCAGACAATAGACGTTTGCGAAACGGACCTCAAATCATGGCTTGTTTGCATACAAGCTCCCATGCATTCCCTACCGTCCCCCACACGCTATGCAAATCGCTCTTCGCCTCGGCGACCCGGCACACTCCTAGGGCCCTTTCTCTGAAACGACGAGATCGTCGATTCGTTGGGTTCCGAGGGAATGTGCCCTCGGTGCCTGTGACCCCGTGGTGGCAACCACGACCTCAGAAGGGCCTCTGTCCACCCGGAACTCCGCCACATTCGCGAGGGTATGCCACCGCTCTGGACGACCAGACTCTACCTCTTGGCAAGGTAGAGTTCCCGTTCCCGCCTCACGCCAACCCTACACCCCATGAGATTTTCCACCTCCCCCGAGCGGCGACTCAGCCCCAAATTAAGGCTCGGTGTAAGTCAGGCCCGTTCCTCTCAGGTTGGTGGCGGGCTAAAGCTCTTATCAGACTACCAGCTAGTGAGATATCACCACCCCGATTCTCAACACTGCCGATGTCTTCCCGGGGACCAAGCTCACGCGCGATTTCAAAAGATTGTCGCTGCATACGACTATCTTCGAGGGGCCGCTAGCTCACCCCACCCAGGTGCTAAACGATATGGGTTCGACCCTGGGTACTCTCAATTTGACCCATATCTGCACGAGCTTGCCCGACGCAGGCGAGCACAGCAGGCAGCCCATGCTAACAGGCACTGGAGCGAAGGATTTGGCTCCCCCAAGGAAGACAGGGCGGACGATTTCGACCAGAATGGGTCTAAGGAACGAACGATCCTCGTGTTCGGCGTCCTGGTGAGTTTCGGGAGTTGTGAGTTGTGCGTTGGTAACTCAATTCAGGCGATAGGCGCTGGTCATTGGCCTGTATCCGAGCTTCGTGCTCTTTCCTTTCCACCTACAGAAGAACCACAAAGCGGCTGTGATGAATCTAACACAAGCTCGCAACGATGCTCGAGAGATGGGAGAGCAGAGGCGGACTGAAATTAGGAAGCGAGTAGAAGGCATGCAACGAGGCACCGTGCCAGTAGCTGACCAGTCTGATCTCGGGGTGATTGTCGAAGATGGGAATGGATCTTCTTCATCGGTGGGGAAGGCCTGATGTAATTCCAAACTTGTTAAGTGTATCGCCGCCGTTTCTCCGTTGCAAAACTTCACCCTCCTTGGTCACAGATGCTCGAGGCATGACTTCAAGAGGTACTCCGACCCATCGATGTCACTCCCAAGGCTATTAAGTCAACATTCTGTCCATCCGGCTGGACGATACGATCTCTGCGCGGGGTTAGCGCTGTGTGACCGTCATGAGCCATCCCACGCCGCTCCAGGAGCACTCCCAAATTGTCGCTTCCGCAACCGGGTGGCATCCGGCTATTCTTATGCGATCACCTGCACCACGACTTGGATAAGTGAGTTCACGGGTTCGGGGCGATACCCGCACCGAAACTGTGGCTTACTCACCAGCATCGAGGCGCTCCCGGGCTTTGCGAGGCTTTCAAGTCTAGAAAGTCATAGCGCTTGGCTAAGCTAGCTGAGACTCTACACGCTTATCTCGGCAGAACTTGGGTCGAAGCACCCATGGAAGCTGCACGGCCTTCAGGCGTGGCTCGTGGGTGGACATTGCCAATTCTCAGGTAACGGCAGTCTTTCGCCCGGCCTCTAATGTCATCGATGACAGAATATGCGTGGCGTATGAATGCATTGAACCCCCTTTTTTTTTTCTCTCAGGGAAGCAATTCCGTTTGAACGCGAGCCCCACCTGCAAGTCTAATGCTTTGTAGATCATTTGGCCCATAGGTAGACCTCTTGGGCCTTCCAGTTCTGTTCCCCGGCTTGGTCAATTGTTACTGTGTCACCCCCGACGACGAATTCGAACCCTTTGTGTTAATTTCTCTCCTCGTCCTACGTATGGCCTACGAAGAGGACAACAGCACATCACCACCTTTCATCGTCTGATGGTGGCGTGGGTATGGAGAGTGCTGGGCAGCGGCATCTTGCAACACTTCGTTGATTGACTGGCCGATAACACTTGAGTGTTGGCTTTTTGGTGGATAAAGTAAGATAAATTTGTGTTTCGAACCGATCGAGGAGGAAAACTTCCCTCTCCGGTCACATTGGCCGCGAAGATGAGAAACACTGGCGGGCGCCTACTGGTTAGTCAGGGAGTTTCTCATTGGCTGCCGTGCAGGCGCCCGTGGCTGATCGGCATTAGCCGAGCGCGCCGTTCTGCTCATCGAGCCAAGACAGTAGACCAGGCCCAGCGAGGTAAAGTGAGGCCCAAGACGCGAGTCAAGGACCATCTGTCAACTGTCGACCAATTTCATTTCCACTTCAATCATCTCCTTCCATTGCCTGTGCTGGGTGATTTTTTGGACCACGAGACCTTGCTTTGTATGTCTGGGTTCCAACTCGTTGAGTTGACTGACAGATTGCAACCCTAACCGCATGCGGGAACAATTTCCGCACAACGTCCTACCTGCCAGACTGGGTTATCTCGCGTCCATCGTCTAGATGTCAGCACAAGAAAAGATGTTGCTACCTTTACGTTGGGATTGATCTTCTTCCGTCTCCTCTCGTGTTGGAAGAAACGGACATGCAACCGGTATGTTTAAGCCCGGTGATTTCACTCTATCTTGCCCTCACCCTTGCAAGAGATGTCGATCCGGGACGAGATACTGCGGATGACGCTGACCCGGGAGCACTGACGATGTGTATTGATCGGATGTGAAGCTTGTGAAGAATAAACGGACTTAGTATTTTCTTTTGACCCAGCTCGAGTATTCGACGACGAGGAGAGGCTTGGGTGACTACTCCATCCGGTTATCGGCCACCCTTCCTGAGTGGAAATGAATTCGCCCTTATAAATGAAGGCGGTGGAGCTAACCTCCTCCTCCGAAAACTTCCCTCCACCCATTTTGTTCGGCTGTGGCCTTCCAAATCTATTCAATCCCCCATCAGCCGGACAATCGTATCTCATGGATCAGCTTCCTGCTGAACTCTGTATTTATATCTGCTCTCTCGCGTGTTCCGACGGAGGACGCACGGGTCGCGCTCTCTCCCTTGTTTCTCGCCAGTTCAACAAACTCTCAAAACCGTACACCCTTCAATGCCTGGCTCTGACGACACCTAAACAGGTCCGCCTTTTGGCGGACATTTTAGAGCGTCCCGGATACCAAGGCGGCGGCGTCAAAAATCTCTTCATATCCTGTCCCGATTTGTCGCAAGACGACGACGACGACGACGACAGCGACTATGTAGATGGCGGGTCGGATAGCAATACGGAATCAGCTTCGTCCTCCAACTCTGAGGAGAAGTCGCTGGAGGGAGAAGGGATGGACGTAAGCGACGATATCGACAACGGTGAGGGTGGCTATTATCTCCCTCTCTACCTGGAAGAGCGAGCTAAGATCGCCCAAGAACCCGCCGACACCGGCACCCAGGGCTCAGAGGGCAATTCGCCTATGAGCGCCGACGAGTTCCCCTCCCACCTCACCCAACTCTCCCAACTCGACGAGGCGATCCGCAAAAAGGACGAAGAAGCTGTCGATAACCTCTTCCGACTGCTCAAAATCGTATCAGCGACCCTTATGATACTCTCCGTACATTGGACCTCGATGGAGAGTCACTTGATTGAAGAGATGTTCCCTCCACTGCCCAACCTCCAGGAGCTCTGCATCTATCGGGCATTCACCGGAGAGGACGAAGTCGAGCCGCAAACCGAAGAACCCACACCCCTCCTCTTCCCTTCCCTCAAACGACTTCATTTTGGCGGATACGCCGACGAACGACCCGGCTCGTACTCTCAATACCTATCCGGCTTGGCCCCATCCTTGACAGACCTTCGGTGCTCTATCTTCGATTTGCCTGAGTGAGTGCTGCCACTGCCATCGTTCGCCATGAGACTTAGTTCAATGTAATATTTACGCCTAGGCTCGAAAACGGCGCGGAAAATCGCCTTCCTCCCACAGCCTCCAGGATTATATTCGAGATGAGCACGCTCAGTCAGCAAGGTGCGGGGATTATCCCCTCGGAGGAGGCAATGGCGTCACTGGTATCTGGGGGCGATGGGACGGCGTCCTCAATAAAGTTGGAGTTTCCTAGCCTAGAACGGCCTTACGGCACGGGAGAATGGGAGCGCCAGTGGCTGTCTAGGGCTGACGGGGGTTGCGGGTGTTGGTAGGGTGAGAGGAAAAGCAAAATGGTGGTTGACTGGCACGCCACGCCAACATTTCACCAGGATGGATCCCAGAAAAGTTGCATTGCTGCATTCGATACGATGCGCTTGCGAGTACCGTATCTCAAAATAGAGGGCAAAGTTCGGCCTGGCGACTTAGCTGGCTGTTCGCTTAGACGACGTTCTCAACACGAAAACCACTCGAAAAATTGGCACAGAATTCCTAGCACCTTTCGAAGATGTTCCCTTGAAGACCCTTCCTCATACCGTAGTTAGTCTGGAGGGCGTGGACCAGAGTCGGACATCAGCCGCGGGTACAATGGACGCGCTCGGAGTGCGGGCGCCAATTATGGGACCACATTGCTTTGATGATCAACTCTCCGTTTGGAAATTTAATTTGTCGACCCCGTCCCCCATCAGATAGCACGAATCTGGCCAAGTCTGCTCCTTTTCAGGCGATGGGCTCTTGCACGCGCTCGGTGTCTCTGAGATATCGGGGCCCCGCTAGAGCCCGCTAGTCGGTGCGGGGTCGGCGGGGATAAGAGTTTAAGCCAAGGGACTGCAAAACACACGTTCGGTACCTCCAGAGCAATAGGAATTTATACAGTGGCCGGATGCGTCTCGGCATGACTTCCCTTGGATGCGAGAGATCATACCGTGCTTCAAGATCATGGTCGATATGGGGTGTTGGCAGGTGTTGGCGACCCCGCCAACACCCCACGGGCCACATAACCGTCGCTTGACCGACCCCGGTAAAAAAAAAAAAAAAAAGGACAAGATCCGGGGTGCAAGGGACCTGATTGGCTCGAGGACGCAAGAACCCCTGCCCTGATTGACTGTGAGGGGTAGCGGATCATTGGAATTTCCTTACCCCTAGCGAGCCTTGGCAAGCGATGGGTGACCTCGCGATATTGTAAGTGCGTAATCGTACGTGACCAGATCGTACCTTGTAATTTTGATGCTCAAATAAACCTCAGGCCTCAGCGCTCATAGATGACCAAGACGTGGTGGCCGATCGCTGCATGTGGCGCTCTATCGCGTCGCCTGGGCCAATCGGTAATATCGCATTTGTACCTGGATCGTGTACAGGTTTCAGCAGGTTTGCGCGATGTCAGCACTACTTTCGAGGGAGTTCCAGATGCTCCGGACCAAAGCTATCTGGCAAGAGTTCCGCGAGGTTCGTCTGTCGCGCACCACCCTCGATATATCCATCTCCAGGCTTCTCGTTTTCTTTGAGAGGCCGAGGGTAGTCACCGGGGACCAAGTAGATCGGCATGTCGTTCGAGCAGAATTCTCTGAGAACTTGCCTGCACATCCCGCATGGAGAGCAGGCAGACGAAACATCCCTGTATGATGATCCGAACCGTCAATACCACGAGACGGAAATCTCGTATGGTGCACATCCGATCCTGGACTGCAGATACAAGATAAGGAGCAAAGAGGACGTACGTGACCACGGCGAGTGCGCTGAACTTGCTGATACCGTCACTCTGAAGTGACCCTTAGCCAAGAACACGCCATCAGGGTAGTCGAAGAGAACTCACAACAGCTTTGACAATTCCGGTGCGCTCAGCACAGATGGTACCCCCTGGTGGCGACATCGTGAAGAAGTCAGTCCTCCGGTTCGCTACCAATTGAACGAGCTCCCTGGCCCCAAGTACGGCGAGGTACACCCGTCAACCTGGCACGCACCGTAGGAAGCGTTCTCGATATTAGCACCCTTGATCAACCGGCCATCTGAAGTCAAGAAGGCGGCGCCAACCCGGAACTTGGAGTAGGGGCTGTAGCTATTTTGCTTCGCTAAAATTGCTTGATTTCAGCCGGACGTGATGCCAGTACGACATACGTTTGAAACGAACCTTCGATCGAGGCTTGAATCAGTCGTTCCTTGTCTTCTACGGAAATTGGGTTGGACATGTCTTCCCCTAGAGTGTAGAACGAGATAAAGAGATGTTACGCGTCCATATCGGTCCTATCTTGAGCATAGGTGGTCAGCTGCCAGCCCGTTGGCGACCGCGTGTAGTGCGAGGAGGCCCATCACGTGCATACCCCGCCAGCTGAGCGAAATACGAAACCTCCAGCCAAGGGATCAAACAGCGACACTGCTTTGTATCGCAGCAGTGGGAACATCAAATAAACAATCCCCTCGCCTTTTACTAGGGGATTCCGTGCTGCTCCCATACCCAAATGCTGTGTTACAATCTTTGGAAACTCTCTCCTTCTAGGAGCCCGACGCGCAGCGTCTCCTGTCTTTTAGATCCTGCTTTTTTCCCCCCCAGTATGTGCTAGTAAGTAGTAACTACCGTCTTAGGGTCCCAAACTCCAAATCCAATTATACGGTACATCGACTGCCGACTTTCAAGGCAACCGCGATATAGAGCGTCACTTGGTTTTGGCATGGTCACGACAGCCCGCACCCGGAGGGGAGCACTCACGCTCATCTCAAAGACACGCCGCGGAGCCTTGTTTCCAGCCGAACAATAATGATAAATCCCCTCTAAATACAACATGAAAAACTAAAAGTCTATAGTGAACTGTTATAGCCAACAACGCGTTGTAATGAGGGCGGGAAATACTCGAGCTGCATCGCCAGCGTCTTGTAGTAAACCGACAAGACGAAGCCCACCACAAACACAACGGGGAATATCGTGAAGAACGCTACCCGGTTTCTCCTCTTCGTATCCGTTGGCGACCACCACCGCAACTCTGACCACATCAACGGCCCAAAGACAACGACTGCTGTCCAAAAGACTCGAATACTTTGGATGAAGAGGTAGGGGTAGTCGTAGAAGCGTGGGGTCGCGAAGACGGGTTTGGAGACGACTCTTGAAGAAGATGGTGCGTGAACCCGTCGAGGTTCGGTGAAGAGGCACCAGAGGGAGTAGAAGGCGACGGCGAAGAAGTGGTTGAAGAGGAGGGATGGGGATTTCGCGATTCTAACATCGTCGTTAGTGTCGTCATCCGACGTAAGGAGATGGGACCGGGCTTACCCAGAGAGGAGCGTTACAGGCCCGTTAACGCATTCACCACCTCGTTCAAAGTATTTGAAGCATCCGGTACGGAGTACACCCAGAAGCTCGTCTACGAGAGATGGTCAGCAACTTGAAGGTGACGACTTGGGCGTAACTCACCTTCTGCACCAAACAAGTCGTACAGGGCAAACGCGAGGATATTAACTGTCGATGCGAGAGGCTTCCGAGCCCAATGCCAGGCCTTCAGCGCCTGGTTTACCCGCTTGACGTCGCGGAAATCGGGCATAGAGCTTAGTTGGTCCCGGAGGATGACAACGTCGTTGAGTGCGACAGTCATGCCACCACCAGTGAGTGGGTGTCGCATATTCCACGCGTCGCCCAGAAGGATGACGCCGTTCTTGCATGAGTGACCGTTCTGTTCGACGGGAGGGAGGAAGGAGTTGGGCATTCGGCGGAGGCGGTCTTTCGCGATTGCGTTTTCAATCGCGACATGTAATGAGGAAGGGAGTTGAGGGACGATATTTTTGAGGATATGGCCCTGTATATGACTCAATAACTGAAGCAAAAAGAATGATGAATGCCTGACGTACAGGGAGGTCGGCAGGTAGAGGTTGTTGGACGTCGATGAGGATTCGGGTATCATGTTCGGAAATTTGGTATAGCAGTACAGGTCCAGAGCCCTGCACCAATGCTACGGTTCCGTGCTGGGGTATCGGGAGCTTCACATCCTCGAGGATGGCGCCGACGAAGTGACTTCGGGTTACAGGCTTGAATCCGGACTCACCCATAACCGCCGTCCTGAAGTTGGAGAAGCACCCATCCGCAATGACCACCAAGTCCGCGAGGTATTGAACCTTCTCTGGTTCCTGTCCCTCCTGAACCTTCTTGGTCGCGTGCACGCCGATGATGCGCTTGGTATCGTGTGGGTCTTCGATGAGCTCGGTCACGGTTGCCTCAATCACGTCGACACCCTTCGCCTTGAACGCCGCCTCGCGCAGCTTCATGACAAACTTTCCATGGTGGAAGCTCCTCCCCTCGTAGCCCTCAGGATAGGGTATATGCACCTGGTTTCCGCCCTCCAGCACACAGTATCCGTGAACGGGTACCGCGTCAATTCCCTCCAGAGTCCATTCCAGTCCAAGTTCCTTCAACGCCGTGACTCCTCCCGGTTGAAGTAGTTCTCCGACGATACGATCCGGCTCCGCTAGTGAACGTTCAAGTAGAGCTATCCGCAGTGGTCGCTGGTATGGCGGGAGTTGGGAGAGACCATGGGCCAATGCAGGTCCAGCAATGCCCGCGCCAACAATGACGATGTCGTAGTGTGAATCCGTGATGGACGTTGAGGAGGCCATTTCTTCTGCTTCCCTTCAAGCTGGGCGTCGAGCAGGAGTATAGGGGGGAGTAGGAGGGATGTAATGGAACGAATCCAAGAGGTCAGTGAGATTTTGTATTGACATTCAAATTCCTGGAATCGTTCCACGTTAACTGAATCCCCATTTGGAAGGGCCCGATCACGAATTATCGTGTCCATATGATTCTCGATTCGCCCCCCTGGACGCGTCGCGGCAATTCTGGATTGTCCAGCCAGCGGATATTTGCCAGGAGGACTCGTAGGTGGGCCTCGGCGCTCTATACACCCACAGCAGTCGTACCACCTTCTAATATGAATTTTCTGGCGATTTTAGGGGTGTTTTAGGGAAATATGAGACGGAGGACATCCGAATGATGCAATTAGATGAAATCCATTGGATGGATTGCAAGGAAAAATGAAGCGTTCGATGGCAATATGTACTACGGAAAGCTCGATTACTGAAGCTTCCATAAGAGGGCCCGGGTGCCTTGCGTTGCTCATTCTTCGTGTCGCTCGCGTCATCAGCCATCCGAATGCGCGCGACCACGGTCTACGATAGTTCGACCGTTGCTTGACAGTCACTCGTGGTGCTAAAATACAAGTTTAACTTCCCGAATGTCACAAATTACTCCCAAGGGTGAGGAGGAGTCTGTACGAGAACCGTAAAAGTAAAAGTGCGGGGAACCATCAAAAGTGACGAAAGTAGTAAAAGTGGTTAACTCTTTTTTCATTCGCGACAGTCCCCACGTTCCTTGCTGCCGCTCATCTTTTTGCTCGGCCCAAGGGCCTCGGAATTATCAGGCGTATGGCTGCGGGGCACAGGAGGGCGGGGTGCGTAAAACATACTGTTGATGGCCGCGCCAAGATAGGCGGCGAGAACAGTAAAAGTGGTGTGAGAAAAGTTAAAGCAGACTTTTACTTTTACTGTTCTCGTCAGGACTCGGGTGAGGAAGTCTTGGGCGCTTAATATGTTCGGCTGCGGCAACATGGGCGCCTGATGGTATCAAGATGATATACAGGGGCATTAGGTGCGGCACAAATATCCTCTCAGATACGTGCAGTGTCCATGTATTATCTCGACGGGGGTCTTAACATGCCTCCGACTTCATCAGTCGTCACTCTCCATGAATGCATCAAACAATTCCGACACCGAGTCGAACTGGCTTGAAGGGTCCTTCAGGATTTTGGTTATGAATGCACCAACAGACTCTTGTTTCTATAGCAGGACCATCAGCTCGCTCTTTGTCTTCTTGCGGAGATGCAGCAGATACGAGACCGACGTACCCCTTCCCAGGTGTCCATTGGCACGATGCACATATTGTCAGGCGACATCGTAACCTCTTTCATGGTCTTGAGCATCTCTGGGTCAGCTTCCCTGAAGAGGCGTCAGTTTGACCTCAATCTCGCCCCAAGGGTCCAGAGATACTATACCTTTCATACTTGATACCTTGCTTCTCGAGGAACGCAACGATGAAGAGTGGGTCTAGCTTATAGTCTGTGTCGTTAACAGCAATCAAACCAAGTCAGCGCGAATGCTCGGTGCTCGCGTAAAGGCCTGCACAAGAACTAACCTACAGCATACCCTTCCGGTATGACACCACTCGCCTTCACAGTCCTCGGTACAGGTTTCCATATCGCCTTCCCCTTTGCGTTCGTTCCCATGTACATCTGCTCTGTGGTAGTAGCCGCGAGGTACTCTTCGTTGTCGACGTCGATGAAGGTGTTGCGTGTGATCTCGACTTGCTCTGGATCGGACATGGTAGAGAAAGCTTGCCGTGGTATGGTCCCAAGAGGTGTGTGGTATGAGCTGAAGGGAAGCAAGCTTCTGAGGGCTAGCCTGGGACCGCCCTTCAACAGTGGGCGCGAAGTGGGTCCCCGGTCGAAAGCAGTGCCTACTTGAAATAGGCTGATCATACTGCCCAGATTGCATCGATAGGGACGGCAACGCCCACCACTCAAGTAGGGCGTATTGTAATTGTTGACCGCGCTTGTTCCAGGACAAACAGGACTGGGACAGGGCAATCGGAGTGACCCCCAGGCAACAAGCCATGGAAAGTGCCTCGACGACGGGAGATTACGGTACTTCGCACACAAGGCCGGGGTCATAGGAGAAGTAGGTTCAACCCTGGTGATAAAGGAAATGCCTCATACATACGGCGACATCAGTATGGTACAAATCGATGATAGTGACCAGGTGAGCAGAACAGTCAAACTCGACACATGAGGTCCGGAAGACCCGTTCCGCGAAGATTCAGACGACGCGCTCGTTGGTTCAGGGTACAGCGGGGGAGTACTCGAAGGACTCGGCTCGATGTATGTTGGAGTTGCAGAGCCCTCTTCCAAGAAGATATCGGGTTGAGCCCCTGTTAATTCGGGTCCGTCAGTTATGCATTCATCGAATGTCCAGGTCACGATGGTCCGCTAGAAGATCGGAGGCAGCCTCACCATTCGCAAAACCCATCTTGCCATTATACGCCGGAGCACGGGCTCGTCCTGACCGGTCGTTCCCAGACACGATAACGTTGTTACCTTCAAGCTGGTTCCAGTACACCATCTACGATATAGAAGCATTGCCTTTAGTTGGCCCGGCGAGACTGTGGAGGTAATCGTTGCGCACCTGCTTAGGCCCCGTAACGCACTTCCTCTGATCATCCTCGCACCAATCTGGAGGCACTCCAGGCGCCACCGCCCTCGAGCCCGTTTGCCCAACAACCTTGCATTTGAAAGGCTGCATGTACATGTTGGGTTCGCCGCATCTAGCGAGGGAGGGAAATATCAGCTGAAGGGACGTACCGGGAAGAGCAGACCCCCGCTGAACTCACCCATTAGGAACCCATCCCCACTGTTGACGATGAGAAGTCAGCAAATTTCTGGAATACGGCAGGACCCTTCACGTACGGCGCAGTGACACCCTCCTTCTGGACATGCAGGAAGAATAGGCACTTGGTACTCTGCCAGTCGGTGCCAAGGGGAGCTTCGCCAGGATCTCATCAGCCTATCCATTCGCGTATTTAGTGGAATATACCTCACGTACTTGTACAGCACAGAGAAGACAACGAGATTCTCCGCAGTGACCTTCGTGATATTCGACTCGTACGAAATAGCGAAGGCAGTCCCAGCTGCCATGGTTTCGTTCTGCGTATGAACTGAAAAGGAAGGAATGAGAGTTAGGCGCGACGACGAGAAAGGGAAGTATGACGCACTGTTCAACAGAGTGATGCACCCCTCCTCGTTCTTTCCTTCTGGAGTAACTCCCAGGCCTGAATGTTCCTGCCCGTCTGGAAAGACGCTGATTCTGCTTCCGCCGTACGAGAGTGTTGTGAAGGCGCGGTTCACTGCCAACTCGATGGTGAAGGAATCTCCAGCTGGTCTGAAAAGCGCGAAAAGGTAGAAAATAGTAAGTCCCGCTGTCGAGGCAAAGAAAACCGGGCGGGACGAACAGCTCAAGGAAGTCTCCCTCTGCGGGAGGAAATTCGTCACACTAAGGGGGATTGTCGTTAGTTTGCTGAAGGCCAGAGTCCTCGTCCGCGGGGGGGCTGGGGCCGACCTTGTTAACATGATGCATCCACCAGTCAGTCCTATTCAGCTGATGTACTATGAGCACCCTTGCACGTATTCCAACATCAAGCGAGAACCCACCTCCCACAACGGACCCACCGCGTCGTTTGTGTCGGGATCGTCTACCCCTGGCCGGGTCCCATTCAAACAGTACATGCCTAGACCGGTTTCGTCAATAAAGTCCCCCAAGTGATCGTAGTGCGCTACAACGTACCTTTGTTCCATGCCGCAATGTGCCCCATTACTACCGGAATGAGCATGCACAATCCGGTTAGAACGAGACGGAGCATCTGGTGGCGGGCGCTCATGGTATCGACACGGCTGGGGCAGGAGGAATTAACGCCCAAAAAAGAGGGCTACGACACGAGAAGAAGTGAAGTGGCTGCCAGAGCGTTATCGTAACGGACAAGAAACTGCACTGCAATCGACAATTCCAGTTGCGGTCGCTTCTACGTCGAGGGGTAGCTCGGTCGGCGTGTTCTTGTCAGTCGGTCGCGTTGCAAGCGCTGCTTGAACCGTGTATAAAAAGGTCTGCGCGAAGAAAATAAGAGTGAAAGGGAAGGAAGAAGTGGCCGTGGGTGTCCGTTGCGCCGCGAACATCGTCGACGTTCGTAACGGTCCCGTTGCTGAGAAAATGGAGCTGGCTCTCTATCTCTCTCTATCTCTTCCGTCATAGGACCCGATTCCGATCATGGGCAGGGTGATGGCGTGTCGGCGCCAATGAAACACGGCGAGCGCTTATCTTGGAACGGGAAAGTGTAGGAAGCTGCGTTGGAAATCTAGTTAGCACATAAGCGCCAGAGATAAGAGTGTACATGTGAATAAAATAGTAGTGTGGGTCCATACTGTCCCTCCCAGTCTCTGTGGAATAGTGTCGGACGTCCTGGTATCCGTGCTCGTGGGCTCAGGGCCAGGATATCCCACTGGCGTATCGGAAGGGCCGGGCTCGACGTATGAAGGAGGAGCAGAGCCCTCTTCTAGGAATATATCTGGTTGCGCTCCTATTTATTGACGCATATCAGATAGGTGAATATCACAGCTTTCGCGTTACACGCACCGTTGGCAAAGCCCATCTTGGTGTTGTAAGCGGGGGCTCGATTCCTCCCAGCCAAATCGAATCCGGAGACGAAAACGTTGTTCCCCTCCTGCTGATTCCAGAACACCATCTAGAGAGACGGAGTATGAGCACGCCGCTTCCCCGCCCATAGTGGCTAACTCACCTGCTTCGGCCCAGCTACACACTTGCTTCGATCGTCTTCACACCATACTGGTGGGACCGCAGGAGCCAGTGCTCTCGACCCTGTTTGTCCAACTACTTTGCATTTAAATGGTTGCATGTACATGTTTGGCTCGCCGCATCTGAGAGAGGAATTGAGTAGGCTGAGAGAGGAAGGATTAATGAACATACCCGTCTGGGACCCATCCCCACTATCACCATCATGAGTGAGTGAGGGTCAAGATAAGTGACGTGGGTCGACATACCGCACAGTGACATCCACCCTCTGGGCATGCAGGTAGCATGGGCACTTGGTATTCTGCGACACGTCGCCAAGGGGTACTATCCGAGCATGAGATTTCGAAGTTGTCCCGTAACTTGACGTCTAGGAGGACTTACTGATATAGCACGGTGAATATGACGAGGTTCTCTGGTGTCACTCGTGTGATGTCTGACTCGTACGATATCGCGAACGCCGTTCCTGCCGCCATAGACTCGTTGTGTGTATGGACTGCCGGGGAAGAAGGGATTATTGTCAGTCCTTACGTTGGAGAGGCAGGGAAGAACACACTGTTGAACAAGGAAATGCACCCCTCTGCACTCTTCCCTTCCAACGTCTCCCCAAGTCTTGGGTGTTCTTGGCCGTCGGGGAACACGTTTGTTCTGCTGCCACCATATGACAGCGACGTGAATGCACGATTCACAGCCAGCTCTACAACAAACGACTCCCCAGCCGGCCTTTATGCGAGTCAGCCAGTGCTCTAGTGGAAAGGGATAATGACGTACAATTCGAGAAAATCCCCTTCATTCGGCGGGAATTCGTCACACTATATTGCGAGTTAGGGTAGAGGAGATAGGGAGAGCCATCTTGAAGCACCTTGTTCACATGGTGCATCCACCAGTCCGATCTACTGAGCTGTAGCAACGAATTTTGAGTAAGAACGCCTAAGGTGTACTTTGGGGGGAAGGCTGACATTGAATAGAGGGTTCGCAGCGTCGTTCGCATCAAGGTCGTCTTCAGGACCAGGCGTGGTGCCGTTCAGGCAGTACATCCCTGACAACCCGTCGTTTAGCTCAGCTCCTCAGGTCCCGCCACACGCACTCACCTTTATGCCACGCCGCCACATGCCCTCCCACCAGTCTCGAAGCTACCAGACCCCAGCAAAACAGTGGAATCCACGCTCTACGGACACCGTTCCCTCGGACCATCGAGACAGAGCGACCCAGAGTAATCGGGTGGATAGCGAGGAAGATGAGTGGACGTCGAACACAGTAGAATCCGAAGGCTGTCTGCCTTTATGCGAGATGCCTGCTTGTCGATGTGCGTGGTTAACGAGGCTGCTGACCGGGACAGCTGATACGCATCCGCCTTTTGTCCTTCGCCAGGCGCAGTCCAGCAGGCCTGGTTACCTCGACCGGATGCGGCTTGCAATTCAACGAAGCGCTAACAGCTCCCAACGACGCGACGAGACGAGGGCCCTCTGCTGCCACTCGGGGTCCGAGGTGTGGTTGACGAGCTGGGGGAAACGGGTGCACTGCGGCCGACGTCATGGCGTTTGTCAAACGATGATGGATAGGGGCTGGACTCGATGCTCACACTGATTAGGTTCGGCAATTCCCGAATTGCCTCTGGGCGTCTATTTCAGGTCGAGAATGAACCGCCGCGTTTGGGGAGGACCTACATTCGCGGGCGCTACATCGAGAGACGCATGAAATTACGCATTACCCCCGGCGGCGCCCTCCTCACAAAGGACATGCTCCATGGGGTATCACTTCCTTATCTCTATAGAATCCCAGAAGCAACCGGCGCCTAACTGAATTGAATCATGGAAACCTGGCCCCATGACCATGTCTTCTGACCGAGAGAAGCTGGGGTTGTCCGAGTAGGGCTGAATTGTTACGTACCGCATCCCATGCGTTAGAGTATAAGAACGAGGCCTTCCCTAGCTCCCTGGCCAAGCAGCCCCACTCGATGAACTTGTGGACGAAGGCAGGCACGCCCCTTACACCGAGGGTTTTGCCTTTCATCGTCCCTTCTAGCGTACAAACACGCCGCGATCACTTATTCAACCACACCAGTTTAAGAGAAATGGCGAACCAGTCACGGACGACCTTCACCAACCCAGTTGCAGATTTCTTCGCCTCCTACCCATCATTCGACTACGACCGTACCGCCAGCTCGTCGGCCTTCGAGTTTTCACGGCTTTGCAAGCACATGGGATGGCTCCCCCGCACCCGTGAGCAAAAGGCCGCCTGGGAAGCATTCCAAGATGCTGTTGCAGGCCTCTTCAATGAGATTTATGGAACCGACGCGAAGTCCCTTCAAGCATGGCAGAAGTTATGCAGAAGGTTGGGTATTATCCCGGTCCCCGAAGTCCTGGAGGGAGCTCGAGAGGTCAGTGATTTGACTCGTCCTTGAGCGATCTGTTGGCTTACGACAGTCATGGGTTCTAGGCAGTGTTCAACACACATGTTAATCTCATGGACTTGGCGGAGGCGGACCTCCACCCTGACCGTATGGTGCCGATTTGGGGCACCGAGGCTGCCCTGGCTGCGTATACAAAAAGGACAGGGAGGATCGTGTCAGCGTCAAGCTCCATGGCTGGTGGGCTGCTGAAAGCTTTGCTGCGGCGCATTCTACATCCCCCGGACAATGATTTGCGACGAGACCAGCATGGGAACTATGTTGGGCGTAGACCCAACCGGGAGGAAGGAGTCAAGGGAGAGGCGGGTAGCAGAGCGCAGACAGGCGCTGGGGGCTGGGCAAAGAAGAAGACCAATGTTTAGGGAAAGAAAATGCACGGGCCAAGGGTCCGACTACCACTGGTCCTGCTTACACTTCACAGCGCACTTTATTTTGGTCGAAATAAGTCCAGAACGACTTGAGAAATAACGGTATACACGCTGAAATACGTACATTTGTCGCCCGTACCAGTTCATGGAGCGGCCTGGAAGGTTCTGGAAGTTCGTGCAATGTGAAAGAGCAAAGGAGGTAGAAAGCAAGCCTTCGTCGTGACCCGCTGAAGAAGCCGGGAGCCCACAAAGGGTTGCAACGTGCTGGAGATGTATAAATAAGAAGGTTTACGCGTCACCCAGAATCAAACCTAATCGTCTGCTCACCTCCGCTGCCCATCCCCACAATACTTACAGCTCCTCGCCCAAGGACACGATCACCCCGAGTATGCCTGGACCTCTCCACACGTTCTTCGCTCGCTTCGCCCCTCAGTTCCAATACAACCCTAGTCAACCGGCGACAGAAGAGTTCAGGCGCCTAGTCGAGGTTAGTGGGTGGGGTGCCGGTCGCATGCGCACAGCTCGAGACGAGTTCAGGCGCGCCCTCGTCCAGCAATTCCACGAGACTTTCGGAAGGGACGAAAATAGCTTGACGGGCTGGCAAGCACTTTGCGAGGTCATTGGAATCGAACCAATTCCGGAGGTACTGTCCGAAGCCAAGAAGGTGAGCGCTATGCAATGTACCTGTATCGGGAGGGGAGAGAGCGATGAGAACAACGCCTAACACATTTGTAGGCCGTGAAGGGCACCCACGTCAACCTCGTAGACGTGACCGAGTCGAGTGTAACGGGGAAGAAACCAAGAATATTCCCCACGATTGCCGCTCTCCGGCGGTACACAAGGTGTGGCTCCAATAACGAGAAGCACTGGAGAATTTTCCCTAGGGAAGACGCCAAGAGCAGTGGGCTGCTGAGGTATCTACTGCGTCCTATTATAAGAAGAAAGCAGTTGCGGCAGCAACGACGAGATTCGTGGATCGTGGTACCTCGAAAACCTGAAATGTAATTCTGAGGGCGGTTTCTAACGAGCGAAAGGGAAAGGCGTAACGAACCTGACATTGCACCCAAGTGCGCATGGAACCTGTTCACCCTCCATGCTCGCCCCTCTATACATTACCATCGAGGATCGCCCTGTGTGGTAATAATCCACAAGATTGTACATGCCAGTGGCACGACTACTTGCAACACCGGAGAAACACACCCTCATGATTAGCCAATACAGGCAAGATGATAGGCAGGCACATCTGGAGATCGTGCTTTCTCGACTTCCCAACGTGTACGGGGATCGGGAAGGTTCTGAAAAGGTCGGGTACAGCGGAAGAACTGAAAGAGAGTAGACAACGCGCGAGGCCACACATCATTGAGACCCCGCTCAAAATGGGGAACCACAGCGAGGGCTAATTCTTGATAACTCCGTCGCGGAGACGCTTTCTTGGGGTGCTCTCGTCATCACTATTTTCCAAAGGGCGCTTCTTGCATGTCGAGGGGCCTGCGTTGGTGGGGCGTCCGAGTGGAATTGAACCATCAGGGGGTTTGGTAGTGCGGGGAGGTGTACATGCCGAGCGGGGAGTGGAAAGGAAGAGTTCAGGGGGAACAGAAGAGGCCATGTGGGGAGCACAGAAGGACTTGGGATATGGCTCGATCTCCTGGGCGTTGGGACCCTCCTTCTCAAGCGTGCTAACCGCGTGGCCGAACGCCGCCTCGACCCTCTTCGAGCGAGCTTCTAGGCTTTCGACGACGGCATCATAGGCCTTCGCTCTCCCTTCCTCACCTAGGTCCTCATTGGCGCCAATTTCATCCTTCTCCCGTACAACATCACCGATGGTGCTGTGAAACTCCCGGAGAAGCGTCACGCAAGCACCTTTCCAATAAGATGAGATAAACGTCGTCTTCATTGGGGTGAGCGAAAAGGATGTTTTCGCACTCAGGGCGACCACCAGGTCGTCTTCGTCCCAGTTCTCCGGTCTATTTGATGCCTCATTCAGAGGCATCAGCACGCCAGGTTGCCTGAAGGAGTAGATCAGACGGCAGTAGACATAGAATAGCGATTCGACGTCGTCCATGTAGTCTTGAGGCGGGGCAAAACCTGGCACCCTGCCCTCAAGGACCGTGATGGATTGGTATGTGCGAGTGCCCTGGAGGTACATCTCAGCAAGGAGTATCAAGCAATGGAAGTCGACGGAGCACACACCGTATAAGGATCTGCGGGCAGTGAAGATTTGCGGTGGTCGGCAGACGTGGCCATGTCGAGGTCGATTAGGATCCCCCGATCGCCGAGAGCAGCACCAGGGACCCCCAGCAGGATGTTCAACATAGAAATATCCCTGTGAAGGACTCCCCGATCCACCAATTCACGGTGACCTACAGAAGGTGTGAGTTGAGCATATTCGAGGGATACATGTGGTGCGAGACATTTACCGATGAGAACGTCGCGAAGGGCACACAGGAGTTCCAGACGAGAACGGAAGAACCAGATCGACTTCCCGTACTTCTTCAGGACAAGGCGCAGCTTGAGCCGGTTGTGAAACTGGTCGGAATTGAAGCATGGGGGTCGGAAGTGGATCGTCTGTGAACAGCTGTCCTGATATGCCAGCATTTCAACTACACCCTGTATCCCTCTGGCCTTGAGCAAATGCTTGAGCTCGGATTCTCGAGAATCTGTACGCCAAGCGTCCTTGACTACCACGGCATGGCCTGTCACAGGGTCTCGGGCGTGCCAGGCCACCGTACCTCGGCTACGGATTCCAGGGCGAACGAACGGCGCTTCCTTCATATCGAGGTCGTACGTCTTGGTCGTCGACTCTTGCGTCTCGTCGTTGTGCTCCTCTAGCGCGATGGTACCACTGACCTTCTTCCCAGACGTTTCATCGATGGTCCACCGAACCGACGTGTCGAGCCCGAGGTCTTGCTCATTTGGCGATGTAAGGCCTACCACGAACTGCACGAACAAGCTCGCGTCCTTGTGAATGTCGAATAGAGGGGTAACATATATGCCGCTGCGGTCGTAGTGAACGAGGCGGAACATTTTCTCGGTGACGATGAGCGAACGAGCGAAATGGCGATTGGGCTGCTGAAGGAAGATCTGCCTGCCATAAATTTAGCAAACACAACACCGAGAGATCGTCGTAAGAGGAAGGGGTGCTCACCTGTTGTAAAGCGCAAGTCTCTTGCAGTGAGCCTCCCGCTTCCCCTTAGACTGATCCAACTTCACGTCGATCGCCGTCGTGATGTTGGTGTAACCAACACCCTGTGACTGTCTCGCGTCTTCGGGAACCTCGAAGGACGGCCCTGTGGCCTTGATGCAAATACCAGGCTTGGTGAAGTGTCTGCCGTTATCGTGTACCAGCGGGGTGTCATGGCAGTCGACCGCTTCGCGACTGACGCCGGTAGGGGGAGGGGTGGAAGTGGTTCACGATCGTGTCCACGACCTTTTTGAAAGGCCCTCGGAGCTCATCCTCGTGAGCTGGTTCCTGGGGAATCGAAGCCCACGTCCCATGCTCAAAGTCATACCCAGATTCCTCTGCCTTGAGGAAGCTCGACACCTGACCCACGCCCACAAGGTGGTGGTAGATAGACTTCGCCGATGGCTCTTGCACCTCGTGTATCCGGCGGCCAAGCTCTTCTAGGGCTTCTCCCTGTTCAACGTACGCCATTTCACTGGTCGTGGGGTTCCTGGCGCTTTTGGCCAAGGGCCGACTTTTTTTGTGGTTGAAGGTAAAGAGGGTCTCTCGTTCTGCCGAGGAGTTGCGAGTTTGGCCGCTGTGGGGTGCCGCAGATGCCGGGTCCGACGTCCACAGCGCCCCTCCTTGAGAGAAGTTGAGCTTGCGCAATGACGGGGGCATGGTTGTCGGAGATGATGGTGGTTATAACGAAAGAGCAGATCAATGTTTTCAGGCTCCAATGAACAATCTGGCTGATGACGACATTTCCGAAACACTATGGGCGTCTATTTTCAGGTACACAATGAACCGCCGCGTTGGGGAGGTCAGTCCCGGGCGCCATATCTAGAGACGGACTAAATTACGCATACCCTTGGCGGTGCCCTTCCCTACATATGGGGTATCACCTCCTTATCTCTACAGAATCCCAAGCCACCGGCGCCTAACTGAATTGAGTTACGGAAGCCTGGCCCCATGACCATGTCTTCTGACCGAGAGAAGCTGGGGCTGTCCGAGTAGGGGTGAATTGTTACGTACCGCTTCCCATGCATTAGAGTATAAGAACCAGGTCCTTGCCTGACTCATTGGCTAAGCAGCCCCCCATTCGAGGAACTCGTGGACGAAGGCAGGCACACTCCCTACGCTGAGGGTTTTGCCTTTCATCGTCCCTTCTTGCATATACGTACTACCTCAATCACCTATTCAACAACCCTGGTTCAAGAGAAATGGCACGGTCAACATTCGCCAACCCCATGGCAGCGTTCTTCGCCTTGTACCCTTCCTTCAAGTACAATCGCACAGCCAGTTCCTCTGCTTCCGAGTTTTCCCGGCTTTGCAGGTTCAAGGGATGGGAGCGGGATGACAATGAGCAGAAAGCCGCGTGGTGCGAATTCCAGAATGCTGTTGCAAAGCTTTTCAACGGGGTGTACGGGACAGACGTAGACTCTCTCATGGCATGGCAGAAGTTGTGCAGGAGAGTGAATATCGACCCGCCCCCCGATGTCCTGGAGGAGGCCCGAGAGGTCAGTAGTTTCAATAACTCACCCCCAACCTCACTCTGGGCTTACGATGGTGTTTTCAAATTCCAGGCGGTGTACAACACCCACGTCAATCTCATGGACTTGGCGGAGGTTGAACTCCGCCCTGGCCGCAAGGTGCAAACGTGGCCCACCGAGGCCGCCCTGGCTGCGTATACGAAGAGAACTGGGAGGATCGTGTCGTCATCAAGCCCTATGGCGGGTGGGTTGTTGAAAGCCTTACTGCGGCATATTTTCCATCCCCCGGCCAGGGACTTGCGACGGGACCATACTGGGAACTACATTCGTGGCAGGTCCAGGAACCCCGCAACCAACCAGGGTATCAGTGCGAGTGGCAATAAGGCGGGGGCTATGACCCCACACACCAAGGCAGGTGCTAATGATGCTGCTGGAGGAGAGACGAAGAAGAAAACTAAATCCAAGGCTAAGGGTAAGAACAAGAAGAAGCATGGCCCACGTCAGGCGCAGGCTACCGCCGCAGCCGCCCGAGCAAATCGTCAAGCCTCTCGCAAGTTTCGTTCCAAGTCTAAGTAAATAAATAATATACATGGGTAGAGTCATGATACTCGTGATAAGGATACGATGTAGTAGTAGGTAAGAGTAGCAAGCGTAGATACCAAATGTCAACAGGAACCAACAAGAGTAGATGAGTCAATAGGTATAGGATGATGCTGAGTAGGTGGGCGTCGGTCGTGTGGGTACGTATGTCCGTGAGATACGGAAGGAGGGAGGGGTTGGAGGATGGGACTATCGGCTGAGGGATTCGGGTAGATCGGGAAGGGGCAAGTCATTAAAGAGAAGGAGTAATATCCCCAAGCCTGGGGTTTTAGGCCGTACTTTTGATGATCCCAAAGCTGACCGTCTCGATGACCTTGCCAATGACTTGGCTCGGGTTAGGAAATGAGAAGTCGCCACTGTTAGGTTCGTCGAAGAAGTGGAGGATGAGGTACACGGAGATGCCGCAGAAACCAACGAGAACGGCCACGGCGGCGAAGAGGTACATGAGCGTCTCCTTGACGGAGGTCTCTTCGTAGTTGTTCACACCTATCCGGGCGGTATTATTTAGCGTCACGGTACATAAACGGGAAACTGTAAAAGGACGTACCGTTCGCACTGGCCTTCGCCTTCTCCGTGATCCGCTCGACTCTCCTCTTCCCCGCCATCGCCTTATCCTGTTCGGACTCTAGCGCCAATATCCTCGAACGTGCGTCGGATTCGTCGATTTCGGCCTTAGGTCCATTCCCGCTGTCAATAACCTGCACGAAAGAGGGGTAGTTGTGTTGGAACCACTGCTCGATCCTGCCGCAGGAGACAGCGAGCTTGAGGTAGTTGGGGTCGGAGGGGACGGCCTTGGCGTGGATTTTGCGTGCGTATTCTCGGAAGATAAGCCCGACTTCGCGGGGGTTTGTTGAGCGCATGATCAACTGCGGTCATCAAGTCAACACCGTCACTAGAAAAAGAAAGGAAGGAAGGACGCACGCCGGCAGCATCTGCTTTCCGGATTTTAATATTCCGCTGGAACATCGTGGGGTTCATGAAGCACAGTTCGAGGGTTGCAATCGCCATCGTGGCGGGGATGGCGCAGAAGTTGAACACCGTCTGGTTTTTTAGGAACCGGAGGTAGTCGAGGGCGTCGATTGTGTGCCTCAGAGCGTCCACCACCATATTGCTCTGCACCCACTGTGCCTGCTCCGCCGATTCAGGGGCGTACATATCCTTCATCTCCTTGAAGCCATACTTGCCCCAAATTTCCCTCGGCCAGAAGTACCTCTGCTGGTCGGTATCTTCGCGGTAATCTCGGATGATGTTCGTCTTCTGTAATAGAAGCCCCATGGAGTCGGAGAGCTCGAGCTGGTCGCCTACCCAGGACGCCTCCTTTCCGGAGGCGCTGAATATCCGTGAAAGGCCCTCGCCTACGAGTCCAGCGACGTAGTGACAGTAGAGGTCGTAGTCGGCGACGCGCTCGAGGTAGATGCTACCCGTTGTGGCAGCCTTGTGGGCAAAGTCGGCCATCCCGTTTTCCATTTTGTGGCAAATATCCACGATGACGTCGCGGTAGCTGAAAGCACAGTTTTAGGTTTCAATAGGTGAAAGGGAAGGGGAAAACGCACTGGGGTGCGAGTCGGTTGACTTCCTCGACGACAATATCGTACTCGACGAGGAGCTGTCGGTCCTTCTCGTCGGGCCCGCATCCGTCAAACTTCCATCCAGGGGTGACAGTGTGTTTGTGGAAGTTGCGGAGGATAGGCTGCTTGACGTCGTCCGGGATGGTCATGTCATCCTCAACGGTGTCCAACCCTCGCAGAACGAGGTAGAACAAGCAAATCTGCGCGGTTCCGTCAGCAAAATGCGGGGAAACGTAACACACACGCGCGCGGTGCCGCGGTGTACGTGAATCGCAGAACCACGTCGACGCACCGTCCTGGCGAGATCCCCCTCGAGCTCCTTGATGACGGCAGCGAAACTCCTGCTGGTCATGTCGAGGAAATCCCAACACCTCCGCATGCTCTCCCTGTCCCATCCCGAGGTGGGGTGCTCCTTAATCGCCTTGATGTCGCGCTTCTGCTCATGGTAGATGTAGAACTGGAGCAGGGTCTTGAACTCCAGGGGGTGCGTGAGCAGCAGCACGATCCAGTTTGCGGCGGGCATGATGTGTTGGAGCGAAGGAAAGAGGTACTGCGAGGAAGCGAACTCGTTCTGAATTTTTGACACTCGTACGACTCGCCACGCTCGCAGAATTCACGAAATGATGGAGACACACCCGATGGGGTTAGGGCTGTGGACCACGCCAAGGGAGACCCTGGTCCACGGGCGCTTAACGCAGTCGTGCCAGGAACCTATTTCTCAAGAGGCGGGAGAAGGAAGGTTTCGCGCCAATTTGAGAGATAGAGTTAGGTCATATATTCTGAACCCATCCCTAAGATTTTCAGCCAGGGAGATAGCCAAATGGCTCTCGAGTCCGCGCGGGACTTGCCGGTCCCATTGATGGACTCCCTCGGTTGAATTTTGGCCCTTGCAACTTGACGACCACTCCGATGGATCCTCCTCTCAACCCACCCGTTCGCATCGTTCCTGTCAGCTCGACACCCCTTTCATCTAAGGCGACAGAAAAACGTCTCGAATCCTTCATTGAAGACTTCCAAATCCGGGGAACGGCTTCCTTGGGTGGCACCGGAGCCGCGACTGTGCAGCTCAAGAAGTTGAAGGATGCGCTGAACGAGGAGAGGAAGAAGAGGGATTAGATTAGATGGTAGGCCTCCTTCATCGCTAGGAGAGCGTCTCTAACGTACCTCAGGTATCTGAATGATACGACAAAACGATGCACAACTCTGGTCGAATGGGGGGAGGGCGAGGGCGAGGCGGTCGCCTTATTGGTCTGGGCATTGGGTGCGCGATCTCCCGCTTCTGGGTCCACAGAGGGTCTGATTGTGCGACGGCGTGTGTATCAGGGACCCGCCTTTCCTCTTCAACCAACATACGGCTCCCAACATCGTTCCCTTCAAACCACACAACGACAACCGACTAAACATGGGGATCTTAGAACCGCCTTGAAATCTGTCCCAAAAAATCGCACTATAGATGTTCAAATACACATAGTCTACCCAGCAGCCCACTCGGCTGCTTTCTATCTACTGGCGGCACAGGATAGGACGCAACAAGTACTTCAGCAACCCGCTGTTCTTGGCCCTCTTCTTGGAAAAGATCTTCAAATCGTCCTCATTCAACGTATACCTTCTCAACGCAGCGAGACTCGGATGGACCAGGGGTTTCTTCCCCGTCAATCTCGCCTCGGTCAAGTCGACCAGGTTGACGTGAGTGCTCTTCACGATCTACAAAGCCATTACCATCGCCGTCAACCAATGTCCTGTTCTCCCCTATGAGCATAGGTACATTTTACACTCACCTTCTTCGCCTCGGAAGCGCTTTCTGGAATGGGCTCGATGCCAATGACCTCGCACAAGGCTTGCCAACCCGTTAAACTATTCTCGTCCCTCCCGAAGCTCTGGTTGAACTGTTGGACCAGTGCGTCCTTGAAGTCGTCTCGCGCCCTGCGCATGCGGCGCTGGCCCCACCCCATGACTTCGACTAGACGCCTGAACTCCTCGGTCGCTGGTTGGAGGGCGTCATATTGAAATTGAGGCGCGAAGGGAGCGAAGAACGATTCGAGAGGGCCTGGCATGGTCGTTTGGCTGCGCTGGGCAGCCTGGGTGGGCTCGGTAGAGGGTCCTGCGGGGATGTGTGTTGGGTGGGCAGAACAAGCTTTCGTCTGATGTGACGGTGGCACATTAACCTTCCTCACATTTATATACTTCCAGCACGTTGCCGCACTTGGAGGTTCTTTCAGCGGGTCACAATGAGGTGTGGCTTCGTGCCTCATTCATTCACTTTCACTTCTTTCATATTACCCTAACCTTTCAGAACCCCATACACGTTGCGCTGGCCGCGGTGCAATGTGGCACGGAATCGCAGTGCTCCCAGGAGGAAACGTACGTGTTCCTGGGTCTCGATTACCCCAGATTGAAGTACTAAGCGTCACCTTTCAGGTCCTTTAGTCGTACACGTCGCCGCAATCCAGGAAAGCGCCCGATCGCTCGACACTGCACTGTACGAGCTGCTTCCTCGTGGCACTCCTCGCCGTGTCTCTCTTCCTTTTGTCCCCCTCCTCCTCCGGCTCAGCCGCTCGCGAAGGCCCACCCCCTCGCCCCTGGCCACCCCTTCCACGTCCAGCTTTCACTCCTTTCTTTGCTCCTCTGTCGCGGTTGACCGCGTTCCGCCCCAACTGGTGAGGCTTCAACGGCCGGTTCAAGGGCCCGTAGGTCGTGCGCTTCATGATGGCTTGTAGGAGCGCCCCAGCTGCAGGGCTCGATTCGGAGATGATCTTCCCAGATCGCCGGCTGTACTCAGCTAATTCGATGTCGCTCTCGAAGGTCTTGATCTCGCCCGCCCCTTTGTACCCTTCGATGAGGTCGACCAGGTTGAAGTGGGTCCCGAATATGGCCTGTGAAGGTGCGTTATCAGTGGATGTCTCCCAGCTGCTCTAGATGGTCACTTACTTCCTGTGCGTCCTCCAGGTTCGCTGGGAGAGGCTCGATCTTCAAGGTCGAGCACAAGCGCTGCCACAGCTTGAGGTTGTCAACATCCACACCGTAAAGGCTGTTGAACCGCCTCGCTAAAGCGTTCTGGAAATCCCTCCACGCTATCTTTTGGTCAGGGTTTCCTTTCTCCCACCCTTTATGCTCGCAGAGTCGCCTGAACTCTGTGGCAGAAGACGGTGCGGCTCGGTTATAGGTGAAGGTTGGGTACATCTCGAAGAACGAGAGGATGGGGTTGGGGCCAGCGGATTGGTGAGGCTCGGGAGACGCGGTACTGCGCTGGAGATCTTTCAGGACTAGGTCCCGCGGGTTCAGGAGCATTTGGAGGAGCGCGCCGATCCCGGGTGTCGATCCCCAGATGAGCTTCCCGGTTTTGCCGCTGTACTCAGCCATCTCGGCTTCGTTTTCGAATGTCTTTATCTCCTTCGATCCCTTGAACCCTTCGATAAGATCGACGGGATTGGCGTGGATTTTCAGGACTGCCTGTGAGTTCGCTTCCTTTCAATCCATCCGTCTTCGATACCGCCTGATCGTTACTTACCTCCCGCGCGTCTTTCAGGGTTCCCGGTACAGGCTCGATCTTCAATGTAGAACAAAGGCGCTGCCACGCTTTCACGTTATCGACGTCCGTGCCATACAGCTTGTTGAATTGTTTCGCCAACGCGATCTGGAAGTCTTTCCAAGCTTTCTTCTGGTCTGGGGCGCCTTTCTTCCACCCCGTGTCCTGGCAGAGGCGTCGGAACTCTGACGCAGAGGACGGTGAGGTTGGGTCGTATGTGAAGGAGGGGTAAGCGTCGAAGAACGCGGTGATGTGGTTTGTGGGAGTGGGCATGCCTGCGCGTGTCTTCCGTTTGAAGTGATAACGCGAGTTGATTGTGGAGGAAGTGGGTGAAAGAGCCTGCGGATGACGACGGGAGGCAACCTCTGTGAAGGAGGGTGGCTCGCTTCGTCTGTGGGGTTGGGGGCTTTAAAGAGCGAGAAGTCGCTGTGGCACGGCTCTTATATTGTATTGCGCAGGGTCCAGACCTACGTACGGCTAGTTCCGACGCTCCTCGTTTTCGTCAAAAAGGGTGGTCATCCCTGCATCACGTCCCTTTGAGGGAGGCAAGGCCCTGCAGTGCCGCGGGTGGTGGGAGTTGGATCCCAATACAGACCAAAGGGTTGCATTGGGTTCGTCAAAAGGCAGGTGAGCACGTCAACTACCCAACTAATGGATCCCGAAACTCATACACGCCTGGTCAGACAGGAACTGTTGCAGGTTGCGCGGTCTTCTGGGTGGCCTTTCGCCTATTTTTCTTTGGCTTTCGCCTCGTCGTCGCCTCGCCCCCGCTTCCATCACCTGGACCAGGCTGTGCCTGTTTCCCTCCCTCCTCCCCGTGGCCTCCTGCCTCCTTGCACTCTGGCTCCTCCTTCTTGAGGCCCGGCTTCACGTTAACACGTCGGTTTACAATGTAGCATCCGAACTCATCTCGGCGCAAAGCCTCGTCGGGAGGCTTGAGAATGTATCGAAGCAATGCCTTCAACAACCCGTCTGCCTGGGGGCTCGATGGCGAGACTATTCTGCCCGTCTTGAGGGTGTACTCGGAGAGTTGCTTCTCGGTGGCGAATCTTTTGAGTGGGAGGTCGGGATCGAGACGAACATCATCGAAGTCCATGAGATTGACGTGCGTGTTGAACACGGTCTAGGTAAGGAACACCATTCTAAGTATAAGTGCGAAGTAAGGTTTCTTGGGACTTACCTTCCTTGCCCTTTCCAGGGCACCTGGCACTGGACTAACCCTTAAATCCATGCACAACTTCTGCCATGCTTCGAGGTTCTCGGCATCTGCGCCGTACCTCTTGTTGAACCACATCTCCAAGGCGTTCTGGAACTCCCTCCGTGCAGCTTTTCGCTGATGGCCTTTCCTCCCCCACTCCATGTGCTCGCAGAGCGTCCTGAATTCGGCAGCGGGGCTCGAGGAGGGTCCGAAAGTGGGGTTGTAATTGAAGGTTGGGTATGCGGCGAAGAATCGCGCGATTGGATTCAAGGGAGGCTTGGGCGGTATGCTGCTGCCATGGTATCGCATAGATACTTGCCCTTGGACTGAACGAACCCCAATCGCGATCCTGCTACGGCCGAGGATGGTGGAAGGCATCATCCTCTTGAGCGAGTGGGGTGTGCCCGCCTTCGCCCACATATTCGCGGATGTGCGCGAGGATACGGGGTGGGCTTGATTTTGGTTCTTATAGTACAATTCGCGGAAAGCTGCGGTAACGGATATGAACTCTGGGTGATAGGTTTTGAACTTCTCGGCGGTCAGAAGACGCGGGCATGAGGTAATGTCATTATTAATGTATCCAGTCCAGTAGGCGTCATTTCAGAGATCATGAATCCAGAAAGAGTGGACACGTCAGTGGACATGGTTTTTGGGAGAGGACAGTGGCCTTGGTCGGTGGGTGAGCGAAATAGCTTGGTCGTTACAGTGGGGCCGAACTTGAAGGGAGTGACATGGGAAAACATCAAAAATCATGATGGGAAATGGCACTCATCGCCTTTGCCCTTGAAATCTCATCTCGATGTCAAAAACCACGGCTGCACGGGCGCCTAGATCTCCTGGCACCCCCTCCTCCTCCCTCGGACCTCAGCCAAGCAAAACATGATTCGAGCCAGGTTCGAACTGGCGACCTTCTGTGGTCCCACAGCAGCGTTCCGTAACCAGAGAGGATTACGGAGCGCTGCTGAGACTGTTAGACAGATGCGATAACCAACTACGCCATCGAACCTTGCTGCAGGGGCGTTGTGGTTCGGTTAAGTGGGCAAACGAGGGCGATGAAGCGGCTTTTCCGCGCGGATCGGAGCCTTAGCCTTCGCCCAGGAGCGAATCGCATCAAGGAGCCTCGGGGAGTGCACGTCTGTATCGTAGACCAACCGACACCCGGCCCAATAACTTCTATGCAGTACCGACAACGCTTACACTCAGGCCATTTATTCCCCGACGGTCAACTTTCCTACGCCATCGCCCCCCACGCGAGATCGGACTGTAAACGTCGTCGGGTATGTCTGTCACATTCAACCCGAAGAAACTTTGTCGCCCACGCGAGCGCGACTGAATAGCTGATAGCCATCGCCCAGTGGCCCAACAGCGCTTGGTGTACTCCTTCTCATTGTTTTGTGTGCGATGATCGCGAGGTCGGTTATACTGGCGCCCACAACTGACGCCATCAGAGGCGATTTCAAGTTCGAGAGTGAACGATCGTCGGTTGGCCTAGTTGTGAGGTTGCACGAGGAGATGCGGGTGGGGGCCGTGGTAGGTGTGGAGGTGTCTCGCTCGTTCAGAAATTGAAATTTGGATTTTTTTTGCCTTGATTACTGCGGAGTCGGGCGACTGGGGAGGGTGGGAGTGCACTGCAAGCTGATCCATAGCCTCGACCTTTGACCTGGAAGTGCGTTAGGACTCCAAATTGATACCTCGGTCTTCGTAGCCAAGAGCATCCACCTTTGAGGCCAGAGCGATAGCTCGCGCTTGGAGACCGCAGCCTCCCACCAGAGGCGCCGATTCCGTCGTGCTTTATCTCACTTTGATCGACTAACCGAGTGCTATGGATTCCGGCCGTCCTTCCTCGTCCTGTTGCTGACAGTTGCTGAGACAAAGAATCTTTCATGGGCTGCAGATGACTATTACGACTTACGCTATTAAGGCTAACAGAAGCTTGCGGCTCTGGAGTTTCCGGGTTAACTGTGGCCTACTGTGACTTCTGTACGGTTCTGCACTGATCGGCGGAGAAATCACCACTTCCGCGATGGATTAGAAATCAAGATACAGTACCCATAGTGTCAGCAGACCAAGCCCTTCTCTGACTTCTATTCTATCATCGCAACATACAGAAAACAGCGCACGAAGCTACAGGGTCTCCCGCGAGAATCGTCACATTTCTGGGTTGCACTTAAGCTCCTGGCTATCATTCCCACTTTGATTGAAGTTCGCTCTCCGTCCGGAGGTAAAAACGGAGATAGTGAGGACTAGTGAGGACCTCTGACGCCATTAGCGGCTCAAAAAGGGCAGTCTCTGTCAGTCGCTCGGGACGCGGGAGGTCCCATGACGCTCCCTACCCCTTGGACAAGCGCCTCTGTCTATTGAAAGAAGTTAGAAAGTATATATTGCGGGCTAAAGGGCCGTTCATATTACGAGAATCGGGGGTTGATAAACGCTTTCGCCGAACTTCATAAGGGGAAAAGGGGTATTAGTACCACATCGGGCCCTTTTCCGTGGTCCCAGGACGCCGGGACACAGAACATGGGGAATAGTTGTTATGCACGACTATTTCCAAACCAGCGATGCGGAAAGTTCTTCCCAGGGCCAAGGCGAAACCAGGAGGAACATTAAACTTTATAAAGGCGTGGTTTTTACCCAGAAAGTCAAGTCTCAGCCACCACTCCCGCCCATACCCAGTTGGAAGGAGGAGGATGCAGATCTTAAAAGGTGCGAAGGTGCGAAGGTGCATCGTGGATCAAAAGGCGATCGGAGTGCAGTTGTATCCTGGGATACAGCGTACGGCAGAAGAGAGACAGGTAGGAAACGAAACACATGATGCCTTCGGAGTATACTCTTGGAGGCTTGCGCGGCCGATTGAGGCGTCTTACCGAGCGGATCGTATTGTCACTTGGGTCCCACCGAGAAAACCGCTCTGGAGTAGAGATGGGTCATCTTGTGAAAGTGTTATGTTAGCTTCGAGATCAGAAGAAAAGACGTTGAAGAACGCTTGCCTCGTGTTGAGCTTCTTAAGTTAATGAAGTTTATGTCTTGCGAGAGAAAGGGCGCTTGAAGCGTGCGGTTTTCATGGACTCCCTATGTACGTGAGGCGACATCAGTTGCTGCGTACCGAAGTGATAATCGGCTGATGGCTCGAATGCCAGAAGCCATATCAGCAGTCCCATGATCCTTGGCAGGGCTACTGTTGCAAGTAGAGATAACCTGGGTTCACAACGTGAGAGCTACTTGTTTGCAGTTCGCGAACCAGAAGCGCCCGTTTCATCTCGAAGCTAGTAGCCCCAACTTCGTGAGATAGTTCTTTAGGGTCTAGGTAGCGTGACCTAAGTTCCACCTCCCAGGATGTTAGTTTCGTGTTTGAATATGAGGTTGTGGTGCACTTTCGGCCTCGGGGTTGGGTAGGTCGCTGCGGAGCCGGGAGCAAGGTCACAGTATCGGGGCAAGTTATCACGGGCGCCTACCCCGCATTTTTGATGGATTAGATCTCCGCCCAAAGGTTCAAGTTCCGCCATTTTCGGTCGCGTCACGGTTTGAGGTGGGCTATTCTCGCTCCTCGATGTCCGACTTTGAGAGAAAGCTTGTAGGTCACAGAACGCGTTCTATGGAATGAAGTATGCTCTAGCCACAGAGCTTAATATCGGGAAGTAGGCCCATGGCACTGACAGCGTTGAAGGCGCCGCAAATACATACCGTATTCCCTGGTTACCGGTTGCCAGCAGTACTTTCTGGTGCGAGTTTTCCGGGGTTGTTTCACAGCGCGCAGTTACTCCTTGGACCCAGCTCTGCCGACGTCTCTCTCGTTCAGCCTAGGCCTCTTTCATCTCCTGCCCAACCGTGATCGGGCTTTCACCCAGGTTTGGTAGTGCATCTTCAGAGATACGGCGAGACGGGTGAGTGTTGCTTAATGTGTCGTCTGCTATTGGTTTTTGGGTGACCTCACTTCCTTCAGTTTGAATTGCATCGGCACCAATGGAATGCTGTTGAAGGTAAAAACATTTCATACGGAGAAAGTCCGCGTTGGCGTCTCAAGACCCTGTACCCCAGCCTCGAGGTCGTCAAATGATGATAGCCCCGAGAGGTAGAGGGATTCTTGGGGAATCCCGCGTCCCTCGTCAGCCCTCTACCTCCTTTTCTGAGCTTCAGGATCAACTGACTTGGGCAGTGACGCGGAGAGAGGCCCTTCGGCATATAAACTGATGATGGCCTGAAGAACAGGACCTTCGGACAAGGCGCGACTTGATCGTGGGACAATTGGCCTCGCCTTATCTGCAAAGGTCGTCGACTCCATCTGCTTTGGGAGATCTCGCATGTCACAGATTCTCGGGTGGGCGCCCCTTGCTCTCGAACACGAAGTCCGGCCCAATCGTGTCTTCCATTAGCCGCCGTTTCCTTCAAAATGGCCCTCCGTTTGATATCCTTCTCCACCTCCCGACATTTCCTTCGACGTTATCCTCCTACCCCTATACACTCACCGACGCCAATACGCCATGTCTTCTGGACCCAAGTTTAGGGTTGGCATCTGGTATGTATGCAAGTTATGTCCTATGGAGATTGGTGTTAACGTGAGGTTGAACAGTGGCGCTGGTATTGGAGGGCTCACTCTCGCTGGTGGGTAACCTGGGGTTCACAACCATGACTTCGCTCATGGGTTTCTTCTAGTCGCTCTCGCCAGATATCCGGATATCGAGGTCGTAATCTACGAGGGTGCTCAGAAGCTCGGCGAAATTGGCGCCGGAATTGGTCTCTTCTCCCGTACGCACTCGCGTGGACTTGCCTTGGAATGGCAGCTCATGGTCACATAGGCCCCTGGGAGCTGATATGCAAGCTGGGATTGGACGAAGAGCTGCTCAAAGCGACTGAAATTCGCCCCGTCGACGGGCCAGGTCTGTTAGCTCCACTCCTCGTCAGCCACGGAGACGCTGACCGGATCCACAGTTTCGACGTTCAATTACCGTTTGAGCGATAGACCCGAGGGTCTCGAATTCTTTACTTTGGTAACGAAGGGTGCGCAATCCTTCCCTGTCGCTGGGCTTCTTCCTGTTAATTTTGAGGTTGCTTTGGTGTTGCCCAGGGAATTTGATGACCTTCCATCGACCTGACTTCCAGAACGCGCTTCTGCGCAAGCTGCCGCGATCTACCAAAATATACTGCTCGAAGCGGCTCCGGTCATACACCCAGCGACTGACAGGACCTGTCGAGCTGTGTTTCGAAGATGGGTCCACGGCAACCTGCGATGTCCTCGTTGGAGCGGATGGGCTAAAGTCTGCGGTTCGCCGTTCGATGTTTACGGACAAAGCAAAGGTAGCCCAATCAGACAAGAGGATGAAGGAAGCAGCAGAGTATGAGGACTCGGTTGAGCCTACCTGGTGTGGAACAAACGCATATCGTGCCTTAATCCCAACGGAACGTCTCAATGCGCGACATCCAGGCCATCGAGTTTTCACCCAGCCGACCCAGGTGCGTGGAATCCTCATTGCCGATGAGTTAGGAACTTGGTCCTAATGAACCTCTCTTCGCATCAGTATCTGGGCAAGAATGGCGTGAGTCGATCCTTTAGCGTCCGTTCGTGCATTCTCTGGTACTGACAACACACCTTTTGTGGATCCTAGTATGTAATTGCCTACCCAATTGCCAAGGGCAAGCTCATCAATTTTGTCGCATTCACGGCGCGGCACGACCTCGAAGGAACAAAATTTAACGGGCCATGGGTCTCGCCCGTCGATAGCTCCGAGGTAACTGAGATGTACCGGAGTTGGGAGCCAGAAGTGCAAGCTCTTATGGATGTAAGCCTACCGTGCCGCTTGTTCTGGCCCTACCGATTTGCTGAACAATTATCCTTTATCAGTGCATCGAGAGGCCACTACGATGGGCCATCAACACCGTCAAGCCTCTGAGCACTTATGTCCACGGAAAAGTCGCGATTATAGGAGACGCGGTAAGCACAATTGTGGACCAATTCAATGCATATCCTCAATGTCCCCCGTTCTAGGCGCATGCTAGCCCCCCACACCAAGGTTCGGGCGCTGCTCAGGCCATCGAGGTAAGCCCGTCTTGTTTTCCCTATTGCTTCTTTCGGCTCATTGCTCCTTGACAGGACGCATTCGTACTCGCCCTTGCACTCGGCCACGCATCTACGACCCGAGAAAACCTGCCCAGAGCCCTCAACATTTACGATCGCGTTCGACGTCCTGTCGCCCACGACGTCCATGAGCGAAATCGTATAAATGGGCAATACTTTACCTTCCACCACACCCCCCTGGACGATGGGCTTTCGACCGAGGAGACCCTCAGAAGGCTGCAAGACCTCAGCTTCAGGTTCACGAAGAACTGGGAGTGGGCGTGGTCTACTTCAGCGGAGCCCGTGGTTCGCGAAGCTTTAGAGCTTCTCAACGAATCATGACGTCTCGGGTAGGCGAAGGATATCTTTATTATTCTCTCTCCCTTATTCTTCCTTCCCGCTTTCCGATGATGACGATAATGAGCTTCCCCTCGACCCACCCTTTGCCCGGCTCTTGTTTTCTAAACAGTGCCGGTCTCTGATATTCTTAGGACGAGCCTTGGTAGAGCGCTGGGCCATGAGGGCCGAAACCGACGACGCGAACAAATGATATTATACATGAATCGTAAGATACCCCCAGCTTGATGTCGTCTTTTCTCTATAGACATTTAAGTGCTACGTGGAACTCCGGAATGTCTCTTACATTTACATGCGCACGGTGTGCATATGCACCAGTATTATGTATTACTACTGTTGTGACTGCCAACGAACAGTCTATCGTGACCAATTGCACTTCGCCCTCTCGAAGGATTGGTACGAACTGAGTTTTTTTGCTACGAAGTTTGGTAGTGGGTCCTCGGTCCTCAGGGGCCAAAAGATTTGTATGAGAGCCCTACTTTTCAGGATGGAATTGGGATTGTCAGGGCACGCATCAGTTGTGGGCGCTTGTTTAGGCCACATGGTGGGGCTGTTGGGAACTACTGAGCGCCAATCGGTGAAGGACGTAACGTAATCGCGCTTCAACTTGGATTCATCAAGTGTACGCCTTCGGCACACCCCCGTTAAAAGGCGCAAAGTGGAAGCAGCAAGTATCCTGCTGCACTTGCTAACGGCGAATACGCTCTTAGAACACTGCAACGCCTTCAAAGCCTAAAGTAATGGATCACACGCAATTGTCCACAGTGCATCACAGGGTCTCTTGGCGCAAACAGGCAACTACCCATGAGACAGGGATGTTCGATTTTCGCGGGAGAACCAAGATGGGCCGTACCTTCTCCACTCGGAGCCAAGGCACCCCGTTAGCCAACTGGGGTTGCCGGGTTGAATAGCGTCACCAAGCGTGGAGGTAGACGGGGCATAGTGCGGTGTGGCCCAGATTCTAATGAATTCTAACGCCGGATCCAAGCTCGTGTACCACGGAGGCGATCACCTGAGAGCCTCGCAAACGACGGAATATGTCAAGTTGGGCGAGAAGATATTAGATTCAATCAAACGAAGTTACTTCGCTAGGAATGCATAGTTTGGATGGCGTAGTCCCGAAGCACCATACATGAATCGTCCGTGGCAAAAGGAGGTGAGCTTAGATGGTCCAGATTTTGCGGATACCGAGTAAACCGGACGCTGGAACCGCAAAATTGAAGACCTGAGTCCCGGCGTCTTGAGAGTCGGATAGCCTGTTCATGAGACCTGATCGCCATCAACTGTAGCCTGAGCCCACCTTGGTCCTTGATCTTTCACCTCCCTAGAGATGTCCTCCCTTGTCTTCCCGCTCGAACTATGGCTCAACATCCTCCCGCGCGCCTGCCAGGACGACGGCACTGCAGGCCTGTCGCTCTCAAGCGCATCGCAGGAACTGCGTTTCATCTCAAAGCCTTATCGGTACCAGTCAGTCCAGATCAAGGGATGGAGGCAACTCCTCCTCTTCGAGGAACGCTTCTCTCGACTACCCCAGGATGAACAACGGATCGTCAACCTATTCGTCGATTTAGAGAACGTTTTCGAGGCAGGATATCCTGGCGCGCCAATGTGGGCGCCAGAAGACTCTGACCCCGATGACGCCTCATACGTGCCATCAGACGATGAAGAAGAGGACTCGGAGCTCGCGTACTTGGATAATGTGCATGGGTCCGAGGGTGTTTGTAAAGAGCATGGCGGAAGCGCAGAGGGAAGTGGAATTGAGAATGTCGAGCCTGATGGGTGGGACACGGAGGATGAACTCGAGCTCGCTTCACCTTCAATTTCTGAGCAGCTGGAGCTAGAGGATGACTCACAGTTCCTCCGCGCATGTAGATTGTCTCCTCCGAAATCACTATTCCCGCCCGGACCAGACGAGAATATGACGTTCGAAGACCTTCAAAAAGACGTGAACCACCAATCCATCCAGGCAGAAGGCTTTGCCTACGCCGCTTTGCATCGTATCCTGGAAGCATGCTCGGGGTCGCTGGAAGTCTTCACCCTTTGCTGGAATCCTGCCAACGGCTTCAAAGGAGAAGAGTTGTTTCCAGTTCTACCAATGCTTCGTAGCTTGGCGGTTTGGAGAACTGGTAGACAGTCGAGGCCCGAGCCCCTTCCCTGGAGTGCATTCATCAGCTCATGGAGGTGGGAAATCCGCAACGGGGCTGCCCTCTTTCCGTCCCTCCGACGCCTTGAACTGAATCATCCATTCGATGGCGCTTGGTTCCGGTCCGTGACCCTTGGGGTGGTGTATGTTTCCGGAGCGTGCACCGTGGTCGGGTGCGTCAGGCATTGTACCAGGTCATCGTTCGCACTGACCACCCTTCTATCGGTTGCTCATAGCATCATTCCCAATACAGTTGAGCAAACTCGGATTTGGTGCGACTGCCCCCCAGGCGAGTGCAATCGTTATCCAGGTTTGTCCGATTGCATCCGAGTGGATTCCATCGACTTCAGACGGGAGTGGGTCGATCAGGTCCTGAGGTGTTCCATAACCCCGGGATTCGAGCCAGGGAACATCCCTGTGATGGTCATTGCTTGGGTGAAGGTACTGTCAACGCCTCTTGAATTTATGTAGTAAGGTTATCCTGCTAATTTTGGTGCGGCTCGTAGGGCTCCTATCCGTACCATGACGCCGTGCTCATCACAGACGAGATGGGGTGCATCCGTTTATGGAATCATAAACATCAACTTGAACCTCGAGGAATACATTCAAAGCTCTCCCTCGAGCTTTATGACCCCTCGAAGGATGCATGGTTCCCTATATCTTGGCGGCAAACCTTGGGGCCCATCACTTGCGCTGGGAGCGCTATACTCCTCCGTAGCGCTGGGATATCAACGATGCAGCACTTTGACTGCTTTGAATCGACGGCCTACTCTATTTCGACACTGCCCCGCCCAAGACAGCGAAGGGAAATCGGAGTTTCGTAGAGTGCGCTGGCGACGGAGGTGTGGGCGCAGTGGACCATCTGGACCCCAAGAGTTGGAGGACGATCTACATAAAGTAGGGCTTTGAAGAAGTTCTCAATGACTTGAATCGTGCTGTACCGTTGGGCCTCGCAGAACGTGTAATTCGGAGGCCTCGTGCAAGAAACAGGTTTGAGAAGTGTGGCGGTCGGTTGAGTGACACACGCATAGAGCGTTGTGGATCGCCGTGGCGCGGGGGGTTTGAGTGAGCTCGCGGCTACCAGGTGAACCGGTCGTTTGAACCACATCATCACCCATACTACGAATCTCATCCCGAACAGACGAGGTTGCAGCGGAAAATTGGACGCTGAGGCCCACGAGAAAAAGGGGGTACACAGCGGTAATAACATACACTAGAGCGAAAAGACGGAGACGCGCAAAGACAGTCAGTACCACCCCACCCAAGGTACATACTACCACCCAAAGATAAGATCAGAAACCTGGCCCAGCATCGACTTGCTGGGAGTCCCAGGTGACGATTGAGCTGCTCCGCCACCGCCACCGTTCGCGAGGGCGCTACCCCCAGGGGGAGTGGCAAAAGATCTGCTGGAAGGCACCTGGGGCGTGGCCGGTTTAGATGATGGGGCCCCGGGTCTTCTGAGCGCCGAAGTGGCTGGCTGGAGGGAGATCGGGTTCGCGAAGCTCGGTGCGGGGGCGAAGGTGCTGGAAGCGGAAGGGGGTACGGGTTCGTCGATATTCATAGCGTCGCCACCAAAGGTAGAGTTCGTCCGGGATGAACCTGGTTGGCCGAGTAGTGCATCGGCCTGGGCTTGGTCCTGTAAAAGAGATGTAGGTGGGGCAGCGTGGCGAGAAATCAAGATACGTACCGCCCATTTGACGCCAATCATGTAGCTACTCTCGAGGATCTCTCCATTCTTTCGAACGGCGCGTAGCGCGGTGGCTGGATCGCTGTAGCCTATTCTGAAGCAGTTCTGGATCTCGGTGCTCGGGTCCGCTTCAGTCGAAGCGCCTGATCGCTTAAAGTACTCGACGGTGACGGTATATTTATCAGCTGGGTAGCCAAAGACGATGATGTAGATGGGTTGCTCGTTGGTGGTGTTGACCGCTGGTGCCTGGGTGTGGCGTTTGCCAAAGCGAGACGCGTCCAGTGTGGACTGCTAGGACAAAACAGGTTAGGAAGGTTCGTCCAACCGATTAAGAACGTACTCGAGGCTGGAAACGTGTTGAGGTGCTCTCAAGAAGCATCTCGTTGGGTATGTCGTTTACGGAGCTCATAGGCGGTGCATCTTCGTCGGCCAAATTCTGGCGTTGCCGGCTATTGGACCGTTCATTCTTGTGGCATGGATCGACAGGTGCAGGGACTCACCTCGTGCTTTGAAACATAGACTCCATCCCAAAATCCGACGCAGTCCCTCTCGTCAGGACCTGGTTGAGTTTGGCCTTCGTCTGTACTACCGGCGCCTCGTCCACACGCTGGTTCCCTTGAGGCGAGTTCTGGAGCGCAATCAGTGAGTGAAGGCCTTTAGGTCTGAGCAAGTATCCCATACGGTATTTTGGGTTGCAGACTACATCTCAGTTAGCCCGTAGCTCCAAATAAAACCAGAGAAACTGACCATGAGGTAGCCTGATTGGTAGTGGCTTCGCGACTGGGATAGAGAGTCGCTAAATGAGTTGCTGGTGCTCGACGTTCCCCAGGTATTGAGGTTGGGAGCGTGATGTGAGGACGTCGAGGAGGACATCCCAGCCACAGTGAAATGTGAGTTTTGCATCGTGGAGGTAGAGAACAAGACAAAGGCTGCCGGCGTCGTGCCCAACAGCGACGAGCTGAACTTGGCTTACATAAGGGAGGTCACATGGCTCGGGCGCTTCTGGGTCCGCCTTGAACTTGTTACTTGAACTCCGAGTCTCCGGGTGGCCACCACTCGATTTCAAACCTTTCTGGGACACGATATGGATTCTGAACGCCATGAAATGGCCCAGGTAGGATCCCATCTAGCAAAGTTCCCGGCTGGTATCTCTAGACTCGAGGGAAAACCAAACTCATGTCCTCGACTCACTCCCGGCCCAACTTCCATCCCGACTGCGCGTGTTGGAGGTGCAGCAGGGCGACACACCTCCTCATATGCCTATTTGTGTGCTAGCCATGGAGTACGCTCAGCTACAAAGGTATTGCGGTACGCAGCCCTAGGGATGGACCCGGGTAATGGACAGGTACGCAACGATTGTCGACGCTCGTGCCGGATTCGCTGACCATGTCGATCTGTGGTACTCCTTTCGTATAGACGCAGTTGCTCTTCGCCTGACAGCAACTCCGAATATCGCTCTGCCCATTGAAGTTCACCACGAATCAACTGCAGTCATTCATGAACTCTTAGTTGCCCTCGCTCCCTGAGTTTGGGATAACACCTCAGAGTCTCTTTCTCCGACCGGCCGTGATTGCATTCCCTGTATCCAAACCTTTCCCTTGATCAAGTGGGCAGTACGAAACCAAATGTATTGCAGGGAGCCTGGAAAGCACAGGATGCACCCTCCTGTATCCCTTGATACCGAAGTCCATGTGCCTCATCAGCGTCCACCTTCTTTCCGATATTCCGGGCTCGATGGCCAAACTCAAACTGCGTCCCTGCACGCTCACCGGGCTCAGCGGCTGCGCTACAGTTACACCACACACAGCTCAGCATCGTGCCGTACTGTGGCTGCCACCTCCGGCCCTGTTACCCCTATATGGCTATATTATGACCTTCTAGGGCTTGGAAGGCTTGTCGCGACGGCTCCAAGGTTGTCGTTGGTCATAGGGCTGTACGCATTGTTAGCTGCGTATCGTCGAGGTTTGAGTCATCCTGAGCCAGCTTTATGTCCGAGAATGACTGTCGAGCGTCTTAAATCCTCTCTCTCCGCGTATCACATCCTAATGGCAACGGAAACGAGTAAGCACAGTTCTTTATTCGGTGCATTACTAACCACTGAACGCAAGACAACCATAATAGGCTCGAATGCAGCCCGCCTCAAGCTTGATCGAGGAAGTTTAGACGGTCCATATAGGTATAGCGATCATCGCTCGGTATACAGGGGCCCAAAGCGAGCTGAAAGCGCATGGCGGCACATTTTTATATGGCTTCCCGGAAGAAGCAGAGCCTGCGAGAGCGCCACAATGTGTTCGCCTTCGTGGTGGTCGTGTATATTGACGCCCTCAACGATCCTGGCCGAACCTTCCCAACGGCATTCGTCGGTCACTCCAAAGGTGTAGTAAACATTCCCAAAGGTTCTTCTGCCCGCCCGTGAGTTTGCTTTTTGGATACGAAGCTCTGTATATACAACTCATTTTCGTTCCGCAGGCCTTCTATTTCCGTTGTCGCTATATAATGTGCTTTACATCGATTTCTGTAAGTCTCTGGACTGCCGAAGGGATATTTGTCACCAGCTTAGCTGCGATACCAATCGGGTCGTTACCATGATCTTGACATTCTTGATTGAGGGTGATGCAATGCATATCCGATGTTTCGTCGGGTTAGAAGGGTAAGTGTTCTCCGACCACCTAATCTACGCTTCTTCGGCATTCCTCTCTTTGCGGCAATTACTGAAACTTGAATACCGGAGAAGAAGTCACTAGGCGCGTTCCAGGAGTAGCAAGCAATGTATTGCGATACAAGCGCCTACTCGCATTTGTGCGATGCGTATCGCGACCACGTCAGTCAGCCTCCCGGTGCCTTGCCCATCATGGCCAAACCCAGGCTTATTTCTCCGCAAAGGTACGTACCCTCTGTCGCCAGAGTCATTTTGTTTCTATCCTATGATTTTAAAACAATTTGTAGCTGTGCTCACCATGCGCTAGCACAGGAGGCCCAATTACTGCTGTATTCGGTTTCGAGGAGGGGTATATAGCTCCGGGATCCCGCTGCGATTCAGTCCAACAAACCACTTCGCTCACTTTCCAGACAAACACAGTCACTTCTGACGCTCACTCACTCTTACGGGCTCTCTCTTACCTTCGCAATGCACTTTTTGTCTCTGTTCGCTTTATCCTTGCTCCCGACCGCCTTGGCGTTTCCCAGGAAGCCTCCACGCCCCGCCCCTGGCGGATATGGCTCAGCAATCGGCCCTGTCGCCTCTCTTGCCATCGCCAATAAGAATATCGCCCCCGACGGCTTCGACCGCAGGTAATGCCTCCCTCCTCACGGTATCGTCTGCATAAACTGACCTCTAATTTTCAGTACTGTTCTGGCTGGTGCATCCGATGCCAGCGTCACTTTCCCCGGGCCCTTGATTCGAGGAAACAAGGCACGGCCTTCAGCAGCACACCTCTCGAATCTCATTAACAAGTGCTGGATACAGGGCGACCGATTCGCATTGAATGTCATCAACCACTTGTCCGATACTTCAATGCTGCGAAGTACCGCAATCGTAAGTCGTACATCCCTATTTTATCAGGTCAGCTCCAGTTAAGCGCTGTTCATCTAGCACTGGCACGGGTTATTCCAGAAGGGAAGCAGCTGGGCTGATGGCCCCGTCGGTGTAACCCAATGCCCAATCGTCCCGGGCGATTCGTTCCTTTACGATTTCCGTGCCGAAAGGCAAGCCGGTACTTTCTGGTACCATTCTCACTATCGTGAGTCCTACTATGGGGCAGGTAGATAGAATGATTTCTGACCGTTATATAGTCTCTCAATACTGTGACGGCCTCCGTGGCGCGATGGTGATATACGACCCCAACGACCCTCAGCGCCACCTGTACGATGTCGACGATGGTGAGCACTCGAGTCAGCGCTTTTGCTATCCTGCGACTAATGAGCATCGTGTCTCTTTCAGAGAGCACAGTTCTCACTCTTGGGGATTGGTACCACGGCACTGCACCTTCTCTCGCCGGAGTCCCTACACCTAATTCAACCTTAATTAACGGGAAGGGTCGCTTTTTGGGAGGGCCAGCAGCAGACCTCGCTGTTATCAACGTCGACCGTAATAGGCGATACCGCTTCCGGCTCGTTTCTATTTCCTGCGATCCTAACTTCGTTTTCTCCATCGACGGACATGTAATGGTGGGTACCTTACCTCCCGGAAGTCGATTGTGGCCATTGACTCCTCCCCCCCCCCCCTCTTCAGACGATTATCGAAGTCGACGGAATCAACGTCCAGCCCCTCACAGTCGACTCCATTCAGATCTTCGCAGGACAACGGTACTCTTTCGTTCTCAATGCCAATCGACCTGTCGGCAACTACTGGATTCGCTCCAATCCCAATCTCGGCAACACAGGCTTCGCAGGAGGAATTAACTCGGCCATCCTCCGATACGTAGGCGCCCCCGTCGCCGACCCCACTACCGACCGCACGCCCAACAGCCAGCCGTTGAATGAGGCCAACCTCCAACCTCTCACTGACACTGCTGCACCCGGAGAGGCTCGTGTGGGCGCTGCCGACGTCAACATCAACCTCGATATCAACTTTGTGAACGGACTGTTCCAGATTAACAATGCCACCTTCGACACTCCCAGCGTCCCCGTGCTCTTGCAAATCATGAGCGGCGCCAGGACTGCCCAGGACTTGATGCCTGCAGGAAGCGTGTATACTCTACCCCGCAACAAAGTCATCGAGCTCAGCATTCCAGGAGGCTCCACTGGGCAACCTCATCCTTTCCATCTCCACGGCGTATGTGACCCTCCGTTCTGCCTCCCAGCACCATTCGCTGACTCGCCCTATAGCATGCATTCAGCGTCGTGCGGAGCGCAGGAAGCAGTACATACAACTACAACAACCCTGTCAAGCGAGACGTCGTAAACACCGGCGGTGTTGGAGACAACGTCACCATTCGCTTCACCACTGACAACCCTGGTCCCTGGATCCTTCACTGGTATGCCCAGCTCCTTTTTCTGCCCTGACAACGCTTAATAACGATCCGACTCTCCTCTTTCTCACTGCCGTACCTCTATAAAGCCACATTGATTGGCATATGGTTCTGTAAGTCGCCTTTCCATTCTTGCTTCGCGTCGGATATTAACGACGTTCATTTGTGTCACAGTGGTCTCTCCGTTGTATTCGCCGAGGATGTCCCATCCATCGCATCCTCAGACCAACCTCGTACGTTTTTCCTTTTCTCGTATATTCCCTTACATGGATCTCATGGCCGCTCTTTAGCCTCCTGGGACCAGCTCTGCCCCAAGTTCGACCGCTTTGGCCCTGAGGACCCCACGCCTTCCTCCTAACTTCTATCACTCTCTGAGCATAATCACGATCCACTAATCTGACCATAACTGTCGAACCATCCTTGAACTTTAGCGTAGTATCACCACTATTCTCTGTCTTACAATTTCATTCACATCGCCAGCACAACATAGGTTACATTGCACATTTTACTATCGACTATTTCATTTTGCTTACTCGTTTTTTCGGCTTGCTTGTGACCCTTCCTCTTATCGTGTAATACGCATATGGACTCTTTGGATAGTACGACATAGTTGTACACTGGATATTTATGGGAATGGATGGCATTTCGGTTCAAACACTTTTCCGCCCTCGAAAGGATGAGAAATTGCAAGATGGAATGGCTGCGACTAAATCGAAACGAGAAACCGGAAGAGCGCATAGCTTCTTGTAGTCGGGCTTGGAACGCGAAACCCGAACCACTTGCCAGGAATCGAAGCGTTATATATTTTGGATTACACATGAAAGCGAGCATAGTAGACCCGCTGTCCCGATGCAAGAAATAAATCCATCAACTCGCCAACACGACTGGAATGTAGCCCGACTGTGGTCCGGGGGTTACGCAGCACCGACAGACCTGATCCACCCATTCTTGCTTGAAGTCGATGGGATCCACCTGGAACGACTCGAAGCCTGGGTTTCTGCTGCACTCTTCTGTCTGACAGTCGCAATGAATGCGAACATGTATGGTCGTTTGGGGGAAGGAACGATAATAGTATTCTGGACTAAGATGGAAGGGTCAATGCGATTATGAGGCTCATATGGGACCTGACTCACCTGAAGTCGTCGGAACAGAAGGTCGAAACGTACTCCAGTTCGAGGTCCGCGATCGGCATTTCTTGAAACCAGACACAGTCAAATGGCCGGCTGAATTCAAGGCGCCTCAATGATGGAAACCGTGCAAGTCCTCTAGAAATTCGGTTCTTCCGGTCCCCAAAGCGCCGAGGGGGATCCATTATAGGAAGGGGCCCGCTCTTCGACTCAGTCCTGGTTACCCAAACAGTGAGACTCCGAAGCCTGGGCATGGTTGGAAACAGTTCTTCTCCCATAAAGAGGGTAGCTGGAGCCCAACAAAGGGTGAAAATTTCGAGTGAGCTTGCACACATTTTCAGGAGGCGGTGTAGAGTGGCGTAACCATAACCTTCTGCCTGTCTTGATTGTAGATTGACCTCCCTCTGAAGGTCCACCAAGATCCCTATATCCCTGCCAGGAAACAGCGACCCCGTGGATCGTCCTCTACATAGGGGATTTAAATCTTCCTCGATCTCCAACTGTTCGGCCATCGAGAGTGGAGCAAATTCGAGTTCGTCCTCCATGTCTCTGGCGCGGGACTCGGTATCTCCATCCTCGCCGCAGCTACCCTCCAATCCATCCACTTCGTCGAGCTCTGCCTCATCATCCGAAGGCACGTACGACCCATCGTCAGGATCGGAGTCTTCGGGAGCCCACACCGGTGCACTTGGGTACCCGGCCTCTAATACGTGCTCCAGATCGACGTATAAGTTCACGATACGTCGTTCGTCCTCGGGCACTCGAGAGAAATGCTCCTTGAAGAGAAGGAGTTGTCTCCATCCCTTGATCTGGACTGATTGGTATCGATAAGGCCTTGAGATAAAGCGTAACCCCTGCGAGGCGCTTGAGAGCGACAGGCCTGCAGTGCCGTCATCCTGGCAGGCCCGTGGGAGGATGTCGAGCCATATCTCAACTGGGAAGACTAGGGAGGCCATCCTTGGGTACGTCGGACGAAGGGGATGGTGCTGGTTCTGTGGAAGGGATGGTCTGATGACTATTAGGTCCGCCAGCAGGCTCGGAAGGCGCCGTTATAACATCCCTGAAATTTCGGCAACAGGCCAATGATCTGGATGGACCCACAGGAACTCAAATGATCAGTTGTCTCCTCCTACTTCGAGGCAGTTCCCGTCCCACTTCATCCTAGAAGCAAGGATTAGGCGACCGGAGCCAAGACGGGCGCTGGACCAAGGTAAGGGCTCACCAAAAAGCTTCGATTTAGTACTGCGATGCTATCGACCAGCTTGCGGCAGTTCTTTTCATTTCGAGGACGTCTGATACCCATCCAGCCAAAATCTTCCACCCCGCGTCGTCGGTCGCCGTCATCCTTCCATATCGCCCACAAAGCCACGTAAGCTTTTCCTTGAATACCTGAGGAACTCGTGCCCTGTTCATCACTGCCCTGAGCTCGGGACTGGCCTTGATAAGGGCGTCTGTAGCCGCCACCAGCATCCGAAGGTTAGTGTGCTCGAGCGTGAAGTCGGGATAGTGGGATAAATGCGGGACACTGTTGAGTTTGACCAGGGACTGCATTCGTTCGTTGGTCCTTCGAGCGAACAGTTCAGGAGCACAGATTTTGCCCTCCATGATGGCCTCAGCGAGCTCCCTTGGGTTACCGTCCGCACACCAGGAAAAGAGGGTGATGGACCGATCCGAGCAGTCGGCGTTCGGTTGAGGCATGCGACAGTCGTTGAGGTAGAGCAAGAGGCCTCCATTGTAAGTAGCGACCCACCAGAAGAGGCAAAGCCGGAGAGTCAGAGAGTCGTCGCCGAGGGCCCTGCCCACTGTCTCGTCGAAATAGGACAATGACTGAAGGAGACTCATCGCGACCCCATGAGCCAATTCCCAGTCGGCGTCGGTGTCTAGCCCTGCGTCGACGTTCCAGGGTTCATCCTCGCCGAGCTGCAGAATCTCGCAGAGAATGTGCACGATGTCCGGTACTGATTCCGCAAACCTCTGCGCTGTTGGGGCTCTCAGAGCTGGTGGACATTCTTCGCACACCTGAACAAGAGATAGCAGGGTCCCAAACGTTGCGTTGAAGAGCTCTCCGTCTTCCAAAGCATCAGGGCGCTGAATGTGCGTCAGGAAGACGGAGAGCATTTCAGGGGTATAGTCTTCAGTGATACGATCTTTCAGTTGCTCGAGGTGTGTCAGGGACCCTTCCCGTGCTCTCCGCAAAACCTGGTACCAACAATAAGCTCAGAGCGCTATATTATCTTCAGGCCGCGCCGACCTCGTTTGTTGACAGAGACCAGGGCCACCAGGACAACATTTTTGACCGTTTAGAAGGAATAATCGAGCGTAGAGCTGCAGAGGAGATGAGTTTCAGAACGATCTCAGTGCTAAAACCGGTTGGCGAAAATGCTTACATAGCCGGTAGTTGCCGATTTTTACTCCCACGATCCGGACCCTAACCCATCCAGAGCCTCATACTTACCTTCTGAAGCCTTCTGACCATGACTTGCTAGTTACTCGGAGGGTTCTCTCATAGTGCTCTATCTGTCTGCGTTCTACCTCCTCTTTCGAACCATGTCTCTGGTCACAGAGGCAGAGGAGAAGCGGGAAGGAGGTAGTAGCTCCGAACCGATCGCATTTGTAGGCGATACGGCGTCCATTCCAGATCCCTTGGTGTGTGTTCCAGTATACAATTTACAAGCACCAAACAACGATTTGGGCGTATCTACAATCCCACTTCCTAGAGTGGAATGTCTTGGCGCTTCTGTGTCTATTTCGTCAGGTTTAATGATGATTCTCGACAAGGATGTCGTCATGGCACGCTCGGGCGCTGGGCGCCCAGATGCCACCTCGTGGTGGAGTATTGCAAATTCGCTGGTGAGTAGTGCACCAAGGTCATCCTAACCCTTACTGCTAAACCAAGTCCGGTGCTCTCTCGTTACCTCCCCGAATGGGCGCTTTCAGGTGGGCGCTCGCTGACAGCGCTGGCTGCACCCACAAGGTTAGGAGCCAAGCCCGAGGCAGTACCGCGATGGGCGATGGGCGCGAACCCACTCCCCAACAGATATATCAATTGTCAATAAGTTATCGTCCTGACACCCCAACCGTCTCTCCCTTTCATTTCTTTCCCATTCGCGGGGCTGGAAGACATGTCTGCGATTAATGTCACCTCCGCGGCCGACCTCACGTTCGTCTTTCTAGCCGACAAATCGGCCTACAAGAAGGCTTTCTGCACAAATCCAGTCAGCGACAGCTGTCCTTTTGGGCCGTGCCCTAACACCGATGTGACTGGTATTGGGCAGCAGATTTCTGGTAAGGGGTGTCTCTTTTCAGAGGGGAATCGATTCTGAGGCCCCACACAGTCTACATTACCACCATTATCTATGGTACGCGCTCATTTCTCTCCGCAACGCCCACGCAACATCATCGCTGTTCCCAGGGTTCATTCTGTGCTACATTCCATGGCTCAAGCGACCTATGCTCTACGCCCACTTGGCAGTGCTCTACTCGTTCCTAATCGCCGGCACCGTTTCTGTCGCAAAGCACGACCTCACAAAAGCCGACGCCATGTTTGTGATCATCTGCGTTGCGTCCCCCGCGACGCTTTACCTGTGGTACCTCACCATTCGGTCATTCTGGAACGCCACCGTCTTCCCCATAGTGCACTCGAACAAGAACAAGACGGCGTCACAGTCTTGGGAGGTCAAGCTGACAAGGCTGGTTGTTCTCGGCAGCTTGGCCTACACCATCGCATTTATGGTGATCACGTTCCAGCCCTTCAAAGCCGTCAAGTTCTCGCAGCCGGATTGCGACAGGGAATATGGGACAGACTTGTGGTTCAACCTTGCTTGGATGCTGCCGTTTGCCCTTCAGACGGTCGTTACTGTGGTCCTTTTCTATCTCTCGTGGGGCCTCATCAAGCTGTGGACGATGCGGCCGACATATGAAGGACCGACCCCGATATTGTGAGTTTCAATCGACCCCGGTTTAGTGCATTGACTCACCCCACGGTTAATCCGTTTAAGCGATGCGAGCAAGGGAGACACCGACTACGAAGCGCTGGATAAAATGTCCACGAACACAGGGCAGGTCGACATTATCACTTGGACTGAGATCATCCTCAACGACCAATTCCCGAACTTCATGAATCGCGGTCTATTCATCGCCATTGTGACCCTCATGCAAGTATCCGCCCTTCCTACGATTCAAGTGTGGTATATCGACTCTAAGGACCTCCTCGCTTGGCTCATCATTACTCTCGGGCTATTCCGCCATCGCCCCAAGTACGATAGCAACTGGGTCAAGGAGTATTCTATTCGGATTGCGTGAGTCGTAAAATGTGGCTTGAATATGGGGCGTAGAAATTGAGGACTTGGTTTGCTAGGATCTCGCTGCTTTTGGCGGGCTACTATATCTTCAAAATTGTCTTCGTGCTCGTCCCCACGACCCCTGACTGGGTCTTCTTCTTCGTCACTTGCACAGCCGCGGCTTGGTGCGCTCGAAACTACACCGGTTCCATGCGCATCTTCCTCCCAATTTTCTTGTGAGCATCGCATTTCTTTCCTCAAGGCACCAAGTACTGACTCGGCCACCCCATTATCTAGGGTTATCTTCGGAATGATCGTGCTCGTTGTGAACATCTTCATCGTCTTGATTGGCGATCCCAAGATGTTTGCCAGTGCCGGCCAGATAGGTAGACAGCCGGATGGGAGCGACCTTTCGTACCTCGTTCTCAACATAGCCGTTCTTGGCTTATGGATCGTGACGTGGCTCGCAACCTCAACCTGGCCGTTTAAGCGCGGACTGACCTTTGATAAGCTCAAGTACGTCTTGGCTGCCCGACTCCATAGCCAGTCCTCCACTAACTCCTGGTCGAACTTTAGCAAGGGACTGTTCCGCCGCGCCCATATATTCAAATCTAGCTGGATCATTCTCGGACCCCACATCATGTGGATCCAGTCTTCCAATAATGCAAGTCCCAGTCGCTCGAACGACATGCCCTTTGGACAGGCAAGTCTCACTTTTTACACTTCTGTTTTGCGTCCGAAGTCGAGCCTAATCCAACAATCTCCTCGAACTCTAGATCTTCGCCCTCATCGTTGCAATCGTTACACTCTGCACACTTTTGGACGAAGCGAAGGACGTTGCCAAGCCTGTTTGGTTGGCATTTTTCCTGTCCGACCCTATGCCTTTCGACGACGACGAAAGGCCCAAGCATTATGCTGTTCGCCCTGGATTGGCGATGAGCTAATTGGGCCGCTCGGGACGTTCATGGACTTCGTTATCTCTCTTATATATGCATCTGCATAATTATCCGCACTCTTTTGCTACATGGAACCGCATATGTATATCGCCCAGCTTCAACTACCGTCGCCGCGTTTACAACCTCCCCCACTCTATCCTATCGGTCCGCGAGTCTTTTACTAGGCCGCTATCGTAAGTACATTGACAGTAGTAAGGGAAGGTGCTTTGGGACAACGCGTGTTACCCAGAGACATTCATACAAAGTCAAGGAGACAGGATATATCATAGCAACGAAACCGAGGGTCGATTAAGCCTTGGTCTGACGGGCACGCTTCGGGTGAGGACCACCTTGTTTGGGTTCGGGAGCAGCTGTCTTTCCTGCGCTACTGCTGGCGTTCCTCTTTGGCGTAGGGCGGGCGTCTGCGCGACGGCGGACGGTGCTGCGCCTCGGCTTCCCAGCTGGTACAGGCTCCTGTTCATCCATGTTACGCTTTCGCTTCGTGCCAGCAGCTCGAGACCTTTTCTCGATAGTCTGTGCTTTTTTCTTGGGCTGACCCTTCCGAGTGTTCCCTTTGGTTTTCGCAACATCCAAAGGAGTTTGGGACTTCGGGAACATGAGGTCGTGGATCGGGACCCCCAATTCCTTCAGGGCTGTATCGAACATACCAAGAACCTCGGCATAATGCTGCTCCGCTTTGTCACAAAACGCCTTGTGAGCGGCGTCTGTGTCCTTGGTCATGTGAAAGCTCTCCTTGAGACTCCAGTTCCTCTTGATAAAGCAGAATAATGTCTTGAGGAGCGTTTGAATCGCTGGGCTCCAGTACGCATCGATCCCTTCTAAGTTTATCTGTTCTGGTTCATCGAGGAACCTCCGCTTTGCTGCCAAAACTGTCCAGGTATCGCAGTTTTCCCACTCCGAAAGGAACTTCGGTTTCTCGATATTGAATGTGAGGCCAGCTTCCTCGTGGGTGAAGTACGCCCTCTCGAAGACGATTTCGCATAGCACGTAGAGGAAAGATTCGAGGTCGTCCATGTGGTCATTGAAAAGAGTTCTATCAGTTCCGTCGACGCGCCGTTCCAAGACCGAGATTGACAGATAAGGCTTTGTACCCTAGAGAGTATCCACGGGTCAATATCATGGTTTCGAATTCGAAAAGTGGGGTGAAGCACTAACCGTTGTGTCGGTGACCTCTCCAGATTTCAGCTCGTCGTACAGGGTCGCTTGTTCGAGGTCGATCAATACACCCCGAGCGCGATCCTCAGGAGGCGAGTTCGCGTGGAGTATGTTACCTCTCGCGACGTCGCGGTGCAGCATCCCCTTCTGTAGTAGATAGTTTCCATGACCTGGTTCCCCGTGTGAGGCGCAATGCATGGTTAATGCTAAGTTACTCACCATGGATCGCGTCGCGCATAATGGAAATGACATCCTCCTCGCGGATCATCCGACTGACGCGTTTTCCATACTTCTCCATGACGACTCGGGTCCGCGAGGAAACGTATAACTGGTCCTGCAGATCGTATGGCGAGTCCTGCTTCTCGGATTTGGGCCCGCGATGGTCGAGAACCCCATCTCGGAGAGTTTCGCAAGAGATCACCTGGACCACCCCAGTGACGCCTTTCGCAAGCTCGATGGCTTTATCCAGGGGTTGGTCTCCACGCTTCTTCCAAGAGGTCCGTATCACCAGGGGCTCGCCAGTCTCCGGATCCTTCACGTCCCACAGCACAGTACCAGGTCCGACCAGGTAGCCTGAGATGAATCGAGGATTGACGGAGACCAAGGGATACTCGACGATTTTCTCTCCATCTGAAGCTTCTATGACGCCTCCAACTTTCTTCCCGCCCTCCACCGCGAACTTGACGGAGGTATCGAGGCCCAAGTCTTCTTCGTCAGGTGAGCTGAGGCCAACAATTAGTCGAATGAGGAGGTCGGCCTTTTCATGGACATCGAAGACGCTGCTATATTGGCAGCCGGCGTGGTCGAAATGGAGCAATCGAAAGTGCTCCTCAGAGAAGAAAAGCAGTCGCACGTGCTTTCGGTTGGGCTGCTGTATCATGATTTGCCTAGAATATGGGCCAGATCAGAAGCTGGACCCTCACAGATGGCTGAGCTTACCTAGCGTATACGCCAGTCGCTTGTACATGTTGAAGCAGAGCGAGATACCCATCGCTACAGTAGAAACTACTCTCCACATGGAAAGCAGTCGTAATGTTGGTGTAGGCGAATGAACCCGCGCTCAATACCTCGAATGACCCGGATTCCTGGGCGTGGATAACAATGTCGGGGGAAGAGGAGGGGCAAAAGCCGGTCGTGTCGTGCTCCTTGCTGTGCGCAAAAGGGATGCCGTGGCTATCAATCACGTTCCGAACGGCCTGTTGCTCTTCAACACAAACTTCAGCTAAAACGGCCTTTGCAATGTCGTAAATGGCGGTGCGAAGCTGAGTTCTATATCCCTTGCTGTCGACGTCGTTGGAATCCGTAGGAGGCATCCCCGTCCAACGTTTACTCTTGTTGTCGTACAACTCGCTCGCGTCCTTGAACCTGGCAATTCTCCTGGTGAGGCCCCGGATGTTCGAAAACAGGCTTTTCTCCACATATACATCATCAACTCGCTCAAGATGATGTTCGATGCTCTTCCACACGAAATTCCGATCTGCCTTCTGTGCTTCTTTGAGTTCTCGTTTTTGCTGTTTGGTGGGCATAGCGGCGCTGACTGGAAACCGGAGAGTAGAGGAGGTAATGGTTGAGGGTTAAGAGGGAAATTGCTCCCGAGCATGTTCAAGTCGGAGTTTATTTGGCGACCCCTGACTTGCCTTTTCGGAACCACCTAACAGAAGACAACACGAATCGACAATTATGGACTCACTCACGTGCTCATCGGTCATAGTCGCCGACTCGGAGGTCAAAGCCACAGTTCCCCTTCTCGAACGCGCCAAGCACCACCGTCGCCTGTTTCACCTCACCATTCCACCATTAATCAGAAGAACGCTATGGATCAAATGGAGGTAGTCATAGGGCATTCGTACAGATAGAAGCATAAGGACACAGGGAGTTGCTGATAAGGGCATCGAGTTGAATAAAAATATAAGAACGGAAAATTGAGTCTGCTAGACGGGGTGAGGCTTGTGGCTGACGTCCAAGGCCGGAGCTTGAGGTTTACCTTCAGTGTGGTGACGCTTGCTGGGTGTGGTGGCATCGTCTCCACGAAACGATCGCTTCTTCGCCGTTTGCAGCTGCGGACTAGGACTGTGAGGCCAGGCATAGACTAGTGGGCTCTTCGGAGTTGCAGGTGCGGCAGGCTTGGTAGACGGAGAACTGGAGGGCAGAGGGCTCGGGATATCCAGAGTAAGGTCTGGGTATGGCTTGAGTTCATCAGTGTTTAAGCCCTCCTTAGAGAGCGCGCCGATCGCCTTGTCGAATGCGATTTTAACCCTGTCGAAGTACACCTCCGTGTTCTGGGCCAAAATTTCGTATGCTGTGGTCTTGCTCTGCGCGTCCGTACACGGATCGTCTTCAATCAAAATCTTCTCCCGCACAGTGTCGCGGATGACCTGATGGAATTCCTTTAGGAGGGTGGTGCAGGTGGGGCCCCAGAACTTCGAGATCCCGGTCATCCTGGTAAGGCTGAAGACAAATAATCCCTTGGAACCAGCCACCCAGACGGTGTCGTCTCTAGTCCAATCTTCTACCCAGTCTGGTTTGACTTCTACCAATATACCCGGGCTTTGGAAGAGATACATGAAGTGGGCGAAGACGTAGAAGAATGATTCAAGGTCGTCGGTGTAGTCGTGGGGAGGCGGGGGCTTGGAAGCCCAGCCTTTGAGAACATGAACGGACTGGTACGGCCGAGTACCCTTTAAACACTGTCATATCAGCGTCATAGAAGAGGAGATTGGGCTATATTCACCGTGAATGGGTTCGCAGGTTGCGAAGACATGCCGCGCTCAGCATGGGTCGCCATGTCAAGGTCTATTAAGATGCCTCTGTCGCCTTCAGCTGCGTCAGGAAGCCCGAGGAGGATGTTCTGCACCGACACGTCCCTATGGAGTACGTCGCGCTCGAACAGTTCGCGGTGACCTAGGAGGACGGTGAGTGAATACTCAGAGAGGAACGCTGTAAAAGGCGCACCTATGATAGCGTCGCGAAGCGCACATAGCAGCTGTAAACGGGTCCTAAAGTACCAGATCATCGATCCATACTTCTTTGCGACGATGCGAAACTTGAAACGATTTTTGAATTCCACAGCCTTGAGTTGAGAGGGCGATAGTGCAAGGTTTCGGTACAGTTGCCCTGGGATGTGAGCATCTGCACAACCCCTGAGATGCCCCTTGCTTTCACGAGGTAATCAGACTCGGGGAGATGACATTCCGTGTGCCATCCGTCCTTTATCACGACGTTTTCGCCGGTTCTAGGATCTCTTCCGTGCCAGCATACTGTCCCACGGCCACGAATGCCTGGGCGGGCGAAGGCTGGCTCGTCCATGTCGGGATCGTACGTCAGGGTGGTTGCCGTCTTGGTCGCTTCGTCGTATTCGTCGAGCTGGACGGTGCCCGACACCTTCTTCCCCGTGTTCTTGTCGATGTTCCATCGCACTGAGGTGTCAAGGCCAAGCAGTTTCTCGTCGAGGGAAGTGAGGCCTAGAAGGTATTGGACGAATAGCTCGGCTTCGGCGTGTATATCGAAGAGGGGGTAACATAGACGCTGCTACGATCGTAGTGTATAAGCCGAAATTGCTTCTCGGTGACCATCATAGAACGGGCAAAGTGGCGATTTGGTTGCTGAATGAAGATTTGCCTGACCGAAAATCAGTTGAACGCCAGTAGTACAGCGGGAGGACAGCGTCGACGCACCGGCAATACACCGCCGATCGCTTACAATGATCGACGCGCAGCCCTTTCAGCTCGTCTGGCTTCACATCCTGCTATGTGAGTTTATTGCCGTGCGTGTAGCTCCTAATGTTGGGATTGGGTTGAAATGGCGGATTACGTTGTTCACGATCTCGGTGAGGGAATCGCAGAGCTCGTCTTTACTACCCGTTTCAGGAAGAAGTCAGACCACCTGTTGTGTGCGGTGTCGTACCCAGACTCCGTTGCTTCCAAATACCCAGATATTAGCCCTCCCTTCGTAGTTTCGCTGTATATAGTCCTGGCTGCTCGAACATTCACTGAATAGACCCTTTCCCCAAACTCTCGAAGCGCCTCTGCTTCCTCAACTTTGGCGTTACCACTTGTGGTGCTATTGCTGGCGCTCTTGGTCGGCGGCTCGCGCTGACTTTTTGGAAGGGTGAAGATGAGGCCTTGCTCCGCCGTCGAACTCATTAGAAGGCAGGGGACCAAGCCTGGTTTGATTCAGAGGTGGGGTGAGCTGGTATTGAAAGTCATTAAGTGTGCAGCAGGTAGAATAGAAATAGAGAGAGGTGACGTACCTAGGGCAGGGAAACGCGTTTGAAAGTCAGTTCTATGAACGGGGCCAATGGCTGGTGATGATGGTCGGAGGTAAAGGGCTGAAAAGTTGAATCCTGAGCGCGTCGCGACACGTGCCCGCGATGGGCATGCCTCTCGAAGAGTCGAACTTCTGTCACCAAACTATGGCGCATAGTTGCTAGTGTCGCTGAAGTGAATTCTCACAAGATCAAGACGTTCGCGGGGTAAATATGATGGAAGGCGGGTACAAGGACGATCACATCGAGCACAATCGTGGATATAGTATGAGAAAGATTTGAGCCTTATGCAACATAGGAATCGGTCTATCATCGACCAAGCGTCTCTACAACCCCACCAAAAGGCCCACCGCACCAGACAGAGCAACGAGCACCACGCTCGCCCGAACACCAACCCTCGCGACGGCCTCGTTCTTCCTATTATCCTTGGAATTACTACTGGCCGCAGGCAGAATCTGGCTTCCGGGTAGGTTGGCTACCTGCCCCATCTGCTGGGCCCCAATCTGGCCGGACCCAACCATGATGTGAACGCCAACAGACGGCACTCCGTTCACGACGATAAAAAGTAGCGCAGGTCCAGGGGCAAGGACTGCGGCATTCGGGGGAAGCTGAGAGACGTGGAGGGTTGCGGTGTGGTTGGATTGGTACCCGGTGAATGAGGAGGTGAGTTCAACGTAACGCTGGCCCATGTTCTATGGACGTGGATGAGCAAGCGTGAAGAAGGACCCCAAGCCGGACGAGGAGGAGGAGTACCACATACCATTGCGTGCGTGGAGAACCCAGTCCGGATAACAACGGCGGAGACGTGATTGACATTGTCGACGTTTCCGGAGAGGTCGTCGGACGAGAGGTGCACATCGAAAGAAGGCCCCCCATAGCTCAGCTGGGTTGGGAGACCCTTCGGCTGAGGCCTCGACTTTCCGAAGTAGCTGGGGTAGAAGAGTTCGGTACGGTACTCCGTCGAGAACTTGACCCCAGTGTTGAAGTCGGAGTTAGGATTCGAGCCGGAAACCATTACAGACCCTAAGAAGGACGTTAGCTGGAGATGACAGAAGAGAAGCGGGGACTTTACCATCGGGAAGGAGAGTAGCGGAGGAGTGATACATGCGGGGTATATTGCTCGTTTGGAATCCGTTCCTGGAGAACCTCTGACCAGCGGGGGCGTTGGGGTTGTATAGAATAGGCGTCATGACAGGATTATCAGCGTACGACTGCCCTTGAGCCCACGTCACATTTCCATAGCCAGCAGTTCCTAGCGCCGTATCGTCAGCACCTGTTTACCACTCATAGATGCGCTACTGACCCGTCCCCGCGCCGTTCAAGCCTAGGATGGTTCCGTCGGGCAAGTGGATGAAGTTAAGCATGCTTCGGGCCTCTGGGAGAGGATCGTCATGCGAATAGGCGCCAGATACATCTGGGGTAATCTTGACACAAGACGTGGAGGGAGCTTGCTGAATAGCGATGAAGTCGGGGGCTTGCCACCTGGGTAAAAGGCGCGTTTAAACTGGATGTCCAATGAACGAGAGGTTCGGGGACAAACCTCTCCGTGGCCACGCTCGAACCTCCACAGAACAGAACAGTCGCAGTGTATCCGTTATCTGGGGTTAGTGGAAGCATAATGGTACCAGCACTGGCGGGGTATACTCTGACTGCATCTGGCATGTTGTCGAGTGGAGTCTCTCTGTTCTGCACCCTGTCTAGGAGAATGGTCTCATAGTTTGCTTGGAGGAGGAGCTTGCCAGAGGGGAGGAGCCAAACTAACGGGTACAGGTTAACAGGGAGGTTGCGAGCGAGAACTGGCGAGTGGATGGGGCCACCGGTCGGAGGGAAGAACTCGTAGGTCGGGTTATCCTGGTATTGGTCGTTGACGTAGCCGCCGTTTCTGCAACCACCGAGCTAATGGGACCCATTTAGAAAGAGTGTTAACCGGATATATCTGAGGGTCGTACAATGATGATGCTTCCGTCTTCAAGAGTCTCGCTAGAGATTTGTTTGAGCGTACTGGATCTTTTACACCATAATTCAAAACTTACAGGGTCGGGTACCATCGTTGGTCGGATTGGTGAGGCGAGATCCTCCAGTCGCAGTTCTGATCGGTACACGGGTCCAGCATTCTAGGCGATATCAGCAACCTCCCTTGGCCTCATACTTGGACATGTACCTGACCCTGGAGGAAGCTCAGGTTTAGCGCCCTTCAAGTGATATCGAAAGGTAGACATACGACTGTCGACCATCGGCGTCAAAGTATGGACCGCTACTTCCGTCCTGCACATCAGCACCATTCCCTCCCCAAGTCACTGCCTGGTTTCCACCGACGTTGATCCAAGTACCGTTACCGAGGGCCCCACCTCCCTGTCGTTGGCATTGTCAGCAAGGTCAACCGTGAGGTGGGATGTGGCGGACTGACCGCACAGAAGGAGTTGGTCACGACGTCCAGGGGGCGTTGCTGGTCATCTGAAAGCCTCCATTCTGGGGAATGCATGAGTCCAATGTTGAAATATGAATATGACTGCACAATGCCCCGTACCTGACCCCCAGGCGGGATGGCCGTTGATTTGATTTGGGTTGTTCTCGACTTTGTCGAGAAAGTACACTGCGTTCTGGTGGCCAAGGAAAAGCTACCAGGGGCATCAGGATGAGACGAGAGTAGATGATGGCGATCGTACCTGTTGGGCGCTGACAAGCGATTGACCAACGACCTCGAAAGTCCCTGGCGAGCCATTGCGCCGGGGTTGGCCAGGCGCGTCTTGGGTCTGCTGAGCGAAGGCGAGAGGCGCGATGGCCACGCCCGCGAGGATGAGAGGAGTCCACATGGGTCAACCGATGGAAGGCGGATAAAAGGTCAGAGAAACGCGTCTCGCGAACTCTAATACCAGCTTCGAAACTTAAAGGGGTCGAAGCGGAGGCTGACTCAGTTTGCAAGGAGGAGCTCGAGGAAGGGGATGGTTGACAGGTGTCTCTGTTCGCCGCCAGGATCGAAATGCTTCACGAGCACCTGATGTCATCTTGCCCCACCCGCTATAGGACCTGGGGGAGGTGAAAGAATGTCAATGGCATCGAAGCGTCCTTGGTATTGGTTGACGTACAGAGGGAAGCTTGCAACCTGAGCGAAGCTGACCTGGAGCCTCGAGGCCCTGTGCTGAATGCCGCCATCGTTGTGATCAGGAGCTACAAGGCACGATTGATTGTGGCCTGCAAACCATGGAAGGAAAGTACTAGGGCGTCATGTCGGAGTCCGAGCGACCCCGACACCAGAGTCTCGATGAACGAAGCACGGACAGGGCGAGTAATACGCTTAGGTTCCCGCAGAGCAACTAATCTAGGCCCTCGTTTCTGCATAAAAAAAACGCCAAGTCGGTTATGTACCCTTCAACCATGTTGGGCAGCCCCGTGTCTGTCCAGCTTGCCATAGTAAACCCTACGGAATCGATCCATGGGTGCCTAGTGGTCGTACTCCAGTTGATAAACGTGGAATACATCCGCCCTGTGTGTTTCCCGGGGGCATAGCTTGCAGACGTGGGGCGACGTGGGGGTATCGATGAAAGGCCCAAACGGCTCGAGATCATTGCGTAGGCGCCCAATCACCGCATCACAGATGGCCCGTGCGCAGACTGTGATGAAGGTTTCTCCTTTCACTCATCCTCCCGAGTCTTGCTGTCCATTCAAACCACTTGTGCACTTTTGAAATTGCCTCTGCTTTGCCCCTACCTCGTCCATACCCAATTTCTGCCCCCTTTTCGATGCCATTATGTGGTATGGTAGACCCGGCAGCCGGCTTTCGGCTGGAAGCGGGAGCAACTCGGAATTTGTGCCCACACCCACCGTGACATCGTAGTCAAGGCTATTGGAGTCCAATTCGAGCCTAGACAGACTCTAGTCTTCCCTCTTCCCATCATCACCTGTGCAACCAAGGCGAAACTTGCAAGGATGTTGTTCTCCCGACATTACTCTGGCTGCTTTCATTCAAGCTGTACTGCCTCGAGTCCACGGCTCGTCGAGGCCGCTTTTCGACCGGTCTCTCGTAGGGCGAGACGGTGATGCATGTCAGCGCCATGGATGGGACCCTCCGCATGGTTGTACCAGGCCAAGCCAAGCACATCCCCGCTCCCTGTGGATCTCGGCAAGTGATCGAGGAGCGGCAAGTATTTTCCGAGGCTTCTCATATAAAGCCCTTTGGTTCCGCCGCCTTCCATTTCCCATCATCCAATCTCTTACCCCAAAGCTCGTTTCGACGATATCCAACACAGGGAGAGTCCTAGCTCCCCTCTTGCGTTCTTTACCGTCTCTCATCCCATGATATCCTCTGAGCTTCTCGCTCTCACTTTGGCCGTTCTCTCGGCCCCCGTCTTTGCCCACCACCAGGCTCGCGAATTCCACAACGTCCACAACCATGGCATCTACCCTCTCTCGCCCAGGAACTATATTACCCCGGAGACGAAGTTAGATTCCTACGATTACATTATCGCTGGTGGAGGTTTGGCAGGTCTGGTTCTCGCATCTCGTCTTTCAGATGACGGCACTACCACCGTCCTCGTCTTAGAAGCGGGTGATACAGGTGATGCTGAAAAGGCCAAAATCGGTGCGTCCCCCGCCTTTCTCGTTCTGCCCAACGCGTTTTCTCACCGACCATAGACCATCCCGGATTGACCTACTTCACCTCGCTGCTCGGGTCTTCGTACGACTATGCGTACAAGACCATCGCACAGTCGAGTGCTGGAGACAGGATCATGAACTGGCCCCGCGGCAAGATCCTCGGTGGGTCAGCTGCAGTGAACGGCATGTACATAGTTCGGCCAAACTCTGTCGAGATCGATGCCTGGCACGACCTGATCGCTACTTCGGACAACTCAGCCTACGCCGACGCATGGACTTGGGACTCGCTCCTCGCAGCAATGAAGAAGGGCGAGACCTTCACCGGCCCTACCGACAGCGCTGAGAGCACCACCGGCTTGAAGTTCAACGCGGCCAGTCACGGTACTTCGGGTCCCTTGCACACTACCTTCCCTGGCTAGTAAGTCACCAAAGATTGTTTTCTCGAACAGTTCTGACCGGCTACTTAGCATGGTTCCTATCACATCCGCCTGGCTCCCAACCCTCGCTGCCGCTGGAATCCCCACCTCTGAAGACGCTTATGGCGGAAACAACCTCGGAGCATTCTTCAGCACCATGGCTATCAACCCGACGAACTGGACTCGTTCGTATTCCAAGTCTGCCTACATCGACACCCTCCCTCCTCGCGACAACCTCCACGTTCTCGCCAACGCCGCAGTTACTAAGATTACTTTCGCCGACAATGCCCAGGACGGTAACCTCGTGGCCTCCGGGATTGAATTCGCGAAGGACGCTTCGGAGACGCCGAAGTCCGTATCCGCCAAGAAGGAAGTTATTCTTGCTGGCGGTGCTGTTGGAAGCCCTCAGATGCTCCTTGTCAGCGGTGTTGGTCCCAAAGACGTGCTTGACGCTGCGAGCATTCCGGTAAAGATCAACCTCCCTGGGGTTGGTGCTCACTTGCAGGACCACTTGGTACGTGACACGGTCACCTACCCCCGGTTCGCTTACTGATATTTTACGACAGGCCACCGGCATTCAGTGGTCGACAACGGAGGATACCCAAGGCTCTATCTATGCGTCGGGCTCTGACTTCTCGGTACGTTGTTTCTTACCGATCCATACCGGAACCGAGTTAAACTCATGCTATGATTAGAAATCGGACGAGTTCTTGTCCTATGTCAACTGCGCTACCTCCTACGTTAACGGAACTTACCTCTTCGACGGTGCCGACTCTTTCAGTAGCTTCGTTGCTGGCCTCAAGGAGACGCTCAACGACGACACTGCCCTCCGAAGCCTGATTCCCACCACTGATGACACCACTGTCGCGGGTTACAAGGCAATCTATCAGTCGTACACCGACAAGATCGTTCCTGAGGCTGGTATGGTCGAGATTCTGTACAGCATTAACTCTGCGGGCAGGATCACCATCCAGACGGCGCTCCAGACCCCCATGAGCCAAGGTCGCCTCACCATTAACTCGTCCTCGATCTTCGACGCGCCCGTTCTCGACCCCAAGTACTTCAGCCACCCTGCAGGTACGTCGGCTCATTTGTATCAACATCCCTGGAAACACGCTGATCGGTCTCCTTTCGCCGTCCTTGTTTCCTTGTTTGCGTAATTCTCGATTTTTTGTTTGATAGATGCTGTTGTCCTCCGTCAGGCCTTGAAGAAGGTTCGACAGTTCGCGACCCTCTCGCCCTTGAAGGAACTTGTCGGGGAGGAACTCGTCCCCGGACCCTCAGTCCAGACTGATGCGGACTGGGAGAACTATGTCAGGCAGAATGCGAACACGGAATTCCACCCTGGATGCACATGCGCTATGATGCCCAAGGATAAGGGAGGTGTTGTCGACGCTTCGCTGAAGGTCTACGGTACCACCAACGTCAGGGTCATCGATGGGTCCGTCTTCCCGTTGTCTATGTCTGCTCATGTACGTCCCGCGTCTCCTCTTTGGCTGCGTTCATCCTGCTAATTGACCGCACTTCAGTTGATGGCCCCCATCTACGGCATGGCGGAGAAGGCTGCCGAGCTCATCTTGAATCCTCCTACCTCCGGTACTTCGACCTCGACCGCAGGCGGCGCTTCTGGAACCTCTGCTTCCAACAACAACAGCAACGGAGGCAAGAACGCTGCTGTGACTGTCACTGGAGTTCACGCCAAGTGGGTCGCGATTCTCAGCGTTGTTGCGGGCGTGATGTTCTCTTCGCTCTAAGCGAACGGTGAACCATGTATGCACCCTCCCCCATCTTTCCTGTGCTCCGTTTCCGCGAACCATCCCCTATTACGCTCTCCCCTTGGACTATGTTGGTTATTTTGTGCGCCTTCATGGACGAAGGCGTGCGATGGACTTCTGGATTCTCTCCTGACTTTTTTGGTCGTCACATTCATTTATTCGCCCCCCTATACTATCCTCGTCTATCCTTCCAAGGTTGAACCTGGTGCACCTCGAACTTCTCCCGGATCGTCTCGTCTCAGCATCTTCCCCCGGAACAAACATTCATTCCCTGCGATTCGTCCCAGTTCACTGGGGGCGAACGGACTGTACGGTATTCCCCCTTATATTGTAACGTTGTAACTTACCGCATCAAGGACTCTACATAGCCTTATTTATCAGTCCAGGAGCGGGGGAGGCTGGGCGGCTATTGCTGAAGAGGGCATACAGACCTCAGTGTAGCGTATCGCTTCTCCTGCTTCCGGCACGCATTGTACATGGATCTTGTAGATTATGTTTCCTCTTTTCTAAACAATACTGTAGCATAGGGAATGATGTCTTTCCGGTAAACCAAAATACTTCAAACTGGGGGAGGAATATGGTGGCGTAGACTTTCAATCTTGGTACGTTCAAGAGACGATTCGTGAGATTTCCAGCTGGCTGAATCTTTCCTTCCCTCAGCAACAGCAATGACCGCAATCATCCTCGTCATCCTCGTCATCTTCCGACACCTCTCCGCCACGCATTTCCTGGTCTATGACCTTTTCTACGATCGCGGACCCAGTCTCAGAATTGCCGATCCACTCTTTCAACACCTTGCGACCGTGCTTGGCTACCGCAAGCTCATCGAGGATGGTGTCGAGCTTTGAGTCGCCGTAGGGGTAGTACAGATCATCTTGGAAGTATTTGCTGTCGACACCCCTGTGATGAGTGCCCTTGATGATGGCCAAAATGAGGTCGGCGGGGGTCAGACCGTGCTCATCGAGGATGGAGACGGCGGCCGCGATGGGGTCTGGGGGAGGGGATTCGGACTTGGGCTTCTTGGCTGGTGTGGTTTTCTTGCTAACTGACGCTTTCTTAGTCGCAGTAGCACTTCTGCTGGCAACAAAGATAGGACGCGGATGGTGAAGGGGACACGACTCGGGTCAGTGCTGTGTCCACGGGAGAGGACGATATAGCTGGGAGTAGGAGCCGCGAGAACGAGTTGGACTGACGTTTTAGCATTTCCTTTGCCTTTGGCCACAGTGGGCTTCACATATTCTACATCAGGTTCAGACTTGACGGTCGTCGTGGTGGCTGACTTGGAGCTCCCAGTTCCGCGGACGGGGTTGGTTCGACGCGTCGTTGGTTCGCGCTTGGTCGTGACTTTCGGCATTATGAGACAGGCTGCGCTATTTTATCCGATGGAAAATGTGGTGGGTAGGTCAAGGTGGGCGTGGTTGTGGAGATGACAAGAGAGTGGGAACCTGGAGCGATAAGCGCCTGGCGCTGACGCTCGAAATGGTAAGTTCAGCGTCACGTGTGTGGGCCGTGCGCTGCAAGCCCCCTTCCGACTCCCGAGTCAAGGGCAGGCTTGTTCTCGTTTCACTTCCTATTGTATCCCTATTTCGCTGTTATCCCTGCATTTTCGTTTGGACGCCATGCCCAGGGTACTCCCAAAGCCAGATTTTCTATTCCACCCTGAAACTGAGTGGGCTTGTGAATGCGTTGGAAGTTTAGGACGTGCAATTCACCTCAGGTTGCCAAATACAAATGATTTGAATCGACTACTCTTCCTCTTCCTCTTCATCCTCTTCCTCACTCCCCTCATCTCCGTTAATTTCTTTCTCCACAATATCCGTTATGATCTCTTCTGCCGTCTCGGCTCTCATCCACCGTTTCAATTCCTTCAACCCTTTCTTACTCTCAGTCACTGCCTCGAGGATGTCGGATAGCTTGGACCATGACCTTCCCGTTGTTCCATAAAGGTCGTCTCGGCATTTCTTCATCTGGGGGTTGACTTCGCCGGTGCGCTCGTCTTTAACGATTGCAAGGATGAGGTCAGCCGGAGAGACGTCGTGATTTTCAAGGATAGAAAGCAGGGAGAGAGCGCGCTCTGCAAGTGGGCGCTCTGACATGGCGGTGGTAGACCTAAGGATGGAATTCAAGTCAATGCATGTTGGGCTGTTAGGATACGAAGGGAATCTGCATTCGAGAGCCCCTCGTTGAGAACTGAGGCAGGACAGAGTATGAACTCACGAATCACTTTGCTCTGCCACGTCATGAGAGGTCTTCAATTTCTTTGTGGGTCTGGCATCGGTAGCAACGGAGGTGTCGGCCATGCTATTGGCTGTCTTCAGTGGCTCGTGGTCAGCGTCTATCAAGAGGTCGAAGGAAGTAAGTCGCTCGACAGGTGTTGGTCATCGCAACATCAATGTCATAGAATTCCCATCGTCGGACTCTGTCTGGAACTTAGGCGCCGGTGGCGCCAGTGATGGCCTAGTGGAGTGACACGAGGAGACCAGGAGACCATCCGCCATCAGGGAAACATTTAGGAGTCCAAGCACTTTGAGGGGTTCGCAACGTTTGCCGAATTAAACGAAATTGCTCGCCTCCAGTGGGTTGTTCTTCCATTTGGACTCAGAGGGAGGCCTGAGGGGAATCCCAAATCGGTCTTTCTGTCGAAAGGTAGAGATGCATTCGTATCTAGGCGTGGCTTATGGCTGCCATCACCTATGGCGCCGAACTAGAACTACGCACGTGCTCAGGAATCACCAGAAACGAGGCTTCGAAGCGCTGTCGTAGTGGTGCCACAGGCATGACGTTGAGGGGCGAGGCGCACTGTGAGACCACAAAATGACTTCTCATATATAATGAATAAACAATGGGGACACGGGCGAGTACTAGTAGCACGAGGGGCGGGTTGACTATTCCACAGCAACATTTGGTGAGGGCAGTTTACTGGGCGGCCTCAAAAGCATCGAAAGCAGGGCAGAGGGCGTCCCATGCAACTGGAGAATATGTGAGCAAAAATGGAAAAATCGATGATCCCTAAGAATGACTCGCCTGGCTGGGAGGAGTTAGCAATTTCAGTAATGCCTTCGGCGAAGACGACGGAGAGGCCGCTAGCACAAGGGAGGACTGTCAGTTAAGCATGGCAAGAGTGAGCACCACTATAACTTACGCGACAAGATGCCAGTCGATGTGACAATGCATGATCCAAGGGCCAGCGTTGTCGGTGCGGAAGCGGATAGTGACGTTGTCAGTAGCTGCACCAATGCTGACGACATCGCGCTGGACGGGGTTGACGAAGTTATAGCTGCTGCTACCAGCGCTACGGATGACACTAAACGTGTGACCGTGCAAGTGGATTGGGTGCTAGAAAGGGTATTAGTTCGTGCCGGATGCTGGGAAAAAATCAGGGGTGCTCACAGGGCTACCGACAGAACCGCCTGGCATAGAGAGCTCAACGACCTTGTTGCGAGGAAGCTCGTAAACGGAACCGCCGGGGAGGAGGTCCTGGGCAGCGCTTGCACCGCTGAGAATCTGGAGAAGTACGGGGACGGAAGGCTCGTTAAAAGTATAACCGTTGACCTGGAACTTGAGAGTGGTGAAGTCAAACACCATGTTGAGGTTGATGTTGACATCAGCGGCGCCGACAGTGGCGACTCCCGGGGCAGCCGCATTAGTGAGGGGGTGGAGACTGGTCTCGAGGAGGAGGTTGCTGCTGGTTGAACTAGTGGTGGGGTCCGCATCGGCGGCTCCAACGTAGCGGAGAATGGCTGAGTTGAGGCCACCATCGAACCCAGTCGTGCCGACGTTGGGGTTGGCGCGGACCCAGTAGTTGTTCACAGCTTGGTTAGCGTTGAGGACAAATGAATAGCGCTGGCCGGCGAAGATCTGGATGCTATCAACAGTGAGGGGCTGAGTGTTGACACCGTCCGCTTCAATAACGGTCTAAGAAAAAGAGTAATCAGCCTCATGTAGCCGCAACGTTGGTGTGTACACACCATGTTGTGCCCATCAATTGAGAAGGTGAAGTTGGGGTCGCAAGAAGTAGAGACCAGACGGAATCGGTAGCGGCGACCACGGGTGACTGCAATGACAGCCAAAGGAGAGACGGGGCCACTGAGATAACGACCCTTTCCGTTGATGAGGGTGGAATCGGGAGTGGGGACGAGGCCAGCAGAAGGGGCAGGGACGTGATACCAGTCGGCCAGGGTGATGATTGTGTCCTCGTTATCGACGTCGTACCTAGGGAGGTGTGAATCGCACGTTGCGGATTCCAAAAGCGGTGGGTCTCACCTGTTTCGATGGGGGTCGTTGGGGTCGTATACGACCATGGCTCCGCGAAGTCCATCGCAATACTGGGAGGCTATGACTCCATGTCAACATCGGCGACGCAGAGGTTTTCGGCAGACGTACAGTAGTGGGAGTGATACCAGAAAGTTCCAGCTTGGGTAGACGCCGAGAACTTGTATAGGAACGAGTTCCCTGGGACGATTGGGCACTGGTTAACGCCGGAAGGGCCATCCGCCCACGCACTTCCAGCTTGGAGGAAACCATGCCAGTGCTACACCGCGTCGTCGGTATACCTACCAGGAAAATGGCGAGATGAGACTTACGACACTGGTAAGGCGATGCATGGTAGTGTCCGCGAGGTTGTCGATAACGTTCAAGTTGAACGTCGCTCCCTATCGCCGGAACGTTAGAGGGTACAAGAGCGCTACCAAAAGGCATACTCACCTTGTTGCCCCGCACGACAGGGCCGGGGAACGACAAAGCACTGGAACTTTCGCCTACGAGGACGGCACTACGAACGGCCCACAGTGAGTGCTCGAGACATTGGAAAGACGAGGAGTTAGCTCACGAGCGTTCGAAGCCATCCGGTGAGATAACAGCGTTGCCAATGTAGAGCGAGGCGGAAGGTCCGACCGCTCCGAAAGCCACGCCAGCAAGCTGGGCGAGTACGACGAGCTTGAACATGAGAGGAAAGTCGCCGAGTACGAGTGCCTGGGCGGGGGATTGTTGGGTGAAGGACAGGGCTTGAATTCTGCCCTTTTATATATCATGCTGACGGCAGAGCAGGGAAACAGATACACATGGCAGAGCCGGCTCGATGGCTTGCCATTCCCTTGAGAAATTTCGCACCTCTTGACGATTGAGAAACGCCAATCGCAAGGCGATTCGGGTCACCCAGTCCGTTGGTCGAAATCAGGCCGCGGCAGGTGGGCTGGTTCGCCCGCACCTTGGAGAGGCATTAGCGAGATCGGGAAGAAGATCTCTCTTATCGGGAAGAGGCTGAGATCTGAAGAAGTTCCAGGGGCAGGCCGTCGTGAGGCAGCACTTTTGGAGATTGAGAACGTTGTGCAAGTGTCGGGTAATTTATCTGCAAGTCGCACGCAATTAGAGCCAGTTTTGGGGAAAGAGGCGTTGTAGATATATACCCAGCCGTTTTCGAAGGAGTCCCCAGAAAGCCCGCACCAAATCCCCACCAAGACCAGATGCAGTTCAAGTACACCCTTCTCTTCGCTGCCGCAGCTTTGGTTAGTCCACACTATGCTTCGCGTAAGATTTGCTCTCACCTTCTCTTCACGTTACAGCCTGCTGCGTTCGCCGCTGACGCCGTCAAGGAGGGCGACGTGTTCACCGCTACCCGCGTCATCCACACCATTATCAAGGAGTCACCTTACATGGTGGACCGCACCACCACCATCGTCTGGACGTAAGTCCGCCTCGCCCGTGATCATCTGCGTGTGCTGAAGCCCGTAACAGCGCAGGACCCGTTATCTCAGCGACTGAGTCGGCCACCCCCATTCCTGAGACCGTCGAGACCGCCCCTGCCTCCTGAGGTCCCCTCGCCATCATGGACTTCTCGCGATGTAGCTAGCTCCCCTGGATGTTTGTACTTTGTGCTCCAATGAACATGTGTACCTGCCGAACGCGTAAAAATGAGTGAACCTTCATCTAGAAAAAAGCAAGCAAAGGAAGTACCCTTAGACAGGAAGCGCTGGAAACGTCGAATATCGCAGTCCGTGATATTGCCGTGGGAGACCAGCAGCGGAGGACAGGCAACAGCGCCTTCCAAAGTGGATTCGGAGCCGAGCGTAAGCATCCGTATCGCCAGAAAACAAAGGGCATTTCACCTCAGGAACCAATCACAGTGATCAGAAGCCCAGTACTGTGGGGCCGTGGCAATCTTCACCGAGCGCTGGTGAACTTCTAACCGCTGGCAGATGCGCAGCAGACCGCAGCAGGCAGGGTGCAAATCGATACTTCCAGCGATTGGGGAGTTGCTGAGACCCTGCTATAGTGGCAGCAAGGAAAGTGCTTCAGTGCGACTGAGCGGCATCGGGAGAGTCCAAAGGCGAACTAGAGGTCAGCAGGAAACTGTGTACAACCCGTTCGGAACTCAATTTGTTGGCGACGATTCAACCCATGAGAGGCGATAGCGCGGGTTTGCATGTGGTAGGTTGTTCTGCTGTTCCCCCATCCGGTTGCTGCTAGTAGTGCCCAGCTTCGTCCAGTGTGCAACCCTGACAAGATGGCTTGGTGCAAGTTCGCGCAAAGACAGAATGTCAACTTCGGAGCCACAGTTGCTTGGACGTGTTTGGTTTTGTGTGACCTAAGGTGCTCGGGCCGTCAGTTACCGAGTGGAAGTACCCTCGCGGTTGCCCCTGTCCCCGAGAAGCGCCCAATGCGCAGTGTGCTCAAAAGGTGCTTCACAGGGTGAAGAGAGTCGCAACAACTCTACAATACCCCATTGCCTTCCATCTATCTTCCCATATACCATCCTATTCACTGGGAGTGTGCTTCCGACGTGCGTACATTTCCAATAGATTCAGATAATCCACAGACGAGTCGGGTTGCAGAGTCAATTTCGACACAAGCACCCCTCAAGTTTCTTCGGGTATCTCTGTGTCTACGTCTATAAATTTGCCTCCCTCGTACGACCTCTAGTCCAATTCATGGAATATCTCTAACGGCGTGCCGACTCATGACGTTCGCTTAGAGTGTTGCTACCATCGGAGAGATAATGTTGGTGGGCTGGCGCCCGTCCCTATCTCACATGAGTTGGGACTGACTGATTGATTACCTCGCGGGAGCTATGGATATTGCGGAGTACCCGGCTTAGAAACGCTGAAGTGCCTCGTACAGCACGATCGCCGTCTGAGCGTCTCTAAGTGCTGCTGCGGCACCATAGGGCACCATCAGCCCAAACGAGAGGGCGGGGGTATAATTCCGTTTGTTATCTTCTGAATCACGGACATAATCAGTGGCGATTTATACTCCATTCACATCAATAAAGATCGTCGTTCTAACTGAGGGTGTTCTAAACGGGTAACAGACGGACACCCCTCCTGAGAATAAAGGAATGAGGTGGGCGAGCGCGCCCGACATTCGTGAGTACCAATGCTGCAGAATAAAAGTAGCGCCAGGCTCCGGGGCTGACTAGATGAAGCTAAAAATAAAACGAACTCCCGCCCTGCTGCGCCATCGGGCGAACCCACAGAACAGGCGGAGCCCGAGAAAATGAACCGTCGAGGCACGCCGTCGTACGTCAGTGCGGCGGGGGCTGCAGGATGGTAATACAGGAGGACCCGGGGGTAGATAAACGGCCCCCAAAGCCCTCCAACGGTAGGGAAATAATGCCCGCAGGATATAGGCATATCGCGTGCACCCTCTGTGAGCGTATGAGCCGGGTTTCGCGACACTCGAAGCGCGAGCGATAAGGTCGCACCTGAGAGGCATTTTGCCTCGGAGCCGCATCCTGGGACCACGGCACACGTATTTTCTGTTGCGCGTTCTTCGCATAGTAGATAATAATTCAAATGAAGGGCAATATCCGAGGATCGAGATCCCGACACAAGCAAGAGAGAGAAACCTTTGAACGAAAGGAGTTGCAATCATAGTAGATAGGTACACGGGCAACGCGATAACAAAGAAGCGAAGGGTAAAGCAGGCGGCCTACTGTTCAGATCAAAAATAGGAAGGAAGTACGGAGTCGCAAGGCGAAGGGCAGCGACTCTCACAATATCTGTTTGCTAAGCATAGGCTGGCTCAGGTCCCAATCGCACCAGGCACCGTTTTCCATATGTCCTTGTCCTCAGAAGAGCGAAGGACGGACGAAATCTCCTGGGTCTCATCATTGCGAGCACGTTTGCGAGCCGCTTCGACATAGTCATCGTCGTTTGCAACGCGCTTCCTGACGAATGAGTTGTCCTTGTCATGAGGGACGAGCCCAGCAGGCTGGGTAGGCCCTCCTTCTTCGGTGTCGAGGTCACGAAGAACACCAGTTCCAGAGGCTACTGGGAAGGAAGAAGACCAGGCAGTAGGGACAGCAGGGGTAGCAGGGCGAGAGGGAAAGCCAAGAGCATGGCCATCTGTGGTCTCCTCTTGTCTAATGCCTTCCGTCTCCAATCTGGCGATAGCCTTGTCGAAAGCAGCCTTAACGTTCTCGAAATAAACATCAGAGTTCTGCGTCAGAGCGTTGTAAGCCTCCAGTTTTGCTTCCATGTCGAGGCTCACGTCCTTCTGAACGAGGTCTTTCTCCTTCAAGATACCGCGGATAACGTCGTGGAACTCTCTCACGAGATCGGTGCAAGCACCCCACCAGTACCGACAAAGTTCGTTGGGCTTCGACACGTTGAAAGAAAAGGCTGATTTGCCGATGGTGTTCATCTCAAGGTCATCGAAGTCCCAGAGCCTGACAGGATCCGGAAGTTCCTTCACGGTCGTGCCAGGCTTTTCGAATGCATGAAGGATGTAGCAGAAGACGTAGAAGAACGACTCGAGCTCGTCCATGTAGTCCTGCGGAGGGGATGGGGCAAGCGACCAGCCTTGGACAACGTTGATCGCCTGGAATGTGCGAGTTCCCTGCAAATTCGATTCAGCGAGGAAGAGAGGGAATATTCGAAGAAATAAGTACCGTGCGGGGGTCAGATGGCAGAGAGGGCTTGCAATCTTCCGTGTAGGCGGCCATATCAAGGTCGATCAAGATACCTCGATAACCCTCTGGTGCTCCTGCGACACCCATGAGGATATTGAGAACGGAGACGTCCCGGTGAATGATTTCACGCTCAAACAGCGAGCGATGTCCTAATTCGTGTGGAGATGAGCAACGAGAAGACACCAAGGTCGCTGAATGGAACAGCACTCACCGATTAAGGCGTCTCGCAGGGCATACAAGAGTTGGAGACGGGAACGGAAGAACCAGACCGACGCTCCGTACTTCTTCATCGCGAGGCGAAGTTTGAAGCGGTCGGTAAACTCCTTGCCACGGAACCCGGCAGGTCGGAAATAGGCAGTTTGGGCGCAATAATCCTGATATCCTAGCATCTCAACGACACCGGGGATTCCTTTCGCCTCCAGCAGATACCCAGATTCCGAATTCCTGCCTTTCGTACGCCAGGCGTCCTTGATGATGACAGGCTGTCCGGTGGAGGGGTCCGTGGCGTGCCAACCCACGGTCCCGCGGCCACATATGCCTGGGCGAACAAATGGCGGCTCAGCCATATCGAGGTCGTAGACTTTGGGAGTAGAAGTGTCGGTATCGTCGTCGTATTCGTTCACCGTGATGGTACCAGCAAGCTTCTTCCCAGAGGCCTCGGCGATCGTCCACTGGACGGATGTGTCGAGGCCAATGTCCTCTTCGTTCGGAGACGTTAGGCCTATAATGAACTGGACAAAGATGCTGGCATCCTTGTGAAGGTCGAAGAAAGGGGTGCAGTAAACGCCGCTGTGATCGTGGTGCACGAGGCGGAACTCCTTTTCCGTGACGATGAGTGAGCGAGAGAAGTGCCGGTTCGGTTGTTGGAGGAAAATCTGTCTGTGGAGAGCGTTAGTAAAGATTGTTGGATAGACGCACAGGGGAAGCGGCGCCTACTGATTGTAGACGGACAGTCTCTTACAGTGGACGAGTCTCTTGCCTCTGAGCTCGTCGGGCTTGACGTCGATGACAGCGGCGACATTGGTGTAGCCAACCCCTTTGGATAACGCCACATGTTCTGGCGATTCGAACGAAGGTCCAGTCGCTTTGATGCAAATTCCAGGCTTCGTGAAGTGGACTCCGTTGTCATGGACTAAGGGGATGTTATGGGAGTCAATGGCCTCGCGGGTGACGCGTTCTGGGAGCGATGGATGGAAATGCTTGATAATGCCGTTCATTATCACCGCAAGCGATTTGCAAAGCTCAGACTCGGTATTCGGTTTCTGGGGGATTTTCGTCCATGCGTCGTTTTCGGCGTCGAATCCAGAGCTCTTGGACCTCAGGAAGCTCGAAATATCGCCTTCCGCCGAGAGCTCGCGATAGATAGCCTTTGCTGATGCTGCCTTCACTTCGTAGACCCTGTTTCCAATTTCGCCCATGGCATCTTCCTGTTCTAGGTCGATTCTGCGACTGGTCCTGGGGTTTCCTCCTGACTTGAGGAGTGGTTTCCTGCCTTTGGGGTGGGATAACTCAAAGAGAAAGTGCTGCTCCGTATCCTCCTTTGGGGTGGTATCGAACGAGAGGTCGATGCAAGTTGTAGGGTCCTCTAAATCGGAGTTCGTGCGCTCAGAGCGTGTGGCAGAGGAAGGTGGGGATGAGGACATCGTGTAGCTGAAGAATGATGATAGAGGAGCCTCCAAGAAGCCGGATGCCCGTTGTTCACTGACAAGTTCGCGATAGAGGGTCGTCGCTGATGGTTCGGATTTCAATTGGGAGATGTCCGACCGCTCGTGGGCGTTTTGAGGATATAACTGGATACCTTGTCGAGGGGGCGTGTCGCTGTCACGAAGTCGTAGTCGACTATGGTACTGGAGGTCCGTGGGGCCACTCAGAGTTTGGGGTATCAGGCGGCGGTAGTAGTGGTGGTCAAAGAACAGGAACATCAACCATTCGAACCCCGAAACAACCGCTGATATGATTGAGTCTAGCAGGTGATGAACTGGTGGCGAACCCCATGCTCGATGGGCGCTTAAGGACGCCATAGCCATAGGAAGGTCAGGTCATGTGGGGCAAGAAACCACGTCGTCTGGTTGTCCGAATGTGGTGGTGGTGAAGGTGGTGGTTTGGAGAAGGCGCGTCTAAGTCGCGTCCCGGGGTGTTCGGAAATGCTGGGCGCCTGAATGGGCCGGAGCGCGCGACGGTTGATACACCCCTATTTCCCCAAAGTTCAACCCGAGCTGGGGTGCTGGGAATGGCCCACCAACTCACGGTATAATAACGGTACTATATGTGGAAGGTAAATGTGGTGGGGTGTAAATACTGGTGGATGACAAGGCTCTCGGTACATAGCTAATTCTGTTTCACAAACCCGGAAGTCACACGCCCCTTTCGTTTGAACCTTGCCCCAGCGCTTGGGTAAACCAGTTCCCCGTTCTCCCAATACACGAGGTCTACACTCGCACCACGGGAAAAAGCGCCAAAGTCAATCGTCGCCCAATACGAGAAACACGCATACATATCCACGGGACCTGGCGGCCCTCGACCTATCGCCATCCGGAACTCGTCAAGCCTGCCTGTGCTCCAAAGGGCCATCGGCCTAGCTACACTACGACTCGTTGCGCGGCCGAGGTCCTCCTCGTGCAGTTCGTAGGTGAGGTCTTGAAGTGTACTGAGGACGTCGATGCCGTCGACGATGAGTGCTGACAGGAACAGTTGGCCAGAGATAAGCCTGACATCAGCGACATCCTTGACTCCCCGGACACCCCTTTCTCCCTCCCAAGTTCCAACGTACGACTCCGAGACGCGTTGTGCCAGCACTTCCCCAAACGCAGGCTGGAGCCGACGCAGGGCCTCGAGCGCGAAGGTCTCCGTCTTGGAGTACGTCCCAGTGACCAGCACAATCACCGCATATCCGTACTCCGGATTCAAGCTGAAGATCGAGTGGTAACCGGGCATGTTCCCTGCTTTCGAGTATATGGGAATACTTCCAGGAAACCTGTTCGGGTTCCTCCCTGGTGCGCCGGGAGGGAGGTAGGATACCTCCCATGGCGCCCCGACAGCTTCCCCTCCATTCGCCCATAGATGCATGGGTCGAAGCCACTCCCGCACTACTTCAGGTAGGAAGTCGTAGTCCTCACTCGGGGGCGTAGCTGAGAGGAAGACCTGGGCCATCTTGGCAAGGTCACCTAGCGAGCTATACTGTCCACCTGCCGAGTCGTCGACGTCTCCTAGAATCACATCCTACATAGAAAAAAATTGAGGAACTGTCCAGCAGAATCGGAATTGTGGAGGTGTACTCACTGCCCATCGAGGATATTTCGAAGAAACCGCGATATGATCCTTCAACCCCTCGTCACTGGGGACCCGGAAAAAGCTGCTGTTCAATCCAAAGGGTTCGAAGATGTCTCGTTTGATGAGCTCTTTGTAAGTGTTAGGCTCTTTCTTGCCCAGATGGCATTTAGCCTTCAGATTCGCAGCGACAACCGCCAAACCCAGCATATCGAAGCCCACATTCGAATAGATGGGGTACGAGTAGGGTAGGTTGACCAGAGGGTACTCGTTGATCCGTCCTAGGACGTTCTCAAGAGTAGAGTTTCGTTCGTCGCTTGGCCCTGGAGGGTCGAGTTTGGTAATAGGCCATTTTTGCAAGGCGATGACGGGGTAGTCCCGCCCCAAACCTAGTGTTTCGCTATTGTTAGTCGGTCTGGTGGAGCGTCATGGACGATGCAACCACCTGCTGTATGACTGGCGAGTTGGCGCAGAGTGATACGGGAGTGCTTAGCGCTGGAACTTGCACTCTTCGCCTTGGTGCGGTCGCGAAGGTATTCGGGCCATCCCTTCTTGGGAGGCTTGAACTCCGGGATGTACTTCTCCACGGGGTCGTCGCTGCAACGCGAAACGTTCAGATAAAATATGTTCCGACGCTGCAAGTATAAGATACACGTACAGCTCAAGGACACCCTTCTCCCTCAATAGCAACGCCTCGAAGACCGCAAACACTTTCGAGACGCTCGCGATCCTATAAATAGAATCTTTGTTCACAGGATACTGCTTCCCCGCAGTATCGTTGGCTCGGAGAACCCCATACCCCTGCTCGAAAATCGGTCCGCTTGGGGTAACGACGGCGATAGACAAGCTGTCGATGTCAGGAAGCGAGGTTCGAAGCTGAAGGTAGCGGTGTAAGGAGGCTAGGGCGTCCTGGATTGGGCGGTCGACGTGGCCCGGCTCGATTGGGTTGTGCGTGAGGAGGTTGGGAAGCGGGAAGGAGCAGGGGATAGTGTTTTGCGGCCAGGACTCTGGGTTATTCGAAGAGTCCCCGGATATCCCTCGGTAGGGTGGGATTAGGTCGAGTGTACCGTGAAGGACTGAGGCTATAGCCCTGATACGGTCAGCGATGGCCGAAGATTCATGGGTGGAAGAGGTGGAAGGGGTCGAGATGAGAGCGCTGTACAGGACGAAGCAAAAGGCAAGAAACGCGGTAACCGCGACTATGGGCCCTCTTCTGGACGACACTGAGGTGGTGGATGGTCGAATTTCGTCTTCGCCAGACTCCAGTATCGGGCGTCTTTGTCCCCTGGCCATGGATCCGTGAGACTTGCGACCGAGGAGGATTGTCGTGGTTGAGAGCAAGATGCTCACCCATGCGCATTTCAGTGGCACCGCACTCCATCCCTCATCTCATGACTCCACATTGCGACACTGCTATGAGGACATCTGGGCACATGGTCTGGCGAATTCTGACGATGAGGATGATGGAAGACGGAAACAAACCGGAAACAAAGCGCTCATAAGCGCACGGTCTAAATGAGGTGATGAGCCCCTGACTTGCGCGTCGATCAAAACAGGAGGCAAGAAAAATCAGGTTACGAGTAGAAAGTAGGTACCGAGGGAGTATCTAAGCTTTAGATCGTTTATTGGCATCCTTGAGATCCTCCTTCTTGTTAGGGAAGTTAATAGTAAAGGAGCTTCGGCTGTCGCCGCGAGGCCTCTTGCAGGGCACATCCGCCCCTTCGAGAGCGCGTTCCTCAGAAGGGCGCTTCCTGCCCACGACGGCTGCAGCTGGTTGGGTATTTGGCCCTGTGACTGTAGGTGCAGGGGGTACCGGCGCAGTGCTCGTCTGTGGAGGGGGGATAACGCGTGCTTTGCGGGAGCGGGGGAGCTCCTCGGGGGAAAGGCCTTCCTCCTCGAGCTGTGCGATCGCCTTGTCGAACGCTGCCTTGACCTTGTCAAAATGGACGTCACTATCCCGAGCAAACACAGAGAGGGCCTTTAACTTCTCGTCCTGGGCAACCCAACTATCCTTTATGATGCGAAATTTGCGATTGTAGATTGCGAAGATGACGCTGCGAAATTCGTCCATCAGCGTCACAACGGCCTGCCCCCAGAAATCAGGGATTTCGTCGATGGGAAAGTAGACTCCTAGAATGCTCCCTTTGAGGGTGGAGACGAGGAATTTATCTTCCTTGGTCCAGTCTGCCAGGATTTTAGGTGGTTCAGCCAGTGGAACGCCCGGTCTGGAGAACAGGAAGACGAGGTGGCAGAGGGCGTAGAAGAATCCCTCCAAGTCGTCCATGTAGTCCTGGGGCACAGGGAGCTCTAGAGTGTCGCTCCGAAGGACGAGAATTGATTGATACAGGCGAGTCCCCTTTGAACTGACGTCAGCACACTCGAAGAGTTATTGAGCATGCAAGACTTACGATTTCCGGCGTCATAGGAACTGGAGAAACACCATTCTCTGTCCGCACGGCCACATCTAGGTCAATGAGGCACCCTCGACGTCCTTCAGAAGCATCGGGAGGGCCGAACAGGATGTTCTGCATGGAGACGTCCCGGTGCAATATTCCTTTTCTGAATAGTTCCCTATGTCCTGTGAAATAGTCAGTCTGGCTAGAACCAAAGAAAGCTCATGTAGTCCGCCGACGAACCTATGAGGGCATCTCGGAGCGCGCAGAGAAGGCCCAACCGCGTTTTAAAGTACCATATCGACCTTCCGTACTCCTTCAAAACAATGCGCAGCTTGACCCGGTTCGCAAAGTCTTCCGCCTCGAATGGCTCTGGGCGATACTCGCTTGTCTTGGCACAGTTGTCCTGGTATGCGAGCATCTCCACGATGCCTGGTATGCCGCGTGCTGTGCGTAGGTGCTCCGCCTCCAACGTTCGCCCCTCCGTACGCCATGAGTCCTTAATCAACACGGCCTGGTTCGTGGCAGGATGAATAGCGTGCCAAATAACCGTGCCGCGGCCGCGAATGGTGGGACGGACGATGGGCGGTTTTCTCATGTTCAGATCGTACGTGACTGTCGACGATGTCTTCTTCTTGTCGTCCCATTCGTCGACTGTGATCGTGCCAGCGATTTTCCTGCCCGTCGCTTCGTCGATCACCCACTTAACAGAGGTATCGAGGCCCAGAACCTCTTCGTTTGGAGATACCAAGCCAAGGATGAGGCGAACGAAAAGCTCCTTTTCCCTATGAATGCTATATAGAGGCGTGACGTAGGCCCCGCTGCGGTCGTAGTGAGCAAGGCGAATGTGTTTTTCTGATATCATGAGCGAGCGGGCGAATTGACGATTCGGCTGCTGGAAGAATATTTGCCTAAAGAACCCATAAGGATCCACTCTCCAGCCACAGAGTGAGAAGATGGGCATACCTGCAGTGGACTGACAGCTGCGCGGCTTGTTCGGTGCTGTCCTCCGTGTGCTTGTCCGATCTAACGTTGATCACACCAGCGACATTTGTGTACCCCAGGCCTCTGGGATTCAACGCATCCCGAGGGACTTCGAAGGACGGTCCTCGCGCCTTAATCGAGATGCAGGGGCTGCTTGCGAGCTTCCCGTTGTCGTGCGGCAGTAGCAGGTTGTAAGAGTCCACTACTGAGCGCGTCACATCTGGTGGAAGCTCAGGGTGAAAGTCATCGAGAATACCGGATGCGATGCAGATGAGAGCGGCGCGCAGTTCGTCCTCGCGTGCTGGTTTACTGCACAGAGACGTCCAACACTCCTTCTCCATGTCGTACCCAGAGGTGGTCTTCCGCAGGTATTCGTAGATCTGGTCGTCCGTCGCGAGGTTGTGGTAGACCTGCTTGGCCCAGTCTAGCTGTACTTGGTAAATCTTCTCTCCGAATTCTTGCCAGATCGCATTCTCCTGCTCTTGCTCTGCATTTCTGTCGGGTTGAGCGTGGCTCGAGGTCTTTCTCGACTGAACCTGGAGTTCCTTGGGTAGTTCGCATATCACTTCCGATGAACGTGGCACTTCGCCAGCGTCTCGAGACTCCATGGTGGACTCGAGTTGCAGCTACTGAAGGGATCCGCGATTGTGGGGAGAGTGGCTACTGAGATGGCGGTACTAGTTTGGTGGTAGTTCAGAAGATGGACCAAACTTGAATCCGTCGCCAGTGAGTTGCCAATCGTAGATACGCACGTGATCGCGAGGGGTCGAGACCGGCCTAAAATTAAGCGCCCGTTGCGCACGGACCAGACTCAGTCACGCGGCCCTTTCATCTCGACCACCACCACCCATCCTGGGCTGAATTGACTAATATGTCCCATGCACCTCAAAACCTCTCTAGTCAACCTCCAGCAAAACCTACTGCCCAGCAATCCTCAACGACAGATCCTGCCAATGACCCTCGATCTCAGCCAGACTACGTTTTCACCCTTGCCCCTAGCGATCGTCCACGGCTAGACAAGAGCTTGAAGAACCCGAAGACGAGCAGGGCGAAGGAGGTCGAAGTGGGCGAGTCCCTTGCAGAGCTTGGGTATAGGGTGCACGAATTGAAGGAGCTACCGGCCAGGGCGGTCTTTGGCGGCGCTTCAGATACCAGCAAGATCGAGTACTTTCTGAAGACGTCGCAATCCGGGTACGACGTCGTTTGCGGTACTTGGAAGTCACTTCCTTCGGATCCAGCCAACGAATCTGAGCTCCGTGGCCGCTTTGTCAGTATCCTGAACTCGATCGCTGATTACTTCAATCCGTCGCCTCCAGCAGGCACCACTCGCGAGGCCGTCGACTCCCATGACATCTCCATGGTTCACGATAATTGCACCCACTACACCAGTCCCGGAATTTCCGTCAAGGCTGCAGGGCCCTCCTTCGAGGCTCCAGACAATGCAGAGCGATGTCGCGGGTTGGGTTACACCAACGTCGCTGCCGTACTTGATGTCAAGGTGGACCGGTCGAAGGGGAAGCGAATGGTGCATTGTCAGCGACTTGCTACGTACAACCGGTAAGCCTGGTTCTTTATTATGCACTCGTCTCAAGCTGGCGCTGACCTCCTCCAAGCCAAATCTTCCTCCAACAACCGAACCGCCAGTTCGCTCGCTCGCTCTTGGTCACCGAAAAGGTATTCCACCTCGCCCATGAGGACCGCAGTGGCGTCTACGTGACGCCTCTCTTTGACATACACAAGGACGCTAGCCTGTTCGTCCTGTTCGTTGTGGGGTTGATATCTCCAAACGAAGATAGACGCGATTTCCGGGAAGAAGGTCTCTGGGAGGATTACGCTCGATGGGCCTGGCGACCAGGCCGGCACATCCACGGCCAAGACCTATGTCCTAGATATGGACGAAGCACCATTCGTCCGTCCAGGCATCCGTGGCCGCGGCACGGTTGGTTGGAATGCGGTAGATCCGCTCAGTGGAGAGCGTGTGATAGTGAAGGACGCTTGGCGCACCGACGTTCGAGAGTCGGAGTGTGAGTTCTTGTTGGCAGCCAAGGGCATCCCTGGAATTGTCGAGATCTTGGGGTACCAGGACAACTGCGCTCAGACCGCCGACTATCGCCCTCCCTACTTCAAGAGCAAGGAGTTCCGCAATCGCTTCAAGCTGCGTGTTGTGCTGAAGAAGTACGGCCTTCCCATCTGGTTCTTCCAATCTCGCTTGCAGCTCCTACGCGCTCTCCTTGACGTCCTCGTCGGTGAGCACCCCTTGTTCTGGTCTTCGGACCCCATCTAATCATGCTCCCAGGTCATCGCGAGCTATTCGAACGAGGCATCATCCATCGAGATATCTCGATGCTAAACATACTTCTGGGACCGACGGGGGCCTCAGAGGGCTATCGAGGGGTTCTCATCGACCTCGACATGGCTGCGTACGTCGAAGGCTGCAAGTCTGTATTACCCGCTGATCCACACACCGTACGTGCATCAGCCGCCCTTTTCTCTTGCTCACGATATTGAATCCGGTTCTTAGGGTGCTCGTCTGTATCAATCCATATCGGTGGTCCGGTCTCTCTCCATCACGCCTTCTCCTCCGCAGGACTACACGGACGATCTAGAATCGCTATTCTACGTGTTTTGTCACCTCATCTATGGCTTCACGCGACTCGGACCTGGTGTCAAGAGACCAGACAATGGAGGCATCCTGTCCCACTGGGATAGGGACGACACGATCTTCGTGGCGAACACGAAGACGGCGTTCGCTTTGTTGCCAACGAACCGGATGTCCATTCCGCCGTACTGGGGCGATGCATGCACAACGCTCCTGAAAGAATTACACGATGTCATACGTGGAATAGTGAGGGAGAAGGATGTAATACACGCCAACAGGAGCCCAGACGCGGGAGAAACACTGAAAACTTACCATACTCTGGCCCAGAACTTTGACGTTTACTTCGGCAAGGTCAAAGCCGCCTTCGAGAAGGCCATTGCTTGACTCGAGAAAGAGGGCCCCAATCCCGAAGAATCCGAACCATACTCGGGCGCCTTTGCAGCACCTCACGTCGTGTTGTTCGTTCCTCCGAGTCTAGAATCTAACAATCCTCCCAGTGCGCATAAAGCCACCGTTTCTGCGTTTACAGCTCCCCCTACCTGACCGGGGACGCGTCCCTCTAATCCGACCAGAGAGATGCCTTCCAAGGACGATGGAGACGATGGACCTTGTAGGCGCCCCCGGGACGACACCACCGTGGTTGTCCACGCAGCTGCACGGGTGGGCATATGTCTACCTGAAGCCTCGCTCGAACCCCCTTGTATTTTGATACGATATGCATACACATTCGCTTACAGCGGGGCGTACGTCGTGTAGGCTCTTTGCCCCTATTGTGCATTTCCCGGACCGAGTGAACATCATGCTCCTCTAGCGTGATGGTACCGCTGACCTTCTTTCCAGAAATTTCATCGACGGCCACTGAACCGACGTGTCGAGCCCTGGTTGTGGGTGCCCGACCAGGCGAATGAAAAGGGGCGTTTATGCATGCCGATGATATTGGCAGGCGGAGCCAAGGGATAGAGATATCTGTCGGGTTATGGCGGGAGGGCAGGCGCAAGAAAAGGAGACGAAGGACTCTTCCACTGTGAGTCGTTAACGGCCGAAATTGGGTGCCTTAGGTTTGCGAAGGCGGAAAGGCTACATCAGGATGGGATAGGCCGAGGACAAACGATCACGGAGGATGATAGAATTCAGTCGGTGGATAAGATGGGCATCCATGAGGGGGGGGGGTTGGATGGGCCAGGGTCTAGGGGTGGGGAACGGTCGTGTGGGCAATTGCACGAACTGCGAGTGGTGGGGATCATCGTGGCTTGTAGATAGCGGCGTGTTTATTCATGATACAATTGAGACCCTTCCAATCCCCAACTGAGCATCCAACAGGTGGCTGTTATCCCTCTGCACTGGGCTGCGATTTGGAGAGAGGCAGCAGCCAACTTCCAGGTGTTGATAATCACGGTTAAGCCAGATTCCGAGTATAAATGGGCACCCAAGCTGTGGAAATACGAGGACTGGCACCAGGGGGAGACCAGAAAACCAAGAGAGAAAGGAGGGAGGAGGCAGAGGTGAAATCCAAAAACTTCGCGAAGGAGGAACCGACACAGCCACGGATCCCAGGTTCGTTCAACACCAGGTCGCGGTCGTGCTTTGTGCTGGGACCACTCATTCTAAGGCCCTCGGCTCGGCTCGTCGAGTTGCAACAAAGTGCTGCTTATGAATATCAAGAGACCATGTCCCAGGTCTGCATGCCCCGAAGGGCGATGGGGTCGCAGTTGCGCTTGGAGGGCTGTTATACATACGTGAGTCCTCTTTGTACCTTCTCTCTGTGTCCATCACACGGTCGTGCTTTGGCGCCGACCCTCCTCAGAGGCGCACAGGGAAACTTTACAACGAAAGAGGTCCATCCCTGCCTACCCTTCCTCCGCTCCCAGTCACGGCGACAGTTCGATGGGAGGCTTGACTCGACCTGAAGCCCACAAGAGCGCCTATATTGCGCAGTTGTCGAACTCGAATCAACATCCTGGGTCGGCCCATCTTATATCTTGGCTGCTCTCTCTGCACACGCCCACCTGCGGTGGCAACGAAGTCCGAAGGAATGCTCGTTTCGCTAGACTAGCTAGAAGGTCACGACCAGACCGTTCCTGATCGGCTCGATTCGGGGTGTCCGCCCGCCCATCGGCTTCAAGGTCCCTCATATCTGAGAAATCGTGACATTGGGAGGAATTCTAATCTAGCGATACGGCCGCCTTGGTTTTAAATTGACTCTAGGATCCCTTGGTGAGTGCCAGGGTCTAGTAGACTTTTCTAGAGCGCGGCGACGACCGACTGGGAATAACGGCGGGAAGTACAACAGAGAGAGATGCCTCAGTTAAACACGACGCTTCGACTAGATTTTGAACCATACCGCTGGACGACGATGATGGCTAATCGCGTTTCTACACGACGCTTACCTCGAGAAGGTCTCGACAGTGCTGCTATCGGGACGTTGGTCGGTCACTTTGAAGTTTGGGCTCAACTACCGTTGGGAAAGTGCGTCTGCCCTCTCGTATTGGAAGCTCGTGGTCCCCAGAAGGGCCTTACGGATGACTGGCTGGCCGTCCCAGGTATCTCAGAACACCCGGCTACGTGGTGCAAGTCTAAGGACTCGGCAACATGGCATGGAGCTTGGCAAATGTGTCCCCCATGAGCCCTGGGTCCATGCGGGTGACGCAGGTGTACGCGAGGTTTGGTCTACTGCAGGATGGTCGAGTGTCGGATGAGGAGAAGAATGACTACGCTATGGGGCGTCCGGGACCACATCGACAACAGTAGAAGTCCAACGAGGCGGGTGGCAGGCACTGCTGTCAGTGGGGGTGTCCGTTTCTCATAATGGACGATATCCGCCTGCTTCCATAATTCTGTGGACAGTGATTTAACGATGGTCGTCTCGGGTTCCCCGACTCACCACCTAGACCCTGCTGAACACCTGGTGGCGCGGTCGGTTTCCAGGACAATGGAGCCGGCGCTTCATACACCCGAGGGTCGCCGCTGTGCACTTTCATTGTTCTTTCGTGGCGCCTCAAAAAGGCAAGTCCCCTCGTCGCGATCACGTGCAAATGTGCCACTCACCTCCTTCGCACAGTCCATTGCGACGGCCTCGTGTTTCTTCGGGGATATAAAAGCAGTGACCTAGAAGCTGAGATTGAAACCCCTCCCTCTCACCTGAACCACCATATTCCCCCGCCACACATGGCATCTAGCTCTCGTAGCCACGAGCAGACCCGCGCCCCCAGCTGGCAAGAGCCCGAGGACATCGCCATGCTGTTAGACGAAGGGAGTGGAGGAGAGTCTTCAAGCGCAAGGTATGTTTGGCTCGGATTGTGTGGCTGAAAGACGAGCTGAATGTACGTTTGTAGCTCCTCACCCCGCCCTCACCTTCCCGCCCTCAGGCTCGCCCTGGACATCGACGGCGACTCAGACCCCGGAGAAATAGAAGACGGGTTTAACGACCTGAACGACATAGAAGACGGGTTTGAGGACTTGAACGACCCTCAGATTGAAGCCGCTAGGGACGCAGCTGGAGCTGGATCTCTTGCACCTGCACCGCGATCCGTCACCTTCGACCTGCCTTCGGAAGAAGATGACGACCTCCAAGATGTCATGAACGCCCCCGTTAAGGCAAGCACACTGCCTGACGATATCAAGCCGACCGATCTCCAGGCCTCGAGCTTGAAGTGTGCCGAACGGCCCGTCGAGCAGACGCCGGTACACAAAGCATCGACCACAATGGACATCCCCCACGGAAGATCCTCGCCAGCACCGAGCCGTGGCTCTGATCTGGTGGCAGAACTTGGACCCGTCTTCATTGGGCCGAAGATCCTTTACCAACGTCTCTTCTTCCTCCCTACGGACGACCAACTCGCACCATTCGTGGCGGCGGACTGCGGCGGTGTTTACACCAACCGTCGTTGGCACGTCCCAAAGAAGCCGGGCTTTGAAAGAAATCTCTATACGCCGATGGTCGAAATTTTGAATACAATACTCGATAAACTCGTCACACCTTACTGCCCAGATGGAGTCGAGCGCAGGTTCGTCGAGGCTCACACCTTTCGGTTCAAACACAAGGGCGAGGACAACTATACATCGCCGGACATCATCGTCCGAGCTTGTGGCCCATCGTTTGCAAAGCCACCTGACGGCTCCGGGCTTGGCTACTCCAACATAGCTACAATCATCGAGATGAAGCGCGAGTGCGATATGGGGGGTTCTGGGGCCCACATTGAACAAATGTCTATAGGTGCTCGGTACGTCGTTTAATTCCTGTTTTATTGAATCGCTCTGACCATGTTCTGCGCCTATAGGCAAGTCCTCGCCCACCAACCAAATCGCTTCTTCATTCGCTGCTTCCTCCTCAGCGAGGAAACCTGTCGTCTCTTCCACTTTGACCGCTCTGGTGCCGAAATCCTCCCAGCCATGACGATCCATGCCACCGCGGAGAAGGAAAAATTCATCCGAATGATCGTCACTCTCTGCAGCGTGGACGAGAAGATCCTGGGATTTGATACAAGCATCCAATGGGACACCTCCGACGGCATCAAGAAGAATGGACGACTGTTCACGAACAAGAAGGAGTATCATCTAGTCCATCAGGATCCCATCGCCGTTCAGGTCATTAGAGGCCGGGCGACCACCTGCTGGGCCGTGGAGGACCCCAAGTCCAAGAGGCGGTTTGTTGTCAAGGACTCGTGGACTCCCCAAGGCCGTACTCAAGAGCATGTGCTCCTTGAGAAGGCGGTGGGCCTCACCGGAGTCTGCCAGTTAGTATCCTTCGACTCTGGGCGTGAGAAGGCGGTGGGCCTCACCGGAGTCTGCCAGTTAGTATCCTTCGACTCTGGGCGTGAGGAGACCAAGAACTACCGGTCCTTCTTCACCAACAAGGACAGGAGCTTCTGTAATCGCATTGCATCGCGTGTTGTGATAGAAGAGTACGGGACGCGAATTCAGCACTTCGAATCGAAGCTTCAGGCCGCTGCTGCCATCCGTGACGCGATAGCAGGTAAGTATTCTTCGATACTCTTCCTTTCTCTTTGCTAACTCGCGCCATGTTACCCATAGGTCACGCGAGGCTCCTGGGGCGAGCTGAGATCTTGCATCGCGATATTAACAACAAGAACATCCTGCTCGGCAAGGTCGATGCCGTCGGGCATCGTGGCGTCTTGATAGACTTGAACGTCGCAATAGATTTGGAGAACGACCATCAAGGCGCCGCGAAGGAGGCAAGGACAGTGAGTAACCGTCTCTTGACCTTCGGATCGAAGCATCCCAGCTGACGTTTGAAACGCAGGGCTCCCGCTTCTTCCAATCTATCACTATCCTCGACTATATCCACGACTTGACCGCAGGTAGTCCCCCGGCGCACGATGACCTCGATGACCTCGAGTCTTTCTTCTACGTCCTCTGCTTCCTTTTCCTCATTTTCCTCCCCAACAACCAGCTGAGGCCCTCAACTGACCCCGGGAGGAAGGTCATCCGCGGATGGGCTAGCGAAGATGCTGAGAGGGCTGCCAACAGCAAGTCCGCTCTATTCGACATCAGGCGCCCTCATGGAAAGATTGCCATCGACGCCGTTCGAACCTCGTGGGGAGACCCGTGCGCAAACTTGTTCGAAAGGTACCTCACATGGGTGGGGGAGATTCGGGAGGAGAGGGGCAGGCTCATTCGCCAGCTTCCTGCGAAGACGCCAGTCCCTCAAGGCATCTTCAAGCCTATACTTGAAAATGTGGTCATCCACTACGCCACTGTTCTGGGGTTTTTTGAGGATGCCATCGCCGCTCTTGGGGGTGCTGCTGACCAGGCATGGACGGTCGCCACCGATGCATTCCCCCAAACCAGTGTTAGTGTCCCTAACGAGAAGAAGCGTGCTCGAAGCCCTTCTGGAGACTCCGAGGGCGATTCCAAAATGAATCCCAGCCCCCCGAAAGCCGCTCCTGCTCAACCGAGGCGTAAATCCTCGCGCCTTCGCACTTTCAAGAAGCCGAAGGTCTCTGGATAGGCTGCTCTGTTCACCGTCGCAGCTGCTTCGCTTCTAGATATGAAAATATATTTTTTCATTGTGTTTCGATCGCCTAGTTAACATGTAACTTTCCGAGAACTGAAACCTACTTACCCTATTATATATCTTCTGACCGCTTGGTGTACGATGCTCTCGTCTTGACCTCTACCCACTAATTAATACATCTCGGTCTCCGTGTCAACCTGTTGAAAGACCTTCGGATGGTACAGCAAGACGGGGATGGCTGTGCAACGACCTCAATGTGCTTTTTTGCCCGCACTTAACCCATCCTTCACCCGGCCTGCTTTGCACACCCAAACTTCACCAACGGAAGTACCGATCATCGCGGTGCACTCACTGGCAGGCTTTCGTCGATACACCGGCTTTCAAGTTTCAATCAGTGATCAATGCGAGCGATCACGTGCACGATCTATTTCGGCCCGGGAGTGGTCGCGTCCAACCGTCATTGTTCTCTCTCTTACCACCACCATCTCCGTGTGTCGCCTCGGGCCTGTTCTCCTCGTTCTACCCTCCTTATCCATAAGCACCAACGAGTGGTCAAGCCCGCTACCCTCGACTTCTCATATATAGTAACCCGTCGCCCAAGCTTCGCGAGTTTTCTTCTTGATAGGCGCCCGAGACGAGCTTTGAAGGAAAGGCTTTAGGCCGACGATTCAGACAAGATTTGATAATGGGGAAAGTCTACAAGGGAAGTTTGGCTAATATACAGTGATACAATTAGGGAATTGCAAAGTCGTTGCCGTCTGAAGAGATTTCTAAGTTTGAAATGATCTGTGAAAGTTGAGGACCGTGTTGAATAGATAACGTAGAAGGGTGTCGACACCTCAAGCTATATATTCGCATACACCCTGCTCTCTGCAATGCTTTTGAAAGGCATGTCCACCGGCTGAAAATGTTACAGTCATTGCAAAGCCGGAAAAGAAGAAGTATCTACGCACGATTTTCTGGTAATGAAGCCAACGGTCGAGTGCGGCCGTCTTCCTCATGTTATTTTTGGTTTCCCAAGTATCCGCCTGAGGTCCATATGTTAGCCAACGCACACGGTAGCGCAGCTTTCCAGCAATGCGTTTGGCGTCGACTATATTATCGATGTGCCATTCCTTCTTACCGCGCTTGCTGATAGTGGGACCTAGCGGCTTCACGGAGGGTGAGCAGACAGCGACAGGCGGCGTCTTGTAGTGGGGGTTGTAGGACATGGTTTCCTGAGTCCTAGACATGTGTGGCAGGCTTTTATGACCTGTGGGACCATTGCGGGAACTGTCGAGGTTCGATCGCGGTGTGGTGTAGGTCCATGTTTGACGCAGATCGAGGCTATACGTTCTGTGTCAGCCTCTTGGTTTGCCGCCGCCAAATTCTTTAAAGGGTCACCACCCACAGATCTGAACGCCTGAATGCCCCTAAAACAATCGCTATGCCTGCCCCACCTACCTACGATCAGCCGATGGCACCTCCACCTTTGTTTGACCGCTCGTACGATCGCTATCATCATGACCGGCCCCAGTGGGAGGCCATGGAGCTCTGGCTCGATACAGAGAAGCCAGGGCATTCAGCTTGAATCTCCATGGGCCTTGACCCAATTGAGGACCCTTAATGACCAATCATATTGATCACTTGTGCTCAATTGAGCAGATGTCTGATGCACTAAACCCAATGGCTCAAGTGAGACCCTGATTGCCTATGGCTCACTTGAGAAAAGGGATGACCCAACCGACATGGGTCAGTTGAGAAGTGCGGTTCTGACCAAGTCGGGCATTGTCCGCTCAATCCCCACAAAAGGCAGTGCCGCGGTCACCTTCGCGCGCCCATCACGAACGTCGGATACAATGGGCCGTGTCTTCCATCACCGGAACCAATTCCACATGACCTCTCGTACGCCTCACAGGTCCGTCCGCACAATGAGCGGGTCGTGATGGGCTCTCGGACAATCACAAGCTCGGTGAGACGCATTCCCTTGGATGTCCATGTGATTGATCAACCACGCGACACGCCAGAGTAGAATACGTGGCACTATCTTTCATCCTTCCGCCGTTACATCCCGCCTCCGACATCGATTCGCGCAACGATGACTCTACCTCCTGGGCTTCAGCGAACCGAATTGTACTCCCAGCTCACTAAGGAGTTCCTACGTGAGCGAATGGGTGGCCCTGTTGCCCCGGCGCCCACTACTGTGCCACCAGCGATGCAAATTGAATTGGAAATGATTGTGGACCGCTTTCACCAAGCGTTGCGGAACCAGGGTGAGAGCTCCTGGGCCGCGTCGATAGTCTCTGAACTGACATATCACTATCCCTCCCCCCCCCTAGTCAGGCTTCCGTTCCGAATCGAAGAGGTCCAAAAAGTGTTGGACTCCAACCTGAAAAACAAGGATGAGGTGTTGCGATCACGCTTTCAGGGGCCTTTCCCCGAAAACACGGAACAGGGGACGCTCAGGCTCCTGACCAGACCAACAGCCTTTATCGATATAGGCGACCGCGTTGTTGGCTGGTTCTTCCCCAATGCCTTCACAGTAGAGCGATCGGTGAGTACCCTAATGTCTTGTTATACGGACCAATGATGGAATGGAACATGTATAGGAACATGTCTACGAGTCTGTCAAGGCGTTATCGCGCGCCCCCAAGTCTGTCCTTGTGGAGAGCAGGACGAAACGGAAGAAAAAGAAGGGTAATGGTTGCAATTGGCGAGATGACGACACCATGTTCCGTCCGCCCGCCGATAGCGTGTTGGCCCCGGGGAATGTCGTCATGAGTATTTGCTGGTATAACCTAGGCTGGGGAGTGAGTTCTGCTATTTCGTGATACTGTGTAGTTCATCACTGACCCCTGTATAACTTCCCTAAGCCCCACAATGACAGACCACCCGCACCCTCCGCTGGTCTGCGTCCCTTCGGGGGCGGACCTGAATTCGTTGCATCCCAGTGCGATACCAACGCCTTGATTGGTGTCATCCTCTCCCTTGTCCACCCCCACCTCTACAGCCTCCAGACCGAGGTTCTAAAACAACTTCGGGAGGGCCGGATTGAGGTTGAGCAGCGACAACACTTCGAACGACTCTTTGAACACTGGTCCACTCCCTTCACTGCGTTCGCCCTCATCTCGAACCGCGAGACGCCGCTTCACCGGGACACAAGGGGAGGAAAGATGCTCTTCGACTTGCTCGCCACTTTTGGTCGATACGGGAAGGGCAGGTTCGACATCCCACTCTTCGGCGCGCATTTAGTTTATAACCCCTCGACCGCCATCCTCATCCCAGGACATCTGCTGCAACATGGTGCGTCTGAAGTGGATGGCGAACGAGTCTGTATGGCAAGCTTTTTTCGACCGAACGTTGGGTATGGCACCCTCCCACACTATACCGAGCTTCTACCTCCTCGCCTCAATGACCTCACTGCCACACTCCGGATTAACCTGCCCGCTGACTGTAGACTCGATTCATCCATGTAGTTCCCCACACCACGAAATACCAGCAATATGTACATGAATGCAATGGGGCTATGTTCGATTTGTTAGCGTGTTCCACCGATCCGAGATTGCGCTGATGCGATCTAGGGAACCATCTGTGACCTTGATGGAAGCCGCGGCAGCATCCATCGCACTCTCCACATGGCTAACAATGGCCTCCAAGGCCGAGACAACCTCTCCTGTTATACCATCCTCCAAGCAAGGTTTCGTCTGACTGGCAGTCCACAACATGAATCCCTCCCACTCCTCCACAACAGAGTTGAATGTAGGGGGGACCTTTGGGGGCAGCCACCACTCTCCGACGTGCGACACGAACGACGAGGCAAACGGCGATGCGTTTGAAGGCTGGGGGGCTCGAAAGCACCCAGATGTGAGCGCCATCCAAATGTCCTCATCCATATCGCAGTAGGCCGCCATCTTCATGCAAATCGAAGTCAGCGAACGACTGTAGAATGTGTCGTCGAACGCCCAAAGAGATCCCTGAATCCCCTGCGCTCTGAAAGCGATGCCCTAATGATATGGAAGTAAGCACAGGGGGGCCAGTGATAAAAGGAAATATGTACCATCTCGTTGAAAAATAGGTCAACGTAACGCCGGTCGAAACCTCTCCCTGCATGATCGTCTTCGAGAAATTGAAGAAATGAATCTCTCCTCTGTGCGAAAAATGACATGAAGGAGATACAATAGGCGCCGGACCAAAGAGGCACCGGCATTCTGTTTGCAAGAAAATTGGGGGGGATGGAAGTACAAAACAGAATGAATGGTATTGAAATGTCTGATGTTTATACAAAAGTAAGTACCGGCAATCATCAATCCAAGGCGAACCAGGGCGATCGCCAGGTGGTCCGCCCTCTCGGTTGACTATGCAGACTGACTGGCGCCGAGACCACCACTCACACCGTCTGTCCGCGCATTCGCCGCCTCCCCGGCCGTCTCTGCCTCCAAAGCCTTATCTTCGATGACGAGGAGCTCTTGTTTGAGAACCTTGAGCGATCTGATACTCCCAGCGAGACCATTCACGCTCTCCAGGCACCTTTTGATGTCCTTGTCCAACATCCTCAGGGTGTCCTCTCCCACAGCATATGCCTCAAAAAGCTCCATGCCAGACAAAGCGCTGAGGTTCAGTGCGCCGGGGGGTTGGAGGGAGATGGGAATAGCCAGCGACGCATATTGTTGCCTCCAGAATCTTATGATGTCACTGGTTTCTTGAGGGAAAGGTGCAGCCGCGGTCGAAAAATGGGTCCACCAGTTACCGGCATAGAAATGGAGGAGGTCGTCACCACCCCCTAACTTCTGAGTAACCGCCGCTTTCAAGCTCGCAAAGTGGGTGAGGTGTCCCTTGACCATCAAAGGGGTAAGTGCCTTCAAGGATAAGGGCGCGAAGAGTCGATTCCCGTGGATCATGGACCTGAGACCAACAAGGAGGTTTCCAACCGCCTAGACACCATATAAATCGAGCAATGGAAGGATCTCGTGAGTAGGCGAAGGCGCACGGAAAGAACATGAGTACTGACTATTTCGTTAGCCATAGCTTCGGACATAGCCTCCAGAGCGGTTCCCTCCATCATACTCATACCAACACAACATGTTGTCGCGGTGGCCAGGCACCTGCTCCCTGAATAGTTGACGAGGCTCTGGTAATTCGTTGCGTCGAGCTGTTTGACTGCGAGGATAACTTCGTGAGACAAGTTGGGCATAGTGACTGTTCGTGCGATGGGGGCTGACACATTCACGCTCGATTTCAAAGTACAAATGAACTATTCAACAGGCTCGTTTAGGTTATACTCACTATGCTCGTCACCTGGGCCGGGCACATCCAGGGCCATCTTAACATCCTCATCCGGCTCCGCCTTCACAGAGGTCTGTGGTAGATCTGGCGGGCCAAAGAACCGAGTAGCACCTTCCAGACCAAAACGTCTCCAGGTATCCCCAAGGCGCAGGGCGAACGCCTTATGTCCACCTCCCAAATCCAGGTTTGCCCACTTCTCTACCCTCTTCTGCTGAAACGTCATGAAGCTGACATACCATTCCATCTCCGATTCCAACAGAAGGACTTCCTCCATCCACCGATCCTTCCGGGAACAAGCCCTGATCCAATTAACCCGGCGCACTGTATCGAAGTCGAACTGGGTCAGCGAAGCTTGATCCACGTTCCATGGAACGTCCACTCACATTCTTCCAGGTACTCCGAGCCCTGTGATCCTCCCATTTGCACATTCATCGTCCAGATCCATGACAGCTCGGTGTTCCTTTCTCCAGGCTTGTTAGGGTCGAAAACAGCAGTAACGGCTTTGGTATCAGTCCTTGAGAGGGACTTGAAACGGGAGTACTTTTCGGATACCCCCAGACGCTCGAGTGCCCAGCACGCGCTTTCGTAGATCTTCACTTGCGATCGCATCTTCTCCTCAACACCGTTGATCTCGTCGTAGCTTCTGGTCACCCCCCGTCCGCCCCCTGACATTTGGCGCTTTCCACGATACAAGCAAGACTTATGCGCAATCTCGCTCCTCAGTTCTTCGAGCGCTTCCTCTGCCTGTGCCACTCTCAGGCTCACCTCAATCTCTGTAGTTTCTTCCCACCCTTCTGGGACCAAATCGAAGCTAGAAGGAAGGGGGAGAGGCGCAAGGTCATCGGTTGTCGTATCGAACACCGCGCGCCCTAGCGGTAGTTCCTCGAGCTCCGTACAACCGCACTCCTCCTCGCACACGCACACCTCCACCTCGTCTTTTTCCCATTGTACCCCCTGATGTGAATCGAGATCGCTATCTGTGAATAGCCTCTTCCCCTCCTTATGGAATGCCACCACGCGCTTCGCGAGGGCTTCGGACCTCCGTGCAAGATCCACAGATTCAGTGAGGGATGCCCCGTGCGCTTTGCGGTACGCCCCACGGAGGGAGATCCTAGGATAAAAGGGAGTTAGGACTAGCCCCAGGTGGAAGAAGTGTGAGACGTACTGCGACTCTTGAATCGAAATCCCATCCGCCACCCAGTTAGCGTATCCAAGGCGGCGCTTGTGCTTCTTGTCCTCCTTCTTCCCCCATTTCTCAGCGTCCATCAGCCTGACCTGAACGGCCTTTTTGGGCTCCACTGCTGGGGGGTCAATATCGTTGTGGGTCACAGTGATGAGAACCCGTGGCTTACCCTGAGGGATACGGAAGTTGTAAACGTCCATGGAGGTATTGTGACCGCCCCGGGCTGTGTTCGCAGCTTCCATCTGAGCTTGCCATGTCTTCCTGTCCCGATCTTCCGTAGCCTCGTTCAGAAGGGAGAAAAACTTGTCGGCCGCTGCCTTTTCTTTCCGCGTGAGCCTAAGCTGGCGTTCAAGATAGGACACTAAACACATTTCATTAGATACATCTATCGGAAGCATGTGTGACCCACTACCATACCCATTCCCTGGTTTTTCCTAAGATTGCTATCCTGAATGCAGGCATCGATCATCCCCCATCGGTTTGAAGGGGTCATATTGCGTGTTATGGACGCCGCACCATTCAGGGTAGACCAAAGAGACTCAATGATGTCTCCACTCGTTACGCCACTGCCGGGTAGGAAGGTCGGTGCGAAACGGGCGAGGCATTCGTCCTTGTGACCATGAACGTGGAACAGACCTATCACAAACTCCAGGAGCGTATTTTGGGGCAGGGAAAGGTACGGCGAGTTCTTCACCTGTTTCTCGAGGTTGATCGAATATTGACAGCTAATATCGTATGCGAGCCTGATCCCGCTCGTGGCACCCGCATGTGTGGTCTTGAGGGCCTGACATAAGGCGTAGTCGACGTTGACATGCCTCAGAATTTATGCCCCCAAATGTGGTTAGAGTTATCACATCACATTCGGAGCATGAGGGGCTTACCGTTCGCCCTTCTGCATATCTACCACACTTCCAGGCGCAAAGCACCCATGATGGGCGCATGCGACCGCCACAACCCCGGTAGCGTCGTAACCCTTCTTCAACTTATTCTTTTAGGACACCGCACGAAGCTCGGCACATGTAGATGTCTAGATCCAACGAATTAATTACAATGAACGGGAAAGGATACATGGGGCGTTCGCGGACGAGAACGATTGCGGGCGCTTAAATCACGCGACCCCACATCATTGCCCAGACGCCCGGGCCGGTATCGCCGCCCTCTCCAAGGTTGAGGTCCGATATGGAACGTAGATAGTCGGAATAGCTCACCTCGGTTGATTCCCTCGCCCCCTTCAAATGCTTCGCGTACCTCCTGGGCTCAGCAGTGAAGCCAGCACCGTTTGCTAGCCCTACACTGGCCCGTTTGCCGCTCGACACCAGATGATCGAGGACAAAGTTACCATCCACCACTAGGTAGCGGCGGTAAAGCCACCTGGAATGGCAGTGAGATCATTAGACGGTTGTAATTAGATGCCACAGTGGAGTATACATACGCACAAAGGTCCTCCCTCCAATCATGGGGTAGATTGACGGATGGCTGGGGGCACGCGGCACAGAATAGCGCCAAATCCCCGGATCCCGGGCGTTCACCACGTCGGTCGTGCGCAAACCCCTCTTTCTTCAACTCCATTAAGTGGTTCCACTGTGCCCACACCCTCGCTAGCTCCCTTCGTCGATCCTGAACATGACATGAAAGTCAGTACAATATCCCCGGGAAGTGCACGGTTACGCACCAAGGACTTCTCGGGGAAAGCAAAGTTGGTGAAGCGCCGAAGGAGCGCCGAAAAGTGCTCGGTCGACATATGAGAATGAACTTTCAAAAGATGGAATTTGTTGAGGAGATCGAATGTGAATACTGTGGAGACTGTCTTGAGAGAAGCTGGGTAGAGCCCGACGTCCAGGAAGTCAAGGTCGTCAGTTTGGGTTCCCTTGCACCAGCATGGGAAGACAGGGAGGTGGTGGAACCCGTTGATGTGAACGACCACGATGACCCGACCGATCCCAAGGCTCGACGTTGACTTGGGCTTAGCCCCGAACGTATTATCGGACTCCAGGTTATCGACATTGTTGACAGATACTAGGCGAGATTGCAAGGTCTCGAGCGTCGCATTGTACTTGGGGCAGGGGTCGCCTCCATGTCCAAGGCAAATGACTGAGCCGACGTGCCAGAGCCAGGCAGGACGCCAATGCGATCCATTCCATCGCTCGATGCGATGCAGCGGATGGAGGTGGTGGGTCGATCGGCAGCAATCCGCACATGAGATAGGGGGTGGGTATACAATCCAAGCATCTCCAAAGACCTTCCTGGTGGTGACAGAAGTCGCAGGCGGAGCGGGCGCGGTCTTCAGCTTTGAGGATATGATCGAGATACGGAAGGACCTTTGTCGCCCTCCATTCTTCCATCACTTCATGCGAGGTCTGGTAAAAACGGCATGAGAACGAAGTCATATGAAGTCAGTTCGATGAATGTACTGACGTTCCCGGTACTAGTCTTTCCAGAATGGCGGGTCAGAATCTCCTCGCGATAGGCATCCGCTTCGGTCCAGTCGTCGAAAGGATCGAGATTTAACCCAGTATCATCCCCCATATCGATATCAGTGTCCTTGGGTTTCACATTACCGTCCAAACGCGGACGCTTGCCTGGAGCGATTGGGTGGGATGGGGCAAGTGGATTGGGTGTGGCGATCGGAGTATTGGGTATAGCAGTGTGGACGGTGTTTCGGTTCTTCTTGACCTTCCCACTGAAGCCGTATTTCGATTTCTTCTCTGCATATCTTGCTGTGGCGACCCGACTCTTATTGATTCGGATTGGGGTGGGCATGGTGAGATGAAAGGGCGATCGGGGGAGCGTAGCAAATGGCAGGATCAGAGACCCCACGGCTGCAGAGATAAATGTGCTTTCCTCCCTATATATATACTGGGTTTCGCGACTCGCACCTGACGGAAAGGCCACGAAATTCCGAGGTCTCGTTCCCCCACAGTTCCTCCTATCTTCCTACGAGATTATGCCACCTCTCCCTGAGAAGGCCCCTCAAGCGGAACAAGGCAACGCCCACTCGGCAGAGAGTTCGTCCTCCGAGGAAGAGCCTTTCTCGGACGAACCGATCGAACGAGAACAGCTCGACAAGTTAGCTGACCAGAAGCAACTTGACACACGTTTCTCAGCCAAGCAACTTGCCTATCTCGCCGAGCAGAAGGACCTTTATCGCTATGCCCCAGCGAATCAACGCCGCGAAATGGCACAATCCACCGGTGACCATTTTCTCAAGAAGATGCAGAAGGCCGGTCGGGACCCAAGCAAGGAGCAGATTTCGGCTATGTATGACGTGAGTCCAGCTATTCGCGAGATGAAGAAGAAAATAGTACCTGAATCTTGGTCGAAACACAGAACGTACAGCTCTGGTACAGCCAGAGGGCACGCAGCCGACATGGACTGATGCACTGGACCATTCATTGGAACAGGCGCATGGTCTTCTATAAGGAAAATGTCAGTCGCATTCAGGATACTCAGAAAAAGCTCTTCGAGCTGGAAACCGGTTCGACGAGTGCGGAGATTGGTGGAGAGCCTATCGATCTGGATCTGATCGAAGAGCCAACACTGGCTCTGAAGCCAGGCAAGAAGCCAAGTCTGTTCCATTTCTTTCAGCGTGCTGTGACGGCAGAATGGGCGGCACTCACCGATGAGGAGCGCTCTTCGTACGAGAACAAGGCCCTAGTGTGGAGAGAGAGGGGGCCAAGTGCCAAGGAACGTCAGCGGTTCGTATTCTTTCGCATCAACATCTGGACCCACAGCGCTGAAACTGGTAACCGTATAGCCTTGCCGAGAAGGAGAGTGGCCGTGTGATCCACCAATTCGCGGACGAGATTTACCGACAAATGGGCGTACGCTTACACTTCCTCGTTACGTTTCAAGACTCCAGTGGTGAACACCTGGCATGTGAGCATTCGAACGAGCGACATACATAGCACATTTCCAAACTTACCCAAATTCTTTCATTTCACCGGCGGCCGCTACAGTCAGTCTGGACTTCAACAATCAGATCGATAGTGGGGTCTCGTTCAAGCAGGCAGAACGGGCCTACTTGGAGAAGGTCGACCTCGAGAATCATTGGGCTGGTTTTGTGCGGCGGACTTTGCCCGAGGAGGGGACCGATGGAAAGGATACCGATGGGGTTCCGACGAAGCGACCGAGAAAGCGCGGCGAACCTGTGTCGGTGGAGCTCAACGAGTTCAGTGAGCCCATTGTCCCCAGCATTGTCAGTCTCCCCCAAAATGTGAAAGCTCACCGGTTCTTCCCGGATCTTATTCGATCGATTATGCGCCACAATTATGGTAGGCGCCCATTTGTCCACTCACCCCGAGTGGCGCTGACACTCCATTTGGTTAGCCTGTGCCAGAAACCTCCCCATCACTGACAAGGACTCCGCTCCACCTTGGAAGGAGATGGTTGCGAAATGGTACAACTGGGTGAGCGAGGAGTACTGGCCCAAGGACTGGCCAATCAGCGATCCGGGGGGTTATGGAGTGCCCAAGTGTAGGATGATCCTGGAGGCCTGGTACGCTCGGCAGGAACGTGGTGAGACTCCTTTCCAATTCCACAGCTATTGGGTGGGGGGAGAGGAATGGGTACCTCGCGAACCCCGTCGCGAGGTGGGTGCAGACCCGAGCGACGATGAGAAACCAAAAAAGAAGGGAGGGGGAAGAAGGAAGAAAGGGAAAGGGACAGGGAAGGCAAAGGCAAAGGCACGAAAAGCGAAGGAGAGTACCGCCAGATCCGTGCCGGGAACGACAGCAAGACAATCGGCGTTGGTCGCAATGAAGAGTGCTCGTGGCTCTCGCGAAAGTACGGGTGAGGGAGGGCCATCGACCGCATCTCCAGCACTGGCAAGCACACCCACAGTGCCCTCTTCTCCTTCCCCTCAACCCATACACCCACCCCCTTCTCCTCCAACTAAACCAGTTCCTCCATCCGCCTCTGAGGGTACTCCAAGACAGAAAGGGAGGGGGAATGTTGCCCCATCCAGCTTGGATGGCGAATATGATGCTGTGAGGAGTGACATTGACAATGATGGCACGTTCGACGCATTCGATCGCCCACAGCAGTGACTGACATATTATCCTTTGTTAGGTGATGAATCGGTTCGCAGTTCTCAAGATCGACATGATACCCCTGTCACAGAGGGGCTTGTGGGTGCTACGCAGGAATTGACTTTGAAGGTGTTCAGTAGAGAGGGTTCGGCGATGGATGTCGATTTACCAGGAACATGAGGAGGGTTGACAAGGAAACGGAATGAGAGGGTGGAGACCTCGGGCAAGACTAAGCTCGCTGATGGGTCCCCAGAGGCAACGGAGATGGAGAGAAAGAAAGCGAGAGAGCAGAGGGATGCGGAAGCTGAACGTCAGGTGGAGGTGTTGGCGGCGCAAAGGAGGGAGGAGATCCGACAAGTGAAGCAGAAGGGGGCGAGAGCTAGGGCAGAGGAGAGGAGTCTGAAGGGGAAGGACGTCCCAAGCGACAAGATGGATGTTGACCGCGGCGACATTGGGAAAGATATTGGACCAGAGGGAAAAACTGGGCTCGTAGTGGCGAGAGCGCCCGACGACGATGAAGTCGATCTACGAGAACTGGACAGAGAGGATATCCCGGTTGATGATGGATCGGAGGGGGGGGATGAAGAGTCAGAGCCCATAACGCCTCCCCGTAAAGCTAAGACTCCTGTGCGCAGGGGCCGGGGTAGACAAGGGGGTAGCACATCGAGAGCAAGGGACGATGCAGGTGAGGGTGTGGGGAGCGGTGCGGACGACGGGGACACCGGCCTCAATACTGCACAGACAGAGGAGGGCCGAGGTACTGTCAAGGTGTCGACACAGGATCAGCGCCTCTTCGAAGCGGCGGCACGGCACCTTCCTACATCCACCAAACACACAACCAAAAAAGTGGTATGGTTTGGAGAAGAGGCTCCGCTCCCAAAGACGAGAGGGAGGGGTAGAAAGTGAACAGGAGGTAGAGACTATCGTATTCATTGACAGCCTTTGATTATGGACATAGTTTCTGGGACAATATGACGGCCCTGTAATGGATGCGTAGTGGGCGAAAGCAAGAACGAGGAAGGGGGCGACTTCACCTGCTTCATTCATTCCACCTCGCGCCAACAAAGCCCCGTACCATGTCTTTCTAATGCTCGATTTCGTCGATCGAGAATCGGAAGGGCTGATCCCCGCCCAGATTGTTACCGTGGTGGTATTGAATGAAAGTGATATCGAGAGATCAAAGCCCCAAGGCGGTCGGATCAGAACTCGGTCTCACTCCCACGCACCCAAACAGAAGCTGATTGGACGCTTTGCTACCGATCCTTGTGGGCCAACACCATTCTCACAATGGTTGCATGTTCTAAATGGTCCATACTACAGAAAGTGCCGCTCGGGCAGGTGCTTAGAAGTGAGATTTCTTGGTCCGACGACGCAACGGGGTCTATTGGCGGGGAGGTCTGGTGAGCAAAGGTGGTCCCCTAATCGCCCGAACGTTGCTCACTCATTGAAAAATTAGTCCTATGTGTTGAGCTTGCTGCGAATGGGGACTCGGTGCAAAGCAGAGAAGGGGTCGGAGTTGCTGGACTAAATCCCGGTGGGTCGCGAGCATCTCATCAATCCTCCCAATCTCCGTATCTATCGCCTCATGCAACATCCGATTGCTTTCTTCCAGGACTCGTTCACACTCGCGCCCCTTCTCCATTTCTTGGATGAGAACCTCGGTTCGAGCCAGTTGCTTCATAGTTGCGATCGCGTAAGATTGACGGCGTTCCTCCTCGCTGTGAAGCATGGCTTTAAACTTGGTATTCACTTCGCTAAGCGTGTTGTACTTGATTTGAAGCGCTGCGAGGGTATCCGCCAGCTCGAGCATTCTGCGCGTTTGTTGCTCGATGAATGGGCCATGAGAGCATGCAGGTGAGTGTGGAGGAACATGTAGGGTCGGTTCCATGACGAGGATGGACTTGAGGCGGGGCTGCGTTATCGACAAACTCGTGGGGCTCATTGATGCCTTTATTGACAGAGCGCTCACCCTCACCTGGGTGGATCAATAACTGGGTTCCCGTTTTCGATTGGCGACCGCGATATCATCAGGGCACCAAGGCATACCGGATTTGCGGGCCGTTCTCGCCAGCTAGCGCCCTGTAGCCCCATTCGCTTAGTGCACCGTCGATCTATGATATGCAACAGACCCTATACAGTACATTGTGATAGCAATATGGGTTAGTCACCCCGGGTAAGCTGAGCGATGCGAGATAGCTGCTCTTCGAGCCGAGAAATCTGGGAATTGAGCTCCTGGTTCTCCTTGTGAAGGTCACGCTGCGCGCTCCTCCATTCATCACCCTCTCTCTCTTGCAAAATTGTCTCCTCCCGCTCCCTCTCCAACTTCTGTTTGAGCTTGCTGCTCTCGCTTAGCAGGGTGTGCTCTTCCTTCCATACTTCTCCCAGGACCCTAACAATGAGCTTATGCTTTGCCCTCATAGAAACTCTCATCGGCGAAGCGATCGCTGGCCAGTTGGGGTCGCTAATGACTTGAGCTTCCTCTTGGGCCAGTATCTCCTGCAAAGCGATTTCCCTGCCTCCTTCTTCGCCCCAATCACCCAAGCCATCACCCTCCTCCCCCTTCCCACCCGCCTCGTCGCCGCAAGGAGTTTGAACTGGTTGAAACATGGCCCCTTCTAGATCCTCCAGTCTCTTCTGCAAGTCGAAATTCCTGCGCCTCGCAATGGCCAACCGTTCCTGGAGATCGCGGGCCTGGGACTTGTAGTGGTTGACGGAATGGGCCAGATCGCAATGACATTGGGGCTGCTGGGTGACTTGAGATGTGGATGAAGCGTTCTGCGTCACCGTGGACATGGTGGGTTATCACCGTACTGGTGCGATTGGGTCTTATCGAGCGATTACTATATAAATGAGCCTTGCGAAAGCCACATGAGAACCCGGGATCTAGAACCAACGCCGCTCGGGATATCTACATCAGAGTATGCGTTGTTTTCTCATGTATCGGGATGAATGAAGCCCCTTGGTGGATGTCAGGAGGCGGACAGGGTTGCCCGGTACAGCTATTACCTCCTGGGTCGGTGACGGATGACCTGGACCGACTCTACAGCTCAAAAACGCGCGAGTGTGGCTCCACAGTGAGGGGCCGGTATTGGGGACCGCATTGTCTATCAGAACGAACACGACAGGGCCTCATTCCTGATTTATGACATGAATTATTGTGACATTGTGCCTCGTTCTACGGAATTTAAATACTTGGTCCTCCCGGGCAACTGGGACACAACTCCCCATTTTAATTGTTCCACCTGCCAGCTAACCACAATGTCCTCGGTCGCAGAGGCCTTCACAGGTTATGGGGAGCGACGGACATACTTGGCACAGCCCGACGTACGTTTCGAATTACCTTGCCCTTGGAGCATGCGATAGGTACGGTGCCTGTGCTAACGCAACCACAGGACTGTGGGAGCTCCACTCTCTCACTCGATCGAGAACGGCGAAAGAAGTTAGCAGATGTGGAAGTCCTCAAAGAATGCGATCGCATCGACCAGTTTATCTGGCAAATGAAATCACATAGGGAGGGTTATGGTCCTCCTGATTGCATTTGCGCAGGTTGTCACATGTGGAGGAGGATACAGGCGATCGAGAATATGGTGTCCCAAGAATCGGACGACGAGACAGAGACCGAAGGTAGGGACAACCACACAGAGTGCCCAGAAATGGCAACGACCAAAGAGAACCCTGAGTCGGAGAACGGAGTCTGGGGCCCCCCAGCTGGGACAGAGAAACGGGACCTTTCTAGAACGTCGAGCGAGGACGTTTCTGATGGTGAAGTTCCTATGCCCCTCTTCCGTGTCAGTGATATCTCATTAAACCGTAACAGGCTCTACCCAGACTACCTAGAATGCGTTGGGTCTCCCTCTTTAAAACCCCATTCGACTCCAATAATTATAGAACTATCACACTTGCATGATTGTTGAATGGAACAAATCCTCGCTCCCATTTCTCCAGTCGTAAAGTTTATTCCCCAGACCAATTAACGGGCTCTCCTTCCGGTGGGGAATGTGGTACGCTGATATCTCATTATGGGTGGATAGAGGGGACGAGTCCCTGCACTCCAACACGAACCCCAAATGCAATGGATTGGACTGAGAGACGTCCGCCCACACATGACCTACCCGGCGAGCGATACCTCAGGGGTTTTTTTCATTTCTCCGACAATGAAAGTATGTGTGTATTGCCCTGGACATCACTCGATCCCACAGTCAATCCCGGAACCTCTGGCTCGCTGTCAGGAAGTTCTACTACTGCCATAGGACGTTGGCTACCGAGCAAGTCTGGACAGGGTCGAGTGGTGGATTACTGTGTCATAATGAGTGACGTTGCCAGGCGGGGCGCGTCCATTCGCGCACCTTAGAAATCCTGAGGTTCAGCTGCTGTATAGCCTCGCCCAATTCCCTGATCTGCTCGTCCTTCGCCTCGAGTCTCTCCTCCAGAGAGCTAACGGACTCCCGGAGTCGGACGTTCTCCGCCGTTAGCCTATTGACCTCCCTCCCAACACCCGCCGCGTGCTCCATCAGCATCACGACCCTCTCCCCCTGGTTGTGTATTTCGTCGTTGACTTTGATAAAGTGATCCCTGGTCTTCTCACTGAGCTTCAGGATACCGCCTTGCAAACCCTGGAGGAGCGTCAAAGTGTGCGCAAGATCTTCGACGGATTCCGGGCGAATTGCAGACATGGCTGTGAATGAAGTGAGGAAAAAAATGAGAAACGCACTATCCGCGTTTTTATTCACTCTGGTGCCCCACGCCGATCGCTCCCTCGCCCATCTCTATCCAGCCGTTCGACGAAATTACACTTACCGTGTTTGGGTTTGTTCAGGTGCCGCTGTCAATGTCCGATCATCCACATGTCCATTGCCATATCAAGGTAACTATCTAGTACGGCGGCAATACCCGAACGCGACTTCACCTGCAGCACGAAGTTTAGCCTCTCCAATTCAAGAGGTCATTTAGAGAAATTCCTTACCCACAGCCGCGGTATCCGTCACGGTGTCCCGATGGTAAGGTCAAACCAGGGACCTGGTGATCATTCCCTCCAAGTCCTTCCCGTCCATCCCCGCCAACTCCGCGATCGCCTGCCTCAACTCCACAAACATGCCCACCACCCGCTCCATTGCCTCGGGGACGGCACCCTGTTCGACTTCCCCCAGATGTTCGACGGCACCCTGTTCGACTTCCCCCAGATGTTCGACGGCACCCGCAAGTCTTCCAAGGGCAGCTGCGAAGCAATCGACGGATTCCATGGATTGCCGTCTCTCGATCGTCTCTTTGAGTTGATAGCGCGCGACAGTGATCTGAAGGTGGGCAATCTCTTGTGCCTGCTCCCCGATGATATCCATGAAGGTTTGCCGTCCTGTGGAAGGTACAGCCTCTTCGTTGGTCACCAGGCTAGCAAAGAGCTCGGACTCCGTTGCAGATAGATCGGTGAGTGGGGAGGAGGTGGGCGATGGTGAGTCTCGCGAAGTGGTCTCGATTGCGTGGAGGTGTTTAGTCGACATAGCTTGTACCAGGATGCGCAAGGAAAGATTTGATGCGCATAACTTCCCAATTTATAGAATGGTCGTATGCGCAGCATCAGCGCGTGGGCGCTACACGGCCAGGGTAACATTGATATGTCAGACAGCCAGGGTCAGTGGCGTTCGATATGCCTATGCCCTATATTTGAAGCACATTCGTGATTTGCCAAACAGTTGGTTTAAAAGGGGAAATGTATCGATGTACAGGGGCTAATACAAACGAGGTATACGCGCGGTGAGGGATACCAATTCGCACGAGAAGGTTCCAAGTGCTGCATCTACAGGGTTTGAGAATCAGGTTCGGATGCGAAGAACGCGAAGCGGAGGAGATACATACCCATTATCACACCTCGGCCTTTTGGCAGGTGCACTTCGCAAGAGCCTTGGCATGCTCCTCCTGGCGATCTTCGATGCGCTGGATCGAGCGGTCGAGGGCCTCGTCCTTGTCATTCAAGGTCTTCGCGAGCACGAGGACAGCGTCCAAGTGCTCATCGAGAGTAAGTGTTTTTTGTCGCAACGATTCACCCAAAGCCTCAATGTTAATGGCTTTATCAGCATGGCGCTGGGCCATCTCTGAGGCGTGATCCCGAATCCCGACAATTTCCTGCAGCAAGACCGCGTTCTTCGCCAGCACTGCCTCACGCTGGGCCCAACACTCCTTCGTCTCCTCCATCAGCTTCATATTCGCATTCATCGTCTCAATTCGTTTCGCAACGCTCTCCCGCCAATCCTGGTATATCTTCTCGTTCTGTGCTCTCGACACGTCGAGCTCGGCTTGGAGGGATCTACCCAAGTCTAACAGACTCTTGGTTCGTTCTTCCGCTATCTTCAGTAGCTGTTCGGTGTTCATGGTGGGCACGGTCGACATGACGGCGGAGGTTGGGGATGCGTACAAGTAGCCAGATGTTGGCTCGAGAAGGGTATGGTAGGATTAATTTGAGACCTGCCCCATTATATAGAACCCTTTGTTTGAGCACAGGGTGACAGGGGACGCACGCTGGTGCATCCCAAGTATGCGATTGTATGGCGGATCTGGCCATGCTCTGGCGAGCCCCCTTTTAGAAGTGGGGACCCTATACTGTTTCGCACCCTTGATGAAGAGGGAGAACGGAGGAAGAAAGGAAACATTGATACGGCACGATACAGGAACAGAAATACATGGGCAAAGGCACCGTACGATAATGAAAGATGTCAATACAACAATGGTCGCGATCGCCGCCTACCCATCAGTGCAAATGGGACCCTCGCAGAGGCAGTTCTTCAGTTGCTAGACGCATTTGGCGGTCCCATTGACCCCATGTTGGATGAGGGAACCTCCGTCAAAGGAGAGCCAGGGTTAGACCAACCCACCGAGATCCCACCAACCGAGGTCAAAGCTGACGGCCGAGGTGCGGCGCTCCCGTAAACAGCCTGATTAGTCGCTTGGCTTGTCGTGCTTGCAGAAGGGGCATTGGATGAGGTATGATGTGCTGTGGAGCCTCCCTGCCTGCGACCATCACGATGAGCCGCTGATCTTCGCGAGACTGAAGAGGTGGTTTCCGGAAGGGGCGCTTGCAAGTAGGCAGTCATGCCTCCAGGTGGGATTCCTCCGAACTCAGCATAGTTGTCGATAGGGATCTCTCCGTCCTCCTCCCCCACATCACCTCCCTCCCCATTCGAGGGGTGATCAGTCGATGGTGGTGGATAGGGGACATTTTCCTGAGGCTGACCATATCCTACTTGTACCGAGCCGCCATGGGGGCCATTGAATGCGATCACACCCGTGTCATAGGCGTGCGCAGTGTTGACCGAGAGTGGAGGTTGTTGATGGGCGCTGTGTGGTACCCGAACATATCCTGAGTGTGTCGGAGCGGTACCTTGGTTGTTGATGATGGGCGCAGTCGGACCGACGGCAGACAAGACCCCACCGCTCGGTTGACGACTGGAAGCGAACATAGAGGGGGCATGGAGATCTTGTGTACCTGGGTTGCGGCTAGGGTTATTGACAGAGGGATGACTATTAGGATGGTAGGGAACCTGGGCGGGGTGCGGCAAGTGCTGATTGGAACTGGGAACCCGAACAGAATTCGCCTGTACTGATGCAGGTTGAGCAGGTAATGTGGTCTGCAAGCCGGCGCCTTGATGCACTTGGTGATGGCCCAATCGGGATGTATTCGCAGCGCCACGGGCGCCTTGGATCCCCAAATTGGAATTCGTGCTCCCATGGTGATCGACAGGCGTTCGAGACGGGGCCATATTTGAGAAGGCACCTGGAATGGGCGTAGCGAGGGGGTGAGAGTAGGGCTCATGGGATTTGGGATACGCCTGCAGCGGAGCAGATACACTTCGTCCTTCCCCAGTCTCACCACCGGTGGGCGCGATGGGCGGAGGAGGGGGTGCAGTCTCCTGCCAGGCACTCACAGCATGCAAGGGAGCGCCAGGGACACCAGTTAGCAGGGGTTCCAGAGCCTGGGTACCCGTCCGAGGGTATGCGAGCGCATCAGTGAGTAATTTCTCCAACTTTGCGATCGCCGTGGTAACGTCGGCGCTGACGGCGATGCGATGTTCCTCTAACATCGCGGCTAGGGTCCCGATGATGTCAGGGACACCAAGCAAGGCTGGAGCAATGACAGGAGCTGGTGGGTGTATTGTCGTCGCTAGTTGGCCTTCAACGGCGTTAAGGCGCGTGTTGTGATGAGCTTCGAGGGTATTCACCCGCTGGGACACGGTCTCAATAAAGGCATTATTGACTCGGATGCTGTCCTGCTGCTTGTCGATCTTCTCCTCGAGTGTTCGGAGCTGGTGGTGGTAGGCACCTCGATCTTGACTTTGTGCTGTAGCCAGGCCGGCGACCGCACCGTTCGTCGCTTGAAGCTGCTCTTCCAGGTGGGTAACACGGCGATTGGATACTCGTAGGCCGCCGTCCACCTCAGTTACGCGCTGCTCCAGTGCGACGTGATCGTCTGTGAGCTGTGCGAGGGCCTCGCTAACTGTTCCTGGGGTGACATCGTCGACTCCACCAGGAGCGACTCGACGGAATGTGGATGTCGCCTGACAATCAAAGATATTCAGGTAAATAAGGTTTGAAATTGGATTCAGGGTCACGTGATTTGTTACTCACCCTGGTTCTGTCAATATCGACTGCCATCTCGTTCGCCGCAGACACAGGTTCAGGCTGCTTCCCTCGTGCGATGGCAGAGGGACCGATTGTCTGAAGAACGAGTGAGTGTCCGGCTTCAACCTTGGCTACAACAAATTTGGCGTACCGTGGGGCGAGCACGGTTGCTCTGACCAGCTGCCTGGGCGCTCCTTCTCTCTGCTCCATTGCCGTCGAGAGCTTCGTCCAGAGGGGTCTTGTTGCTTGGCCGTCGCTTCGTTCGATGTGAGGTCGCCACAGTGTCGCTTCCTTGGGTGGGCTCCGCGTTGCTAGACGGGTTAACCTTGGGACGGGAAGCTGCCCAAACCGTAGTCCCTCTCGCTGGCTGAACTGATCTCGCTGTATGCGCCCTTCCCTTCTTAGCTGCGCCCCCGACGGCATTCCCATTCTCTACTCCATTGTCGACATCCAAATCTTGAGTCGCAGTATCGCCGATCTTGTCATCAACCGCCTTGAGACGATTCTGACCACCCCTCGCTTCATAACCTCCTTCGACCTTCCCACCCTTCTTGGTTCTCGTGATGCGTTCTCGCTGCTCCGCCTTCGCTGTCTCCCGCTCTCCATCATCGACCCTCATCGACTCGCTTTCAAGCGTAACTCGAGCGCCGCTCGCAAGTTGCCTGGCTCCCGCCGACCCTCTACTCTCCGCCTGCTCGTCCGCTGAGCTGAGTTCCCCCTGCTCGTCCCCCGAGCTGAGGGCCTTCTGCACTTGGCCCTCTTGACCCGCATCTACGCCCCCGACATCTTTGCCTTCCTCAGAGGCGCTATCCTCGTCACCTCTGCTGTCGCTAACATGGCTCGCTCCACGCTTCGCCGCCGTGTTGAACGAACACTTTTTGCCTTTGGTCCTGCATGGCCCGCAGCAGAGTGCCGGGCGCGTGAGCACATTGGGGTCCTGTTTGAAGCAGACCTGACCCGGCTTCCCCTCGCAAAGCTCGCATTCGATGGTGTTCACCTCGTTACCTGGCCCTGCCCGTACGATACCACGGACTTTCTTGAGATTCTTCTTGGGAGAGTTGTACAGCTTCCACCTTTTTAACTCTTGACGGTCGTATCCTTCTTCGAAATCTTGTGCTCTCTCCTCAACACTATTCGTCCTCTCTCGTTTGTTGGTGCTCAACCCGGCGCTGAAGATATCCGCACCATCCTCGGTCACACCGTCGGATTCCCCGACTTCCTCGTCGAGGCCGTGGTCTTCATCGCCCTCATCTCCCGCCCCGTCATCTGTAACCTCCGTCCCTGACTCCTCTGCCCCTGACTCCTCGGTCTCTCCCTCCGCATCGGTCTCGCTCAACAGCTCTATATCCATCCTCCCTCGTTCGCCGTTGCTGTCGATTTCCATGTCCCTGTTCGATCCATCCTCATCGCTATCGCTCCCATGACTTTCCACCTTCCCAGATGCTCCTGCGCCTATCATACCGGCAGTCTTGGGGGTGTTCGGTGCGACGGTGTAGCCGGGGGCGTTCACGGGAGTAGTGACTCTGGGGGCATTCACAACGCGGGCGATCGAGGATGTGTTCGCAATAGCTCCATCCTTGGCGGCGCCATCGCTGACGTTGACTTTGGATCCCTTCGCGCCGGGGGCTTTGTTGACGGGGTTAATGAGGCTGGTAGAGTTGGTGAGACTCCCCTGCCTATCAGCTTCGACCCGGGTCCTCTCGCCGGCGTCGTTGGTCTGGCTGGGGTCAGCGGCAATCGTATCCTGGCTTATCGTGACACCGGCTGCGCGGTACGTAGCATGGAAGGCATCCCGGCGGAACAGTGAAAGGTCCAATTCGAGGTCTTGATCAATGAAGATACGGGAGTTTTCCTTGCAATAGTCGAGCCAGGTGTCGAGCGCCGCTGTTCTCTTGTAGTCCCGCCCATGGGTGACTTGGCCTTTAAGGATAATGAACTGGCGTGGTGGACATTCGTTAGCGATCTCATGCCAGTCCCACAGTCAACTCACGGCGGGCTTGCAAAGAATTCGCCGAGCCTCGACGAGGTCTATCTCGCTCGCCTTCCACGTTGCGGTTTCTAGGAGTAGCTTCTCCATCTTTGGCACAGTGGCTTGGAATTCCTCAAGGCTGACTTTCTTGTTTGGATCATTGCGATTTTTGTCGGTGCGGGTGTCTGACATTGCGACGGATGATATTTGGGTGCTGCGATTGGGGGGAGTAAGACACTGAGGGGTGATGGGTATCCAAAGGGTCTGTATCGGAAACAATGCAGCAACGGCGCACAGATAATTGATGGATGGTCGGACGTTCTTACCCTGTCGTACGCTCGGCTATTTCCCGGGTTCTTACTTACCTGGTCACATCTCTGGGGATTTGTTGTCTTCTCCTCTCGCGCTGGTCGATCCTGTCACCCCTAGACCCACCTAGCAAAAGTAAATCTTCGTCTCAACAAGAACACGCACTTCTAGTATGAGTCTAGGGAAGAAAAACAAGCCTTCGGACGACGGTAAGCACATTTACAGAGTTTCGAGACTATCACTGGTCTAAGTCGCATGTTCCCAGATTTCGAGATGCGGGACGCAGAGGGCTCTACTCGCCTCAGTTCCCCTTTTATAACTCCAAAGCAGACATTCTCTCAGCGAGGTAAGAATATCTGACTTGTGGGTGGTTACCCGCGTCTCACATTTGACGGGTTAGGTGCACCCGAGAATAGCTGGGCCGCCCAGATGAACCCAGAAATGTTTGCGTTCGGAAACTCACCCGCGCGCCCGAGAGCGAAGACCCAAAGCCCAGTCACCCTCGACGACGAGGTTGGAGAGGACGCGGAAGCATCCCCAAATACGACCGTTCAGACTCCATCCGGTGTCCCTCGTCCCCATAGGATTCCTTTGAATTCCCCCATGCCAGACGGATTCATCCGAGCTTCCGGTTCTCGCCCAGGTGACCAAGTTGCCCTCGGAGAAGCGGTCCACTGGAACTTCCACTCTTTGGAAGCTATCCGAGTGGCTTCAGGCTTTGTGGATACCCACCTGAACGATCTTGTGTGGTTCCATGAACGTGCGGTCGACCACCACGCGAATCTCGTTCGTACCCGTAACCTCGTACGAAAGGTCTTAGATGGTGTTGCAAGGGCAGCACACTCGAGGGAACAGCTCGACGAGCTTACTACCACAGGGACCCAGGATCAAGGAAAGGCGGAGTGATGATAGGGAGGTCACCCTGTTTCGATTGGCGGAGCGCGTTCCCTCCCCTCGTTGGTCTCGAATTAGCCTACACTTTCCATTCTTGTATATTTATTAATTAGCATGATCTACGATTCACGATGCATGGTAATGCCTAATTTGCGAAACCTGGTCTTGAGCTGAATAGGAACATGTCCTTATCTCCGTCGTTGGGCCACCAAGCGTATGGAACTATTTTGGGCACTTCACCCAAATAGTACTCTGCATCCGCTTTTGTGAAGGTGGCACTCTCTATCGCCACTCGAGACGTGTGACGCCCGACCTTCATTCGCGTTGAATGCGACCGGGTTCGGTGGCAATGTGCGGCTCGGTTCTCCCCTCCTACCCGGGGTTGGTTCGATTATGGCAAATCACTCTGTCGGCCGCACCTTTCCCAATTTAGCAAGGTTCTGGACTGCCGCCCTTGTAATCAGTGCCAGCCTTGACTCATGGAGGATGGCTCAGTTGAGCTACCTCAACTGAGCCTTTCTCCATAAGTCAAGGGTGCCGCTCAGTTGAGAAATATTGACACTTCAGTTTTATGTCATCTAGACACTCAAATGACCCATATTGAATTGGTCATTGGGAGGTTATAGGGTGGAGAAGCCTGGTCCCGACATGACGAACATGGGCGTACTCAAAGTCGGCCGCCCCGTGAAGCTTGTCAACTACGGCTACGAAGAGGCCTACCACTGGCTCACCGATCCTAAAGACGGCAATTCTGCGGTCGACCTGTTCGACTTCCCAGCGCGCATCACATTCGAAACGATTGAAAATAACATCAACGATCCCTACTTCGACCTTCCAATCTGCCAGGAGTTATGGGATCGCGACAGCCTTCTGGACACCCGGCTGACCATCACGTGCGAGATGCTGGCGATGGATCTGTACGCGCCGTACCCTCAAGTCGCGAAGGATCGAAGCTGGAAGATGATGCAGGTTCTTCAGAAGGTGTATGAGCAAAACGAGGCACTGTATGACGGTTAGTCTGATGATTTCGAAGGCTGGTATCGTGTTCAATTCTTTCTTGATGTGAATCGCAGAACCCCGAGGAAGACCGTTTTGGAGCACATTTGAAAACAAGCAGAGGTACTTCGTCCTCGAGTCTGGGCCAGTATTTCAGCTCAAGGAGGAAGTTGGGGCACGGAGCAATGTCAACGAGCTTCAAAGACGCACTAGCATGCTTTATGACCCCGACCGCAAGTATCGAGGGGACATCGTTGAAGGGCTAGTGGTCTGTCCTCCCACTGTATACGACGCCATGCACAACATCATCCACCCCAACGACTATTCTGATGAGATTAAACACGGCGACATCGTCATGGCAAGGACTGCCCTCTGCATGTAAGTTCCGGGTCCTACGTGTGACGCATACCACTCATGACATTCTACATTGTAGGGCCCAAGATGGCAGTACTCGTCACTACAAGCAACACCTCATGGAAGTTCATGTTATGCCAACCAGCCGCCCAAGGGTCGATTGAGGTCACTCTATCTTTGCAGTACCATTCTCAATCTACGTAATGTTCATTGCACAGAATACATACTATACATATATTTCCATAGTACTTGAATTTAAGTAACGCGGGAGTCATGAAGCGAAAGAATGACATGAGATGCGCTGTGTGTCATCGAAGTAAAAGAAAAGAAGTCAAGGAACGACACAGTAGTTGGAACAGAATCGAGAAACGTGGCCACCTCCATATCTCACTCCAAACACTAAGCGCAGCCTTTACCCTTCGCAGAGCGAGTGGTACGGGGCGCCTCCTCCTCCGCGACATCCATATCATCTTCACCCTCCGCATCTTTATCAGACTCCTCGTCCTCGTCCTCATCCTCGGTCAGTTCGGACCCCGATTCAGTGTCGTCGCAAACACCTGTCGGTAAGGGAGCTTCCACTGGTGCAGTCGCAGTGGAAGCGCTGGAGGTGTTAACTTTGGCGCGCTTCGCCGGCAGACCTTTGCCGAAGTGCAAGAAGGCGGCGGTTCGCTTTTCAGGGGTACGCTTCGTCGAGGTTTTATCGGAAGTCGTATTAGGCATAATGGGCGGGATTTGAGCGGGCTCGTCACTGTCGGCAATCACACGGATAGCGTCTGCAATGAACTGGACCAACTATGATGCCATGAGCAAAGTTCAGGATCGCACATGAAACATATACGCACTGAATGACCGTCGGGGATGTGCCACACAGCAAATACACCTTCTAACAGGAGCAGTACACCTGGCTTCAGGTAAAACGGCAGATCTCTCGGGTTTACGAGTTCACCCTGCAGGTTGTAAACCTCAGGCTGCTGAACTACAGAGTGGATGTGTTGGAAAAGTGGACCGCGATGGTCAGGGAGACAGTTGACATTGTAGGTAGCACCAGAGACGGCGGGAGCGTGACCTTAAGAACGGTTAGTTGGCTTAAATGATGCATAATAACAATCGCTACTAACCATTGACAGGCGCGTCTTGGTCCCATTCCAACGGGAGCTCCACCGAAGTGCGAGGCCCAGGGTCACTAGGGTTGCTCGGTGGGGTCGACGACATGCCAGCGCTGGAGGGACCTGCAGCGGCGTTTGATGAAGGACCAGAATTCGCGGACTTCTTCGCCTCACTCCTCAATTCCTCCTTCGCTCGCTTCATCGAGGAGATTGAAACCTTCTGCTTCGTCTTCGGCTTCGCAGCAGCAAGGGACTTCTTCGTCGCAGGCCCACCCTTACAGAGGTCCTGACGGCATGAATCAGTCTAATGTATGGTGCTGAAGCGAAAACATACGTTGTAGATCTGGGGCATGTTTACCCCAATGAGTTCAGTGGTGTTGTTGGGTGCGTAACTGATGATGCTGTTACCACAAGCCTTCATGACGCAAGTCAATAACCTGTTACCGCACATAAGGAGTGATTCTTACCCCGTTATTCTTGACAACGTCTGCCTCAAAGTCCCTGATTTCCGACAGCTGATTGTCCCATGCGGCCTCGACCATTTCCGGCGCGAACGTTGGGAGGCGAACAAACAGCTTGTTTCGAACCGAAGTTCCATCGTTAATAGTCTACAATGACCCAAGTCAGAATTTGAACATGATGAAGCAGAAAGCGGCACACCTTGGCTATCCCATTGTCCGTCACCCCCGTGATGAAGTTCCCCATCGAAGAGATGCGGGTGCCCCAAGCCTTTCCCACCATCTCACCAAAGACCGACACTCGGAGCTCCTCCTCCTCTCGGGTCAGTCGATTTGCGGTAGAGCGTCTCCACGCGCCTGGGTGTGGGGGAGGGCGACCGATTAGGTGGTAGTGGTGGTTGATCGAAATCTCGCCACTTCCGAGCCAATCATGGGGACGGGCACAGAAGTCGTTCTCAAGCTGGTCGTAGACTTGATTGGGAAGGCCACGGAATTCGAAGCAGTTAGCAGGTGCGGCGGGGGTAGGCGACAGCGAGGGAGACTTGGCAGTAGAGTGAGAAGGGGTCATGTTTAAGTAGTAGGTTCAAAATGGTTGAGTTGAGGTTAGTAAGCCGAAGTGTAACAAGGGAGGGTGGGGTGAAATAGTGAAGCCTGGCTTACCTTTATAGCCGCGGGCGTTTGCAACCCCTTTCCAATGACTCATCGTCACTGTGGTCCTGGTCGCAATGTCTCTTCACACCTCCACCACGATCTGGTGCAGGGTGACGTTTGTTGACCGTCATAGACGTATTGGGGACAGGAATTTCGAAATGTCCAGGAAGCAGAGTGAGACCATAGTCGTGCAAGGGGCTAGAGAGCGAATTTGCCCCCCGGCGGTTTGTGAATCTTTGCCTGATTATAATCTTCGGCTTTTTTGCGGTGGAAGGCGCGCTGGGCGGATGTGAAGGTTGCACATTGGGAGTAAATGTTGTGTTTGCGGTAGTCAAAGAGGATGTAAGAGGGACAAGGGGTTGACTCGGTGCAGGAGGGCGTTGGTTGTATCTGCTGGCGAACATCATCCTTATGTTTGTCTTTGTTTTGTTTGGTGGTCGATCTTCTTCAGGCCCTGGTGGGAGAGCGTCTGAGTTCGTCTGTACCAGGCGTGCCGCGTTCGTCAACAAAGATTCGTCTTGATCCTTGAACTTGCAATCAACTATTCCAGGTACATATTGCAGAGACGTGGAAGATGGGTCGCCGTGCCGCAGCGCGTCTAAAGCCCGGATTCGACGATATTCAACGCGAACATCCTTTGGAGGCTTTTTGCGCAAACTGTCGAGGCTGAAATCCCGAAGTAAGTACAATCCATCCAGGGTTTTCACTCTAGATAACATGACATAGGCCTCAGAGATAACATTTGTGCTGGCAAGATCAATTATAGCGCTCTCGAGGGTGCGCCCCTGGATCTTGTAGACAGTCATTGCATACGCAGGGACGATGGGGACTTGAGTCTGTCTGAAGGTTAGGGAAAGGTTATACCTTTTTTTCGACAGGGACACCGAGGATGTATCCTCAAGAACAACAAACTCCCCAGGGTCCAAGCCCGGAAAATCGGTTAAGTTTGATTCTTCACTGATCACGACACACAACCGGAGATGGCGCCGTCCAAACGTGTCAATGGAGTAGCGGATGGATTTCAGTGTGCCCATACAGCCGTTCACCACGCCAGAATCAACGTCACAGTTGTGACATAGCATAACGGGCATGCCAAGGGCTAGCAACATCTTTCCTTGGCGATAATTGACTGCCCCTCCCGACAGCGTATCCAGATAATCCTTCACAGCACCAGGTGGAATCTCTTTTTTGCCGATAGTATCGTACACATGGTACCAGTGGGCCGCACGTCCTGTAGCGTCGCTGTACTCTTGAGCAGCGATCGCATTGATGTGGTCTTTTGCATCATTATTACACGTCAAAATAGGCGTCTTGAATCCGCTTGGCCTGTCTTCGGTTGGGATATGTTGCAAGATGCGGGATTTGAGCATGGCGTAGTCTTCCAAAGTTGTCTGTCCCAAGCGTACGCGATGGAGGAGATCTATGAACCCATTTTCGTCCGACTGCTGACGCATAACTTCTTTGAGTAACACGACCTCGCGAACGCCATACCACAATAATTTCCATCTCAGTCACTATGGAACGACCCCCTTGAAGGCCTATTAATTTAGTGTTCCAATGGGGCCTTAAGGGGGTCGTTCCATAGTGACTGAGATGATAATTTCCCAAAGATATTGTACTGGCCATACTCCGATGAAGCGGTGCCAGGTGGCAAGTACTGGTACAGAGGTCGGTCAATAATGGGGGTGAGCTGTCCGAAGTCTCCTGCAAATATGATATTCACACCACCAAACAGTTTACTGCACTCTTTCGCCGTGCACAAGGCTTCGTTCAGACGGTACATAAGGTGGCTACCAATCATTGAAACTTTGTCTACAACAAGGTAGTCAACTGCTCGCCACATGGAAATTAATTCCTCTCGTGTACGGTCACTGACTTTCTCACTTGTCAAGTGCAAACAAAGTGCGGTGTGCAATGTCATACCCCCTATGTTTTTTGCCGCAACACCTGTAAACGCAGATGCCCTTATTGTAGAACGAATTGAATTCCCAACGCCTCAAAGAGAAGCGTGATGGCATTCAGGACCGTACTTTTTCCTGTACCACCAGGCCCTGCGATATAGAGACTAAGAGGATCAACATCACGAGATGTCTGACGCCGCAGTAAGTCGTTATACACTGCGTCAAACGTGGATAGCTGTTCCTCATTCAATGTGTACTTTTCTAGGACAAGATCACGCACAACAGGCAGGCAGTCGCATAAGACCTCGGTCTGTGGGGGCACTCGATTCAATTGTAGGATTTCTTTTGCACCGTCATCCCATTCACTGGTGATACTATTGAGTGAAAGCTTTGCTGCCTCATAGTAACGATCATCGGACTTTCGCTGAGTCTCAGCACAACTGGCGCCCTTTTTCCATGCAGCACGGCGCTCTGCATATGCAGACCCCCATAGTTCCTCGTCTGCAAGATCCTCGTCATGTATTTGACGGGTGTGCGACAGCGGAAATTCTTCCGAGGTTTGCAAGTCTGCGTTCTGGGAAAAAATATTAAGCTCTTGGAGCCTATCTACCATTTGCTGGGTGTTCAGGGACGATCGGTTGAGATTATTCGACTGTTTGTCGTCCATCTCCATCAACTGGTGAAGGACATCGCTCTCCATTAACTGGTCGAGGGTGGTGATACGGTCAACACGATCACCATTGTCACCGCGATCGTGAAAAACAGAGGCAAAGTTGTAGTTGGCTTGCCTCTCAAGCTGTCTCCGCTGAGCATAATTGTCATCACGTGAGTCCTTGCATTCGTTCAATAGTTGCATGTTATTCATTTTGTTGAGATAGGCATCTGGACAAGAACGTTTAAAATCCTCAAACACAACAACCCAGTCATTATTGTTGGGACTCAGCGGTTCGTAATAAGACCACGGGCTAAACCATGTTAACAGGCGGGTCACCTGGAATGATCCATCAGTTACGCTTAATCAGCGGGATGAGGTCATGCATCACGGGCGCTTGTTACCGTATAACGGCCCTATGATGCATCATGTATTGCCCGTATACATATAGGGTAGGGGTACTAAACGTTAGGGTGCTCGCCCCTTGTGATTCATGATCCATGGGCATCACGGTTGATCGTGACTGTCACGCTGGCGCACGCTGTGCACCCCGCCCCCTCGTCCCGCCCTTTTGTTCATGATGCATCGATGCATCACCTAAAATTTACTCGCCAGCGGTTGATGCCGGATCATTGTGGGTATTTTCCTCGGGGATATAGCCCCGCATGCTCGGGTGCTGCTGGTGATGTTTCCAGATGGATTTTGTGCACGCGTTGGGTGATGCATCACCGGCGCCTAATTTTTAGGGGCTCCACCCCGCGTCGTTTGCGGATCCTTCGGATGATGCATCACCAGGGGTAACGCCCAGGCGATCCATGATGGATCACCTGCGCCCAATTCCCGTGCAATTTCCACTGCGCTTTTTTGGGCCCGCCGGATGATGTATCATAGATCACCTGCGCCCAATTTTTGTGCGGTTTGCCCCGCCATTTTTGGGCTCGCAGGTGATGCATCATGGATCGCCTGAATCCAATTTTATGGGGGTTTCACTGCGGCGCTTTTTTGCGTCCCGCAGTCCAATTTTTACGCGATTTCCACCGTGCCTTTTTGGGCCCGCCAGACGATGCACCATGGATCACCTAGGTCCAATTTTATGGGGCTTCGCTGAAGCGCCTTTTTGCGTCCCGCAGATGATGCATCACTAGGCACATCTACCAGGTTATCCATCATGCATCGCCAGCGCCTAATTTATCGGGTTTTCTCAGGCCCGCCAGATGTCCCATAATGCATTGTGCTTTGCCTGGCAAGCAATTTAATTCACTAGCACCCAATATCCGGCCGAATTTGGGCTCTCTGGATGATGCATCACCTGATGTCTGGCCGGGTGGTCGATCATGGATTACCAGCGCCTATCCTCACCTAACTTCCAAGCATTGAATCCCCAGTTCAGAGCTCTTGAGTGTGCCCCTGCTTCACTGTGCTCCTTTGTCCAACTGATACCCAGGCTGTAATATAGGTGGTGTTTTAAGGTGATGCTTGGACACGGTCATTGACGTACGGCAACACAAGGTTGAGATGCGAGATGCAGCATGCCACTAATATATCTACTGTGTCTGTAGTCATATCCTCTGTACCTTAGTTAGTGCTGGCCTCTCCCAGCGTCAGTTTCGACCCTCTCCTATGTGGAGCTCGGTGGTTCAATCCTCCGCACATCCGTTTTTTTCTTCTTCATGTCAGGAGCTCCTCCTCTCTTCTAAGTTCTAACAGTCTCCCTGTGAACAAGGCTTAGGGCACCATTCTCATTTACGGACTCTAATTTTTCTTGTAGGCAATGGATCATCTGGTAGAAATACATCAACACATGCGTTCAGGTAGGACACTATCTAATCGAAGTCGTCGTATACATCAACAGCTTCCTCACCAACCACAGCCTCTTCGGCCACCGTACCAGAGCTTAATGTACCTTGTCCACCTGCGGCCTTCTTCCCCTTTCTCCTTGGGGCCTTCGCCCAGTTCCTTTCCTTTGCTGCATCCCATTGTTGTTGACAGTCGGTGAACAGAGTCTTGTAGACGGCCACTTGGGACTGGGCATATGCCCGAAATCCTTCATCGTAGTCGGGCCCGGATCCACCAATCGTACTATCTTCCTTTGAAGCCCACCACTCCGCCCTATTCTCGAAGGAGCGCAGGGTACGCCGCATTTCCTCGTCCAAGAGAACGACTTCCTCCCGCCACCGCATCGCTCGGGCCCTGCACCTCAGAAACTCGATTCGAAGAGCTAAGATGAGATCAGCAAACACGCGATACATGCTCGAGGCGCACTCACCGTCTTGCAGTTGGATGTCAGCCTCAATGTTCTCGTCCGAGTCCTTCGTGACGGGCGCAGATCTGGACATCCAAATCCAAGATATCTCCCTTGTACCTTCAGTCTGGCTGTATAGCCCCTCCGAAAGCCCGCGCACGTGTACTGCCTTCAGCTCCTTCAAGTCGTTCCTCCACCTTTCCGGAACAAAAGGCACGCCTTCCTCCACCTCACCGCACAGGGACAGCAACGCGCTTCGCACACGTTTATACTTGGCAACACCTCTGTCGACACCGACCTGAGCGCGCTTGATGGCCGTGTTGGATCTTGTGTTTTGGGCCACACCGCGAGAATAGGCATCCTTCCGTTTGTAAAGGTACGAGCGTAGGCGCAGGTGGCGACGAACTTCGTTGAGGGCATCGTAGGCTTGGCCTTCCCGGAGTTGAACCTCGTAGCGTACGAGGGTTGCAGAGCAGCTAGACGAAGCTGGGAGTGCCGAGGGGAGAAGGAGAGGGATATCGTAGGCCTCACTGGCGGGTTTCCCATCGACCTTTGTCGCTGCCGAGTCTCTTTGGTGACGAAGCACGTCGGCATCCAGAATATGCACTTTCTGAACCTCGATCCAGGATGCTATGCGGCGGCGTAGAGCATTTGAGCGCTCTGCCATGGCCGTCAGCTGCTTCTTTGTTGGGTGGTTCCCAAGAGAGCACACAGCCAGGTGGAGCTTCTGTCTACAGAGAGTATCCGGTAAGACATATAGAGACTAAAGATGATGGGAGAATCGACGTACTGATCTTCTTCTATTTGAAGGCCTTGGGAAATGAATAGAGAGGGGTGCATCGACCCCGTCGTCGCCGAGTCGTCGCCCTTCTTCTGGGTACTGTCGATGGCTTCCGCTTCTCGTGCGAGCTGCAGTCTGATTGACTGTTCACTAACACCTAAGTACAATGGCGTTAGTAATACGCAGTCAGAGTTAACAAGTGTTTTACCTTTCACCTCAGCCTCGAATGGATTTGCGACTGCAGATGGGTTGGCCTCCCAGTCCTCCGCATGCTTCGTCCACTGGCTGACGAACTTCTCTGGAACAGATTCTTTGAATTCTTCCAACGCTGCATCGTGCGTGGAAGACGCCGCCACGGCTCGTACTTTCTTGGTCTCGAGAGACTCGCCTGATTTGAAAGGAAGACTGTTTAATCAATGGTGTATTTAGATAGCATTGAATGGAAGACGTACCGACTCCTTGGGTCTTCTGCCAGTTGAGATCTGCGCAGTGGTCGTCTACGGTATCTCTGCGGTTCCCAGGTCCCATCTCTGCCGTACTCTTAGATATACCGTTCATCCGAGACCAGCCACGCTCGGGCGCTTCTCCGTCACTACGGCCGACACCTTGACTGAGGTTGAACGAGAACGTGCGGTTACAATACTCGATGTGAGCGGGGAGATGGAATTTGGGAATGAAAAAGCGTATGCTAGCCAGGTACATGGGGCGCAGCTCCTTCGGGAGCTTCATGAGGCGCTCCATAAGCTTACGGTACCACTGACAGGCTATATCATAAGATATAGCCAGGTCCCGAATCTTGAACCAATGGATAGCAGAGAAGATGATGAAGTCGACATTGATGTATCTAGACCACAAGACACCATTAGAACGAGAGCGAGGTAGTTTCGAATTGCTAGCATACCGTTCTCCCTTCTGAAGATCCCCCATACCATTCGGCAGCCTGAACTCGTGACGGGTACAGATAACAGCGACCACACCTGACGCAGCAAGTCCTCGCGCCTCACGATCAGGCTTGTCGACTGCGTCATGAGCAACACAGGTACTCCTCTGTGGGTAATATGAGTACAGACGGACTCCGATCTATCTTGAGGGTGCAGACCTCCTGTTTCATATCCCACTGGGATGCGAGATGCGTCCTGTAGGCCTTATCCTCCACAAAATACGCCCATCCTTCGTTGAGACCCGGATCGCGCTCATCGGACGAGACCATGCGACGCTTCAGGCGAAAGTTTCCGTCAACGGCCACAAAAAGGCGGTATATCCACCTAGCAATTTATCAGGCGGTAGGGGAGGATGAAGATCAGCCAAAACATACCGTTTGTCCGGCGAAGCGAATTCCCACCCATCCGGAAGGTTAATTCCAGGCTGGGGACATGCAGGGCATCGAAGCGCGCAGTCGCCGAGCTTGGTGCCCTTAACGCCCCCAGGGGTATATGCCCGCCCAGCTCGCTTCAGCATCTTCAAGTGTCTCCATTGGCTGACCATGACCAGGAACTCGTGGTAACGGTCCTGGATGGGATGAAAATGAGCTTTAGCGGGGCACAGTAGACAGGTGGAAGGCGTACCCGCGTCGGCTTGATCCTCACGTTTCCGGTCATGCGAACGATGGCGTTGTAGAATTCTTCGTGCGACCCTTTTGACTCAAAGGACATAATTTGAAAGAACTTCAGAGCGCGAAAGGTCGCCGCTGAACGTGGGTCCATTCCTGTCCCAGGGAAGAGGCGGTGGCGTAGGAGCTGTACGTGTCGTGGCTTCTGTTTATCGCATCCGCAGAACGACAGATTTACCTCGTGAATACCGGTCGTGTCGAGGACAACGAAGTTGTGGTTGTGAGCATGAATAGGAAAGGGACAGGAACGTCGAGGGGGATGGTTGAGCTGGATATGTAGGCCAACCGCCTTGAGTGATGTATCCTCGAAGAACAGACCATTCCACTTCTGCAAGGGCGCTCAGCCAATTGAGGTGAAGAGAGATGACCCAAAACATACCTCGATGAAATGGAATGGGTCATGGAGGTGAGCAGACACAATGCACTTTTGGCACAAAGATACTGCCCCAATGCAGGTCTTACAACGATAGATCGCCTTCTCCTCCTCACTGCAGCCCGGGCAGCACTTCTGAGACTGTCCCGCACGACCTTCCAGCCAAATCATCTCCCGGAGATAATCGTCGCGATAATTCTGTTTCCAATCTTCTTGATCCTAGGCTCCATGAAGTCAGAGTTTGCGATAACGGAGATGTGCACTTACTGCAGCTGGGCTCCGACTCTTTGCTGCTGGTTCGGATGCGGAGGCTGGCTCTGGCTCCTCGTCGTCTTCATCATCGTCGAAATTGATAACATTTTCATACGGAATGAGCGATGGTGCGGCTTTCACTTTGGCGGCTTGAGCGTCCGTTTCCAGTGGAGAGAAATCCGCAGGTGGTGGTGAGGAGGTATGGTCGTAAACGTCACCTTCATCAAAGCAACACCCTTGTGGCGCTGCTGATGTCCCATCATCTCCCGATTTGGGTGCCTTCAGTTGTTGAAGGTCAGAGTCACTGTCCTCTTCATCGGGCGCCTCCGCAGAACCGTAGTACCCTCCCTGTACCGTAGAATAGTGGACGGAGGTATGCTCGCTCATTTCCACATCCCCTTCATCGCTGGTGTTGCTTGGACTCCCTTCCTGATCACTGTCGTCCTCATCCTGAAGAACTGCGTATGGTCGTTTCCTCCGTCGGTGCAAAGGCGGCATTTCGGGGGAGAATGGCGGAAAGGTGGAAAGAGGTAGGAAAGAGGGTGGATTCGAATTATTGGAGGAGGGGCGGGCGAGGGTGGGAGCTCCGACATCAATGCCCCTGTGAGACTCCAGAATCCAGAACACTGCCGCAAGGGCTGTCTAGGAAACCCGCGATTATCTCATGACGCCTATGAGATGACCTTGCTCACCGCACGCATGCGGTTCAATTGGAAATTCGGGCCTGACAGAGAATTCCAGATAGTCATCCATGCACAGCCCACCTCCGATGACCGCTGAGCTGAGCTGGCCAAGGGCCATGTGCGACGGTCGATTTCTATGATATTTTTTTGGATATTTTGAGAACGATGACTTGAATTGACCCAGTTCGCGACGCAGGGCTGGCTCAGTTGTAAAGACCGTGGAAGTCTTAGAAGACTGTGCCAGGCACAGCAGACTCCGATGACCGGTGAGCCATGTGCTACCTCTCTGAGTCCGGATACTGAGTTTCCATTTCGGATCCGGTTGGTGGGAATCGCTTCAGACTTTAATGGGCTGAACACAAGACGCATGGTAAGTCAAGTGCGGGGACTACCCAATATCTGCAGCAGGCAGGGCGTAGACTCAGAACTTGCCAAATTCTCGATTGGCGCAAAGGCAATACGAAGCGTCTGGCTGAAGACTTCGGTTTATTCCAACAAAATGCACCCGCAATCGCCGGTCGTCGCTAAGCGCTTCGCGTTCACCCGAGAATGGAGGGAGAGATAACGAGCGCTAGCAAATGGCGACATTTGAGATCCTGCGTTTCATTTGCGTCACTGAGAAGGAACAGGGTTCAGGGTTGTAGCCATGATCACATTGGAAGATTGGCTCAAGGCACCCGGGGATTGACACCAATTGGGGATCACAATGTGCGCCATTGAACTGGAAGAAAGGGTTCTACTCGACTAATGGCGTAAATTCTACACCTCCTATTGACCTCTAAATGAGCTACCGTCTACGTTTGGTGGATTGCCGATTTTCCGAAAGGAACGGCTGAAGCGTGAGCCTTACAGATCCACGGGGCATGGAGGCGACCTTGTGATGAGGTTTCGAGGGTACAGGAGCCACTCTCCCATTGGGCAGGATCCTGGTCGCAATGTTTGGCCAAAAGCACTCTCAGAAAAGCGGCACACATGGTTCCTAATTGCACGTGTTAGCTTGAAAATGCATGCCCTTGCGCGAATAGTAACTATGGGGGAGATAAGACGCTCAGGAATGAGGGCCTATCGCAGCACAGGAGGAGCAGTAGGTCGAAGAGATGAGGGATTGGAATTCAGGACTTATTGATACAACTAACGGAGCCTCCGCTGGTACAGTAACTCGCGCTGGGTGTATTTCTCCATGAAACCAGGCCTTCCTTCACCGATTGCCAACAGCTCCAAATCTTCGAGGAGCTCGACGACCCTGTCGATCTCCGAAAGAAGGGCCATGGTCTCCTTCAGTTCAGCGCCGGCACCCAACTTGTTGAGGACGTCCGCTTGAAAGTTCCTGACACGGCGATCGAGGTCCTTGAGCGGTTTGTACGAGTTCTCCAGACCAGATCTCAAGCCATCCCTGAGGTAACAGGTTGCAACACCGTCGACAAAGGTCTTGACGTCCTTGTGTTGCAAAGCCTTTGGGAGCTCGCCCCAGAAGTATGAGAGATGCTGCTGCCAGATGCTGCTGTTTACCCGACATCCCAAGGCCGTAGCACTGGACGAAGGATGAATAAAGGGGTTATCTGGTGAGCAGAGCTTTTGGGTAGTTGGGAGGCGACTCAAACGTACCTCGAGCTAGTTGTACGACCGCTACGGTGACTCTGCCTCCTTAATTTGATCACAGACTTCTTCCTACTGCCTTCAGCCAGGGGAAGCAGTAACAAGAGTCAAGTCAAGAACTTACCTCTCGTAGTACCGACGAGACTTCATCCGGTTCTTGAACTTACGTTCCTCGTCCGTCAACGACTTGGAAGATTTACCGGTTTGGCCCACCGGAGAGACCTTCTTGGCCTTCTGGATGTCGTACTTCATCCTCCTCGCCCCACATATGGCTTCACGCTTACTGTAGAGCAAACGTTAGAAGGGCGGCAGCGTCCGATTGACCACATACCTCTCATAGTAGAGCCGACTACGCTCTCGCCCAGCAGCGTGGCGCTCTTCATCAGTCGCATAGAGCCTTCGACGTCCCATAGCCCGTATCAGACAATCTGCTCAGAGTGGGTGGCGGTTTGAACGAGGAAGTGGTGGTTTCAATTTAAGAAGCGTGGTTGATGGCTCCGAAAGTTAGCCTCCGCCGCGTCTCACCAAGCGCATTCGTCTCACGTATATAAATGCCTTTCAGCCTTTTTAACGGTAACCCAGTGCCACGATAACATCGCAGCTTGGCGCTGTGATTCTATATAACATTTGGAACTCAAAAATCCAATTTCTTCCCACAGCGGTTAGGCCGCAATGCACGATTAAGAAGTAGGTTGTCGATAGCGGGAGCTGCTTAAGGATGTAATGATAGGAATTCATGTCGCGCGTCTCACTTTCGTCTCACATTTATGGATATGCAGACGTCTCCCTCGTTTCCCAAATCCTCCCATATTCCATCTGCCCAAGGATCACTGCATTCTGTCCCTCTGCTATCCCAGAGAACAATTGAACCAAATATTTCTACAATACCAACGCCTAGTGGGGAGATCTTAGCTTCATAAGCTTTCCTTCCTAGAAGTCCAGCACGGAATTCACATCCCTGTCCGAACCTTGTCCGGTAGGCTGGGACAAGTTCATAGATCGCGATCTTGGGTCTTATAGATTATCCCGATCCGCAACGGGACACGGGAGTGATGCATACCCGAGTATAAAGGTCCGCCTTTTGAACACCATCTCTTGGGAACCTGTTCCCTTCCCACTGTGCTCTCGCCATGGACTCATCAGACGACGTGGAGAGGAGTCTACAACCGACGTCCGACAGCGACGACGAACCCGGGAATCCAGAGCCAGAGCCAGAGGGGCGGTGGCAGCGGATCGTGAGGATACCCTTCTACGAGGCCCTCCCCGCCGAGCTTCCCTCAGACGTTGAAGTACCGACCTTCGTCTATGCCAATCGGGTCTTTCGCTGGACGGCTCGGAACTTGATGTGAGTGTAGTGCCAGTCTTGATTGAGTCTTGACTCGATGATCAACGCTAATGAGGGTGTATGTATTCTATTGCTAGTGAACTCTCCCGCATCATCGCTTCGACGCTCCTGGCATTGGAGAACGAGCTAGAGATGCCGGATGAGGAGAGACGCTGGCAACACTGGCTAAACTATCAGTTCACGCCTTTTGACACCCCCATTCACCCGAGAGAAACAGCGCGCAGAGCCTGGGAACTGCAAGCTCGACTCGAGCTTGTCGAGCTTGTGCTCTTAGGAACTCGCCCCCGTTGGCTACCTGCCACTTCGTTCCCCTCAACTCTACCTCCTCCGGTCCTACCTCCTCGACCATCGCCCTCAATTGAAGAGTCCCCGCAACTCCATGGCGCTTCGTGCAGCAACCAACCACCCTCCCACCAAGTCGGCGAGGACGTGTCTACCCTAACGATTCCCAATGTTGGGGAAGCAAGCACCAGTGGCTCAGGGGAAGATGCACAGAGTGCAGTCGAAGATAGCGAGGGTAGGAGCTTGCGACCCCGTTCCTTGTTGCGTTCACCTATCAACGCCGATGGGACTGTACGTCAGCGACCTTCCTATGAAGACCGGGAAATGTAGATTAGTCGTTTGTAGACGCCGTAAGGAATTAGACGCCCGCTGTGATATTTGTTCGGTCGGTATCGGTGACTTGGATTAGGACTTTGGGACTCACCGGCTTATCATATTCTGATGGTGGGTGTCGGCGAAATCAGTGAATCTGGTTTCTCTTCCCACTGACCTTCCCCTTGTCCCCCATCGTCCCCTTCGCATCCCGCCTTTACTCATGGATCGCCAATCGGTTCACCGCCCGCTCCCTTCACGGGCCGTCTCGTCTCTGAAGATGTGAGAACTCTGCCGTGTGTGCATGTTAGAGTCGCTGACGCCCCGTCTCCCCCCCCAGCAAAACGCGTGGAGCATCCCATGAACAAATTTACGACCAATTCAAACGTATCTGGGAGGAGGAGAAACAGTGCGTTTACCGTATTTCAGCTGAAACTTCAATCACGTATCGCCACTTCTGCGCAGACGCCGAAAGGCCAAGGAGGCGAGTGGGGCAACCTGTGAGGGCGACTCTTGCTATGGACCCGAGGAGTACGTTGATCCAGAGCGGCTCTGGATGAAACGCGAAGGTGGTAAGATTCGACTTGCTGGGCAGGGTGAGGTCTCTAGGGAGGTCACCGATGGGTATTGCGAATCCTTTGTGCTAGAGGAACAGCGTCTCAGGGAGGACCGGTGCCGCTACCAAGACCTGTACGCTATGGAAAGGCCTCGCTGGGAGAAGAAGTGGGGAGAGGACCAGGCAGAAGAGGAAAGGCTGAGAGAGAAGGCAAGAAGGGAGAACGAGGAGAACGAGGCGTACGTTGTACACTCGTGTCTACTTAATGTGCTGGCTGATAATCCGCGGAAGGTACTACGAAGAGACTCGCACCATGCTCGATTTCCTGGAACAAGTCACGCTCGAAGGCGATGACGCCAATGGGAGCGACGTTGAAGGTGTCGAATCTTCCTCTCAGACCTCCTGTGAGGAAGGAGGAGTTGACAACGAATCTGTGGGCTGGTACGACGAGGCCAGGCCCTCGGGCGGGCAGGGTGGCAACAGTGACAAGCCAATCTCTGTGGCCGAAGGGTCCAACTCGGAAGGGAAATCTGCACCCGGGTCTAACGCTTGAAAAGGTGGTAATCGCGATGAGATAGGTTGTCCTGTGGTAGTCAAATAATCCCGATATAATCCCCAAATGATTTAGCTTACATGTGGAAGGTGTGAAGGGCGAGAATCATCTGAATCTTGTCTCTCAACCACCACGATGTCGACCCCCAGCACAACCATGCCTACCGCCACCGCTCCCAGTCCCACCAACACCCCTGCCACTCCCACCACACAGCCGACTTCGGCACGGTGTCTCCGAGATTTTACTTGGTCGTGGGCTACGCAGGAGCAGCGCGAGTATTTTCGGGAGCTGGAGCCGCAGTATACGAGCGCACAGCGCCTCGGCCAGAGGGGGTTCTGGGACATGCTCAGGAAGCACTGGTTCATGCGATGGCCAATCGCTCCCGAGCTCGTCGAACGTGGGTTGCTTCCACCTGAAGCCATACGTCCTGGGCGTGGTCTCACTGAGAGGGAGGCGGAGATCGTGAACATCGGGGAGTGGGAGAAGATGAAGGTGCGATTGGTCGCTATCGTACCTTGTATGCCTCGTTGACTGTCCCTCAGCGCATTCGCGTCACATTGGTGTGGCTTCATGCTCAGCGTAGGGTCGCGGAGGAGGCCAATGCTATTGGCTTTGAGGGTTAGTTGGACGGGGAACTGGAGGATGAGAATTCGGGCGTGAATGGACTCATGGCTTGTACAACACGATATCTATGTGTTTAACCTGCCTATCGCTGAAATCAAGAGCATGTCAGGGGCTTGGATTCCCAGCAGAGAAAGGATGCATGATGTGAACTTACCCATACGCCGAGTACAAACACGGTGGATCACACTGGCGGTGGAACCTGGCGTCGGAAGCCTCATGCCATCTCTACTCGTCAGCGATAGGTCATCCGTTATCTCGATGAATCGCCAAGTTCGCTGAGCCCAGTTTGATTGTAGCCGTGAGGTGAGAGGATGGGGTATCAAGGATTAGCGCCGACCGAGCCAAGTGCGCCGCGACTTCTGGAATGACGGATGACGGATAAACCATGCGCATACCTTTTCAAGCTCTGAAGAGCCAATAGAAACACGACTACGGGTGGATAGCAACTCAGGGCGAGCCGAATTCTGAAACCAAATCGACTCAACTCACCTTTGGCATTCAATTTCCTGACCCCTTGGGCGACTACATAAAAGGACCTTTGAGCGACCCATTTCTTCACCCCCATTCTTCACCGAAGTTTCTGTATATCTTCGGCGCCCTCTCTCTGCCACACCACACCTCTGCATCGTTCACTGGTCACTCACATCTGTCCGTCAACATCATCCTTCGAGCCATGCCCACCGTCCCTTGGACTTCTGGCGGTCAGCGCCCATTCGTCGAAGACAACCTCCCCGTCTACGACACTGCGGTAAAGGAGGGGAAAAAGGCCATCAGGCGCTTCTGGAGCACTGTCATTGGCGAATTCTTCGAGAAGTTTCCTCTCAAGGAGGAGCTGGTGACCACCGGGAAGCTTGGGCCTCATGTTCGGGGCGACAACTACGAGATGACGCCCGCCGAGACTGAGATCTTCGCGAATGCTATGGAGTCTCGCTCTCAGGTGAGTTTGAGAAATGGCATTGAGAGGAAGTGACACTTACCGAGATGTCTTCAGCAAATCAAGACGCTGTTCCGCTACCTCCACAAGAAGGCCTACGGCGAGGTTCCCCGCCCTGTAGCTTGCGGATCTAGCAACAAGGCCATCTCTGCCGCTGCGAAGACGTTCGTCGCCAAGCAGCGTCGTTGCCACCACCGTTCGGAAATCTTCTATCGCCTCAACCAAGACTGGCTCGACCCCTTGATTGAGACGGAGATGAGCGCGTTCCGTGCGCATGGGGGTGGTCCTGTTGCTGAGGATGAGGAGGAGCAGACTGGACTCGTTGTGGGCGAGGATGGCAAGCTGATAGAGGAGAGCTCCGTCGAGAAGGCTAACAGGGCGGAGGCCAAGAAGAAGGGTTGGAACCTGCAGGTCCGCAACGACGTCATCAAGCGCAACTTGGAGCTCGCGTCCGAGGATGATAAGAGGGCAGTTGCGGAGGCGATAATCCAGGAGAAAGAGGAAATGGATCGTGCTGCTGATATGGATCGTTCGGGGCGTGGCCTTGCCAGGGATGCTGAGTTGAGGGCCGAGTAAGTAGGAGTTATGATGTATATCAGCTGTGGTTGAACTAAAGGTTGGTTGACGCAGAGCCCTCGATCGAATCAACACCTTCATGGTGGAAAACGCGAAGCTCTACTGGGAGCACGCAGCGATGACCACGATTACCATCGGTGTTGCCCCTGACCCTCAGAACCCAGAGAAGATGAAGAGCAGGGTGTGAGTGTTGTTGTTTATGAGTGTTTGCTTTGCCTGACGATGCCATGTTTATGCAGTGTTGCCTACGGCCAGGACGCAAACGGCAGGCTTGTCACAGACGTTGACCCCACCCTTGCTGGGAAGATCGTGAAACAGTTGAGGTCGTGGAGCAAGACGAGTCTCTTCAGTACGTCTCCCATTGGATCTCGTTGAATTGAACTGACTTCACCTTCTACTAGCCCCCGAGCGATTCGCGGCTGCGCTCGCTGAGAAGGAGGAGCGCATCATCAAGCTCGAAGAAGAGCAGTCGAATGACCTTGGGCCGAAGAAGGAACAGCGGGAGGTTGAGTCGGAAGCCGACGACGAGCCACCGAAGAACGTCGACCACGTAGCGAAGAACGTCGACAAGCCAGTCAAGGAACCGGCCACTTCCAAAGCCCGCACTCACCCGACAGGCACCGCCAAGGCCGTCCCTCCCCCTGCCACAGCCAATCCCGCTCCTCCCCCCATCGATAGGCCCGTTCCTCCTCCCGTCAACAAGCCCATCGCCGGAGGTCCCGCTGCGGGGGAGGCAAAGCTTGTCAAGCCTCGAGCACGCCCTGTCGTTCCGATAGAGAAGGCGAATCTCGCCTCCTCCGCAACATCACTCCCAGCCCCGCCCACCGCACCTGCCGTTATTAATGTAGAACGATGCAAGTATGACCCACTGTAAGTGGGGAGAGTTCGATGTTAGATTGAAAGTAAGTAGGGTATACAAGATACGCACCTGTAAGTGGGGAGAGTTTGATGGGGACTCACCCACTTACAGTGTGGACTATATACTGTAGAGAACAATAGATAACCTATATACGGAACAATAAGAAAGAACAATAGACGTTCCATAAGTAGAGAACAATAGTAGTGAATGGAGATAAGGTGGAGATAAGAGAACAATAAGTGCGAGTATAATGGGAATAATACAAGGTGGTTGTTGTTCTCTGTAGAACAATAGAAGATAAGTAAAACGTTCGAAATAGAGGTATTCTTTGTAGAGATAGAGTTGACATGAGCATTGTCTTCTAACACACCCCCTCAATGTAATGTCTCTGTATCTACTCGAGTCCAAGAGCAAGTCGATGACGCTCAATAGCAGGTTTGGGTAAAGGTTTAGTAAATATATCGGCGATCATATCGGTAGTAGATAAAAAGTGAACAGTAATGTCGCCTCGCTTGATAGCATCCCGAATCCAATGCATCTTTATATCGATGTGCTTCATTCGGCTGTGGAGCTCTGGGTTCCGGAGAACCTTGAGTGCGGATTGGTTGTCGACCATGAGTGGTGAGGGAGTAGAGACGTCGTGACCAAGTTCCTTCAGGAGTGTGCGCATCCAGATGATGTCCCTTCCAGCGCTCGACGCAGAGACGTACTCTGCCTCTGTTGAGGAGTCTGCCACCGTCGATTGCTTCTTTGCCGACCAACTAACTGCTCCTGATCCCATTTTAATGACAAATCCAGATGTGGATCGTCGCGTGTCAAGGCACCCAGCATGATCTGCGTCGCTGTATGCTTGAAAGAGTTCCGAAGACATCTTGCTACCATTGTTACGATAGGTGAGCTTCAGATCTTTGGTTCCCTTGAGGTAACGGAATAGGTGCTTGACTGCTTTCCAATGCATAGGTCCGGGGTTGGAGTTGTATTGGGCTAGTTTGGCAACAGCGTAGGCGATGTCAGGGCGTGTCGCAATCATAAGGTATATCAGGGCACCGATGGCATTCATGTATGGGACGTTCTTCATCATCTCGTCGTCAGCCTTGTTTGGAATGTACTTGGTGAGAGTAGCACCGCTTCCTGGATCCATTGGAGTTCCTACTGGGTAGCAGTCCTCCATCTTGAATCGCGCAAGCATGTCGAGGATGTATTGAGTCTGGGATAGGCGCATGACTCGGTTCTCGCGGTCGTAGTCAACCTTGATTCCAAGCAGGTACGAGGTGGGTCCGAGATCCTTGATCTTGAAGACCTTGGCAAGGGAGTCCTTGAGCCATTGGATCTTCTCCTGGCTTTTCGAGGTTATGGTGATGTCGTCAACGAAGACTGGTACAACAATGCGGGTCCCATCCATCTCCCAGACATAGATAGCCGGGTCAGATTTTATTTGGGTGAATCCGATCGCTTCAAGCTCTGATGCTAGCTTTTGGTACCATAGTCGTCCGCTCTGTTTCAAGCCATATAAACCTTTCTTCAGCCGGCACACCCATCTCCGTCCCTTTGAGTCTGGATTCTTGATCTCAAACCCTGGCGCTTGCTCCATGTAGACTTCATATTGCTCCTCGATTGTTCCGTTGAGGTAGGCATTGTCGACGTCAATGGTTTCGATGAAGTGTCCTTCCATGGCTGCTTGGGCGAAGATCGCGCGGATTGATGTGAGACGAGATGCAGGTGCCCATGTCTGATCGTAGTCTACTCCAGGCATTTGGGAGTATCCCTTGGCGACAAGTCGAGCCTTGTAGCGGTCGATTGTGCCATCTGCCTTTCGTTTGATGAGGAAGACCCATCGTGATCCGACGACCTTTCGTCCCTCTGGTAGTTCGACTAGTTCCCAAGTGCCATTGGTGGTTAGGGCGTCAATCTCAACCTGTGCTGCGGTCTGCCAGTGTTCACCATCTGGTCCTGCAAAGGCTTCCCAGTGTGTCCGAGGCGCATCTCCTGGACGGCGTGTAGCCGCTCCTAGTGCTTTGTCCTGTGCCATGTAGAATGCCATTTCCATGCCTTGGTTGAGAGTCAGGGTCTCTTCCAGGGGGACGTGGTATAGACTGATGAGAGAATCAAGTATACTGGTGGCACGTAGTGCATCTTCCATGTCTACAGGTTCGTCGTCAGGGTCAAAGTCCTCAGCTGCAATTGGTTGTACAGGTTCGTCGTCATCATCGTCGTCTTCATCCTCATCCTCATCCTCTGTTTCGGGTAGCTGATTGTTTCTCTGTGCACCCCCTCGATCTGCTACCTGTTCACCCCCTTCACGCCTGGCTACTGGAATTGTACCGCGTCTCCCTTTTCCACTCGCGAGTTGGTAGTCCTTGACGGTCGTTGCCGTTTTTCGTACAGGCCGGGAGCTTTGTGCTACTAGCGGTGGAGCTTTTGGAACTTTCGCCTTGCGAGGGATTGATTCGCGAGGGGGAGGGGGAGGTGGCCGGGTGCGTTTCTGGGCAGGTGCTGGAGGTGCGACCAGTGCTGGAGGAGGTAGTTCTGGGAACATGGGTCCATCCTCAGCTGGTGCAGGGAGCCCTGGGAACAAGGCAGGTATTGGTAGCAGCTGTTTCGTTGAGGGAGTAGATGAGGGATCCCGTTTCGTAGGAGTAGGTGGAATTGACGGATGGACAGACGGTTGCTGTGTGGCTGGCGTTTTAGGCTCAGTCTTAGGAGGTCGCTCGGGAGTCCGAGGTGCTGCTTGGTCTCCATCGTCATCATTGTCGCTCTCGTCTGATCCATCATCTGGATGGTCATGGGGAGGCGGTGGTGGCGCGATGGGAGCATGAGGTGGTGCAAGAGGTGGATTCTCCGGTTCAAGATCGGTGTCTGGCCAGATGTCCCTAATGCCTATAGGCGTGTATGCCTGTTCGTTCCCTACGGTCGAGAGACCAGGGAAGGTGCTTTCAGCGAAGATAACATCTCGGGATATGGTGATCTTCTTCGTCACTGGATTGTAGCATTTCCAGCCTTTGTAGCCTGGTTCAAAGCCAATAAAGACACAAGGCTCTGTGTGTGACTGGAGGTTCTTGCGGTCCTTGCGCGATACATGGACGTATACGCGGCAGCCAAATACTCGGTGCATGGACAGATCGGGCTTTGCTTTATGCCAGACTTCATAGGAGGTAGTATTCGATAATGTAGAGGATGGGGTCGCATTCAGGATGTCTGTGTAATAGAGTACAGCTGCACCCCAGAACATCATGGGAAGGCGTGCTTGGTTGAGCATGGCAATGACCCCTTCAGTCAGTGTGCGATTGAGTCGTTCGCTGACACCGTTCTGTTGAGGTGTGGCTTTAACTGTGTGTTGCCGTGCGATCCCAAGTCCCTTGCACCATTGAATGAAGTCGTTCCCCATGTATTCCCCCCCTTTATCATCACGAAGTTCCTTGACCTTTGTGCCGAGCTTTCGCTCACTCTTGGCAACAAAGTCTTTGAAGGCTTGGAATGCGTCACTCTTGTGTTTCAGGAGGGTGACCTCCTTGAACCGTGAGTGGTCATCAATGAATGTGATCCAGTATCGATAGCCAATTGGTGTTTGTACAGTAAGGGGTCCATGGAGGTCCGAGTGAATCCGTCCAAGGAGCTCTGTTGAGCGATTCGCTGATAGCTTTGGGAATGGATCCCGATGTTGCTTCCCTGCAATGCAGTGTTTGTTACGCTTTGCTTCACATGATATATAATATGTGCTATATTTTTGTTTTCGGTCTAGGACTTATTTCTTTTCTTTTGGCCAAACTCTTTTGTATTATTATTTGTGTTTTGGTTAAGTAGTTGACTTTTGATGACTTGTTATGACGATTATTGAGTCATCTTATTTATGACTCATACTCGACTCATCCTTAGTCTGCCTAGACTAAGTATGACTTGTCTTTGACTGTAATCGACTCATAGTAATATTGACTCATAGTTATGAATGACTCTTAGCGACTAGTATTCATGGGTATATAAACCCTATAGATTAGACCCATGTACTTTAGCTTGTTATACTTTTTCCCCGTTATCGAATAGTGCCTTGTGCCAAAACCCAAAGACAACTAAGAGAGCAAGCCAATTAAGCCAATAAGACAACGACCAACGCCTAAGCCCAAGCGAGCTATCGTCAACATAGTTCTTGGTAGTATCAGCTACAACGATCGTCAACATCGTACTCGATACCTAAGTTAAGTAATCATTGCATCATTGACCATTGACCTGCCCAGAGTCGACCAATTGTCGGACACTTGTCCAACTCCCTCATCGAGGTCGTAACAGAATAACAAGCTCCACAATTACGTTGCCCTCATCAACGAGCGCAACAACGGCTCGCCCAACACGTCTGCCTCAGGTTCTCCAAAAACTTCTTCAACAACTTCGTCTAATCAAGAACTCTCCTGCATCGACCACGTCCACGCATTCGACTACATCAGTAAAGTTGACACTTCACTTGACGATTCATCTCAACCGGGAGTACCGACCTGGTACCGGTGTTATTATCAACCTTGTCCACACAGACTCGATAACCCGCTCGAGAATCAACTAATAGAAGCAGGATCCAGACCAGTAACCGATAAAGACGAACACAACGAGGAACTTGTTAAGAAATCCAAGGAGAAACGAGAAGCATACGAGAAGCAACATAAGGCAACTCGTGACAGATACAGAGTAATTGAAGAAGAAGCAAGGATCAACGCCACTAGGGAATACAACCAAAAGCAAAAGGTTGAAAAGCTTAAAGAAGCCGAAGAACAGATCGAAAAGGATCTAGAAGACGCCAAATTAGCCGAAGAAGCAGCACAGAAACTCGAAGAAGATCGAGAACAAGCAGAGAAAGAACTTAAAGCCAAACGAGAATTCGAAGCAGAACTCGCCAGAAAGCTTCTAGAAGAACAAGCATCTTCCAAAGGAAAAGGAAGAGCAACCAAGCCTTACAGCCGCCCAACTTCCAAGAAAGGATCCAGAACTAATACACCAGGAGGATCAAGGAAGTCATTCGAACCACCACAACAGATTCAAAGACAAGAATCTATCAAAGAAGTAAAAGAAACCGAATCCCCACCTAAAGTCGAACTCGTAGACGAAGACATCGACATGGTTGACTCCACTTCTATCAATGTCACCAGCACTAACTCCGAAGCCAAAGTGAATGTCAAGAATTACAATGGAGACCGAAATGATTTTCTTACATTCAAAGACTCTCTTTCTCTTTTCTTCGATTACTACGAAGAGCAATACAAAGACAAAGATAGGAAGAAAGTCATCTTCGTACTATCCAAACTCACTGATGGAGAAGCCGAAGTATGGAGGAAACTATACATGGATTCAGAGGAATACAAAACCGACAAATACAAAGACTTTTGGGACAAATTCGAGAAGAACTTCAGGAAAAAGTACGTACAGGATGATGCCCTATACTACTTGAAGAACAAGAAGCAAGACAAAGAAAGCGCACAAACTTTCATTACCAATTGGAGACAAATTGCTGCCGCAGCAAACTTCTCCCTTGTCAACAACGACCGAGTCGCACTAGACTACCTAAAAGGCGTGCTCAAACCGGCAATAGTTGACAAAATGAAGTCTTATTTAGATGAACCCGAAACTTTCGAAGATTGGGTGGAGAAGGCCATCCTTTCTGATGGAAAGTGGAGGAGGGAGAAGGAACAACGAATGGGGCTGTCAAGACCATTCGCATCGCAAGGATTCAGACCAAACCCTGGAAGACAAATTACCAGAGATCCAAATGCCATGGATGTCGACGCGATTACCACCGAAGAAAGAAGAGAACTCCTAAACAAAAAAGCATGCTTCAACTGCCGAAAGGAAGGTCACTTCGCCAGGGACTGCCGTTCCCCAAGGAGAAATCAGGGATATCCACCACGGTACGGATCTCAATCAGGAAACTACGTACCGAGACAACGACCACCCCCAAATGACCAAAACAACCGACAAGTTTCCACACTTTCCACTAAGAAAGTTCCTATCCAAGAAGCAGCAGTCAACATTCACTCCCTTCTATGCCAGTATACGGGAGAAGAAGAAAGGGAAATCTTCGCCAAATTCCAAGAACTTTCCATTGGAAAGATGGAGGATTTTCAGTGAAGGAGGAAAACTCGACTATCTCTCCATCGCTGTGCATCCGATCCATGCTGATAGCCGAAATAAGAAACCAAAGCATGCACATTCCCATCACGATTATTCACGACGACAGAACCATCACGACTCAAGGTTTTATTGACTGCGGAGCAGGAGGAAAATTTATCGATGAAAAATTTGCCCAAAGAAATCAATTGCCCATCACGAAGCTTCGATATCCCCTCGAAGCGAAGAACGTGGATGGAACACCCAACAAATATGGAACGATTACCCATTATGTACGACTACCTCTCACGATTGGCAAGAAAACGAAGAAACACCAGCTTTTAATTTGTGGCTTGGGAAAACAGACACTAATTTTAGGCTTTCCATGGCTTCAAGATGAAAACCCCATGATCGATTGGAAACTTGGAACTCTTACTTGGCGAGATACCGAGATCAACGCCATTCCAATCGAAATTCCAGAAACCGAAATCGACACTAACATCAACATTGTTGACACCGATACTGAAATAGAAATCGAAGTCTACTTCTACGATGAAGACGTAGAAGAAGAATACACCCACGTTCATATCGCAAGAACCACACTATCGCGCAAACTCATCCTCCCCAAATACTCCGAACTTCCCGATGAATTTGATGAGTTTGACGACTTCGATGATGAAATCGAAGAGAAAACCGAAGCAGAAATCAAGGCCAAATTACCGGAAGCGTACCATGAATTTTTCGACGTGTTTAGCAAGAAAAACGCCGATAAATTCCCAGCCAGCACGAAATATGATCATGCGATCAACGTTAAAAACACCTTCGACCCAAGAAGAATGAAACCATACATACTCTCGCCAGATCAAGAAAAGGAGGTTAAAGACTTCCTTAAAGAAAACCTAAAATTAGGACGCATTCGACCATCGCGATCCCCAATGGGATCACCAGTATTTTTTGTGAAAAAGAAGAATGGAAAACTTCGACTTTGTCAGGACTATCGATACCTAAACGAACACACGATATCAGACGCCTACCCCATTCCCAGAATAGATGATCTTTTAAAAAGATTCCAGAAGGCGAAATACTTTTTCAAGATCGACTTGAAATGGGGATACAACAACGTCCGAATCAAAAAAGGAGACGAATGGAAGGCAGCTTTTATGACTCAAGGCGGACTGTTCGAACCCACAGTCATGTTCTTTGGTCTAAAGAACTCACCACCCACCTTCCAACGACTCATGGATGACGTCATTCACGAACACGACGAAATCGAAGAACCACCAAAAATGGAATTAACAAGAACCAACAATGTCAGGGACATTGTTCACGCACATGAAGAACTAGAAGAAGCACCATGGGTGGAAGTATACATGGATGATGTATTAGGAGCAGGAGAAACTAAGGAACAATGCCGAAAAGAAGCCAAACGCACTTTGGCTAAACTCAGGAAAGCAGGACTACCAGCCAATATCGACAAATGCGCTTTCGAAGTAGAAGAAGTGGATTTTCTTGGATTTATCATTGGACATGGGAAAATCCGCATGGATCCAGACAAGATCAAAGGACTAACCGAATGGCCAGTTCCCACCAAACTGAAAGAACTCCGATCATTCTTAGGCTTTGGAAACTTCTATCGAAGGTTCATCAAAAACTACTCAAAAATAGCAGTACCGCTACACGCTCTACAAGGAAAGGATGTTCCATTCGTTTGGTCTGACGAATGCAACATAGCCTTTAACACCCTCAAGGAGAAATTCACATCATACCCTGTCCTACATCTCCCAGATCCGGACAAACCTTATCAAATCGAAGCAGACGCATCCAAACACGCCTCAGGAGCCGTCCTGACTCAATTAGACGAAAACGGAGCAAGACATCCGATATGTTTTATGTCCAAAACATTCGATAGCGCTCAAAGAAATTACGAAATATACGATAGGGAACTACTTGCCATAATTCGAGCACTAGAAGAATGGCGACCATTCATTCAAGGTTCTCCTTTCACAACCACGGTATATTCCGACCATCAGAATCTTACCTACTGGAGAAACCCACAACGACTCAGCCCTAGACAAGCAAGGGCATGTCTCACGTTGTCAAAATACGATTTTGAATTGAAACATCAAGCTGGGACTAAGATGTTCCAATCAGACGCTCTATCGAGAAGACCGGATCTATGTCAAGACGATGAAGACCCAAAGGAAGTTACCATGCTTCCAGAAAACCTATTTGTGAATTTGATTGACACCGCTCTTCAAGAACAAATTCTCAACTCCGACAAAATGGAACAAGAAGCAACGGACGCTCTGAGACTCATTTTGGAGGAAGGACCCACTGACCTCCAGAATGACTTAGAAGACTGGACCATTGAAACCAAAGACGACAGACATATGCTATTTCGTAAAGGAAAAGCGTATGTCCCTGAAGATATTGAACTAAGAAGAAAAATAGTAAAACTACATCACGACGCAGCAACGGTTGGACACCCTGGAGAATTAGGAACATTCAACGCCGTTAGAGAACATTACTGGTGGCCAGGAATGAGGAAATTCGTTAAAGCGTACGTCAAAGGATGCGCCGAATGCCAACAGTTCAAAATCAACCGACAACCAGTGAAACCAACGCTACTTCCCATCGTTGGTCCCGAGTCAAATCGCCCATTCACTCAGCTATCAATAGATTTTATCACCGATCTACCGACATCAAAGGGATATGACTCAATCATGGTCGTGGTAGACCATGGGCTTACAAAGGGGGTAATTTTAGAACCCTGCAACAAGACTATTACAGCAAAACAGACAGCTGACGCATTTATCCGCCGTGTCTTTACCGATTACGGCCTACCGGATAAACTTATTTCCGATCGAGGCCCTCAATTCGCCGCCAAAACCTTCCGAGACCTTCTAGAAAAGCTAAAAATAGACTCTTCGTTATCAACCGCCTTTCATCCGCAAACCGATGGAGGTACCGAACGAGTCAACCAAGAGATAGAAGCATATCTTTCTATCTATTGTTCTGCGAACCCGTCGACTTGGAGTCAAGCTTTACCAATACTGCAGTTCGTTCACAACTCTAGAAGACATGCGGATAGAACACACACCCCATTTGAGTTGATCATGGGCACACAACCTCGTGCCCTACCCGAAGCATTCGATAAAACCAACTTCCCTGCGAACGAAGAACGATTCAAAGACCTTCAGAAGTCAAGAAATGAAGCCTTATCCGCTCATGAACTCGCACGAAGTCGCATGATAGAACGAACATCCAGAACATGGAAGCCCTTCAAAGTCAACGACGAAGTATGGCTTGAAGCAAAGAACTTGAAGCTTCATTACCGATCAAAGAAGATGCAACCCAAACGTTTGGGACCATTCAAAGTGATAGAGATCATAGGGTCTAGGGCATACCGCCTAGAACTTCCTAGTCAATGGAAGATTCACAACGTCTTCCATATCTCGCTTCTATCACCTTTCAAGACCACCGATACCCACGGCCCATCATATCCGCAGCCACCACCTGACGTTATCAATGGAGAAGAAGAGTACGAAGTGGAAGGAATCATCAATCACCGAGTCAAACGCAATGGAGAAAAAGAATTTCTCATCAAGTACCTCGGATACGATGAGAATGAGTCAAAGTGGCTAAGAGAGGACGAACTAGGAAACTGCCAAGAGATCCTGGACGAGTATAAAGAGGACAACGGTCTGTCATTCTAAACTTCAGCCAGTTCATCCTGTCTACCCCACTCCACCACCCAAAGCCAGTTCCTCTTCACAACATCTTATCCTTTCTCAAAATGTTCAACTCTACTTCCACCACCACCTACGAGACTGCCCCCCAGAATTACGACATCATCATCGGGACCGTCGTCCCCAACCTCCCTCAGAAGCCAGCCACCGTCCCCGACTACGGCTATGCCGTCGCCAACGATGTCATCATGCTCCCAAGGCGTGCCTTCCCCGCCGACCTCAACACCTGCGATCTCCGCACCGCCTTCACCCCCGCCGAAATTTACGTTGCCGAAGCCAAGATTAGGGAGATGAGGACGGTGAAGGATGTCATCAACCAGACGGGACCAACGGGGGTCTTGTTTGGTGCCGCCAAGTACAACAACCCCGACGCCCATTGGGGCCACGCTCTGGAGGAGATCGAAGCCGCCGAGAAATGGGAGGAGGAGTTGAAGGAGATCAAGGTGGCGGCGTTCGAGGCTGCGGGGAAAGTCCCCCAGTCATTCCTGAATGTTCTCGAGACGAAGTTGATGGGGGCCGAAACCAGGAGGAAATTCGCCACGAACACCATCGAAACCAACATTGCCGAGGTCCGCGCTGCCGTCCGCCGGGCCCATCTTTACCTCCGCGAATTCGACTACCGCAACGTAGTCTACGGCCAAGTCAAGATGTATTCTCTTACGAAGGAGGATAAGATGAAGCGCAGGGTGGCCACCTGCACGGCCTGCAAGCAACCCGGCCACTGGCAGGTCGACCACACCAAGTGGACTTGCATCCACTGCAAGAAGACGGCGGCGGGCCACTACCCCTTCGATTGCCCCCAGAAGCCCAAAAAGCTTCGCCGCTCCAACCGCATCCGAAACCGCAACAACAAGAAGAAGGAGGAGAAGGTCGAGATTGACACGGAATGGAAGTACGAGACGGGTTGGGGAGATGACGGGAATTGGGGACCCGACTACCCCTCTACTACGGTTTGAATCAGTGTTTCAAAGTTTGAAAGGGGGGTAATGTTACGCTTTGCTTCACATGATATATAATATGTGCTATATTTTTGTTTTCGGTCTAGGACTTATTTCTTTTCTTTTGGCCAAACTCTTTTGTATTATTATTTGTGTTTTGGTTAAGTAGTTGACTTTTGATGACTTGTTATGACGATTATTGAGTCATCTTATTTATGACTCATACTCGACTCATCCTTAGTCTGCCTAGACTAAGTATGACTTGTCTTTGACTGTAATCGACTCATAGTAATATTGACTCATAGTTATGAATGACTCTTAGCGACTAGTATTCATGGGTATATAAACCCTATAGATTAGACCCATGTACTTTAGCTTGTTATACTTTTTCCCCGTTATCGAATAGTGCCTTGTGCCAAAACCCAAAGACAACTAAGAGAGCAAGCCAATTAAGCCAATAAGACAACGACCAACGCCTAAGCCCAAGCGAGCTATCGTCAACATAGTTCTTGGTAGTATCAGCTACAACGATCGTCAACATCGTACTCGATACCTAAGTTAAGTAATCATTGCATCATTGACCATTGACCTGCCCAGAGTCGACCAATTGTCGGACACTTGTCCAACTCCCTCATCGAGGTCGTAACAGTGTTTGCAGGTGTCGTTGAGTTCCGTGCCCTCCTTCACCAGGATGCCAGTGGCCAAGTCTTGGCGCATAAGCGTCTCCAGACGATCCTTCCCAATGTGCCCTAACCTTTGATGTAATAGTTCCTTCTCGATCTTGGAGATGTAGGCTGCCTCTGTCTCCGTGTTTTCGAGCGTTGTCCCATTGAGAGAGCCAACAGTTCCGTCGATGGTAGCTGTTAGGAGTAGCTCGCCATTCTTGAAGAAGTCAAGCGAGTCTCCTTCAATTACGACACGCATTTTGCTCTTCTTAACAACGGAGAGGATCGAGAATAGGTTATTGCGAAGTGCGGGAACATATAGTACATCGTTGAATATCACAGTCTGACCAACTTTTCCGTATATACGAGGCGTGAAACGTACTTCCCCCTTTCCTGTAGCCCAGACGATCTCGTTGTTGGCGAGAGACACAGCAATTTTCACCGCAACCATGTTACGGATCCACTTGCGATTGGGTGTCATATGTGAGGTTGCACCTGAGTCTGGGTTCCAGGAAGTATTAGTGGGGTTGTTACGAGCTCGACGGATAAGGGGACTTGCGATGTGGGCAACAGTGGCCATCATGACGTTCTCCTCAGCAGACGCAGCTGTGGTAGGCGTCTCGGCGATCTTGGCCTTCTGGGAGTTCTGGACGCGGCAGTCCTTGTCCTCGTGCGTGTTCTGCCAACCGTGGACCTTGCACCTGTACTTCGCCTTCTTCTTCGGGGAAGCTGTAGCTACCTGAAGAGCGGCGGACGTCCCCTCAGCAAGCTGAGTGTTGCGAGCGAGGGAGTCGGCCTTGCGAAGGTGATCGAGGACTTCAAGGGGATTGTCGTCCCCAGTGGAGATGTGGTTGAGCGTATTGCGGAGGATGGTGTCATCCTTGCCAAGACCAATGGGGATCATGCTGATCGCAAGATCGCGCGCGAGATGAGCAGCCGTGTATCCTTCCTCGAAAGCAGAGGGCGTAAGGAGTTCACTTGCTCCCCGACTGGTGGATTGAATCGTCGTCGTTGCTCCGTCCGATGTCGTTTGGGAGGAGATGGTGACGGACCGTGTCGTCTCTGCAAGGTATTCTGCTCCTTGCGGGAGGAGTGCGGTGAGACGTGAGGCGTGTGCCATGCAACGCGATCCGAAGTCGGAGTAGGTCTCCTTCTCGAAGCCCGAGGACCTCATGCGAAGTGCCATCATTTCCTGGAGGACACTGATACGAGAGCCAGAAGTCTTGGGCTGGTAGGTTTCCAAGAGCTTCTCCCAGATAGCAGCGATGTCGGTGACTTGGATGCCAGAGAGGATGGTCTCGAGTTGGGAGTGGTCGAGAGTAGACCGGACGTAGCCGATGAGCTTGGAGCGGCGACTGGCATAGTCGGACTTGACCTTGTCGTCGGCATTGCTCCCAGGTTTTTTCTCTTCCCCAGTGAGGATGCCGTAGGCGTTGAGGTCGAAGGCCTTGTTCTCGACAGTGAACTTCCACTGCTGCACAGTGTAAGCCGTGAGCATGATGGGTGAGGCCGTAGTGGTAGAGTCCATGATGGTAGGTGATGAAGAATGGGAGAGGATAAAATGATAGGTACGAAACGATAAGAGATAGGTGATAGGTAAAGTGCCCGTGATTTTGTAGGTAAAACGGACCAATGCGTAGATATCCTAAAAAGGAGTTGAAGTTTTACACTAAGATCCGCAGAGGGAACCCCGCTGTCACTTTGAGTACCGGTTACTGAAAGCGTTTGGATGGAGGGAGCGCTACCGTTGCGTCGTTTCCCCAGTCCAACCGAATCAGGCCTCTCAAAGAAGGATCGCTACTCTAATTCCGCAGACGGTAAGCGTCTGTGGACTTCCTGATAGCTTCCTTCCCGTAGTGGGAACGCTTGCCGCGGGGTAGAAGGTGGTAATGGAAGTTGATACGTACTCCTGAGTATCAGGAGGGGTAGTGGAATGTAAGTAGCGAAACGTAAATAGCGAAAGTGAAGATAGTGAAAATGTGAAGGGAGATAGGCTTCAGGTGGAGATATCACACGAGAAGAGGCCGTAGGCTATGGGCGATCGAGGGGCAGTGGAGCGGTTACCACGGTGTCTGATAACGGATGGCGTGATCAGAGGAGCCCGGGGCTCATAACTTGTAGAACGATGCAAGTATGACCCACTGTAAGTGGGGAGAGTTCGATGTTAGATTGAAAGTAAGTAGGGTATACAAGATACGCACCTGTAAGTGGGGAGAGTTTGATGGGGACTCACCCACTTACAGTGTGGACTATATACTGTAGAGAACAATAGATAACCTATATACGGAACAATAAGAAAGAACAATAGACGTTCCATAAGTAGAGAACAATAGTAGTGAATGGAGATAAGGTGGAGATAAGAGAACAATAAGTGCGAGTATAATGGGAATAATACAAGGTGGTTGTTGTTCTCTGTAGAACAATAGAAGATAAGTAAAACGTTCGAAATAGAGGTATTCTTTGTAGAGATAGAGTTGACATGAGCATTGTCTTCTAACAATTAACGACAGCACGGTACCCCCAGCTTCCCAACCTCCTCCCGCCAATGGGGTTGGAGTCGGCCAGAAGGACCAGGGCAATGGTGACGGCGAGAACGACGACGATGTTGACGACCGAAAGCTCGGTCGCGATCCGGCCATGGTCGACACGCTCCTATCTTTCGGCGACGAGGAGAGTGACGTCGACAACCACGACGACACTGACGACACCGACTTCATGCTCGACGACCTCGAGATCCCTCTCATCGACGGCGACGATCCCATGACCCATGCCGCTGGAGATAAGCCTTCCGACGAAGACAACGACAAGCCCGCCGATGAAGAGTTCGACGTCAAGCAATTCTGGGGTCAGCTCGAGACCAATATTCCCAAGCCGCCGGCTGGAAGGGAGAAGGGAGAGGCGGAGACGCCTGGGTGAGTTTCTGTCACCACTATCTCATGGATCGCTAACCTAAATCTTGATACCCACCTCCTACCCTCAATCCGTCGCCACAATGCCTTCGACTACCCCTCCTGTCAACCCTCAACTCCCTCTCTACGTCCCTCCCTACCCTCGACTCCAGAACGACGGAGCCCGGCAAGGCACGTGCCCAGGCTAAGCCAAAGGGTGGAAAGAAGAAGGCAAACGGACCCGGCAAGTCGAAGGCTACACCAGCTGGGAAACCGACTTCGCCCACCAATGCTGACCCTGCTCCGACTACCGAAGACAACACTGGGTTAGAGACTGCGAAGCCGAAGGCAAGGAAGAGGAAGGCACCACCCGCGCCCGTCCCTTCAGTCAAGGAAAGTCGATCCAAGCGTACACGTGTCGCAAAGACCTTGAGTGACGGGACAGTCTTCGCGGGCTCCTCTCGTAAGTCATTGCCCACTGTGTCTGATACGGCTGCACCGAAGACTGCGGAGAAGAAGTCTGTGGGAGCCAAGGCGAAGGTGGCGACGAAGAAAGGGGGCTCCAAGTAGGTATCCTTACAGTATTGTTGTGGATGGTGTGAATATAAACATTGTGCGGACGGGATAAAATGTTGCTCAACGACCTTGGTGACTGGTGGTTTCGTTCGATACCCCACGTAAGTCATGGTTTATCATACACCTCTATAAGCCTGGGCAAGTTGAGCAGATAGATGTGGAGAAGCTCTTGCCAAAAAGAATACATTGCACTGGGATCGAACCCGAGCGTTTGACAAGATACGCAGGAGGAAGGCCGACGACCACGACCACTGGACTACCGAGGTCTTACTAGATAAGAAAGGTAGTGAATTAGAGAGCACTGTGTTCGCCGATACGTAGAAAACACCAAGTTCGCCCATAACATGGGCCGGGGTGCTTAAAGAAGTTTAGGAGGGTAGCTAGGAGGAGAGGGTTGCGAGATCCATACATGTCTCAGGTCGAAACGGTGAGGAGTAGTGAACCACTGGATGTTGATGATCACAGAGGAGTGTTGGTGAGTTATCACCCCACAGTGCACAATGGATCACGAAGGACACCGCCATCGAGCGCCAGTGATTCTTCACGGTTTTGTCACTGAAGTAAGAACTCGGTCAATAGACTACCCAAAGCGCTCGAAAAACGCGGTTGGAAGCCCGCAAAAATTGAGTCCTGAGCATGCATGATATGATAAATCACCGGGGCGGTGATGCATCGTCTGGCGGGCCCAAATGAGCGCCCGAGGGCGAACCCCACCAAATCGGGGTCACGACGATGCATGATGCATCATAGGGCGGACCCAAAGAGGCGCGCAGGTATCCCCAGTGATGCATCATCTGTGGGAACGCAAAAAGGGGCAGCGAACCCCATAAAACTGAACACGGCGATTCATGATGCATCACCTGGACGATACCCATGGCGATGCATCATCCGGCGGGCCCAAAAAAGCGCAGTGGAAATGGCACAAAAATTGTACCCAGGTGATCCATCATCCGAAGGATCAGCAAACGACGCGGGGTGGAGCCCCTAAAAATTAGGCGCCGGTGATGCATCACCCAACGCGTGCACAAAATCCATCCGGAAACATCACCAGCAGCACCCGAGCATGCGGGGCTATATCCCCGAGGAAAATACCCACAATGATCCGGCATCAACTGCCGGCGGGTAAATTTTAGGTGATGCATCGATGCATCATGAACAAAAGGGCGGGACGAGGGGGCGGGGTGCACAGCGCGCGCCAGCGTGACAGTCACGATCAACCGTGATGCCCAGGGATCATGAATCACAAGGGGCGAGCACCCTAACGTTCAATAGTATATAATACCAATAGCACCCCTAATAGTACCCCTACCCTATATGTATACGGGCAACACATGATGCATCACAGGGCCATTATATGGTAACAAGCGCCCGTGATGCATGATATGGCTCCGCTCATTATGCACACCTGATGCATCATGATGGCTGATCCATGTGATGTTAACATCATGCGCGAGTACTGTGGCAGGCTGGATTCCTTATCGCGCCGGGGGATGGCCGGTCCCACAGGCACTGGCACAAGACGCCGAGCTGGATGTCGGACCTCAAGGAAATGAGTTCGGCATTCCAGATGATGCTCCATCAAATTGGTCTTGGGCCTTTCCTTGGAATTGGTCAACAATAGGGGGTCTAAATGGTCTCCCGTGCGGCAAACATTGTCAGTCGCGTCGTCTGAAACGCTGTCGACATCGGATTCATGGTCGCTCGCTGCACCATCGAACAGTTCCTCCTCAATTAGGTCCGCTTCCGCAATCACGAGTGGAAAAGTATCAATTACCCGTTCCTTTTTCGGTAACAGTTTCTTGTCAACCTGGGCTACGAAATCCCACAGGGTAAGATTCGACAGTTCCGAGGATCAATGCATGTAGTCTTCAAGCGGGGTTCCTCGGGACATAGCGTGTCCAGCTTCGTTGAATTGAACATGGATCGAATCATCCTCACGGAACCACTCGAAGTCTTGATCTACCCCGTCCAGGATGGCCTTCGAGCGAGCATCCACATAGTCATCCACGGATGGCCAGTACAGGGAGCGAAACTGATGGCTTGTGTAGTAGTCGCCTCTGCCCATAATGTAATGCATCACCTGTTGGGCGCTTAATTCCTGTTGCCCCACCATCGCAAATGCGCATTTGTGTAGGAGAGATTTGGCACGATTTGTGGTGTCGTAAAAATGGTTGTCTGGATCCCCAAGCCTCTTGATGGCCAATTCAAGTGTTGCGTATGCGGCATAGGTCTTCATAGGGGTCTTCGTGATATAATCGGTGATATAATACAGTACTGCCTTTGCAGCGGTCCCTGAACCAACGAATTTGATGTCCATATTGTTCCTCAACGCCTCCAGCATTGGCTCATTAAAGTTATTGACCAGACCATCCAGTTTCCTCAAAAAGAGTTCACCCGTCTCAGAGTCAAAGTAAGTTTTGGGCTCAGTATTGTCGGCATGCAGTTTAAAACGGCAGGTTTGTGGGATATTCTTACCACGGCAGTGATTATAACAGGTCGCTGAATGTTTGTGACGCTGACTCCGGTTGGCTACACAGTGTAAATCCTTTCGCCGCAGCGTTTGGTGATCTGCATCCCCGTGGGGGTGAAGACCCCTGACCGACGCGGGGTGTACTCTGCTCAATGGAATAGACGCGTGGGGGGCACAATCATCTGGAACGGAAGTGGTGATGGCATCGTCGAGGTAATCCACCATTCGTCGTTGGAAGTCGGGGTCGGAAAGGACGCGATCCTTTAAACTATTTGGGTCTAAAGACCCGTGCATCCAAACTAACATATGGCAATGAAGTGTGCCTCTGCCTTGGGCTTCAACAAGTCCATAGTAGCCGCTGACATGACCGAGGACCCCGCTTCGCGTGCCTTTAGTTTGCGAGTCGTACCCCAATAGAGCGGAAATAAAAGCATTCACGTAGATGTTGAAGAATTCCGAACCAACACTGGGGTTGCAAGAAATGAAGGACGACTGTGAAAAGTACCTAGGATGGTCATCGTCCGTCAGCGCATCAGTATCAATGTCTTCTCCCGCGAGTACCTTGACGAGAGGATTATACATGTCGGCTGGATTAATGGTGATAAAAAAACACGGCAAACCGAGCTCAATTTGCAATGCTCTTATCTCGTTTCTTCTACTCTTCTTGGACGCAGCGGACCCAGGAACGGAGGACATGAGAGAGTTAACCTCACGCATTAACCCTAGGACCTTGGCCTCATCGGCCGACTCGGGCTTGAACGCCTTGTCGGTTTCCATTTTTTCGCTGACTTTGCGGACAATCTCTGGATCGATTTCAGCAGACTCTCGAGCGAAACGTTCGAAGCTCTTCTTTTGAATGCGGAATTTCGTGCGACGCAAGATCTCTCGGCGCTGTAGGATATTGAAGGTCGCAAACAGAAAAGACCGATGTTCTTGAAAACGTTTGTCATCCAGAGAGAAGCATCGTCGTACCTGCCTCTGAAAAGAAAGGTTGACGCTCTTCGACGTGTTCTCAAAGCCGCCGAGACCATATGGATACAGTGTAGGGTACATGGAGGGGAACAAGGTCTTGTTGTAGAACTCGTTTGCAGGATTAATGTCATGAGGTACTTGCAAAAAAGCGCTGTTGTTCTCTTTGACATGCTTGGAGGTGAGCAGCTTCATCTGGTCCGCAGTTGCCGCCTCCTTCAAGTTAGTCATTACAATATTTTCGAAGCGGATGTCTTCACTTTCGGGCTCATTGTTATCAGCCGTAGCTGAGTCGTAACGCGAAGTGCTGACCTCCGAGCTGACTACAGAGTTCAAATGTTCCACGTTGACAGGTAAAATAAAGTCTTCAGGCATCGCGTCGAGTTCGTCATCATTGATTTGGATATGCTCGTAAAGCGGATTGTCGGCTCGCAGCCACAGTAGCGCGTCTCGCAGGTATGCCGGTCGCACGAGCAAAGGTGTCGCCTTCTCTCTTAACCAATCGTCCGTGGGCGGGGAATTACCGACAAACACCATCACAATTGGAGCACACATCTCCTCGACAGAAGGAGGGAGAATCTCAGCGAGCTCAGACGGCTCTTGAGGAAACACGATAATATTACCCTTCAAGCCCCTCTGAATAACGGGAGAGTATTCTGCATCCGTTGGGCTCCCAAATTCGGTCTTCTTATACATCTTGATCACGCACACCTTCGCTCTACAGCGCGCAATCATTAACTCCTCAATGAAAGTTAGATCACGAAGCTGTGAGGGAACAGGCCCAATGTAGTTATGGTTTGCGAGGGAAAGGGGAGGCACACGACCATGAGAGGAATGAGACCAGCAGTCGCGACAGAATCGCATTCGCCATTCGCTATTGTGATCGAGGTACCGTCCACGGGGGTCCAACAAACAGTTTGGATACAATGCAAAAGCACGAACATCTGAAAAATCTGAACCCACGCCGTCTGCATAGCACGGGTCTACAGCGTCTCCAGTGACAGCGTCATCGTCAACCCGCCGCTTGCGAATCCTGGAGGAACGACGGAGATCTAGCGACGATTGGGGGGGAGGCGAAGTTTTATCTGCATCGGTATCAATGGGCAGTTTGCGGATGCGAGACGACCGTCGGAGTGGTAAAGCGACAGGTGCTAATCGACGAGGGGGCAGACACGCCTCTGTTGTTGGCGCGGGAGCGGTGGGCATGGGAGGTAGTGATGGTCACGGGTAACCCGCGGGTAGCGGCGCAGCGACCCGTACCCGTACCCGTGAGAACCCTGACCCGCAACCCGGCGGGTTTCCCGCATCGAACAAGCCCAAGAACAGCCAAAACGGATGAGAAATGACAGAGATATGAGTAATTTGGTAGTTCACTCATAACCCTCCAGGTTTCTGTCCGTTTTGGGTGTTCTTGGGCTCGTTTTAAACGACACGGGTATGCGGACGTCTACCCGTACCCGTACCCACGCATACCCGTCCCGCAAACCCGGCGGGTTTTCAAAACCCTTGACCATCACTAGTGGGAGGAGGGCGAAGGTGGTTCGGAGGAGTGTGGCTGGCGGAGCTGGTACTGGAGCGCGCAGTTGCTCCCGGAGCATCGGCTTTGGCGGGCGTTCCTTTGATGGCGTCGATGGCATCGTCGAAGATCCTCAGAACCTTAGAGTAGTGTTCGTCGCGGTGCGAATGCAGAGGTTGGAGCAGGTTCCGGTCCGCTTTCTCCCCAGCTCCAAACAGAAATTCACTCTTGTTTCCCTTCAAGGAAGTCATGGAGGCGTGGAACTCCTTGAACAGGGCGGCACAAGCAGGATGCCACATCTCCTGGATAAGGCGGAGCGCGACGAGAGCGGCTGAGTCGGACCCATAGAACGCGCGCTTGTTCATATCGGCCGTCTCTGGGTCATCCGGTCCCCAACTTCGCACGATAGATGGGCCTTCGTCGTTGCTGGGCAAGAGGGTTCCGTCTGGCCGGAATAAGAGCAGGATATATGTTAGCATGTAGAGGAAGGACTCGAGCTCATCGAGGTAGTCGTGGTCGGGGACGAAACCTATCGGGTCGTAGCTGTCCAGGACGTTGATGGATTGGAAGAGGCGCGTGCCCTGCGTTTGCGACACGAAAAGTGAGAACGTAGTCCATGTTCCATGAAATGAGGATGCTCACGACTGTATAGTCCACCTTAATCCCTGGAGTTGCATCCGTAGCCCGGAACGCCATTTCGAGATCGATGAGAACGCCCCGATCGCCGTCAGACGCGCCGTCCGGTCCAAGGAGGATGTTATTGTGCGAGATATCTCGATGGATGATCCTAACGTCATGGTCGAGGAGTCGCTGATGGCCTGTCGCGAGGGAATGAGGTTTGGACATGACATCGGACCAGAGGCAATAGAACTTACCAGCAATGGCATCGCGCATGGCACAGATAACTGGAAGGATATTCGTGAACGAAACGATGGACCGCCCGTAGGACTTCAAGACGATCCGCATCGCAACACGGTTATAATATTGTCCCCTGGTCGTCGAGCACCTGAAATGCTTCGTTTCGCACCGCCCAGGTTCGTAAGAGATCATATGTACGACGCCGGGGATGTTCTGAGCGTGCTCGAGGAATTCGTATTCCGCTGGACGATCCTCCGGTCGCCAAGAGTCTTTGACGACAAAGACCTCGGAGGTGTCGGGGTCCTGTACACGCCAGCAAGTCGTCCCTCGGCCACGGATAGAATCCCTCAGCACTGGGAGTCGCTCCAGGATGGTATAAACCTTCGCCGCCCCATGCACGTCGGTGGTGGTGAGGGTCCCCGTCCCTTTCTGGCCGTCTACGATGGCCCACTGAACGCTGTCGTCGAGGCCGAGCAACCTCTCGTCCGTGCTGGCAATGCCCACAATGAGTCGAATGAAAGTCGCGGGGTTCTGGTGAATGTCGATGGGAGGCGTCGTCTGAATGCCGGCGCGATCGAAGTGGACGAGGCGGGCGTGCTTTTCTGTTAGGAGGATGGACCGAACGTACAGCCGGTTAGGCTGGTATTTGAAGATCTCGCTACGTGCATACGCGTTAGTTTACCGGCTAAAGGCGTTATATAGAGGTGACGCACCGAGAGTGGGACTCCATTTCCTTCAAGACCTCCCGGATATTGTCGACTTGGGACTCGTGTTTGACGGTGATGTATGAGGCAATGTTGATGTACGCGAGACCGGGACGGGTGGCCGCAGAATTGTTGCCAGGAACAAGAGTAGGGCTCTCGAACGAAGGGCCCGAGGCTCGCACAACGAGAGGTGGACTGAAGCTGTAGCCGTCTTCGTTCTTCGGACGACGGCTGCTGTCCTTGAACACGTTCCTCACATCTCTCTCGACTCCGGGCTGTGTAGGCTTCACGAGTCGTACCAGAATGGTGCGAATGATCTTGAAGGCGGAGGTGACCAGGTGCTCTGTGATCGACGATGCTTGCGGAAGCGACCATTGCTTGTTTACGAGATCGAACGTTTTCGTCTTCTCCAGGAACCCGTTCACTTCCTCATCCCCAACAAGGCTGCGATACACCTCGTGCCCGTACTTTTCGCTGGTCGTCGTGAACGCGCGATGCCGACTCGTGTTGGTATGGCCATGATTGCCAGGGAGAGACGGTTCTGACCGTTCGTTGGGGGTGCTGTCGCCCATATTCATGTCTAATAGCATCCCTTTATAAGGAGGGTAGAACGAGGAGAACAGGCCCGAGGCGACACACGGAGATGGTGGTGGTAAGAGAGAGAACAATGACGGTTGGACGCGACCACTCCCGGGCCGAAATAGATCGTGCACGTGATCGCTCGCATTGATCACTGATTGAAACTTGAAAGCCGGTGTATCGGTGAAGTTTGGGCATAACTTGAACAGTGCAAGGCAGGACGGGGTAAAGGATGGCTCATTTGTGCACACAGAAGGGCACCCTGAGGTCTTGGTAGAGGTTAACGTCTGTGGAGAGGCCATGGTAGCGCTCCAGGGCCTAACTAAGCTCACTTTCTATTCAGACTCTCGTGGGGAAACATTCCCCAATTCCTGCTCTGCGTTTCTGCTGCTTTTTCCGTGGTTCGACGCCTTTCTCTGATGAAGCTGCAGTTCCTTGGGAACTTCGGATATCATATTCTATGACGGTGCTGCTTCGCCGGCGTCCCGAGACACCAGCGCTATAGTGAAGGATTCGGGGTTTTGCCTTGTTGTTAATGAAGTGGAGTCTGAGATCGCGGGCAGAGCGGTCACTGAGGGGTGGTACTTAGACCTGCGACCTGTCCAGTCTATGAGGCTATCAGTAAATATCCACCTCCTGTATTCTGTCTATCAACAAATTCGCGTCGAATGTTTCGGTGTTTAGTGTAGTCTAGGATTGTATGCGGCTTCCCGATGCATTCGCAAAAATCGATCGCAATCGGAAGGAGAAGTGGCTCCTTGTCAAGGATGGTGGAAAAGCAGGCAGATGTATTGTACGTGAACTGACGAGGGGTATCAATGCGTGTGGGGTATAAAGTAGGTGGCGCGGGCGGTGAAGAAAGGGCAATCACGGCGGGTTACGATGTACGGAGCGATGACAATGGATGAGAACTAGAGGGGTACTGGAGTAAAGAAACAGGGAGTGGGGAGGGGGAGTGATTACACGAAGGGTGGTATGGGAGGAGGGTGTATCGCATGGGTCGAGGGGTTGCGCCACTTTCAAGACGACCGTTTCGAGACTCGATCAGCACGCTTGGCAGCACGCCTTGCCTTGGAGGGGCGCCCACTCTCCCCCTCGCCATCTTCCAAACGGCGCTTAAGTATCCTCTCGGACCGACGGGGTTCAGCACCAGGTTCAGCGAAGGCACGAGTCTGCTGGCCCTGAGCCAGGAGGAGCTTGCGAATGCGGGCAGATCTCCGTGGGTCCACGTTAACCTGAGCTGGGGCGGGCGGTAGGGTCACGGGGGGTGCGGAGGTTGCAGCAGGAAGAGGCGGGGTCGTGTCAGCTGGGTTCATGGTATTATTGGAAGCCTTGACTTGATCAGACGCTTGGGGTTTGTTGTCGCCCTCTTCGTGAGCCCTGGACACAGAATCGATAGTGTGAGGGTTGTGCCCAACGAACCCAGAGGTCCTTGGAGCAGGAGCAGGGGTATGGGAAGTGAGAATCGAGGAGTCGGGCTTGAGCTTGAGTTCCTCGGGACAAGGGCCATCCTCCTCGAGCCGGACGATAGCCTTGTCGAATATATCCTTAACCTTCCCAAAATGGACGTCGACACCCTGGGCCAACGCAGACAAGGCCTCCAACTTCCCATCCCGATCGAGGTTACGATTCCTCGTGATCCTTACTTTCCTATCAAAGATCTCGAGCAGGACCTGGCGAAAATCGACTATCATTGCCTTTATGCCTTCGCCCCAAAACGCCGGGATATCGTCGACGGGAAAGTCGTCCCCCAGCATGCCGGATTTGGCAGCGGAGACGACTATGTTGTCCTCGTTGGCACAAAGCAGGAACAAGTGGGGCGGGTCGCGATTCCGAACGCCTGGTGCAGAGAAGACGAAGATGATGTGACACAGGACAAAGAAGAACCCCTCTAGGTCGTCCAAGTAATCCTGGGGAACCCCGAGCTTGTCGCTCTCGCTGCGCATGACGAAGATGGATTGATACCAACGTGTTCCCTGTTCGCCGTTTTATTACGCGGGTTTTGAATTTAGGAGTGTGGAATACTCACGATTCTTGGGGTGGTAGGAAATGGAGAAACGCCATGCTCCGTCCGCACGGCCACGTCGAGGTCAATAAGGCAGCCTCGATTGCCTTCCAGCGCGTCGGGTGGCCCAAAGAGGATGTTCGGCGCAGAGACATCTCGATGGAGAATCCCTCTTCTATATAATTCCCTATGTCCTACAAATAGTGAGACCACGGAAACAGAAAAAGGAGGGAAAGGCCGTACCGACGAAGGCATCCCTTACCGCATGGAGAAGCTCCAAGCGCGTTTTGAAATGCCAGATCGAGGCTCCATATTTCTTCAGAACGGCTCGCAGCTTGATCCTGTTTCCAAAGTCTTTCGCCGTGAACGACTGTGGGCGATAGTTCCGGGTCTCTGCGCAGAAATCCTGGTACGCGAGCAACTCTACGACGCCCGTGATACCAGCCGCGGCACGCAGATGTTCCACCTCTGATGTGCGTGCCTCCGAACGCCATGCATCCTTAATCAAGACAGCTTCGTTTGTGGTGGGATTGGTGGCGTGCCAGCACACCGTTCCGCGACCGCGAATTGTGGGCCGAATGAGGGGAGGTTCGCCCATATTGAGATCGTATGTGGCGGTCGTCGCGACCTCGTCCTCGTCGGAGTGCTCGTCGACTTTGATCGTACCGGAGACTTTCCTCCCCGTCGCCTGGTCAATTACCCATTGGATGGAAGTGTCGAGGCCGAGGACTTCCTCGTTTGGGGACGTCAAACCCAGGATAAGTCGGGTGAAGACAATCGGTTCGGTGTGGATGTTGTACAAGGGGGTGACGTACGCTCCGCTGCGATCGTAATGGGCAAGGCGGACGTGGTTCTCTGATACCATGAGCGAGCGCGCGAAGTGACGATTCGGTTGTTGGAAGAATATTTGTCTGGGAAAATGATCAGCACCCCGGCGCACTGACTACACCGCAGTAAACGTACCTGCAGTAGACCGAGAGCTGCGTTGCCTGCTCCAGCTCGTCTCCCAGCGCTCTGTCCAACCTCGCATCTATTACCCCGGTGACATTGGTGTAACCCAGACCACCTGTCGTCTCTGGGTTTCGCGGGACCTCGAAGGAAGGTCCAGTCGCCTTGATAGAGATGGAAGGGCGGCTTGCGTGCTTCCCGTTGTCGTGCGGAAGGAGGAGGTTGTGGGAGTCGATCACAGAGCGCGCTACGCCAGGCCGAGGGGAGGGATAGAAATACCCGATAATGTTGGACGTGATCGAAATGAGGGAAGAGCGGAGCTCAGCTTCGTCTTCCTGTTCCCTGGAGAGTGCCGCCCAACAGCCCTTCTTCATATCGTATCCAGAGCTCGTGCCCCGCAGGTATTCCACGATGTCGTCGTCGGTCGCAAGGTTCTGGTATAGCTCCGTGGCCCAGCCGGGCTTCACTTGATGAACCTTGTCTCCAAACTCTTGATACACCGCATTTTCATGCTCCTGTTTCTTGTCCCTGCTGGTATGACCGTTCCTCGAGCTCTGGTCTGGGCGCGTCTGCCGCTCCTCGGGCAGAGACAAGATGTAGTCAATCGCGGCCGATAGTCTCGCTGCTGCGTCGTCTTCGTCGTCGCTGCTGTCGTATTCCCTGAGATTAGGGGGCATTGGGGAGGTTGAAAGTGGGATGGTGGCGGTTGAGGAGAGAGGTGAACGTTTCAATCTCCGGTTCTCATCAAGGCGCGTGTCTCCCCAATTGAGAATTGCACGTGATCGCGGTTTGCCGACGCCGATTTCGTGGCACTCGAAGTCGAAGTCGGCTCTCTCAAGGGAATTAGATTGCAATATATAATAAAGGGCCTTTCACAGGTCATTGTGAAGCCACGGGTTAACCAGGATTAGCGGGAGGGACCCTGAGGAGACATACGTAGTGTGCACGGACCCAGCTGGTCGTTCGCAAAGATAAGCGCGAGTTGTATTCCCTAGTGCTGGTATGACTCGTATAAAAGCAGGCGTAAGCTACTCAAAAGGTTATCTAGGGCATCACCAAACCGAACTGCAAAGGAAAGCAGCACCGCAGCAGCCTCGGTCAATACAAGATGGTAGGGTCACATGTCACTGTCAGAGTCAGGGACATCAGTTATAGTGCCGTTCAAGGTAACGTCCATTGCAGCAGAAAGCGGTGAAGGGCCCTGGCGATTTCGCTTGCTGGGCATGGCATCATCGTCGTGACCTTGGGAGCTGCGCTTCATGCTCGTCGGGGGGGCTAGATCGAGTGGGATATGGTATTCGAACGGAAGTGCTTTGACGATGTTGGACAGGGGGAAATGGAGACACTTGGCTGCGGCGTCGGGCGAAAGCTTATAGAGAACACGTTCTTCTTCGGCAAGTCCATTCCTCTCCAATCCTGCGATGGCCTTGCGGAAGGCACCCACGACTAACTCGTAGTGCCGTGTGGTGGCCTTGGCAAGCTCCATCTGAGCGCTACGCTTGGCTGCAGCTGTCATGCGAGTGCTTTCAAAGATGTCCTTTTTCTTTCCTTGAATCTCGTAAACGACCTTTCCAAACTCTTCGAGAAGAGTTTCGCAATGTGGGCCCCACCATGGGGATAAATCAGGCCCACGCCTCTTCAAGTCCTCGCAGAAAAGGCGCTTCATAGATGCGAGTGTGGAGTGGTCGCCTCGCGTCCACTTCATCATATCTCCGGGGAGCACTTCGATCCACACACCGGGACGCTTGAAGGCGTACATGAGGTGGCAGGCGACGTATAAGAAACATTCGAGGTCGTCCAGGTAGTCATGGGGAGGGGGAGTGAGCCCTTTGTTCCGTGCGATGAGACTCGCAGCTGAGAGGGTGCAATACGACTGATAGATCATCAAGCCCTGAATCCAAAGTCAGGAATAGGTCTTGGTCGGCCGATGAATCTGTGCTTACCGTCCGCTTATCCTTGCTCACCCCTGTAAAGTTGCGATCAAGGGAGATATCGAGCGCCATGTCAAGGTCGATCAGGTAGCCTGCAGAGCTAGAGTTGGGAGATCCGAGGATGATGTTTTGCATGGAGATGTCCCGATGCAGGATCTTGTTCTTGAAGAGTTCCGCATGAGCTAGGCTCACAGTCAGCACCACCGTCCCAAACAGCAGACATTCCTACAAGCAGACGTACCGATGATAGCAGCAAGAAGGGCCTGCAAGAGCTGAAGACGCGATCTGAAGTACCAGATAGATAGCCCGTGTTTCCTGGTTACGATTCGGAGCTTGACGCGATTGAAGAAGGCGTCCTCGTCGAAGTTGACCGGCCGATAGTCCATGGTCTGTGCGCAATAGTCCTCGAAGCCGACCATCTCGGGAATACCCGAAATCTCGAGATCGTTCGCGACCTTCATGTGATCGCTCTCGGGGGTCCGAGTATCGGTACGCCAAGAGTACTTGATCAGAACTTGGACACCTGTACCAGGCTCCTTGGCTGGCCAAATAGTCGTTCCCCGACCAGTCAGAGAGGGGCGAACGAAGGGCGGTTCCTCCATGTTCAGGTCGTAGACGACCGGCGTGAATGCCTTGTTCTCCCCGTCGTATTGATTGACGGTCGCAGTGCCGGATGACTTCTTGCCCTTGGCGTCGATTTCCCACTGGATGGAAGTGTCGAGGCCGATATCCTCTTCCTTGTACGAGGTCAGACCCAAGACCCAGCGAATAAACATGTAGGCGCCGCATTTCTTCTCCGGGTCCGAGATATCGTGAATCTTGGTAGAGGGGGTAGCATACACACCGCCGCGGTCGAAGTGAAAGAGCTGTGCATGTTCCTCTGTGATGATGATGGCTCGGACGAAATTACGATTGGGCTGTTGAATGAACAATTGCCTACAGTGCATTCAGTTTCTGCTACCATGTTAGAAAGTAAGCGACCTTACTTCGAGTAGACGCCGAGCTGCCTAGCGTTCTGCTTGGGGCCTCCGTAGCCTTTCTCGGTCTTCGCGTCGAAGACAGATGCGACGTTACTGTACCCGAGACCGTGCTTTGCCGCAGATTTGGGGGTTTCGAACGACGGCCCTGTCGCCTTCACACAGATGTCGGGCGACGTGGTAGAGACTCCGTTGTCGTGAAGCAGTCTGGCAGCTTTAGAAAGCACAACTTGTCGAGAGACACCATCGGGGACAGAGCCCGGCTTGAAGTAACTAACGATATCGGAGGCGATGTTGGTGAGCGGTTCGTATAGGTCCTCCTCATTCGGCTCGTCTCTAGGGACCTTGGGCCAGCATTTCTTCGCGCGGCTGTAGAGCTTGCTCTTGGTGAGATACTCGTCGATCTCCTTCCCAGTGGCTACGTCGTGGTACATGTCCATCGCTTCCTCCATAGAAAGAATCTTCACTTTCCTGCCCTTGCCAATGTTGAGCTCGAGATCCATAAGCTTCCTCTCTTCTTCGTTTCCCTCTTGGGTCCTGGAGTTTCGCGGAGCGTTAGAGAGAGGGGTGCTCTCCGAATTGGTCTTGGTGAATTCGCTCTGACTGTCATCGAGCGTCGGTGGGGGGCCTCCCGGGGTTCCGTCGGTTTCGGATACCTGGTCTTCGCAAATTGTGGGCAGTTCTCCCTGAGGTGGCTCGTCGTCGTCGGAGTCGACATCGAGCGAACGAGGAATAGTACTATTCTCTTGAGGGACTCTGACTGGAGTGCAAGGCACGTCGGGAAGTGAAGCAGCGGAACTGAGCCGGGGTGGCGAGCCTGGCGAGGCGGACGGGTCTGTCATGTCTGGCATAACAGGCGAGGATGACGGTTGTAGGAAAGAAACAGGTGGCTTCGAGGATCCTGGGTGCTTTATCGTTCACTTTGCACTCCGATGAACAATGAACGCGAACTTCGCTGAGCGCGCGAGGCGACTTTCCGAATTCAATAGCTGCACGTGATCGTTCGCCACTGGCTCGACCTTCGGCCTGTGGTCGGCATGGCACGAATCGCGCGGTAGCCAAGTGCTTCCGAAGCCCACTTTCGTTGTACGTCTCCCTAAGTCTCCCCTATTGAACCACCTTCCCCCTGAATATCAACGACGATGAAGCAAGCTTTCGACTCTCCTGGGCCCTGTTGTGAGCTAATTGTTTGTCGAGGAGCACCACCCAGCATCGGCAAAATATGCGAGTATTTATGCGCACGAGGGAGCAGGTCTTCAATAGCCAAGCTGTAGACTCGGAGTCGCTTTTGAAGAGGCTCCCGCCTTGCCAGCCTTTCTTCGGAAGCGCGTAGCAAATTGACCCGCGGGTGGATTGAATCTTCTAGAGAAGATTGAGCGACAGTCGTGAGTCCCCGAGGCCCTTTTCCTGAATGCAGTTCATGACGGGATCTTTGAAGGTCGGATCTCTCGGAGACCGTACGGCTGTTGGTATATCCCAATCGCGAATGCCTGGCTAAGCGAAATGTGGAAAGTCGTCCATATCGATTGAAGAGGTCCTGAGGCTTTGATGATAATCGCGCATTGTACTTGAGCGCGGCAGTACCATGCGTCGACTCCCTTAGCCCTTGATAATCCACCAACAGCCCACCGCGCAAAGACCCCTGTAGACCCCTCGTTCGCTCGCCGGCGTATCCCACTACACGGCGAACCGCACGCTCGACTTGTAGATGCTGAAGAACAGGGAAATGCACGCGTGAACGAACGAAAGGCGGTTCGCTCGTGTGAAGATCATACGCGTCAAGTTTGGTGTTCTATCGAGAACGTGGTCCTCGGCTCATCTACTCCATAGGAGACGCTCCTTCGATCCCCCGCTGAGCCGACTGCCGCTTCCCCAGCTCTCTCCCTCTTGTTCGTTCGGGGTCGAAGAGAAACGGCGGAGCGGCGCGACCAATACCAAGTACTCGAAGTGCTGACTGGGGTGTCGTCAAATCCCAAGTCCTCCCCTTTATCAGCGCTCTGACTGCCAGTGAAATGGTTCGCGGTGGTTCACCTTCGCCGAAACTTCGGCCACCCCATGTACAAGCTTCTCAAAGGTTCCACCCCAAGCCCCCCTCCCTCGATGATCCCGACGCGCCTTGCTCGTACGTGATTTGAGGGCGGTTCCGGTGCACTGACGACGGTGGAATGGTGGATTGTGTCGATGATGCGGTCAACCCTCTCCTGCTAGATTAGCGCAGGTTGGGAATTGTCGGTGCACATTGCGGCATTAGGAGAAGATCCTGTGATATTTGGCCGCTGGCGGTGGTCGTGGTCGACAGGAGAGAAGAGCGATGTCTGGCAAGTTGAACGCAACGTCATCAAGACACCATTGTAAGTGCACTTGCGCGTTGGCGTTGGGGTTCGCGAGCGCCTATTCAAGTCGAATTCGCCGGTTGTATCGCTATCTCGGATTCGAGGCTCATCGATAGAGGATATACGTGTTGTCGCTCACTGACAGCCACCAGCCCCTGACTAGTCATGTCCTGATGCGCGATCAAGGAAAATTAGAGTGTCACGGCGGTCAGGGGTTGCACGGGCGTCAAACGCTTTGCTCACCTCCTCCACTACCGCCATGCCCTTCCCCTCGTTCCCTGTCGAAATCTGGTTTCAAATAATGGATCGAACCTGCCAGGACGACGGCACCACTGGGCTCGCTCTATCTGCGACGTCGCGAGAACTGCGTGCGCTATCTGAACTGCACCGATTCCAGTCGGTTCAGATCAATGGGTGGAGGCAGCTACTCGCATTCGAGAAGCTGCTGTCTCAGGCCCCTAAGGCGCAGCAAGGAGTCCTTAACTTGTTCGTGTATCTGCCGTCTGCGTTTGATGCTGGATACCCTGGTGTGCCGAAGTGGGCTCCCGATGAAGATTCCGAGGAGGATGCGTCGTATGTGCCTTCGGATTCTGAGGACGAATCGGATGAGGATGAAGGTGAAGGTGGAGAAGAGGAGGAAGAGAGGATAGGGGGAAAAGCTGAAGGACCGATCCACGAAGGGGTGCTCTCGTCAAAGGATCTAGGCAACGACGAAGGGTTAGGGGAGGTAGACGGCGATACTGACGCTACCCCTGACATCTGGGATGAAGAACTCGAACTCGAACAGTCTCCTCTTTCGGAAGAAGAACGCCTTTCACTTGTCAGGGAGACCACAGAAAATCTATTGGGGGATCGTACTTCGCTCGTCCCGGAACTTACAAAGTTCGAACATTGTGAGCAGGATGCTCGCCAGACCTACGCGGTGGAACATCACATGTTCGTAACCCTCACTCGTCTTCTTAAAACTTGCTCCCCTTCCCTCCAAATATTCACATTGTCCTGGGACCCATTCTTCACGTTCAAAATCGGTCAAGTAATCCCGATGCTCCCAAAACTCAAGAGTCTGTCCATCTGGGTGTGCGGGCAACCGAATCCGGAACTGGAATCTCTGGTTTCGTGGGACCACCGTCCTCCCCACCACCCCGCCGATAAAATCGTCCTCTTCCCTTCCCTGGAACGTCTTGAGATCAACAACCCTTTCTGCGCATTCTGGCTTGAGTATCTCCCCCTCCAAAACCTGAAACTCAAGTACGCCACGGTTCCCTGTACCTCTGTCCCGTGGGTGTCGAGTTACCCTTCAACAAACTGTGTCGCGACCCGCTAACCACTAAGAATCCATCAGGCGCATCTTCGACGCCCGCCCCATCAGAGTCCGCGTCTTCTGCAACTGTCGCACCTGCATGCCCGTTCCTCCCTCTCCCAACGTCTTTCGGGCCCAGTTCGTCGACTTCCGGCAAAATTGGATCGACCAGGTGTTACAATGCACCATGTTCTCCGGATACGAGCCAAGACCGATCACTTCCTCCCCGACGTTCCAGCAGCTAATCAAGGAGCAGTTTGACGAGATGTTGATGAAACTTGTGGGCTCGGGGAGGTTGCTCCTGGTAGAAAACCCGAAACCTCTGGAAGATGCCGCAGCATTGTCAGAGAAGGCTCGCGCCGTGGAAGAGACCCCGCCTCCCCCTGTCCCGGTGATGGTGGTCGTGTGGTTGGAGGTAAGCCTATCCACACCCCAGCCGATTTGGTCTAAATGCATTGAATAGGATGGTGCTGGCTACCACGATCTGCTTTTAATCACAGGGGAGGATGGCTGCATTCGTCTGGCCGACCAGAGACAACAACTAAATCATCGCGGAGTGGACCTCGACGTCACACTTGAGATGTACGACCCGCTGGGAGAAAACTGGTCGCCGATGTCGTGGTCACAAGCCTTGGGGCCATTCGATGGGGCAGGAGGGACCGTGCTTCTTCGACGTACCGGCGTGACGAAGTTGAGCCACTTTGGTACGTTCTTGCCGCTGGTGCGATCGTTAAAGAAGGGAAAGAGACGTGCTTGAGCCATTTTACTTGACCTTGTTTCATGTCTATCGTATCGTTCTTCATCATGCGCTCCCCCCATGCCACTCAAGGCCCCGGAAATGGGATTGGGGGCCCGGTGCGTTCACAGGTCCACACCGACGATATAACGACGGTGGCCTCTCGTGAAACCAGGCTCTGAGTCGATGGGTAGACCCCTGGAGGAGGCACCGAATTTCCCTGGGCGGTCATTCGACAGAGGCATTCTACCTGGTGTGGTGCCTAGGCGGGGGGCGATGCCAGCTTCGAGGGGGCCAATGGGGTACCACGAAATCGGTTGATTTACAGATCGTACGGTAGACGGCACACCTCGTTCCACACCCTCCCCGCCTATGAAGGGTCATCCTTTCCTCCATCCAGATGACTCAAGAATTCGTGATATGCGTGCTCAACGTCGAAGAAGAACTGGCGAGCCTGCTCCTCGGTCAACTCTTCCGAAGCTTTCATTCCGTTCAAGGTGATAAGCCTGTAGAGTCATTAGTCGGATAATAGCCACGGGGTACTGCGCGAATATGCACCAAGAAACCATCTTGCTCCGCCCTTCCCAATCCTTACTACCCTTGAACCGTGCAAACCCGGTAACTAGTTCTTGGAGATACGCATGCAGTTCGTCTTTGGCACGCAGCTTGAGCTTCAGGGCATCCATTAAAGTGATGCAACTCTATAATACAGTCAGTAGAGGCCCAGAATCGCCATCGGGTGACGCACCTGTGTTGTTGTTGCGACCCATTTGCCCGTTTCTGGTCCCGTCTCTCCAGGATGCTCAACAGTCGCCGGTACTCCAACTTTGATTCGGTGCAGGGCTGCCGTATTGCTGTCCATCTATTACCCAGGCGATCAACAGTGAGAGGTTGGGAAGGATGGCGCATGGAGGGACGCACTCGATACTTCGCCATGAACTCCTCTATCGAAGGTACCTCATCCTCGACCAGTTGGAACATCGTTTTGTACTGTGATAATAGTCGTTTGCATGCTGGCGAATACCTCTTGGATTTCATCTCAGATCAGACGGCGACGCATTAGAGGCATGTAGAACGCACTCAGTGGCGGATATGGAATCCCTGACATACGCTCGTTCGAGATATTCCAGGGCGACGATGATGCCAAAGAGGGTTCCTAATCGATTGAACTTCTCTCGTTCTGCGTTGTTGGTGTACAGCCTAGCCTCCTCGTCGAGAGATAACGGTGCCGTAAGGCCCAACATCGTCATTGTCGTGTGGAAGGTCGTGGTCGTGGTCCAAGATTGCGATCACGCAGGCCTGATGGCTGGGGGCGCCCGCAGATGTGTGACTCTGTTCCCCACCACGACCACGATACCCTCATGGCCTTTGAAATCTAATACCTCTCTACATATAGACCTAGAACTATAGAAGTCATCACCCAGAAGACCATCACGAGCCTTCTGTTCATCCAGCGAAACCGCCGAGGCATTACGGATACGGGTTTCTGCTTCCATCTACCATGTCACCCTCTAAACCATGGGGGGCGGTCCCCTCGCTGCTCGCGCTCGCGCCGGTGCTCATAGTAGCACCATGGATAGCGTATTGGAACCACAGGAGTGAGTCTCAAGTCGTCAATCTCACCCGAAACGGGATACTGACATAGCACCAGCTCTTCCTGTCCCGTTAACTGAGTTGTAGGTTCATAGTGTCCAATTTTGGGGTGGGCATCTGACTAGCCACAGATCCGACCCCGTCACCAACCTCCCCCAAATCTCAGAAGCCCAGATTCTCGGTTTCGCTAAACACCTCTCTGAAGAAATTGGGTACAGGACCGTTGGCACTCAGGAACACGCTCTCGCAGACCAGTGGATGGTCGAACAGGCCAACGTCATCCAGAAACGGTGTGAAGCCATCGTCGCAGAGACAGGCAGAAAACTGGAGTGCGAGGTCTCGCGTCAGGAGGGGAGTGGTCATCACAGGTTGGTCACCGGCTCGGAGTTCCCAGCGGGTCAAGTTAGCTCATAGCGCTTAGGTTCGACATGATGGGCAAGCGTCTTTACAAGACCTATGTGAACCTCAGCAATATCGTAGTCCGCATATCCGATGGTACAGAAGAGGGCAAGAAGCACGCCTTGCTGGTCAATTCTCACTTGGACAGCACTTTGCCTAGCCCGGGTGCCGCTGACGATGCTCTGTCTGTCGGTGTCATGTTGGATTGTATGCGGGTCTTGATCAACACCCCCGGATGGTCCCCAAGGCATGCCGCTATTTTCTGTGAGTAATACAGCTCCCTTTGATTCCCCAGCACTCAAATTCCTCTAGTATTCAATCACGCAGAGGAGTCCCTGCAAGACGGCTCACACCTATTCTCGACGCAGCATCCCTGGGCGCCTACTGCCCGTGCGGTCATTAACTTGGAAGCTGCAGGGACGACAGGCCGCGAGCTACTCTTCCAAGCTACCTCTGAGCAAATGATCGACGCGTATTCTCATGTCCCTAGGCCGTACGGAACGGTCTTTGCCAATGAGATTTTCAGTTCCGGGATTATCCTCTCCGAGTACGTCATGTTTACCTACTGGCCAACAGGAAGCTGACGATTCCAATAGCACCGACTTCCGGCAGTTTGAAGAGTACATAAACATCACCGGACTGGACATGGCTGTTGTGGGCAACAGCTATCTCTACCACATGCGTAAGGATCTTGTCGAGAACATCGAGGTCGGTGTGGCGCAGCACATGGGCGAGAATTCCCTTGCGCTCATCAAATACCTCACTTCGGACAAGTCGTCTCTTCCTGAACTGGCAGATGGCGCCAAGCCTCCCGCCACCGTATTTCTCACCTATGTCGGGAGGATGTTCATCAGCTACTCGTACACCACCGCCAAGATTATGTATAGCATCTTATTCTGGTTCACTCTGGTTGTCGCCAAAGCGAGGAACAAGAGTGCCCACAAGAATGCGTTCGTGCCGGAGCAAGTTGACGCAGCCGTAGCAGTGTGTGCTGGTGTCGCTGGAACTATCATTGCCCCCAATGTGGTAGCGGCTATCATGCGCAATGTTTTGAACAAGAGCCTGAGCTGGTTCAGCAATCCCTTTGCACCTTTGCTACTCTATGGGCCCGCCTGCTTGCTCGGTGAGTGGCTAGATTATACGACCTGGTGACTTTCACTAAACTTGACCTCAGGGGCCTTGGTTTCACAGTACCGATCGGTCGAGAAAGTCAAGGAAAAGACTCTATGGACAAGCCTCCTCGCTATGCAAGCAGGAATGGCTGTCGCCCTCCAGTTAGCCAACATTGGTTCGGGGACGATCTTCTTCATGTCTGCTCTTCCTCTCACCCTCGCCTTCGTCCTCAACCCATTCTTTTCGCAAGACCCCAAACAAATCTCCCTCGTGACGTATGCAGTAGGGCAGTTCTTCCCCCTGCTCACAGCCTCTCTCCTCACGATCCCAACTCTGGAGGTGTTCGTGCCGCTGGTGAGTTCACACTTCGAGCCCTTGCTATCCCTCCACCACCCTAATATTGCGTTAAGACTGGCCGCACAGGAGCCGAAGCACCTGCAGACCACGTCATTGCCTGTATCATCGCCGTCCTCTCCTGCCCCGGCTTCCCACTGGTCATCCCGCTCGCCCACCGATTTGGCAAACGAGCCCTTCTCCGCGGAATAATCGTTACTAGCATTCTAAGCGCTGCATCCATCGCCTATTTCTCCGCTCGCAATCCCTACGACGACATGCACCAGAAGCGTCTGTTCGTCATCCACATGGAGAATGTGACCACCTCGGAGCAGCATTTACACCTGGCCGCGTCAGATGGGGCCCCTGGCTTCGAGCTACTCGTGAACGATATCGTGCGCGGGTTTGGCACCTTGGATCATGCACCTGCACCCGTTGTGATGAACGACCATAACTCGGACTGGGATTCTCTGTATCCGTTCTCTGCTGTGAGTCAATCTCTGTGTCGATCTCGCTTGGCATCTCGATACCCGTCTCTCTCTCCTCGTGCTTTTGCTTCCATCCAGACCCAAAAGCCAATCTACATTCAATCTTATGATCCACGATTCATCCGTGAATCGCTCGGCCTCCCGCATAGGGGAGGTTTTTCCGCATGGTGATATTTCGGGGAGATAGTGTATCTGACACTTCCTGTCCTTTCCTCTAGTTCTTGACGCCATTCAAAGTCCCCCTGGCTGTACCGGCGGGATATGCATCCCCTTGGGTTACCGAAAAGAAGTTGTCGATATCTGCGATCGAGGACGAGAAGGATCTCGTCGCTGGAACTCGCAGCCTCAAAATCAAGATTAACCACCCCGGCTTGATTTGGACAGGCACGCTGACACCCTCAACCTTAAATCTTTATTAGTGATTAACCTCGCCCCTCTCCTTTTCTAGTCATTGCCTTCGACGCCCACGTCTTGAAGTGGGACCTGGACGACAATCCCCCCGACGAGTATGCGAGGCACCATATTAAGGAGGCGTCGTTCTACGGCACAGACTCGTACACCCTGGACATGGTGATCAAGACCTCCGAGGCTAACCCGGAAGGCAAGCTGCTCATTAACTACATGGGTCTCCAAGAGAAGGGGATATGGCCGGCGAAGAAGGACGTAAAGGAGGAAGGAGGCGCTGCCATGGCTCTGTTTGAGAGGCTGGATGACTGGTTGGATAAGACGACCGGGGGAGCTGTAGACGCGCTGTTGATGGGGTGTGTTGGAGGTATTGACGAGTTGTAGTGGCATCATGTGCTGGGCTACTGGACCTTGTTTTATGCGACCAACTGTCCCCCACCTTACGACCCTCGACGTGCCTCTATCTACTAACACCGCCTTGCATTTATCTACTGATATCAAATTGGATTAACATAGAGCAAAGACATGAGATCCTCCCCAATAACTCACGGTAGCGAACCGCAATGAGGCTAAGGTTTCTGGGGATGGATGAATGAGCAGGGTCTATTAAGATGCTGTCTGAAATAACATATCCTAGAACTATGGATGTCGGTGTACCTATTGCGAGGCAAACGACGATACTTTTGGGAACTCAATTCATGACGAGCTCCGATTCTTCGCCTTGATGAGGAGGTCACTAAGAACACGCCCGTCCTCCTGCACCTCCCGCTCTAACGACATGAGTTGCCGTCTAAATATGTCCTGGAGGTCGGGGTAACGAGAGGGATCGGTGTGTTTGAGTAGTCCCAGCAGGTCGCGGAGAGGTTTCACCTCCTCTGGCGCGAATTCCTTTAGGCCCTCGAGCATTTCTTGAAACTCCTCCACATCCTCGGGATTCTCCATATCCTCCATCATCATCTTTACTATCCCTTCGTGAGCCTCCGAGCCTTCCTTTCGAACTTCATCGCTAGGCTGCTCGGCGAGACCCTCAAGCGTCTCCCCGAGCTCCTCCTCGCTCTGTTCCAGAAGTTTATTCTGAAGCTCTTCCGACGGGGCGGGGGTGTAGCCCAGGTATTTCTCCACTAAGACGGGAAGTACGGCCTCGTCACGCTCCAACACCCTCTCGAGCACCTTTTCACCTTCCGCGTCTGGCTCCAACCTCTTCAGCTTCAACCCCTGAATGCCGCCACCCGCAATCATCTGTTGGGCTATATCCTTTATCGTCCCCGCCTCCTCAACCGAATACAACTCCTCCCCCTGCCAATCCATATAATAGATCTGCCCCGGTGTCTCCTTCGCCGTGGTATCCTCTCTCGTCCCCCGCTCTGCCATGCGGAAGAAAAACGCCTCCAGTTCGTTGTTGTACATAAGTGGTCGCGCTTCGCCGGGGATGGCGTACCGGACATTCACAACGATGTCGATCTGGGGCATGAGGACGAAGTAGTGTGGTGTTGGATAGTAGAAAGTGAAAAGAAGTTCCCACTTGTCCCACTTGCTCTGCCAGCCTGCGGGTAGTCTTCGGAAGCGCCGCCAGTGTGACACTGCATGGTCCCGGATTTCCTTGAGGCGTTTCGGGTCCTGTGGGATGAGCATGCAGCAACCATGAGCTTTTGATGTCCGAAGTAAAGCAGTCCCTAGCGCACCACCGTGAATTCAGCGTCATTTTCATCCGGTAGAGATTCGAGTAGTTCAGTCGGATCGTTGACCGCCAAGTCGAATCCTTCGCCTTTCCTCGCTTGGTCTTCCGCTTGCCTGGCGATTTCTGCTGCAATATTGTCAAATTTGTCACTAAATTCTTTTTCTCAGTTCAGTCCTACGATTTCACATCTCTACAAGCTATGAACTCACGGGTCGGACTTCTTTGGTTTCGCAGCATAATTTCGGGTTTGGGAAAGACGTGGAATGCAGGTTGGCAGAGAGCGAAGAGAGAACGTCAGTCTCCTCTGGCAGCATGTCGTTCTTAGCCGAGCCAAGCTTTGGGCGCGGAGGAGGTTGTGCATGGTTGCTGAGCGTTCAACGTTGAGCTCGTCGTCACTGCCGACGACACGGAGAAACTGTGTTTGTTCATGATTGGCAACAGTCTTGAGCAGCCGGCCCGGGGTATCCCGCGGGCGCTTAATCCCAGCAACTTGAACGGGAGCAAACGGGTGTCTGGCCAATTGAAGGAGTCTACGCAATTATACTTAGCTGTGTCAGCGATAAGGGAAATCTTTTACCCCCAGCGCTCCTCTCAGTCAGCTACCCCCATATCAAGCTATGGGCGTTGATCCACGCACCTACTACAGGATTCGAGTAGCAGCACCCAACCTGCCGAATGGCACTATCGAGATCGGGCGCTGGGCGGATTTGGCTCACCCCTGTATATAGGACCGGGTGGGTCGGGTAATCCTGTATTAACCAGATGCTGTTGTGAGACATTTCCAAAGACCATTGTTATCATATATGTGTGAACCGCTTTACCCGTGGCCAGCCTGCCGCAGTAGTTATAGTAGCCATCTTGAATGAGCGAGTCTGATCAATCTCACTTCCCGCCGCGAGCCTACGAGGGGTACGGCAACGGCTCACGTCGCACGTCTTGCGCAGCCTAGTCCCTGCGCAAGACCGATGCGGTTCTCACCCGTCTGACCCACCGCAAAGACCGGATGCTGACCAGGCCGGCGCATGTCCTCCTAGCCGAGGATGCTGATCGCAGTAACGTGCTGACCCAAGCTCCAATACCCTACACCAGCCTACTCCGGAAGCTCGGTTGATATTACATCTTCTGTCAGAACCCCATCCCTTCGAAGTGGGCTTGCGTGCGAAGACCCCTAGATGTCACCTACCCGAAGCTGACCTGGACCGCGTCTTAGCATTTGTATCTAACGAGGGACCCTGATATGAAAGGAGAATTGGTAGCTTGGAGATCTGGTGCGAACTACAACTGACCTTGTTCCGCCTTCGGTAGAATTGGTTGTGGAGGATCCTTTCCCTGGGTCCTCAGGCGCCCGTGATGACATCGAAGCTCATGCATGATCCTGGGGTCGATTTGACGTGACTTTCTTTCTTTTTGCGGGGGAGAAGTAAAGACTCGCAGAGAGTTCTTCCCTCACCATACTTTGTGCACGGGCCTTCAGGAACAAGTTAGAACATCTCCCAGGGCGGGACAATACTCACACCTCAAACAGTCCCCCCGTTCTCGTCTAATCCACCCGAGGCACAGTCTGTCAAGGACCCCCGCTTCAACGGGAAATAAATGATAACGGTCCGCCTGAGCACGCGTATGGTGGGCATACCCCCGGCTACCTTTACATTCCGTACAGACCACCCTACCGAATGGGTTTTCCGGTATCAGTAAGAGTAGTCACGGAGTCGGAGTACCATTGTGACATCTCAGCCTCGATCCCCCTCCCTCTCCTGCGCGAGGGTGGGGGCAATGCGGCAATTGCATTCTCAAAGGTTCGATCCGGACGGAGCACACAGAGAAGCAGGAGAAGTCCGAGAAGCACACCCTTGCTGTGCCAGGAGTAAATCTGAGTAAATGGACCTGGTGCTTCTTCTCCGTGGTTTCTAGTGCCTCAGTTGTCAAAAAATGCCTCCGCCAATTATCGTGGGGTAGTAGGCTCAGATACGACCAGCTTTCGCGTTTATCTTTCACGTAAACCTGGTGTGGGTAAATGATAACAACGACTCATCCCAGGACGGGATTGATTACTGGGAACTGTGGTCTGATCTCCCATATGCGAAGGGTACGAAATGAAAGGCAAAATCACACACGCATACAATCTATCGACATACCCACTGTACGTACTCGAAGCAGCCTACATAAACTCCCTATCATGGTGGGCTGCCAACGACTGTTGCCGTGCACCCTGCAACGCCACTGCAACGCCACCAACAGCACCCATTCGAGGATTGGCGGTGATGGACATAGTTTTATTTTGGTCGATCTACGAGGACCTGCACGAAGTGCGAAGGAACTCTGTGCCAGGGCGGAGGGTCCTGCAGAGACTTCCCATGCTCGGGTGCCTTGTTTTTCTCTGCCGACTTGACATGGAATCCCCGACGTTTTTGCGCTGATAGATGGTGAAAGTGCGTTGGAAGAGCGGTCCCCAGCTCCTTCCGTAATCGTCGTCGGCGCCAGTTGCTGGGGTGGGAGGTACCCCTACTGGAGTCTTCGCGTCGTCTACAAGCTTTTTTGCAGAAGTTTCGACTGAAAAGCCCGAAGTCCGACGGTGAAGGAGGGGAGAATTGTATTGTACTTAGTTATTTGTAGCTAACGACACACGGATTGGAAGAACAAGGGCAATAGATATAATGTTAAAACTACAATTTCCAGGCAGAATATTTGAGTGTATAGGCTATTAAATACGACTTCTGATGGTTGGGGACGGGGCTAGCAAGAGCGAGATAGGGATCGCATCAAAGTCCGAGAGGGCGCAGCGCCCGAGTCCGCCAAAAGGTGTGTCGTTCCGCAGTCCGGCCTGAACCGTTTACCTGGTGCCAGGAGGGAGCGCGTCGTAGATGGGGCAGAGCTCATCCCAAGGGGCTGTAAAAAGGTAACATGTCAGCCGCGGTCGAGCACATGAAATGAAAACGTGAAACGTACTGGGAGGATCGGAGCTGGCGATGGCAGGCACATCTTCAGCGAACACAACGGACAGGCCGAGGACGAGATGCCAATCAATATGGCAATGCATGATCCAAGGGCCAGCGTTATCGGTTCGGAACCGGATGGTGACGTTGTCGCCTGCGACTCCGAGACTGACAACGTCGCGCTGAACGGGGTTGGCGAAGTTGTAGGTGCTGCTGCCGGCACTGCGGATGACGCTGAAGGCATGGCCGTGCAAATGGATAGGGTGCTGCAGGGGGAATTAGAACGATTTCAATCTTGGAAGGGTAAAAACATACAGGGCTACCAGTGGAACCACCAGGCATCGAGATTTCGATGACCTTGTTCTTGGGAAGAACATAGACACTACCGGCAGGGAGGAGAGTCTGGGGAGTGCTGGCACCGCTGAGGATCTGGAGGAGGACGGGAACCGTGGGCTCGTCGAAGGTAGCGCCGTTGACTTTGAACTTGAGAGAAGTGAAGTCGAAAAGGATATCAAGGTTGAGGTTGACATCAGCAGCACCGAGAGTGGCGATACCAGGAGCGGCGGCGTTAGTGAGAGGGTGGAGGTTGGTCTCGAGCATGGGAGCGCTGTTGGGAGTTTGGGTAGAAATAGGATCGGCGACGGGGGCTCCAACATAACGCAAGATGGCGGAGTTGACACCTCCAGCGAAGCCAGTTGTGCCGACATTGGGGTTCGCGCGAATCCAGTAGTTGTCTACTGGCCTGTTGGCGCTGAGAGTGAAGGAGTAGCGCTGGCCTGCGAAGATCTGAATGCTGTCGACGGTGATTGGCACCACGTTGATACCGTCAACTTCGAGGATGGTCTGCCAAAGGGTGTGAGCAAAAAGAAGCCCCATGTAATAAAATCGGACGTACAAAAGTGTGTCCGTCGATGGAGAAGACATAGTTGGGATCGCAAGAAATAGAGACCAAGCGGAACCGGTAGCGGGCGTTACGGGTCACAGTAATGACCGCGAGGGGGGAAGCGGGGCCTGTAGCAAAGCGGCCCTTTCCGTTGATCAAAGTCGCGTCGGGGGTGGGAACAAGGCCAGCCGAGGGAGCGGGGAGGTGGTACCAGTCAGCGAGGGTGATCACGGTAGCCTCGTTGTCGACATCGTAGCGAGAGCGATGAGGGTCGTTGGGGTCATAAACGACCATGGCCCCACGAAGACCATCGCAGTATTGAGAAACTAAACAGATCGTGAGTAAGTTTAATGGATGAAGGAAATATATGACCTACCATGGTGCGAATGGTACCAGAAGGTTCCGGCTTGGCCGGCAGCGGAGAACTTGTACAAGAACGAATGGCCTGGGGCTATAGGGCACTGAGTGACCCCCGCAGGACCATCCGCCCAAGCGCTGCCTGCCTGGAAGAAGCCATGCCAATGCTACAGGAACCTGGTGAGCGCAGCATCAATGGGGGATACTCGCCTACTTACAATGCTGGTAGAGCGGAGCATGGTCGTATCCGTCAATTGATCGACGACGTTCAAAGAGAATGTGTTGCCCTGGTAAGGGGCGAGTTGTCAAAATGCCTTCGGAAATTAATATGAAGATCCAACAAACCTTGTTACCGACGATGAGGGGACCAGGGAAGGTCAGTGTGTTTGGGGTGGCACCTGCGAGGACGGCACTGTGAGGTGCGTTAGCGAGGGCTCTGACGGGAATACGAAAGACGTACGATCGAGCGAAGCCATCTGGGGAGATGTTCTGGTTCGCAATATGGAGGATGGCTGAAGGGCCAATGGCACCAAGAGCAACACCCGCGAGCTGGGAGAAGACGGCGAGTCGCAACATTGCAGGGAGCGTCGACTGGGGGGAACTGGGACGAGACTCTGTTGGATCGGAAAGCTCCCATCGGGTTGGCTTATATGTCTCTCTTCCAGGAACCAAATCGAGCACAGGCCTGTGACAATGTCGTACACGCAAGAGTCTGGTACGCTGAGGACTCACCTCTTCCTCCGGTAACGTCGAATTTGTGTCCACGTCCACAGGACTGCAAATGATGGCAGATATGGATCGGTAAGTGGAACGCCGGTTTGGACTGTCCGCGATCCATATCAGGGAGATTGTCAAGAACAGCAACCTGAGCTGACAGAACGGAAGGAGTAGACCTCTTTCCGGAAACTGCAGAGATCTGTTGAGCTGTAGTGAAACTTGAAAAGCCAGGTACGGCACTCTCGTAAAGCCCAAATTGACTCGACATGCATTGTCTGCTTCGTCCGACGGTCGGCTAGGCAACTTTTTTTTGGGCGAGAGAATCTACAGATGAAGGTTACGCAATCAGAGGCATGAATCGGGAATGAGGCATAAGCAGATATATACCTCGACCAGATGTCCAGAACCTCGACTCCCCAAGTCGTGCCACCCTCCAACGCACATCATGCAATTCAAGAGCGCTATCCTCGTCATCGCCGCCGTGCTGGCGTCCTCCACGGTTAGTTTCCATTCCAGTCTTCGAAATGAATCCTAGTTCGCTAACGCTCGTCCGTCTGTAGCCCGCCGTTTTCGCTAAAGAGGGCGACGTGCTCCGGGCGACTCGAGTTGTCCATACCATCATCAGGCAGTCACCGTTCCTTGTCGAAAGCTCGACCACCGTCACCTGGACGTAAGTAATCCCGTCCGAAATAGAGACGAGAGCACTCACGTTTCGTAGTGAGGGCCCCAGTGTAACTGATACGGCGACGCCCACGCCAATTCCAAGCACTGTCCAGCTTGCGCCCCAAGCGTAAATCCGCTACTCCTATTTTGTCGTTCCCGTGCCTTCAATATGTATTTCTGTACCCTACGAACTGAAGTTAAATAACTCTGATTTTGCGACAAGACTTACCTGAGATCGATGGGGCCTGACTGATAACGGGCTCGAAATAAGATAGAAGTTGTGTCTTGAACTCTAGAAGCACTAGGTGACCTCCGTGTCCCATGGAACGAAAGGAAGTCTCTAAGAAGTGCTATCTAGCCTACCCTAGCAGGATTCGCGACGCGAGAAGGACAAGGAAGGGGCAGATGAACGACGAGATGCTGAACTTTTGCGATCTGTCAGGCGAGAAAACAGGCTCCGCGCGGGAAGCACCCCCAAACCGGTCTGGACACAAACTGACCCTCTGAGGTAGACAAGGCCCAGCTTTTCTTTTCTTTCATAACGAGACTTATACGTGAGAGAGAGAACTCATAAAGTCGGCGGTTCACCTGCGATCCAGGCATCAGCGCTCACAATTCACCCGACTGGGAATCCACGGCGACCTACCCCCGTGTACTCGAGCTTTACGATACCAGGTCAATATGTATCAGAGGCTTATCCGATTCAGAATGCGATTTCGTTCGACATGGAGGATGGAGGAGTGGTCAAGGGCATGAAGACCCGGGTTCAGCATTCTGATGGACAACCGATCTAATTGGCAGTGTTTGGAGTTGTAGTCACTGAATGTCACAACCAAACTGACAGTTGGCAGCGCCGAGCATCCTCCACAGTTTCACCGTTGCATAATTGACGACGCCCGCGTTGCGATTTGGAAGATATCTACCCCGTCATTGCTTGGACTATACTTCAAAGTGGGTTACATTGGACTTTACTAGTGCCTGGTGACAGGATGTATGACGATCGACCGCTTTTGCAGAGACGACACGTCGCAATCCCCTATGACAATCCATCCAATCCATGATTTCCCCATCGAACTCCTCGCTCGCATTTTTCGTACAGGCACAACTGAGACCTTGGAGGACTGGATGCATCAGATGCCCAGCAATGCACCCCCACTGCCGTTACCAATGGTCATCTGTGCTGTGTGTCGCTCCTGGAGAGAAGTTGCGCTGAACTCCCCTGATCTTTGGAGTACCATCTACGTCCCGTTGCTAGTTTCGGAAACCCTACCCCGACGGCTCGTTTATGATGCTGTAAAGCTCACGAACACCTGGCTGGCTCGGTCCAAGGAGGCTCCACTCAACATATTCCTACGGGTACCCAATGTTCCCCTGGCATTTGACTTATCGGTCAACGTGATCCTCCCAAAAGTCGCTCAGCATGCCCATCGCTTACGAAGATTCCTCGTTCTCGGAGACGTGTCTGAACTCCATGTTAACAACGTCAAAGGCATCCTCACTTTGATGTCAAACCACATGGCGGAGGGTGCTTCCCCGCAGCTTCACACCCTTGCTCTAAAGTTTCAGTCCAGGGGAACGGCGCGCATTACGGATGATCAAACCCTACTGGATCGTGACTGGGACTACATCCCCAACAGTCCTCCGACCTTTTCCGTATCCCATCTATCCGCTCAAGGTATCCGCCTGAATCCGTCGCTCTTCCCCGGCCTGGTGTCTCTGGAGGTCGACCATCTGGAGACCTCCTTCCATGAATTCGAAGGGGTGTTTACAATTCTTCCTTCACTCCAAAAACTGTTCCTTCCTCACCTCCATGCGCTATTATCATCGCCTCAATTCGCCAACCCTATCACAGTTCCCTCTCTTCACCATCTCGCCCTCAGCTTTCATCGGCGCCATCTAAACTCCACCTCGCCATATCCTGTCGCACATGTACGGCTACCGAACCTTCAAAGCTTGGCATTGGACGGAGATGGCGGTGTACCCATTTGTTCTTGCTTCGACATGTCCCTCATATCGTCGATGGGAAATCTCAACACCCTTTCCTTGCGTAAATTTGTCCGCTTCTCGGCTGATTCTGCCTCAGAAACAACGTGGAACGACGTCGAATTCCTCCATAATCTAACCACCATCAAATCCCTACGACTCATAGAATGCCCGGTCGGGAACTTGCTATTGCAGCCCTTCTCGACCCCTCCGCCCGCTCGCCCAAGGAAGAGGTCCGTGGGCCATCGGTCCGCCATATCCCCACACCTGACTGAAACCCATCGGACCCTGGAAGGAGTGTTCCAAGTGATGCGCATCAACTCAGCCAGAACCCACGCACCCCCCAACAGGGCCGTTCCTGTTGCGTCATCCCCTTCCTCGACTGGGCTCAACTGGCCGGTTTTGGAGACGATATCAATGGACACTATAGTCGCCGACGATATCGTCAAACTTTGCCAATATGTATCGGGAAACCCAAGCGTGAAGGCGGTGTGTTTGTCAGGCCCGGCGAGTCGCCATCTCTCGCGCAGTGTCAAGAAACGCCGGTCAGATGGTACATTCTTTTCGACCAACTTCTTCACAAAGCGAGACGAATGGGGTGTACGCCAGGAACAGGAAACAGGCACTTCGAATGCCGATGCGGAAAACGCAGTAGATTGGCTGTCCAGGCGGTTACAAGTCCTTCCATTAGAGGAGCTTAAATGCCTCCACGACGCGTACTAGGCGCTCCAGGCGCACCGAGGTATCGTGCTTGGCTTTTAGGTAAGTAGTATTGTGGTCGTAAACTATACGACTATTGCCGCACTGCCTTTCATACCGCTAGCTGATCCCCATCTCCATTCAGCGAGGCATATGTCGCTTTCTGTTTCAGTCATCATCGGCCCACCCCTGGACGTCCTGCGCCGGCTGGGTTCTTTCAAAGGTTGATTGTTCGTTCGGACATAAGGTGGATAGATAGATAGATACGAGGACACCACCCTGACATTGTGACTATGGATTAAGGATCTATACCCTCCTCGCCATTTTCACCAACTGTACTCCGTTAAGATATACTCAGGAACCATAGCTACTGACCATTACTCGGTCCTCAGTGCGCGCGTGGCAACAGTCGGGCAGTTTGATGGTTCAGGATGGAGTCAACTTGAGATGTATAGGTACGTTGCTCGTACGGTGATCGCATACTTAAGTTGATTGTTACTAGTTATTTCTGGTTGCGCTGTCCTCTGAGCGTACTCTAGGCTCGGCCCAGAAAGCGTCAATTCCAGACGATCATCTCCGCATTACTAGCCAGCGTACTAGAGTTCTAAGGTTTTGCACTTCTTTCCGCTGTGATTGCATTTCAATTAACGTAGGAGTTTCCTGAACCCCGCGCGTCTTCACTGGCTTCCCCGGTAAGTCCATGGCAGCGAAATCGACTTCTTTTTTTGTGGCGAAGAAGCCTGACTACCCAGGAGGTGTAGTTGTATTTCTTCGATGTGAACGGTCGACCATGCGTATCAGGTCACCTGGAAAGTTGCTTGAGGACACCCTCATTCACTTCCGTTCGTCTTCGCGATGTACTCGCCATCCATGACACCATAATCTGTTGTGTATGTCATCTGAGCGACGCATTACACCCCTTCTTAGTTTGAAGGGGGTAAGATCTGCTGATTACTGCCGATTCCTGCGCGTCATGGAAAGTATGCATACGGATGACCGAGGCACTCTGACCTCAAGCTGACTGAACAGCAGTCAGATTTGTCATTTCTTTCACAACTAGCTTCATTCTATCTGTTTTGAATCCTGAATGGACACCCCAAAGCTTTCAGTCTGCGAAAATACCGACTGATTTGGGGGTGTCACACACCGCATGCTGTCCAAAAGAGGGTCTCTCCTCATCGCTCCGTTGCAGTCGCCCGGCCCTCTGGGGACCAACACGACCCTTCCAACCTTTCCAAATGACGTACTGACAGCCCTTGTAATCCACGGGCGCGGGTGCCTTGTCAGGCGATTTTCCAATGACCTTGACCCTCGCCGGCTCACTGGCTCCATATCCAATTAGGCGCCCTGATGACTTGAAAAAGGCTTGGCCACTGTCCTTGTGGCGTTTAAATGGCCCCGCGCGGACCGCTACCTCAAGCTCTCAGGCTCATCGCATCATCACGAGATGTCGAATACTTATGACTGCGGCACGCAAACGACACAAATGAAATTACAAAGGCCTGCCTCGGGACATCGGGTACTCCCAGGGACTCCCATTTGAGACGAGGATATGGTGTCGCCATCCACGAATACCATCAGACCTTCCAGGTTCCCGAAGATTTCTGTTCCCAATTAAAACCTTGCGAGTTCCCACTCATTCAGTGCCAGTTAAGCGCCTGACAATGCCGGGAGGGATGAGTACGGAGATCCTCAACTTGAATTCACTGAAAAGCCGTTTCTCGTAAGAAGCCGTTTAGAGAGATGTTAGCACGGCGAACGGTCTACCAATAGAGCGCTATTGGGAATGCCAAGGGAGAAGCCTGATCTCCCTTGTGTTTCGTTCGACGACCTCTTTCTTTCTAGAGCCTAGTACACGGCGAGAACTGGCATTCGCTCTGCTTCTATCACCCAACCATGTTATCCATATGCCCGACCTTCCCTCTTTGGCCTCGCACATCCCACCGACAACAAGCCGTGTTTCGCGAACCTCAAGATATCTCACTTCAAGTCGAGCTTCCCCAGCTTCCACCCCACAGCTATTTGAATCCGCTTTCTCCATCAGTCGCTCCGGTCGGAAGAATGATCCGTCGTCCCTCGCGAGCTGTAAAATCAATGCCGGTGCTTCGCATTCCTTTCAGGGGCGACCCTCTTCTCAGGGACCCTGATTGGGCTTCTCACTGAGCCTAAGTAACGACATCGCCGATAAGTCACAGTGGAGTGGAGTGCGAGCTAGTCCGACGCTCGGACTCGTTCCTAGTCGCGTCGCTTCTTTCATTATCGGAATCCATTACTGTTTGTTCTGTTGTACTACCATGAGAAAAGCTGTCAAGACTATTGTCAAATCATAGCACTGTCAATCCATATCATGGAGCAAGGTCCATTGGGCAAAGGGCGGAGGTGATCAGACATCAGCAAACAGGGGAAGTAGTTACTTAGCGAGATTTCGTGCTAAGTGCTTAGCGGGCGCGACTTAGATGTTGGCATCTCCACTTAGTTCCCGCCCCCATCACTTTGCAAAGCCGAGTCCCCTGGGTCTAGGTCTTGGGCACAAAGGAAAGTGGGAGCCCTGGCTGCGGTAGAACCTACTGTACACCGTTGTATTTGTGTATCTGAGCCAAATGAGGTGTTTTACAGCCGCGATGGCAAAGCAATCCCCTGCAGTTCCGCCGGCTCTCCCGATGCACTGGATTTAGCACACAATTTCCTGGCCGTTATGCTAGCTATTTCGCCGCCGCGTGAACGCGAAACTGGAGCCAACATACTCAAATATATTCAGAGACGCCATACGGTAGGTATGTCTGCCTGGGGGATTGTGTTTAGGTGACCCCGTACGGCGACTTTGCTTCACTTAGTTTTGAGAGCTTCACTTAGAACGAGCATGTTTACTTTGTTTGGTGGCGACCGCCCCTGCTAAGTATCGCTAAGTATCCGCCTTCCCAAATAAGTAGGGGTTTACTTTATTAAGTCTGCTAAGTCTACGGCCACTTTGCTTGGTATAGACTTCCGCTGTTTGCTGATGGAACGGCTTCGGGAGGTACAGATGAAGTTTGTCACACCCAAGCCTGGACCTACCAGCGTCCGTCGGGCTTCCCCCTTCTTTCCCAACGGAGAAGAGGATCGAATATGAAGCTTCTTTGTCTCGGCCAGAAGGACTTTGATGTTAGAAGTATAAGAGGAGGGAACACCGTACTGCGCAACTGCCAGTCGGATCACATTCTAGAACAATTGCTAGGACGTGAGGAATGCGAACTGAGTCAATTGAAATGGGAAATAGCTCATCTTTACCTCTCCGTCTCGTATTTCTCTCACCTAAAATCTAGCCAAGACTTAGCAGACGTAACTCCTTCCAGCCGTGCGAAGCGCACTCCAGGTTCCAGCGGCATTTGGGACGAGTATGACCACGCACGCCCGACGGATCGCATAATCAAGCGTACTGCGTAATCCCCAGGGACAAGGATTTACCAGGCCGAGGGTATCTAACCCACGTAGATGCATGTTCATCGCGCAACACGCATGACTCTCCGCCTCTGATTTATGGCATCCTTATGCTTGGCCTCAACGCCAAGAGCACAGCTGGGCGGCCGTGTAGTTGAGCATCATGTAGTAGCTACCGTCCTCCGCCGTCTCTACCAAGTCCAGTAGTTTGTGTTTGCGTTTGTGTTTCCACCGCTGATCCCACGTTCCTTTAAATATTTGGAGTCGAGTGATAAGCGCCCAATCAGCAAAATGTGCCGCGGTCGTCGGGGCTTGGGGATCGGCTTGACAGCTAGAATGCGTTCCCCGAGTGACTTTGATTTGCCCTTGGCAACCGGGCAATGCTAGGGCTATCCTGGGCGGATAACAGCCTCGCTGTAACCCGTCGTCCCAACGTCAAATCCGATGAAGGCCTCGATAAAACCAAAGATCGACCATCAACAAAGCCTCAATTCATCTACCACCACCCCCTCTAATATAACATCTACAGTAATGTAAGCATCAGCACGCAGAAACCCCGACCCCGATTCCCCGGAAGGCATATATATAAGTAAAGGACAAGCATAGTGAATGAGAAATAAGTAAGATCGAAAAGACCGTAGAGTAGTAGAATTGTGTAGTAGGTACAGTATCGTAACAGAGCGAAAGGTGTTAGGCCGGAAAACCAAGGCGAGGGAACGAATATCAGGGAAAGGCATATGTACAACATAGAGGGGAGGATATATATCTATGATCCTCCGATCTAAGTATTTAGCAGCAATTCGTACAAGTATACAGGCAGAGTCGAGAGGTGGAAGAAAGCAAACTAGAACGCAGCCGCTGACGACTTGAAAACATATACAACATAGGCCAATGGACGGGGAACGAAGGGGAACACGACGCACGGCACGGGCCACCGGGAGGACGAAAGATAGGACAGGAAGAATGCGGTAAGAGGGAACATCAAAGCCGAGCGAGCTACACAAACCCAGCCATCCCCTCCTCCCCTCCCCTCCCACCCCTCAAACTCGCCCCAGACACACTCCTCTCAAGCGCACCCACCAACCCCCCCTGCCCACTCGGTGTCCTACTCCCCACCCCCACCTCGCTCCCCTTCCCCACATCCCCCCTCCCATCCCCCACCACATCCCCCACCCCAGTCGAAGCCTGCGTCGGCCCCATACTCCACACCTCCACAACCGTCTTCCCCGCCCTCTTACACACAACGACACACCTTCCCCACCCACACACGACCTTCCACACGCTCTCCGCCCCATCGCTCAGGTCCCGCACGTAGTCCCCCGTGTCCACTTCGTACAGGCGGACACGGCCGTCGTTCCCCGACGTAACCACAAAGTCGTCGTGCCGCCCCCCACCGTGGCGATGCCTTGCGGTCGGGGGTGGTGCGGTGTGGGAGTCAAACGCAGACGAAGGCGGTGAAGAGGATGGCGGGTAACAAGACGACGACGAAGAAGACGAAGACGAAGACGAAGACGAGCCGAACGACGAATTCCAGGGCGGCGAAGCCGAAGCCGCGACCGCCGACCACCCCACCCCAGGCCCCTCCACAAACTGCAACCCCGTCACACTACAATCATGCGCCGCAATCCTCTGCCTAATACTCAACGTCTCCAAATCGAACGTGATCACCCGCCCGTCCGAGCCCCCCGTAATCAGCAGATTGGGCGAGAGCTGGAGTTGACAGACGAGCGCGGTGTGGCCTTGGAGGAGGGCGAGGCATCGTCTGTTGGGCAGGGTTAATACGTTGATATGAAGGCGGATGCGGGAAGGAGGGAAGGAGGGGAGAGGAGGAACTCACCCAGTCTCGACGTCCCACAGCCGTACAGTCGTATCCAAGCCCCCACTAGCGATATACCTCCCATCAAACGCAACCGAATATATCTGATGATAATGCCCCTGCAGCACATGTATACACTCCCCCGTATCCACATCCCACACCTACATTCAAATAACCCTCATCAGCTTTCCTCCCACAACGTAGAAAAAATAGAGCAAAGCACTCACCCTAACAGTCGCATCATAGCTGCCACTCACAACTCTACTCCCCTCACAATCCAGCGTCCGCACACTCTGCTCGTGCCCCCTCAACACCCTCACACACCGGCCTTTCTGGATATCCCACACCCGCACCGTCCCGTCTCGCGAGCCGGATACGGCCGTAGGCCTGTTGTCGAGGACTCGGATACACCGAATCGTAGACGTGTGTCCGGAGAGGCGGTATATGCATTGTCTGTGTGCATAGATCAGTTAGCATACACTCTGGAGACTGAAAATAGGGGGGATATGCAGACGAAAGGAAAGAAGGAGAAAAGACGCACCCAGTCTTAACATCCCAAACCATAACAACCTTATCACACCCCCCACTCACCACAATCGCATTCGGCTGTCCCCACCCGACACTCGAATAACACATATCGCTAAATCGTCTCTTTACCTGCGGCCTCCCCTTCTTCCCCTTCCCTCCCTCTCCTCCTCCTCCAAATCCCCCACCCCCACCCCCACCTCCCTCACTCCCACTCTCACCATCCCACCCTCCACACCCACCTCCCACCCCGCCCCCGGATCCACGCACCCCATGACACCCTCCGTCGCTCCAAGGTCCAGATCCATCCTCAGAAACCGACTCTGAAGGCACCGGATCCAACCCAACCGCCCTCCTTAAACTCGCCGGCACAAGGTGGTCCAACGCCGGACTCGACTCGTCGTCGCGCATCCTCTCCCTCTCCCTCTCCCTATCTCTCGCCCACTCCCTCTCCCTATCCATCGCTCGCTGGGATTTCGGGATACCAGGTTGACCGTGACGTCCCTTCGTACTCTCACCCGACTTATCAGCTCTTGGAACGGGCGAAGTACCCTTCGACCTCCTATCCCCCCTGCCAGCCGGCGACGGGGACCCCTCACTTCCACTCCTACTCCTCGGGCTCCCGCTCCCACTCCCCCCTTCGTCTTCACATTGGCCATCATCCTCACGACAACCCTCAGCCAACCACCCCCCCTTCCCCACAACCCCCACACTCCACACCCCCAACTCATGCCCCACCAGCGTCTTCGCCAGCACCCCCGTCCTTGCACTGTACACCTGGATACGGGAGTTCGCCAGGCCGATGACGGCCCAGTCCGCCGAGAGGGCGAGGGAGGTGACGACGGGGGCGGGGGCGGGGGCGGGGGGTGTTCGGGAGTGGGTGTGGGATGAGGTAGAGTGGGTGCGAGGGTTTAATGTTGAATTTGGGTGAGAGTGAGATGTAGTGTGAGGGTGAGAGGGCGATGGAGAGGAGGATGCGGGAGGTAATGGGGGAAGGGAGGGTTGGAGAGGCGGTATGAGGTGTGAACGGAGGAGCGTCCCGCCATGTCTCCAATTACTCACTGTCATTCATACAACCGTCAGCACACTAACCCACGCATACGGAGGAGGAATAAACACGTACTGGTAATATAACAAGCCTTGAAATACTCCCTATACGAGCTGCCCAGGGTACACTCGTCCTCCGTGTCCGGGTCCGTGGGCAAAGCCAGCTTGGATTTACCCTTCCCCTTCACGTCGCCATTCAAGGCGTCGGTATTCCCGAGCTCCTCCCTCCGCTTCGTAATAAGCCACTCCAACGCGGGGTCCGTTGGGAAATTCGCGAATTCCTCCATCTCCTCCAGCGGGTCCTCAGACGTCGTAGGCGAGGGCGCGTACGTCGTCTCGAGATCCAGCATTCTTTGTTCGCTGGCTCTCTCCCTCGACCCGCCCTTCATCCCGCTAAGCCTCCATTGGGGATACCCCCGACTCACATACTCCTTCCCCTCCCCTGCATCGCCAAGCCACCCCCACATCCCCACCAACCCCCTCCACACGCCCTCCTCCCTACACAACACCCCCCACCGCCTACACACCGCCTCGCCCCTACACAGCGTCTTCGGATCATCCACAAATCCCAGCACATGCAGCGCCAGCTCCGTCGGCAAGTCCGAGATGAAATCGCGCTTGAGCCGCGGGGCGATGAGGGTGGAGATGAAGAGGAGTTCTTGGGGGGTGCAGGCGGTTATGAGGGTTGAGAGGAGTTCGAGACGGGTCAGGTGGGTGGATGAGGGGAGGTTGGCGGTGTCGATCCCGAGACCGAGTTTCGTGACTTGGGTTGTGAGTGCGGGGTGTGGTGAAGCGGGCGGGGAGGATGGCGGTGTGTAGGCATCCGAGGAGGAGGAGGGCGATGACGGAGGAAAGAGGTGCGAAACCTCGATGGGCCCGGGTGAGGGCGCGGGGGTGGGCGGTGAGACGACGGGGACGTAGATCGTGCTGGTGTTGACCGTCGTGTGCGCGTGCGGGGGAGGCATACTGCTGATACCCGGAGTTGCGCCAAAGTGACTGGGAAGTGGGATTGTGCCGCTAGGCGGGTACGGTTGATGAGACGAAGAAGCGGGTGAAGGGGGAGGAAAGGACCCTGAGCTTGCGCCTAATATACTAGTGTGAGCGGTTACTCGATTGGTCGAGGAAGACCCTGGGTCATGGTAAGAGCGCTGTTGGGTGTGACGGTGTGAAGGGGTGTCGCGTCGTTCTTGGACATGTCTCCGCATTGTACAATGAAAGATTTGGCGTTTGAGGGCGAGGGGCTGGGTGATCTAGATGAGGGATCCAAGCACGTTCGTCGACCCAGACGAGGGTTTTGGGGTTCGAGAGGAGAGGGGAGCTTGTGATGTGGCGAGGCTGGTCACGATCAGGTTGGAATTAGGTGTCGTGTGCGCAGATATGTATAGAAGGAAGGAAGGAAGGGTCCACGCACGAGGTGACCGCGCAAAATGAACTCGAGCGCTAATTAGACCCTCGTTCCTTCCCGCGCCAGACGAAAAGGGAAGGCTGCGCGCCCGATACGAGCAAGCGAGATCCGATGAGTCAAACGTCGTTCAAGCGAGATGAAGGAAGCGAGGTCGACGAGTCAAAACGAGGCAAGGCAGCTGCCCGAGGGAGACGGAGACAATGCTTCCGCGCGCCCTCTTGATCGTCACACTCCAGTGCGTCACCGTCTCCGTCCTGCCCTCTTCCAGATGAAAGCGCCACACGAGCAGCCTGGATGTGGTTTGCGGCGTTGGCTGGGCGAAGATTGGGGGTTCGAGTGGAAGAGACAGACCTGTGCACCCGTGCGGAACCTAACGCGGGCCGGGGTTGACCCATTATCTGATCGGGCATCGGGGGACACTCTTGATCCGTGTCGTGCTCAAGCCCAGGTGGCGGCGGCGAGTAATTATTCAGGGAACGTGGAGGCAGGGCGCCTAGATTGACAATGAGAGCTATTCACCTTCCTTCTGCCGATCCACGGCCATTCCAGCGCAATCCAGACTGATCATTACTTGGCCCGTGAAACCCTGGACTTGCCCCACGAAGCGAACGAGCAGCAAGACGACTGCCCTCGGCCAATAAGTACCCGATCTCAAGCGGTGGGATTATCGGACGACTACTTAGGCGCTTGCCGTAGCGCGTGCCCCTAATCTCAACCTGATGCATGATGACGTCACCATCTTGGGCGCTCATTCTCTCCTCCCAACCACGATCATCAACAACACCAGGGGGTTACCTTCTCGTAGTGAAACGACGTGTCAAGCATCTGCACTCGTCTCTCAGGATACCAGTGCCCGTAGATAAGCCGTTCCTAAGGACAAATGCCTGGACGCTAGTATCGCACGAGGGGATGTGGAGTGCGAGGCGCTGGTGAGTTGGCCATCAACGGGGCGTCCTGACCTGCCGAAGAGGGCTGTCGCCATACGGTACACTTACGCCCTCTTCTGAGCTCGAAAGGATCGCCTCTTTCTCTTTCACCTCAACCACTACCACCATCTTGCGTAACCGCTTCGCGATGCACTCCCACAACCTCGTCCCCCTCCCGCACGACAACGGGAAGCACACTATTCGCCCTTCCATCTCTATCCAAGCGACTGGACATTCCTTCGCGGGTCCCCGGAATGCGGGGTACACCAACGTCCCCGGCGTTGTAGATGCGAGGCTGGACAGAGCGCTGGGAGACGAGTTCGAGCCTGAGGCAACGCAGCTCTCGGTCTACTGCAGGTACATTCGATGCCCCCCAGCGTCTGCCAGATACTGATACACCCCACAGACAAATGGTCTCCCACCAACCAACTTGAAACCGCCACTTCAACACGCGCTCACTCACGATCTCCGGGACCCAGATCCGCCTCGCCCACCACGCACACAACCGTATTTCTCCAGGTCCGACTACCACCCCAAGAATCGTGAGTATTCCCCATAATCTCGAATTCGAAACTCGCGAGGTGAACCCGTTGACAGGGGACTCGGTTCTATCATGACCAATCTACCTTCGTCATGCGCACTACAAAACTCGGGGTTCCCCAGGACGACCTTAGACCTAAAATCCTTCTTCTTCTACCTCCTATACCACATCACCCTCCTTTCCCCGCCCTGGGCGTCCGGAACCCCGAGCGGAGAACACCGATATCGCACGGATGGGATGGAGGAAGACTCGAGGTGCTGCCCAAAAATTGCCAAAGATATTGAGGGAGGTCGACCGCAGGAGGTTAAACCCAGGGTAGGTCAAATCAAGGGGATGGAATCAGCCCTGGATGACTCCGATGGGCTCTGATGACGGTCTGGAGGGACTTTTGGTAAAGAGCACCGAATACACCTTGAGGCTTGTTCGAAAAGAGGTTTGAGCCCGACCCGAGCACGTGAGGTTGCCCAATTTAGGCGCCCCACCCACGCGTCACGCGTGTCGGCCTGGAATCGTTCGTCGGACCTTGAAACAAGTTACGCGCGCGCTCTCGTCATGGCACTCTTTCTTCCCAACCACCATCACCGCGAACTGGAGTAACCACAGCGCCCCCCGAACCTCAGGACCTTGACTCTCCTCACGGCCGACCGCCCTGAAACCCTCTTCTATGTCTCTCGCCGACGACCCTCGATCCGAACAGGACTACATCTTCACCCTTTCCCCAGGCGATCGTCCACCACTGGACAAGAGCTTGAGGAACCCGAAGACGAGTAGGATGAGGGAGGTCGAGGTGGACGAGTCTCATGCGGAGCTTGGGTATAGGGTCCACGAGCTGAAGGAGGTGCCTGCCAGGGCGATCTTTGGCGAGGCTTTGGACACAGACAACATCGAACGCTTTTTGAAGACACCACAGTCGGGGTACGACGTCGTTTGTGGTATTTGGACGATACTCCCTCTAGATCCAGCCGACGTATCCGAACTCCGTGGCCCCTTTGTCAACATCCTGAACTCGATCGGCGATTACTTCAATCCGTCGCCTCCAGCAGGCACCACTCGCAGGGCCGTCGACTCCCATGACATCTCCATGGTCCACGATAATTGCACCCACTACACCAGTCCCGGAATTTCCGTCAAGGCTGCAGGGCCCTCCTTCGAGGCTCCAGACAATGCAGAGCGATGTCGCGGGTTGGGTTACACCAACGTCGCTGCCGTACTTGATGTCGAGGTGGACCGGTCGAAGGGGAAGCGAATGGTGCATTGTCAGCGACTTGCTACGTACAACCGGTAAGCCCGGTTCTTTCTTATGAGCTCGTCTCAAGCTGGCGCTGATATTCTCCAAGTCAAATCTTCCTCCAACAACCGAACCGCCAGTTCGCTCGCTCGCTCTTGGTTACCGAGAAGGTGTTCCGCCTCGCCCATCAGGACCGCAGCGGCATCTACGTGACGCCTCTCTTTGACATACACAAGGATGCCAGCCTGTTCGTGCAGTTCATCGTGGGTCTTATGTCTCCAAACGAAGAGACTCTGGGACTCGACACCTCTGTCCAGTGGACGATCGACGCGATTTCCGGGAAGAAGGTCTCTGGGGCGGTCACGCTCGAGGAGGCTGGCGACCAGGCCGACACATCCACGGCCAAGACCTATGACCTAGATATGGACGAAGCGACGTTCGTCCGTCCAGGCATTCGCGGCCGCGGCACGGTTGGTTGGAATGCGGTAGATCGGGTCAGTGGAGAGCGTGTGGTTGTCAAGGACACTTGGCACACCGACTCTCAAGAGTCGGAGTGTGAGTTCTTGTTGGCGGCCAAGGGTATCCCTGGAATTGTCGAGATCTTGGGGTACCAGGACAACTGCGCTCAGACCGCCGACTATCGACCTCTCGGCTACAAGAGCAAGGAGTTCCGCAATCGCTTCAAGCTGCGTGTTGTGCTGAAGAAGTACGGCCTTCCCATCTGGTTCTTCCAATCTCGGTTACAGCTCCTCCATGCTCTCCTTGACGTCCTCATTGGTAAGCATCCTGCCGCTTCTGGCCCTCGACTTCCACTTGACCGTCCTTTCAGGCCATCGCGAGCTATTCGAACGGGGGATCATCCACCGAGATATCTCAATGCTCAATATACTTCTGGGACCAACCGGGGCCTCAGAGGGCCATCGAGGGGTTCTCATCGACCTCGACATGACCGCGTACGTCGAAGGCTGCAAGTCTGTATCACCCGCTGATCCACACACCGTACGTGCATTTTTCATCTCTCCCCCTTTCCTACATGATTGAAACCGACTTTTAGGGCACTCGTTTGTATCAGTCCATATCTGTCGTTCGGTCGCTGTCCATCGCGCCTCCTCCCCCCCAAGACTACACGGACGATCTGGAATCGTTCTTCTACGTCTTTTGCCACCTCGTCTACGCCTTTACACGGCCGGGGGTCAAGAAACCGGACAATGGGGGCGTGCTGGACCAATTCGACCTAGACGATACGCGCCTCGTGGCAAACGCAAAGACGGCGTTTTCTTTGTCGGGAACGGATCTGATGCGTGTCCCGCGCTACTGGGGAAAGGCGTGCACGGCGCTTCTGGAAGAATTCCATGAAATCATTTGTGGGATTGTGAGGGAGAAGGACGTGATACACGCGAAGAGGGGTCTGGACGCAGAAGATAGGCTGAAGGCATACGATGCTCTGGCCAAGAACCTCGACGTTTATTACGGCAAGGTCAAGGTCGCCTTTGAAAAGGCCATTGCGCAGCTCGAGAAGGAGGGCTTGAATGCCGAAGAACGGGAACCATACCCTCACGCCTTCGCAGCACCCCACGTCCTTTCGTCTGCTCCTCCGAACGTAGACCCTCGCGCTCCCCACGCTGTCCACCCAGCCAGTGTCCCTGCCCCTGCTGCGCTCCCTTCTCAACCGGGCCCGTGTCCTCCTCCATGCCCTCCCAGCAAGAAGCGCCCTTCTGAGGACAAAGACGATACACCGCGCAAGCGCATCCGGGATGACGTTGTCCCAGATGTCCCTTCCACAACCCCGTCTGTGGTTAACGACAGAGTCGCGAAGACAGGTGCACCTACCTGAAGCTTCTGCCCAACGCGCCCTTCGTCCGTCCTCGCTGTATGTGTGTACGACTCCTTCTGGACTGTGATTCTACCCCATTTCTACTTCTTGCATGTTTTACTGGTCCCCGCCTGTTTTCTTAGATAGGCCATTGTTCCATTGTGCCTCTCATCATCCTCGACCTCATCTGATTACTTCACCTTTCAATACCTGCTTGCACGCTTGCGTCTATGCAAATTCACCGTACTTGTAATCGTTATTTCTAAATCTCCCCCAGAACCACTCGTGGCTCCATCATAAAATACCCCTTGTAATACGCATCGTAGCGATCTAACTTCAAAAGGGACATAGGCTACAACAAAAGAAGTGCAAAAGCGATACTGTACGCCGTCGCGACCTGACATTGTCTTCCGCGAGCGAGCGATGAGGCGTCTATCTTCGGCCAGCAATCTGAAACGGAAGGGTTGTTGGAGGATTCGACTCAAAGATGGGGTCCTCGACACAAACCTACACAAACGCGCAAGTGCCCCAGTCACCCACCATCACGAACCCTCTGACCCCGGCCGATTAGCGCTCAATCCGAAATTGAGTAACCACCGGAGCAGTCGACTCGACGAGGCGCTTGCGGTCTTCGACGTGAATTAATCAAACGCTGAGGATTACGTCTTGATTGATGACGTCGCGCGATTGGGCGTGCTGTTCTCTTCCCAGCCGCGACCATCGCCAACCACCTTCTCCTAGGGCTAAGACACCCCAACCTCCACCTGGCGTGTGAACGCCACCCACAACGAAACTCTTCGTACTACCGGGCCTCCTCGAAGCGACCGAAAAGGGGCGCCGACGACGAGGGCTTTCTCTGGGCCAGCGACGAAATATTTCGGCTTGAAGAAAGGCGTTGTAGCGTACAGTTATCGCCAAGGAGGGCACGACGAAGCGCAAGCGTTCATTGCATTACTGATACACCTGACACCCATAGGAATGAACCGATCGTACCCGTTGGCGGTAAAGTCGCTTTGCCCCCGCTTCCCAGTCCATCCAACCCCTTTGAGCACCACTTTCCCCCCTCCCTATCTCTCTCCTCAACAGTGGACACCTCTGTTACCGACGAACATGACATATACAAGCTCTCCCGACGTGATAACAGAGCTGGAACTCAGCAAGGGCGTCGGAAGTCTGACATTGAACATTCTCGGACCACCACTCTCAAAACCTGGTACCCTACCGCGGGGTGACCAACTCATACACCTTCGCCCTGCACCAGTCATCCGAGCGCCGCCACCAATTCACTTGAGCGCGCGATTCGCCATGTAGTGGGATACGCCGGCGAACGAACGAGGGATCTACAAACGTCTTTGCGTGGTGGGCTGTTGACGAATTATCTAGTGCTCAGAAGGACAACGTACGGTACCGCCACGCTCAAGTGCAAGAAGCAACGCCCGAGTACCCCCAAAGTCTTGGGACTTCTTCGATCGATATGGACGACCTCCCCACATTTCGCTCAGCCAGGCATTCGCGATTGGGATACCACCAGTCGTACGGTCTCCGAGAGATCCGACCTTCAAAGACCCTGTCATGAACTGCATTCAGGAAAGGGACCTTAGGGACTCACGACTGTCGCTCAATCTTCTCTAGAGGGTTCAATCCCTCCGCGGGTCAATTTGCTACGCGCTTTGGAAGAAAGGTGGGAAAGGCGGGAGCCTCTTAAAAAGCGACTCCGAGTCTACAGCTTGGGTATGGAAGACCTCCTCCCTCGTGCGCATAAATACTCGCATATTTTGCCGATGCTGGGTGGTGCTCCTCAACGAACAATTAGCTCGCAACAGGGCCCAGCAGAGTCGAAAGCTTGCTTCATCGTCGTTGGTTTTCGGGGGGAAGGTCGTTCAATAGGGGAGACTTAAGGAGACGTACAACGAAAGTGGGCTTCGGAAGCACTTGGTTACTGCGCAGTTCGTGCTGTGCCGAAGGTCGAGGCAGTGGCGAACGATCACGTGCATATATTGAATTCGGAAAGTCGCCTCGCGCGGTCAGCGAAGTTCGCGTTCATTGTCCATCGGAGTCTCAAGTGAACGATAAAACACCCAGGAACCTCGAAGCCGCCTCTTTCTTTCCTACAACCATCACCCTCGTCTGTTATGCCGGACATGACAGACCCGTCTGCCTCGCCGGGCTCGCCACCCCAGGTCAGTTCCGCTGCCTCGCTTCCCGACGTGCCTTGCACTCCAGTCAGAGTCCCTCAAGACAAGAGCACCCTTTCTCGTTCACTCGATGTCGACTCCGACTCCGACGAGCCACCCCAGGGAGAACTACCCACATTTTACGAAGACCATGTATCCGAAACCGACGGAATCCCGGAAGGCCCCCCACCGACGCTCGATGACAGTCAGAGCGAATTCACCAAGACCAACTCGGAGAGCACCCCGCTCTCTAATGCTCTGCGAAACGCCAGGACTCAAGGGGGAAACGAAGAAGAGAGAAAGCTTATGGACGTTGAACTCAACATCGGCAAGGACAGAAAGGTAAAGATTCTGTCCATGGACGAAGCGAAGGACATGTACCACGGCGTAGCCACCGGAGAGGAGATCGACAAATATCTCACCAAGAGCAAGCTCTACAGCCGAGCGAAGAAGTGCTGGACCAAAGTTCCCAGAGACGAGCCGGATGAAGAGGACCTATACGAACCGCTCACCGACATCGCCTCTGATATCGTTGGCCACTTCAGGCCGGCCTCTGTCCCCGATGGCGTCTCTCGACAAGTTGTGCTTTCTAAAGCTGCCAGACTGCTTCACGACAACGGAGTCTCTACCACGTCGCCCGACATCTGTGTGAAGGCGACTGGGCCGTCGTTCGAAACCCCCAAATCTGCGGCAAAGCACGGTCTCGGGTACAGTAACGTCGCATCTGTCTTCGACGCGAAGACCGAGAAAGGCTACGGAGGCCCCAAGCAGAACGCTAGGCAGCTCGGCGTCTACTCGAAGTAAGGTCACTTGCTTTCTAACATGGTAGCAGAAACTGAATACACTGTAGGCAATTGTTCATTCAACAGCCCAATCGTAATTTCGTCCGAGCCATCATCATCACAGAGGAGCATGCACAGCTCTTTCACTTCGACCGCGGCGGTGTGTATGCTACCCCCTCTACCAAGATTCACGATATCTCGGACCCGGAGAAGAAATGCGGCGCCTACATGTTTATTCGCTGGGTCTTGGGTCTGACCTCGTACAAGGAAGAGGATATCGGCCTCGACACTTCCATCCAGTGGGAAATCGACGCCAAGGGCAAGAAGTCATCCGGTACTGCGACCGTCAATCAATACGACGCGGAGAACAAGGCATTCACGCCGGTCATCTACGACCTGAACATGGAGGAACCGCCCTTCGTTCGCCCCTCTCTGACTGGTCGGGGAACAACAATCTGGCCAGCCAGGGAACCTGGCACAGGTGCCCAAGTCCTGATCAAGGATTCTTGGCGTACCGATACTCGGGCCCCCGAGAGCGATCACATGAAGGTCGCGAACGACCTCGAGATTTTGGGTATTCCCGAGATGGTCGGCTTCGAGGACTATTGCGCACAGACCATGGACTATCGGCCGGTCAACTTCGACGAGGACGCCTTCTTCAATCGCGTCAAGCTCCGAATTGTAACCAGGAAACACGGGCTATCTATCTGGTACTTTAGATCGCGTCTCCAGCTCTTGCAGGCCATTCTTGCTGCTATCGTCGGTACGTGTGGTCATAGAAATGTCTGCCGTTGGGACGGTGGTGCTGACGGTAAGCTTAGCTCATGCGGAACTCTTCAAGAACAAGATTTTGCATCGCGATATCTCCATGCAAAACATAATCCTCGGATCCCCCGCCTCCAGCTCTGCCGGCTACCTGATCGACCTCGACATGGCGCTCGACATCTCACAGGACCGCAACCAAACAGGGGTGAGCAAAGATAAGCGCACGGTAAGCACAGATCCTTCCATCGACCAAAGCTTACCCCTGACTCTGGGTTTAGGGGTTGATGATCTATCAGTCGTATTGCACCCTCTCAGCCGCGCATCTCGCTTCACGGAATAAGGGTCTCACTCCTCCTCCCCATGACTACCTGGACGACCTCGAGTGTTTCCTATACGTTGCCTGCCACCTCATGTACGCTTTTCAGCGTCCAGGTGTGTGGATTGAAGAGCTCCCCGGAGATATGATGAAGTGGACATGGTGCGACCAATCTACTGTCGCATCCTACAAGCGGTCTTTTTGCGAGGACTTGACGAGATTTGGGCCTGATATCTCTGCATGGTGGGGGCCACACTGCGAAGCCCTTCTCGAAGAGTTTGGAAAGGTCATTCACGACATTCAAGGAAAGAAAAAAGACATCTTTGAAAGCACTCGCATGACCCCTGCTAAGAAGCGGGACGCCCAGATGGAGCTTGCCAAGACCACCACACGGCACTACGAGTTAGTCGTAAATGCCTTCCGCAAAGCAATCGCAGGATTGGAGAAGGATGGACTTACCGAAGAAGAACGTGTTCTCTATAAGCTCTCGCCCAACGCCGCCGCGAAGTGTCTCCATTTCCCCTTCTCCAACATCATCAAGGCACTTCCGTTCGAATACCATATTCCACTCGATCTAGCCCCCCCGACGAGCATGAAGCGCAGCTCCCAAGGCCACGACGATGATGCCATGCCTAGCAAGCGAAATCGCCAGGGCCCTTCACCACTTTCTGCCGCGATGGATGTCACCAACAATACTACGACCTACGACTTCGACTCTGAAAGTGACATATGACCCTACCATCTTGTATTGACCGAGGCTGCTGCTTTCCTTTGTAGTTCGGTCCGACGATGCTCTAGATAACCTTTTAAGTAGCTTACATTTGCGGTTATATTAGCCATACCAGTACTAGGGAATACGACTCGCGGTTATGTTTGCCAGATTAGCTGGTTCTGTGTATACTATGGATATCTTCTCATGGGTCTTTTCCACTACTCCTGGTTAAACCGTGGCTTTTCAAGGACATGTTCAAGGCCCGTATTATATATTGCAATCGAATTCCCTCGAGAGAGCTGACTTCGAGGGCCATGAAATCGGGGTCGGCATACCGCGATCACGTGCAATTCTCAATTGGGGAGGCACGCGCCTTGATGAGAACCGGAGCTTGAAACGGTCACCTCTCTCTCCGCAACCACCACCATCTCACTTTCTACATGGCCCCTACTCGCAGGGGGTACGACAGCAGCGACGACGAAGACGACGCAGCGGCGAAACCATCGGCCGCGATTGACTACATCTTGTCTCTGCCCGAGGAGCGGCAGACGCGTCCAGACCAGGGCTCGAGGAACGGTCATACCAGCAGGGACAAGAAGCAGGAGCACGAAAATGCGGTGTATCAAGAGTTTGGAGATGAGATTCGTCAAGTGAACCCCGGCTGGGCCACGGAGCTATACAACAACCTTGCGACCGACGACGAGATCGTCCAATACTTGCGGGGCACGACCTCTGGATACGATATGAAGAAGGGCTGTTGGGCGGCACTCTCCAGGGAACAGGAAGACGAAGCGGAGCTCCGCTCTTCCCTCATTTCGATCACGTCCAACATTATCGGGTATTTCTATCCCTCCCCTCGGCCTGGCGTAGCGCGCTCTGTGACCGACTCCCACAACCTCCTCCTTCCGCACGACAACGGGAAGCACGCAAGCCGCCCTTCCATCTCTATCAAGGCGACTGGGCCTTCCTTCGAAGTCCCCCGCAATCCGGAGGCGACGGAGGGTCTGGGGTACACCAATGTTGCCGGGGTAATAGATGCGAGGTTGGATGGAGCGCTGGGAGACGAGCTGGAGCAGGCAACGCGGCTCTCGGTCTATTGCAGGTACGTTTAGCGCGGTGTAGGCAGTGCGCCGGGGTACTTATCATCTTTCCAGACAAATATTCTTCCAACAACCAAACCGTCACTTCGCGCGCTCGCTTACGATCTCAGAGAACCACGTCCGCCTCGCCCATTACGACCGGAGCGGAGCGTACGTCACCCCCTTGTACAACATCCACAAGGAGAAGGAGGTGTTCGTTCGGCTCGTACTGGGTTTGGCGTGTCCAAACGAGGAGGTCCTGGGCCTCGACACTTCCGTCCAATGGGTCATCGATGAGGTGACGGGGAGGAAAGTCTCTGGTACGATTCGAGTCGACGAATACTCCGACGAGAAGGGGGCCCCGACAACCGTCACGTACAACTTGGACATTGGCGAACCTCCCCTCATTCGACCCACAATTCGCGGTCGCGGAACGGTGTGCTGGCACGCCACCAATCCCACTACAAACGAAGCCGTCTTGATTAAGGATGCATGGCGTTCGGAGGCACGCACGTCAGAGGTGGAACATCTGCGTGCCGCGGCTGGTATTCCGGGTGTCGTAGAATTACTCGCGTACCAGGATTTCTGCTCAGAGACCCGGAACTACCGCCCACAGTGGTTCACGGCGAAAGACTTTGGAAACCGAATCAAGCAGCGACTGGTGCTGAAGCGGTATGGGCCCTCGATTTGGCATTTCAACTCGCGCTTGGAGCTTATCCGCGCGGTAAGAGATGCCTTGGTTGGTACGCCCTTCCCCTCCTTTGCCTATTTTCGCGGGCTCACAGTTCACAGGACATAGGGAGTTGTACAGAAGAGGGATCCTGCACCGGGACGTCTCTGCGCCGAACATTCTGTTTGGCCCGCCCGATGCGCCTGAAGGCAGCCGAGGCTGCCTTATTGACCTCGACGTGGCCGTGCGGACAGAGCATGGCGTTTCTCCAGTTCCGACTACCTCAAGAATCGTGAGCTTGATAGAATGTAGAACCCCGCGCTAATGTGCTGAAACCATTCACAGGGAACGCGATTGTACCAGTCCATCTTCGTCATGCGCAGCGAGAGCGACAAGATCGGGGTGCCCCAGGACTACTTGGACGACCTAGAGGGATTTTTCTACGTTTTGTGTCACATCATCTTCGTTTTCTCGAGGCCGGGCGTCCGACATCGCGACCCGCCCCACTTGTTTCTGCTTTGGGCCAACGAGGATAACTCCCTCGTCGCTGCCGCTAAATCCAGCACGCTGGGAGGCGACTTTCCTGTCGATGATATCCCATTGTTCTGGGGCGAAGCCGTACGAACAATGATGCTCGAGTTCCGAACGGACCTCCGCGAGATCTTCGATAGGAAAGTGAGGATCACGAGGAATCGCAACCTCGATCGGGATGGGAAGCTGGAGGCCCTGACCGCGTTTTCCCAGGATGTTGACGTCCATTTCGAGAAGGTAAAGGCAATATTCGACAGAGCTATCGCCCAGCTCGAAGGGGAGGGTCTTAGTCCCGAGGAACTCAGACTCCAACCCAACTCCTCCATTTCCCTCTCCCATGCCCCCGCTCCTTCTGCACGGACTCCCGGTTCTCTCGGGCGCGCCCCTCAAGTGATTGACCCAGTGTCTAGAGCTCAAGACCGGGGTGGCGACGACAAACGTGAGGTCACTAATCGAGTTAAGGCTTCCAGTACCACTGTGAAAGCCGACACCATCCCGCCTCCTGCTGTCGTAACCCCCGCTTCCCCCACGACCCTCCCGCCCGTCCCAGCTCCGATCATCGTGGATCCTCGGAGATCTGCCCGCATCCGTAAACTTCAGGGTCTGGCTCAGGGCCAGCAATCGCCAGTGGGCCCTGAACCCCACGCCGGACCCCGTCGATCCCCGAGAATCCTCAAACGACGCTTGGAGGAGGGAGAACAAGAACAGAAGGACACCCAGCGCCCTTCCAAAGCAAGGCGTACTACCAAGCGTGGTGATCGGGTCACGAAACGTTCGTCTTAAAACGCCCCCTACCCCCCACTTTGGGAAACATTCAACCTCCTTCCATCCCATCCCGTGTGATATACCTTAGTCTACGTATTAACATCCCTCCACCTACCTATACCCACACGCTCTCTGATACCCATTGTACATCAATACCTCATTACACACACCTGGACTGTCTTTGGCTTCTCCATTCGCTTGACGATCGTGACGATCAGTCTCTTGTTGGCCGGCTTTCTAACAGTTGGAATACTTCATACATTTTTTGCCCACCTCTTGACTGCGTGAAACCAGTACCGCCCGCCCAGTAGTACCTCCTCGTTACCCTCAGTCGTGGCGACCATCCGAAGAATTGGGCACTGCGCGTCGCGCGTACCTCACTCGTTTTCACGTCCGTAATGATTCATTGACAGGAGTGATACAGCCAGCTTAGATATTCGACAGACTACAAATACAACTTCGACAACGCGATTATGGACTAAATCGCATGTCGTCCAAGAGCCAAGAAGGCGTCGAAGTGATTCGTTTGCTTCACTCCTCTTCGACGTAGAAAGATGACTCTCCTCGAGGGGAATGGGCCCAGGACCAAGGCCATAGTCACAGGGGACCACACCTTCCGAGAGATGTCGTACATTTCCAGCTGCGTGCCCTTCTCCAAACCACGAGATTCGAGACGTTGCGCGTGGTCATCCAGGCGAATATAGCCCCTCTTATCCGCGAGCAGAACAGCATCAAGATATTCAGCATCGTCCCCATCCTGCGAGTGAGCGAGAGGAGGTTAGGGCTCGATCGATAAAGTCAAATAAACTACGGACCTCGAGCCAAGCAAACACCAGGACCGCAATTGCGGGCCCTTCCGGGTCTTTGACAACCACCGTGACCGCCTCCCTAGTTTCAGAGGCTGGGGTTTCCATCCAAAATGTCTCTTCCTCCTCGTCAGCCAACCCATTTTGTGGGAGGGGTTCACTTGGTTTCTCATCTAGGCTCCTGAATACGCCGATAATTATGTCCTTCATCATCAGGTCGAATTCTGAGAGTGGGTATATCGTTGTGGGTTCAGGCTTTGGCCCCCGCTCGGACCCCTCTGCGGGTGTTGGAGGCTCGTCGTCCTCATCATCAGATGGTGTTGGATCTCTCCAGGCGAAGCCAGTATGAGTGGAGTGGCAGATAACCTGATCTTCCCAGTTCTCATCGAAGTCGATGGCGCTAGCACGGAAGGATGCCCGACTAACTGGCCATTCGACGGGGAAGCAGACCGCGCAGTTGCAGAAAACACGTATTCGCGTGGCGCCGAGGTCATGAAGACGCCTAGCAAAGAGGTTAGCATTGGGAACCGAGGCTGGCGGAATCCAGACGCACTTTACGGAGGCACATGGCGCAGTCGCGTACTTGAGCTGGGTGCTTTCCAAGGCCAAATGTTCGGGCCAATTACCATCGATCGTGACATTCATTTCCAGGCGTTCCAAAGAAGGTAGGGATGTGACCCTATTCTCTAGTCCCTGAGCGATTCGCTTCTCCCAGGTGTTGGAAGAGGGCTTGTACAACTCTACACTTTCCTGCCATACAGCCAAGCTCTGGAGTTTCGGTAAGGATTCCGGCAGAATGAATGCAGCACCACACTGCGACGCCGCCTGAGGCTTCCAGTGCAGGGTGAAGACTTCGAGTGAATGCGAGCACGCATCAAGGAGGCGGCTCATGGTGGAATAGAGATGGCCTTCGGCCTGGAAGCTGGGGCGTGGATCGTATTCGAGAGGTGTGCCGGTTTTGGGGTTGAGTAGGAGGGCGTCGACCGTACCATCGGGATCGTACGTGGATTCGTACCCTTTTGGCGAACCCTGTGTGTAGCTGCCCTCAGCTTCGTTATCCGCCTCCGATTCGTCACTCGATTCGTCTCCGTCCTCAGAAGGAACGTACGACTCGTCGTCAGATTCGTCCTCCGGCGCCCACATTCCGTCGTCTGGATACCCAGCCTCAAAGACTGACGGTAGTTTGACGTATAGGTTCACGATACCCTGGTGCTCCTTGGGTAGGTTCTCAAATACCCCTTCGAACGCGAGGAGTTGTCGCCACCCAATGATTCGGACCGACTGGTATCGATGCGATGCCGATAAAGCTCGAGCATCCCTTGAAGTTGTGGAGAGCGAGAGGCCCGTGGTGCCATCGTCCTGGCAGGCATAATCAAAGATTCGAGACCACAACGGAGGCGAGAGTGAGAGAAGAGGCATATGCGGTTCACAGTGCTGAGGGGAGTGTGAGGCGAAGCAAGGATGTTGGGAAAGTTGGGGAGTGAGATGCTGTTACATGCCACGCTCCCCCAATACACGTGGATCAACTGCCCAGTGTTAGGGTCGCGGAGCCCAAAGACTTCGTAGAATCCCGATAGCTCGGCGCAAGGTCTGAGGCTTCGCCGTCGTTGTAATGGGCGCCAGTGGTTGCGGGGGCGGCAATGCGGTTGGAGAGAGGTAGAGAGTCTCGTCCTCTAGGTCCGGTTGTCGACACTTGATCGTTGGGAAAGTGACAATATATTTGTTCCAGAGCATGGTGGATATATGGGGGGAAGCGTACAAGTTAGGGCGTTGGAATCAGATGCGAGAAACGTACTGGTAGACAGAGGCCATCGAGGGAAAAGGTACGGGAGAGAAGCAAATGGAAAAGTCGAGGAGGGAAGAGAGCGTGCAAAGGTAGCATAAAAAAGGGAACCATATAGAGATAGTGGGAAATACGGAAACAGAACTCCCGTGGGGGTAAGTGAGAGGTGGATTTCATGTGGAGGTCTACGTCGCGCCAGTGGTAGGTGAAAGGGTACCTGCGACCTCCTCCTTTGGCGCGCAGTGGCCCTTCTGTGAAGGTGTCGGACAAAGAGGAACAGTGGCAGGGGCCTGTTCGGGGACCTCTCGAATCCTTTTGCGAGGCGTACCCCCCTCGTTATCCTCGAATAAGCGTTTCTTGCTCACTCGGGAAGCTGGGCTGGCAGGGCGCGCACACAAGCTTGATTTGATCGAGGTATCTATGGGGGCCTTCACAGGGGTGGGAGCTGGAGGTACGCCTGACTTGAGGTGGGGAGATACGAAGTTTTCGGGATACGGCTCGAGCTCCTCGGCATTCAGTCCCTCCTTATCGAGTTCGGAGACCGCATTGTCCAGGAACGATTTCGCCTTTTCGAAGTAGGTGTTGTGGCTTCTGGATAGCGCGTCGTACGCCTCGACCCTGGCTTCATCAGTCGTGCGCCTCCTCCCTCGAATGGCGGTTTTGTCGTAGAGGATCTTCCCAATGAGTTGTTGAAACTCTTCCAAAAGGTCCATGCACACATCGCCCCAGTAGGGAGCGATGAGCTCGTATTCAGGAGGATGAAGGGTATAGGCACTCTTGTAGGGCACAGCCTGGGTGAGGTCGTTGTCGCACCAAGGTTGGAGAAATCGGGGCCGCGGCGTCATTAGGACTCCTGGCTTCTGAAAGGAGTATATGATGTGGGAGAAGACGTAGAAGAAGGATGCGAGGTCGTCCATATAATCGTGGGGAGGGATTGGTGTCGCCTTCCAGTTTTCGAGGACGGCGACCGACTGGTACATCCGCGTGCCCTAAGGGAATAGTTGAGAGAGCACTACAGGCGGGAGGAACAGACCATAACATACCGTATGTGGGTCCGCAGGCAAAATAGATTTGCAATCTTCGGTGCGGATGGCCATGTCCAGATCAATGAGTATACCACGACATCCTTCTGATGCGTTTGGTAGGCCAAGGAGAAGATTGAACATAGAGACGTCGCGGTGAAGAATCCCTCGCTCAAATAGCTCGTGGTGCGCTATAGCACATGTTAGCTTACTACCGTACTGGTTGGAAAAGGGCGCTCACCAATCAGGGTGTCGCGCAGTGCTCTCAACAGTTGTATGCGAGACCGGAAGTACCAGAGAGGAAGCCCATACTTCTTCACAGCAACGCGAAGCTTGCAGCGATTGTGATACTCGGGGTTGGGGAGCCCAGGCGGAAGGTATTGCTGTGTCTCCGCGCAGTTATTCTGGGAAGCTAGCAACTCGACGATTCCAGGAATACCCTGTGCAGCCTGGAGATACTCGCATTCCGATACCCTGGAGTCTGTATGCCATATGTCCTTGACAAGAACTCCTTCCCCAGTGGCAGGATCCTTCGCATGCCAGCCAACAGTGCCCCGGCCATGAATGCCAGGGCGGAGGAAGGGCGGTTCGCTCATATCGAGCTCGTACACCAAGGTTGACGGGGCTTTCGTAACTTCATCGAACTTGCTGAGCTCAACGGTCCCGGAAGCTTTCCTGCCTGACTGCGCGTCGATCGTCCACTGGACAGAGGTGTCGAGACCCAGATGGCGTTCGATGGGGGAGGTCAAGCCAAGGACGAATTGAACGAACAGACTGGCGTCCTTGTGGATGTCCAAGAGTGGGGTGGCGTAAACGACGCTCCGGTCGTAGTGGACGAGCCTGAACTGTTTTTCGGTAAGGAGCAGCGAGCGGGCGAAATTTCGATTCGGCTGCTGGATGAATATCTGTCTACGGTGACTATCAGTAGGTATAATTGAAGGGGAACTGGACCAACGCTCACCTGGAGTAAGCAGCAAGTCGTTGGCAGTGCTGTGTTCGCGTCCCTTTTTCATCGTCTAGCCGTACCTCGAAGACGGAGGCGACGTTGGTATAGCCGAGACCATCCGATCGTTCAGCGTCTTCAGGGACTTCGAACGACGGACCGGTTGCCTTGATACAGATGCTGGGTTTCGTAAAAAGGGTGCCGTTGTCATGGACCAGAGCAATGTCCCGAGAGTTTACCGCTACGCGGGACATCCCTGGTTCTGGGTTGGGGTGGAAGTGTGCGATGATAATGTTGATGAGGTTCGTTAGTGCCTCGTGGAGCTCGGCTTCACTCGTTGGAGCCGTAGGAAGAATCGCCCAGGTGCCGCACTTCGAGTCGTATCCTGACTTGGAAGACCTCAGAAAGTCGGAGATGTCGTGGATCATTACTAGTTCCTGGTAGACCTTCTCGGTACACTCCTTCTTCGTCTCAGGGACCTGCTTCCCACAAAGCTCATACAGGGCTTCCTGCTCCTCAACTTTCTTCACGCTGCTCGTGGTGGAATTACCAGCTGTCCTTGCTAAGGGACACTCGCCCTCGATTCCGAGGTTGAAGATAAATTCGGGTGCTGCCATCGGTGTGGTGGGGCGTTCGGTACGGATGTTGGCAGTGGCTGATACCCTGAGGCGGCACTTACGCTCAGGTATTCTATTTACTGGCCTTTTGGTGGGACGATGGCTGCAACTTTCAGAGGTGGTGGAGGTTGATGGGAAAGAAAGAACCCTGACGAACCGTGACAAGCGCCGAGCTAGGCGGAGCTCCCAAACTGGTCTTTTCACGTGGTCGCGCCGCTGACTAATCTTGTCACGTCGCTTCGCGTCGGCGCGTCCATTCGATCTCTTGCTTCAACCACCACCAGCGTGAACCAAGGTGGTGCCCTCTACCTTTGCGAATACTTTGCCACACCCGAAAGCGATGACTGCCCAACTCGCGCCCGTCGAACAAGAGTACATTTTCACCCGCCAAGACAAATGTCACCCGTTGGCTAAGAGCGCCGGAAATCCTCGAACGAGCAAGGTGCAGGCTATCGAGGAAGAGGAGGCCTTGGAAGAGATTGGATATAGGGTGCATAAGTGACGGAAGACTCGGCGAGGGCGATCTACCGCGAGCTCTCCACCCAAGCGGAGATTTCGACATTTCTAGGGGGAGAGGACGTAGGATACAAAGCCCATCGCAATGAATGGACGACTCTACCAGTGGATCCGGTCGACGAAAGCGAGCTCCGCGGGGTCTTCATTTGCGTTCTGGACGCCATCATCGGGCATTTCCACCCAGTTCCTCCAGCGGGTTCAAGCCGAACAGCCATCGACACCCACGACATACCTTTGGTGCACGACAACGGGGAGCACTTTACGAAGCCCGGGATCTGCATAAAGGCTACGGGACCTTCCTTCGAGGTTCCTGAGGGCGCGAAGGGAATTGAGGACGTGGGTTATACCAACGTCGCAGCTGTGATCGACGTGAAGCTCGATAGACGTAAGGGGAAGCGGAAGCCTCACTGTAAGCGTCTGGTCGTGTACGATCGGTGAGCTCACATTCTTATTTGATCCTCAAAGTCCTTTTTACTGACCGTTTCCAGCCAAATATTCATCCAACAGCCCAATCGGCACTTTGCTCGCTCGCTGCTCATGACCGAAAAGGTGTTCCGCCTTGTCCACTACGACCGCAGCGGGGTCTACGTGACCCCTCTTTTCGACATCCACAGGGACTCAGGCTTGCTCGTACAGTTTGTGATTGGTCTTACGTCTCCGAATGAGGAAGACCTTGGGCTCGACACTTCCGTGCAGTGGACGATTGACACAGTCTCTGTAAGAAAGATTGCAAGTACCATCCACCTCGACGAGTGCGATCGTGAAGACGTTGATGCCCCTCCAAGTTCCAAGATCTATGACCTTGACATGACCCAGCCGCCGTTCGTTCGCCCAGGTATTCGCGGTCGAGGTACAGTCACGTGGTATGCAAAAAATCCTGCTACTGGTGAGCGTGTTGTCGTCAAAGACACTTGGCATACAGACTCTCGAGTGTCAGAATGTGAGTATCTGTCTGTGGCCAAGGGAATTCCTGGAGTCGTCGAGATGCTTGCCTACCAGGAACTTTGTGCCCAGACGGCCAAATTTCGACCTCCAGGCTTCGACCCCGATGAATTCCGCAATCGTTTCAAGCTTCGTTTAGCTCTGAAGCGGTATGGCGCCCCGTTATGGCGTTTCCATTCTCGTTTGCAGCTGATGTACGCCCTTCGCGACGCCCTCATTGGTACGTGGCGTCGAATTAAACCTCTGGGAATGAGCTCACTGTTTTCCCAGGTCACCGCGAGCTCTTCAAGCGCGGGATCATTCACCGGGATATCTCTATGCTCAACATCCTTTTGGGTAACAAAGGAGCCCCGGCAGGCTCCCGAGGAGTATTGATCGACCTCGACATGGCCACGTATACGGAAGGCGGTATATCTTCCCTCCCCGCAGACCCAGATATTGTAAGTCGCTTGCCCACTTTCGGCATTCCACCACTGACTCGAAATTTCGGAAATTTCGCGTAGGGCACTCGCGCTTATCAATCTATATCCGTCGTGAGGAATTGGTCGATCACTCCATCTCCCCCTCAGGATTATATGGACGAGCTCGAATCACTATTCTACATCTACTGCTACCTCCTCTACATGTTCGAAGGGCCGGGCGTTCTGAAGAAGGAAAGACCGGCCCTCCTTGACCGTTGGGATATTGATGACCTAGACAAGGTCTCCGACGCCAAGACGATCTTCGTGCTCACACCAGCAAAGCCTCGCGACGTCGCGCCCTACTGGGGCAAAGCTTGCACCACGCTGCTGCGGGAGTTCCACTCTGTCGTCCGAGACGCTCGAAACAAGAAGGAAGACATTCACGGCGCGCTCAAGCTAGACGATGCGGGTAAACTGAAAGCCTACGATGAGCTAGCGCAGACCCTCGATGTCTATTTCGAAAGGTCCAAGGCTGCTTTCGAGAAAGCGATCGCTGTGCTTGTACGCGAGGGTCCGAATGAGGAAGAACGAGCGCCACATCCCCAATGCTTGGCGACCCCGGACCCCCCCTCGCCCCTTGAAGCTGGTCATGATGTGCGTGCGCCTGCTGCTCCCATAATAGACCTCCCCTCTCCCCCGCCGCCTCCCTCGAACAAGCGCCCGAATGTTTCGGCCCAGGTAGACGGTGAAGATGCACCCCGAAAGCGCCTTTGTGGCCATGTCGTTTAAGACGTCCCTCCTGTCCATCATGTCAGGTGTAGACGAGGGACTATTAGTACTTCCAACCATGAGAGGACGAGTCCGTAAGGGGGCTAACAGTACCTTGTGGATACGCTACGCATAGCAATGTGAATACTCAAGTATGACGAGCTCCAAGCTCCGACGGTAAGGTTAAATACCGGGTCCTAACTTACCAACTATCGCATTTTGCTTTCCAAATCTTAAGGGGGCCTGGTTGCGCCTTGTTTTCGGACCTTAGAAGACTCAGGCCGGTTGAACGAACTTCCCTGGAACAAAATTTAAAGTGCGCCTCGGAACTACGCGGACTCCTTCGATGGACTCTACACTCCTCTTTCATGGTGGGTTAACAACATGGAGGCTGAGGTGAGCGATCTTGTGCAAAGGATAAAAGCGACACCTTAAATTCTTCAGAAGTCGTCGTTAGTGACTGGTGTCGCCATATGATGTAGCAGTGTAGGTGAATATGACCTCTCTCCAGACTTGGAGCTCTGACACAGCATTATTGGGACACTTCGTGAACTTCGCGAGAAACAGCCGATTTTCAAGCTTGTTGTACTCATACAGCATTGGGAGAAACAGGAATGCTCGGTTGATGCTCGGATCTCGGGGTGCGTACGGAAAACTCTGTTTGTCGGAATTTGAGGGGTGCCAGAAGTCAGGGCCCTTTCTGTCGGACATCGCTTTTCGGTACATCGGTCAGCAGTCAGACCTCTGGTCGAACTGTTCGAAATGGTACAGTAATGTTGAGCCTCGCCCCATGGTTCACGATCACGTGCGGGTGGTTAATGCGGATATGGGCCTCGCGTCTTCGGAAGCAACCACGAGATTCGCAACCATTGTTCGTCGGAGTCTGAAGGACGGTATAAAACCTCGAGCATGGTAACACTGCAAGAAAGGCCCAATGTATCCGGCGGATACGCAGTGGTGAAATCGTGTTAGATGGTTTGATTTTCCCCATCATTCCTTTGTTCTCCTTTGTTACATTGGGGGGGAAAAAGCTGTCTGCAAACGTGTGTCCACGATGTTGGGAGTGGAGAAATTGGCCCTTTCTTGCAGTGTAATCCGCATTTTTCTTTCTGACTTCCACAGCCATCTCTTACCATGCCTGCCACCAGCCCTGCTGGACCCAACCGCCCTGACCCCGTTGGGCTGGTGCCACTCGCCACTCCTCAGCGATCGCCGATCACAGAAGCGCCCGATCTTCCTCGTACTCCCACCAACAAACTTGACACCCCTAGTCCTCCCGCTTTCGAGAGCAATTCCGATGATAATGGTCTTCGCGATGGTGAACTCCCGACCACCGACGCGGTCCAAGCTCCGCCTCCACCAAGGACTCTCGAAGAAGCCTGGCGCCGGGCCTCCAATTCACAGACAAATTCTACTCCGGCATCCAAGAATCTCAGGAATCCCAAGACTAAGCAAAGAGATGGCAGGAAAGTTATGGAATCCGAGCTCGGCATTTTTAAGGGCAAGAAAGTCAAGGAGGTATCCGCAGAATGGGCAAGGGCGCTGTATGCGGACATCGCTACCGACGAAGAAATCAGCAACTTCCTCCGAGACTGTAGTCTCTACAACCGCACACGCAAGAAGTGGGTCCATCTCTGGAAGCATGTCGACCGCGCCAATTCGGGAGAGGACCTGAAAGAGGAGAATTTGTACGACGATATATTGCCCATCATCGTCGCAGCTCTTGCATACTTCAAACACAAACACCCTCAGGAGGCAACCACTGGCACGACGCGCGAGGTTCTAGATACCCACAAGTCGCGACTCGCCCACGACAACGGCAAGTCCAAGTCCTTACCAGACTTCGCGATCAAAGCCACTGGTCCTTCGTTCGAAAGGCCCAGCGTTGAATCGGGCAGTGACCTCGGATATAGCAACATAGCCTCCGTCTTCGACGTGAAAGTTGGCAAGAAGAAGGGTAGCGCCAATGAGCAAGCCAAGCAACTCGGCGTCTACAACATGTACGTTTGTTTCGTCCGCTTATGACCGACCTGGTTGACCATCCGCGAAAATTGCAGGCAAATGTTCATTCAGCAGCCGAATCGCAACTTCTCCCGTTCTCTCATCCTCACCGAGAAGGAGGTCCGACTCGCCCACTACGACCATAGCGGATGCTACGTAACACCCTATTTTGATATTCACGACTCCTCCCCAACCGGCGGCGCACATATACTCATTCGTTGGATTTTGGGGCTGTCTTCCTACCGCGAGGAAGATCTCGGTCTGGACACATCCATTCGCTGGACCATCGACGAAGTTGGCATGAAATCCTCTGGGGCCATGACAGTTCGGGAGTACGACGAAAGGACTCAGACCCACGAGAACGTGGTCTACAATATCGACATGGAGGAACCACCTTTCGTCCGGCCGTCGCTTTGCGGGCGAGGTACTACGATCTGGAACGCGCAGCACAGTGTCACTGGGAGAAAGGTTATGATCAAGGAATCATGGCGCACTGGGACCCGGGTTGCGGAGAGCGAATACTTGAAGAGGGTCAAGGAATGCGGAATCGAGGGTGTCGCCGAGATGTTGGCCTTCCAAGACAACTGCGCGCAGACTAAATGGTACCGACCTGAGGGATTCGAAGCGCTTGATGCGATGTTCCACAACCGCGTCAAGCTTAGGATAATCATGAAGAAGTACGGGACGTCGGTGTGGTACTTTAGAACACGTCTTCAGCTCATGCGCGCCTTCCTTGCCGTGATACTAGGTGCGTGGATGCTCATCTGATGATCTCGTAAACCTTGCTCATCAAGTCGTTCACGTGGAACAGCTCATCAAGGACTATTCAAACACAACATCTTGCACCGGGATATATCGATGCAGAATATTAACCTTGGGGGCTCCACCAACGAGGGTCCACACGGCGTGCTTCTCGACCTTGATATGGCCATCTGGGCTGACAGAAGCATGAGGGACCTTAATAAAGACGAACGGACGGTAAGTTTATGGTTCAACCTCCCCCAATGTTTTGCGCTGATGAGCCGCCCCTGCGTAGGGATTCATATTGTACCAATCGTACTTCGCCATCTGCAACGCTTGCCCGACCTTGCCTTCAGCTCCACACGACTACCTTGATGATCTGGAGGGCTTCTTGCTTGTCCTTTGCCATATCATGTTCGTCTTCGAAGCACCGGGTCGGTGGAAGAAGTCGCTACCCATCATAGGTAGCTGGCTGACCCCGATGGAGGTGGACATGCTGGCTGCCGCAAAGAAATCCTTCATCCGGGAACCGATACGGCGTCATAATATTCCTAATTGGTGGGGTGATACCTGCAAAGACCTTCTTATCGAGTTTAGGAACATTATGGGGCAGTTGCTTGGCTTGAAGATTGAGGTGTACGAGGAAGAGAGCATGACTGAGGAGGAAAGGAAGGCAGCGGAGGAGGACCTCGCTGCGGTGGTGCCATCTCATGTCGCCAAAATCAGGGCCGCTTTTGAAAGTGCAATTGGGAAGTTGGTCAAAGAAGGTCCTTCGCCTGAAGAGCTGAGGCCATACCCGGAACTCTCTGACAACTACGCAGCGAGCTGCCCTCACTTCCCTCTTTCCGGCGTGCTTGCCGTGCCCCCTCCCGATTACCGCGCCAGCGCTATTCCACTCCACAATTTCGAATCGCAAGGAACAAAGCGAGGCTCTGAGGAGAACGAAGACGAAGGCATAGATCGCAAGCGCATGAGGAACTATCTCTCGCCGCTCTCGGACGCATCGGACTTTGACAACGAAACCACACAGGAGCATGATTCGGAGGGTGACTATGAGTACGAGTCTGACCCCGACAATTAGACTGGACGTCTACATATCTTCCTAGATATCCTTCTCATGACCATGGCTATATCTCTTAATGATCTCGACTGGCTTCCTCCGGGGTTGCATAACTTTTGTACTATAGAAAGGTGTATCATTGAGTTTGGAATGGATACCGTCTTACCAACTTCCTACCCTAAAATCGTTATCAAAATTTGGTCTGTTCTGCCTACCTGCTTCTCTAAGTCTTACTACTAATCTTTGTCTGCGATTGGAATCCGAATCAGGGGTCTCAGACTCTCAACGAAACGCAGCGACTCGGACTTCGGGTAGACCCTGGGACTTCGCCGCCGGGCCGCGATCACGTGTGTAGGCCAAGTTCGGTACCATTAGCGGCACCCTGGTCGCGTCGCATTGTTCTGCGGAGCCTGAAAGCACCCTTTGCTCCTCCCACCAACTTCCCCTCTACGCGCGTCGCCCCGTACTTCCTTTCATTATGCCCGCGGGACTTGATGTGGACGAGCCGGCAACGGGGCTGCTATCTGCAGTCGAGTACATCCTCTCGCTGCCCCAGGACATGAGGAACCCTACACACAGGAAACCCGGATATAGTCAGACCAGCAGGGACAAGAAGCAAGAGCAGGAGGATGCTTTGTGGGAAGAGGTTGGGGACAAGGTATACCAGGTGAAGTTGGATTGGGTTAGGAAGCTGTATTGCGACCTCGCGACCGACGACCAGGTAGCGGAGTATCTTAAGACACCGGCGTCAGGCTACGATGCGAAGACAAACCGTTGGGAAGTCCTTCCCGACACCCCGGCTGAGGAAACAGAACTTATCCCACCTCTCACCGAGATCGTAACTCGCATCATCGCCCATTTCTATCCTTCCTTCGAACCAGGCGTTTCCCGTTCTGCTGTTGACTCTCACAATCTTCGCCTGGCCCACGACAACGGCAAGCACGCAAGCCATCCAGAGATCTCTATCAAGGCTACAGGTCCTTCCTTTGAGGCCCCCCAGGCCTTGGAACAGTCCGGTGGCTTGGGCTATACAAACATCGCCGCGGTTATCAACGCTCGGACGGATAAGGAGAAAGGAGATAGGTTGAAACAGGCTGCACAGCTCGCGATCTACTGCAGGTGAGTTCTAATACTTTGGGTTCGCTCCGCGGTTAACTCACAGGTCTCGTCTGTAGACAGATATTCTTCCAGCAACCGAATCGGCATTACGCGCGCTCCCTCATGGTGACAGAAAACCACGTCCGCCTCGTCCACTACGATCGCAGTGGGGTCTACGTCAGCCCTCTCGTCGACATTCACAAGGAGAAGGAAATCTTTGTCCGCCTTATCTTGGGGATATCTTCTCCAAACGAGAAGGTTTTGGGGCTGGATACCTCCGTCCAGTGGGTGATCGATGATGTCACCGGAAAGAAGGTATCGGGCACGGTGAAGGTCGACGAACGCGACTCGGAGAATGAAACCTCGTCAACCGTCACATACGATCTGAACATGGAAGAACCTCCTCTCGTCCGCCCAAGCATTCGAGGTCGCGGGACGGTGGGGTGGCACGCGACTCACCCTGTCACACACGAATCCGTGCTGATCAAGGATGCCTGGCGCACGGATACGCGAACGTCGGAAGTGGAACATTTGCGCATGGCCCTCGGCCTCCCTGGGGTTGTGGAGATGCTCGCGTACCAAGATTTCTGCGCACAGACATGCGAGTACCGTCCCCCAAAGTGGACACCGCCGGGCTTCTACAATCGCATCAAGCTCCGCGTTGTCATGAAGAAGTACGGCGCTTCCATTTGGTATTTCAAGAATCGCCTGGACTTCCTACGGGCTTTTCTGGACGCATTTGTCGGTATGTTCGCCATCCCACGCTCACTCTCTTGCACTAATCTGACGCTGTTGGTTTTAGGGCACAAAAAGCTCTTCGACCGAGGGATATTGCACCGGGATATATCTGTCCAAAATATTCTCTTTGGGCCCCCGGATGCTCCTCAGGGGAATCTGGGGCGTCTCATTGATCTGGACGTAGCTGTCCGAACTGCAAATGGCATCTCCACGGTTCCCTCGACTCCCCTGACTGTAAGTATCCATTGAATACATTCTAACGAGTTTCAGTCGTGCTAACGGATCGGAAAGGGAACACGCTTGTACCAGTCGGTGTCAGTCCTGCGGGGCTTGGACATCAAACCCCCACCTCCTCAGGATTACACGGATGATTTGGAAGCTTTCTTCTACGTCTTGTGTCATATCATCTTCTTGTTTGTGGCCCCCGGCCAACAGACGGCTCAAGCCCCCTCATTCTTAAGGCATTGGTCAAGCGACGAGGAGTTCACGCTGCTCGCATCACTCAAAGTCGGCTTTATGCTATGCCCCCTACCTCTCAAGCAGCTCCCATCCTATTGGGGTGCACCTTTCAAAGCCCTTTTAAAGGGCTTTCAAAAGGTTGTTGTCAAGATCCTGGAGAGGAAAGCTGATATCCGGGAGGACGGCCACACCAACGATGAGCAGAAGAGGGAGGCGTACACGGAGCTGGCCGGGGATGTGGACGCCTACTTCGATGAGGTGAAGGGTGCACTCGTGCAAACGATCACCCAGCTTGAGCAAGAGGGTCTCAACGCTGAAGAAGCTCGTCTCCAGCCCGGTCCGCATCGGGCTGCTGCCCCTCTCTCGTCCCGACTTACAGCTCCAGCGGCGCACCCTGATCCTGTGGAGAGCGTCGGCGAAACCTCAATGCACTCTCAGATCGAAGCTATTCCTCCGCCACGCAAGAAGCGCCCATCTGAGGGCGCCGAAGAGGGCGGTACGCCCAACAAGAGATCCCGCAGCAATGTCCCCAAATCCGTCGGCTCTAGTACCTCGTCTGTGGCCAAAAGTGAAAGGGAAGGCGGTGATGTGTTGGTTGGGCCGACGAACTCTGGTAGCGCCTGAATGGGGTCTCCTAGTCAGCTCGATTTTTCTCTCTCACTCCCCCAATTCTTTTCCCCCTTTCAATCGCCCCCTGTCTAGTTTACTGTACTTTATAATGCATACGCACCATCTCGCGATCTACTACAGTGTCATGGTGCCGAATAATGTCGTTTCAGGTATTGCGACTACCTTTTGCAACCTTGGCGAGACGGTGCCTCTTCCAGGTCTGAAATGCTTCAAGTTCGGCGGCGCCCTGCCCGCGAAAGAGCTCGAGCACGAGTGGGAGGGGCAGGGATGGTTTTATTAGTAGGATCGGTCAAGAGCGCTTTGAGAGTGGGAGCGTACTTGTTCGCTTCTCGGCGCACGCATCATAGATGAGTGCTTAAGTTAAACGTGGTTCACGAAACCAACGGTTGGCGGACGAATAGGCCGTATCTCAGCCAAAATAGGGGGACATAAGAGCTACTTACATAGATGTCTACTATACAATACCATAACTAAGTCAGGGGCATACTTGTGATATAATCATGATTACGGCCTCAGCAGATACGTACTCGTAGGGCGAATCGACAGCCCACACTCCCTATACACCTCATCCACCGCCTTCATCCCCTCCACACTCTCCCTCCCATCGCACCACCAAACCCGCTCCGACTCCCTCCCTCTCACCCTATCTACAAACGCCTCCAGCATGTATCGATGAGTACTCCAATGCGCTTCGCCCCTCTCCTTCTCTTCCCCACTCTCGCCCCATACAGGACCTCCCTTGTAACGTTGCTCATAGGACGTCCTGCCGGTGCATTTGTCGGTGATGGCGATGTAGTGGTATAGGTGGGGAGAATGGAAGTTGTAGAAGTAGACTTCGGAGTGGGTGGTTTCGACGAGGATGGAGGGGAGTTCCCAGATGCGGGGGATGAGGCCGTGCCACCATGGCCGAGCGAGGTCGGTGTATATCGCGCTGTATACGTCTTCTTCACCCGCGCTTCCATTTCCGTTCGCATCCCTACTCCCAGTTGCGTCCCTATTCTTGGTAGAGTTCCTGCTAAACTTCAGCGTCGCGTGCATACTCGCATCAACCCTCGCGTCGTGCTCCGCAGGGTAGGCCTTTGCGAACAACACCTTCTCCGGCATGCCCGCGCCCACTGCGAACCTCGTCACCCCCAGCACGCTCGACCCCAACTCCATCAAACTCCCCCCGCCGCCATCATACTGCCACCTCCCGTCGTCTTTCGGTACAACCGGGGTGCCCAGCGTCATCTGCGCTTCGGTCTTCACGATTTTGCCCAGGGCACCTGAATTCAAGATCTCGCGGAACCGGTGCGCAGCGGGATGGAAACTCCAATGTGACGACCCTGCGTCTATGCATACCAGCCCTTTCTCCTCTGCAAGCTTTGCCAACGCCTCAGCCTCGAGTGCATTGGAGGTGAACGCTCCGCTTCCTCCTCCTCCCGTGCTCCCGCCAATGAGAACGTGTTTCCCGGCCTGCAGGGACTTGGACGCCCATTCGAAGTGGAGGGAGGTGGGGAGGGAGATGTAGACGAAGTCGATTTGGGGGTCGGAGAGGAGGGCGGGGTAGGAGGGGTAGGTGGTTTTGAAGGCGTGGAGGGTTGAGAGGGAGGTGGTGGAGGAGGGGGAGGAGGAGGCGAGGCCCCAGAGGAGGACGTCTGGGTGGGTTTTGGTGGGGTCGATTACTGTGAGTGAGTATTTGGGGTGTCAGCACTTCGGTTCAGGGTGAATGGGCGGAAGAGGGGCGTACGACCGGTGGTGTCGAGTGAATCGGCGCAGAGAACCCCCGCCTTTAGCGGGCTATCAGTCTTCTGCGGTGCGGGGTGTCGCCATGCGTTGATTGTTTGTTGGATATAAGTCAAGGCTCCCAGCACGAGCGTAGCCATATCTTCACTTCTTCGGGGTTGACTGTTGTCTGGCGTTCGAGAGTGGTTTGAGGTAGAGTTTAGTAAAGGTCGGGGTGGGGCGAGAAACGAGGCTTTCCCTGCCCCCCCGCAGACGCTCGGTTTATATGAGCGTCGAGGGTGACGTCAGGCGGCCTCGCAATCATCAATGACATACGCGAGGACCGAGCGTGTATAACGGTGAACGGGTGCTTGGTGCACGGCATTCCATGAAGGGAGCTTGGAAGTGGAATACACGTGGGACGAGGGTGTTGGGGACTGCGGATTCATTCAATATAAGCGGTAGTCGGGAATGATTAGTATTCGACGCACCCAATCAGATGGATTTTCATTACGTTGGTATGCATCGGCCGAGATGTACGGTACAGCGCGAGGCTTTCATAAAATCCCAATCGCCGTGGTAAAAATGGGCATGAGGTTACCTTTCGGTGCTGCGCAGCTACCGTCGTAATCATTTCGGCTGATTCCGACGGGCGCTTAGCGTCCATCAGGCACGCTTTGACCCGGAGCCAAATAAGGGCCAAATACCGGGGTCAATGCACGGTTTTCTGTGACCAATCAGCGCCTTGCACCAATATCATCGTGTTCTCTGACCGACCTCTCTGTCCTTTGAAAGTCCAGCATGGATTCAATACAAAATAAATCCAAGTCCTCGCTCCAATCGCCTACAAAGGCGTCTTCTTCGACCAACAAGGCTGCTCCAGCTCCATCGACCTCTAAAGCTCAAAATCCCGATGCCCCAGTAACCAAGCGCCTCCACATCTCTGGACTCACACCAGCGATTACGCTGGATGACTTGAACAAGAGGCTGTCAACCTTTGGGACCGTGGAGGCCGTGGACGGGATGGGCATGGTGGATGCGGTGGGGAGGCCGCGGGCGTTTGCGTATGTAACCCTGAACACGAATGTGGGGAAGTTATCGAGATGTGAGTACAGGGGCTTGCTCGTTCGAGTGCATTTGGGAACGAGGCAAGCTGAAGGGAGGGTGCTAATACACTCATGTTTCGGTTTTTAAAGGTATGAACGTTCTCAGCGGGTCGACATGGAAAGGCGCCAAACTTCGAATCGCTGAGGCCAAACCGGACTATCGCGAACGGTACGCCCTCTTCTTCATCTTCTCCATATCCTTCCTATACTCCCTCCTTCCCCACCGTTGACCTTCATCTCCGTCTCTAGACTAGCAGCCGAACGGGAAGCTGCTGCATCCACCGCAGAATTGAAACCCAAACGAAAACGCCAACGCCTCGACGGTGTGCACGCGGCGGACATGACCCCTGTTACGCCCTCGTCCGCGGTGGAGAAGAGCGGGTGGAAGGTGACCGAGATGGGGCGAGTACTCAGGACGATTAGGGTGAGGCCTGACCACCCCCTTCCCCCGACGTTAGAGGAGAAGGCCAAGGCGAAGAGCGCTGTAGCTGCGAGTGGGGGGTCGCATTATACGAAAGGTAAGCAGACAAAGACCAGTGGAGAGAAAGGCAAGGGGGGTAAAGGGAAGGACGGGGAAGAGAAGAGGAAGAGGAAAAAGGACCCGATGGTGAGAGCGAGGAGGGTGACGATTGATGTGACGAAGTGGGAGAGTACGTTGTTGAAGGGGATGTTTTTGGAGAGCCAGGGCGTCGGGAAGGTGGGAGGTGGGAAGGGCGGGGATATTCTGCCGGAGGAGAGTCGTGAAAGTGAAGAAGAGGGAGAGAGTGATGAGGAGACTAGCGAAGGCGAAGAGGAGGAGGATGAGGAGATGGAGGAAGAAGAAAAGCGGAAACCTGCACCGGAACCCCAAACTCAACCCACCGTTCCCGCACCATCACCTCCAAAACCCAGCGTCCTGCCTCCCCAGCCCTCGCCCACCCTCTCCCCACCTCCCAAATCCCTCTCCACCACCACACCCGATGGCACGACATCAATCATCGCACACGAAACGTCCGCCGCCCTCGACCTCCTCTCGTCCCTCTTCGGTAACGCCGACGATGACGATGACGCCTGGGCACGCCATGACGCCATGGACTCGGACATCGACGAAGAGGAGATTCTGAAGGCGGAGGTGAAGGCAAGGGAGAACGTCGAAAGGAGTGGGGCGAATGTGAATGTTGGGAAGGGAGATGGGGAGTTTGAGGTTGTGCCTAGAGAGAAAAGTACGGCTGGTACGAAGAGGAAGGTTGAGGAGGTCGTTGGCGAAGGCGAAGACGAAGAAGAGGTTGATGAAGTGTTGGAGGAGGGGGTCGACGATGTGTCAGCTCAGGAGCCTGGTGCAAGGAAGGAAGATTCCAGACCTGCGGCGCAGGCCGCTGCGCCTAATCTTAAAGATTTGTTCGCTCCCCGCGAAGAGGAAGGTACGATGCTGTTATACTTCTTCACATTCACCGCATACTGATTTAATGATATCGTATCTACAGCTGGGTTCTCCTTACTCGGACACCTAGACCTCGACCTCGAAGTCGACGAAGAGCTCGCGTTCGCTTTCGAAGGTGCAGCCTCTATTACCACCCCCGCTGAAGGGCCCACATACACTCCCGCCGTATCACTCCCCATCTCATCAATCCAAACACACGCTGGAACAGCGGCAGCTGGGTCGACCTACATTAACCCGCGCGAACCCCTCTTCTTCTTCCCCTTCCCCTCCTCGCTCTCCTCGCACACCTCACCCTCCACCGAATGGAAAAACTCGTTCCATCTCTACAACCCATCTAAAAAGACGAGGGATGCTGTAGACGTTATGGTCGATAAGGGGTGGTATTGGAGGGACCCCAAGGTCAAGTTTTATAGGACGGAGAGCGAAGAGGATATAAGGAAGAAGTGGGAGGAGGCGAGAGGCGAGTTGACGAGGGGTTGGAAGAGGAGGGCGAGGGAGGCGGGGAAGGTTGGAAGGAGAGCTGGGAGGAGAGGTGGTGGGAGGGGGGAGGATGTGTAGGGGTAGGGCGGGGATTATGTAGAATGGAGGAGAGGGAGACGGGTGGAGGGAGGGAGGAGGAGGAGGCGGGCGTACCCTTCAAGAGTTTGCCAAAATCACGTTCATCGTCGTTCTCAAGTTCTCGAGCAGGTCCTGCCAGAATTCCTTCGCCGCACTCGTTCGATTAGACTCACGGCGCCAGTCCCCAAAGGCAGGGTAGCGGGCAATTGAAACGGCAACAGGTGGACACGAACCTACCATACAGGCGCTCCCTCACGGACATGCCCCTGACATGCCCCCTGACACTGGTTGCCTCTCTGTCTCTCGCTTGCTCGCCCATAGCCCTGCGTCCGCTCTCTCGCGGAGTGTCCCTGGGTGCTTCAGCCGTTGGGTGTTTTCTTGGCAGAGGCAGGGATGCCAAAAGTCCGAGGTTTCACCGGGCGCCTTCGACCCCGCCATGGGTTGTTTTTTTTTGCATCTAAACTCAGATTGGGCAACTCTTTTCTTTCGTCCGGATTTGAAGGCTAAGGTGACGCCTTCACTAATTTTCTCTGTATCTCAACGCCCTTTTAGGAGACTTGGGTCGGGCTTTTGTTCGAGCAAGTTTCAAAGCTAACGGCATCGCGAGGAGAAGGCTCTGGTCGGGTTCGTCACAAGCGGCTTGGAAGTTGTACGTGAAACGAACCGGCGGCTCCAGTGCTTTGTGAAATTTGCACTCATCCAAATCTTTGGTTCGGGGTCATTGTCCTACTCCGTCGCCCGTTCAAGAATGATAGAACCATCCCACCGCGGTCCCGAAGTGTCATGAAGACGAGAAGGAGAAGAAGAATGAAATAAGCTAGGCTCGTGTTTTCTCAGCTCTGTTTGACAGATCGTGCTCGTGGTTCAGCGATGAAATCGCACGAGCTTCTTTTTCTTTGGGGGCTCAGGCTCGAGGGGCGTTCAGGTCCGGGACACATGAGCATGGGGTGGGAAGGGGTCGATTCGATTCATACCGCCGATTCGGTGGTGAAAATCACCTTAGTGTCTGTACGGGTAGCACGAGCCACCTCGGAGCTTCCCCTTGACATCGCGGCAGACGGTGTAGGCGCCCGCTCGAGCCGTATGCGCCGTGGTCATCGAAACAATTGTCTCGCGTTGTGCGTCATTTCAACTCGCAAGATAAGCCACAGACATTCGATTAGGCGATAGAGATGGGATGATATGTGCATCGTCCAGTCATCTGGTACCGCTACCATCCTGAGCGATAATGGATTAGTGACTGCTACGAAACGAGCGGGACCTGCGACTCACCGTTTTCGTCGCGACTCTCTTGTTTGCATCAGACGAGATAAAGAAACCCCTTACCCACCCTCCACACCCATTTCTCTCGGTAACGACTGCGCCTTTCAGTACCATATGCGACTCGACGTCCATTCCTACCTCACGGTGCCAGGACAATAGACCGGTTACCGTCGCTCCATGAGCAAAAGGGAGAATCGAGGATCCTCCACCCCATCCTCATTCTCCGCTGGTCACCAGTCTACCAGGACAAGGGGTCAGCACAAGCGTTGGATGTTCCGGCGTCAGTCGTGGGTGAAGATCAATCTTATCTACGCGCCCAAGCCACCATCTTATCAGATATGTTGTCGCCTTCCAAACTCCTGGCGCTAAAAGACCCTTGAGACTGGCTCGCGCCCCGAATTTCGAATTCCCGCTGGACAAAAAAGTACAAGGGGCGTCATTTTTCGTGCCAATGCATACCGCCCCCGATTTCAGATGATTCCACGCCCGTCGGGGGCCTCTCCTCACTGTTCAAGGTTCCGTCGAGAGTCTGAGGACCGTGGCAATATCGTTTGACAGTTGTGTTGCTTCTTTTGAAATTTGAATCAGACCGCAGCACCTTTGGACGTTACTTGGGTCCGGTGGGTTCAGGTACCGGAGGGTACCAGCGAGGGTGCTATCCGGTGCTACGATAATGTAGTCAGAGGGTGCTATGCAGTCAGGGCAGACAAACGGAATTCGGAACGCTTTACTGCCGTGCGCGCTCGAAGGGGTCGGCTCGGGTCAAGACGACGATCGTTTGTGATGCGAAGGGGGTTGTGGGACCATGTGGGTACGTACTGTGACGCCAATTGCGCCCGAAAATGAGAAGAGGACGGGGAGAGCGGACTTGAGTAGACGGAATCATTTCCCGGGTTCACTTCAATGATGGTTTGTCTTATTGCGCGATTGTTCTCCGTCGCTCCGAGTTGGTCTGCGTTCTATTGTGCCTGAGGCACTTTATCTGTAGCCTATGAAACGGCAGAAACGTGGTCCGTACATCGCTCCATGTTCTTACCCAGCACGTCAGCAGGTCTGGGTAACTGCATATGATCTGTTCTTTTGTATATCGGTGTCTACTTTGAGTCGATTTGATAGTAATCCTGGCTCTTGGCAATTGAGGCGGCGGCATGGCCTCCGCCGCTGTCCTGCAACCCTCGATCCCGGTCCCGAGCTACGACAGGGTGAGATACATGAGAATACCTCATGCGTGAGATGGAGCCATACCGTGAGGCCATAGTGCCAGCCCTCACCAAGTCTCTGGTAAGCGCTGACTTCTAATCAACTCGACTCGATGTCATCTCAACGGACGAAAGTAGGTCGTTGGCGGGCCTGCTGTCGTATTCGAGGTGAATTACGGCGTAAAATGGCTTTTAACTACAGTACCATGACCGTTAGTCAATTACGCGCATTTTTACTCAGGGAGGTGAGCCTTCACCCCGAGAGGCAGCCTGAGTGGCGCCATCGAGCATGATAACACAAACACAAACAAGTCCAAGCAACCAATGTGTGATGATGGGGCCAATGATGCGGCGCCCACACCTCTTTTCAACTTTCCTCCATGGCGTCTCTCAGGGGGACCCCGTTCTCTGCAGGAGCCCCTGCTCATGCTTGGCATCTATGTATGGGACAAGCCTCCATGGCACAGGGGACCGAATCCACTGGCTTCTGTCACATCGCTTGAACCATGGGATCGAATCGAAACGGCCATTGTCCCTTGTGCGTCCTCTCGGGCGACCGACGCTCGGTATCTCACCAAACGAAGCATAATGAAAACTGGGGTGGAACACGGCTCATCGCATCGGAGAACGCCTGCTGATGATGCGGCCAGTCTCATTGTGCGGGAGTTTTGCGATGCTCTCGTTCTGCAACTTTGTAAACTTCTGATCATACCGATGACTGGTCGCGTTCCTGGCGTGCTCTGGCTTCCGTTCGTCGGTGAAGAAGATGCTTACCACGAGACTCTGTGCCTCGGCCCAGAAAATCTCCAGGCATGCCATCTTGTGACCCGCGAAAATTATTCAAGGCGCTGGGGATCGTCGCGAGGGTTAGGCGGTGTTGAAGTCTCTTTTACGTTCTCATGGACGGTGCGCCTATTCCTCTTCTCACAACGTTTATTTGGGCTTACAGCTTGAAAGGCTTAGGGAGAATACATTGGAAGGTAAATACTTCATCATGGACGGTGCATAGAAGATGATTCGGTCATAAACATGGCCTTCAAGCGACTTAAGCGTCAGGGGCGACTTCGATGGTCTCAGGAATGGGAGTGGCCGAGGCCGTCTCAGTGATGACAGGTCCAGCACTAAATGTCTGTAAGTGACGGTCGAATGAATTCAAACGATGAGATATGCGTACGTCCAGACCACGGTGGTGGTGCGATCAACCAGGTAGGGTGATTGTTTAATGATGGTGTGAATCACCCGAGTCGCCGTGAAGACTTCACCCTCCTTGACAGCATCAGCGGCGAAGGCAGCGGGCTACGGACAGTACAAGTGCGTGAGTGGGGCCTCTCTCAACGAAACGCAAAAGGTAGACTCACCACGACGGAGGCAAGGATGCCAGCGGCGAGGAGGAGGGTGTGCTTGAATTGCATGTTGTCGTGTGGGAGGAGTACTTGGGGGGACTTGGGGGTTTCGTAACGAAGGTATGCGGTATATATCTTATATTCTTCCCCTTAAAGTCCGTTCCTGGCTGCTCGTGACTTCTAGACCGATGAGCGGATGTTCCTAATCGACCTACACAAGAGTTATGCCTCATCCAGAGCCCAGATGGATCTCATTTCGTTTCCGGAACCAGATCCTACCAGATCTCACTCTTCCGATTCCGTCAAGGCGACATTGCGACACTCCCAAGCGAAACAACTCACTCCTCCGTGTCCCGAGGGACCTGTCGCGCGAACGTGAGGGTGCCGTTTTCTCAAAGGCACAAACAACGTTTAGGCCCACGTAGCCAGCCGAAGGACCACGATGTCCTTCTCGATCTGGGCTTTCTAGCGAACTTTAAAAGCTTGGGTTTCCTGGATCTCCTCCCCCAGCCCTCGGCCCTTTCTCCCCAATCCCCCCCACTCATCCAAGAGCGTGCACACCATGTTGAAGCTCGTCGTCCTCGCCCAGCTCGCACACGTTGCTTTTGGAGCCATCGGGCCCTCTGCCTCCCTGTACGTCGCCAACGGCGTCATCTCTCCAGATGGCTTCCAGCGCTCGTAAGGTCCCCCCTTCTCTCCGCCGAGCCCCAGGTGCTGACCCATCCCACTTAGTGCCGTGCTCGTTGGTGCAAGCCCCAACTCATTGACCTTCCCCGGTCCCGTTATCCGCGGCAACAAGGTTAGGACTCCTTGTTATCGTATCCTGTGCATGACCACTCACCGTGTTACAGGGGACTACGTTCAACTTGAACGTCGTTGATTCCTTGACCGATACAACCATGCACGTTTTGACCAGTGTTGTGAGTCTTTGGTACCACCCCTCAAGTGTTACTCGGGGCCTGACTATGGGGTTCAGCACTGGCATGGCTTCCTCCAAGCTGGGAGTGCATGGGCAGATGGCCCTTCGGGAGTTACCCAGTGCCCTATCGTGCCTGGGAACTCGTTCCTGTACAAGTTCTCCGCAGCGAGGCAGGCTGGTACCTTCTGGTACCACTCCCATTACTGTGAGTTAACTTTATTGGTCGCCTCTCGGGAATGGATCGTTAACGCCATATGTAGCCTCTCAGTATTGTGATGGTCTTCGCGGGGCCATGGTTGTTTATGACCCCAACGACCCTCATCGCAGCCGGTAAGCTTCAACTGAATCGTCCAGCGCGCGTCTCCCTCATCTCTTCTCTCGCCCCAGATACGATGTTGACAACGAGAACACAATTATCACCCTCTCTGACTGGTACCACGTCCCTGCTCCCTCTGCTGGACTCGTTCCCACCCCCGATTCGACTCTCATCAATGGCAAGGGCCGCTATGTGGGAGGTCCCGTTGCCCCTCTGGCTGTCATCGCCGTCACCCGTGGTCGCCGCTACCGATTCCGCCTGGTCTCGACTTCCTGCGACCCCAACTACACCTTCTCCATTGACGGGCATACTATGGTGAGTGTCCAACGATACTTCAGCAGGACCTCGTTGATTTACTCCTTTGATAGACCATCATCGAAACCGACGGTGTCAACGTTCAGCCCCTCACGGTTGATAGCATCCAGATTTTCGCTGGGCAGCGCTACTCGTTTGTGCTTAATGCCAACCAGCCCGTGAACAACTACTGGGTCCGCGCCAACCCTAACGTCGGTACCACTGGATTCGATGGTGGTCTCAACTCGGCCATCCTTCGTTATACTGGCGCTGCCAACCAGGATCCCACTACCACCCAGACGCCCAACAGCGCCCCCTTGCTCGAGACCAACCTCCACCCCCTCACCAGCACCGCTGCGCCTGGGATTGCTCTCCCTGGTGCGGCCGATGTCAGCATCAACCTCGATATGGTGTTCGACTTTGCCTCCCTCAAGTTCCAGGTTAACGGCGCCGCCTTCACTGAGCCCTCTATTCCCGTCTTGCTCCAGATCCTCAGCGGAGCCGCCACTCCTCAGGACCTGCTCCCCACTGGGTCCGTCTACGAACTGCCTCGCAATAAGGTTGTCGAGATCTCCATGCCCGGTGGCTCCGTTGGCAGCCCTGTAAGTCCCTCAGTCGCCTCGGTGAAGCTTGCAGCCTCATAAGTTCATTCTAGCACCCGATCCATTTGCACGGACATACCTTCCACGTCGTCCGTAGCGCCGGCAGCAGCGCCTACAACTTCGTCAACCCTGTCGAGCGCGACGTCGTCAGCATCGGCGCTGCTGGTGACAACGTTACCATTCGTTTCCGCACTGATAACGCCGGCCCTTGGATTATGCACTGTCATATTGATTGGCATCTCGTCGCGTACGTTTCACTGCTGTTGGGGTTTTCTTTCGATCCTCTAACGTTCCACCCTCTCTGCAGCGGTCTTTCCGTCGTCTTTGCGGAAGGCATCCCTGAGGTTGCTGCCTCGTCCCAGCCGGGTATGTTATCCCGTCGTATCACCATTCCAGCCGTCGCCGAATCTGACGCGCCCTTCATCTAGTCTCTTGGGATGCGCTCTGCCCCGCGTACGAAGCGTTCGAGGGCCCTCACTAAACTTTTCAGGGCTGAACCGTGGGTCTGGAAATCGTTGTGAAGTGTCGTCAACACTTGGTAGTTCCTGCTCGCCCTTGTCGTATATCCCGAAGAATCTTCTCAGCAAAGTTGTCCAATATCCCTGTATGTAGCTTATATATATATACTATCTATTCCTCCTCCGGCCATTGGTTTCATGAATCCAGTTCTGGCTTAACACTCATCCACGACCCATTCGGGAAGCGACCGTGCCCATTTGCCTTGCTTAGCTTGAGCCTGATCTCACCCAGTCCTAATACAACCATCGGCGCTCTTCCCATTCGCCTTCGAGCTCCCCCATGGCCAGGGCGCGGGGGAGCTTGAAGAAGTTCAGACCCTGAGGAGGCTTCGTCACGTCGATGGTGCAGAGGGTTGGATCCCACCCGCACGCACAATTTACGCGTAGCGTTCTAACCGACGTCGGAAGGAACCCGCTAGGAGGACTCAGAAGGCCCATCTCCAGCATCGCCCTGACACGCGCAAGATGTCAGTGTTAGTGAGGGCAAACGCGGGGCGATTCGAGTGTTAGACGTACTGCACCAATTTGCAGTGTAACGACACCGACCGTAAGGATATGCAGCTCTTGAGAGCCTCCAAGCAGGTGCCTCCCCAGTGTGGCTTGCGGATATGGTTGATGTCGAACTCGAGGAGTGAGGGAAATAGGGTAGGAAAAGGAGCGAATTTCTGTTGAAGAACCGTATGCACCGCGTAAATGTCTGTGAGGCGCTGCCGGAAAATCGCCAGCCGCCGAAGGTTAGGGAGAACGGGAAACAAGGCGTCGATATTGAAGTCGCAGTGAGGCTCCCAGTGAAGCGAGAACAGCTTCAAAGATGTTGATGCACCCTCCAGGATACGTCGGAGCGCCGCATACACTTCTAGCTCCCGGTCCATGGTTCGCACGCGGTAGGACGCTAGGTGGTCCAGTCGCGAGAGGTCTTGCCCGCCGACGTCGCTGGAATGCAGAGGGTCCAACCAGTAGAACCTCACACTAGGCAGTATCCGGAAGCTGGGGAGGGTCTGTGTGTAGTCGATGAGGTGTGGTAAACTCTTATCCTCGTTACTGAGCTCCAAAGCCTCTTCTGGCGATATATCCCCGTACTCGAGTTCATCTTCGCTGTCTGAGAATGAGGCTTCATCCAATTCCATCTCTTCATCATCAGAATCCGTGGAGGATGGTGTGTACAACGAATCTGTGGCATCGTCGGCTTCATCCTCATCCTCGTTAGAGGCGTTTTCCAGCAAGGATGGGAGCACTACGAGCAGGTGAGTGATCTTGCGAATGCCTTGCGGCGCAGATGAGAAACGCCTCTCAAACGCGAGTAGTTGTTCTTCGTCCGTAATCTTCACCGAGTGGAACCAATGGAACCTCGATATGCTACGGAGCTCTCGCGTGGCTTCGGACAGGACGATGGGGACCTTCATATCCATGAGGCAGGCGGCCTCTAGGATTTCTAGCCATACTTCGAGTGGCAATACGGGGAGTGGCATGGGGAGGAGATGATGAACGAAGGGGAAAAGAACTTGAAAAGAATCCACTGCTTTTGATTTGGTCGGGGTGTTGTGCGGCCCGACCGGAGTCGATCCAGCCACTTCCAGCCACTGCCGGTTTAAATTCCTTGACTTATGATATAGCCTACCTAGCTATCCATGTACCAGATGTGACTAAAGAGCAAGAATCTGTACTCGTGGTTGCACGGTTGACACTACTTAGTACGCTATTGTCCCCCTCCCCGTGACCTGCCCAAGCCACTCCTGCTCATAGTCCAAAGGCAATGAGGCGCATACGATCTGAATTCCATTGGGAACACTCCAATCTTCGGAGTTGCATTCTTCGGGGGTTTCGTGCATGCAGTAGGAGCGCACAACCTTCAATTTCCCCTGTGTGCCAATATGGCGGAGGTCGGCAACATACTGCCTAGCGAGCAGCCATCGAAAGCATTTTAGCGGTTTGAAAGGCAGTGTGTAATTTTTAGTCCACAAACCTGGCTAGAAGGCACGGGAGGGTGATGTATAGCGCCGGGAACTCCGTCAAACTCGAGAACATAGTCCCATCCCAATACTCAGTTTCCATGCTATTCAGGTCGAGGCGTTGCAGTGATGGGTAGGCATCCAACAAAGGGTACTGGCGACTTTTGAGGAACTTCTGAGTAACACCCAGATCTCCTCCTCTGTATATGGAGAGACTGCGGAGTTTCGGGAGGGCTGGGAGTATAGCCTCGGGCCGGAGGTCGTGAAATGGCTCCCAGTGGAGGGTGAAGACTTCCAGCGATGTCGCAGCGTATTCGAGGATATTGCCGAGAGCCGCATAGGCTGCGAATTCTAGGAGCCCGATCGCCCTATTCCCCGGCGAGAGTGTAGTGAGGTCGACGCGCTCATAGAAGGATCGGCCCAATGTCCCTGACACCGAAAGTTTATGTTGCACTTCGTCGGGTAGCACGTACTCGACGTCTTTCACTTCATCGCTCGCTCCTGGGTGGAGGTCCTCCCGAAGTTCATCGTTCTCGGACTCTGACATCTCCGCATACTCAAGCTCGTCATCCGTGCCCTCGTCGTCACTGGCCTCTGGAGAGGGATCATAATCGGGGTCGTTTCCTGGGTCGTCTTCAGGTTCGAATGCCCATTCGGGATAGGCGACCTTGAATAGAGAGGGTACCTCTACATAGAGGTTAACCATCCGTCGAAGGCCTTTGTCGAGGTCGGAGAACAGATGTTCAAAGTAATAGAGCTGTTTCCACCCCTTGATCTTGACAGTGCGGTAGCGTTGGAGCTTGGAGATCTCCCGAAAATGATGGGACGTTCTTGAGAGGACATGGGCGGTCGTTCCATCGTCGTTGCACGCAAGGCCAGCGATTTCTAACCATAATTCGAGGGGAATGCGGAGAAGGTTTAAAGGTCCATATTGCGATAGATGGTGCATGGTGGACGTAAGGAAAGTCAAGGGGGATGGGATGCAAGTGCACGAGGCTCACGCCATCAATGTGGTATTGTGTGACGCTATATGTGAATGTTATGGCTGCTTGGGAGGCTCGTGCGATGAAGAAGCCTTCGCGTCCATCCTCTTTCGGATGTCATTCAGATACGACCAGCCCTGTTTCCACAAAACCGGGTTGCCCATTGAGTAATGCATTCCAAGACAAACGAACGAAGCTGACCTGCGCCTGATACGCCTTCTGTCCCTTCGCTTCCCAGTACGCCTGGAACTCCCCTTCCGTTCCCCGTGGGTTCTGCTGTATCCACGCATTCTTGAAAACGGTCCTATTCAGCAATGCGTTAGCGGGCGCCAAGGGATGACTGACAGAGAACAGACAAACCTAGCTGTGGCACCTGGCCCTGGCCTGGCCCTGCGGTCTTTAGGATCTTTCGTCCGTCTGGCAGGGCTAGCTTGGCGAGTCGTATTGCTGTCCTGAAGCGACCCATCGCTACCGTTTTGAGCCTCGTCGAGTCTTCGTCGTCTCCTCGTACGACGCGAAGGGGGCACCGGATGGGTAGACGATACGAGCCCTGTCGCGGAATGCGGTCCGTCTTCCTCGAGCTCCTGTTCTCCCTGCCCGTCCACGTTCTTCCCAGTAGAACTATAGACAGCAGAAGATGCATGGGCCCGGATGGTGTCCCACTCAGATGGAGATCTGGTTCGAGGCTCCCGCGCCTTCCCCCGGGAGGTCACAGCCACTTGAGCGTGCTCGGTGGTATCCTCTGCGCGGTCGAACTCCCCGAGATCTTCAAATAGGCCGGGGACAGTTATAGTTCGTAGGTGTGGAAAACGGGTTTCGTAGAGGCGCAGGCCGGAGGGGACGTGGAGTAGTGTGATTTTATCTTGAAACAGAACTTCCCCTTCGATGCTGTTTATGTAGCCGCTGTCATTAAGCACTGCAGGACAAGGTATAACTGAGTTAGAGGGAGATGGAAAACGAAGAGAGGAGGAGGTGTACGGCACCTCCTAGAATGACGGTTTCTGTGTCAGGGGAGCGAAGGCTAACCCTCAATAGCTCTACGAAGGTGGGTAAGCCAGAATTCAAAAGTAGATCATGGGCTCGTAGGAACGTACCCTTCACCTTCGTATCAACGTACTCCTTCCCAGGCCCAATGCCGATAACATAATTGAACGGCGGAACTTGGAACCCATACATGAACTCCTTGAGGGTGCTCCTACTCAAGGGATTGCGGTGACGGTCAGTCTCCATAAGCATCTTAAAAAGCCCCCTTTCGTTCATAAGCAAGTAGATAGAGAGCCTGTAGTCCAGACGGCGGTCGAACTTCTCCGATACGGCCTCTGCAATGAGCCTCGCCGCTTTCAGGCCACCCCGACGCCCCTCGCGGAGGATGTCCCTTTTGGGTATGTATCCGTCGCCGTCTATGAGCGCAATAATGTGAGGCTGTGGAGATGTAAGAATTGTTGTCGGACCGTCGTCCACCAGTGATGTACGGACCTGTAGCCCTTGGGCGGTAGGAACCAAAGAGGCGCCTTTGAGCAGAGCGGCACTGGGTACTGTGTCAGATGTCATGGAGATGGGAGGGGCAGGTTTTGGTGACTGAAAGCGCTGGCGATGTTCTTCTCCCCCGTCGACTCCTTCCTCAGCCTGGCGTTCTAGTACCACTTTAAGCTGGGAATTATACTCGGAAAAGATGGGACTCGACAAGCTGAGTTCAGAAAAGATTTTTTTCGCTTTTCCCCTCTTGATCCCACCTAATTCAGGATAAAAGGTGCCTGCTACAGCCGTGAGCAGACGATGAAGGTAGAAAAGATTTGGCGCCGGGTCGTCGTCGTCGTCGAAGGACGCCGTGCTGATAGAAGACGAGGAGAGCTTGGACCCTGTGTGAAGGCGAAGACGAGAGGAGGGCTTGTAACCGCGTGTCCCGGGAGCGGGAACGCGACGGCTTCGTGCGACGACAGCGTGCCAGTGTAATGTCGACATCCTTGAATTTAAGGAGAATAGAACGCGAATTCACGCGTGTCGCTGGGTGGAGCAGCTGTGCTGCACTTTAGGAGTCCATGGAGCCCAAGGCTGACGAGATGGTGGGGGTTGGGGGAGGAGTGTGGATGACCGAACATCGAACATGCATCGGTTCCAATTGGTTGTGATATTGTTTGAATCGAGGATCTAATCTTATCGGTATTGATACCAAGCCAACGATTTCAGGTTGCTGGGAGGGGGGAAACGAGATCTGGCGAGAAGGGTGGAAGGATGAAGCTTTTGAAGCTGAAGTACCCTCGAATCCAATTTCAGCACCCCATCCCACTCATCGGCCGGGTATAGAGATATCATTTAATGTACATTATAAGAATAGAACGAATCGTCCAGGGGGTAGGTAAATAGTCTAAAGCACCCTCCATCCGGAAGTCGTGCTGGGCAAGGAAGGATAAGGATAACAAGATGTAATATGAGTGGTGACTGGTAACTGGTGCCCAATTATGAATATACGAATCGGCGTAGTGTAGAGTAAGGGTAAAGTGTAGGAGATGTGAACTGTGGATATGTATGGTGCAAGTGGGGTTTGGTGCCGAGATGAGGTGGGTTGTAGTCGATGGTGCTATACAGGGATGTAGACTCGGTGGGTCAGTGGCGTGGGGGGCGTGGGGAGGGCCATAGTGGGTCGCCATCGTTGGCAGAGGAGGGGGTGCAGCGCACGACGGGTTGGCAGAGCCCAGTGAGCGGGGGGATCCAAGGGGCAGACGGTCCTCAGCCAACGTGGAAGGAAGGCCAACCGCATTTTCACCTCCATCCACCGTAATAAGCGTGGTGGAGGGGCCGGAAGGCTCCAATGTTCCATATCGTCGTCAAAGGGGTCATAACTTCGTGACAGAGAGTTGAGGGACAAACGGGAAGCGTCGACGAACTCGCCCGCTCATCAGAAGTTCACCCGCAGCGCCGCCTCATAGATCGCGTACATGACCGCAGAGTTCGGGATAACTCGCATGAGATGGGCACTGAGGCCGCCGTATAGGGATCGTGCACCTTCCTCTGCGATGACGACGCGCAGCGTTCGGTACAATCCCGTATACTTTGTTGGGCCGTCTTTTGGTGGTGGTTGACGGAGCCGTGTTCGGATGACCTGCGTTCCGCACCAGCGTCAGCAGTGTAGATATAAGGAAGGGGAAACAACGCACCTCATGAGGATATGTAATCAAACTCGCCACACACTTCGCCGTCCCCGCACTCCCCAGCATCCCCGCCCACTCCTTCCACCCGCCCTGCCCCTGCCCCGCCTCTCTCGCACTCATCTTCTTCAACCTCTCATACAACACCCACTGAATCGTCCCCTCCGTCACCCCCAAATAACTCGCCGTCATCCCCTTATAAAAACCCCTCACACCCTCTTCCCTTAGTATCTGCTTTATGCACCCCCAGCTCCCCCGTGACCCGCTCGTACCCTGCCCTTGGACGAGCTGTAACCGCGTTTTCACGACCCAGATGGGGTTGGTCGCGGTGCTGGTGACGACACCCGCGAGGGCTGCGGCGCCGAGGTGGACGTAGCTGTTCTCGACGCCGTCGTTGAAGGTGTTGGCGATGACTTGTTTGCCGTTGCCGTACGTGAAGAAGTTGATTGACCTTGCTGGGACGACGCCCACCAGCGTTGGTCCGAGACCCTTGAACAGTGCCCGAGGGGACTCGTGTACGTAGATGTCCCTGCACGTACGTCAACGTTAAGCGCTGGCATCTGGACAGCGAAGCAAAGTATATACACACCGAATGATATGCCCCGTCTCCACAAAGTTGTACAGCAGCCCTCCGTGAGGTATCCGTGCGCCACCACCTCCTCCGCCTCCATGGAGGACAGCGGTTGCACCTGAACCCGCGCCGTTACGGACAACTTCAACTGCTGACGCTACAGCTCTCCTCGGTACGTGCTCCTGGAAGAGTGACGACTGCAAACGCGTCTTCACAACGTCGAATGGGGACGTGACGATCGCTCCGCACATTCCACCCAGACTACATTCACCCAACGTTCAGCAACCCAAGCACCAAAACGCCGTATGGGACCCTGCTCACCCTCCAGCAACGAAATGCGTCCAAGACTTGGCGGGGATGACGCTCTTGGAGCTCGACGCGATAGGCACAGTCGGGGTGTTCTCGAAATCGTCCTCGGCGTCCATTTTGGATGGGTGAGGTTCAGAGGGCGAGGAGAGGTATGGGTGGGGTAGAGGAGTGCGTCGACGGGAGGAGATGACAGCGGGGAGGAATCCAATTGGTTCCGTTTTCCTTTTGCCGAGCGGGAGGAAAGTTTCGGGAGCACGTGAGTTGAGACTCCGACAATATTGATGGCGACGAGGACGCGTCGTCGTCGGCATTGCCGACGTTCAGCTCGAACGGTCTCATCTCGAGTCTGCGCTCTTGGCGATGCTGGGGAATCCGACACACCCTCTGTCTTCCCCCGCGACGCGGCTACAATCCAAAACGGCCTCCTGAAAGGGTCAAAGCGTTCAGATTCCAGAAGGAGACGACCTTCAGGCAGAGGTACGAATGGTGCCATGACGGCTTCCGACATAGATGGTCTATCTCAAGAGACCCTGAACCTCCTTCTCTGATGGATCCCTGACGTCAGAGCCTGACGGAACGATGGAAGCGGAGGGAACAGAGATAGCGTTCGGCCTCAGGAAGGTCAACACGAACCCTGAAGGTGAGCCGCTCACATCCTACATTCTTGTTCTTTACCTGATCAAGTAGCGTCAAGCTGCATGACCATGTTCTGGTCTGACGACATTCAGTGGCTCTCGAGGACGAAGGAAATCTGAAAACCGTTGGCTATGGAAACAAGGCGATGCCTCGCGATGTTTTTGGATCTTGCCAGTTGAGCAAGTGTTGTCTCCGCTTTGTCGGAGAGGGGACCTCCTCCTGTCTCGCTCTGAACCTTGCAGGGTGCCGTTGCCTCGACACCGACGGACAGAGTCGTCTCGTCGTTGCCCCCCGCCTCTGGCCGTCCGGTGGCTCCCGTTTGCCACTGACACTCGTCGACGATGCATTGTATAAAAGGAACCTACCTGGAAGGACGAATGCTCATCATTCCAGACACCATCTTCGCCCCAATCCCCCTCAACACCCTCGAATATGAGCCATTCCGAAAATACTCTCTCGTACTCCCAAGTCCTCAACTCCGGTATGGTGTAATATCTCCGCATCCTGGATAGGACACGCCTTACCTCCTAACTCCAAACAGCCCCGAAGTCAACGAAAGGGCTGAACGCCACTCCCTCTTCAGGTATGTCACGCTCCCCAAGCCACTTCATAAAGGCCCCTGATCGAATGGAATACAGCTTTGACCTCGACGTATGCGGAGTTCTCTGCGCGCTTCTCCTCCACGCTGCCACCCCCGACGACAGGTCCAAGTGCACCTTCACCGCCTTGGCCTGTTTCCGCGGAATCTACACCTACGCAGGACACCGTTGGGGTCATAGCCGAGGGCGAAAGCCCACTCGCTCCTCAACAGACGTTGCGCGCGAAGGGAACAAGGGGAAAGGGGAGACCTCAATGGAAATTTCTAAACCCACCGAAGCCCGACGTAGGCGAACCGAATGAGGGGTCGAGCCAGCTGGCTGATGCCGCTGCCTCACATACTGAGGTTCAGCCTACACCTGCCACGCCCCCAGAATCCCCGTGTGGCCCGCAGACGGACACGGATACCCCCCCAGGCGAGCCTAGCAACCCCGAAGGCGAACCCCAGTTCCAGTCAGCCCATACCGAGGCCTCTCAGGTGCTCCCAAACAGCGCTGTCTCTACAACGACGGCACTTCCCCCAGCACCATCGCCAGTTTTGCATGGTACAGCCAATCCCTCCGACGTAGACGCGGAGAATCCTTCCTCACAGCTGGAAGGCGACGCTCATCCAAGCTCGGCGATTCCGACTCCTAAGTTCCAGGTACGCGACCCAATGCCGGATGGATAGTGGGCGCCGAACTTACCCTCCTGAACACAGCCGCACGTGTGGGTCCTTATCGACGGCGACCAATGCATCTTCAAGCCAGAATTCTTCCTTGATTCAAAGAACGGTGGAACCAACGCTGCGAAGGCCATACATGCGTTCATCAAACGCCAGTTCCCTGGCCGCTACGACCTTCTCGTGTCGGTCGAGCTTGCGTGGAACCAGGAAGGGCTGAGGAGGGCGTTGAACCATAACGGATACCCGGTGACCCGGAATAAGATGAGACAGTTCGTGCATAATTTCCAAGCGGACCCGCTTTGGTGTGTAAGCGACAGAGGGTATGATAAAGAGGCTGCGGATGTGAGGGTGCAGGGTGAGTTTGGGGAGTGTGGGGGCTGGGATGTCGAGACTGACGCTGGTTTGTAGGACTCTTCCACGTCAACATCAAATTACCGCAGACGGAGCATATCTTCATCGCATGTACGTGTGGTCGGCTTCGTGCACCGTTCCTCGTTGCCCGATAGCGCTAACTCGTCGTCTCCAGATTCCGAAGACGGAGGATACCGAACGAACCTTCGAGGAGTACTCGACCCCGAACAAGAGGACAAAGTCAGCATCATCACAGGGTACAAGAACTCCAATCCTTTACCGCCCTTCGCATGCGACGTACACGAGATCCCTGGTCTGTTCATGGAAGAGAGGATGCCATCTGACCAACGGTGGAGCGTAAGCAACCTACTTCTTTACCGTTGACCACTTCCACGACTCACTCATCTCGTAATTCTAGGTCACCCCCAAGACAGTATCCACCAATCCATACCATACTCCGTCCCCACCACCACCCTACAGCAAAACAAGAACGCCCTCAGCGCCCGGTGCTATCACCCTACCTCCCAGTCCAGCCGACTTGTCGGAGAACTGGAGGTCGAACTCTGACGATCCCCAGGGCGAATCCGGAGAAGCAATAGCGACTTGGTCGTCGTTCTCCACAGACAAGTCGAACACCGCCTTCCAATTCCCGAGGGCCTTCTTAGCGGCACCTCGTCCTCAATACAGCCATTCTCCCGTTCTACTCCGCCCCGCCTTTCAGGGTAAACCTTTGGAGGAAGTTGAACCCACTTCCACGGCTGGCTCGCCTGAGAGCGAAGGCGACGGAGGCGACAGTCCCCCCGAGCCTGGTGTTTCGACGATGGTTATCCTGCAGCATACATTCATCTGCCCCAGCGTGGACTGCAGCAGTACGTTCCATCTCCATTTCCACCCTTCATGGCCATCGGGGGCTTACTCACCGTTGCATAGATCACGCCTTCGCGCCCTCTAGTTGCAGAGGGGGGCCGTTATGTCATTTTCGTCATGAGTGCCCCTACGGGGCGGAGTGCGTTCTGAGGAAGAAGGATTTCTGTAACTTCCCTTAGACCGGAGCGGAGCGTGTGTCGCTACCCTGCAGCCTGGTGACCCCTCTTCCCAGTCTTTGCATTTGCTGGGTGCAATGAAACTCTTGCAACGATACTTGTACCATAGTTGTATTCTATTCTCCTCATCTTGTATCCAACTGCCGATACTCATTCTACTATGGAGGGACAGAATGTCGGATTCTTGAGTGGGGTGGCGACCAACGACTGGAAAAGACTGAATGGGCATTTCGCGTCGAGATAAGATAAGATGGTTCAGCTTACCCCAAAAAGGTGCTTATGTAGTCACGTGGTGACATTTCCACCAGCGTGAACTTGAGTTCTCGGTTGTAAACGACTTTACTACCGTTTCTTCGCCTCTGGAAACCCCGACAAGCGCGTGATATTCGGGTACTCGGAGTCTGTTACCCCAGGTTTCGCTCTCATCGGTTCAAACGATCGGTGCGCCGCTAGTGCGCATCCCCCATTGCTAAACTCACGATACCGGGTACTCGTCCTCTACTCAGGGCCCCTACACCTGGGCGAACTCCTTTCCTGTCCCATTTACTGGTCTCAATGTCTTCACCGGTGAGTACAACACAACCTCTCTTTCTTAGAAAGCTTTCCAGCCTCTCGTTCGAGGAATGGTTGCCTCAATGGTTTGCCAGTGGGTGCCATTCACCTGGGTACCAAACGAGGGAAAATCGAGAAAAAGAATTGTGCCGCAGGCGCATCAGTGCACAAATAGGGGCTATTCTTGAGTGCATTGGAATAGCTTGGGACCAGTTTTTCGAGTCATCTCAGACCTCAAACGGCTCGGGGACGTTGTAAAATGGCTCGGAGAGGGGACCCAAAACCAAATTTTCCCGCACTGCGCTGCGGGGAGAGGCGAGGAGATCAACTCGAGCACCCCGAACAAAGTGCCGCTGCAGTGTTCCTGCATAATAAAGACCCTACTTACAATGGCTCAGGGTCCCGGAAGGGCGCCCTACAAGACACCTCCGGGTACATGCCCACCCCATGTTTTTATGCCGGGATCTCAAATGACTCAAGGGTCAAGGTAGGCCTATTTCCACCTTGACCGCAAAACCTGGAGAAGCTACGAGGGTGTACCGATCATGTAGGTAAATTTATATTTCCCATGACTCCAAATTTGGATAGGATTTAGTCCTTCACCCCGACGCCAGCGCTTAAGCGCGATGGGTGGATAAAGTGGGCCAGAGCACGGCTCCTGTGGCCTTTCCAGGTCTGAAATTAAGGGGTTCTACTAAAAGGACCATGCTGGTATACCTCTGAAAATATTGGGCCCAGGAGTGCTCGCCCTTCCCATTAGCGACGGTCGAAAGCGCCGTGCACGACGACATGCACGATAACAATCCCTGCAGCACAGCCACATGTTATCGTGCACGGACACAAAATGACAAATCGATGCCTGGATGGGCCAATTCCGCGTTTTGTCCCGTAAGAATTGGTGAGGTCAGAGTAAATGTCTACTGGAGGCCCGTCCTAGAATTTCAAATTTCTGAGCACCTTATTTCCCGCAGAATTGGTCAGTTTCTGAAATTCTCGGCATTTGCCGGCACGATAACAACCCAGGTGAATGGAATGACAACCGCCTCAATCGCCTCTTACTTATTTGATATTCCTTGTCTTTGGTGGTGTTCGACTCTCCAACGGACATCAACAAGATGCGTTGTCCCGGACAGCACCCGCTAACTCTGCTTGTTCAAATATCCATAACGACATTCCTGGCTGGTATCAATCGTCTCTAAGGGCTGAGAGCATGCCTCTCATCCGTGAAAGGGAGCCGTTGTTCATTCTATCGTTTCTCTGAGCCCCGACTGGACACCCTTTCAACGGGGTATAAAAGGCATTTGCAAACGGTGACGACCTGGGACATGAAACTCCCCCTTCTCTGGTCCACTCGAACTCGTTCAACGACTACCACGAGATGGCGCCCAGCAGCAGCAAACCCAAGCGCCCCATTAAGAAAACGTCATCTCAGCAGTCCATCCCCGACGCTCTCGTTGGAAAAAAGAAGGGTCAACATTTGACTCGGAAAGGCAGCGACAGAGTGCTCAGAAGCCAACCGTCGGCAGAAATGCCAGAGTCAGGCAGTTCAACAAAAGCACATACGCCGAAGAAATGCACCTCCCCTGAGCACGAAGCGATGGACGTGGACGTGGACTTTGACGTGGGCGCACCTGATACGACGGGAAAGGGGCGAGGGACTAACGTGGGTCCACTTGAAGACGGGGATGCGCGCTCTGGGGCTATGGTGAACCTCATTTTTCTATAAAAACAACTGCGCATTTACCCATTGGCCCACCCAATAGAATTGCGACCTCCTTCAAAGACCGTCGACTGAGTGCCAGAACATCGTCGATGCTCAATAGAAGCTTTGCAGCCAGATGAAAGGGCTGAGTAGCCGCGTCCCCACCGAACTTGGCCACGACAAGCCTTGCCGCTGTTCGCAGCCTGATCATGTCGTGGTGTTACTTGACGGAGACGGGTGCGTTTTCGGGACGGACTTAATGCAAAAAGGCTACGATGGTGGGGTCGAAGCCGTGACTATCTTGATGCAGGGGATCGCAAAGTATTCTTCTGGGAGTGACCAGCGATCCATCCGTTTGTGGCTGAGCCGCGTGAATCTGGTGAATGCCCTTCAGCGGAACGGGGAGGTTGTAACCCTGAAGACCCTTGAAGACTTCCATTACGGATTTCAAGGCGCTGTGTACTGCGATGTCTCCGATGTTGGGCCAGGGAAGGAGAGAACTGACCAAAAGATACACGGCTCGTCCCGTTTTTCTCTCCATACTACTTACCGTGGAGCTAATAACCGACATAGCCCAGCTACACGCACTAGTTGCGCATCCGCAGGTCAAGAAAGTCATCCTTGGAGGAAAGTAGCTCTCCCCTCTTATCACGTTACCCTGAATTAACATGGCTACGTTCACAGTCTCGCATGATAAGGGTTACGCCACGTCTATCGTGAATGAGATCACTCGTGGCTACTGGGACAAACTTGTCATTTTAGACATCTACAATGATTTCGATACCCGGGGGGAACTCAAAGCTCTCAACGTCCCTTCTCTCCATATTCCCGGCCTTTTCCGACTGACGCATCTGGGGGACGACGACAAAGGGTCGACCCGTTCTTCCCGACGTTCGCAGAATTTGGACCACAAAGGTAAATGTCATTTTAGCCTATCATATCTAGATGCTTGGGCTTGTGAGCGTTCATTGCTGACTCCTCGAATTCGACTGCAGGACTTTGTCTCACCGTACTCGGTCCGCGGAGCGCCCTCGACAAGTGCAAAGACGGTAAGAGGTGTCGGCTCCAACACCCAGAAGCTCTTTCGGGTCGCGATATTGCTGCGTTCCTGAAACATCTCCGGCAGGGAGTAGCATGCAAGAACCAACTGGCCGGCTGGTGCGACTCGGGAACTGGCTGCCTCTTTGCTCACCACTGTCAGGACGAGGCTTGCATGCTCTATAAGGGTATCCGGTGCCCTCATAAATTTCCAGACTGTAAGTAGGGGGGTTGCCAGCTTCAGGATGGAATCACTGACCCATCAACTTGCAGCTTTTCATGAAGCCCTATCGGAGGTACCCGCCGAGTGCAACTACGGACCTCCTCGCTGAAAGAACTGCACCGGAGTGTTCGGGTGAAAAGCTGTGAGGATTGAACCTTATGTGCCGAGTGACCTCGGACTCGTGAACTCTGCTACGAAGTATGTAGTATGCCTTCGTCCATCTCAATGTTAATCGATTATTTTGGATTAGTACGATTCAATGCCAAATAGAAAAGAGACGCGATTTATATCTTGTATTATGTGACCCATGTGACCAGTGGCTCTACCTTTTGAGAACTAGGTCTAGTCGGTGAGACCGTCAGGATGACAGTGACTTTAAGCGCCCAGGGTGTCACGCGGTCACGAATTTGTCAGATGTCACAGTAGAGCAACGAGGCCAAACGCCGACGGAAGCTCTTGACTCCTTCCAACTTCGACCGCATTCCGTTTGCTCAAGGGGATGAGGCAGAGGTTCTGTACGAGTCTGCTATGCCTCCATTAGACTCTATCCCCACCGATGCAGGTCCCACTCCAGCCCATGGACGACTGTGAGGAGACTTTGCCTTGTTTTTACCACGAACTGACAGAGTGGTGGATAGGGTTTCCCTCTACGAGGAAATGGGAGGTATGCTGCACTCTTTCACGATCACCCGCGCTCTCTCAAGTACTTTATTCAGATGAGATCCGACAAATAGTCGAAAATGAAAGGAAGTCCCAAGCCACGTTGCAAGATGTCCAGCGCGAGCTGTCCATCTCGAAACGTGCTTTCACCAGCATCGAATTAGAGCATGCAGAGTTGAAGAGAGAGAAGGATGAACTTGAAAGGCTACGAGACGATCTTCTAAATCAGTTAAAGGTGCTTGTTGAGCAGATCCTGGGCGCCGTACTCCTTTGACGCTGCCCATTAGCCATGCCGCATCGTCGTACTCATAGACGGTGATGGAGCAATTTTCAACATCGACCTAATCGCTGAAGGCCAAGCGGGCGGCCACAAAGCAGCCTCCATGTTGTCGGAATCGGTTAAACAGCAATTTCCTGGTCGACCTCATCTCGAAATTTCGGTGTATGCTTTCTTAAACAAGCATGGCCTGGCGCAGACGTTCGGCCGTATTTCCAAGTACGAAGCAAAGAACAAACTTGGGGAATTTATGACTGGGTTTAACCTGGCGTCAGAGCGGTTTATTATCGCAGACGTGGGGTATGCAAAGGAGGGCGCAGACGCCAAAATCAAAGGTGAGTGGTTCGTACCCCAGGTCCGTTCCTCCACAGCATTTGCTAATAGGGCTGCAGGCTTCCTGGACGCCGAGTTAAGGCTACCCCAGACAGAAAGAATCATATTTGCAGGTAGGCCACGGTTCATAGCTCAGCCTCGGTCACTACTCATCGCCGGCACAGGCTGCCATGATAATGGCTACGTTACAGCCCTCCGCTCCCAGATTACCTCAGGTTACAAACAGAAACTAATGCTTCTTCAAAGCTACAACGAAATTGCATCTGGCATCAAGGACCTCGGCCTTCCTGTCCTCTGGATTCCTGGACTATTCATGGCAGGTAACCTGGATGCCCTTCAAACCCCGGGTCCTTCCACCAGCGAGCTTCCGTCAGGCGGTGCAGTTCCGGCTTTCACCGGCCCACCGCCCCCAACGCCTCGAATGCGGGGTACCTCTCTTGCTCGGTCGGAGAGGTCGGAGTCCGTCACTGAACGGTCTAGTCCAGCTCCTGCGACGCCTGGAACAAGGCTGGTTGACCCATCGTTGGTACGTTTCTATCCTACCATCGTTTCTGTCCGTCGAGTCTGACTCATGTTTGCAGCCTCTGTGGGCTCGTAAGTCTAACAGCGATGACGGTGCACTCCCATCGCTAACGTGTTCCTCCCCGATGTAGAGAAGCCAGCGCCCTGCATTCTTTACTATCTCTCACCCACAGGATGCAAGCATACACCATGTCACTTCGATCATCTTTACGATTTCACGCCTGCCCAGCTGGACGCCCTCAGGAAGAAGGCGAAGTCGCTACCCTGCACTGCGATGACCAAAAGTACGTGGCGCATGGCTTGCACTTCCTCTGAACCTAGCTGAGCAGGCTTTGCTCAGGCAACAAGTGCACCTGGGGTGACACCTGTATTTATGGACATAAGTGCATCTTCCTCGACAAGTGCAAGTACGTAAAGAACGGGAAGTGTAAATTTAAAGGAGGTGAGTGGCAATCCATTGTCTGTTGGTTCAACATGACACTAACGTCTGTTCCCCCGGTATCAGCGACGATGCACACGCCCAATCCCCCAGCCTCCCCCAGTCAGACTGCGCAATTTCGTGTGATGGATCACTTTACGGGGGCCAATCCCTCACCTCAGGATACGAAGAGTGAACCCTGAAAGGGGCGAGTTGAGCCAATATTTATCGTTGTCGTTGACGTTGTACATCAGGAGGTATTCTTTGCTCCCTGGGCCATTGAGCTTCATTGCATCGGGTGGGCGCCTGGGCGGGAGCGCATATTCTCCAAGGTATTTACTTTGTATTTTTGGTATCAATTGATTACATATCTGTTCCTTACTTTCTTGCTATTGATCGTTGACCTTCACATAACGTCCCTTGCCTACCCTGGACTTCAACGACCCCCCCACACCCGCTTCAGGGCCCAGATGTACGCCTTTTGACTTTCCTTCTCGAGTGTCTGGAGCAGGGCGGCATCCTCCTCAGACGGTGGTCGCGGCTCTGGCATCACTTCTCGTCCCCGAGGAGTATAATTGCGGCTTGCAGGAGGCTCACGCCTCTTCTTCCCTGCTGGCTTTACTCGTGGCCCCATGCCCTGCTTTGGGAATGTGGTATTTTAAAAAAGGGCTCGGGGCGTCTCTGGATATGCTCACCTCTGCGCCATGTTGGGACGAACGCCCATATCCGAGTCCCTGTTTGCACGACCCCTTTGCCCATGTAGAACTTGAAGGCTGCCCCGTTCTCGGCGCTTGGTGGGTTCGCTCCTCAGCTTTCTTGGTGTTATCACCAGGTTTCCGTAGGCCTTCGCCAGTGGACGAGGGTGCTTTATCCCTCCCGCTCTCCCCATCCCCCTGTGTATAGAAACGCGAACGTTCAGTGGTATGAGTGGAACGCCGAATACAAAAGTTGGGGCTAGTTCCACGAACCTTCGCATCATGCCGATACCCACATGCTTCTCCTCTTGTACACTTCCCAGTCTTGGTCCATTGTACACACGGCTGGGTCTTCGCCTGTCGGCACTTCTTTCCCTCATTGAACGCTTGGGTAGGCGGCTGTTGAACCAACGGCGAGCCCGGTTGTGTGCGCTGCTTGGCCAGAATGTTGGGGGATGCTGCTTCAAGTTCTTGCTTCTTAGGAGGCCTTCAAGTTCGGGATCCTAGTTAGATTACCTGGGCACCAGCGCCGAGCTGACCGTGATATACTTACCTGCGGTTTGGTTTCCCCTGAGGCTTTGGTCCCTTCTGAGAACTCGTTGGACCCTTGGACTTATTGAGGTCGGCGTGCTCTAGATCTGGGCTCGCTCTGCGAGCCGGCGATGGGTGAGCATGGGCATTCGGTGAGGGTTCGGCATTGTTATTCTGCCCGCCGTTCTTGGCCTCGCTTTGGCGCCCAGTTGGAGGTGAGTGTACGTAAGGGCACTGAGCCCCTTTTCGACACATCCCTTGAGCAAAGAACATGCACTCGCCCCGGTACTTCGCAACCGGTGGAGGGATTGAGGTCGTCCCTCCAGCGGTTGTTGTGGGCGAGATGCGTGCTTTGGACATGGTGGTAGTAAGGAAGCAGTAAGCAAACGGCCTCGATATGGCAGGGTGGTTTATATAGTAGCAGCCACGAGACTTGAAGAAGCAGTGAGATAACATAAGTCGGTCTGGTCACCTGGCCCAGTCCCTGAAGGCCGGTTCGTAAAAGGGTTTACTTATATTGCGTGTTATCTGTCCAAGATATTTATTGGTCGTATACCTGTATCCAATACTAGTACGTGGGGTGTTGATAACCGAAATGCCATGTCGTTTCAACATATCAAAGCTATATTCCAAACCCGCCGTGGACTTCATTGAGGTGTGAGTAGATTGCTTCAGATGGAAAAACACCCCGGCATAACCAGCACCAGTGGGCGTTGCACCCCACACATGTCATATGGTTGCAGCCGGAGATCTTCTCGGTCAGTACCCCACAAGATAGCCCAGGGCAGCGCTGAGCGTTGTTCGCCTTTGCCCATTCCTCGTTGAGACGCTCCTGTTCGGCTGGATCGCCCTGAAGTCTTCTCTCTTCGCAGGTCATACCTTCGTGTGCCCCCTTATCGCAAGACGAGCATATAGTGGCGAAGCAGGAGGGGCAACGATGGAATTTCTGGCCCGTATCGCATTGGTAGATCATGGCGCAGCTGGGGGTTGCGCAGTATTTGAACTTGCCACCGTTGGACTGGATGTAAGACGTGAAGGCGACGTCGAGGAGATGGGTGAATTGCTGGTCTGTGAGGTAGCGCTCCATAACGGGGATGGGAATGGGGGTGTTGCATGTCGCGTTGTTGCCCATGCAAACGAGAGGGAATTTATTGGAGGAAGAAGCAGATGCAAGGTAATGTCGAAGACACGCGGTGCAGCATGAGTGACCGCAAACAAGGCGTTGGGGAAGTGCTGGGGTGTCGTAACAGACTGGACATAAGGCCTCCTCATCATCAACTTTGTGGGCAGGCGGAAGCTTATCGGTTCGCGAATCGTTGGCCCTGGACATGATCTCGAAGACGCGTTGGGCTGCATCGTCGCCTCCTCGCACCCGGATCTTGGGGTCCAGTCCAGAAACGTCAAGGGAGACTTTGTCCTCCCCGATCGCTTCTTTCAGCGCGTCCAGCCCTGTAGCAACAAAGAAGCGGACAGACCATCGAGGGATGGGGACATCCCGCTCTATTGAGACCAGGCGATCAACCTCTGCTCGAATAAGGTCCTTCGCCAAGGCAATGCTGCTGTTCGAGCCAAAGGCCCGAAGAGTCCGTGCTCTGGGGTCAGCTGACATCCATGCCCCCGTCTGCTCGAAGACTCGGTTGAACAGACTGCCGTCCGTTCGCAAAAATCCCGTGTGCCAATATTGTGCGTCGTCCAATGCCTCGCCTGCTACTAGACCTTCCACCCGCACCTTCATCGTCCCCACTTCCCTTTCGTCCGATCCATGGAGGTTGACGTAAGTCTTGCCATGATTGCCCTCTTTTACCCTTATAAAAGCCCCCTGACCTCTGGCAGACTCCGTCATTGCCTCCCACTGCGCTTCCTGTGCCTTATACTGGAAGGGAGGAATACTGATCGAGTACTGATGGGCCTTGGGGATCGCGACGAACAACTTTGGGCAAGGCGCCCCCAATACGCCGCCTTGAAGAGATGTTCCTGTCTTCTCCAGGCCTGTGCGGGTTGAGAATTCCACCGTCGCCTTCATTGTAGTATGGTCCTGAATTGTGGTTTGGAAGGTCCCCGGAACACATCCCTCACCCTCGAGAAATGTCTCGACTCGGGCGCGGAAGGACTCGCTGTCATATGCGAAAGATTTGATCGACCGAACACTTGACGCGAGGGCAAGTACCTGAACTTCGTTGGTCTCAGTCTCCGGGGCAAGATTCCCGATCTTTATGGACGCCTCCACCCAGTACCGAGCAGCCGTTCCAGTCGGTTTGGGGTTCATCACCGCGCTAATCTTCCGATCTCTGAGGAGCCGCCCATTTAGATCCGCGACCATCGTTCGGGCTTCCTCCACCGTGTTGTAGCAGGCAACCATTGAGGCAGAGGGAAGTCGCCAGCTAACCGACAATGTCATCGCGCCCTTGTCACCAGAGAACGATGTCATCGCGCCTGGCATTGTGTACTGACAGATTTCGACCTTGATGGCTTTGTCCTTGAACTCCAAGCCTTCAAGGCCCGGTGCGAGGACTTTAGCGACTTCGCTACGCATGACTATCCTCGCAGTTTGACCGTCACCCTCTGGCTTCGTGCTGACAAGTTTGACTTCCTTCTCTTCCATCCCCTGGTCCCTGAACAAGCCAACGATCTCCTTGTCGGTCGTGTTCTTCGGAAGATCTCGCACCAGTATCGAGCTCATGTCAAATCCTGGGATCAAATGTTCGATATGGAGGCCGGCTGCGAATGTGACGAGGTTGTTCTGTTGGACGACCCGTTGCACCGATACTCCCGCTTCGCGCTGCCGTTTCTCTTCGGCCTTCTTCTCCCGTTCTAAGTGCGCCTCTTCCTTCCTCTTACGCTTCTCCTCCCTCTCCATCCACTCCTCTTGCTTCCTTGCACGCTCCTCCTCCTGCCTCTTACGTCTCTCCTCCCTTTCCTTCCACTCCTCCTTCTTGCGATTGCGCTCCTCTTCTCTCCGTTTCCACTCTTCCTCCCTCCTACTCCGCTCCTCCTCATTTTTCTTCCTATTCTCCTCCCTTCGCTTGCGTTCCTCTATCTGACCCTGTATTTCCTTACGAATCCGTTGTTTTGGGGCCTGTTGCTGAAGCCTAAGAGCTTCTACTTCTTCCTGCTGACGCCGTTCTCCCTCTCGCCTTCGCGAGAAATTTTCGATCGCCTTCCGTACAGGGCATTCAAGCTCCGCTCGTCCGACCACTTCCTCAAGTTCCCTCCGCACGCGTTCAAGCTCTATCCGTCGACGTTCCTCTTCCTCCCGCTCTTCCTCTGCCGCACGTTTCTTACATTCTTCGGCTTCTTCATGGGCCAGGGCCTCTTCTGCTTTTGTCACTGAAGAAATCACTCGAAGAATTTCAACCTGGATGACATAGGTGTCCCCCTGTCAGAGATCCGATGGGTTGGACAGAGTTTAAGGTACGCACCTCCAAGCCATGGTTGTACCAACACGCATCTCCTCTCCTACACTTGCCTTCCCCCCATGCGAAGCAAGGCTTGCTCTTCAGCAGTAGCCTCCGTCGCCGCTCAGCCTCGTTCTGGTAAGTACTTGAGTCTTCAACAGGCGATGAAGGCGGTTCGTCCACTGGTTCCGGTGCGGGGTCGACCTTCTGACGTCACCGAAGAGGGGCATCATCAGCACAGATTCTATATATTTGAGTAGAGAATGGGAGAACGGGCTAACCTTTACATCGTGTCGATACCAGCAAGCATCTCCTCGCGTGCACGCTCCTGTCTTCTCCCATTCAAAACATGGGTTGGTCCTCAGCCGTTGATTTGCGTTCTGTTGGGCAGCAGGGGCATCCGATGCTCGGCTAGGAGGTGACATGGATGGCAGGTCGCGGTTCCTGGCATGGTCGTGGTCATTCGAAACGTGGAGGCTGGATACGGTTTAGAGTGGTATCGCTGTGAACGTTGAACGGATTCGGCAAACAAACTCACCGATTGCCCTGTGGCCGTGCTTGAATGTCTTGGAGGCGTAATCGAAGAGTGTTCGGCGTATCGACGGAACTTCCCTCTAAGTCAACTGTAAAATCCAGAGGTGTATGGTCATAGTTTTGTCGCAAAGGTCTTGCAACGTCGTTCGTCTTGCAGTCACGGAACCCGATAGGGCGCTTGATCGAGATACGATGCAAGAAAAGGCAGGTAGATCCGTTTCGACAACGCCCTTCTGCAAAGAGCCTACACTCTTCCCTCCCCACAAGCGATGAATGCAGCCTGGTCCCTCCGCCCTTCGCTGCAAACCTCGAGGGAATGTTCGACATGACTGCAAGGAAGAAGAGGGGAATAAGGCGGCTGACAAGGTGAGCCGGCCATATCAGGCATCTACCACGAGGCGGGAATCTTCCAGAGAATATGAATCCGCTGTTCAATCTAGTTACCTGCTCGAGAGGTTTAGGCGCCCAGTGTGACCACGCCGGTTTGAGGCAATGCCACTCAGGGGGTTATACGATCGAGGCCACCGCGGTACCCAGTGGTATTGCTGTCAAGGCAGGGTACTTATCAGTTGAAACTTGAAGGGAGACATAATCAACGCGTCATACGAAAAAAAAAAAAAAAAAAAAAGGATCTTGAACCCAAGAAAGGCGCCTGAGGCAAGAAAACCCTCTAGTTAACCCTTCACCGAATACCTCCAGAATGAAAGAAAAGCTATTCGATACCCACCATGCAACAACGTGAAAATTTACCGTAGATTTCCGGCCGACGGTTGGGCGTGAGGGGCTACCTTCAGCCTTCATCTGGGCTTCCTCAGTAGAACGAGGAAATTTGAAGATTCCACTGGGTCTGGTCAGGCAGGTGAACTGGTCGTGGTCGTGGTGGGGAGAGTGTGTGACGAGTCCACATGGCGAGTCGAACGTAGAGAAGTTCGGAGTCCGAAAGAGCCCATCATTCCACGATTTTGAAATTGACGCCCGTCGATTTTGTCACAGCCTGTCTCATACAAACTGTCGCTTCTCACCATGTGAATGGTCCTCCGCCATCATCCGCATCGAGTTCAAGAAATCTCAATCCCCTTGAAACCGCCCATCCATCGTCCAGCGGCCGCTACCTACCCAAGGCGCCAGGCTCATTTCACGTACCAATGAAGGTCGCGTGGGATAGAATCTAGGATGGCCACCGTCTCGTCTCCCAAGAGTGATTCGAAGACGAGGAGGCTGAGGGACAAGTGGAGAAGATGGCAGCTTATGCTCGGTGCGTGCCTGTTTCGAAGTTCAAGATTCGTTCGGGTTCTGACTGCTGATCATGCACAGGTCCCGCGACCAGTGTAACCGGTACTACGTTAGGCTTCTCGCCCTCATGGAGGGGTACCATATTGCACCGCCCTTCAAGGTTCACCGACACCCCACCCCACTCTTTCCGCCCCGTTATCCTGCTTGCGTTCGCCAGTTGCGGTTCTTGGTGTCCCATGTGCGCCGACCTGTTCAACAGGTGCACCCATTCAAGGCGAAAAAGCGATAAGGTCACACTTGCTACTGCGGTTAGAAGGGGGAACATCGTTCCCAACACGCACTCGCTACTGATTTTAAACTGGGAGGTGCGTCACGGAACCACAGTCTCGAAGATGCTCCATAAAGCCATGGGGCCATTGAAGAATCGGCAACGCCATCTTCACCTGCTCCCTGGGTGTGCCTGAATCCTTGTCTTGACGGACTCCAAAGCGACCCGGGTATTAACGCAATGAAAACCTAATTTCATTAGGTGGTCGTTACTGAGGATCGGAAATTGAGCTCGTGCCAATGCAGCCACGTCCATTACCTCTTCAACCCTTGCACTGTCCACGCTTTCCTATACCCCAAATCCATTCCGAGTCACCCCGATGCCTCCCAGCTCGAAGACACGCTCTGTTATACATACTAACATTTATCTCGCTATTCAGGTACTCCCCGTCGTTTTGTACTGGTTCGGGATGAGTTAAATCTTATGGTACATGATCGTCATGTTTGGACTCCTCCCCCGCTTGTTTTCGGCTCTTTGCTCGCAGGGCACCGACGACTGCGATAGTGGGGGTATTTGCATGATCTGGTCGCCCTTCCACGCCGTGCACGACATTCAGACGCCCAAGACTTCTCCCTCCCACCGCCGCCCCAGTGCCCTGATGTACACTTTTGCACTTTCTTCTTCGACGTCTTCCTGTGGAGGGAGTTCAAATGTTGGAGGTATGGATGGACACATCAGAATGTGCGGAATGCACGGACCTTCGCACCATGGCTATACCAGCAAGCAAGTCCTCTAGAGCAGCGTCCCGCCTCCCATTCAGTGCACTGTTTGACCTTCGTCTGACCTCTGAGTGTCTGTTCTTCAGGCGGTTGTCGGACTGGAGCGGAGCTCAACGGCGGTCCTTGATGCTTTGAACGGTCATTGCACTGCCTTCCTGTATTTTTCTTGGAACCTCTACTACAAGATATTTGTGAAGTCGCGTTGGCCTCATGCCAATGCCATTGACACACACCTGCTTGGCTGCCATCGGCGTTTGCGAGGTGCCTGAGGGTTCGGCGCGGTGTTGGATTTACCAGAAACTGTCCGCTCTGAAGTGTCTCCAATCTGATCCATCGGCGCACAGGCGCGGGAGTTCTGTGAAGATTTTGCGTTGTGATCCCGCTCATCGCCCTTCTGCCCTCTTGCCAGTGGGTTCCCGTTCCGAGGTGTGTGTGCAAAAGGGCAACGAGATCCTTTTCGACAAATACCTACAGAAAAGAACATGCATTCGCGCCATCCTTGCTCCACGACCGGCGGGGAGATCGGGGTCTCTCTGACGGTCGCTGTGGGCGATATGCACCCTTTGGACATGGTGGTGGCGAAGAAGCGAGTGGATCGTTTCAGAAGCAACAGGTTGGTTTATATGGCATGTAGAGGTCACGAGGCTCGAAGATGCGTTGTGATAACATAGATCGATGCACAAATAGTCTGGTCACCTGTTCGAGGGCCCGCCTAGGTGCCCAGCGCATGGCGCTATCATACCGGGGCTGCGTGAACAGACCTAAGGAGGCCCCCATGCGCGAATGTAGCCTGAGCTACTACGACTCGGACCACCACGCTCGTACAAGCTCTGTTAGTTGGCGTATTTGCTCTTCATCATCATCGTCTACAGTTTGTTTCAGTTTCTCTTCGTTTTCTTTCGTGACTGATGAAATTACTCGGTGGATCTTCACCTGGGATGACGGACGCGCCCATCACCAAACGATTAAAAGGGTAGAGCTTATGTTTACGCACCTCCATGTCGTGTTTGTACCAACACGCATCTCCTCTTTCGCACGTGCCTTTCGCCCAGGCAAAGCAGGGCTTCTCCTTCAGCAGTAGCCTCCGTCGCCGTTCGGCCTCGTTCTGGTAAGTACTTGATTGTTCAACAGGCGGTGAAGGGGTTTCGTCCACCGGTTCGAGAACTGGGTCAACCTTCTGGTGTCGCCGAAGATCTCAGCAAGGATCCTGGGCCTGATCAAGGGATGGGCTAACCTTCGCGTCATGTTTGTACCAGCAAGCGTCTCCTCGAGCACACGCTCCTGTCTTCTCCCACTCGAAGCATGGATTTGTCTTCAGTCGTGGATGGTTGGTCTCTTCATCACAATGAGCATCCGACGCCTGTCCTAAATATATCGCTGAAAGCACATCTCGCTGCGGAGTGCGTTCGCCTTCGTCTGGTTTATGAGGGCTGGACGGGGAAAAGGAATTAAAAATAAACTCGCCGTTGAAGGTGAGCAAAGCCGACCCACGTTTTTGGCTGCGATTGTCCTTGAGCGTCGAGGTGATTTCGAAGAGGATTAAAATTGCCGACGGTCCTCTGCTTTATGTCAGCTTTAGAGTCCTGAAGTGTACTGTCATGGTTTCGTTGCAAGAGCCCTGCATTGTCGTTGACACCACCACTGCGGTACCCGATAGGACGCTTGATCACGATGCGATGTAAGAAGGGGCACTTAGGACCACTTGGACAACGCCCTTCTGCGAAGAGCTGACAATCTTTCCTCTTCGCAGGGGATGGTGGGACCCTAGTCCCTCCACCCCTCCGTGCGAAGTGCGAGGGAGTGTTGAACATGGCTGCGAAGAAGGGCAAGAGAGGCTGCCAGTAGACGTAAGGCGACTATATAAGGCAGTCACCACGAGGCAAGGACCTCCACTGCCAGGGAGCACGGATCAGCTGCCACGCCTAGTCACCTGTTCAAAAGGTTTAGGCGCCCATGGTGTTTACGCTAGTAAGGGGTAATAGCGCCTCAACGATTCAAACAGCATGGAAGCACGGCCTGGACTGCACGAACGGAGCGGGGTGTGTGGCCATGGCGTCGATCGTGCAAGGCCGCGGGTCCTTGGGGAGGTCTCCATCTGGGATGGCCATCAGGACTAAAAGATCTTAGGCCACTCACCTCATAAACGCCAACGTGTACCGTACTTCTACATCTGGCATGCTCCCTCTCGATCCGACGAAAGTGGCCCAACTGACACACTTGTTCGCTAAAAATCCTCGCGAATGAGGTTTGTCACAAATTTGCACCGAGTTGTCGTCAATTCCAATTTCCAGATAACCTCATGGTGAACAGAGCGCTGCTGGGCCACAGCAATCGTAACAGAACTAGGGAAGTTTCCCGTCGGGCCCGTAAGCTCGAACGAGCGAACTCATACCTTCTTTGAGATTCCCGAATGATTTCTAGGGTTGGTGGTTGAACTGGGTTGGCCTCAGGTCGGTGGTGACGAGTCGGCGTTGAAAACCCGAATGATGTTGGAAGTCCGCCGTCACCTGCCGTAACACGAAGCCTTCACGTGCCTGGGCGATCAGAGGTCATGTGCAGGATGGCCCAATGCAGTTCGCAATTGATTCCGTTTCTTGCTTTCGCCCACCATCAACGAGGTCATTGTGTTCCCAAAAAGGAAGCTCGCAGAGGGTATAAAAGACTGACTCTGAGGTTCGTTGGTTCTTTCCTTTCGACCGTCACCATCATCCGTCATTCTCACCCACAATGCCTTCGAACAGCGATCCAGCGACCAGACCCCGCACGCGGTCTCGGGCTCGCGTGGAAACCGACGTTGCGACTCCAACTGAGGACCCCATTCCACCTCCCGTCGTCAAGAATACCAAGCCCAGGGCTCGAACCAAGTCCTCTGGCGCCAACGAACCACGCGTAGCCACCCCAGCCAAGCCGCGAGCTCGAACCAAGTCTTCCCCCACCGTTCCTGCAGCCACCCCCAACGATCACGCTCCCGCGCGCCGGGTTACACGATCCAGTGCTGCATCTGAGAAGGCTGCTGAAGCTCCTGCTGCCACAGTCGAATCTAAGGCTCCCACCCAGGATAAGCGCAAGAAACAGAAGAAGTCGGACAATCGCCAGGATCGACTTCGCGAGCGTGCTACCACAGCTGCAGCTCTCGCCAACGGAAAGACCCCACCTCCGAGGTCGCGCACTCGCTCGATGGCCAACGCCGCGCGCGAAGTTCGGTTCCGCACGCCTACCCCGCCTTCTGACGTGGCTCAGTCTGTCCCGGCTCGAATGCCCGCCTCTCCTGCCCTGGGCGCCACGGAGACAGGTGGTTCAATCGGAAGTGGGAGACTTGATGACCCGAGCTTGGGCTCGACGCCCATGGGTCACACTACGAGTAATGTCGCTGCCGGCGCGAAGCTCGAAGTCATGAGGGAGGCCCTGAAGAAGGAAATCGGCGCCAACATTGAGAAGGGCGACGAGGGGTATGCGACCGAGCTGTACAGAGATCTGATCACCGATGAGAAAATCAGAGGATCGTTCCAGGCGATAGGATACGATCCGGAGGCGCAATATGGGGAGGACGTCATCGGGCGCTGGACCGTTCTGCCAGACAAGCCGGGCAACGAGGCGGCAGTCCAGGCGCCCCTCACCGCTCTCTTTTCTACGATCTTGAAAAAGTTGGCACCCAAGGACAACCGAAACACTCGCCGCGTCGAGGACACCAGTTCGACTCATCTCCAACACCGAGATGATGTCGATCACGCGACCAAGCCCGACATCTCGATTGTCGCGACCGGCCCATCCTTCGAACTTCCGTATGTGCACAAGGCCGGGGTCTCGAAGACCATCGGATTCAGCAACCTGGCCGCCGCTTTTGAAGTCAAGCTCGACAAGTACAAGGGAAGCCATGTGACTAACATTGAGCAGGTTGGGATCTATGCGAGGTGAGGGCCACATTCCCTTTCGAGCGAATGAGCGGTACTGAATTCTCTGCAGGCAAATTTTCATCCAGCAGCCCAACCGGAAATTTGTCCGGGCGCTCATCATCAGCGAGCACCACGTTCGCCTTATCCACTTCGACAGGAGTGGCGCCAAGTACACCCCCTTCATCAACATCCACCGGGATCCCTACACTTTTGTTCGCCTTGTTATCGGGCTGTCGTCGCCCAAGGAAGAAGTGCTTGGACTCGACACCAATATTCAGTGGAAGATCGAGAAAGGAAGGAAGGTCAGCGGCACGATCAAGATGGTCGACTCGAACCAGGAGAGCGTCACTTTCGACCTCATCGACGTTCATCCGGTGTTCCATCGCGCCGCACTCCGTGGCAGAGGGACAACCTGCTGGCACGCTCGAGACCGGAACGGGAATCCCCTCGACGCCGTCCTCATCAAAGACGCGTGGCGTGGAGAGGATAGAGCGTCTGAGCACACCATGCTCGAGAATGTCAAGGGTGTGAATGGAGTCGCGCAGATGCTCCATTACTGCGATGACCTGGCCCAGACGAAGGACTTCCGTGGCAGTCAACTCCCTGAACAGCCCAACTTCTTCAATCGAGTCTGGCTTCGGGTCGTGCTAAAGCAGTACGGGCGCTCTCTGAAGCATTTCACATCTCAGCACCAGGCAATTGGTGTCCTTCGCGACACTCTTGCTGGCAAGTGCCCTTCGCCACCCCTCACACACCGTAGTCTAACTCTATTTAGCCCACTCCAGATTGCTAGAACACAAGTCGGTTCTTCATCGTGACATATCAATGCAGAATATCCTACTCGGACTGCCAGACGCCCTTCCTGGCCTTCGAGGTATTCTCGTCGATTTCGACATGGCTGTACAGGCTGGGGCTCGGGACGTCTCCAGCATCTCAGTTGAATGCAGGACCGTGAGTTACTCGCCTCTATCTTGCTGGTCATGATTGAGTAGACGCTCATTATCATTTAGGGTACGAGGATGTATCAGTCGCTGTCCGTCCTATGGAGCTATGAGCCTAGCTCGAACGCCACTGCGCACGACTACCTGGACGACATAGAGTCCTTCTTTTTGGTTTTGGCCCACCTCATGTTCGGGTGGTCGGGCATCGAGCAAGAGATTAAGCCCAAGCCCGAATCACTTGTCGATTGGGACAATGAAGTTCCCCGTATTGCGCGGAAATTGAAGCACAGCTTTATTTCCCTGCCTCTCGAAGCAACTGAGGTCCCGGCGTTTTGGTCCGATCCGTGCAGGGATCTCCTCGAAGCCTTCCACGGCTTCCTCAGGGGTGTCGTACAAGAGAAGGAAAGGATTAGGAAGACTGCGAGCCCTGAATTACGCCTCAAGAGACTCCAGAAACTCCATGCTCGGCGCAAGGCCCACTACGACACCGTCAAGGTCATGTTCGACAAGGCGCTCGACGAGCTTGAGCGTGACGGCGAGAAGCCATCCACTCGGGGCTCTAGAGACACCGATTCGGAGGATGAGTCGTCTGGATCTTCTCCTACTCCTCTTGCTCGCATTTCCAAGCGAGGGTCGGATGAGATTGGCGAGACCCACAGCAAGCGCAACCGCACCTCCGAGTACAATGGTACCCGCCTTTCCGAAGCGATGGACGAGGACAACGAGACTTTCGATGACTGATACCCTACTTCGTTTCCCCGATCCCGACACGTTCGCATTCGACGTTCTTTCTCCTTTCCTCGTGTTCTGTTCATACCCCCATTGGCACATAGATAATCTCCATATTCTAGATGTCCTGCTTCCCAACTTGCTTTTGTCATTCGCACTCCCCAACTACCAAGTTTCTTCTCTGCAAAGTCGCATTGCTATCGTCGCTGTTTCGAACATACCTATAGAGTTCTTGCACCGTGTATACCTCTGTCCTGCACCCATACTACCTTTACTCACTTTATTTATTGAAAACTGCAGTGAGAATGCGAGAGCGGGATAGGTAATTATTTGGCCACCACGGGTGGTCGACTCGTGCTGGTTGGTGCAAGCTTTTTTGCGACCACATTCAGTCGAGATCCTCTGGAGAAAACTTTTGCTGCCTGAGTTTGAAATTCAGATAGCTTTCGCTACGCTTACCAGTACCACCCTTGAACCAACTCGGTGTTCAAACAGCTAGAGCTAGATTAAATCGCGGAAGAGGGGAGTACAATGAACGAGTAAAGGACTAGAAAATACGTGTGCTACGAAGGGTTAAGCAGACGGGGGAAAGGTTGATTGTGGCAGCTTCGCTTTAGCTATTTTGGGGCGGCGGGCGCTGGTCAGCAATGGGAGAGAACATGAGTGTTGGAGGTAAGCGCTCACCAGCGTCGAGGACGGGTATCAAATCATGCGCAATACCATTCATTCCGGCCTCCATCCAGTACTCGTGGATATTGCAGAGCTTCTGTTGGAGAGCGTAGAGCTGTTCCGTACCCTTCGCTATTCCCTTGGCACAGGCTTGGAGGTTTGCGTGAACTGTGTCGCATTCATGGAGCGTCTCGTAGAATTCTTGCAGCCGCGGGAGAGCTCTCACTGATTCGCCAAGTTCGGAAGGTGACGTAGGAGGAGGGACCTCAGAGCTCAAGGAAGCTTCCTATAAATTACGCGGGCGTGTTTAGGTCGCGGAGCATGGAAAGAGGGGACGAACGAACTGACATCCCCGATTCTAATTGCGATCCATTTGACGCCAGTGCGCCTCGAACTAGAGGAAGCCCTCTCTGCAGCCCGACGAACTCGGTTGTACGAAGGCGGGGGTGACTCAGGCAGGGGTACTGAATGAGGGGACGGAGAGTTGCCGGAGAGCGAGGTGGAATCGGAGGTGACGGTGGTCATTGCTTGCGAAGCCCGATGGAAGGTTTGGTCTGCGATATGTTGGAATACACTGCCAGGGGGAAGCCAAAAGGTAATGAGACCGCGGGTAAGCTAAATCCTAGGTGGCTCGGGTGTCAGTGTGGACGAAGTTACACTTCGTTATAAGCGTGCCATCCGTGAGGCAGACCCGAGGCTTGTGTCGTCCTGCCTTGTGCGGCAAGTTCCGAGGTCCACGTCGGTTCTCGCACAAAACGCAATGAGGTGATATCCACCCCTATTCGATATCGGCTATTCAGGGTCTTGAAGTGCTAGAGGAAGGTTAAGTTGCCTGGATTGCCATCGTAGGTCTAATTCCTGGAGTGCAGGAGTGCAAGACTACAGGCGCCCCGGTGTACGCACAATCCACCGGTTCGAGGTTCACCTAGGGAGCTATCTCTTTCGATCATCTCCCGCACAGCCCCTCCTGTGTGGGGGACAGGTGTTTCGTCGAGCTCTCTGGCAGTGTCTAGCTCGGTGACAAGTCGAGTGAGTCCAAACAGTTTGTCACGACTGCATGGCCTTTCGTTGAACGAAGACGTGGGTAGGTGTCTGCCCTTGACGCTTGCGATTCGTGGACTCATTGTGAGCCATAACCTGTCGAGAACATGTGTGGCCCTTGAAAGGGTTTGATACGAGCAAGACGGTCGGTCGCAGGAGGCGATGCAAGTTGTTTACGCGTTATTTGCCTCGAGGCTCCTCAAATCCAACCGCGCCTGATGGCGCTAATAAATCGGTGATACCCGAGTTCCCAAACCGGCGCTCAGGGTTGAAACTCGAACTTCACCACCACCACGTCAACGCCCATTTGACGCCCACGAAGCAACGAAACGGGGACAAAGGAGGTCTCTTTGCTATATCTACACCCACAGGAGTTGAACTCCACACCTATTCTTTCTCTCCATCTTCTCTTCGACCTCGACTACGTTGAACACTATCTACTCAGGTTCTCGTTACCGACCATGACCGCCTACTCAGCCTTCTTCTCCAGTGGCCTCCTGGCCCCCCGCTCCTCACTCGACATCCTTCCCAACACCCCTTCGAAGGGAAGGAGTACCGCCAGCGGTTTCCCTACCCAGTACGGAGGTAGCTCCCCTATTCGCCCCGTGTCGCCTCTGCCTCCTATGCACATCGAACCCGACGAGATGGACATCGAAACCTCGTCAGTCTTTGCCAGGGAGAGTACGCCAACGCAGCACTCCGTCTCGGCTGCACTGGCTCAACACCACAGGTCCACCTCCACGGTGTCGATCTCTTCGACCACATCCAACACTTCGAATTCAGGGAGTGGGGCACAGGCTCAGCCACGTACCCTGAGGAAGCGCCGCTCTAGCCTTACCCTGGGCACGTCGCCCCTCACCGCCATTCGGTCACCTGGCCGTAATGTCGGCGCTGCTCTCCAACTCCAGAGGCACCTTGGTAGCCGGTCGAGGAGTGGGAGTATCACCGGGCCCATCGACGGCACTTTCCCCGTTCATAACGTTTATGGGGTCGGGGTTGGCGTTGCAACGGAGAGCACTAGCTTGATGGGGAGGTTGAGGAGTGGAAGTGTGGGGTCTAGTCTCCACTATAGTGGCCCACCGCCTGTCAGGTATGTTTAGTTCACTCCGGCGGACTTCGAGAAGCCGTATTTAACGGCATTTTAATTTATTTTAGGGGGAATCGAAGGCACGTACGACGTACGACATCTGTCCCCGCTCCGGTCCCACCTCCTAGTGCACCGTTGCCAGCCTTGCCGCCTCTGCCTCCCTTGCCGATGGGTGCTAGTGCGTTCCAGAAGAACTCTGGTGGAGTCTCGAGGACTCCATTTTCGTTCCAAAATAAGGACGTACCGGGGAGTGCGGGTGTCCCGACCGCATTCAAGGGGAGGGACCGTGGTCTCTCTATCACGAGTAGTGTGGCGAGGATCGAGGAGGAGGTCAAGGAGAATTGATTCGCTTCGGTTTGTCGTTCTTTGTGATGTGTCCTCTCCTCCCAGAGCAGGGACTCGGAGGCTCAAAAATGTTCAACTGTCCTGCTGCGCTATGGGCAACGCATAGATTTCTATTTCTTTCTAATACCCTCTTCACTCCTCGCCATGAATTAGACTTCCTCCTCGATACCAGGCTCATTATTCTCCCAAACCTTCACGTGCTTTCATCCATCGCTTCATGTTTTCAGCTCCGCATTTGCATCACCAGGTCCAGGAGACATTTCACTTGCTTCCTTTGATCCACTTGCTTCGCTCGCTTTCATTGCTCTCGTCGCATGCTTCCTCTCTCCTCACCGTTTACCATTTGTACGACTCACTGGTGTCACGTCATGTTTTCTCCCGGGTTCTTTCTGCTTCGCATTGTAAATCCCCGTTTCATTCTTGCACGCTTTGAAGCTGTGACTTTCTACCTAACGCTTTGCTCCCTCGTCTAATGCACATTCACACCTCGCTTTCGTCTACGCTATCCGCTATCGCAACGCTATCGTACCCACCTGCTTTCGAAACCAACTCACTAATATGTACCTTTATTTATCGTACTCACCGTCGTCATCCGAGGTTTTCCTCAACGTTTACTAATTTACAATCCACCTCGTTGCGTTCGCATTCGCTTCATTTACGTGACACCGCGCCTCTCCGCTTGAGTCTACCATGGGCATGTCAAAAAAGGGGGGCACTACAAACCTACCACCATCCTTCACTTCAAGCAGACTCCACGATCGCCCCATGAAGTGCCCAAAACCCGACCCTTCCCCGCCGTCGCGTTCACCAGTCTGCCCGCCTGCCTCACCACCTAGCACTCCGCACCTGACGCCATATCTACCCGCGGACACATCGCGCTGTGGGCGATGAGGTCGGGGCTGGTACCAGGAAGCCCTGTACGAGCTCCGGTATGCTGGGGGTTGTTGAGACGGAGTAGAGCTCCCCGACCTGGGTCAAAGGTCATGGCGTCGGGGGATTCGATGCAATGGAGGAGAGTTGTCACTCCGTATAAACGGACTTCTGTGCGGCGAGGTGGTGGGTACGGTTGGGCTGCCTCAATCTCGTTTGAATACTCAATAGCATAAGCCTCGACCGCTTATATCCAAGGAGCGAAGGGGAAACACGCTGTGTGGATTGGGTAGGTAGGAACACGAGGAAATGTTGGTGGATCCTCAAGTTCCTCGGACCAGAAGTAGACGTTGCGAAAGAAACCCCGCAAAGCTAGTACGCCGCGTTTGCTGGACCATAGAGCGTGGGCACCTGGCTGACGGTGTTCCGTAGGCCCAGGAATCGGAAGAGGGGCGGTGGGTGTATGCCTGGGCGAATAGGAGTGTTCCCCATCCGATCTTCATCGGCGACTTGGTCTTCTCCGACGGGTCTTACCCAATGAACGATGGTGGGACTGCCGCAGGGGGGTTTCTTTGGGTACCTCGAGCACGATGATGTTGAGGTGGGTCGAGGGGCGTCTATGAAGGGGTTCAGGGGATTGTGCAATGCGTACAAGGCTAAGACCGGGGCTGTCGGGCGGGCTCCAATTTCAAGACGTCGATGATCCATGGGCCCTGGCACCTAGGGGGAACTGGCCCCTGGGGTTTTCAACCAAAACAAATTCTTGTGGAGCAAAAGGGTACCTTGGCCAACGTGGGGATCGAACCCAAGACCTTCGCGTTATTAGCACGACGCTCTAACCAACTGAGCTAGTCGGCCGATGCTCGGGGAGATAGCTTTGTGCCTATCAGCGGCAAAAGTTTGCGCCCACAGGAATGTTTGAGGCCCCAGCAAAAGGAGTTGTTCAATAAAACCCTCTTCGAAACTACATACCTTTATGTGAGTAAACTAGGGCGTTTGGGCTGGCGCTGAGAAACAAACCTGAGACTATCGCAGCAGTTGGCGAGCGTGGCCAGGAGGTTTTGATCAGGTTATCACGTGAGAGCTGACCCATCGGGCTTCTCGATTCGAGCTCAGCGCCTTGCTTCTGACCATCAACAGCGAGCCCTGTCCGAGTAAGGGTGCTGAAACGTGCGCTTGAACCAACCTCTTCCCCCCTGCCACTTCCTCACACCCAACAATTGAACCCTGGGCATCGCTTTGCGTGTTGAGCGTTCTGGCACCTGGTGATCGCCGTTCGGGGACCAAGGATTCGACCATGAACAACACTTCGAACCTGGATTCGACATCAGCGGACACATGTTTCTCTAGCTTCTCAGGCAGGGCAAAGCTCAATGACCTTAAGAAAGCGTTCGGGCTGGAACTTAGCAACAACATAGAGTGCGCCGATGACACGTACGTCATAGGCCTATACTTGGATCTAATAAGCGACAGGCGAATCAAGGTTGCCTTCAGGGCCATTGGGTACGATCCGAACGCCAGATACGGAGAGGGTCGTACAGGTCGTTGGATTGACATCCCAGAAGGTCCAGCCAACGACGGTGACCTTCAGAAGGCGTTTGCACACCTGTTGGCTACGGTCCTAACTAAACTGGGGATCGCGGACAGCCGCAACACCCGTCATGTCTGGGATACAACCACGACATTACTTCAACACGGCGACAATGCCGATCATTCGACGAGCCCCGACATATGTATCGTCGCTACAGGTCCCTCCTTCGAGCTCCCACACGTCAAGTCAAACGAGGTTTCCAAAACCATTGGTTACAGCAACCTGTCCACAGCCATAGACGTGGAAACCGAGAATGGCGCACAGGATTATTTGGCCCAAATCGAACGGGCGGGCATATATGCAAGGCAAATGTTCATCCAGCAGCCCAACCGCAAGTTTGTCCGCACTCTTGTAGCGACTGAGCGCCATGTTCGCTTGCTTCATTTCGACCGAAGCGGGGTCAAGTACACTCCCCTCCTCAACTTCCACGAGAATCCTTGTACCTTCGTCCGCCTCATTCTCGGGCTGTCGTCTCACAGGGAGGAGGTGCTCGGACTGGACACCAACATCCAATGGAGGACACGAAAAGGCAAGAAGGCCGCTGGAACAATCAAGATGGTCGGCTCAGACCAGAAGGCCGTCATATACGACCTGATTGATGTCCATCCTGTTTTCCATCGCGCCGCACTCTGTGGCAGGGGGACGACCTGCTGGCACGCTCGCGACCGTAAGGGCCACCTTCTCGACCCCGTTCTCATCAAGGACGCATGGCGCGGAGAGGATCGAGCATCTGAGCACACCATGCTCGAGAAGGTCAAAGGTGTGAACGGAGTCTCACAGATGCTCCATTACTGCGACAATCTCGCACAGACGAAGGACTTCCGCGGCAGTCGTCTCTCTGACCAGCCCAACTTCTTCAATCGAGTCTGGCTTCGAGTCGTGTTGAAGCAGTACGGGCGTTCCCTGCAGCACCTCACGTCACAGCGCCAGGCCATCGGCGCCTTTCGCGACACTCTCGCCGGCAAGTACTCTTCGTCACCCCTTACACGTAGTGGTCTAAGTCTATTTAGCCCACTCCAGGTTGCTGGAACACAAGTCGGTGCTTCATCGCGACATATCAATGCAGAACCTCTTGCTCGGACTGCCAGATGCCCTGCCCGGCCTGCGAGGAATTCTCGTCGACTTCGACATGGCCGTGCAGGCTGAAGGTAGAGATGCCTCCCAAATCTCAGTTGACTGCCCAACCGTAAGTTACTTACCTCGCCTTTCTGGATCAATCGGTGTATATTCAACCCGTTCCAGGGTACGAGGATGTACCAATCGCTCTCCGTCTTGTACAGCTATGAAGCTACCTCGAACGCCACCGCTCATGATTACCTGGACGACATAGAGTCCTTCTTCCTGGTCTTGGCCCATCTTATGTTCGGGTGGTCGGGTATTGAACAGGAGATCAAGCCAAAACCCCGCTTCCTCCAGCATTGGAACAACGAGGACCCCAGGCTTGCGCGCATGGCCAAAGAGGTCTTTATCCTCAAGGCTCTCGACATGGCTGCAATTCCGGTGTTCTGGTCTGACCCGTGCAGGGACCTCCTGGAATCCTTCCATGGCTTTCTCAAGGGCATCACGGAAGATAAGGAAAGGGTTCGGAAGGCCGCGAACCCCAAATTACGTCTCAAGAGACTCCAGAAGCTCCACGCCCACCGTAAGGCCCACTATAATACCGTCAAGGCCATGTTCGACAAGGCGCTCGATGACATTGAGCGATACGGCGAGAAGCCGTCCGCTCACAGCTCCGAGGATACTGATTCGGAGGAGGACATGTTCGGGTCTTCTCCCATTCCTCTTGCTCGTAGTTTGAAGCGGGAGTTGGACGACGTTGAGGAGACCCCTAACAAGCGGAACTGCGCTGCTGGGTACTCTTGCATCCGCCCTTAGACGGTGGATGATGAAGAGGGACAATTCATTCAGTGATAGTCATCCCCCTTTTGACGGTGCGGGCGCTTTTACACTTTCTCCTCCCCGTCCTCTTAGGTTTCGTCGCTCTCATGTCGTATACCCGTGGATCTCCCGCGTCATAGAATCCCCTGCTTTGCTTTTGTTAATCTGCTGCCAGTGCAGCCAACTTGATCCACTTCCCAACAACCTTCGTTCTCAAAACGCATACCCCCGAGTGCACACTAACCCCATAGGGCGAAGAAAGCGCAGTCATCGGTTCCGCTGGATGGTTGGGCTCTATCGTAGCACAAAGGTGATATGAGCATCGCAAGACGCTGGTCGTTCACCACATACCCAATTTCTTGCTCTTCCAATCTAGATGTCTTGCCAGTGGGGTTCACCAACGTTGCAATGTCGGCCAGATTAGCCGCTAGTGGAGAAGAACCTAAACGCCTTCAAATAGGCTTCGTGCCCCGCTCTCTTGCCACGAGTCACGACCTGGAGTTAGGCGCCCGGTGACGTCATGCTCTTGGCCTCGATGCCATACCCCTTGGGCCCTCAGCGTGTAAGGTAGACGGGCGAGATGGATTGATTACCCTCGGGTGGGCAAGCTTCCACGATAAAAGAGTGGGGTTTGGGCGGCTGCAGTTGCTGATGGTCCAAAACAATAGGAGATCATCAAAATGGATCACACTTCTTGCACGGACCGCAACCACGTCGTCCTCCTGTCTTCTTGCACCCTGCGAAAGACAATTACGCTGAAGATAGCGAGACCCTTTGTCTCAGTTATTTAAATGGCAGATCATCACCAATCGTAGTGGAATGTTCCTTGCTTTCTTACACACCGCCGCCATCACCGGTCTCTGAGTCTGCTTGCAGACGGAATCCGGTCATCTGCCTCGTCGCTGCGTCCGACGTCGCTGAATCGACCTACTTATATCCAAATTCCATAGCTCACAGAGCTCAAGATACTGCGACTAGAGATCCACGATGGATCCACGAACATACCACAAACCACGATACGCGGGTGCCACTTGGAACACGGGCTTGAACAACTGGCAAAAGATTCATCGTAACAATGCCTCCAACCCTTTCTTCGTGACCCAGGATTTCTTCCCAAAAGGCCCCGCCCCCCTTATTACACAGTCTTACCGCGCATTAGGGGCGCGGTTACCCGCGACGACGGGCCACGACTCCTATGGTGCGTTATCGTTACTGTGCCCTTTGGGACAGCCCATCTCATTTCCTTTGAAGCACAGGCATCAAGCCCGAAAGGTCACTCTAGCCACGTTTGACACTGGAGGGCGTTACTTACCTCTGTTCGGCTCAGCTACACCCCTCCAACAGCCCGACCTACTTGCACGTTTCTCGAAACGATTCGAGGAAGCCAAGCCCAAGACCCAAAAGCGCGTCCATTTCGGTCAGTTCCCTTTCACCGACCCCCAAACACACCTAACGATCCCACCCAGAGGACGTAACCCCCGAAACCCCAACCATCGACCTCCTCCCCCTCTTCACCTCCCTCTACGCCTTCCTCGTGGCCGCAGCCTTCATCATCCTCGGCTCCCTCGCGCACTGCATCATCGGCGCCCTCTCTTTCACCCTCAAAGTCATTTACGTCCAATGCACCTCCCTATCAGAAGCATGGCGAGATTCGTGGTCCCCATGGCTGGGGAACAGGTGGACATCGTGGAGACTTGGCTTCGATGTACGACCCTTCCCGAAGATGGATACACGGGCCTACTACTCGAATCAGCGTCCTAGCGACTATTGGACTCACCGTCTCAGCACTAAGCATTGTGAGCAAAAATCCACCTTGAACCTTCGCATATCACGTTAACCGATTCCATGTCCGATAGACATGCCACGGAATTCCTTGCCAGAACGGTCGATATGGCAAGACCTAAGAACAATGTTTGCTCAAACCGTCAGCCTCGTGAAGTGGTGCTCGGTAACGAGCTTCTCGTGGTGCCTCCATTCTTCCTACAACCTCCTCTCCCTCCTCCTGCGCGCGACCATCCAAATTCCCTCCATCATCCTCGCGGCAGCTACCAACCTCCTCATCTCCCTCGACCACGCCATCGCTCAACTCCCCTCCCTCACCTACTCCGCGGCGTCCAAATCCATTTACTACCTCTACCAAACAACCTTGAATGCCACGGAGCGCCTCTACGACCTCTGGCTCGACATCAACGAATGGTGGGAACCCCTCCCCGTACGCTCATCGAATGCGCCTTCCAACCAACCCTCCGCTTCGGCTCTGGAACGTGCCCCTTCTCCCGACCGCGCGAAGCTAGCTCGCGCGCTCGGGAGAAGGCGGAGACGTGTTACCCCAGAGCATAGCGGCTCTTCACCGACATCCGTCCCTCTACCAACCAACCCTACACCCTCCACCCTCGCACAGGCCCCGGCAATTCGCCGTCCCAAATCTCTCCAACACGCCCGACAATGGCGCGACCTCGCTTCCTCCTCCTCATCCAACCTCACTTCCTCGTCGACCTCCGCCCCACCGAAACCCCTCCCCCGCATCGACCTCCACCTCCAAGTTGCCCGCCATGCCCTCTCCGCCTTCTCCAAACTCCGCCAGTTCTTCTCCTACCCCGGCTCGTCCTTGCCCCAATTCCAGGCCCTCATGGAGGAACTGTACGACAACCCCGTCCTTCAAGTACAGGCGCAGATCTCCAGCGAAGGCACGATGGTGAGGGCGCCGAGTCCTGACCAGCCCGGGTTGGTTGTGCACCAGATGTATTGGCAGGGTGAGAGGGAGAAGGTGGGGGAGGTACTTGGGGTGGCTCTGGCGACGATGTTGACGAAATTGGTTATTGGGAATTGTGAGATTGGTGTGGGAGATGTTGTGGCCATTTTGGGGGCTTCGCTGGGGTTGGAATCGCTGGAGGTTCGGGATGTCATCCCAGATGATCAGTTGGCGACGTCTCTCTTCCACACTCAGGACAGCAATGGAGTAACAACAGCGTACAACTTGTCATCGTTGACCCTAACTTCACACGCCCGGTTGAACCTACTGTTCGTTCAAGTGCGCCTCCTAAAGTTGTCGTCGCTGTCCTTGCGATTACACGGAGCGGCAAACAATACGAACTTCAAGGGTCTTCTTTCGAAGACGTTCTCGTCCAGCTTCCACTCAGGGACATCACGGTCCTTTACGTTGCGTGGCCGCATGTCTTCCTCCGACAGGTCAGATCTGGAGGCTTTACTTCAGCGGGAAAGGGTGTCTTTCGACTACGGACATCTTTAACGGATCACCGGGTCATCACGACAGTGATACCCTAAAGAACAGTCGACATTGTAGATAGTACAGTAGATAGAGTAGATAGATTTCAATCTCGAGAGCAAGGACTCGTAGTAGGTAGTGTAGATAGCATAGGTAGTTTCCCCACTAAACCCCGAGTGGATAGAGTGGATAGAGCATCCCTTACTACCAACCATCACCCAGTAGGTAGTGTAGGTAGTGTAGGTAGTGTAGGTAGTGTAGGTAGTGTAGGTAGTGTAGGTAGTTCTCAGTCGCGTCAAAGGCTGTAGTCTAGTTTTTGGAATACAGCAATGGGTCTTCACCGGTGCGAGAGAGTTCGACATGACCACACATCCCCTCGTCGTCTCGGAGCTTGATACTCACCCAATCAAGGTTGGGACGAGATGAAATCATTGCTTCCACCGAGGGATAAGTGGCATTACAATCCGTCATTTCTAGCGTCCGGAGGGACGAGAAATTAGCCTCGGAAGTGAGGGCATTGACTGTTCCCAATCCGACAGGCGACTCGAGACAAAGGTGACGGAGACGGGGGAACACGGAGGTGTGGGCATTGTTGAGTCTCCCGAGTGAGTCTTGTTCAGGGAGAAAATAGTCGGACCAGGTAAGGGATGTAATACAGCACCTTGAACGGTGGACGAGCTTGGTGAGGGAGGCCCATCCCGCGTCACACGTTAGGATCGACCCCACGCCCAAATTTAGTGTGAGAGAAGAGAGTGCAGGGACACGAAGGGAGTCGAAAAGAGGGGAAAGGTAGTCGTAGCGCATGAGCGTGAGGGACGTGAGGGACGAAAGTTCGATATGTGGCCCGTGTTCAGAGGATGAGGTGCAGGGGCTTGCGCGATCGATTTGGAGATAGTCAATGGAAAGGATTCGAAGGGATGCTGTGAGATTGAGGATTGGAAGGAGGTCCGAGAGATTGACGTGACCGAATTGGATGGTGCGTAACATTCTCCACGGAGTGTCAGAAAGGGGAGACGGAATGATGCGCGCATCGCCCCAGGCTGCATCCCGGAGAACTGGACTGATGGATAGCATCCTGGAGACACACTGATTTCCCTCCGCCGTCCAGTCGATGAGGTCAAGGTAGAAGCTTCGAAGCGAGGGTAAGGGCGCAGACAGAGGTTGATCGCATGTGGCAAACGAGGGTTCCAGTTCTGGTCCTAGTTGAAGGTATACGCTCTTCCACCGAAATCCCTGCCCCAACGACGCGAGGAAGATCTTGAAAGCCACATCGTCGACAGCCTGAATCTGGCTACACCCCCTATGAATGATCGTCAAATCCAAGGGGTACCCCGAAGAGCGCGACAACCAAAACTCGAACAGCGTGACGTCCCGGGGTTCGGGGTCGAATGCGCATAGCCTTGACCACAGTGAAGGGTCGGACATGACTATGTCTCGCCAGGACGAGCACACATGTGCTAGAACGAACGGTGTTGTTCTCGCGTTGGCGGAGACAGCAATGCGTCGAAACGATCCGCTCAGGCTTGACGGGGAGGATGCTTCAGGAGACCCATGAAGGTACTCTCGGAAGACCTGCTCGAGGAGTTCTTGGGGAACGGTGTTGATGGACGGACGTGGTCTGTGTGGGGCAAGGAGCGTCGACGCGGCTGTCGTGCGCGAACAGTTCGTGGTTAGGAGTTGTCGAGTCATAAAGGGGTCCTTGCAGGGGAAGGATGGAATCGGAGGGGATGAAGGGGGAGAGAGGTTGCTGAACAACCAACTCGAAAGCCCTCGGCCAGCCTTGAGCACGGCGCTGGTGGCATTCCAACATGGTGGATCCTGCATGACCACGTCCTGGCCTTCGTCTTCTACCGTCGAGCCAAAGTTCCATCCTACGCGGAGCGACATGTTGAATCCTAGCGACCGCCACGCCGTCAGCCTATCCCACACCCAATCTCCAGCGTTCCGAGTCAGACTCACCTGAGAAAGCGTATGGTCTCCGTACACTCGATGATGGCCCGACTGCCAAAGTCAGATTACCAGAGAAGGAAGGGAAGGTTTTGGATCGAGTCAGTAGCGAGTACAAGGTTCCCCGATAACACTAATATATCGATTGATCGCCCTCCCTTCATACAGCATACCTAGTACCTTCTCAACGTTGCAGGTTCTCAGTATAAGGGATAACGTGAGCGCGTTATCTCGTAGCCAGCGACCAAGCACCCCGTTGGCAGATTTCCAGCCCGGTTCCAGTGGAGTTGACGCAAATACAAGGCCCCATTGCTTGATTTGGTGGAGAGTTTATGGCCCAAAGAGGAGTGACGCACTATGCCCGTGATGGGGAAGAGGCGCGCAGGGTGAATTTAAACGGTCGACGTTGGGAATCCGGAGTACAAGGTTAGAACAAGGTTGTCAAGAACCAACTCATCGAAGTCCCGAAACGCCCGCCCAGGGGGCATCACCCTGTGGAAAAAACAAGGACAACGTTTATATACCCACCGTACGGTTGGCGGGAACGTCGTGGTTCAAATTCATGCGCGCGACCAAGATTTGATGGGATGGCCGCCGAAAGGCAATACTGTTGCCGGCCCCCTAACGGGACAATCAAGGTAACGGGACAATGGCCCATAACTCAAGCAAAACTTTGCCTTTCGTCACGATCTCTGTTGCATGTAGCAGAGATAGTTTACTGCTAAATTGAAACCCATTTTTAATGAACTCTGGATCTCTTGTGGAGCTAGGGTTCCCCGAATACGTGAAATAGCGCAGACTTTTCGGGTGTCCCGCTTCAATCAGAACCTGATGCTGCCATGAATATGGTATACAAATGCAGGGTAAATGGCACGCCGTCGTAGGGTAGGATGCAGAGAATGTGTGTACCTAGTTTCATGGCGTGAGTCCCAGAAACGGGCCATATATGGTGAGTTCATGTTGGCCCTCACATCTTCTGGGACACTTGACGACAGCAAAAAGTACTGACCTCCTGGCACAGGTAGGTACAACCCAGAGCTTCCTTGATGAATCAATGTACTACCATACTACCATATAAAACCGTCCATAATTTTACAAAAATTTCAAGCTTCATCTTGCCCTCGGAATGAAGGTCAAAACCACGACCAAGAAGCGGGATAGGGCCATCGACTGAATTGATAGGATTTTGTCCCGCCGCCTCTCCTTCCAAATTTTGATAGAGAAAGAGCCGTATTTTGAGTCAAAGCGCTTTTGAGACAATGCTAGTATCTATATAGCGTCTCTTAATGGGTTTACAAGAAAGGTAGAGTCACAAACGAGGCTGTCTTCATTTGTTGACATTTATTTGTTCGCGGCTGTCCCGTTACCATGGTTAGGCCTTTGGGGTCGATCAGAGTCACAAAAATATTCTTCCTGGGCTCAACAGTGGGCCTAAATTCACCAAACCTGGATTACACCTTGGAATTGGGGGAATACATATCCATGCCCAAGCCAAACGAAGCCGCCCAGAATTTGGAGCCAGGAAACCCAAAAAATAGCTACGTTGTCCCGTTACCGGGCCGGCCACAGTAAGCGCCGGGGCTTATGTCGAGCTTCCTGGGCAGTGTAGAGTCACCCTTAGGCGGGTCAATGAAATATAGCACTGTAATCGTCATTCTGGCAAGGCCGCTGCCAGGATGCTCCCTGGGGGGTCGCGAGTTGGCCCGGGCCATCAGCAGTACTTGCCTGATTTGGCAGTCAGGCTCTGTGAAAACGGAAGTCTGACGCAGCCAGACGAAAGTATGATGCGCGTCGAAATTTTGTCCATTTAGTCATCTGCGGTCATCCGTGAGGATATCATCAGAATCTCAGTCGGACACAAGTCTAGCACAGTCAGACTTGGGTCAGACGAAAGGCTAATGCCGGTCAAAATTTTGTCCATTTAGTCGTCTGAAACTTTCGTACGACTTCCGTTTTCACAGAGAGTCAGGGGCGACGCGCGCAAACGGCGCGCCGCCTTCATGGTCAGGATTTTCCTGCGTCAATAGGGCCACTTCCGAAAATTTTAATAAATTTCTTGGGTAGGATAGGTGTGCTACTGCACGCAGTAGAAATTTCAAATAGTTCTGCGCAGAGGTGCACTGGGTGTAATTGCTTTATTTGCTTGAATCACAGAGCTACAAACAGCCAGCACAAATGCAAGGAGATCTGCGAGGGGTTGGGCCTTGACAAGAGTGTTCCTCTCACCCCTATCGCCGAGGACACCCCGTAACCTGCCAAGAACAAGAAGCGGTTGAAGAGTCCGACTCGGAGGAGGAAAATGGGGTTGGGGGGACTGAGGGCCCCAGTTTAAATCCTGTATACCTTTATTCTGGGTATATTCTCTAGACCGATGCATATAGACTACACCGTACTCGTACTCGTAAGGGTGATGCCAATCTATCGACAGGAACTGAGCTAGATGAGGTAACAGGCACATTTCAAGCGCAATTAGCATTTCCTCCTCTTATGAATGTCTTTAAACACGAAATAATAACGCAATAAGATGCTCCGAGCCCCCTACGTTGAGATCTGGTTGAATACGGACTCGGAAACCGTTTAACAATCCTCCAGGTTGCACCCCCCGATCAAATGGTGTGAGGCAAGCGCACCCCGAATTCCTCCCAGCTTGTACTTCATTAATAATTCATTACAACTGAAACGTGTAGAGACACATCGTCTCTACGTGTACATACCCTCTACGTGTTCCCGAGCCGAAAATGGAGCGTTCCGAGAGCGTGCAATTCGGCGATGTAGACCCCTGGCACAATAGGTCCACCAGGGGGCCACCTTGTTCGACGTGCTTCCCCGAGTGCAGTGGGCTTGAGTAAGAAATTCTGACCATATTTTCGTGTCCTATACATCCATGTCTACCTATTTACATGCTCTATATGAAGGCCTCTCCAAATCGTAGTCCATAACGGCGACGACCAGGGCAAGAGCCTATGCACGTGATGTGACCCGGCGCGGGACAATTAATATTGGCGCTCGCGCGTGAAATCGAACCACGACGTTCCCGCCAACCGTACCCACCGGCAAGACGATTGCCGGACTAGCCTTGAAACCTAACATGTACAAATACCTCTGGTCAATACTGTCCCAGTGTCCCTGGATCTTTCCCTCCATGACCGCATCCACCTTGAGGCTTCAAGGACTGAAAGTCACGCCCCAGGAAGCTCTGATGAAGCGCTCTCGTATGAACGAAGCCAAGCCACCTCGATCGAACACCGCGCACCACATTGCGAGGCCATCTGCCAGAACAAAGTTCAAAACCTGGTGGCCTGGCCAAGTCCAACTGAGTATCGAAGTGCAAGTCCGGGAGTGTGGCGAAGTATAACCGCGAATGCTCTTCCTCCGGAGCTCGAGTTGCAACGACTTCCAACTCCCAGGTTGCCCACTATCAACCTGGTTGCGTTTGTGGACCCATGGATATGTCATGAGGACCCGACACGATTAGGAGTTCGATGAGCATCTGTCAAGATCTCTCGAAGATAATTGGGGCGCAACGCTAAGCGTCGTGATATAACATAGGTGAGTTTCTTCAGCCTAGGATTGATTATATCCCCTCGTTCTGCCTTACGCTTCCGTCTAGGAATCGCTGGACCATTTTCCAAAACCCGGAACCCGCCTCAAATGCCCGCAGAAGCTCCACAGCAAACACAACACCCGCTACAACACCGTCAAGAGGATGTTTGACAAGTCACTCGATGAGCCTGAGAGCTACGGAGGGGAACCATCTGCTCGCCCTGATGCTGATGATTTGAGTTTCCTTTTGAGCACAGATGGCGCAGGTGCCGATGAAATCCCATTGTCCTCCCCGAGTGCCCCTGCTCGGATCCTCAAGAGAGGGTTGGGTGTCCTTGACGATACCCCTGGCAAGTGGAACTACGATGATGGGTACACTTGCATCCGCCCTTCCCAGACGGTGGATAGAGAAGAGCGAATATACGGTCAATGACAACCATCCCCTTCTAAACGGTACGGACGCTTTGACGCTTTCTCCTCCCTGTCTCCCAGTTTACGTTGCTCCCGTCCGGTATCGTATAACCATATATCCCCCGCTTCATAACACTCCCGCTTCGTTTTTTGTGAACCTTCAACCGCATTGGGTTTTGTCGTAGCACATAGATGACCGCAAGAGGATGGTCGTTCACAACATAACCGATTTCTTGCGCTCCGAATCTAGATGTCTTGCAGTCGTCAACGTCGGCCGTAGCCTTCGGGGGAGAAGGACCTAAACACCATGAAATAGGCTTCGCCCCGCTCTCCTGCCGCCCGACCTGGAGTTAGGCGCCCAGTGACGTCATGCTCTCGCTCTCGATGCCATAAGCCTCAGTCGCAGCGTGTCAGGTAGGCAAACTAGAAGTATTGGTTGCCCTCGGGTGGACATGCCTCTGCCCCGAGCTGCTGAACTCTGGCATTTGCCGTGACAATGTATTACTTGTTGGGCTGGAGCAACCCGACGAAGGAACACTTACCCTTTGAAGTTGATGGTCATTGTGAAGAACGGGAGTGTCCACATGACCGACGCCCGCTGGAAGAATGTCAGGTGTTGAACCCACTGGGAGCTCAGCGCTCAATACGGCGCGTGGTGGGTTAGCTGTTCCATGCGCACCAGGAATTGCGCACAGGCTCCCCTTGGGATAGCCCACGCAACCAGAGTCGAGGAGTCAGGGTGCTACGAGGTCTTGAACTTCACTTGCGGGGTCTATTCCAGGTTTTTGAAGTAGGTAAGAGCAAGAGCGAGGTGATGCCCAGCGGAGTGGCTGGAGGCGTAGAGACAGACGACTGTTATTGCTCGATCGCGGTTTGAACCAATCCAAGGATGACGCCCCCGACGAACCCCTCTGTTCAAAATATGCCACAGGCAACTGGCAATAGTGCACCTTACAGCATACTGTACCTCACCCGTCTCTACCAGCGTATTACCTCACCGGCCCCTAATAAATCATACCCAATTCTGTACCCGCTCCATCCAATCCTCCTTGAACGCTTCTGGCGTCGACATCCCCGTCTCCCGGATATACTCCGCGTCCTCATTATACCGACCGTGTTGGGGAGAGCACAGCTTATCAACCACCTGGTCGAGTTCGAGGCGACCCCACGACTCGCCTTTCCGAGCTGGGCCCCAGGCGTTGATGGATGTCACGGTGCGGGGGAAGGGGTGGAGAGATCTATAGAGGCGGGGGAAAGGGGGAAAGGGTTAAGGAATGATCCATGATAGAGGTGAGGTGAGAAGAAAGGAAGACGGGAAGGGGAGCGGGTGTCCTACTCACTTGATAAGTCTACACGGGGCCGACACGCTCCTTAGCTTCTGGTTCAACAATCCCTCGAAAGCATCGTCGTCCCAAGCATTCAAGGAATGTTTTCGTGGAATGTTATTCCCAATCTTTAGTTCCTCTAACGCCGGAAATAACTTCGGCGCGGGCTTAGCTCGTTGGAGGTGGTACTTATACCTCACCGGGGCGACATCCTCCTGTGGTATCGTGGACTTCAAGATCGCCAGGGCCCGTAGGTTCGGTAGAGGGGGTATCAGGGCCTCCAAATAGAAGCTTGCGGAAGGGCTAAAACACAACGTGAACGTTTGGAGGGAATGTGCGGAGGCTTCAAGGATACGCCGGAGGGATGAGAGGACGGAGTACTCGAGCTGTGCGAGGGGGAGGGGTGTGGCCTCGAGCATCTCTAAGTCTTGCCCGTGGATAGGGGGTATTTGGAGTTCGGAAGGGGAGGTGATGTCGGGGCCCTCGGCGTTGAAGTCTTCGATTTCTGAGGGGGAGAGCGTGGGGCTATCGAGAGCGAATTGTTCTAGTTCGTCTGGGTCGATGTTTGATGATGAGGATGGGGAAGTGGCGTTGTTGGTGGGCGAATGGGTTGAGGGTTGGGAAGGTGAAGGACGGCTTTGAGTGGTACTACTCCCCGCGTTTGCTTGTTGGTCGAGAACGTCTGGACTTGGATTGCATCCATGGACACTCGCACCCTCTGCCCCGACCTCGACCTCGACCTGCACCTTGCGCTCCTTCCCATCCTCGGCCAGATCATCGACGTCCTCCCATTCATCGTCAGACGGATCATACGTCGAGTCCACATCTGAATTGTCATCTCCGAACCAGCTCTCGGGTGGATAGGCATCGGTGTAGAGTTCCGGTATGTGCACGTATAGGTGGACGAGATTCCGTGTTTCATCCTCCCCAACGGGAGCGTGGTCTTCCCCGGCGGAGTTCTCCTTGCCCTCCCTACTCGACCGAGTGAACTGAACTTCGAATGCCAGGAGCTGGCGCCATCCCTCTATCACGACAGTGTGGTACCGATATCCCATTGAGACTTCGCGAAGGTACCGGGAGGCTTGGGCTAGCGATCTGGATGTTTCCCCGGAGTCGGCGCACGCGAAGGAAAATATATGAAGCCAGATCTCGAGAGGGAAGTCGGGCAGGCTTAGATGTGGCATTGGCGCGCACTTGGAACGATGAACGATCGAGGCGGAGGAGGGAGTCGTGCGTTGTCGGTGCCGTGGAGAGTTGAGTGGGGTTACGTTCCGTAGGGGCGCGTTCGCTGTGGCAATCGGTGGCGAGGCTAATGGCAACGAAGGTGAGGGAGGAGGAGAGGATGAAAGCGGCGAGGCGCCTTGGGCTTGATTGGCGGTCTCGGCCCGACGTGGCGGGCGGGCCGATATATGCGGACATGCTCCTCCGTGTACATCGGCCGACTAGCTCAGTTGGTTAGAGCGTCGTGCTAATAACGCGAAGGTCTTGGGTTCGATCCCCACGTTGGCCATGGTACCTTTTTTTATCTCCTTCTCCTCGTCTCGACGTCTCGACTCTCTAGAGTCTACCCTCTGAGGCTTCCCATGGACCCATATTCTCTCTTTTTCTTCAAACCCAGCGCGCTAGACTCTATGTGGCGACCCATGATGAACATTGAATTCCTGAATTGCGAGTCAGCCGTGCCGCACACAGACGCTGCAATAGATCCTAGCGTGCATGATTGACCATCTCGTCCACTTCCTCCTGCTCATTCTATTCCAGTGTTTAACTTAACTGGGATTCGGTTTGTTTGCCATTTCCTCGATGATCAATACCTCTTTTGATCACCAGGCTGCTAGAGTCAGCCGGCTCAATTGGCGCCAGAGACGTATGATGCGTCGGGCAAGACGATTAAACCTGCAATCTGCGAAGTAGGCATCTGGAGTCAGTGAGAATTAAATCAAAAGTGAGTAAATTGTCAACCCTCCGAGCCACGATCGCATCCGTACCGCTCGCATTTTTCCTCGAGCACTTCGCATATGAACCCCAAATGAGCTTTAGAGAGGTTGCGCATCAGCGACCGGTCGCTGATGGTGATGTGCAAACACGCACCTTAACCAAGTTGAAGAATCGAGGGCACGAAGGCCGTCCAAGAAAGCAAGGTAGATGTAATAAATACAAGTGAATTTGCATGGGCTATGACGTTGACAGCCCCTCAATGTAGGGGTGACGAAGGACAATTTTACATCTAGCCACTCAATCCCGATCGCTCGCAAATGGTAGGCTGTACCGCGCATGCCGTCCCTGATCAATTTGACGGCGTGTGTCAGCGACGTACTGCCCTGGACTCCAGGCGTATACCCCTCCTAGGATGACCTATAAAGAGGAATTGATCGGGCGTAAACCAGTGGCTAGAGCGCATGGTCTAATCAGGGACCGGTCCGACGCTGTTTCGAGCGACCCATCGCTCTGCGCAACCTCTCTATTGATACCTAGGCTTCTCAACTTACACTGCGACGAACCTTTTGGGTTAAAGCTCGCAGGTTCAGTACGTCCTACCGTCAGAGCCCAAACGCTAATAGCCACTCGTAGGCGAGAAAGTGAGCCTTGTTCCAGGCTGACGGCGCATCACTATTGTGATCACGTGCAATAAACTCTTTAAGGAAGGTCGCCATGAGCAACTTGTTTGCGAAGGTTCATTGTTCTCAGAGGTATGAATGCGGAGGTGGCCCATGACTGTCCCACGCGTCTCTCATCTCCTACCACCACCCCAAGTCCACGGGAGCCACTGAACATGACCTCGACGACTGCTAGCCGTGAGGACCAAGGCCCTTCAGCTCACCACGAGAACGAGAACGAAGCCCTTAATGAAGTTCTCAGTGAGAGTGGCGTAGAGTTTCCTCAGTAAGTTTCCCACAATATTACCTTTGAACGCGTTTCTGAATATTGCACCAACTAGCCCATATCGCACACCCCCTCGACGGGGAGGTGTCGACTTTCCCAGCGGCCCAGCTGGGGACTCGGACGATGAAACTGGCGACGCCGACTTTGTTACTCAGACAGGCCTTCCGTCCAGTCACCAAAGCTCACTCCAGCAGCCTCATTCGCTCGCCGAATGCCCACCTCAGACTCTTACCATTGATGCCATGGGCGGGGCGGAAGCAAACGCTGTTCCATCAATCAACATTACCGCGGCACCCCGAGCGCGAACAACGAGCGGGATTCCTGCCAATACTAGAGCCGGTTTGAAGGTCACCGGCACTTGCATGGGGCGGTATCCCGGAGGTACTCCAACGAAACCGAAAACCACTATGGACTTTCCCGATGGAAGGGATCTGAAGGTCCAAGGACTCACCCTGGTTGAGGAGATGGGGGCGGTTCTCAATGCAGAGAAGAGCTATATCGAAGACATCTTCGTTCAGTCACGTTTTGGAGCGGAAAGGATCGCGGACTACGTCGACAAAGGCGCGGGAGGACACTACAAACCAGGGAAGAAGCGCTGGAACCTGCCGAGGAAGGCGAAAAAGGAGAAGGATGTATACCCAAAGATGGTGGAGTTGATGAACGACGTCCTGGAGACGTTTCTCACGTGCCCGACTGGAGTCGAACGCGAGGTTGTCGATACGCATGACCTCCACTTCCAGCACAAGGAGGATAACTACACATCTCCGGACCTAGTCGTCTTCGCCAAGGGCCCTTCATTCGAGAAACCTGAGCATGCCGACCTTGGGTACTCCAACATAGCTGCTTTCTTCGATGTGAAGCGCGAGACGGACATGGGGGGCCGTGACGCTCACATCAAGCAGCTCTCTCTGTACGCTCGGTGAGTGTGTATATCTGCGCCATATATTGCCCTGCACTAACTCCGCTTACCTTCGAAGACAAGTACTCGCTCACCAGCCAAACCGACTCTTTGTTCGCTGTCTTTTGCTCAGCGAGGAGACATGTCGCCTCTTCCACTTTGACCGCTCGGGTGTTCAAGTTTCACCCTCCTTTAACATACACGAACAGCCTAGCGCTTTCGTTGCGCTTATCCTCGGCCTCAGCGACACGGACGAGAGGTCTATCGGGCTCGATACGAGCATCCAGTGGTCAATCGACTGCAACGGAAGAAAGGCGGGAGGTACCCTCAAGTACAAGACAGGGCGTAACTCCGAGCAGGAGTACACTCTCATCAACAAGGATCCGATAGCAAGGCACGTTATTCGGGGTCGTGCAACCAACTGTTGGGCGGTCAGAGATAGCGAGGGGAAGGCGTTCATTGTGAAGGATTCGTGGACAGCATTTGGGCGCACTCGGGAGTACGAGTTCCTCAAAAAGGCACAGGGCTGCGAAGGAGTTTGCAAAGTTGTTTCTCAACACGTCTCCCTCGGTCAGACGAGGAACTTCCGATGCAGGAGCGCCAGGCAATCGGAGCACTTCCAGAATCGTGTCGGCTCGAGGATAATGTTGGAAGCGTACGGGAAGCATCTTGAATGCTTTGAGACCGTCCTTCAGCTCATTTCCGCCTTATTTGATGCGATAGCTGGTAAGTGACATCGGCTGAGATGATCATTCTGGACAATGCACTCACCGCCTCCGTCTTATTGGGTCAGGTCATATGCAACTTGTGGCCGAGGCCAGAATCGTGCACCGCGATATCAACGACAAGAACGTCCTCCTGGGACGAGATGATGCCAAGGTCGGATGGCGAGGGGTTCTGATAGACCTTGGTGTCGCGGTCGACTTCGACAAGGTCTCAGCGAAGCAAACATCCAAAGAGGCCAGGAGCGGTTCCCGATTCTTCCAGTCCTGCGCAGTCCTGGATAACATGTCTGGCTTGACCAATGAGAAGCCGGCAGCCCACGACTACCTCGACGATCTGGAGGGCTTCTTCTACCTCCTATGCCGACTGCTGTTGAAGTTTCGAAAGGATGGAATGTTGCGCCCTGCGGACGATATTGCGTGGAAGGTCATCGAGGATTGGGATAGCGAGAATATCAAGGAGGCGCTCAACTCCAAGTCCAATCTGTTCAATTCTGGTCGCAGGCAGAAGAGAATCGCCCTCGAGACAATTAAGAGGGAGTGGGGAACGGAATGTATGATCTTGTTCAAGAAATTCCTCGAATGGGTCGGGGGCATCCAAGTGGAGAAAGAGGACATTCGCGCCGATGCCGGACCCCAGGATCCGAACGGAGAGAGCATCTACAAGGGGTTACTTGAGAAATGCGATGAGCACTACGCTCAGGTCCTTGAGATCTTCGAGGAGGCCATCCTTGCGCTAGGAGGGACCTGCGAGAAACCTCCCCCCCACGAGTCCAACGCTGGTTCAAGTAACGCCAAGCGTGCTCGAAGCTCCGACATGGAGATCGAGTCGGAGAGTAGTGGGCCACCTCTAGTCCGTGCCCGCAAGGAAAGCACGAGGACCTTGCGCTCTCAAGCCGGCAGGGACCCCTCCATGTAACTAGACGGACCGTTTCCTCTACTGCCCGCTGAACGTATATCGTGTCCCCTGTGATCTCATAGTTAGCTCTGTGCTCAGGTAGACACTCAACTGAATATTAGAATATATGAAGTTTTTTCCTTCCAAGCCCGGTTAGACATTCGAGGGGTTGTGGATTCCAGCAAGTGCGTGGCAGCCAGGAGTTCAGTGACCAGTCAAGGAACTTCAACTTGGGTTGGCGCGAGTTGGCGGTCACGTGGAGTGCCATTTCGGACTCTTTTGTGTTCGCGTCTGCTATCATTGTCTCTTTCCATCTTACTTCCACGACATTTCCATCCAAGGCTCCCTTTCTCGCCTCCTGGTTCACTTTCTCCGACTTCCGGTTCAACCAGGCTACGCCTTTGTCTTAGATGCCGCCTTTGAATGCATCCCTTCCCATGCAGCACTCCAGCTCGAATCACCACCCCAAGTTCACGACGACCAGTGATGGATACGCCCATGAGATCTATCGCGACGTCCTCCAAGAAGGCGTAATTGAAGACTTCCTTAGGAAAAACGACGCATTCGACAGCGAGGAGAAGGGATGGGCCTTTCCACAGCCATTGCCGGCTACAGAAAACGTCGTCGGTACGGTATGCAGGATCGCCCGCTCTATCATCAAGAGATTTGTGACCCCCACGAAACCTGGAGTCCAACGAACAGTCGTCAATATGGTGAAGGCCAGGGGGAATGAGGCGATGGGCGAAGACGGATACCGACCATGCCCTGCTGTCGTCGTTCAAGCTTCGGGGCCTTCCTTCGAGGACCCACCCCATCCCAATCAACAAGTTGGGGCCACCTCGCCGCGGCGACAGGTTTCCTTTTCCAACATAGCGTCGTACTTCACCGTCAAGCTAGATTCGGAGGTAGGAACGCCAGAGGAAATTTTGAAAGAGATGAAGACGTATGCCAAGTGCGTTTACCATCATCTCGAACACTGCCCAGTCGACTGACGCCCCTGCAGAGAGGTCTTCGTTGAGCAGCCCAACCGGATATATGTTCGCTCCCTTCTTTTAACGGAGAAGCACGTTCGCCTCCTCCATTTCGATCGCGCTGGTGCCCAAATGACTCCTCCCATCGACATTCACCGGTACCCTTCGACCTTGGTTCGACTGATTGTCGGCGTCGCCAGCGTTGACGAACGTCTTCTTGGCCTAGATGACAGCATCCAGTGGACCGTCGTCGAAGGGAGGAAGACCGCTGGCCTCCTGACCACCACAGGACCCAACGGTGAAGCGAAGGCCTACCCTATTCTCGGGCACATTCCGAACCCCATAGAGACCATCCGCGGTCGAGGGACGACGTGTTGGCGAGTTCAGGATCCAGACACTTCCGAGGAGCTTGTAGTGAAGGACTCGTGGAGGCCGCAAGATCGCCCAGCCGAACTAGAATTTCTCAAGCTGGTGAAGGGCATCCCTGGCGTCGTACAAATGGTTTCCTTTGAGAATGGGCGAGGTGAAACGAAGCATTATCGCTGCCTGAGTACCGCCGGCCAATATCACAACAGGGTCGCGATGCGCGTCACCATGAAGTCCTACGGCAGGTCGGTGGAGTTCTTCACGTCGGTAATCCAACTCCTCGGCGCCATCCGCGACGCAATAGCAGGTTCGTTCTCCATCAGTACTTTGACTATAACAATGGCATCACTCTGACAATCTCCCAATAGCACACCAACGCCTCGTCAGTGATGAGGGCGTCAGGATCCTCCATCGAGACATCTCGCACAATAATATACTACTTGGCCCCATGGACGCGCGTGAGGGCGACCGTGGCGTCCTTATCGATTTTGATATGAGCTTTCAAGCTACAGACGAGAAACCGCAGGTGGCCGCAGATGCTAATGTAGTGAGTGCCTTCCACCTATCGTTGCCTTAGATCCCGTCTTGACATTTAACTTCCAGGGTACACGCATGTTCCAGGCGCTCTCTGTGGTGGGCAGCTTCTCCCCTCGAGACATACCTACCCCGCACGACTACCTGGACGATTTGGAATCCTTCTTCCTCTTACTGGTGTACATCTTCCTTACGCGTAGGCCGGATGGGACACACTTCCCAAGCAAATCTGAGGGGCCGTCGATCGTAGCCCGTTGGGACAACCCCGATCCGGATATCGCGTACGTCAAGAAGGCGGGAATCTTTGGGGGAAGCGCGGACAACATTGACGCTGTTCGCCTCATTACAACACACTGGGGATCCACCTGCTCGACTCTGTACAAGGAGTTTCAGTCATGGGCTTCCGGTGTGCGCAGAACGAAGGCGATTAGGCTCAAGGAGGTGGAGGACGATATGTACACGTACGGTGTCGACGAAGACAACGAAAGCGCAATTCGGGACCCACTCCAGTCTCTCCACTCCCAACGCGACGAACATTACTCTCAGGTCCTGGCCCTCTTTGACGAGGCTATCGAGAAGGTCAGAACCTACGCAACAACTGTCGAGGTTGTCCATTCCCCCACCGCCCGACCCTCTGGCGAAGAACCTCCACCGGCCGAAGCTCTCGTTCCGCCCCTCACCATCCCCCAACCCCGACGGTCTTCTCGGATCCGCGGCGCTCAACTTGCGAAGGGAGATGATCCGTCGCCTCCAGAGGTGGTGGTGCCCCGACTAGCAAAATCGAAACACCCACCACCACCACCACCCGCCCCTGAACCTCGTCGGTCTTCTCGAATCCTTAAACGTCGGTTGGAAGAGGAAGATCAGCACGGAGCACCTCCCTCGAAATCAAGGAAAATCAAGAATGGCCCGCGCGGCAATAAGCGTACCCGGTAATCCGTTCCTCTCCCTTCTTTACCCCGCTAGAGCCACCCCTTTCATCTCATCCGTCACGCGATATCTCCCTCTCCTCGCCGCCCCGCTTCTGTCTTCCCCCTGTGACCCCCATTAGCCCCGTGTATTCCCTACCAACTCATATACCCTGTCATAGTATACCCTGCCATTACAGTAGATGTCCCAGGCTGCTCCGGATTCCTTGTATCGTTTCCCTTGATTGCTCGCCGTACAGCTTAATGTATCCCTTCTCCACCTTGCTTTGCCGATCGCGATGCCTTCCCACCCACTCACGTATCGTACCCCGTTCCGCCTAAGTAATCCTCTATCCGCTTCTCCTACAGCTTTATGATCAAATTCTATCTTCTTTCTCTCATCGACCTTTCGACTCGACATGATTCGTATCATATGCATGCTCTCCGTCGACTTGTCCTCTGATGCATTCCGGGCCCTGGTGGTTGTTGTTTCTCACTTTGAGATGTAACGGCCGCAGCTTCTTCCTGCCACTTCCCCCAAGCTTCCACGTTGATGCTACCCTATGTAATCATCGCGTGGCTCTCGTGCTTCTTTTCTCCAACGGCTAGTAATTCTTGCTAGTCCGCTTTGTCAACGGGGAGGACAACTACTAGTAGATCTACGAAGGGCAATTCTCACCCTGTCGCCTTGCCCGCACTGAGAACCCTCTTGACGCGGAATACCCGCGTCAGCAACCCCCGGCCGAGACGAGTACTTTATCCGGCTAGGCCAGGTATAGGCACCCAGAGCAACATAGTGGCTCCTTCCTAGGTCTCACTAATATAATCTTCGCGAGCTAGACGATCGGCGAGGGTTTTCGACAATTTCCCTCCTCCCGAGAGGGAGCACCAGGACCAAGCATGGCGTGCGCCCACCACAAAGCCTTCTATCGCGAGACCCATGGAAGAGGGCAGGAGAATAAAACGGACATTTGTGATTTGTACAGGGACAGAGGAGGTATAGGCCAATGTCCCAGATATCAAGTCGGGGTCCAATACAAGCCAACCAAATCGCAAGCGGGGTCTCCCTGTTACGGCCTGGGGATCGGTCAAGTAAGTAATCGAGAGCCATTACCATCTGATACGAGCTTCAGGCCACGTCGCGGATCTGCTAGACTTTGTTCAGTATCCGTCGATGGTGCCGAATTACAAATGGCAGTAGACGGAGGAGTGAAACGATGAAAGGTATTCATCCAAGGGGCATATGCACTTTGGAGATGATAGCATGAATGAAAATGGGGGGTGAGTGGCATCTGCTCAAGGAGAAAAGTTAGTAGTATTTGATTTGGCGACAGGGGTGCGGTTATGTTCACGCTCGTCGCTTCAGGAGTGCAGGTGGTGGGTTGGACATGGGACTGGGTACATTGGCAGAGACGGCGCAGTCCTCTATGGCTCCAATAGCTTCGTTGAATGAGCCCAGGGCTTGGGAGTAGTGGTCATCGCCCGAGGAGAGTAGATGCTTCAAGGCGATGTCGTCCTCATCCTGACCTCGGCTGTTGCCGTCCGGGGAGCAGGTCAAGCTCGTCGGTCGCCAAATCGTGAGTAAAGGCGTCCAACTTCTCGTACAGGTGTCTTCGACCATGCTGAAGAGTTCGAGGCCGTCCGCACCGCCTCGAACGACTCCATATATGTATGTGCCTGTAGTACTCACATCAGGGCCGTACCATTAGAAAAGAATCGATGCCAATGAACCGGCGAGCTCTTTACGCAAAACGCGACTTGCGTCCGAAATATGCATGAGGAACATGCACAGCAGGACAAAGAAGAGCGACTCGAGATCGTCCAGGCAATGGTGGGGGGGAATGGAGCTTCAAGGGGCGGATCTGCCAAAGACAGAGAGCCACTGGAAGCTACACTTGCACTCCGTTTCTGGTGGTAGGGGTGCAAGCTCTGTCACGGTCGGTCAATACGGTAAGCGCATTCAAACATCTTCGATCCGATCGCCTGCGCAGCCATCCAGTTCTCCAAAGCGTCTGGGTTCAACCCCATCATAGCTACCGCACCCCCAAAGCACACCGAGCACCTGTGGATGGGAGGACAAGCCCTAAGCCTCGTAAGGAGGTAGTACTACTAAAGACCAATCTTGACTCGGGCTAACCGGGGAGCGGTCACGTGGCATTTGATTGGCATCAAGAGCGAAGCCCAATTGTACACCGGAAGCTATTGCCTATTTCTCTCCTACCACCACCAACGTCGCATAGGACGCCAGACCAAATTCACCACGTCGCGCATTCCTTCTCTAGCGATGTTCCAAACGTGTAAAGAAGCGGGACCGTCGCCTTACCTCAGGTTCACGACAACAACCGAAGCATACGCACAGGAGCTATACTCTGGGGGATTCAACGATGAAGAGATTGATACCTTTCTCGAGGAAACGGCCACCTACGACTCCAGCAATAATAATTGGTTCATCCCCAACGCTCAGGCCAAGGCAGAAGACCTCCTCAGATCTGCCTACAGGGCGCTCTCCTCCATAGTGACTCGATTCGCGTTCTCGACGGAACCCAGAGTACAAAGGGAGGTGGTCGACACACGTAAATTCAAAGGTAGCGACGAGATGAATGCAGATGGGTACCGGAACTCTCCAATCCTCGTCGTCCAAGCCGCTGGTCCCTCTTTCCAATTCCCCGCCTCGCCTGAAAGAACTGCGAAACAAACGGAAACTCTAGGATTCACCAACATGGCGACGTATTTTTCTGTCAAGTTGGACGCCGAGGCGGGACCTGAAGGCGAGATTATGGAAGAAATGGCGAACTATGCCCGGTGTGTCTGTCCCTACCTTTCTTCTCTGCTCGGGAAGGTACTGACTTGAGATACAGTCAGATATTCCGCGACCAACCCAACCGGATATACGTTAGATCTCTGGTCCTCACAGAGAAACACGCCCGGCTGGTTCATTTTGACCGTGCTGGGGCCCAGATCACCCCACCCATCGACATACACCAACACCCCCGCACCCTTGTTCGTTTGGTTGCTGGAATGTCATCGCTCGACGAGCGGCTTCTAGGTTTCGACGATAGCATTCAGTGGAATATCGTCAACGGGATGAAGCTCGGGGGGACGCTAACTACAACAGATTCGAACGGCAAACCCAAGGCCTTCCCTATCGTTGGCGAGGTCCCCACTTCACGGGACTCCATCCATGGAAGGGCAACAACATGCTGGAGGGTCCGAGACCCTGAATCCTCTGAAGAGCTCGTGGTAAAAGACTCCTGGAGGCCGGGAGACTTCCCACCAGAGCACGAGCTCCTCGCTTTGGTCAAGGGTATCCCGGGGGTCGTTGAAATGGTCTCTCACGAATCGGGGAGGTGGGAGACGAGGGACTTTCGATGTGCGAGCACCGCCGGGCAGTATGAGAACCGTGTCTCAAGTCGCGTCACTCTGAAATTGTGCGGCAAGCCACTCGTGTTCTTCACATCGGTGCTCCAAGTTCTATTCGCTATTCGCGACTCGATAGCAGGTACGCATTGTTTCGTATATCCCCCCGTCGATCTCGCTTATAGAAATTCTCCAGGGCACCAGAGGCTCGTCAGCGACGACATACGGATCTTGCATCGGGACGTCTCGCACAACAACGTCCTCCTTGGCAGGGATGGCGCACCGGTAGGCCAGCGAGGCGTCCTCATCGACCTCGATATGGCTTTTCGGTCTACAGACACGCAGCCATGGGTGATTTCGGATGCCAACATTGTACGTGTCTGCTTTCTCCACGCCTATGTATTAATTGTTTACGACTGCTTGCGTAGGGTACCCGACTCTTTCAGTCGCTCTCCGTCTTGCAGAGTCATGCTATGGCCGAGAAGGCGGCACCCCGCGACTACCTAGACGATCTCGAGTCTTTCTTCTACCTCTTGAGTTTCATCTTTCTCGCCCATAGGCCTGACGGAAGCCACATCTCAAGGGAGGACGACGGACCGTCCATCGTGTGGGCATGGGCCGATAAGGATCCAGACACCGCTCATGCTGCGAAGGAGCCGTTGCTGGGATTGGGAGCGACCGCACGAAGTGCCGTACGCTTGGTTGAAACCGCCTGGGGCCCACATTGCAGCTCTTTGTTCGACAAGTATCGCAACTATGTCTCTGACATCTACGATCAGAAACTCGACTTCCTCTCCGCGGCGGATGGTGATATGGACCCCTTCGAATCCTTGCACTCCCGTCGTGACGAGCAGTATTGGGAGGTGTTGGGCATGTTTGACGAGGCTATTGCAGCGATACAAGCCTCGTCCCCACCCCCAGCTTCACTTCCGAAAGATGTGAGCACGTCAATTCCTCCACCCCCTTGCTCCCCCAACCATGTTGGGAAAATATCTTGTGCGTCCTTACCTGATACTGATGCGCCGCTTCTAAAGCCTGCTATTACCATCCTCTGTTCCCCCGCGAAGGCCTCGATCCCTTTAACGCCGCCACACAACCTCGGCGATCCGCTCGCCTCCAAAACCTCCGCGTAACCAAAAGCGAACACCCTTCGTTCTATGTAGCCTCTCCATCCGTCAACACTGCTTCCTCTGCTGCACATCAGTCCACAACACATCTACGCCGATCCGTCCGAATCCTCAAGCGCCGCCTAGGGGACATCAGATGAAACTGAGCATGTGAAAGGAGAATGGGGCACTCGGTGAGCATCATTGTCCCATCTCGAATGAAATTGAGGGGAATAGGAAAGGCTCGGGGATGTGATACGAGTGGAACAGCAAGGTTGTGGAGGGGATCACGTTGGGACCACGTTTCGTATTATGCGTACGACGCGGATGCAGGCACGAAGCGACGAGAGCGTAAACGACGAAACGTACATAGATAACGTGTAATCTAGGAAAGCTTAAGCCATGAAACAAAATAAATAGGACCATCAGGAGGGTATAGCGCAGATGAGGGTATATATACGGTGAGAAGTTGTTCAAGAAATACTAGGATGAAGGCCCAAGGGGGACAGTTGGGAGCTACCAGGCGTCCGTGGATGCGTCCGGCTTTGGAATTTGGGAGGAGATATATCCGCTGTCCTCAGATCGACGCTTGAGGCGAAGCGACGATGGGTTAAGGAAGACAGGGAGGGCGGAGGACGCCATGGGCGGCGTAACTGGCGTAGTTGTTTCGACGGGCGTCGATACCGCATCGGGACTCGGGTTGGCGGCGTGGAAGGTGGTGTTAGCAGGAGCTTGTGCCTGGTTGGCTGCGCGAGAAGCGGGAGGCGGGGCATTGGTTTGCATAACCCCAATGCCTTCGTCTAGAATGCTCAAAATGTAAGCATAAAGCTCATCGCGACGGGAATAGAACAGCGTGAACGGGTCGGGGACGGTCATGCTGTCTTCATCTTCTTCATCCTCACTTTCGCTGTCGCCCTCCTCCAGGCTATTCCGAACGAGAACTGTGAGCTTCTCTTGCATGGTCTCAGACATCCAATCGCTGAACATGATGTACGAAGAGGCGCAAGTCAGACCCCAAGTCTGCTCGACGACCTTCGCTGCGATGAGGCCGGCGTCACGATCGGGGGATATGCGCAACTTGCGACCCCACGCGATGATGGCGCTTGGGGTGTCCCATCGGCTCACCAGTCCTGCATCCTGGCTTGGGGCACGATTGCCGTCCGGCAGGTGTATGAGGAATGTACTTACTTCGGCTATCGAAGCGCTCCAGTACACGATGCGCTACACTGTGAACGAAACCAAATCAATTGAAGGTAAGGCATGGCTACAGGTGGTGGCAATACCAAGAAATGGAGTGTGATGGCTACAAGGCAGGACACACTGACAAACCAACGATAATTTAACGGAATAACAGAGAAACTTAGTGATGGGGTCGTTATTAGGGGTAGATGATTAACGTGGAAGGAACGAAACGGGGGTGACCGCCTCCTCACGCACACACACTTGATTGAGAAACAGGATTAAGAGCCGCCATCGGCGCGAGACTGTGAGCGTGTGCGAGGGCGCTTAGTTGCACTAGGACCTGCTTCGAGAGCGGTCGCAACAGGTGGGGTAGCAGAGGTATGGGGCGGCACCTTTGCACGTTCGCCTCCCAGAGCCACGATCGCTTCGTCAAAAAAGCCCAACACTTGAGTGTAGTGCGATGAGATCTGGTCCAGGAGGGGCTTGTAGATGCACTCTTTGGTTGGGTCCTGAGGGCCATACCTCTCTCGGAGCATCTCCCTTTCTGCTTGGATGTGGCCAATCCATTCGAGGAACTTGCGGAAGAGTGTCGCGCATGCCTCGCCCCACGACTTCTTGATATAGACAATGGCGAGGTTCTTATCGCGGCACCCCGAGTTGAAGACCTTGCACTTCGAATCATGTGCCACATCGACATCTTCGCTGTCCCAGTTACGAGTTATCTTCATCGCAGGGTCGGACACAGGGCGTGCCTCCCCATCTGGGGTCTGCCCAAGGAGAATGCGGCAAAGTAGGTATAAGAAACCCTCTAGGTCGTCAAGGTAGCAGTGGGCGGGGGCAACCTCTTTGGTGAGGTCAGTCAAGTAGCTGAGGATGCTGCAGGACTGATAAAAGCGGGAGCCCTAGAGTCAAACGTTTAGGAGATCGTGAACATGCGCTGAAGACAAAGATACGCACAGTTCGAGCCTCTCTGACTATATCTGAGGTCGTGCGGCTGAGCCTGGCAGCGACGCCCAAGTCGATGAGAACGCCGCGCCACCCTACGCTGGCATTCTCAAGACCAAGCAGGACATTGGTGTCATTGATGTCTCGATGCAATACGTTGGCCACAACAGAGAGTTGTGCGTGACCTAGAATAGAAGGGAGACATTTTTCAGTACTCTTGAAGACTTGTTGGAGCTAAAAAGATTCCATACCCGATATCGCGTCGTAGAGAGCCATGAGAAGCTGAAGGGTGGTTTCAAAGTTCTGAAGATGCTTGCCGTATGCCTTGAACACGACACGAGCGGCAGTGCGATTGGAGAACATAATATTCGTCCTACAGGTGTCGGAGCGGAAGTCCTTGGTTTCACCGCGCTTAATCTCGTGGGAGACATATTCGCAGACTCCTTCCAGGTTCAGTTCAGCAGCTCGAAGGAGGAACTGATGCTCCTCAGTGCGTCCAGTGGAAGTCCATGAGTCCTTGATCACAAACGTCTCAGTCCAGTTCTCGGGGACCTCCGCCACCAACCAGCAGGTGGTTGCACGACCCCGGATGATGTGGCGAGCAATGGGGTGGATCTGCACAAGGTAGTACGTCTCCTTGGTCGCCCTTTTGCGGCCGTTGGTCCGTTGGCTATGCTGGAGGGTACCCGCGACTTTCCTGCCTGTGAGGGGGTCGATAGTCCACTGGATGCTGGTGTCAAACCCAATGACCGCCTCATCTGGGCTTGTCAGAGCGACGATGGTTCGAATAAACTGCATGTAATGCGTGTGTATGTTGAATCGCTGAGACACCTCTGCCCCGGAACGGTCAAAATGCACGAGGCGGAAAGTCGTCTCGCTGACCAGAAGGCACCGCACAAATTTGCGGTTGGGCTGATGGGCGAAGATTTGTCTGTCCAATACGAGGAACAAGGTTAATTGCATTGCGGTCTAAATGACACTATCCCACTTACCGGGCATAAATGGCGAGCTGTTTGATGTGAGCATCGCGGCCGCCCATGTCCCGTTCGCGCTTCACTTCGATGACGGTGGCAATGTTGGAGTATCCTATATCCGAGTCCCCATCCTCTGGCTTTTCAAAAGACGGGCCAACCGCACGGCTGTAACCCGATGGGATTTGTTTAAATGATCCCTTGTTATACGGGGGCCAACGATTAAATGTGTCGCATTTAAATCATCGCATTTAAATCCTTGAGCCAGTGGTTCGTGCGGGCCGAATGTTGAACCGACTGTTCTACGCCGCACAATTTAATTACCACAACTGTTTAAACGTTCATGTACGCATGGAGAGAGCGAGATTTGAGTGAATTGAAGGCTGAGTTTCATTACTATAGGCACGTATCTAAAGGACTCGCGGCCTCTCGACTAAGTACGCGAAGGGGACGTGGCGTGACGGGAAGGGCTTTGCAAGTCAGGATGCGAAGGCCGATTAATCACTGATTAAATCGGAGCTCGAACCCCTATCTCGCATCACCGCCAACCTCCCCTCACCGCTGGTAATGGGGACGAAGTTGTCGACATTCTCCAAGTCCTCTCCCACTGCCGGTACAGTGAGGGAGGGAAGGAAGAGGCGTGGGGGTGGAAGCGCGATGTCCCCCATATTTATCACCGGCTAAAGCTTGGCCGAGCGTGCCATGCTTAGCCGTAGGGTTGCGTATATAATTCCCACCTGGGCATGTAAATAGTAACTTACAGGCGCCGATTTTTCGGCCGGGCAACTAATGTAAGTTACAGGGCATTTAATTGTATTTTATTCTTCACGTGCCGTTCCTCGGCCTGGGGCGCCCAGGGACCTGTTTCTCCTACCGTAGCGCTCAACAGTGCTCTAAAGTTCCAAAAGTCCCTTCGAAGACCTATACTCGGCCACTTTTGCAAATCTTGGCATGGTCGCGAACCATTGCGGTTGGTGAATGGTCACTTCTGGGCTGGGCGCTTACCGCGAGGCGGGGAATGGCCTTTAGATAACCTGTAAGCCCCTAAGAGCTATCCCTCCAACTTCCTTGGCGTGCTGATTCGTTGTTGGCTTGCTTCAGGTGCCCCATAACACCCTGAGCATCAGGTTGCAGCAGCAAGGCAACCTAGTCCCACCAAGCACCCTCGCCCGTGACGATTAAGTTACACCCCCGTTTTCGAGCCCCGGTAAACAATTAGTAAGTTACTGTAATTTACATGTGTAACTTACACTTTGTAACTAAAGGCGATTTACATACGCAACCCTACTTAGCCGTGTTTGTTTTCGTTCAACGAAGTCGCCTCGTGATTTCGCAACGCGACGCGACTGTTTGGATCGGCCAAATACCCGAGGGATATATAAGTCGGCGGCCTTGTATCCACGGCCCCATCCCCTCTCTTCCCTCGACCACCACCACCGGACTTGGTGTCGAGGGGCTTGCAGGGAAAGGCGCGTCGACCTTTGGGTTGGCGTCGGCGGGACTTCGGGCTATCGGTATTCGAGCTCCGTTTAAACAGGGCTCCCACCTGATTAAACAAGCTCGACCCCGAGCCTGGCACCCGTGTCTTCGACGGTTGCATCCCGCAATCCCCGTCGCCTGGCGCAAGGGCCGTGCAGACGCTGAGAGACCCCCTGTCTATTGCTGGGGCCTCTCGCCCTCTGGCTCATTGACAGTCCGCTCAGGGGTTCCACCTGATTGAACGAGCTCGAGGTTTTGGCCACCGTTTAAATGCTCGAGCTCACCGTATTTAATTGTACCTACCCGCTTGTACGTAGCTTTCCACAGAGTCTTCTACGTTGTATTTAATCAAGTATAACTTGTTTCCAGTTCGGCCGATCTGATCAAATGCCAGTCATGTGTTTGAATTGCGCGGGCGGGACAACATTCTCCGCGTCGCGACTCATTTAATTGCTGTTTAAATGGTAGCAAAGCACTCACGTCTGGCAACGGTGTGCTATGGGCAACGGTGTTTAAACGTAGTCATTTAAATACAATACATTTAATCGTTTGGCTCTCGTGTAACAGTGGATCATTTAATCAAATGCCATCGTGCTTTTGCGCACGGATGACAAGGTCAGGTGAAGTCGTCTTGTCGTCCTTGTGTAAGAAACGGGCATCGTGCGTGTCGACAACCTCACGCTCTACCCCGGCTGGGCAAGGTGCGAAAGCAGTCATGATGTGTGAGATGACCTTGACCATGGGTGTGTAAATGTCCTTCTCGAGGGCCGCCTTTTCAGGGAGGGCCCACCTGTTGCCCTCAGGATCCCAGACGCCACCGGTGTAGACCTTCTTCGCTGTCTCCCCCTGCTTTCCCTTCTCATTTCCCTCATTTGCGCCATCCACAGCAACTTCGCGCTTTCCATCCGCTACATCTTCCGCTCTCCCGCCCTCCACATCTTCCCTGGTGCCACTCACTGTGTCACTCACGGTGCCACTAAGCGCCCCGTTTGTAACGCCAGCGGCGCCACTCGCAACATTCCCCTGAGCATCACTTGCCGTACTGCCCTCCAAGTGACCTCCAGTGCCACTGTCCAATATCACCTCCGTCCCGCTCAATGCTTCGCCTGGGGCCATCTCGTTAGCGTCGACGAGGACACCGCCTCCAGCCGTCTCCAAAAATGATCTAATCTTCGGAGCTGCCGGCACCTTGAATACATTATCGATGTAGTATTGATCGCAGCTGAGGACGGGCCCAAGCTCCTCGAGAAGCACGGCTCCCTCAGTCCTCAAGTCTCTGCCTGTGGGGAAGTCCTGAGTAGTGGCACCTCGATGGGGTGTGCCCATAACGCTCGACAGAGGCTGAGCACTGTGGGCCTTCTGGCCAACCATGGTGGTACTGTTGTGGCGGAGCCGCTGCAATCTCGTCTTGCCATCGATGCTGGGAGAAGCGTCGAGACCTCCTTGAACTTCAGGCGACTCCTGGGTAAGAGGTGGGAGAGGCTGGAGGGAATAGTGGCGGGCGTGAACTTCTGGCAGGCTATTGATTGGGACAAAGCTATCATTTAGCGGATTTCCGTGGAAGCCAATTGAGGGGCCCTTCGGGATGGGCCTTCGCTCGGGCTGTTGAGGAGGAGGCGTGTGGACGAGAGGCATGCTGCTACAACCAGAAAAATATCAGAGAGCGAAGGGCTTGATAAAATGAGCTTATACACACCTCGGAGCTCCATCAGTAGTCTCGGAGGCGTTTGTCGTGCTATCTGCCATGTCGACGTCGTTTAGGCCTGCGCTGGGAGGTGCAGATCGAAAGGTCCATAGATCGGGACGGGGAGGGGCGGACATGGTGGTAGAGGAGAAAGAAAACAGGATAAATTCAGTCGCAGCACACCACCTTATATAGGGACCCAGGACAATGACTTTCAGAAGCAGCAAGGACGGTAGCAATGGTCTCCCATTTGGGTCAGTGGCCAGGGCTGCACGTGATCGTGGTTGACATGCCTGGCAAGGCATTGCGTTAGGGTTGCGTATGTAAATCGCCTTTAGTTACAAAGTGTAAGTTACACATGTAAATTACAGTAACTTACTAATTGTTTACCGGGGCTCGAAAACGGGGGTGTAACTTAATCGTCACGGGCGAGGGTGCTTGGTGGGACTAGGTTGCCTTGCTGCTGCAACCTGATGCTCAGGGTGTTATGGGGCACCTGAAGCAAGCCAACAACGAATCAGCACGCCAAGGAAGTTGGAGGGATAGCTCTTAGGGGCTTACAGGTTATCTAAAGGCCATTCCCCGCCTCGCGGTAAGCGCCCAGCCCAGAAGTGACCATTCACCAACCGCAATGGTTCGCGACCATGCCAAGATTTGCAAAAGTGGCCGAGTATAGGTCTTCGAAGGGACTTTTGGAACTTTAGAGCACTGTTGAGCGCTACGGTAGGAGAAACAGGTCCCTGGGCGCCCCAGGCCGAGGAACGGCACGTGAAGAATAAAATACAATTAAATGCCCTGTAACTTACATTAGTTGCCCGGCCGAAAAATCGGCGCCTGTAAGTTACTATTTACATGCCCAGGTGGGAATTATATACGCAACCCTACATTGCGTGGCCCACCCTCAGGGCACTTGGTGTTTGGCCTGTTGCGCTTGCTATTCCCCCAAGGCTTTGGATTACGTATAAAAAATACCCGGAAATTCAGGAAGGGAAGCCCAGGGTGTCGAAGGAGAGACTAAAATCAAAGACGGCTTAGTTATTCGTGGGTACCGACTCGAAAGGGCGGCACTATTAAAATCACAAGCAACGGTGCATAAGTAGGCACCTCCTGCTGATGCGAGGACCGTGGTGATGGAAATATCTCAAGCGTGGAGGAACAAGAGGCCGGTGAGGGCCATTTTCGGTGGTACGCGAGGGTAGGGTGGCTCGTAGCTGAGGGTCCCCGTGGAGCAAGTAATAATGATATGGACGACTGGGTTCGGAGACACGGGACACGCCTGGAATACATGTAGAAACAAACACTAAGTTTTATTGAAGAGGGTAGATGTACAGGCTCAGTATACGCCATTGGCGATACTTGGAGCTCCCTTCATCCGCTTGACCTTTGGAGGGGTCGCTGCAACGTGATCGTCCTGGTCCCAACGACGTTTCGTGATGCGCCCGGAACGGCGAACCTGTGTTGCTGGGGCAGGGCCCCGCTGAGCGGTTGTCGAATGCTCGTTTTGCTTACGACAGAGATCGCGTATGCGGGCTGACCGTCGGAGCTGGATGGAGCATGGAAATGGGGAAGAATGCGCAGAGGGAAGAGGCGAGGGAGGTTTGACGGCGGGTATTGAGGCCTGTTGCGCGAGGTTTGATGAGGGAGATTGCTGCTCGATCTCCATATCTTGCGGGGCGGGCAAAGGCACAGTGGGTACATGAAGATCTTGGGAATGATAGAGGGGGGAGCAGAGCGGAATGGGGTGGGAGGTAGCAATGGTAGAGCCTGGTGCGTAGGCGGGGTTGGGACCCGCCCTAATGGTTCCTGCAGTGTTGGAGGCACAGGTAGCCACAAGTGAGGCGGCGGGAAGAGAATCAGTGTCAGCTCCGACCTCGTTGATGGCCTCGTCGAATAGGCCCAAAACGAAAGCGTAATGCTCATCACGACGGGAATAAAATAGGGTGAACGGGTCGAGGTCCGACGGCTCGTCCGCATCTTCACCATCACTATCTTCATACTTCTCGTCACTTTCATCGCCGTCCTCCTCGATGCTCTTCTGACGGAGAACTGCGAGCTTTTCGTGCCTAGTGTCCGACATCCAATCGCTGAACTTGGTGTATAAGGAGGCGCAAGCCGGGCCCCAAGTCTGCTCGACGACCTTCGCTGCGATGAGGCCATCCCGACCGGAGAATATGCGCGACTTGTGACCCCACGCGGTGCTGGCGTTGGGGTTGTCCCATCGGCTCACGATCAACGGTCCTGCTGCCTGGCTAGAAGCGCGACTTCCATCGGGTAGGTGTATGAGGAACGTGTACACGAGGATGTAGAAGAACGACTCCAGATCGTCGAGGTAGTCATGTGCAGGGAGCGGACCGTGCATATCGTAAGTGCTCAGGACGGAGAGCGACTGGAAGATGCGTGTGCCCTGTGGAGGGAACGTGAGCATGTCGGGAGAATGGTGCTCAATCAAAGTCACATACGATGTTGAAGTCTGCGGTGACGTCGGGGCATTCATTCGTCGCTCTAAAAGCGGCGTCGAGGTCGATGAGGACGCCACGATGACCTTCTACACCCTCTGTTCCGATGAGGATGTTGTTGTGGGAGATGTCGCGATGGAGGATCTTGAGGTCGTCGCTCGCGAGACGCTGGTGACCTGAAGAGAACCGTCAGCAATGAGCCGAGGCGAGACTCCGTAGAGGCGACGTACCGGCGATGGCATCTCGAATCGCGCAGAGGACCTGGAGAGCGGAAGTAAAGAAATCGATAGACCTTCCGTACGACTTCATCGTGGTACGCATGGCGACTCGGTTGTGACACTTCCCGGTGGTGCTCGGGCATCGGAAGTCCTTGGTCTCGGCTCGATTGGTGTCGTAAGAAACCATCTGAACGACCCCAGGCAGGTCATGGACGAGCTTCAGGAGGTCGTGCTCCGGTGGAAGATAGTCCGGTCGCCAAGAGTCCTTGACGACCAGCTCTTCCAGGGTATCCGGGTCCTGGACACGCCAACAGTTTGTCCCCCTACCCGGGATGCCATCCCGCGGGATTGGGATGTGTTCGAGAATCGGGTAGGCCTTGAGCTGTCCTGCTGGACTAGTCGTCGTAAGGGTACCCTTATCCTTCCTGCCGCCCACGATTGACCACTGGATGCTGTCGTCAAGTCCGAGTATTCGTTCGTTCACGCTGGCGAGACCCGCAATAATCCTGACGAAGGTATCGGGGTATTGGTGGACGTTGATGGGGGGCGTCGTTTCTACACCGGCGCGGTCGAAGTGTAAGAGGCGAGCGTGGTTCTCGGTGAGGAGGAGACATCGGACGAACAGCCGGTTGGGCTGTTGTTCGAAGATCCGTCTGAGGAATCGTCAGTCCGCTGCGCATGGTTCGAAAGAGGCTGATACGTACCTAGCATATGGCTCCATTTCCCGTACGACGTCTTTCACGCTCCCTACCTCAGAGTCTAGCTTCGGGATAATGTACGAGGCGACGTTGGACAAGGGTTTCGATGATCGATGATTTGTTGTGGGAGGAGAGGGGTCTTCGAAGGAGGGTCCAGCAGCTTGGATGACAGCGATGGGGGAGGGTGCGGATCCAGCTTGGTCGTTCTGCTGTCCTTCTAATTCTGAGGCCGGTTGGAGAGTGGACACCGTTCTGGTAACCCCAGTTCGCGTCGGCGTCGCGAATCGTCCTACGATACTCCGTAGAATCCTGGATGCGGAGTTGACCAGCCCATCTATCGTCCTCCCAGGAGAGATCGCCCATCGGCGACTCTCAGAATCGAACCCGTCGGTCTGTTGCAGGAAGTCTTCGACGTCTTGGTCTTGAGCTACGCGTCGGTAGATCGCATGGGCGTACTCTTCGCTCGTCGTCGTTACGCTTGGGTGTTGGTGAACGCCATCGCCATGCTGCTGCTTGGGATGCCCCATATTGGTGGATGGTAGTGATACCATGATGATAGGGGTTATCTTTGGCTGTGGTCGTGCGGGACGATGGGGTAAGTTGAGAGAATGGTCGTGGTGTAGAACAAAGAACGACGATGATGCACTCGAACAATTCCAGGTGGTCAATTATACCCGAATGGCAGTATCCCCGGATGCGGGCACGTGATCGCGCCTTCCAGCTCGCATCCACTGCCAGGGTGGGCAGAAAGGATGACTTGAGACCAGAATTCTACGGTATAATTATCGGACAAGAAATGGTATATGAAGAGCAAGAAAAGGTTTCCAAGAAAATTCCCAGGTAAGCTGGGGCAGGAGGAAACAACGAATGGATGATTGACGTCCAAGCGCGTCACCGGACCCACGTTGATTGGAACATCACACACACACACACACCATCGTAGTGCCCGAGGCGGTGGAGGGTTAGGGTGCGTTCTACCTTGCGTCATGCCTCAGGCATACCTACTCAGCGGTAATATTCGAGTGCACCGTACGGGGTACTTCAGGTCTCGCGTATTGCTGGTCAGGAGGAGCACCAACGAACACAACAAACCCCACAATTCAGACGATCGAAACTGAGCATGCGAAAGGAGATTGGGACACTAGGTGAGCATTGTAGTCACGTCTCGAATGAAATGGAGGGGAATAGGGAAGGCTCGGCATGGGATGCGAGTGGAAAAGCAAGGTTGTTGAGGGGACTACGTTAGGATCACGTTTCGTATTATGCGTACCACGGGGAAGCAGGCATGAAGCGACGATGGCGTGAGCGACGAAATGCACATAGGTAACGTATAATGTCGGAAAGGTTAAGCCATGAAACAAAATAAAGAGGACCATCAGGAGGGTATAGCGCAGATGAGGGTATATATACGGTGAGAGGTTGTTCGAGAGACACTAGGATGAAAGGCTCAAGGGGAAAGGTTAGTAATTATCAGGCGTCCGTGGGTGCGTCTGGCTTTGGCATTTGGGTAAGGGGTATATCCGCTGTCCTCAGATCGACGCTTGAGGTGAGGCGACGATGGGTTAGAGAAGACAGAGAGAGCCGAGGACGCCATGGGTTGCGTAACTGGCGTCGTGGTTTCGACGGGCGTCGATACCGCATCGGGACTCGGGTTGGCGGCGAGGAAGGTGGCGCTAGCAGGAGCTTGTGCCTGGTTGGCTGCACGAGGAGGGGGAGCCGAGGCATTAGTTTGTATTTCCGCGATAGCTTCGTCGAAAATGCCCAAAACGTAAGCATAATGCTCATCGCGACGGGAATAGAACAGCGCGAACGGGTCGGGGACGGCCACGCTGTCTTCATCTTCTTCATCCTCGCTTTCGCTGTCGTCCTCCTCCAGGCTCTTTTGGTCGAGAACCGTGAGCTTCTCTTGCATGGTATCGGACATCCAATCACTGAACTTGGTGTACAAGGAAGCGCAAATCGGACCCCAGGCCTGCTCAACAACCCTCGCTGCAATGATGCCATCCCGACCAGAGAATATGCGAGACTTGTTACCCCACGCAATGCTGGCGTTGGGGTTTTCCCATCGGCTCACGATCGACGGTCCTGCTGCCTGGCTAGAAGCGCGACTTCCATCGGGTAGGTGTATGAGGAACGTGTACACGAGGACGTAGAAGAACGACTCCAGATCGTCGAGGTAGTCATGTGCAGGGAGCGGACCGTGCATATCGTAAGTGCTCAGGACGGAGAGCGACTGGAAGATGCGTGTGCCCTGTGGAGGGAACGTGAGCATGTCGGGAGAATGGTGCTCAATCAAAGTCACATACGATGTTGAAGTCTGCGGTGACGTTGGGGCATTCATTCGTCGCGCTAAAGGCGGCGTCAAGGTCGATGAGGACGCCACGATGACCTTCTACACCCTCCGGTCCGATGAGGATGTTGTTGTGGGAGATGTCGCGATGGAGGATCTTGAGGTCGTCACTCACGAGACGCTGGTGGCCTGAAGAGAATCGTCAGCAATGAGTTGAGGTGGGACTCCGCAGAGGCGACGTACCGGCGATCGCGTCTCGAATCGCGCAGAGAACCTGGAGAGTGGAAGTGAAGAAATCGATAGACCTTCCGTACGACTTCATCGTGATACGCATCGCGACTCGGTTGTGACACCTCCCGGCGGTGCTCGGGCATCGGAAGTCCTTGGTTTCCCCTCGATCCGCCTCATACGAAACCATCTGAACGACCCCAGGCAGGTCACAGATGAGCGTGAGGAGGTCGTGCTCGGGTGGAAGGTGGTCCGGTCGCCAAGAGTCCTTGACGACCAACTCTTCCAGAGTATCAGGGTCCTGGACGCGCCAACAGCTCGTCCCTCGACCCGGGATGGCATCTCGCGGGATTAGAATGTGTTCGAGAATCAGGTAGGCTTTGAGCCCCCCTCCAGGGTTGGTCATGGTTAAAGTCCCCACGTCTTTCCGGCCGTCCACGATGGTCCACTGAATGCTGTCGTCCAGTCCGAGCAACCGCTCGTTGGTGTTGGCGAGTCCAACGATGAGCCGAACGAAGGTGGCGGGATGCTGGTGGATGTTGATTGGGGGCGTTGTTTCGACGCCTGCCCTGTCGAAGTGAATGAGGCGAGCGTGCTTCTCGGTGAGGAAGAGGCAGCGTACAAACAGCCGGTTGGGCTGTTGAGCGAATATCTGTCTACGGGAAAGTGAGTCACTTGCGTTGAGTCCCAAGTTCGAAAAGACGGCGACACGCACCTAGCATACGGCTCCATTTCCTGCACAACCTCCTTGATGGTACCCACTTCAGACTCCACCCTCACCATCATGTAAGAAGCAACGTTGGAAAATCCGGTGCCCGATTCTGCGTGCCCAGCAGCGTCCAACATGGATTGGTCTTCGAACGATGGTCCACGCCCCCGAATGGTAATCAATGGGCCGGGCGAGTATCTCGGGTAGCTATCCGCACCGCTGCCCGCAGATTTGCCTCTTTGAAGGCCCACGACCATCCTTGAAACCCCACTTTGCGTACTCTTCACAAGGCGGCTTATGACGCTCTCGGCGATCTTGAAGACGGAGCTGCCGAGGCCATCCGCCGTTGCAGGGTGAGGAATGCGCCATTGGCTGTTCTCTGAGTCGAACACATCGTCCTGATGTAGGTAATTCTGGACCACAAGATCCTCCGCCACGCTCCGATATATGTCATGGGTGTACTCCTCGCTGGCGGTCGTCAAGCTGGGGTGAAGGTGAACGCCATTGCGGCTACTGCCGGTTCGATTAGGTACCCTGGCGCTAGGTAGCGAAGGCATTTGGGCGCCACAGGCTGCTTTACGCCTAGCGGGATAGCTAGGCGGCGAACCCAACGCTGGATGGTGATAGTAAGAGAGATCCTGAGAAAGAAAGCAAGCGGACGATATCGCGGTCACGTTGTGCCCTATTGGGACGAATCTCCGGATGTTTTAGTTCTGAGGCGCACTGCGTCATCCCTTTCTTGGCTCGATACCACACCGTCCCTTCGTTCGCGTCACATCTCGTGTGTTCCACGACCAAAGCCAGGAGGGCCCTCTGCTACTATGCCTTCTACACCAACCAACCCACTCAATTCTAAGCATTAGCCCGGCGATGGGGAGAAAAGCATCTACCAACATCCAAGCACGACCACGAGCACCAAGGAGTACGCCCATGAGGTCTACTAATATGTGGCCGAAGACAAGGACACCGAAGACCTGACGCAAACGGGTAACATTTTCGATTCAGAGAACCACTGATGGTCCATTCCCCGACCTACAACATCAGGTGGGTCCTCGGATCGGTGTAAGTGATCATACGGAGTATCTTGGCCGATTTGCGAGGTCGCCAAACCCAAGGATAGCCAGGGAAGTTACCAGGCTGAAATTGGCCTCAGTTCAAGAAGGCCACGCGGATAGCGATGCTGCACACGCATCCTGCCCAGTGCTTATTATTCGAGCCTGTGGACCCTCATTCGAAGCCCTCTTCTCTTCGACGCAGCCAACTTTGCTGGAGCAGGGTTCGGAACGACTTATTTAAACATGGCCTCCTTTATCCTTGCGAATATACCGTCAGATATGGGAAGCATCAAGGAGACGGAGCTATATGCCAGTGCGTATCAGCCTCTCTTGAATCGTATTCAATGGACTGACGATTTCTCAGACAAATCTTCGAACAAGAGCCCAACCGAATGTTCGTCCGCTGCCTCCTCCTTACTGAGAACCACGTTCGCCTCGTCCACCTCGATTGCGCCGGCGTAGAAACCACACCTCTCATTGACATTCACGATTCAAGAACGCCCTGGTGCCGGTGTGCGATTAATCGCCAGACTGGCTAGCATGGATAAACGCCTACTCGGACTGGCCGACAGCATCCAGTGGACTATTGTGAACGGCAAGAAGGAGAAGGGTACCCTTCCGACAAAGGGCCCTGGAGGAGAGACCCGAACCTACCCCTTTTCGAGTACATCTCCATCCCACAGGAAGGCATTCCAGGTCGAGGGACGAAGTGCTGGCGTGTCCAAGACCCCGATACCCTGGAGAGCTGGTGGTCAAGGACCTTTGGCGACCAGACTACCTTCCACCGGAGAACGATCCTCAAGCTCTCCCATGGCCTCCCTGGTGTAGTTCGGATGGTTTCGTACGAAACGGGGCGAAGGGAGACCAAGGATTTCCGATGCCCGAGTACCGCGGGCAAGTGCCATAACTGAGTCGCCACGCGTCCCACTATGAAGTCGTACGGAGGGTCAATCGAGCACTTCACCTCTGGCCTCCAGGTTCTGTGCGCGATTCGCGATGCTATTGCAGGTACGATCCTCTTCTTCCCGCTTCGTGCGGAGTGTGGATGACTTACTCCTTACTCGAGGTCATCAGAGGCTCCTCAACAACGAACTCAAGATGCTCCACTGGGACAGTCGTTCCAAGCCCTGAAATCTGTTTGTAGGGCACCCGCATCTTCCAGTCACTCTCCGTTCTGAATACTATACGGCGCACGGTCCTCTCCCTCCACACGATTACCTTGACCTCGAGTCCTTCCAAGTCCTCGCCTACATCTTCCTGGTACACAGGTCAGACGGCAGTCGCGTGACTCGCGTCTCCAGCAAGGAGGAAGGGCCTTCCGTTGTGAGGCGGTGGGATGACCCTAATGCCGAGGTTGCGTACGGCTGCAAGTCCAATATTTTCGGAGGCAGGGATGGGTTGATCGCCGAGCGAGTCGTCGAACAGACCTGGGGCCACGTTTGCGCCTCTTTGTACAAGAACTTCAGTTACTGGACGTCGGACACCATGCAGGATACGCTTGAAGCTGTGCATCAGAGTAGCATGAAGCGGAGGTTTGGTCCTCAAGGTGGCGATGACCCTCTTGCGCTGTTGTATTCCCATCGCGGCGAACACTTCGCTTACGTCTTGGGTATCTTCGACAACGCCAGCAAGGCAACCCAAGTCCCCGCCGTCAAGCCTGTCTCTTCATGGGCTACAAAGAAGGTCGAAGTGTCCGCCTTCTGCGTCTCGTCGAATACTGAACCCACTTCTGTTAAGGGATTTCTGCCTACCCACATTGGTGAAGTGCCTGCCCCAGACACCCCTCGTACGGCTCTGCCCGCCCTCCCTGTGCTCTCTGACCCACCCTTCTCTCACCTCAAGCGCTGCTTCGAGGACGGCGATACCGCCCACCCACCTCACGCCAAAATGAGGCGTATCAATGAGCGACCGCCACGTGCAAACGGCTCTCCTTAAGCTCCCACCACCCTAGCATGTATATTCTCGTCGCAAGATACATCTCCGACAGCCGCTTGTTATATTCCAAATTGCATCCTTTTTCACTTGTTACCTTTCTTCTCTTTCAATATCACATCACCCCCTGGCACGCGATTCGTCTCTGTGAGGCACACACACCCTCCTCTGCCAGTGAGGCGGGCGAGGAGCCCTAGCTCACCGAGAGGAAAGCCGGCAGGCCGCATTGACAGAAAGGAAGTAAAGTTCAACCTCCTATTGAGTGGGATCCACGCCGTCTAGCGACAAGTGAGTGAACCGATGGAGATGTCTACGTCTCTGTATAGTAGGCCGACGTCATAATTATCCACCCTGGGTGCAGCTAAACATGTTCATATATACATTGCATGTAACGGACGGCCGCTACATTGATAGAAACGTAGCAATATGAACAGGGAGGGTGACATGGTACTGCAGAAGAGAACGAACTGGTCTCAGAGAACGAGAGAAGCGTGCAGATCATTGACCAATATCAAAATGTTAACATAATCTCTCTTTGACAGTGTGCGAGCGGGTGCGCGGACGAACGGGAGCAAGGGTGAATGGGAGTTCCTCTTCTGCTTCCACACGACGGCGCTTGACGGCGCCAGGACCCTCCTGGGAGCCATCGGCTGGCTTTCCAGGAGGACGACGAGGCAGCTTTGCAGGTGGGCCTCCTAAGGCTATGATGGCCTCGTCAAAGAACTCCAAAACCTGGGAGTAGTGTGAGGCGCTTTGCTTGAGAAGGGGTTCGTAGATGCTCTCCTTCTCCGGATCCTGAGGTCCATACTGGCCACGTATTCTTTCCTTCTCCACCTGAACACGTCCAACCCATTCGTGGAACTTCTGGAACAGGATCGCGCATGGTTCTCCCCACGATTCCCTGATGCAGTCCAAGGCAATCTTCTTTTGGCGCCGCCCCGGGTTAAAGAATAGGCACTTCGAGTTTAGTGCCGTATCCGCATCCTCACTGTCCCACCCGCGAATGACCTTCAAAACGGGGTGAGTATCCGGTCTCAAATCCCCGTTTTTCTCGTGCTCGATGAACATCCGGGAGAGGAGATAGAAGAATCCCTCTAGATCATCCAGATGGGTGTGAGCAGGCGCCAACTCATCGGTCAGATCCGTCATGAAATCGAGGATGGTACAGGATTGGAAGAAGCGAGAGCCCTGGAGTTGATGATCAGTGGCGCCTGCACGGGTGATGTTAAGGGGTAGCTTACAGTTCTAGCCTCCCGTACAATCGCTTTCCTGAGGCCGTAAACATCGATTGCAACGCCCAGGTCAATTAGGACGCCACGCCATCCCACGGGCGCTCCCTTGGGCCCAAGTAGGATATTCCCCTCATGAATGTCCCGGTGCAAGATCTTAGCTAAACCAGATAGCTGTGCATGGCCTGGAAGAAAACATTCGGAACGATGTCAGCATATAAATAAGCCTCGAAAACGAGTCTCTTACCAGATATAGCGTCATAGAAGGCCATGAGAAGCTGGAGAATGGACTTGAAATCCCTGATGCGGATTCCATGAGCCTTCATCATAATGCGGGAGGAGATGCGGTTGTAGAACAGAGGGTCGTTGACGCTGAATTTGCAGCGGAGGTCCTTTGTCTGGCAACGTCCGACCGCATGCGAGATGTATTGGCAGACCCCCTCTATTTCGAGCTCAGTAGCCTTCATGAGGTGATCGTGCTCAGGAGTACGCCCAGCATCGAGCCACGAGTCTTTGATCACGAAGGTCTCCTTTGTGTCGGGGTCCTGAACAGCCCAGCAAGTCGTCGCCCGGCCCTTGATGACGTGCTGCGCGATGGGGCTCTTCTCAGCGAGTTCGTACGTTTTCTCGCTTTGTGGTCCCGTTCCCGTTTTGTAAACGAGAGTGCCCCCAGTCTTTCTGCCGGTGGTGGGGTAGGTCGTCCATTGGATGCTTGTATCGAACCCCAGGACCCTCTCGTCAGGGCTGGCCAGGGCTACGATGATCCGAATGAAGTGGGGGAACTTGTCGTGTATATTGAATCGCTCGGACACTTGAGCTCCGGAGCGGTCAAAGTGCACCAAACGGAACGTCTTCTCGCTGACGAGGAGGCATCGGATAAAGATGCGGTTGGGCTGGTGGGCAAAAATTTGCCTGTTGGGCCGCCCCAAGTCAGTACACCCACCGAACAAGATTACAAGTGTGCATCCACGTACCGGGCGTATAGTGCGAGTTGCTTGATATGAGCTTCCGGACCCCCCATGTCAACCTCACGCTTCATCTCAATGAAAGTTGCAGTGTTGGAATAACCGTACTCGGCCCCTTCCGGCTTCTCGAATGAAGGGCCACAAGCGCAAATAACCAGATCGGGGGAGGTATACTTCTCGTCCTTGTGCAGGAAGGCGATGTCGTGGGTGTCTACGATTTTGCGCTCGACTCCAGGCGGACACGCCACCCATTTGTCCATGATTTGCGAGATGATGTCAACCATGGGAGTGTAGCCTTCCTTCTCAAGCGCTACCTTCTCTGGAAGAGCCCAGCGGTTGCTCTTCGTGTCCCAGACGCCACCTGTGTACAGCGTCTCCTTGGCCGGTTTTACACCTTTTCCATTCTTCGCCGTCTTGTCATCCTTGGTCTCCTTTCTACGGATGGCCTTCGTCTCAACAGGAGTTCCTCCTGCTCCTGTTTTTATGAACTGGGTAATATCGGTGGTCTTGGGCCATGTGTACGTCTTCGTAATGAACGCCTCGCGAGAACGCAAGACAGGGCCGAGCTCCTCTACGAGAGTAATTCCCTCGACCTTCAGATCCTTTCCCTTAGGAAAGTCGAGAGTGGTAGCGGCCCTCGGAGGGGAGCCCTTGGGATCGGCAATAAAGTGTTCACTGAACGCAGCGAGCCCGACCCGATTAGCGTGGCTGAGGTAACGCCCGCGCTGGGTTCGCACTTTAGCGCCGACACATGGTGAGACCTCCTCGGGTGGCTCCATGGTGTGAGGGGGAGGCAGTGGCAGAGAGTGGGGGAAGAACTGGGGGGACGCCACTTCCGGTAGGCTCGCATGGGGTGAGAGCGGTTCACTGAATTTAAAATGGACGGAACCGTCTTCAGGGATAGGCCCTGGATCCCGTGGGGATTTCCAGAATGGACTGTGGTGGGTGTGAGGAAGTTTGAAGTTAGTGAATGGCAGTGGCGTGACGTACTTTGGCGACTCAGGGGTGGGTTCTGATCTACAGGTCGTGTCGACCATCTCGACGTCGTGCACAAGTGGCTCAGGCTCTGCGGGAGGGGAGGACCTGGAAGCCTCGGGGTTGTTTGCAGCTGACATGGCGGTCAAGGAAATAGAGAGAAAGGCGCAGGCCAATTCTACTTCAGCACATCGGCCTTTATATAGGCACAATGAACAATGACTTTTGGAAGCCCAGCGTGGTAGCTGCACGTGATCGTGGTCCATGCCAACTTTGGCGGCGGATCCGCCGGCGCCAGTGATCGAGCCCGAGTCGTTGCCAGCCTTGACTATCTTCGGCCTTGAACCGGAATCGGGCTGTCAAGTTGAGATGTGAGAGAGGGAATCATAATTCGACGTAATCACACGCCTCGTGCCTTCGAGGGCCGTCCCCGAGCGAGCGCGATGAGATACCGTCTCCCTGATCGTGTACCCTTGATTTGATGATTCTCTGGATTGAAGGAATTGGGTACTATGAGAGGACTTACGGTCCCTGCGTTGGAAGTATAGGCCCAGAGGCGACGAAGTAATTAGAAGTGAATACGCTACCGAATAGATAGAAATAAATACTAGTGTACCGTTAACATTAAACATGACAATAGGAGAGCTACGAGAAACATGTCGAGGGATTAGGATTGCGTGAGACACCAACAGGAAGAGTGCGAAAATCGAATCTAAGCAAAGGGTGGGCTCAACGACCACGGGAAGTGGTACGCGCGGCCTTCTTAACCCGCCTCGTTTTGTAAGGGCGACATTCATCCTGCTCGGCATCCTCAAGGCGACGCTTGAGGATACGCGCAGAACGGCGGGGTTGCTGGATTGGGGCACATGGCGCAGTGGACATGGAACCGAGATGCGAATGATCATTCAGCCTTGAAGGTGGTGGTTCATCACCCTTGCCGTGGCGGAGCTCGCGGATACGATTCGATCGCCGGACTTGAGTAGGTGGTACCAAGGGAGCTGAGGGTGACGTGGTAGGGAGTGTTAAGCCGTCTACGACAGGGACAGGCAGCTTTCTTACACTGTTTGGTGAAGGGAAGACAGGCGGGGGAGAAAAGAGGGCCGCGGGGGTAGAATCTTGGATTCCAGCAATCGCTTCGTCGAAGAATGCCAAGACCTGCGCATAATGCTCGTCTCTTTGGGAGTGAAAGCCAGAAAGAAGATAGTAGTCAACGTTCGTGTTCTCCTCGTCGCTATCCGCTCCGGTTTTCTGTCTCAGGGCCTCGAGTTTCTCTTCCCTGGTGTCCGACATCCAGGCACTGAAATCGCTGTACAAGGAAGAGCAAATAGCTCCCCATCTCGTTTCAATGATACGGGTGGCGATCAGGCCGTCTCGACCTCCAAGAATCCCCTCCTTGTGGCTCCAAGCGACCTCGGGGTCGGGGTGATCCCATTTGGCTACTATTGACGGGCCTTCCTCGGTGCTAAGCACGCGACCTCCGTCCGGCCTGTGTATGAGGAAAGTGTAGACGAGAACGAAGAAGAAAGATTCTAAGTCGTCGAGGTAGTCGTGAGCTGGGATTCGGTCCTGAGGTTCGTAGCTGGAGAGTACCGATAGGGACTGAAACATTCGCGTGCCCTGTACCTGGGTATGAGCAGGTAGAACGAATGACCGATGTAAAAGTCGTGCTCACGACGTTGTAGTTGGCGGTCACGGTTAGCCGCTCGTCCGTCGCCCGGAAAGCCGTGTCAAGGTCGATGAGGATGCCCCGGTGACCTTCTGGGGCACCCTCCGGTCCGATGAGGATGTTGTTGTGGGAAATGTCCCGATGAAGGATCTTGAGGTCGTCCCTGAGGAGGCGTTGGTGACCTGGAAAAAGGGGTTAGGAATCGCTATATCAAGGTAGGACATAGACATACCTGCGATGGCGTCGCGAATCGCACGTAGGACTTGGAAAGGGGATGTGAAGAAGTCGACAGACCTCCCGTACGACCTCATCGTGGTTCGCATAGCGACCCGGTTATGGCACTTGCCAGCAGTGCTGGCACACCGGAAATCCTTGGTCTCCCCTCGCCCCGTTTCGTAAGAAACCATCTGAACCACACCAGGGAGGTCACGAACGAGCTTGAGGAGGTCGTACTCCGCTGGCGCGTAGTCGGGTAGCCAAGAGTCTTTTACTACCAGCTCTTCGAGAGTGTCCGGGTCTTGGACGCGCCAGCAGTTCGTTCCTCGACCTGCAATGACATCCCGTGGAATCGGAATGTGTTCGACAATAGGGTAGGTTCGGGCATCTCCTCCAGGCCCAGTCGTTGTGAGGGTACCCTTCTCCTTCCTGCCACCCACGATTGTCCACTGGATGCTATCGTCTAGTCCGAGTATTCGTTCGTCCACGCTGGCGAGGCCGGCAATAATCCTGATGAAGGTATCCGGGTATTGGTGGATATCGAGGGGAGGTGTCGTTTCTACGCCGGCGCGGTCGAAGTGGAGGAGACGAGCATAGTTCTCGGTGAGGAGGAGGCAACGTACGAACAGCCGGTTTGGCTGGTGCTCGAAGATTCGTCTGAGAAATCGTTAGTCCGCCGTGCACGATTCTGGAGAGGCTGATACGCACCTGGCATATGGCTCCATTTCCCGTACGACTTCCTTCACGCTCCCCACCTCCGAATCTGGCATTGGGATGATGTACGAGGCGACGTTGGAGAAGGGTTTAGATGGTCCATGGTTTGTTGTAGGAGGAGAGGGCTCTTCGAAGGAGGGTCCAGCGGCTTGGATGACAACGATGGGGGAGGGTGCGGATCCAGCTTGGTCGTTCTGCTGTCCTTCAAACCCTGAGGCCGGTTGGAGAGTGGACACCGTTCTGGTAACCCCAGTTCGCGTCGACCTCGCGAATCGTCCTACAATACTCCGTAGAACCCTGGATGCGGAGTTGACCAGCCCGTCTACCGTCCTTCCAGGAGAGATCGCCCATCGGCGACTCTCAGAATCGAAAGCATCGGTCTGGTGCAGGAACTCTTCGACGTCTTGGTCTTGAGCTACGCGTCGGTAGATCGCATGGGCGTACTCCTCGCTCGTCGTCGTCATGCTTGGGTGTTGGTGAACGCCATCGCCGTGCTGCCGTTCAGGATTCGCCATTTTGGTGTATGGTAGTGACGCCATGATGTTGGAAGTGTCCTTTGGGTGTGGTCGTGCAGGGCGAGAGAGTATGTCAAGAGGATGGTCGTGGTATGGAACAAAGAACGACGATGATGCACTCGAACAATTCCACCTGGTCAATGCATCCGGAAGATATCCCCGGTAACTAGGCACGTGATCGCGCCTGCTCGTACAAAACGACTCCTGCACCCCCGTGTTCGACTCCATTCTGGCCAGATACTGGCTGATGAAGCCTCTTGAGTGGTATAATGGTCTATGAAGAATAAAACAGAGTTTTGAAAGAAAGGCAAATTTCGTGCCTGCTAGTAAGTATTGTAGAGGCGATTACAGGTCCCGAGGTTCCTTCTACACTGACTACGACCCCATGGGCCGTTCAGACCTCTGAAGCTCCCCTCTTGCCTTCAGCGAATATTCATTTTTCCAGCCACACCGCGAGCTTCAGATCCCATGGGAGCAGGGTGCCCAAACGGCTCTGGAGGCGTTCGAATTGGGCTCGACACCGCTGGCAGGTCAACCAATGGACTCGGAATGGCAGCTGTGGCCTGTGGGTGCAGGTTTCGCAATCGTGAGATTAGACCCCCCAGCAAACCCTACGCCGCCTCAATTATTGGCGCGCACATAGGCATACGTCCAACATTCCAACCAATACGCCTAAGGACAGTATCTGCTCAAACGAACCAAGATGTATGACAGACGAAGCTTCCATTGAAGCCACATGGTAGCCCGGCACGCGTCCCCGTGGATGGGCTTCCCACTTTCCGCCTCCTAGGATTTTCGGGCCCTAATCTCCACCCCATAGTTACGCTGGCACAGGACAGCGAGACTTCGATTCCTGCAGAACTGCTCACATACTCGAACGCCGAGGTTGGCTCTGAGAGTTTGTCGACGGAAGGTGCTGTAACCTCGCACCGAGGCGAACCATCGAGGAGAGAAAGACATGGAGCCAACTGCGGGCCGTTGAGCGGCGTTTCAGCACAGCGTGCACCACTTCAGTTCCCTTCGGAGTCACCCTCTGGAGCTCGGGTGCGATGCCTAGTAGGAAGACGGTGGAATGGGGAGCAGAAGCGAGATGGGAGGCATGAGAGCAGGTAGGGGAGTGTGCGCAGCGACGTTGATAGGAATGGGTGACGATGGTGGGAGGAATAGAGTGATGGGTGATTCACACGCCGGGGTTCACGGAGGAGGGAGTCACTTAGGAAGGGGCAGGGCAAGGAACAGCGAGTGGGGGGGATGCAAAGAAAGGTGGGAGGTGCTGATGAGAGTAGAAACAGGTGAGGGGACCTTGGTGGGATGAGGACGGGGGAGGTAGGGGGGACGCGGTACCACTTATTTCCAGAACGGTGAGTGCGGAGCGGATGACGACTTGAGTCACTTCTAGGTGGAAGACAGCCCTCCCAAGGAAGGGACAGAAGTTGACCCGGCGAATAGGATTATCAGGCCGTTCGAGCTGTATATATGGCTTGGAGCTTGGGGGAGAGAGTGACGACTCGATGGTGGGAGTATAGACATCCCTACCGGAGTGTAGCGAGGTCTCGAAATTCTGTGAGGGAGAGCAGAAGCTTCAGAGACGCATTCGTGGCGGCTGCCGAATTAGGCGTGGACTTGTATTTCGTTTTCACTGTCCGAGGGACGAGGGGATAGGAGCTACATGTAGGGCGAAGCAAATTTCAGCACGTATTCCTCATCTCCGTTTCAGCGTACGTACCACGGCAGAAGCACGCCCTGAGGGTCCCTAAGTAGAAGATATGGGCGAGAGAGCATATCCGGATTAAATATGGCCCCGGTGAGGAAAAAGGACGAGGGGGACGAGGGCAGGCAGAGGGAACAGAAGGGCAGCGAGCACTGCCACTTGGCCTTGGGGAGAACCCTAACCTCAGGTGAGAGGCCTGCGGACTCTAGAGCGAATTTTAAATTTATGTGCCCAGGGAGGTGACGGACCTATGCTGCACGCTGGAACCATTCAAAAATGTGTCTCCGTCATGTGTCTATACACTCACACTCTCGTGCCTGGGAGAAGGTATCAGTCAGTTCAATTTGCCCCTCACTCGGGCCTACATGCGTATGAATAGGAGCTGCACGACCACTATTTCCTTGTCATTCTATCCCCATCTTTGTGTTTACTACTGACCGCCTCTGCGAAGGTCCGACTATGACTGGCGCAAGAGGCCAAGAAACGATTGATCTCGATGAACGATCTTCTGGTATACGGCGCGGATAGCAACATCAAGGGTATGCTCCAGCAACTACAGGGGTGTCCTCGACACGTCGAACTCATACTCCCCTCCATGAAGCATCTCGGAGGGGGTACGTTGGGTTCGCCAAATACCTGCTGGAGTTCAATGGGGATCCGAACATACGAGGTGCGTTGATCCCTGTCCCTCTTCGCTTGAGCTAACCCCTCGTCACGACGCATGTCGCAATGTCCATTGCGAGGTTGTAGACTGCTTGTTGAAGTACAATGCTGACACCAACATAAGAGGTAGGTCTTCCGTGTTCATGCCTCTTCGTTCGCCAAATTGGGTCCTACACAGATAATACGGGTAAAACTGCGCCGCAAGTAGTCTTGGAGCGGCCGTTATCTAAGGCGCCAGACGTCGTATATGTGCTTCTTGCAAGGGGGGTTACACAGTGAACAGCCAGGCCATGAGTAGTGCGGCAATGTATGTATTACACGCCGGTATGGAGGAGAATTGTTCTAGAGGACACATGAGAGCGACCTTAGGGCTAGCGAGGATTGCCCAACCCCAATGCCGGCAATATCTGGCCAATGGTTAGAAACAATCCTTAGGATATCAAAATCCAATACGTACCTCTCATTATTGTCGAGAAAATAATAGGCCCATCCCCTTCCTATCTACATGTGTATATTCGCATGGGGTTTCGAAGAGACCTTGTGCTGAAGCCCTCCATGGCACGCCCCATTGTCCACGGGCCGTTTCCATCCGTTCATGCCCTGGAATTATTGCCTCAAGGCTGGTCAGTTATGGCTCTTACCGATTATCTGCGTGTCTCTGCTCGCAGAACCAGTAGATGCAACCGCGAAAGCGAGCAGGAGGTGCAAGGCATCAAAACCCGTTTCGCGAAGAGAAGGTAGAAGTCGTCTACATTTTGTACCGGCGCGATAATTCCCTCGACCCACCTCTTCTCATCCACATCCCCTCTGCCCACATCCCTCTCTCCGCAACAGCCAGCTCCTCGCTTCAAAACCGAAGGCTTCCGCGAGCGAGTCCACAGCCACAGAGTCCGGCCCGAGGACGGGATGACGGGTGATGCGGCAGTGCGATCGGCATCGCCCTGGTCCCTGTCTCAGGATGACGGCTCTCTCTAATTACCCCTCGCCCTGCTTTGCCCTCTTATCCCGAATGTGCATCGTCTCTTAGAATCACCCCGACTGTCCCCAACCCTCCCAACCTAGCGAAATAAGCGTTCGCGAGCAAAACGGCGATGACGACAACGAAATCTTCCCGAAACCCATTCCGCGATCCCCTCTCCTCCTGGCTCGCCCCGCTCGTTCCTCCAGCGCATGCTTCCTCGCAGTCCCACACTTCGCCTACCACCTCCACATCCGCACCTTCTATCGCTCGTACTCAACCCGGGATATCGACGACAGGTTCAAGTCCAGGATCCTTGAACTCTACGACCTCGAGCGCAGCACCGAGTACGACGCCAGGGACGCAGTACGCTCCTCCTCCAGGCCCACCGCCATCCTCGTCATCTCCACCCTCCTCTTCATCAGCGCCTCAATCTCAAACCCAGCCTCGCTCCCCTCCATCGTCAAGCCAATCCGCAGCAGCCGGCACATTTGGCTTGGACGACGAACTCCCGCCCGCGTACACGCCAAGCGCAGACGTCTACGGCGGGGAGCAGACCGTCGAGTATGGTCCTGCCCGGCCGTTCCAACCACCACCCTCCCACCCCGTCTCCCAATCGCGACCCCCAGCAGCCCCACTGAACCAACAACATTCAACCTCCCACTTCCCCTTCCCCACTCAGACGCGACCCCCGCCCAACCAAACCTCGCCAGGGAACGGCCAAAGGCTCGGATCCTTCCTCACGCAACTCGCCGACCTCGCGATTAACCGTCAATCGCCTGGTTCTCGACCAGGGAATACGCACTACGCTCCTCCCGCGGGGCCTCCCCCTCCGCAGCATCCATCCCATGCACCGCCATCCCAACCCCCTCCACTACCGGCTAGGCACCACGATCCACCATCGCCAACACCGTCGGGGTCGACGTCAGTACCCGCAAACGCCAATTCGGACTTTGCGAGGGAGTTCTACGCCGCCGGGGCGGTGATACCTGGTGCGTTCGCCCCATATTCAGTCCTTCCGAGTGCTCTGGCTGACGAGGACCGCTTCGCATCGCAGGCGAGGCTGCCGTCGAAGAATCTCCGGGACCTACAGGACCTCCGCCTGCCCCTCCTCCGGTCTTGGGCAAGCCAACGACGACGCCGACGCCGGGACACCCTTATCTGCACGATGGAAAGTTGTTGGTCTACCCTCGAGGGTTCGAGTGTACGAAATGTGCGTCCCGTCTTACTTTGTATTTCCCTCCATCGCATTTCCCCTATCCCCTCTTCGAAATACTATATCGGTTGTTCGTATTCGGCGTTCGCACATTGACTCTGTATCCTGTTTCGTTCGATCCTGTTCCTCTGAATTCCCGGGGTCGTCGTCGTCCTCCAGCCCACTTACTGCACGCCTCCACTATCAGAATTCCGTACTAACGCAGCTACTGCAGGTCGCAATATAGGCTACAAGCTCCCCTCGCTCAAGGCTTGCAAGCGATGCTGGCCTAAATACGGACGTCCATTCACTGGCCCGCTCGCCTACTCCTTCTCTAACCCCGACATGACCCAAGGGGACATCGGTACGTCCAATCGCTGCTTCGCACCAAGGCTAAATCACCGGCTAACACTGCATCTAACCTCGCTCTACAGAAACCAGCAGCAACCTCCAACGCCCCCTCCCCCCACCCCCGCCAATCGGCCCTCGTCGCGACCCACCCCGCCTCCCCCCCACCTCAACGTCAACCTCCTTCCCCGGGCTCTCCGCCGCCAACTCGCGCCTATCCCCTGGTGGGATGTTTAACATGGGCGTCGTCACCCCCGGCCCTCCTCGCCCAGCCCTCCTCACGCCCCCATCGCAGAACCTGCACCCGATGTTCTCGCCTTCGTCCGGGCCGTCGTCGCGGTATGGGCATGGGCATGGCGGTGGGGGTGGGGGCGGGTATGGAGGGTATGGAGGGTATGGAGGGGCGAGGGCGCCCCCTGGGGCGATTGTGTACCCGGCGGGCGATCCGAGGTTGGGGGGCAGGATGTGTTGGAGGTGTGATGGGCAGGGGACGGTTAGTTTTATGCTTGTGGATAGGGAGCAGTGTGGGGTGTGTGGGGGTGTGGGGAGGGTTTATCCGTAGGAAGGGGTAGGTGGGTTCGCATGCTGTGATATCGCGGAACTCTGCGTTGGGAAGGGAAGTGCGCGATTGAGGGGTGTGAGAGGGACTGGTGGTGCGGGGGAGGTGGGTGTGGGCGCTTTGGAGAGGCGTCGTGCCTCTTGAGGGGGTTGGGGCGGTGTATAGAGGGGACGGTTTCGTTCGGCTTTTGGCGTGTATGGATTTTTTGCTGTGCTGTATCTGAAGACCGCGCGCTTACTGACTGTATCTCCGCTCAAAGTGTACATTATATCATTTGTATTCTCTAACGTGTACTTTCTACAGACTGTTTGGCGGCAACTTGGCGGAAGTTCCGGGATTTAAGACATCGTTGCGCTTAGTTAGGGTTATCCCTTACAGCAGCTTACAGCACGGTTCCCACAACAGCTATCTGCAGTGCACCTAACCGTCGCTCCTTATCATTGTACCACCATCTTCAGCTTCACGCCATACTAATCACTCCTAGCCTATGGCAAGTGCTCAAGATCAAGACACAAACAGCCTTGGCCAACAGGACGCCCGTCGCGACCACGACGACAGCCCTAGCTTAGACATTACGTGTACGTGAGGGAAATCGCCCTTTCTTTGATAATCATGGCTGAGCTCAACCGTATGGCCTCGACAGACGTTCACCATTTCCATGGGTCATTGAACGATGTTGGACAGGCCAACAACCAGAGTACGAAGGATGGTGCGTAGGGTGCTTCTGTCCTTCACCGTCCTCGCCACATTCATGCCCTGACCGCGTTCTGCAATAATCGCACCAGATCTGTTCACGCTATTAAATCCAATTCGCGATGCATCGCATACTCGCGACCGTACGGTCTCCCCACCCAACTCCAAATGTTTCGCCGGAACCAGGAAGAAGGTCTTCAAGACGATCCGCGCTTGGGCAGATAGCAGCGTCCTTTTGGGAAATCCTCACATCATGTGGGTCTACGCCTTTGCAGGGTGCGGAAAGTCGGCAATATCGCAGAATATCGCCGAGCACTACGCTGCTCAAAACCGTCTGGCAGCGAGTTTCTTCTTCTTTCGCGGGTCCGGGGAAAGAAGCAGGACCGCCAAGTTCGCTGCAACAGTTGCCAGTCAAGTAGCAAGCACGATCCAGGAAGTGGCACCTGCTATCATGGAGGCGGTCGTCGCGAATCCGACCTTGCTTACAACAAACATCACTCCGGTAGGCGCCCAGTTCGAGCACCTGGTCTACAATCCTATCAACAAGGTCAAGTGGGACCGGCTCGCAGAAACCCTTCGTCGTGGCCCCTTTCTTATAGTCCTGGATGGCCTCGATGAGTGCGAAGACAGGGAAGAAATAGCTTCCTTCATCTCACACATGATCGACTTCTTTACGCGCAAGCCACGTACGCCCCTCCGCCTACTCATTACCAGCCGGGTGGAGCACCACCTCCACGAACGCCTGCACTCGTCAAAGCAAGTTCAGCTTTTCGACCTCGGGGACAAGACTTCTGACGCCGACATATCGACTGCGCTAGACGTTTTGATTTCGGACAAGAAATGTACATGGCCATCCCCGGGCGACAAGGCTAAGTTGGTCAAGCATATCGACGGGTCGTTCATCTTTATGACGACCATCATTAAATCGCTTTTCAACCCCAATATCAAGGACGGAGTGGCCCCGATGGAGCGTCTCCCCCGGATGTTTGCCATGAACCCTGATTTCGATAGCCTCTACACGGGAATTTTAAAACAAGTCAATCGACTCCCCCATTGCTTCGACATCGTCAACACCATCGCATTCGCATACGAGCCGCTCTCCACTGCTCAAATTGCCGATCTACTGGCAATTGGGACGGCCGACGTTGTCAATGTCCTTGTTAACCTTCATGCAATTATGCAGGTTCCAGACGATGACCACGCGCCTGTCACACTGTGGCACACATCGCTACGCGACTTCCTCTGGAACGAAACCCGTTCTGGCTCCCTGTTCGTTGGCCCATTATACCATCGCCACCTTGCCTACGCGTGCATCTCCTTGAGTGCTCCCCGCGCTTCCCTAACCACAGCCTCTGATTACTCGCGTCGCTTCGCCCTTGTACACTGGAAGGACTTTATGAGATCAATGGACGGCAATTGTTCCGGTTCCAACTCGGAACTGGGGCATTTCATCAAGCATTTGCAAGAGACCTTCGGCGTTGATTGCGATCGTGTGATTGGAACATACTTCAGTCAGCCATTCACAGCAGGTTCGTGCCTGTACAGGACACATTTCTCGTCGCTAACCCCCGGAGACAGATCTCAACCCCCAACATATTCTCAAACACACCCAGAATTGGACGACTTCCGGCAGGCTCCTCAGGCCAAACATCGACCTTAACCTTCTCTTCCCAGGTACGTATTCCCTAATGTTGCAACTGGACGTCACCAATCTGGGAACATACACCCTCGAAAAAACACAGGTGGTAACACTGGTCCGACTCTCTTAGAGGTCACGACGCGTGCAGGGGAATGGGATGCAGTCCGTGAGCTTATGGATTTCAACTCTGATTCAATCAACATCCAATTTTACGGTGCGTCCGCTACATCTACTGCGGCGTATGAAACGCTTCAATCATGGTTTTTACTGTTTGTAGGGTCTGAGGAAGGCACGATAGTCGCTCTTCATGCCGCGTGTTACTTTGAAGTGTTCGATATGGTCCATTTTCTGCTAGAGAAGGGCGCCGACCCAAACGTTTCCGGTCAGTCTATCTCTTCGCCCTGGCCCGTGACATTCCCGTCCTAATATGTCTAACACATCCCACGCAGCAGCTCCTCCTCAGTGGAGAAGTTGTAAGTCTATGTTTGGCTGTGTGTAAGTCTTGGCCCATGCATACAACTGAGTTTTCCCTAGCCAATGACTGGGGCTATTACGCCTATCCTCTTACCTGGGCTGCCTCCGAAGGAGACCTCCACCTAGTGACCCGGATGCTTGCGTGCGGTGCGGACCCCAATCTGCAAGGTAGGATTGAATGTTTTTCACTTCATCAAACTGCGATCTGAAAGGCAACTCCCACTGGCATAGGTGGTGCTTATGGGTCGGCTCTCCACGGCGCTGTTTGTGGAGGGAATGTTGACGTCGCACGCGTCCTGCTGGAACATAATGCCAACCCCAATATCAAGGGTGAATCCTTACCTCTCCGCCGTGTAGGTTACCCCCTCGATTGCATAATTGACCTTGAATTTCCAGATTCTATTGGAGGAACCCCCATTCACGATGCATCCCGTAAGGGGCGCGTTGAGATTACAGAATACCTGCTGAAATTCAGCGCTGACCCAAACATCGCAAGTACGTCTTCCCTAGTTTCATTTGGGCCTGCATTTAATTGAACTGTATCCCGCAGACAGCGATGGGAATACTCCTCTCCATGAAGCGTGCTTCTATGGGCAGGCCGAAGTCGTAAAATGCCTCCTGAGATACAACGCTGACCCGGGTATAAAAAGTACGTGTGTCTTTTTGGGCCCTTGCGGTTTCTCAGGTATCACTCCAGATGCCAGGGGTGAAAGCGCCTTTCAAGTAGCACGACAGCCAGATGAAACCTTTCGGTGTCGGACACGCGTCAGAGAAATGCTTCGTCAAAGGGGAATCACGGAATAAGACTAAAACCACGAGCAAGGCAGCGTGATCGGCCACTCGTTGGGCAGGCGCTCCTCGAGCATCGATTCGCGTCTATATCTCTGTGCCCTACTATTAATATTCGCTTTTCACTTCCTTTCCACAGTATCAATGTCCTCTAACCCGATACGTCGGTCCACCCCAAAGTCACTTCCCAGCTCGAGCTTCGATATTCCCGCGGCGACATAGAAAAGGATGGGCTCCAGGAGCACGTTTTGGCCGCCAGCTTGATTTTGTGCCGACAACGAGTCGTGAGCAATGTTTAGATAAATAAAGCTGGTGGGGTGGGCAACCACATCGAGAATAAAGGGCTGTGCACTGTTCGTCGAGGAGGGTGGAAGCGCTGATACTGTTCTTTTACATATCTCAATCGTCCTAAATGTTTCAACTCTTCGAGTTAGGGCAGCCATGGTCGCTGCGTTCCTTGCTTTGGCTTGAGGGCACGCATCGCTCCCGCCCTCTTCCTCGTTCCCTTCTCGGGGCTATGTACAATACGTTTATATGCGCCCATCCGACTGCTCTATCGTATCTTCTCATTTGTATTTGCTACTGCTCGGTGACCCTTTGACCAGAATCACCCGAGTGTGCTCCTAGCATCTCCAGTGTTGCGCAGAGGCCTTAAAATGCGAGAATTAGAATGACCGGGTGGCTTTGTATATCCCCACTTGAAAAGGGAGAAACGCGATCCAATTCATAGAGAGTTACGGTAAGTGCAACGACCTTGTCGATAATGAATATCGAATGAGAGGAGGGGTACGGGTGGAGACAGACCGTGTGAGATGCGGGGTGGTATGGAATATCGCAGGGAGTAACACGTAAGGTGAAGGGAGGTGATGATACCCAACGAAAGTGCTAGATGGAGCAGTATGACGAGGAAGGGAAACGAGGGAGGAGATCCACGGATAAATACACAATAATACAATGACGGGGTGCGAGCGGAGAGGATGACAGAAGTATCGCACGAAGCACGAGGTAAAGATACGATTGGTTTAACGAGGGCGGGTGGTAACGCGGGGGCCTTGCTTTGTACGCCTCGACTTGGGCGGGGGGCCTTCGTTTTGTGCAGCCTCCTCCAAGCGGCGTTTGAAGATACGGGTGGAGCGGCGGGGTTCGTTTGTGGTAGAGGAAGCGGGGTGGTTTGTTTTAGTGGGTTGAGTTTGTTGGACTTGGGGAGGTGAGCGATGCTGGGTGTTGCAAACGAGCTTCCGAATGCGAGAGGATCTGCGAAGATGGGTGGACGCACCGAGTGTGGTGGGTTGAAGGGGAATGGCGGATGAGGGACAACTGGGTGGTGATGAGATAGGCGCTTCGATGGTGGGGGAAGTAGAGGCCTTATAAGCATCGATAGCTTCGTCGAACAGGCTCAGGACCTGAGCATAGTGGTCATCGCGGTGGGAGAGAAGAGGCTCCAGGACGTCGGCATGCGGGTCCTGACCATGGCCATTTGTCAGGTCGTCGCCGTCATCTGGGTAGAGCAGGTCGAGCTTGTCGGTCGCCAGATCGCGAATCAAGGTGTGGAACTTCTCGTACAGTGCGAGACACGCCGCGCCCCACGTATCCTCAACGATGCTCAGCACCTCGAGAGCGTCCGTGCTGCCTCGGATGATCCCATATTTATTGGTGTTGGCGCTACTCACGTCAGGCCCATCCCACGAGAGCACGATCGATGGGCCAAGCTCCTTGGTCGAAACGCGACTCCCGTCCGGCTTGTGCATGAGGAACATGTACAACAGGACAAAGAAGAACGATTCGAGATCGTCCAGGTGATCGTGAGGAGGGATAGGGCCTTGAGGGGCGGAGCTACTCAAGACGGAGAGCGATTGAAAGATGCGCGTGCCCTGTGGATGGTAGGTAGGTGTCAGGAGCAGCACGTGGCGGAGGCAGAGGAATACTTACCACACTGTAGTCTGCGATGACTTTTGGGCGAGCCTCTGTCGCCCTGAAGGCCATGTCGAGGTCGATGAGGATGCCCCGCTCACCCTCCAACGCGCCGTCTGCGCCGAGGAGAATGTTGTTGTGGGAGACATCCCGGTGAAGAATATTGAGGCCCGCGGCTGTGAGCCGCTGGTGGCCTGGAAAGAACACGTTAGATGCAGGCACGAGGGGTAGAGGCAACGAAAGGAACGTACCTGCTATGGCGTCACGAATGGCGCTGAGGAGCTGGGTCGCCGTCGTAAAGCACTCGATCGGCTTTCCGTAAGATTTGAGCATTGTACGCATTCCAACCCGGTTTTGGTACCGTCCCGTGGTGCTCGGGGAGCGGTGATCCTTGGTCTCCCCCCTCCCGGACTCGTAGGCCACCATTTGGACGACGCCAGGGATGCCCTTGATCAGCTCGAGGAGTTCATGTTCCGCTGGGCGGTCATCCGGCCTCCAGGAATCCTTGACCACGAGTTCCTCAGAAGTCCCTGGATCCCGAACGCGCCAGCAAGTTGCCCCTTTACCCAGGAAGGTGTCCCGCAGGATGGGTATCTGCTCCACGATGGGGTACATCTTGAGGTCTCCGTTGGGATCTGTTGTGGTCAGCGTCCCTTGGCACTTCCTGCCATTGACTATGGTCCACTGGATGCTGTCGTCAATCCCCAGAAGTCGCTCGTTGGCGCTCGAGAGGCCGACGACCAGTCGAACGAATGTTGCGGGGTGCTCATGGATGTCAAAGAGGGGTGTCATCTCGGCGCCAGCACGGTCGAAGTGGATGAGGCGAGCGTTCCCCTCCGTCAGGACAAGGGATCGGACGTATATTCGGTTGGGTTGTTGGGCAAAGACTTCTCTATACGAGAGTTAGTCGACCAAGTCCCAGTGGTGTCGAACACATACACACCGAGCATACGACTCCATCTCCTTCACGCACTCCTTGGCTGTCCCAACTTCAGAGCCCAGTTTGACAGCGGAATACGAGGCCACATTGCAAAAGGCGACGTTTGCCCTGTCGTTCACGGGATCGTCTCGAACAAGTGGATCTTCGAAGGACGGACCATACGCTTGAATAACAAGGTTCGGGCACGGTGCGTATCCACCCTCGTCCTTCACTGCATTACCTGGAGCATTATGCATGTTCATGACTGCCCTCTCAACCCCGGGCTGTACGGGATGAACGAATCTCTGGACAACCAAGCGGAAGATCCTGCAGAACGAGCTGACTAGCCCTTCTGCGGTCCCCGAGTCGCTAGGGAGGGCCCATTTCTTGGATTTGGTGTCGAAGGCTGTCGTGGTCTCCAAGAATTCTTCGATTTCAGAGTCCCCGACGACGCAGCGATAGACGTCATGGACGTACTCGGCGCTGGTTGTGGTGAAGCTCCGATGCTTGCCAAAGTCGACTGACTGGGATCGGTGTTGCTCGGCCATTGCTCCGCTAGGGAGTCGCGTTGAACGCATGTGTTTGGTTCGAGATGGGCGCCTGGTGAAGTCTGGAGAGTAGAACACGAAACGGGGGTGATGGAGGTAGGAAGGAAAGCGAGTGATCGACGCGAACGCGCCGAGGGAATTACGAACTCTGACCACATCATCGGTCACATGCCCGTCACACTCGCCGCTCCCCAGCCATCTGTGGCCTGAACCTTCCACGGAGGCCCCCATCCGCATCCTGCTCTTTTACGAACGTTTTCCCCACCCAAAAATCCTCGTTAAATGCCATCGCGGAATACAGCGGGCAGTACATGAAGCCCGTTTTCGCCTGTGAGCAGACTCCATCTACACGAGAGATGGCAACGGCATCACCTTCGAATACACCACCAGATCCAATACCAGAGAATATGGTCGCAGTGAACCCGATGACTTGTAGGAGCAAGGTTGAGCTCAAACATCACGGCTCCTTACTGAGTTACTCGCCCTGCATGGACCTCCCATACGCACTTCAAGCGAGTGCTCTCTCTTTTCTAACCCCTATGGGTCAATAACCATCGCTCATGCGTTGAAAGGCACCCAAAGACGCGCCCACTCATGCCGCAAACGCGCCATCCGGTGTTGGTATATGCTCATCCCTGCACGTCTTAGAAGGGGCATCTCAAAGTCTCAAAACTCGAAGCAGTATTCGATCTCGCAGTGGGTAACCGTCTGGCGTACAAATAGAAGTCTAAAATTGGCACAAGCACACAAGGAATAAGTCGGATATACGTAGCTACAACGCAAAACGGAGTGGACGTTGGGGTGGTGAAAGAGAACAGGGCGAATGACAGGAAGAGCTCATACGTACTCCTGACCAAAAGCCAAAGTAATTCCAATAGTAGCTATCATGTGCGGGGGCACACCGGGTTTCTCTCCAAATCTTCAGGTTCAGTGGCCGGGCTACGAGGACGCTTGAAGTAACTGGGGCCGGCTTGAAGGGTCTCGAGGGTTGGCGGTGCAGGCTTTGCACACGTGCCACCAAGGGCTTGTATGGCTTCCTCAAAGAAGCCTAGCACCGCAGTGTAGTGTTCAATATTCTTGGGATGGAGGGGCAGGTAAATGGTCGTCTTGGTTGGGTCCTGGGGGGCGAACTCGATTCGGATATCCTCCTTCTCCTCCTGAATAGATCCGACCCATTCTCTGTACTTCCTAAATAGTGTTGGAAGACAATGCTCATGTCAACTCTATCTCTACAAAGAATACCTCTATTTCGAACGTTTTACTTATCTTCTATTGTTCTACAGAGAACAACAACCACCTTGTATTATTCCCATTATACTCGCACTTATTGTTCTCTTATCTCCACCTTATCTCTATTCACTGCTATTGTTCTCTACTTATGGAACGTCTATTGTTCTTTCTTATTGTTCCGCATATAGGTTATCTATTGTTCTCCACAGTATATAGTCCACACTGTAAGTGGGTGAGTCCCCATCGAACTCTCCCCACTTACAGGTGCGTGCCTTGTATACCCTACTTACTTTCAATCTAACATTGAACTCTCCCCACTTACAGTGGGTCATACTTGCATCGTTCTACAAGTTTTGAGCCCCCGGCTCCTCTGATCACGCCATCCGTTATCAGACACCGCGGTAACCGCTCCACTGCCCCTCGATTGCCCATAGCCTATGGCCTCTTCTCGTGTGATATCTCCACCTGAAGCCTATCTCCCTTCACATTTTCACTATCTTCACTTTCACTATTTACGTTTCGCTACTTACATTTCACTACCCCTCCTGATACTCAGGAGTACATATCAACTTCCATTACCACCTTCTACCCCGTGGCAAGCGTTCCCACTACGGGAAAGAAGCTATCAGGAAGTCCACAGACGCTTACCGTCTGCGGAATTAGAGTAGTGATCCTTCTTTGAGAGGCCTGATTCGGTTGGACTGGGGAAACGACGCAACGGTAGCGCTCCCTCCATCCAAACGCTTTCAGTAACCGGTACTCAAAGTGACAGCGGGGTTCCCTCTACGGATCTTAGTGTAAAACTTCAACTCCTTTTTAGGATATCTACGTATTGGTCCGTTTTACCTACAAAATCACGGGCACTTTACCTATCACCTATCTCTTATCGTTTCGTACCTATCATTTTTATCCTCTCCCATTCTTCATCACCTACCGTCATGGACTCTACCACTACGGCCTCGCCCATCATGCTCACGGCCTACACTGTGCAGCAGTGGAAGTTCACTGTCGAGAACAAGGCCTTCGACCTCAACGCCTACGGCATCCTCACTGGGGAAGAGAAAAAACCTGGGAGCAATGCCGACGACAAGGTCAAGTCCGACTATGCCAGTCGCCGCTCCAAGCTCATCGGCTATGTCTGGTCTACTCTCGACCACTCCCAACTCGAGACCGTCCTCTCTGGCATCCAAGTCACCGACATTGCTGCTATCTGGGAGAAGCTCTTGGAAACCTACCAGCCCAAGACTTCTGGCTCTCACATCAGTGTCCTTCAGGAGATGATGGCACTTCGAATGAGGTCCTCGGGTTTCGAGAAGGAGACCTACTCCGACTTCGGATCGTGTTGCATGGCACACGCCTCACGTCTCACTGCGCTCCTCCCGCAAGGAGCAGAATACCTTCCAGAGACAACACAGACTGTCACCATCTCCTCCCAAACGACATCGGACGGAGCAACAACGACGATTCAATCCACCAGTCGGGGAGCACATGAACTCCTTACGCCCTCTGCTTTCGAGGAAGGATACACGGCTGCTCATCTCACGCGCGATCTTGCAATCAGCATGATCCCCATTGGTCTTGGCAAGGATGACACCATCCTCCGCAATACGCTCAACCACATCTCCACTGGGGACAACAACCCCCTTGAAGTCCTCGATCACCTTCGCAAGGCCGACTCCCTCGCTCGCAACACTCAGCTTGCTGAGGGGACGTCCGCCGCTCTTCAGGTAGCTACAGCTGCCCCAAAGAAGAAGGCGAAGTACAGGTGCAAGGTCCACGGTTGGCAGAACACGCATGAGGACAAGGACTGCCGTGTCCAGAACTCCCAGAAGGCCAAGATTGCGGAGACACCTACCACAGCAGCGACTGCTGAGGAGAGCGTCATGATGGCCAGTGTTGCCCACATCGCAAGTCCCCTTATCCGTCGAGCTCGTAACAACCCCACTAATACTTCCTGGAACCCAGACTCAGGTGCAACCTCACATATGACACCCAATCGCAAGTGGATCCGTAACATGGTTGCGGTGAAAATTGCTGTGTCTCTCGCCAACAACGAGATCATCTGGGCTACAGGAAAGGGGGAAGTACGTTTCACGCCTCGTATATACGGAAAAGTTGGCCAAACTGTGATATTCAACGATGTACTATATGTTCCCGCACTTCGCAATAACCTATTCTCAATCCTCTCCGTTGTTAAGAAGAGCAAAATGCACGTCGTAATTGAAGGAGACTCGCTTGACTTCTTCAAGAATGGCGAGCTACTCCTAACAGCTACCATCGATGGAACTGTTGGCTCTCTCAATGGGACAACACTCGAAAACACGGAAACGGAGGCAGCCTACATCTTCAAGATCGAGAAGGAACTATTACATCAGAGGTTAGGGCACATTGGGAAGGATCGTCTGGAGACGCTTATGCGCCAAGACTTGGCCACTGGCATCCTGGTGAAAGAGGGCACGGAACTCAACGACACCTGCGAACACTGCATTGCAGGGAAGCAACATTGGGATCCATTCCCAAAACTATCAGCGAATCGCTCAACAGAGCTCCTTGGACGGATTCACTCGGACCTCCATGGACCCCTCGCTGTACAGACACCAATTGGCTATCGATACTGGATCACATTCATTGATGACCACTCACGGTTCAAGGAGGTCGCCCTCCTGAAACACAAGAGTGACGCATTCCAAGCCTTCAAAGACTTTGTTGCCAAGAGTGAGCGAAAGCTCGGCACAAAGGTCAAGGAACTTCGTGATGACAAAGGAGGGGAATACATGGGGAACGACTTCATTCAATGGTGCAAGGGACTTGGTATCGCACGGCAACACACAGTTAAAGCCACACCTCAACAGAACGGTGTCAGCGAACGACTCAATCGCACGCTAACTGAAGGGGTCATTGCAATGCTCAACCAAGCATGCCTTCCCATGATGTTCTGGGGTGCAGCTGTACTCTATTACACAGACATCCTGAATGCGACCCCATCCTCTACATTATCGAATACTACCTCCTATGAAGTCTGGCATAAAGCAAAGCCCGATCTGTCCATGCACCGAGTATTTGGCTGCCACGTATACGTCCATGTATTGCGCAAGGACCGCAAGAACCTCCAGTCACACACGGAGCCTTGTGTCTTTATCGGCTTTGAACCAGGCTACAAAGGCTGGAAATGCTACAATCCAGTGACGAAGAAGATCACCATATCCCGGGATGTTATCTTCGCTGAAGGCACCTTCCCTGGTCTCTCGACCGTAGGGAACGAACAGGCATACACGCCTATAGGCATTAGGGACATCTGGCCAGACGCCGATCTCGAACCGGAGAATCCACCTCTTGCACCACCTCATGCTCCCATCGCGCCACCACCGCCTCCCCATGACCATCCAGATGATGGATCAGACGAGAGCGACAATGATGACGATGGAGACCAAGCAGCACCTCGGACTCCCGAGCGACCTCCTAAAACTGAGCATAAGACGCCAGCCACACAGCAACCGTCTGTCCATCCGTCAATTCCACCTACTCCTACGAAACGGGATCCCTCATCTACTCCCTCAACAAAACAGCTGCTACCAATACCTGCCTTGTTCCCAGGGCTCCCTGCACCAGCTGAGGATGGACCCATGTTCCCAGAACTACCTCCTCCAGCACCAGTCGCACCTCCAGCACCTGCCCAGAAACGCACCCGGCCACCTCCCCCTCCCCCTCGCGAATCAATCCCTCGCAAGGCGAAAGTTCCGAAAGCTCCACCGCTAGTAGCACAAAGCTCCCGGCCCATACGGAAAACGGCAACGACCGTCAAGGACTACCAACTCGCGAGTGGAAAAGGGAGACGGGGTACAATTCCAGTGGCCAGGCGTGAAGGGGGTGAACAGGTAGCAGATCGAGGGGGTGCACAGAGAAACAATCAGCTACCCGAAACAGAGGATGAGGATGAGGATGAAGATGAGGATGAAGACGACGAACCTGTACAACCTATTGCAGCTGAGGATTTTGACCTTGACGACGAACCTGTAGACATGGAAGATGCACTATGTGCCACCAGTATACTTGATTCTCTCATCAGTCTATACCACGTCCCCCTGGAAGAGACCCTGACTCTCGACCAAGGCATGGAAATGGCATTCTACATGGCACAGGACAAAGCACTAGGAGCGGCTACACGCCATCCAGGAGATGCGCCTCGGACACACTGGGAAGCCTTTGCAGGACCAGATGGTGAACACTGGCAGACCGCAGCACAGGTTGAGATTGATGCCCTAACCACCAATGGCACTTGGGAACTAGTCGAACTACCAGAGGGACGAAAGGTCGTCGGATCACGATGGGTCTTCCTCATCAAACGAAAGGCAGATGGCACAATTGACCGCTACAAGGCTTGACTTGTTGCCAAGGGATACTCCCAAATGCCTGGAGTAGACTACGATCAGACATGGGCACCTGCATCTCGTCTCACATCAATCCGTGCGATCTTCGCCCAAGCCGCCATGGAAGGACACTTCATCGAGACCATTGACGTCGACAATGCCTACCTCAATGGAACAATCGAGGAGCAATACGAAGTCTACATGGAGCAAGCGCCAGGGTTTGAAATCAAGAATCCAGACTCAAAGGGACGGAGATGGGTGTGCCGGCTGAAGAAAGGTTTATATGGCTTGAAACAGAGCGGACGACTATGGTACCAAAAGCTAGCATCAGAACTTGAAGCGATCGGATTCACCCAAATAAAATCTGACCCAGCTATCTATGTCTGGGAGATGGATGGGACCCGTATTGTTGTACCAGTCTTCGTTGACGACATCACCATAACCTTGAAAAGCCAAGAAAAGATCCAATGGCTCAAGGACTCCCTTGCCAAGGTCTTCAAGATCAAGGATCTCGGACCCACCTCGTACCTGCTTGGAATCAAGGTTGACTACGACCGCAAGAACCGAGTCATGCGCCTATCCCAGACCCAATACATCCTCGACATGCTTGCGCGATTCAAGATGGAGGACTGCTACCCAGTAGGAACTCCAATGGATCCAGGAAGCGGTGCTACCCTCACCAAGTACATTCCAAACAAGGCTGACGATGAGATGATGAAGAACATCCCATACATGAATGCCATCGGCGCCCTGATATACCTTATGATTGCGACACGCCCCGACATCGCCTACGCTGTTGCCAAACTGGCCCAATACAACTCCAACCCTGGACCTATGCATTGGAAAGCAGTCAAGCACCTATTCCGTTACCTCAAGGGAACCAAAGATCTGAAGCTCACCTATCGTAACAATGGTAGCAAGATGTCTTCAGAACTCTTCCAAGCATACAGCAACGCAGATCATGCTGGGTGCCTTGACACGCGACGATCCACATCTGGATTTGTCATTAAAATGGGATCAGGAGCAGTTAGTTGGTCGGCAAAGAAGCAATTGACGGTGGCAGACTCCTCAACAGAGGCAGAGTATGTCTCCGCATCGAGCGCTGGAAGGGACATCATCTGGATGCGCACACTCCTGAAGGAACTTGGTCACGACGTCTCTACTCCCTCACCACTCATGGTCGACAACCAATCCGCACTCAAGGTTCTCCGGAACCCAGAACTCCACAGCCGAATGAAGCACATCGATATAAAGATGCATTGGATTCGGGATGCTATCAAGTGAGGCGACATTACTGTTCACTTTTTATCTACTACCGATATGATCGCCGATATATTTACTAAACCTTTACCCAAACCTGCCGTTGAACGTCATCGACTCACTCTTGGACTCGAGTAAATACAGAGACATTACATTGAGGGGGTGTGTTGGAAGACAATGCTCATGTCAACTCTATCTCTACAAAGAATACCTCTATTTCGAACGTTTTACTTATCTTCTATTGTTCTACAGAGAACAACAACCACCTTGTATTATTCCCATTATACTCGCACTTATTGTTCTCTTATCTCCACCTTATCTCTATTCACTGCTATTGTTCTCTACTTATGGAACGTCTATTGTTCTTTCTTATTGTTCCGCATATAGGTTATCTATTGTTCTCCACAGTATATAGTCCACACTGTAAGTGGGTGAGTCCCCATCGAACTCTCCCCACTTACAGGTGCGTGCCTTGTATACCCTACTTACTTTCAATCTAACATTGAACTCTCCCCACTTACAGTGGGTCATACTTGCATCGTTCTACAAATAGGACAGCACAGGGTTCTCCCCAACCTGCCCGAATGCAATCCATGGCGATCTGCTTCTGGCGGCGACCTCGGTTGAAGAGGGAAGACTTGCAATGGAGCGCCTCTTTCACATTTTCGCTCCCCCACCCATCGATGATCTTCCGAGCTGGATCGTCTGCAGGTCGTCGTTCCCCGTTGGCTGAGAACTGAAGCAGCACCCAACATAGGAGATAGAAGAACGCCTCCAGGTTGTCGAGATAGTCGTGGGCCGGCGGCGTATCGCTGGTCAGGTCGGTCAAATAGTCAAGGGTGCTACATGATTGAAAAAAGCGTGACCCCTTGCTCGATTGTCAGTTGACGTGTTCTCGAGAAGGCAACGTATAGAGCGTACCATTCTTGCTTCTTTGGCAATTTCCCTCAGATTTTCGAAGTCAATGGCAACATTGAGGTCTATTAAGACGCCACGCCAGCCGACCCTAGCGTTCTCACGCCCGAGAAGGACGTTCCTATCATTGATATCACGGTGGAGAATACGAGCCTTCGCCGAAAGCTTGAGATGGCCTACGAAGTAAACAGCTCCATTAGTGAATCTAGAACCACCTCGTAAAGTGAGAGCTTACCTGCTATGGCATCGTAGAAAGCTGCTAGAAGCTGAAGAACGCTCTTGAAGTGCTGGAGGTGCTTCCCGTACGCCCTCATCATGATGCGCGATGCGATTCGGTTTCCGAAGTAGGGCGATGCCACGCAGACATTGCAGCGGTAGTTCGCCGTCTGACCACGGTCGGTCTCGTGGGAGACGTACTGAACGACTCCCTCAAACCCCAAAGCCTTGAGGAGGTAATCATACTCCGGCGTACGGCCCTCGGTGGTCCACGAGTCCTTCACAACATATTCATTGCCTGCATCGTCTCGTACCTGCCAGCATGTCGTAGCACGACCTCTAATGACGTGAACAGCGATAGGCTGGAGGTCGACGAGATCGTACGTGACTGGAACCCCAACACCTGGGACTGGCTTGTACCTGAGGAACCCACTGATTTTCCTGCCGGTGTTGGGGTCGAGTATCCACTGGATACTATCGTCGAAGCCGATGGTCTTCTCATTTCCGCTGCATAAGACTGCAATCAGGCGAATGAATACGGGGTATTGCTTGTGGATATTTATGGGTGGTGAGACTTGTGCGCCTGAGCGGTCGAAGTGGATAAGGCGGCAAGTATTCTCGCTAAGCAGGAGGCATCGAATAAACATGCGGTTGGGCTGGTGGGCAAGGAGCTGACTGTGAATGTGGAATATGCGGTTAGCGCTGACACAACTCGAGCAAATGGTAAAACAGACCGAGCATAAACGGAAAGCTGCTTAATGTGCGCGTCACGGCCTCCCATATCAACCTCGCGCTTCACGTCAAAGAAAGTGACTATATTCGAATAGCCAATTTCAGAGTCCTCTGGCTTCTCGAATGATGGACCGGTGGCTCCGACGACCAAGTCTGGAGAAGTGTAGTTGCTCTCCTTGTGCTGGAATCTGAGCTTGTGGGTGTCGGTGACTTCGCGTTCCACCCCAGGTGTACACTCCACGTTCACAAAGTCAGTGATTATGTTGCCGATGACTTTGAGCATTGGCTTGTAGATCTTCCACTCCTTAGACGGCCTTGCTGGAAGGATCCACCTTTTTTTGGTCGGGTCCCAGGCCCCGCCAGACATGCGGCCCGTCTTCGGGTCCTTCACGGCTCCAGCTCCTTTGGCCACCCAGTCGTTGATCTTGTTCTCAAGCTTCCTTGACAAAAGAAATTTCTTCCCCATAATGAAGCTGGGGTCAGCATCGAGGACAGGTCCAAGCTCAGCCAGAAGAGTGGTGCCTTGGGTTTTCAGGTCACGGTCGTCCGGGAAGTCCAGGGTCGTCATTGGCTTGGGAGGGGTGCGGTGGGGTTGTCCTCCTGCTTGAATGGTGAACGCCCTGAGCCCGGGTCGCGAGGCAGGATCAATGCCACTGATTGCCCTGCGCCGATGGTGAAAGGCGCTCATGGGCGAATCACCATCTCTCTCATCGTCCTGGGGCTCGGTAGTGCCTTCCATCGTGAGGGTAGGCGGCGGAACCGCAAGGGAGGAACGAAACTGTCGAAGTCCTGCTTGCTGAGGGTCTTGGCTGCTGGTGGCGATGAAGCTCGCACGGGTTGGGTCGCCTTCGAAGTCGTCGTCGTCGGGGCTGTTGGGGGTGATTGAAGGTCGTTGGAAAGGTGGGATGTAGAAGGGGCTAATTAAATGAAAGTCAGTTATTTGCCTCGTGAAAAGGTGTGAGTAAGGTAAATCACGCACTTGGATGGATCATTGAGGTCGTCCGTGTCGAACATTTCGACATCCGAGTGGCCTATGGAAGGATTGTCCGGATTACCAGCGCCACTGGAGGACGTTGTCGGCCATGGGACACGTTGGCTGCTCCCAGACATCATGTTAGCAGAGATAGTAGTGGTTGGAGAAAGAGAAAGAGAAGCCACACTCAAGGTCAACGATGCTGGCCTTTATACAATCGCACGCCTCCAATCCCTTTTGAGTATCTGCACGTGACGGCACCTGATGCTTCCGGATTGGCCACCTGGTCCTACTTATGTGCCGCTACCCGGTAGCCTTCACTTCAGAGCGACGGAGGCTCGCCCAAAGGTCATCGAAAACTGCGATGTGGTAAATACGCGCTCTCCGTCTTGAGTAGCTTCGCCCCTCAAGGTCCAATCCCTCCTCACGATCACCTGGACGATCTCGAATCGTTCTTCTTTGTCCTGCTGTACATGTTCCTCATGCACAAGCCGGACGGAAGTCGCGTTTCGAGCAAGGAGCTCGGCCCATCGATCTTGCTCTCGTGGGTCTGACGTCGGCAGTGCCAACACCAACAAATATGGACTATGGTCTTTTGGCTTACCGTTCCTTCACTAACAAATGAGCGGGATTGACGACGGAGAGGTGGTTGGTGATGCTCACCACGGTTCATTGGGTGGTCGGTCGGGTGCGACCTTCCCGATTCCATGCGCAGCGATGGTAGAGAAACGGATAGGCGCCTATCGAAGGCGGATAGCGTACTGGTACCCGAGCTCCTACGTTGGACGATGGGCCGCTATGCTTGCAATAACCGAAATATATTCCCTTCCATTTCCGAAGTCTCACTGTCTCCTATATCCTGCCCTTTAACGACATAGAAGGGACAAACCCCTTGGTAGGATCGTCTGAGTACAGTGTCTCTGGTGGCAGGCCAACCCCCCTAACCCCGCCACAGGAGGGAAAGGGGATGGCAGAGAGAACTACAGTCACCCGGTTGTTTAAGGGGACCTCGCGACAGCTTTGAGGCTGTGGTATTCTTCGTCGTCCTTGCGAGGTGTTCGCAGCGAACGTGGTTTGAATGTCCTGCAGGGGAGAATAATCTGTCAAGACAGCGGTACAATGGGGAGATGGAACAAAGAAAGGACGCGGTTGCTCTACACCCGTGCAACCTTTCCACGGAACGAAGGGTCATACGGAAGGAAAAAAGCTTTGTTCGGGAGGGGAGGGGTGGGTATGATACCCACTAGCAAAAGAACTGCGGACTCACTAACGACAGGGACGCTCCCTCTCTCCTTGTCCTCCAAGCCATCACAGCAGCAGGCCCGTATCGTCGGAACCTTGTTCCCAGTGCTTTGGGCAATAAACGAGAGCTCAGTGCGTGGGAGGTGCGGCCGGTGACGCGGCGGGGGAGAACATGCAGAGGGCCTGACGTCTAGTTCAGACACAGGCAGGCAGGACACGCCTCGCCATTCGAGGTGTCGTTCAAGGGTCCTTCAACCTCTGCGGATGAATGTTTGCGGCCCTGGCTGAGCTGTATCGTGTCCACGTTGTAGAGGCTCATCTGACGGGGTATGAGGAGATGAGATATCAGTGAGGCTACGCGCGTGCGACGCGAACGGTGGTAGTGGTGGAACAGGCGGAAAAAGGCTGCATTGAATTGGCAGCAAAGCGCTGGTGCCGGGCGTCTGATCCCCAATTGGGGCTGTGCCTCTTTGTGGGTCAGCCACGGTTGCGTCTTCTTCTTGCGTTGCTCCTTCTCCCTTCCAAGCCTATCCTCTCGCGATCGACTATCGTGACCGGCTCATCTTCACTCACCACCCTCCCTTCTTGCCACTGCGGTACACTTTACCTTTCGACCCCAGCGCTCGTTTGAGTTGATGAGAAGTCGACGGCGTCCTAAGCTCATGTCGAGCCAACGGACCTTGGTGTCCCAGGTTTCGGTAACTGGCAATTCCTAAGGAAGGCCCTCCGTTCGACCTGGAAGAAATGTGAGCACCCCCGTTAAAGATAGGCCGACACAGAGCGCTATGTGGCAGCACTGGACAGTCTTTTGTGAAAATCTTCTGCTATTCGACACCCGCCATTGGACCCTGTTTGGCCACATGCACCACAAGCCCAACAAGACTGTGATCCTACGCCGAATGGACACATTCTTCGGTTCATCTTGACCCACCGCCCAGTCTCTGGCCTCGGAACCAAGAATCAAGGTGAAGAGAAACGCGCCAACAATGAGATATCGATAGGCGGAACTTCATATCCATAGACTGTAGGGTAGCAGAAGCATTGGGCTTTAGAGCATGACCTAAGGTTGCTGAAGGTACGTTTCTCTCGCTCTATGTCTCATTTTGGCGAAGTTCTTCATTGTTCTTGCTTCCACTTTATCTCGTCGCATCTGTCGCCTTCTTTCGCAGCCCTTTTCAATTCCCTATCGTTCGTAACTCGCCCCATCCTCCCCCTATCTATGCCACCCAGCCTGTTTCGTCTCGTCCCTTTATCTCCGTCCATCATACTGACGGCGCTACTCCAGGGTTGGCTTCCTCGGATCAATGCATATGGATGAACGCGGGATTTTCATCTAGACACAGATATCTCGTCCATGTCGGGTGGAACCTAATAACCACCCCGGTCCAAGGCCTCACCCCAGGTGTAGCGAGTAGCAGCTGCTTTAATTACCCGATTGACGCAGAGAGGAGATGGGAACTGAAGATATGCGCAGACTTTTCCAATTGCCGCAGTGGAGAAAGCTCCTCCTTGGGTTTCTACGCCAGCGTTCCCCAGCGCCAGCGTTGGCCCCGTTCACAATAGTAACGACTATCCTGCACATTGCTGGTTTGTGTTTGTCGTCTCTACCTTTCTCCACAATCAATTTGCCCGGGCTGTGCGCCGTGTTTCCTGCCACTCGTGTTATCGGTTCCACCCCGCCTGCGCCCTCCAATTAACGTGGCACATGTATTGCTACCTGCTGAGCTACCCTACTGACACCTTCTTGGACTCTGCAGGCTGGAGTTCAGCGAGTTACTCGGGGGGTTGGGTAGATTGTGCTGCTTCCCTCTCCCGCTTTGTCTCTGTAACCCGACGTCTGAGGATGAGCTATCATTCTCAAAGACGGACAGTTGACTCACTCTCCGACGCAAGGCCCTTCAAGAACAAGGCAACCAATTGGCGAGAAAGTTCAGGTAGCCTTTCATAACTATCAAATATTTCCTCCAGGGTCCTCACCGCTCTGTCCAGGGCTCTCCCGTTTGTTTTTCTATGGCCTCCGAGGGTCGAGGCTTCATAGTTGAGGAGAGCCACTTGGTACGTGGCGATCGTGACCGCAATGTCTTCGAAGGAAAAGGGAGGATCCCCTGTTGCAGAAGAAGACGGAGGGTGGTCTTCTGCCTCCTCACTTGACCCGGGAAGATTAGGTAGGGTAAGTGTTAACGGAGACAGAGCGCAGGGCTGTGGGTCGATCATCGCCATGGTTGGAGTCTCCGGCCTAGACGTTTCAATCCAGGAAAAAACAAGTCAGTCCGTGAATGTCAAGCGACGAAGTGCCCGATTGAAAGTCAGGAGACCCGGCACCCCCAACTCTTGTGACACTCACGAAGGATTCTGCGAGCCAGCAGTGCTCTCCATATCCTCCGTATTATGCGAAGGGAACGCGAGTGATCGACTGGTGATCGGGGACCCTGAGGGCAATGAGGGAGAGACGCAACACACGAATAGGTATGTACACTGCTGGTGGAATGGCGTGCGCAGCAGCGGACACTGAGCAAAGGGGTGTTGGTGGGTGAGATGGGTGGTGATTGCAGAGGGGATAAAGCGTGTTCGCACAGCCAGGGGATCATCCGCACAGGAGTGCGTTACCCAAGCATCGGGGCCGGCGTTCGCGAATGGGGTTTGCCATAGAAGGACCGATGCCGAACAAAAAGGCTGTGAGGTTTGAGGTAATTGGGAGTAGGTTTAATATCATCTCCAATAAGCTGTGTACGGCGTGATAGTAGACACGGGCAATTCGTTCAAAGGGCGACGCAGCGCCACGGTGAGCCATTCAATGACCACTACATCCATCTCCAGTTGCGATCTCGTATCGAAGACCCAAGGTATCTTAATTGCCCCAGTTTCATCTCGTTGGGGCTGTCCAAGAGCGGGCGCTTATTTTACTCTGGGCCCGCGCCGTGATCAGATAGCTGTGTGACGTGACATGGTCCCGTGGGTATAGAGTGGCCGATGCCAGTGCAAATGCTGCTGCGGCTCTCTCTTGACGCCGTCCCATTATCATCCGCTACCCCATTGACACCCGTTCGCACCCCGATGCTGCTTGGACATGGAGCATGCGACGATGTGTGAAACGGAGTCGGATGCCTCCAGCTACCAAGCGCCCGGGGATGGTACTGGCGTGACATGTACGTATGGGAAGTTCGAAGTTCTGTTAAAGAGGGTGCTGACGCTGGCTTTCAAATTGGACTCTCCTCGCCGCAGATAACATTTATAATGCGCCAGTAAATCACATAGGGCAGTCACTTAACGCTAACCTTGGGGTGAACCACGGTGAGTGTCGGGTTACCCTGCCCGCCCGTCACCCTCCTTATAAGACTCACCTGATTTGTTCCTTACTCAGGCTCCATACAGCAAAAGAACCAGAGCGTGCCACCAACTCTCTCGGCTGAAGTGACTAGTGATGACCTCTTGCCCCGCCCATTCCCCATACCACCAGTTGGCAAGTATGGTCTACATGACAGTAATCTCTAGCTGACCACATGTCATTAGACCTCTTCTCACTTTTGAACCCCATTCTTGACGCCTCACATACCCGGAATCTCAAGTTCTCGCCGCCCAATTCTAGATGCTTCCCAGGGACCAGGAAAGTCGTCATCGAGATGGTTCTCTCCTGGGCAGGTCGCAGCCTCAGTCCTACCAGCCCACATATTATGTGGATCTACGGATACGCAGGATGTGGCAAATCTGCAATTGCACAGGAGGTCGCAAAACGCTTCGCTGAGCATAACTGTTTGGCAGCAAGTTTCTTTTTCTTTCGAGGTTCGCAAGATAGGAGCAGGGTTGCACGTTTCGCTGGCACCATCGTCAGCCAGATCGCTGCTGCATTACCAGCAGCAGTACCGATCATTGAAGCGGCGGTTAGAGGGAACCCCGGTCTCCTCAGCATCGGCACCACCTCGCTGAGTAGCCAATTCGAGTCCTTGGTTTATCGACCTACACTCTCCTTGCATTGGGACCTGTCTCCCGATGCAGCTCACAAACCGCCCTTCATAATCGTTCTCGATGGCCTGGATGAGTGTGAGGACTACGAGGAGGTTGCCACATTCATCGAAGATATGATCACATTTTTCGACCAGCACCCGCTGATTCCACTGCGATTCCTCATCACGAGCCGAGTTGGGGAGCACATACGCCGCGAGCTTCACTCGTCAGCCCAAGTCACCTTGCTCAACCTCGTTCAGCACACATCCGATGAGGATATCTCGGCGGCCCTCGACGTCTCATTCGCGAAGGAGAAGCATAGTCGGGTTCTGGAATCTGACGAAACCTGGCCAGACTCAGATGACAAACAGAGGCTGGTCCGACACATTGGAGGCTCCTTTATCGTCATGACCACCATCCTCAGGGCCCTCTTCGACCGAACTGACCAAGATGGACTCACCCCGACGGAACGCCTTCCTCTCCTCCTCCGGACAAGGCTGGACTTCGACGGACTGTACAAGGAAATTCTGGCAGGCTGTCAGCATCTTCCCTACTTTTTCGACATCATCAGCATGCTTGCCCGAGGCTACCGAGCCTTCTCCATATCTGAGCTCGCCGAGCTTCTGGAAACCCGCCCAATGAACATCGTTCACGTACTCGTCAGGTTGCATGCAGTTATGCATGTTCCCGACGATGACCGGACCCCGATCGCATTCTGGCACACTTCCCTCGGAGACTTTCTGCGTTCACCAATCAGCGGGGGGTCGTTTTTCACCACCCACCAAGCCTTGGCGATTGGGTGTGTTTCATTGCTCGCCGCTCGGTCGGTTCAGTCTGCCGCATACGAATATTCCCAACGCTTTGCTATGAACCACCTGGTGGCCTTTGTGGAAGGATTAGACGAACCCGAGCACGCCCATAAAACCTTGGGTCGGATCGCTTCGCATTTGAATCAGCCTCTATTCGAGTGGCGTAAGTAGACCATTCCATCATCGTCAAGCTCAAACATCTCTTTCTAACATACCTATAGGTGGGCCGGCTTGCCGATCTGCACTCGAAGTTGCAAGCCGTTCTCAGGACTGGAACCTTGTCCGTGCCCTTGGGGATGCAGGTGTCGAAGTGAATGCTCATTTTCATGGTGAGGCCGTAGTTTGAATATTTTAACTAAAGCTGATAGCTGTCGCTGGTATGGTGTAGGCACAGAAAATGGCATCGTCGCCCCACTCCATGCGGCATGCCATTACGAAGGGATGGACGCGGTCACTTCGTTGTTAAAGAACGGGGCGAACCCTAACATTCCAGGTACGCAAAACGCGCTCCCTCACAAGACGATATTATCCTAGCATACTCTCCTTTTATCCCCAGCCCCAGCGGTGAAAAATCGTCAGTGTTCCTCTCTGTTAGTAGTCCTAGACTGGGCACTCAGTCGACTTTCGTTACACAGCTGGGATATGGGGTCGCTATTCGTTACCTCTGATTTTCGCTGCAGATCGAGGAGATGCCGATCTTGTCAAGCAACTACTCGAATGCGGCGCCGATCCGAACCTACGAGGTGAAGCTGTTTGATTCCGAGTAAGCCAACTCCGTCACCGATATCCATTTGTTCGACCTAGGTGGCATATATGGCACTGCCATCCGAGCTGCATGTTTACGTGACTCACTCGGGACAATAAACTTGCTCCTCAAGCAGGGAGCGGACCCCAGTTTGAGAGGTACGTTCAAGATTTATGGCCCTCGCTTGGAACCTCAAAGACTCTGTTTACAGGAGGCGACGACGATAGTTCGGCCCTTCATACAGCCTGCTTAATGGGCGACGATGTTTTGGTTCTGAAATTCCTGGAGTACAGTGCAAACCCCAACATAACAGGTGAGAAGAGAAAGATTCCACGAAGTAGCCGAGACAAAAATTGGTCGCGCTGTTGTAGATGAATATGGCGACACTCCCCTTCACAATGCGTGTTCCCGAGGCCATGTCAAGACAGCCGAGTACCTCCTCGACTTTAACGCCCTCCTGGAAGCACAGAGTGAGTTGAATCCATCTACCTCGCCCAATCGCTGACCCCTGCCTCCAGATGAACGAGGGAACACCGCCCTGCACGATGCGTGCACGGGCGGGCATGCCAACGTCGTAAAATGCCTCCTTCAATCCAACGCCGACCCATGCGCTAGAAGTCGGACTGTCTCTCCATTTCCAGGGGTTATTCTCATGAAAGCTCTAGATCTGCTAGGGGACACCCCCCTCCATCATGCGTGCCGGCGTGGGGATGTCCAATTGGTTAAAGACTGTCTCTCGAAACTCGACGGCAACCCTAGTGTGATAAGTGTGTCCAACCTTCTTAACACGTTGGCGACTCGGCTAACAGTATAGAAGACAAACATGGAAGCACTCCCCTTCACGACGCGTGCTACTACGGGCATGTTGAGGTTGCAGAGTGTCTACTCCGACTCAAGATTGACCCCAACATACGAAGTGCGTTGACCCTCACGAGCTACGACACTGACACTTACTCAACTACGCCGTAGACAGCGACGGCAGAACCGCCCTTGATGTTGGGCGGGAGGAGATGGGCGAAGAGTCGACTATTGTGCAGATGTTCTATAGGCAGAACATTGTGGAATGAGGCTGATCCGTTCACCTACATGTGCATGGCACCCGTGATGTCAAGCTCACGGCGGCCTATGCGGCGCCTGCATACCCATCTTAATGCAATGCCAGCATTTAGGCGGCTGTGGGTCTCTCCTCGGCCTCATTTCGGTGATGAGATATTCAAGGGAGACAGGATGAGAGAGAAGCGGAGAGGGATGACGCGTGGATGGTAGGACAGTCGAGCTTGGAGGAACAAACATTTGGGGAATGGATGGCGCAGTAGGTAGTAGGAGGAACATTCCCGTCATCCCTACCCCATCACCAACCGCATCGTGAGCAACCTCTGTATGGCCACCGGGGATGTGTCATATCGAGGTCGTCGGAAGAGTGGGTTGCGTTCGTCTTTTGAGACCTGAGGGTGACGAAAACTTAGCAGGTATACCGAGCCGAGGCGCGTCAGCGAAGGGAGGTTTGCTGTCCCCGGATTATCGGTTGAAAGCTGCAGTATTTCTCCTTTTCCCGACCTCCTGTGTTTCTCCATGCGCCGTACCTGTGCCCGGGCCTCGCCGACACAATCCGGGTCCGCACCTGTCCCTTTCTCCCCCGGACTGCGCTCTGTGCTGTTTGATTGTTTGATTGTTTCCTTGGTCGCCTTCATTCAAGGAATACAAAGCTCACCATACTGGTTCTCGTTCCGACTTCTATTCTGGATACGTATTCGGACTGCTATTATGCGTGATAGTTGCCCGATGACTCTCTGAACGTCGTACTTACGTCAGGCTCCAGCAGCCAAGGAGATCCATACCATCTTTTTGTCTCCTGCACTTCCCTGACTCCCTACGTTCTCCACCCACAGTTTATTCGTAATACCTATTTTAATATTTCTCCTTCCATGTTCGCTTGGCGTAGTTATGTCCATGGTGCGAGGGGTGGCGGGCCCAAGCAGGATCAGGAAGCCAAGTTCCATCGGCGGTCAACTATGGGCGGTGATGGGCGCTTAATTCCAGCTGCCTCGGGAAGGCTTGCGCGGGAAGGCGGTGCTTAGACACGTGGTTCATTGGCTGTCAACTTACGTTTGCTTTGCTGTTGTATTCCATCGTCGCTGCGTCCTCGAGGCCTTACCTGTCAACCACTCCTCCCCTTAGCCCGAACCCCGTGGATAGGACCACCATGGACGACCCCATGGACGTTGATGAAGAGTTCTCGGTCGAAGAATCCGTCAACCCTCACCATTTACCGTCAGATCGACCAAATATTATGCGTACGTCCCAAACTCAGCAAATTCAGCTCCAGCCTTATGTCTCGACAGACAACCATTACTACCATGCCCCGGTTCACTACATCGGGCAAGCCCAGAACACGAGTTTTGGCGGGAACTATGGTACGTGGCGGGTGTCTTACCCCCTAGTCATCACTATCTTACCATGATCGATCATCATCCACCCCCCAGGCTTCATAGCCCAAACAAGTCATAATTCCACTCATCGTTTCCAGCCCGTTGTGCTTGACAGGAGCATTCTTCAACGCTCAATCCAACAACCCCTGCTCAGCCACAACTTCCTATCCGCTCTCAACCCCATCCTTGACGCCTCGCACACACGGAATCTCAAAGTCTCACCGCCACACTCGAGATGCCTCCCCGGAACAAGGGAAAAGGTCATCTCAATGATATTCACCTGGGCCACCATAGAGTTAAGCGAGAGCGATCCTCACATCCTTTGGATTTACGCCTACGCGGGCTGCGGAAAGTCGGCGATCTCTCAAGCAATAGCCGAGCAGCTGGCCGGGGAAGGTCGTTTGGCTGCGAGCTTCTTCTTCTTTCGGAGCTCGGGAGATAGGAGCAGGTTGACAAGATTTGTTACCACCCTCGCCTGTCAACTTGCACATGCAATTCCCGCCACGGCAAGCATCATTCAGGACGCCATCCGGAGGGACCCTAGACTACTCTCCCCGACGACTACCTCGCTCAGTAACCAGTTTGAACGCCTCGTCTGCCAGCCGATCAAGGCCGTCGCTGCCTCTCTCAAAAATGGTCCCCTGACCATCGTCCTCGACGGCGTCGACGAATGCGAAGATCGCCAGGAAGTCTCATTCTTCATCAAGCACATGATCAACTACTTTGACAAGGATCGATCTACCCCATTACGATTCGTTATTGCTAGTCGGGTCGAAGACCATCTCCATCAGGAGCTTCACGCGTCTCTTCAAGTTCGCCTCCTCGACCTCGTCAGCCACACATCCGATGCAGATATAGAGGCTGCCCTCGACGCGTCGCTAGCGAGGGAGAAGCAGAACAATGCGATGGTGTACGATGACAATTGGTTGAGCTCGGAGAACAAGCAAAGGCTCGTCAAGCATATCGGCGGGTCGTATATCTTCATGTCGACCATCCTCAACGAGATTTTCAAGCCGCCAATTCGTAACGGACTTGCCCCGATGGACCGGCTCACTCCCATCCTCAGCGCATCCCCTGATTTTGACGGGCTTTATATGAGCCTGTTGCAGCCGCTACGACGCCTCCCCCATTTCCTCGACATTATCGGTACTATAGCACTAGCGCGAGAAGCAATATCCATAGCTCAAATCGCGGAGCTGTTGGAGGTACGGACGGTCGACATCGTCACCATCCTTGTCAACCTGGATTCTATAATACAGTTCCCGGGCGACGACCGATCCCCAGTTACCTTCTGGCACACGTCACTCCGCGACTTCCTCACCTCAGAAGAACGGGCAGGACCTTTCTTCACCGCTCCAGAGTTCCATCGGCGCCTCGCATATAGGTGCATCGCATTGGCGCAGGGTTCCTCCCCCTCTCAATGCTACGAATACTCCCGACACTTTGCCATGGAACACCTCGTCAAGTTTGTCAATTCGGTCGACGACAATACGGACCCATTCGGTGGAGAAGGCGATCATATTATGCGTCTCTTGGAGAAACCGGTATTTAAGAGGATACCCTGGGCCCTTGAGTCCGGACTCGAAGTAGCCTGTAGGATGGGGGAATGGAAAGTTGTCAGGGCTTTAGTCGATGCGAATATTGATCTGAATGCCAAATTCCAATGTGCGTCCTGATAGTCCGATGCTCAGCGTTAATTCTTACGGCAATTTGGTGTAGGGCTCGACGACGAAGATTGGTGCATATATGCTCTCCACGCCGCGTGCTACGCCGAAAAGATTGACATGGTAATGCACATGCTGGATAAGGGCGCTGACCCGAACGTTGTTGGTCAGTACCCCGCGTATATCAGGGAATGCTCTATCCTAATTCGTCGAATCTACCAAATTTGGCAGATAAGGAGCTCAGCTTCTGTAGGCCTTCCAGCACTGCTACTTTAATCGTTCTCTCACAACGCTTACCACAGGTTATTGCTGGTCTATCTATGGAGTGGCTCTTATTTGGGCTGTTCGCACAGGACATGACGATGTAGTTTACAAGTTACTCGCGTGCGGCGCAGACCCAGACCTGCATGGTGAGCCTAATACGGTTACCTTCAATTGTCAGCCCACAATTTAAGAGGATCTCTTCTAGCTGGTTCATCAACAGCCCTTCATTTCTGCATCATTCAAAACAGGTTTGAGTTGGCTTGTCTCCTGCTGGAGCACAACGCCAACCCCGACCTACGTGGTGAGTGACCACCTTTTGGTGAAAGGCTTGGCTTGACGATGCTCGTGACTTTGTAGATCCCAACGGGAAGACTCCCCTCTCCCTTGCATGTGAAGATGGCCAGGCGGAATACGTCGAGCTCCTGCTGAGATGCAATGCCGACACCAGCATAAAAAGTGCGTCTAGTGTCCTTGGGTATCTTCACGTTTGTTCAAGGGTACCCTGTAGATAACAATCACCAAACACCTCTCTCGGTTGCGAGAGAATCGAAGGAACCGAGCGCGGACCTCATCATCGACATGCTCCTCCAGGTGGGCGCCAAGGAATGAGGAAGTGTTACTATCTTCGTTGGAGTTGCTACAATTAATAATCACGGACACCCGTTTTGGTTCCCAGCTACGATGGAAGTTCCCTCGTACACCACCAAAATCATTTCGGAATTCCCTCCAGAGGAGTGGACCGCGAGGGTTGGCTGTGGGGTTGAACATGTGCCCGTTATAGGTGGGTGTTGGGGCTTGGGCGTCGGCTATACATGAGAAGAGACGGATTGCTTGCGGCTTGAGAGCGGATACTCAGGCACGGGTTTTTGCGGGTCGTTTGGCTAACGGTCATGTTGCTAATGTCCTCCACACTAATTCTCGGTCCTAATCTTCGGCAACCATCCCTCACGGGCGTGTCGGTGGAATCACACCAGAACCCGGACCAGAAGTACTAGAAACGCCTCGAGCGAGGATTGAGGGGGTCGAGCTACTTGATTGGACGAAGTGCAGATACACGGGAGCGAAAGGGAGAATTCGCACGCATGTACCTGCGGTCGGCATTTTCCTCTCGCTCGTCGAACATCGTCTGACCTTCTCAGAACCGAAATATCCCCAAGCTCCCCCACCCCATCCTGTTGGCGGCGCGATACTTGGTCCTGGGCTCTCGGTCAGTTTGGCCTCGAGGGTAGGTGAGCGGGCGATAAAGAAGTACAGGAAAGACGAGAGACGTAAAAATTGATACGGGGTGTCCCTATTGGGCAGAAAAGTCAGTCGGCGAGGAGGAAGTAATGAGGGGGTCACAGGAGAGCGGCGAGCGACATCCCGAGCACGGGGACGTGGGGGAGAAGGGGATGGCAGTGCGGTGTCTTGGCGCTCAGGAAGTGTACTCGAGTATGGACAGACGAAACAGCAAGGATGTGGTGGTGAGGGTGGAGTGACTCAGGGAAGGATTCATATGAGTAGGTCTGGTGACTAGATTCAGATGGGGGGACCGAGATAGAATGACCAAGGCGATGGTCTGTGGATAGAAGCAGGATGATAGCCACGCAGAATGGCGTTGAACGGATAGAAGGGGGCGTGAAGGGTCGGCTGCCGTAATTGAGGTGGCGTGGGTGTCACAGGAATGTCCCCCATGCTCTGAAGCGCCCGTTGGTGAGAGGGGAACGAATCCGCTGACCCGTCGCTGCTCAGAGCCCTATGGGGGCTGGTACAGTGAGGGTACCTAAGAGGTGGACAAGAGAGACAGAGGTGTTTGAAATATCGGCAAACTGCTCGGCGATGATAGCAGGAAGCACAGCCACAGGCAGGGCGATAGCCGAAGGCCGATATTCGATAGGTCTTCACTCTCAACTACAATCCTCTCGCCTTCAAGTTCCTTCCTGGCGTACACAACTATTGATACCTCCCGTTTCGACTATTCTTTCTCCACGGTGGACTCTAGTTGCACCATCGTCTCATTAGCAGTGACATGCTTGTCGCGCCCGCATCGTCGAGTTCCTAGCCTCTCAACGGTCCCGCAGTAACCTCATGCCAACGCGACTCGGTTCCACGACCTTACATCCCGCCCACTCTGAAGAATCCTCGGAGCGCCCGACGCGGCGAACGTGGCGACCATTCGAATTCGACCCCATTTGGATCCAGCCAAGTCTGGGTTATACCTTGACCGCGCTCGCTGAGGCGGTCGTAGGAGACCTTCCCCTCGCTGCCCTCCTTCCCGGGCCCGTCACCATGTTCACAACAACGCTGGGTTCCACAAAACCGCCGTGAATGGAGATGATCTTCTTCACCCTCGACGTCGACACAATCAGCTCACGCCCTTTCAAACTGGGAACAAGAGAGTGGGATGGAGAGCTAGGAGGAAGTGCGGCACCGAGGGCCTTTGGTCCCACTCCGCCGAATCGAGTTGGGATAATGTACTGGGGTGGAGTAGGAACATGAGCCCGGAACACGGAAGGTACATTTCCCTTGCTTTAGACCACCTTTTCCTCCTCCTTTTTGCAATCCATTCATTCCCCCTTCCCTCTCGTAGAGCGCCTCTTTTCTTCCACTTGCATGTGTTCATAGCTGAGCATGTATCATCGTCTACCCTTCTATCCACTTCAATACAACCTACTAACAGCCCCCTTGCAGGTCATGGAACTCTGTAGCTCCCTCCTTTGGAATCCTACCTCTACGGACTCGTTGGGTGAAAGCGGACCACGACGTCAACCTGAAGCCTCCGAAGTCTATGAGCATCAGCTGGCTCCGTCGGGCCGTTTCAACATACCCCCAGCGCCTTCCTACCTCCTGCCTCCTGCCTCCTGTCTATCACCCACCCTCTACTACCCAAAACATCAAGGACGCTCTCCCCGTTCCCCAAGCGCCGAGGCGACTCGATGGAATGACTTGACCGTCGAGGAGCGCCTTGGGTTGAGCGAGGGGTAGGTGCTGGCCGTTCTCGCCCGGGACCTCCCCCCCTTTTCAAAGTCCCTGCCGTCGCACTATGAGAATAAACCCGCTTCCTCGATTCCCCGCCACCCGCCTATCGGTCACACCACCTCATTCCAAACGAGTATACGTCTCCCTGCTGCACGGGACCCGGGTGAAGCTCAGCGGAGGGCTTAGGGTGGATGGGCCTTGGGTTCCTATGTTCCACCCGTTTGGCCTCATCGCCTTGGTCGCTGTACGAAAGGCGGTATTTCATGTTCGTGTGAGGTCTCGACGGGGAGTTGACAGCCCAGTGTCGCCGAAGAGCTTTGGCCCTCGGGTCCATGGAGTGTGGGGTAAAGCACGATTTTCGACGTACTTCACCATATCTGTGCAACTCGTGGTTGCACAGAGCGGTCAAGGGAGGACGATGATTCGTTGACGAGGTAGAAGGGGCACCGAGGAAGTGTTGCTTGGGCTGTGCCTGTGGTGTCTCTGCTCCCCGCTTTTCGCTCTTCCCTTACTCATTCAGTACCCACTCCGATTATTCCGTACTCCTTCCTACTGTTTTCATGCCATTCCTTCTTCAATCCTCTTTCCCCTCTGTTCTGGTCATAAAGCCGACTCGGTTTCACGAACCACCGCGAACCTTGAGCCACACCCTCGTATCTGTTTTTATCAACGTTCAAACGGCTTAAGCGCCTTTTCAATAGTCCCTTTCATTGACGAGCCCTTCTACCTTTGATCTCCCTCTCGCAATTTCTTTTAACGCTTTCACATGTTTACGTTCTTGTTTCTCAACCGTTTTTTTTTATCATCCTACTTCCCCTCTTCTAAAAGTACTCCCTTCCCCTCCGTTAAAGCCTAGGCACGGTTGTGGCCCGAGACCACGAGAGTGTGTGACCGTGTGCCATCCCAGCTCAGGTTCGTATCACGATCACCAACCGATCGACTGGCCTCATCCCCACCTTCCCCTCCGACTCTGCCACTGCGTGCGCTCCGGGACGGTGGGCTCATCTTCAGCTGCAGCCTGGCCGGCAAGGAGCCTATCGAGAATGGTCGTTGGAGTGAACGAAGGAGTGAAGCTGGCATGTTTCCGGGAGGGGGGGAGAGGCGTACGCGAGTGGGATTGCTGTAATGAGGAAGTTTCGATACCTGGGTAATCTGTTCCTCCTGTCTTGATAAATTGTCTCAGGCAGGAATGCGAATTGCCAAGCGATAACGCGATGACGCCTGACTATTTATGCTTACAGCACTCTTTTCTATTTGGAATCGAAGCTCCAGAGGTTCGTCATCCATCCCTGGTCGACGGTGTCAAGTAGGACTTGATGCCAGAAGAGGGGAGAATGTTCATTTTGGTGCGCCTTCCTTCCCAGCCGTACAGCCTTATGGAGGTGTACTCCAGCAACACTATATTGAACACGGTGTCTACACAGCTTCATTCCTCATTCCTGTGCACCACGTCTTTCAGAAGTACCTACACCCGAACGCGGGCGCCTATTTGCTAACTTCCCCATCGATGTCCGATCGGCAAGGTCTTCGAATCCACCACGTGCGTCCCCAATTTTCCGCACTGCTCCATGCTGTTGAGAGTGTCCCTCGCCATTTCCATTGTGCCACCATTTGCGTATCTGTTTATGACTAGACCTTCCCCTCGAATCTGTTATGAGCGATGCTGGATGCCAAAGCAGTGGGGAGGGAGCGATGGTACCGGGGCCGTCTTCAGGCCGCCGAACACGCAGTGTTGACAGAGGAAATGAGGGTCGAGGTGCGCCAATAGAACTCATCGTCATGAGGACCGGCTCAAGGAATCGCTTCAGGAAATGTGACCACTCTCAGGCACAGTTGGGCAGGCTCGCCAGCGGGTTTCAAGCAAACCCTTGGACGGAAATACGACGTTTCCCATATATTCGGCTCATGGCTCGCCATGGTCCTTTCGTGGCTGCTCTCGGTCAGGCTCCCTACATTGTACACACCGCTTTCACTCAACGTCTCCCTCCAGATCTCAGTCGCCGAGGGCGGAGATGAAGGTGGCCTCTCCAATAAGATCTCAGCCGAAGGAGAGGACACCATAGCACAGGGAGACCCAGGTAGAAGCGAGGTGGCGCCTCCAGAAAGCGAGGATTGTCGATGTACGTTGCTGGCCTCATTTAGTTTGGGGCCCTTTTGGACGAGCTCACCTGACATCACAGGCGACAATACACTGGATGCTGGGGGAGCACCGCAACGGACCCAGGCCTTCACACAGGGTGAACTCCGGCCAAACGCTGCAACTGAAGGGGTCCTTCCCCAGGCCCCAAACGGCAGCCAACCCAGCGCCGACGACACCACATCGACCACGGAAGGTGGACGACGGGCGCATAGTCAGGGTAAGTGCGAAGAACCCGGTTTCTCCACGAATCTTCCGGTCTCATCACCTCGGGCCATACTTCTCTATAGATGTCCCTCACAGTCTCTATACAGTGGGAGAGGCACACAATAGTGCCTTTGGGCCAAACTACGGTGAGTATCTGCAGACTGCCTCTCCCATTCCTTCGTGCCTCAGCAGCCCTCCTCATTGTCGTCCTTTCCAGGCACAATACATCAAAATCATACAACAATTCAGCACACGGAAAGATTAGGTCTGTTATTCAATCTGAAGAGCCGAGTGGCGGTCTCATGTTGTGCCATCTAGACCTCCCGTCCCTTCTCAAGCCTATTCTCGACGCATCTCACACACGGAATCTCCAAATCTCGCCACCGAATTCGAGATGTCTCCCCAAAACGAGAGTGGAAGTCATAGGGATGGTCCTCTCTTGGGCGCGTGCCGGGATACGTGAAGATGACCGTCATGTTATGTGGATATACGGATACGCCGGGTGCGGCAAGTCGGCTATCTCCCTAGCTGTCGCTGAACAGCTTGCCCAGGACAGGTGTTTAGCGACAAGCTTTTTCTTCTTCCGGGGCTCAGGCGACAGAAGCAGGATCGGGAGGCTCATCAGTACCATAGCCAGTCAGACCGCCGCCTCTGTCCCACAAGCAACCCCTCTCATTGAGGCAGCCATTCGAGCCAATCCCGCCCTGCTCTCAACGTCCACATCCTCACCGAGCGCCCAATTCGAGTTTCTCGTTTTTCGGCCGATTGCCACCATTGCCGACTCCCTTCCCCACGGCCCGTTAATTGTCGTGCTTGACGGCGTAGACGAGTGTGAAGACAAGGAAGAGGTTACCTCATTCATCAAGAGCGCGATCAGCCTCTTCACCGAGAATCCCCTTGTCCCACTACGGTTCTTAATTGTCAGTCGAGTAGAAGACCGCATCCACCGGGAGCTCCACACATCACCCCAAGTTCAGCTTCTCAACCTTGTCAACTATACGTCGAATGCGGACATAAGAGCGGCCCTCGACGTCCGTATCTCTGAAGAAAGCCGTGGTCGTGTACTTGCTTGTGTCCCCTCGTGGCCGAGTGAGGACGAGAAGGACGACCTGGTTGAGCACATCGGTGGATCTTACATCTTCATGACCACGATTGTGAAGACCCTTTTTAGCCCCGCCGTCAACGATGGGCTCACCCCAATGGATAGGCTTCCTATGGTTCTAAGCATGGGACCTGATTTTGACGAGCTTTATTCAAGCCTGTTGAAACCGGTGCAACACTTCCCCCATTTCTCCGGCATTGTCAGCACCATAGCGCTTGCCTTTCAACCTCTTTCCATCTCCCAGATTGCGGAACTGCTAGATATCAAGCCTTTCAACGTCACCAACGTCCTCATCAACTTGCACGCCATTATACAAGTCCCAGGAGATGACCATTCCCCGGTAACCCTCTGGCATACGTCCCTTCGTGACTTTCTCACCTCAGAGGAGCGCGCGGGACCCTTTTATGCACCCACAGCACACCATCAACGGCTTGCCCACAGTGCACTTCGAATAGCGACTTCCCTCCAGCGATTGGAGTCCCGGGACTATTCGCGGCATTTTGCAATTCAGCACCTTACGGAAATTGTGAATGCAGACGACAACAGTATGGTCCTGTTTGAGTGGGAGGGGAAGTCCATCGTGCCTCTTCTGGAGCAACCTATATTCCGTGGTAAGGCAATACACCACTCCCCGTCGCCGAAGCTAATGCGTTCGTTAACAGGGCGCCAGACTGCACTTGAAGTCGCCTCCCGTGCTAAGGAATGGAGACTCGTCTGTGCCATCGTGAATGCGGGCGTCAATGTTAACACCCAATTCCAAGGTAGGCCTTCAGTCCTGAATTATATGAACAAAACTTGAATTGATTTGCGTATGGATGTGCGATCCACCACAGGTAGATTTTATGGGTCGGCCCTTCGCATCGGTATCCAGGCGGGCAGGGACCAGATTGCTCACATTCTGCTGGAACATGGGGCAGATCCCAATGTTAAAAGTGATTCCCTGCTGTGCAAAAACGTTCTTTGACTTAGCAATTGACACCGGAACTGCAGGCCCATTCGAGGCAACCCCACTTCATGAGGCATCTGGGCTGGGGCATGCCAAGGCCGCAGAATGCCTGTTGAAATTCAGAGCAGATCCAAACGCAAGAGGTGTGGTTACCCTCTTTTCACACTTGGATCTTCTCACAAATACACCCCGCACCGGAGATGTGACTGGGTGGACCCCCCTCCATTATGCGTGTTCCGAAGGGAAGCTCGAAACTGCGGAGCTCCTACTAAGCTATAATGCTGACCCCGCCATAAGAAGTGCGTCTGCCAACTCTTAACTCCCGATCTTTCCATCAACTCAAATATGTTCTACAGATAATGGGGGCAAAACCGCATTCCAAATTGCTTGCCGAGAGAGAAGGCACGGTGTGATTAGGATGCTGCGCCAAAAGGGAATCACAGAATGAGGCCTTCTGTCACTGTACCGTTCTCATTCCGACGCCATGTATTCAGTTCTAATGCACAACCAGGGGCTACCCTCGGCGCTCGTGACCTAGAGAGAGCATCGCCGCCTCGATTTTGATCATTCTCGCACCCGACCTCGAACGGAGGTGGCTTGTCAGACTGCGTTGTCCCCGGATTAATGATTGACATGCAAGTGAAACACTCGATGCCCAGAGACGCGCATCGGTACACATGCAGTGTCGAATCCGTATATCACATTTTACGATAACTATCAGGCGCCCAGCACCGCCTACCTGTCAGGGAGTTGATGAGAGGGAGAAGTCCGGGTCCAAGCAACAAGCAACCTCAATGTGTGAAGGTGAACCCATTGTTTGCTCCGAGACCTTTGTGGATTGTGTAAGGAAGCTCTGCGAGCATCCACCACCCCCGCATTTGTTCCGTTACTTAGAACCCACCCCACGACGGCGATAGGGTTGGCATTCAACAAGCATTTCAATGATCGTAGGGCGACATATCAAAGCGATGCTTTTCGAAAATCATGAGATCAGCGCGCTCTCGGGGAGTGACGGCCACTGTCCGTTTGATGTATCGCAAGGTGTGTAGAGTCGGACAGAGTATATAAGGTGCGTACAAACAGAGGGGGCTTCATAGATCCCCATACACTCCTTTCACAGACAGTAGTAGACCCTCGGGAGCAGGCTTTCGTTCTCTACTGAAAGGTCAGCCAAGCGCTCATTTCATACGCCATATGGAGCTGCTCTGTACTCACAACACGACAATTATCCCATCTAGATGCGATTCCACAGGATTATCGCCTCTGCCCTCCCCCTGCTGGCATCAGTTGCAAGTACTCTTGCCTGGGTCGGACATCTCGACACCGACGAGCTCGTGTCCCGCTACGCCGATTATAACAAAGAGCTCAGCAGTCGCGACAACAGCTTCGGTATCAACAACGAATGCGACCTCCGCTCTCTCACCGACTATGAACTCCGTTCTCTCACTGACCACCTCGACACCTACCTCGAAGCTCGGGCGAATGGAAACCCCTACCGCGTCAAGCAGCCAAAGCCAAAGCTTACTAAGAACAAGCAGAACGCGCGGAAGGACGGTGTCCGGAATAAAGTCAAGGCTAACCAAGCCAACAACGCGGTGAAGAAGAAGGATCTGCAAGAGAAGGCAAAGACCGAGCGAAAGTACGGCAAGCCCCGTTCAGCCAAGAACCAGCCACCCAACCAGCCCGGTTATCGCGCCGCTGGTCGTAAAATTCCTCATGGTAAAGCCGGTTCTCGTCTCCCCAAGCAACCCAAGACGCCCAAGCCGGCCATGAAGAAGGGCGACCCGAAGAGTGCGAAGTCGCAGGCTAGGCAGGCCGCGGCCAACCAGAGGCAGCGGGATAGGAAGGCTGCAGGTCGAGCTAATTTTGCCGATGCGAAGAAGAAGTACGGTAAAACGACCAACCTCCCCAATCGGAAGACGACCTTTGATACAAAGGCTGGTAAGTGCGGTTTCTTCTCATAATGAACGTTTACCTTACCTACCGTGGTCGTGTCCTAGGCAGCGTCAGTGGCAAGAACGTCCGAACGGCTGTCTTCAACTCACACCACTTCAGTGGGAATGTGGGTAACAAAGTGAGTTACTATTCTTCTCTGACTGTCACTTGACATTGAGCTCATCTCCTCCGAGCCTGCCCCAAAGGTCTTCAAGAACTACGAACAGGGGCCTCGCCACAAGAAGGCGAAGCCTATTGGAAATATGAAGGGACCAGGACACGAGTTCCCAGTCAACAACAAGAAGGGAGGGTACCAAGGAGGGGGCGATGTCGGAACCATGCGTGCTATTACACAGTCGAAGCCTAACGGTCAGTTTATCGAGGTTTTGGACATGCTTTGGAGACTCACGTTCGACGATAGGTCGCACAAAGTTTATGGGCGTCGTGTCCCATGACAGCTCACGGAAACCCAGTGATCCTGGTTACAACGATCATATCCAGGTGAAGGCGAAGCAGCACTAGGCCCGTATGACTGCTTTCGCAACTTACGACCAGAAGGCCTCTTTGGTTGACATATCGTTGAATCCTGTCCATATAATCGCGTCGAACAATTTGGTCGTCGCACCTCGGATATGTGGGAGCACCCTGATTCCGGTTAAGTACATGTGAACCACTTTCAGGTCTCCAGGATCCTCTTCGCATCAGCGCCTGGATGACCGCTCCGACGGCATTGACCTCATACTGAGGAGCTTTGATGCAGGACGTATGGTCCCCTTCCTTGAAGTGCAAGCCCACCGTGATCTCGTGAACTTGGTGGGACAAAAAGCGCGTAAAGTTGTCCTTGATCGCGCTGCCCGAGATAATTGACGCAATGAGCACCCCTCTAGCAAACCGCAACCCCTTCTCTAGAGAACTAGGGACCCTCTACGTCGTAGGATCGGCCTTGGATTTGATTGGTCTTTCACCGAACCCTGCTTCTATGCTCGGGCCCTGGATGGGGCCTCGGTGATGGTAATCTCGTCGTACTTCCCCAGTATCCGACCAGCTCGTCACCGGCTGCATGGCCTGCTGTGACTCCGCTGAGCGAAAGCGTTGGCTGGCCCTCCTAGGCTTGCCCTTTCGAAGTAGCAAGGGATGGCCCAGCTCCCCTTCGTGTTCGTTGTGTGCCATAGCCGCCTCTCTCTCTCTCCGCATCTTCCCCTTTGAAACCGCCATGCTCACCCGACGCAGGCGCCGCTCTGGACGACATTCGCTTACCCACACTGCATCCGCCGGCGCCTCCACAGAGAGAATAACGTCAAAGGGGGTCCCCGCCCGAGCGGCGGAAGGGGGAGAGAGTAAGTTCGAGTGGGGGTGGTGGAGGTGGAGATGATATGGCTCTGGGTTGTGGTAGTGGGTAGTTGAGGCATCATTCTTTCGGTCTTTCGTACGCCTTCGTTAAATACAACCCCTTTTCACACCCAATACAGCCTCAAACACCTATCTCTCCACCCTTAGCACCGGGGAGGTACACCTTCCGGTGCGAGAGCGTTGGACGGTCCGACCGAGCGTCTCGGTCAATAGGGAGACAAGGGCGGGTCGCGCATTCAGCGAAGGGCATTCGATATCACAAAGGCTCGTTAAGGCGACCTCGCTCACGTCGAATTGAGGAGGGAACCACACGCCATGGCGCCGTAGCATCCGGAGTAACCTCCCTATTGGTGACGCTTGCCCCGTTGCGCTCCCCATGGACGACACCTTGCCAGAGATAACCAGCGGTACGGCGTTCGTCAAGGAAGTTTGCATCCCCAGGGTATACTTTCATATCCGGTCTTGGAGACGTTTCTCGAGGTGGACGACGGTGGGTGGATATTGGCGCGCTCCGTTACAGGGCGTAGTAGGGAGCGGAGGAGGGATATGAACGAGCTCGGTGTAGATGGACGTGTGGGCATGTGGATAAAGCCAGGTGATCAGTCAATGCTGTATATCTTGGTTCTGTGGACGTGGGCGGGGCACCAGTGGATATGTCGAGTGCATGCAGGGAATGAAGGATTAGTGGGACGGGGATGGTGGATAAGATCCAGGTCGATGGTTAGGAGGACGATATGGCATGGTGGTCTGGGGGCGAAGAAAATTTGCGGGAGGGGTCGAGTGGGAGGCGAGGCCGTCAGAGCCATGTTGCCGTAAATAAAGTAGCATGCACGTCACGGTGACGTCGTCCCAGGCTTTTAAGCGCCGGGTGATAGGCGCCCCGCCCCGCACAAACCCGTTGAGATATCGCTATTCTGAGCCTCGGGGAGATGGCTTGAGAGGGGACATGGAGGTACGCCAGGGAAAGAGAAAGGTTTCGAGTCAGCCCTCTCCCTTTGCAAAGGCCGAAGCCACAGCCACAGGATCGGGCCGACGCCGATAGCGGCCAACGTTCGAAGCGCGTCGAGGTCGGGGCTTTCGCTCCTTGACCACAATCCTCCTTTCGCCCATCCCCACCTCGTTGCACGTTGTATCTGGATGACGATTACGACATCTCTCTCCAGCATTGATCCTCGGGTCTTCGCCCTCCCTGAGAGGAGAGTGACTGTCGTTCCGCGGCTCATTCATTATCCTTGAGCATATCCCAAAGGAACGTCGGCCCCTCCCCTCCTCGATCATCAAGGCCTCTGGGTCTATCTCATTCCGGAATGGGGTCGATCCCCGACCAATGCGACATACCTTAACGACCACTCGAGCATAGCCCAACGCTTCGTTGACACGCCCTAGGTGTAGCTCCTCGCCAAACTCATTCCGTCATCCCGGCTCTGCTGGCCCTCTCCACTTCACTAAAGAGATGTGTTGATTCGACCCCTTCGATGTTTGACAGCGGATGCCAATTGCTGCGCTTCCGTTCTCGGCGTACGATGCCTACGCCCGCTTCAACACCAAGACGAAGAAAGGGTAGCAAGCCGGGGTATCGCCATGGGAGTACCTTTCATACCTCGGTCGTGGAGAGCTGGGAACTCGGGCTGGGCGGGACCGAACACAGGAAAGCTCAAGGTGCGTTGTTACTGCCTTCCGGCCCCTTGTCGTCCAACCGTCCCTCCCCGCGCATTCATCTTTCTACTTCACACTCCTCTACAATGCTCCAGCTCACTTCCTTCATTCGATTCCCCCGCTCGTTTACGACACATCGTGCTATTTATCTTATCCACTCTCTGATTTCCCTTCTCACAGAGCTCTGAACACGACAAGTTCCACTCCCGAGGTCTACCTCCCACCTCCGTGATCGACAACCACACGACGCCGCCAACGTCTCTCTGCTACGCCTTTCGCAAGTGGCGGGTAACTCCATCGACTCAAGGAAAAGTCACCTGAACGCACCCACCTCTACCCCCCATCCATCCCCTCCCATGCGAGTCTGCGGTGCGGGGAGAGCCAGAGAGACCGTGTCGATGGGGATGTAACCTCCGTGCAGAGTACGTTATCTTTTCCACCTTTCGTCATTCTCTGGATTCTTCCTTATCTCTTTTGCCTAGACACAAAACTTCCATTTGGCCCCTTCACAAGACCCTTCGTATCTCGTTATAGTCTATATTTACTCCGTTCGTCCTTCATGCGACTTCATTCAGGTCTATCATCGGGGCTTCATTCACTTTTCTACTTAATTTTCTACCTCATTTTATGCCTTTCAGAAAGCACCGACGACCAAGATTGGGCCGGCTTCAGGGTCCGAACTTGGATTCCTTTACTTTCACACATTCCGACCCGGCGTCTGCAACCTGGTTTGTGGGCCGTCATTGACTCGGAAACCGTGGCGTCTCAGGCCTTTGACTCCCTTGAAGGCCGGTTCTCCAGAACGGACGCGTACCTCTCCAGCCCAGCCTCCATCGGCTTGCACATCGCACGCGCAAGCCTGACCTCCAGTTTGAACCTCTGCAACGCGTATGTCAGATAATGTTGTCATACCACCGGCATGCTGACGTCTGTCAGGCCTCGATGCAAAGGGTCAATTCAACTCACCTCGTTGTTGACAGCATCCATCCCCTTCTTGAGTTGCGCTTGGAAGCGGATGGAGTCGCTCCGGATCTATTGTTCATTACGGTCCCCGTCAGCATCTTCACCTTTGCTTCGAACATGCTGTACACCCAGCTGGATCGACCGAGGAAGACTTACGTTCTGCCAAATGTCTCCAAAGAGACCCAGCTTCTGGCAGATGAGGATGATATCGGGCTTCAGCCCAGCGAATTCGGTCTCGATGTACGCCAAGGCCGCTTGCGTCGCGTTGACCTTGGCCAAGTCGCTCTGTGCCTGCTGCAACTTCAACTCAGTATCGAGGCGGCGAGCGATGAGGAGGATGAGCGTGGCCTCAGCGGCGACGACTCCGAGTAGCTGTTCCATTCAGATCAGCAAAACGAATTAATGAATGTCACGCCCGGGTAAGGAACATGCGGCACTAACCCCGAGAATGGTCGTAGCACCAATGGCAGCACCGAGCAAAGCGATATAAGCCGCAGCGATCTAAGCAAGCACGCGTCAATCACATATACTAATCATGGGGTAAGACAGACTCGGAGTTAAGGGCTCACCTCCCAGTTCAAACTGGATACCGAGGCAACGTATGTGTCAGTGCCTGTGCACTCCATCAAATGACCTGGGGGCACTTACTCGGAGATGGTGCTCTGCAGTCCGTTGATGGTCGCCCGAAGCTCTTTGGCTCGCTGCTTGAGTTCTTCGCCCTTGTCCTCAACATACTTGTCGAAACGAGCAAGGTAGTCCTGGATGTCTGTCTGAAGGGCATAGAAGCCCTTCCCCATCCTGTCCGAGTCGCTGTGGTCCTCATCCTGCGAGATTATAATCAGCCTGGCAGTCGCCCAACATATCAGAGTGGATAAACTTACGATGAGTGACTGAAGTTCGATGATCGCATCCTCGCGATCTTGATCCGTGACAATGCTCTCAACCATGTCGAGGAAGACCTGGTCGAAACCTGGAGCCGCAAACGTAAGTCACCCATCATGCCAAAGGACAACGAAATGAAAGCCTACGTTTGAGAATCGTGACATCCGCAGACGCAACATCGCGACTCAGGGAAAGGTGCGAGGCCCATCGCTATAAATCAAAACATCAGCGCTGCATCAGCGTCATAACCCCCCAAACCAGACGCGAAAAAGCCTACAGCATTATATCCCTTCCAATCATCCCCGAAGCTCGCAAGCTCCGGGAACTTACTCCCGTGTCTCCGGACCATATCCTCCAAACTCCTCGCGACACGGTCGAATGCCGCGTCGACTTCGTTCGCCCAGACACCAACCTGCTCGATGTTAGCCTGGTAAGCTTTGGCCTTCTCGGGGTCCTGGAGGTCGCGCGTGGCGTTTTCGAGGAACTCGTCTTGCTCCTCTGGTGTGGTTCCTCTGGCCTTCCATTGAGCTAGGATCGCCTGGACGTCTTCGTAGGTAAGAGCAGAGCCGGTAGACATTGCTGTTGGTCCGTTCTTTTGCTCGGTGAAAAGACTCTCGAGTGAGGTTGCTGAATGGTTTGGAGAATTTTCCCTGCCTTTAAAAGAGGCCTTCGAAGCTCGTCAGGTGCGATAGGGGTTCGGTGGCGAAACCTTTCCAGCTGGTAGGCGTTGGAGTCTACCTTGCCTTTCCACAGAAAAAGACTGGCTCCTGCTTTCGAATTGGATTACACAGGTAAAGAAGCGGTCAAGGTGAGCAACTTACTCGTCCTTCATCTTCTGCTGTTCCGAGAAGATCCTTTTTAACTTTGCAATATTGTGTATTGTAGCTTGCGGCAAGCGCAAGCTACATAGTGCAGAACCGACGAGATGGGCTGGGTCACATACACCACCACAATGGAAGAGATACTGAACGAACATGACACTGTCAGATAAGGTGAACGAAGACCATCCCGTGAACAAGTTAAAAAGTTAGTAGACACACACTTCGGAAGATGACACGAGCCTATGCTCACCTGAGGATGACGCAAAGACATAAGAGGGAATCGCCTCCCCAAAGGTATGACGAAGATAGCAGTCATAGGGAAAAAAGAACATCACACTGTCAACATAGTTCTGGGGTACGAATGTTAGCTGACACCGTGAATAGAGGCTAAAGACACTCATGAGTTCAGTTCATACAATTTCCTTGGTGTGACGAGGGCCTTATGGAATGAGCATACTGAAAGCGGAAAGTGGACTTGCCTCATCTCGGAGGTGTTTGGAGATAATAAAAGAACAGTGAGGCTTACAGAGAGTGCGAGGAGCGTTCGTGTTTCGTGTGAAGGTACTTCACCGGCTTGCGGCTTGGCTCTGAGGAAGCTATCGCCTTCGCAGGTTCTGATGTCACGGCATCCGGCGCAAGGCACCTCCGACACAATGAGCGATCTCCCACCCCCATTCCCTTGCCTTCCGAAAGGCCCCAAACATCTCGAAGGAGCGTGTGTCGGAATGTATGACAAAAAGCTTGCCACTGACTCTCAACTCAATGCGGGAGAGAGTGGGGACGTAGAAGCCTCGCACTACCAAGACGGAGCAGACCACATCCGATAAGATGAACTTCTCCCAGAGGTAGGTACCCTCTTCGTGAAATCCCCGGAACCCAATCGCGTATTACCGACTCCTTACAGGGAGGTCTGCATAAGGGATATCTACACCAGGATATCCTTTAGCAGCAGTTCGCCTCCTGGGCCATGCTTCCGGGAATTCGCGAGTCAAATCTACCTGGACCAGTTGCGTATTTGGGGAATGGGAGGCGTAACACGGTTCAGCTTGTGCATAGCTGGACCGTACTTTGGTCCGTCGAATTCATCGAGAAGGTCCAGGTCGGACCGCTTGACCAGGACGAGTTTGCTGGACAGACCGAACCGAGTCCCCATCAACCGAGCTACCCTCGTAGAACTCCCCAGAACTTCCGCCGTAGTTACAGTAATCCCGCACATGCTAATCATGGGCCGGTGCTGAAGATGTCGTGCGGTACGTGAGCCCGTCCCGGGGTAGTAGTCAGCGGTGCAACGCTCCTTCTCCACCCATTTCAGCGAGTCGAGGTGGTCAACAAATGATTTGAACCGGCGTTTGTAAGACTTGAAGGATGCGCTGGGTGCGGATGGGGTATGGGGTCGCATGTGAGGTAGTTTTCACCTGGCATCGGACGGATGAGCTCAGGGCTTGCGATCTCGGGTGGAACGTAGATGGTGGGACGCCTTCCAAGCTCGGCCGCATTGCGCTGAGGCTTCCTTACGAACCCTCCCTCCTCTTCTTCCTCTTCATCTCCCAACAGAGTCGCCGACTGAGACGAATCGGGCGTCTCGAGGACCAGAGGGGGGACCCGTTGAAACGGATCCTTCCTGGCCTTCGATCTTCGACCTCGTTGGTAACGAGGCATACCTCCAAATCCTTGAAGCTCCCAGTGCCCTAGAGATCTGGTGGGTGCTCCCATACTCCAGACGTATACTGGGAAGTTGGAAGTTGGGAGAAGAAGAGGGTTGCGACGACGTCGCGTCACCTGTCCAAGCATTGACGGGGAATTGGCCCTGACACCTGGGATGGCTGGTATATGGGATTAGACAAGGTGGCGGCAGAGGAAAAAGAGAGGTTGATCCGAGAAACCAGGGGACAGCACCTCATATCACCGATGTATTGATCACAGAACGCAGGCGCCTAATGTCTGCAGCAACCCTCCCGAGTAGTGCATGCAACGAGCATCGCGAGGGATATCAAATTTCGGGGTTCAGGCATAACGTATCCCTTGCCCGTGGGTCGTAATCGCGATTAGGCTCCATGATGCGTCGGGAGATTGCGCGCGTGACGAACCCTAACCTTACGCCATCAACAGCCCCTATGTATCCAGCCCAACAACCACCAGTAACATTGGGGCCAATGTGCTCTTGACCACCATGGTTGGGGACCTCAAGAGACGGAATCGGCATGACTATGGGTATTTTCCTGGGTATACAACGCGGTGGTATGCCCTTCGGTCTCATTTTGTCTGTCTGACAGCTCAACAGGAGCGACAACGACCAGTATTCACAGATGAACAACCCAATCTACTACCATTTGTTCGGCCCTGTCGTGAACACGTACCTCATCCTACTGTCAGGTAAGCGGCTATTTCTCTTCTGCTAGCTCAATAAGCTCAACAAGGTTGCAGTCTTTCGCGTCGGTTGGCTTTCCAGAGGTACTGGACCTCGGACTTCGGTTCAACAAGCTCGGAACCGGCTCCGTCACATATGAAGTTGACGTATTCCGCAAAGGTGAAGACCAGCATGCTGCGGTGAGAGGGTATGCACATGTCTTCGTTGCCAGTGAATCGAGGGGGAGTACCCCAACGGCGACGGGCACATGGGAAGGTTTGTCAGGGTTGCTAGCAGCTAAGCTATGACCCCAGTATGTTTTCCACTTAATATACCACGCGGCTCGAATTCATACGTTCACAGATACTATATGCTCACGAGTCAAAGGATCGAGCACAAACTACGGAACGAACTACATCTAGTCCAACTACAAGTTAGACGCATACGCGATGAAGGCTCTCTCAATCTGCTGGCACCCATCCTGCACAGGGAGGAGGTCTTCCTGCAATCTCTGAAAGGATGTCAATCCCTTGAACCGTTCGACTCAACAAGCCATGCTAACCTTGACAACGTCCTTCCAGTTCGGACCTGTGGCACCCTCGAGTACCCGAATCACCCTGTTGCTCTCTTCGGGGAGCTACACACTTCGTCAGAAAACATCTTCAAAAGCGCGCGAGGGACCCACCAATGCCTCGATCTTTTTGAACTCGTCCTTGAGACCAGCAATGCTGTTCAGGTCGAATCGGTTGGATGGGTAGCCTTCCTGCAGGGCCGTCAACAGTGACACTTGTAAAAAGGGGCTGACGCACAGTTAGGAAGGATTTGAACTCGGTCACTACGTCCTGACGGTCCTGCTCAGTCTCGATGTCTGACACCAGGGACAAGAAAACCTGGTCGTATCCTGAAAGGTCGAACATTAGTTTTCCGCATCTATTTTCCCAGAAGAAACTACGACTGACGCCTATACCAGCCACCGATAGCAGAGGCGGCGTCCCGGGATCGGAGCAGCACCTCCAACCATCGCTGCGGGTTAAAACCGGTGAGCATCTTGATCTCATGCAGGTGAACAGACGCCACCTACAGTATTGAATGACCCAGTGACTGCCTTGAGATCTGAAACGATTTGGAAACGGCTGTAGTAGCTGTTCACAAGGCCCTCCGCCTGCCGCTTGATACCGCCAACGGTTTCGTCGATGGAGATGGACTCCTTGGAGAGACTGTTGATAGTGTCGATGAATGGGCCTGGGTTTGCGAGAGGGGGTGCAGACGACATTATGTTTCTGAATTCGGAGTGCTGGATTGGTGGAACTTTGGCCCAGGTGAGCGCCGCTTTTATACATGCAGGTGTCTCCCGGCTCACCCTATATCTCATTTATTTGATAGACGAACCAACTCAGGTTAGTTCAAAAGCTAAAAACTCGATGCAGGAGGTAGTTCCTGTCGCGCTATTGGTCCCATGACCCCAAAAACAGGAACCTATTGATCCAGCCGGCGACCGTCGTTGGCCGGCCCTATGTTCTCTTCCAAGATGAACTTAAAATGTATGTTTTTCATTTCCGACGCTCTTCGTTTTCTCTCTTTAACCCAAAGTTTCTTTGAAGAATTTCAAGTCTGACATCCACTTCTGAGCGGTATGTAGTTATGCACGGTCATGTGTGAATACTATAGGGGCCCCACAGATCGCTAGGAAACCTACGCCTCCTACCCAGTATATATGCTCGAATGTGTGTTCACCTCCGAACAAACCACTGTCTCACAAGCATTCATGGCGACAGCTGCAGTCTTGGCTCCTCCCGCCACCGACGCTTCGCTCCCAGAGTGGCGAGGTCTGAACGATGACGAAGCCACTCGGTTCGTCAATGATGCCATCGCCCTCCTGAACGATAGCGCCATGGTCGCCGAGTACGAGAAGAACGTTGGCGAGGTTGGCACTTGGGCAAACGAGGTCGACACTGCCTTCGACCGCGTGACGAGGGCCTTCGTTCAGATCGTCGACGATTATGACAAGGACTTCCCCGCCCTGTCAGGGTTCCTCTCCGAGTGGAGGGGCTATAACTCGGTAGGTTGGAGTTCCCCGAGTGTCTCATGCGGATAGCTGATGCACTGTGTTCTGATCTAGCGATGGATAAGCGCACTGCTTCTCTCTCGCGACGTTGCGTCCCAGAATGTTACTATTCTCAAGCGTACGTCGGGCCCATTTATATTCAACTGGGTGCTCACCCTGTTCTAGGCTTTGAGCAGGTCTTCTTGGACATGGTTCTACAGATCAAAACTGAGCAGGATCGCCTCGACGTTATTGTCGAGCTCGAGCAGTTCATTGTTAGTCATTTCCGCCCCGCTATACTTATTGTGAACACCACTTACCCTCTTCCCTAGGACGAGAAGCACGACACCTCCGACGAGATGGCACGCACCTTCCTCGAATTGAAGCGTGACATCAACGCCTTCTCCGCCAAGCTTGACAGGTTCGTTGAGGAGACAGGTACTGAGCTCGACGCGGCGGCGAAGGCCCTGGAGCCCGTCATTCAACGTCTTCAGGACCAGATCTCGGTGTAAGTTCCGCTTTGTTGATCTGTTATCGATCGGAGCTGACTGAATAATTAACTAGTCTGGGCAAGCAAATCAACGATACGAGGATTGCTCTCGCCGTCTGCGGTGGGTTACTGAACGTAAGTGTCGGGTGGACTTTTGCAACTGTGCACTCCCACTCACCCTCCGTGAACAGGTCATTGGGCTAATCGTCGCTGGCTCAGTGCTCGCGTCGTACCAGAACCAGCGCGACGGTAAGCCTATCCAAATGTATCCTAACGATAACAACGTGCGGACTGACGAGGTACTTATCCAGCCAAGAAGACCGAGCTCCAGGGCAAGTTGCGAGAATTAGCCGACGTCAACCGAAAGCAGCAAGGACTCGCCTACCTGCAAACCGACCTTGCAGGCCTCAAGCCTGACTTCGACCTGATCTGCCAAAGACTCCAGCTCTTTGCTGAGATATGGGCCTCTGTAAGTGGTTCCCGCTCAATTCACGCCTGTCAGTCCTGACGAACATCCACTCCACAGGTTCGAAGCCAGAGCGTTCAGTTCCGAGAACACATCAAAGGAGGTTTAAGTGCTGCCACGAACATAGTAAGCTGACTTCTGTATGCCAACCTATCGACAGAGACTAACGATGTCTCCAGAGGTTCAAGAAGGAAGTCCAGCTCGCGCAGGACACCTGTGTGCCTCTGCGAACGGGCTTGGAAATATACGCGCATAAACTTGGTGGGCGGCTTGCCTCCAAGGGCTACGAAATAAAGGGCACTCCTTGAAGTTGAAGGGTGCGCTGGAATACACCGTACGGGTGAAGTATGCAATTGAAACGTGCGAGCCTGAGACTGTTAGAGCTCAAGCGTCTGTTCCGTTCATGACCTCTGTAAACTCCTTTGTAATAGTATGTCCTGGAAGCCTCTGCCTTCTTGCACCCGGATGCGATACCTTCCCCTCAATTGATAGCACTGCGTGTCATATTTTAGCCCCCACACCCTCCCCTTGTGACTGAGACACTCTCAGACACTCTCACGACGTAGAGCCGTTCGACTTCACGAAGGCTCGCCAAAGCAGCATTGCTAGCGCCGATTCACGAGGGGCCTCGGATGCCATGGCGTCATCGTCACCTGTCCCCTGTTGCTCATGATGCCGCGGCTCAATCCAATTACCCATTTTTACCAATGTCGTGGTGTCCGTCGGGTCTATCCCCAGCGTTATCCCTTCCATCTCTTGGCGGGACGGAACGCGTTGCTTCCCTGGGCGAGTAGCCGTAGGCATGGTCGAAAGAAACTCACAAATAACGTAGATACAAAGATTGAGAGGGAGCCGGGGGAGGTCTACGAGTTTGGTACCAGGAGAATGGGTGGGTGTCGATGTAGCTAGGGGAGCAGTCGTAGGGGAGATGGAGGCGGCGAGGGAGTGTGCAAGGTGGGGACACTATATCCTAATCCTGAGGACGTGGGCGGGGCGGCAGGAGAACTATCGATCGTACGCAGGGAATGAAAGGACGAGCGAGGGGGGATGGGGGGATGCCGCCAAAGAGAATCCAGATGAAGGGTGCCATGCAGCGTGGGGGTCCACCTTTGGCGGGACCGGGGAGGACGTAATTATAACAGTTAATGTGATACTTCCCGCTCGAAGGACCCGTGGTAGCCTTGGTAGGCATCAAGGAAGGTAACGAGCGGGAGGAGAGCGGTGGTCGAAGCATGACGGTGTCGTAAACGAAGTGGCGTGGACGCCACCATGACGTCGTCCTCAAGGCGTTTAGGCGCCGGGTGATGGGCGCCCTGGAGAAGCCTGTCGAGACGTCGATGTTCCAAGCCTGGTGCGGACGGCCAGAGAGGGTCAGGAAGGAGGCGGGGAGAAGAGACAAGTTTCGAGTCAGCCTTCACGTTTGAAAAAAGAGCACAGCCACAAACTCAGGCCGACGCCGATGCCGCCCAAAGTTTTTGGCGGGGCTGGAGAGAGAAGCACAGCCACAGGGTCGCCGATGCCGACCCGATGGCCGAACGCCGACGTCCCATTCGCGTGAAGGCCGTTCTCTCTTTTTGACCACGATCCTCTCCTGTCTTTCGTTCGTCCACACCCCGTACTGCCATTGACGGCTCCCATGTCGACCATAACCGTGAACCCTTCTCTCTGCCCTCAGCTGTCAACCCTCAGATCCCCACTCTCCCTTAGGGCAGAGTGATTGTTGGTCGGCGGCACGTCCAAGCACTCGTGTTTTGGAGCCCTCGAGCGTGTCCCAATGGAGTGTCAGGGCACCACCCCTCTAATCTCAATGCCCTGGATCTGTCTCATGCTGGAAGAGCACCGAGACCCTACTGGTGCAACAGACGCAAGCGTTAACTCAAGCGCAATCCAATGCCGCCCAGTCAAACCCTGGCATGCGTAGCGCTTCGCAGGACCTGCTCAGCAGTGCTTGGGAGTCTCTTCTTCAATATCCCTCATCCTATCTCTGCCGCCCATCTTCACCCCACCTCCCGCAAGAAACCGAATTCGACACATTCCCTGCTCCCTCACCCCGCGACCTAAGTGGAGTCAAGGTGGAAGAGGATGTCACCAGCATGCAAGGAGGTTTTATCCCTGGGTTTCTGGAGAGCTGGGCATCGGCGTTTGGGGGTAGTGAATCCAGGAACACTCAAGGTAAGTTTTCACTGCTTTCTGCTCCTTGGCTTCCAACCCTCTCCTCCCCGTTCATTCACCCCTCCACTTTACACCCTTGTACGATGCTCGAGCCCACTTCCTCCATTCCATCACCCGCTTGTTTACGACATCGCATCGTCCACTTGCTGATTCCTCCCCGACAGGCTCGCAAACCAGCTTCCCTATCGCAAGATCCTCTGGCGAAGTCTACATCATACCTTCGCGGCCAACAAGGAAGCGACGCCGTCGCGAGCAGCGGGCGGCCCTATCGACCCAATACAAGTTCCCCTGAACGCGTTCTTGGACCACTCAACCACCCCGTCGCCTCACCTATCCCCTCCCATCACTCTTCTCCACCTCACGCCCAACGCCCGTCCGGCGAGTTGGTTGGGCTGAGCGTTTGCAGCACTGTCCCCCCTCGTCCCCAACGATTGAGCAGGACCTGGTCGTGCGTCCCGCGGAGAGCCCTCCGCCGTCGCCTCGAGGTTTCTACGACTAGAACGGCGCCCTCTGGCCCAACGAGGATAGACTTGGTTCCCCGGCGTCCCCTCAGTGCAGGATAATCGACGCGCCATCCGCACTTGCCCGCCGTACCCTCCACATCCACGTCGACGAACTGACCGCAATTCCTTGGATCCCTCGACGGGCAACCGGAGGAGCTGTCTGTAACCGTTCGTCACGCCCACCATTGCAAAGAGGGGGAGACGGGGATCGGGCAGCGGCCCCCGCGCCAGCCTGCTTCAGTCGAGCAAAGGGGAGACGTCCCCGCATGGACGTGGTGAGGGAGATGACGAGGGACGTGGTTGGCGGTCGGCGAAGGAAGCAAGCCGAGGGAGGCGTGTTTAGGGACGGGTGGAGGTGGGGCGTGGGTGGATGGGTGGGAAGGGAGGTGTAGTCGTCGTATTGGGTATGTTACTCCCCTAAGCCTTCATGCTTTCCTATCTGACCCCCTTTGCGCATTGTCCCCTAGATGAGCCCCCCTCGCTTCCGAGTCTATGGGTATAGGGTTGGTTCGGTACGGGATCGTCGATTTCCTGCGATTTCATTTTATGTCGCATTTCCCTTTTCACGGACAAGGTCTTCTCCATCATCCTTGCTTTGCGGCTCTCGTAGTGTCGCGAAGGATAGGATGAACGAGACTACGTCTTCCTTCACAGGTCGCTTGTACCCCCTTTCCCAGGTTCCTTCAGGCTACGTCTCCTTCCATTGAGATGCTTCTCTATCCATTTTTTACCCTTTATACCCTCGTCCAGTCCTTCCACGTCCACGAACGCCATATTCTGCTTCCCTACGAGCTCCATTTTTCTATGATATCCCAATGCCACAAAACTACATTAAGAGCTCTAATTCGACATTCCGACATAAACTCATCGCTCTTTACCTTCCTATATCCTGACGCCCTTCTGGTCCACCTTCACGCTCCAGTCCTTTCTCCCCGGTCCTGTGCCTCGCATTCCGTGGAAGTGGGGCCACGCCTGTCCATCATCGCCTTCGAGCTTGGGGAGCTGTGTATTTGGGGGGCGACCGTCTGGCTCACATGGGAAGGGGAGTGTGGTTGAAATCACAGGAGGGGAACGAAGAGGGATAGATGATTCAACGAGAAGAATGGTGAAGATAGGGGAAGGATGAAGGTATCGGGCGTGGATTTAAGAGAAGGAAAGTGTGGAAGGGCGTGTAGGTGGACAAGGGATGAGAAGAGTATGGGCGTGCCTAGCATGGGCTGTCAATTAGCCGCCCTCGAGGGGGGGAAATGCGAAGGATAAAAGAGGGGGTTGGTGAATAGAAAGCGTATGAAGGGACGGCACGAGTCAGAAAGGAATAACAAAAGCAAGGTATAGGGAGGTTCGACAGGCAACATACCGAGGGGAGTAAGCGAGGTTGTGTGTGTTTCAATCGGTATGCGCTAGTGCTGCCTTCCATAGGCTGCCCCTTCACGGCTTGCTCCGTTTTGATCGAGCCGTGAACGGGTGGGAGGTGTTGGGGGTGAAGGGAGTGAGTCTTCGGTGTTGGGTTGTCATTGCAGTGCGTTCTAAGAGGTCAGGGGGCGGGACGAGCACGACGTGGATCAGAAGCAAACCCGAAGCGCCCAAACCGCGTCCATCACCATCGGGCCGGACTCGCGCCACACCGTTGTTTCCTCTCGACCACCTCAACCGCCTCTTCCCTCTAGTTCTTCTACACCTCTCACCCTCTTCCTGCCCCTTATCGGCTGCTCTTATCTGCTCTTCTCCCTTCCCTCATTCCGGAATTCCCTGATCGTTGTGTGTCTCGCTGGTTCTGTCAAGTTCGGCGACTTTCCACAGGTTTGTCGAGCCAGCTGCCCTAGTTGTTCTAGTTCCTCATGTCCAGTTCCTTCCAGGAGTGCCTTGACGTCCGAGCGATGAATCCAGCAGACGCGGGCTCGATGCGAAGAAGCAGGCTTTGCGGCAGCTCTTGATACAGCTCCCTGAGGTTGGTCAGGATTCAGACGGCCTCCCCAAATTTACCCGCCCTCGCAATTCCACCAGAGGGAAAGAAGTCTCCGTCCGGAGCATGAGGATGGTGATCGACATCGACAACTGTGGGCTCCCTCGACTAAACGCAGGCGTGAACGAGATGTAGGACGACGAGGGGTCAATTGGCAAGGACCATCGAAACCGTGAATGTTTGGGTGGAAGTAATGTTGTGGGTTGAGTGACCGAAAGTCCAGGGATGCCCCAGGTATGTTCATTTCACTCCACCCCGTTTCGCTCCCTCTATCTTCGCCCATGCCTCCATCCTTCCCCTCCCTGGGTCGGCCTGCCTTCTAATCATATCCTCCCATTTGCTACCTATCGACGGTGCATCCCCTTCCTCCCTATATCTTCCACGTCGAACGCAATGCCGCTATCTACTGTCTGCCATACGGCGCGCTGACCCATTCTCTCGTAGGCGACGGCCCCTTTGGCGCCGAATCTCCCTTGCAACATGATCCTGGGGAACACCATACCGCGCCCCCCGAGACATAAGGCTACTCTACCAGTCCCCTTCGTCGGCCCCATCCACAATTATCTACCCTCATCCTCGCCCCTCCCGCCAGGGTGTCATAAACGATCTCTGTACCAACGACGATGCCAGACCGCCGAAGATATCCGCATAGGCTTTTCGTCCTGCACCTGCGGCGAGGCAAGGTCTTCCGCCCCTACGTCCTTGCCATTCGCCATGGCCACGACCTTCTGTGGCCTCTACTCGTTCGTCCTTTCTGTGCCGCCTCTGTCTACACAAGAGGGGGGCTTACCTTTGTCCCCAACATCTGCCAGGTTCTCGTCGGGACAGGAGAATGGACGCGGTCGTGGCTTGCTTCGTCGCGTTTTCCGATCGTGGAGTGAGAGGCGGCTTGAGTAGGAGCGTCCCGAGGGACGGTCTCAACGGGCGGCGGTGGAGGGAGGAGGGAAGAAGAGCGAAGAATGCGAGCCTGCGGTAGGGAGAGCCAGAGAGACTGCTTCCGTGACGATGAGGCTGAACCTTGGTGCGAGTATGTTTTCCCTCCACCTTTGGGCTTCCTTTCCATTCTCCCTCCGCGTATCCCCTGTCGAACCTTCAACGTTACACCCTTTCTCCTTCCAGTATGCACAACACTCCGGTTTGACCCCCTTCACGAGAGCCTTATTGTATCTTGTTAGTCCATATGTATTTTGTTCGTCATTCATGCGACTTCCTTCACGTTTGGCATCGGTGTTTCATTCACTTTTTCTATCTACCTTCGTCCTTCACTTTATCCCTTTGGGGGGTGTTAACACCCTTCCGACCCCAAAGGACTAAGATCGGGCCAGGGTCAGAATCTGAACCTGGGTTTTCCTTTCCCCATTACCTGCCCCGGATTCGCACCTGCAACCTGTTCGCTGGACGATGTGAATCCTTTCATTTCACCTCGACCGCAGGAGGAGGTTGGCGGTCGGCCAGTAATGTTGGCGGAGTGGTTCGCTTCCTTTCCTTTGCGATGCTTCCATACTCGCCGTTCACCTTCAATCGAACGTCGACTCCCTTGATGTCCCCCTCAGAGGTGTTTACTTCGCCGAACTGGAATTCCTTGATCGACTTGTTCCACGATCTTGCTCTCCGTTTGGACTACACTCCCCTGGATCGTTCCTCCTCCCTGCCAGGGAGTCACGACGGTAGTCAACCTATCCGCTGTGCTTACCTAGTGTAGTGACGGTGGCATTGGGCATCTTCGCTCGTGCCAGGTTGAGGGTACGGCGGCGGTGTAGTTGGGTCCGACATATCGCAAACATCTCTTTCTCATGATCTCATGAGACTAAGAAGCTCGAGCGTAGCACTTCACCGTGCATTCCTCCCGTCGTAGTATTGCCAAAGCATCGTGTGTGACGCCTCAAACCGATCCTCGATCCTTCGACGGGCGCTTATTTACTGATTTGACCATATTAGGGTGCAAGGCAGTGTCGGACCACGTGCCAACCTCGCTGTGAACATGCGTGTGTTGCGCTCTGGTAACAGCTTCTCTTCGTACGGCCATCTCCCCTCACTGGAACCCTCCCTCCGTCGCTCGGTTCCCAACATGAATCGAGCAAAGGGTCAAAACACCATCCGCGCACCAGATGAAGACGACGATCACAACCAGAACCCGGAGCCAGCCAGACCGACCATTACCTGTACGTGTAGAGAGGCATAGCGAGGCTGTCGAGATGACTTACGCAATGTGCATTCCATCCAACAGATCACCAGTACTACGCACCGGTAAACCACATTGGCCGGGCGAACAACGCTCACTTCGGGGTGAACCACGGTACGTTGTGGACGCGATGCATTGTCTGACCAACCGTTTGACGATCCTGGATGTTTATGTTCGTTTTCCAGGGTGGATCGGTCAGACAAATCAAAACCCTTCGCCCACATACTGGGCTGGTGTATCCGGAGGAAGTTTAGTCTCTCAGCCTGCTGCGGTTCCGGGCTCAACGACGATACCGTTGATCTAATATTCGTTCACCAGATCTCTTCTCTGCACTCAACCCCATCCTCGATGCCTCACATACTCGCAACCTCAAGGTCTCACCGCCGAATTCGAAATGTTTCCCCAAAACGAGGGAGAAGGTCATCGGGATGGTCCTAGCTTGGAGAAAGAGCGCCTTGGGTGAAGCCGATCCTCACATCCTGTGGATCTACGGATACGCCGGATGCGGCAAGTCAGCAATTTCTCAAGTGGTGGCCGAGCAGCTATCCCGTGAGGGTCGGTTGGCAGCAAGCTTCTTCTTCTATCGGGGTGCAGCAGATAGAAGCAGGATCACACATTTTGTCAACACCATTGCTCACCAGCTGGCCCGTGCCAAGCCTGAGACAGCAGCCATCATTGAGGACGTGGCCAGGGCTGATCGCGGACGACTGTCGATATCCACCACCTCGCTGTTTTCCCAGTTTGAACACCTTGTCCTCCAGCCAATAGCTGCCATTACACCCTCCCTCAGTGATGGCCCATTATTCATTGTGCTGGATGGTGTTGACGAGTGTGAGGACAAGGAGGAGATTGCAGCCTTGATCGAGGATTTACTTGCTTTCTTTGACAAGAACCCATTTTTCCCACTTCAATTCTTGATTGCTAGCCGAGTTGAAGACCACATCCACCGGGAGCTTCACGCTTCAACCCAAGTACACCTCCTGGACCTTGTCAAGCACACATCTGATGACGATATTTCCACGGCCCTTGATGTGTCGATTGCAAAAGAGATGCGTGGGCGTGCCATGCCTCATGACAGCTCTTGGCCTAGTTGGTGGGACAAGCAGGCACTTGTGAAACATATTGGAGGGTCATACATCTTCATGACCACAATCATCAAACTACTGTTTGCCCCAAGCATGGAGGATGGCCTCACCCCCATGGAATGCCTACCACAAATCTTGCAGATGGAGCCCAACTTTGACAGCCTCTACAGGGAGATCCTTGAGCCCTGCTCCCATTTCCCCTTCTTCCTCAACATCATCAGCACCATTGCTCTTGCGTTTAAGCCCCTTTCCATCACCCAAATTGCAGAACTCCTGGAGATCAAGACCTTTAATGTCACCAATGTCCTCATCAACCTGCATGCTGTGATGCAGGTTCCAGGAGATGACCACTCCCCAGTCACCCTCTGGCATACCTCACTGCGTGACTTCCTATGCTCCAAGGATCGCTCAGGGGCCTTTTACACATTACCAACCATCCATCTATATCTCTCATACATGTCTCTCTCCTTAGCCTCAAGCAACACCTGGTGGATGAACTATTCCAAACAGTTTGCTAAGACACATCTCACCAGATCAGTGGGGAATACAGGCGGCCTTGCAAGTGTGTTTGAAGGAGGTGTGCCAGCAAATGTTGCAAATAGATTGAATGAACCTATCTTTGGTGTGTAGTGCTTCATTCCAAGCTGTCTGTTAAGTCTATTGACCCTGGTTGACATTAATGCCTACAGGTGGACGAACTGCCCTTGAAGTTGCCTGCCGTGCACAGGCATGGAAGGTTGTCCAGGCTCTTGTGAATGCAGGTGCCAATGTCAACACCTGGTTCCAAGGTATGCCACCAGTTCTACCAATAGCACAAAAATATTTTGATTTAAATGCCATGTATTCAGGGAAGGACAGTGACATCAGGGTTGCCCTTCATGCTGCATGTCACTACAAGGCCAAGGAAATGGTCTATTTTCTGTTGAAAAAGGGGGCTGATCCCAATATTGTCAGTCAGTACCTTGTGCATTTCTCAGAAGTACCACCACTCTGATACCTTCCATTGTGGTCACATAGCTTCTCGCCAAAGGAACCAGGTGTATAGTTGTAAGTGCTCCTCTAACTTACTCCCATCCTGCTCTGCCCAACTGACCAACATGCCTCAGCTTATGACTGGTGCTTCTATGCCTTCCCCCTTGCCTGGGCTGCTGCTCAGGGAGATGTTGACCTGGTCAACCAACTGCTTGCATGTGGTGCAGATCCCAGTTTGAAAGGTAAGTCCAGGAAGGTCTTGCTGAATAGAGTTGTGATTGAAGGTGGAACTCCCATAGATGGATGGTATGGGTCAGCTCTTCATGCTTGCGTCTGGGAAGACAAGAATGAGGTTGCTCAAGTTCTGCTGGAATATGGGGTAGATGTGAATATTAAAGGTGAGTTTTAACCATTCCACACTGCCTGTCTGTTGGAGTGAGGGTGTCTGATCTTCACAACATAGATAATGGAGGACGTACACCCCTTCATGATGCATCTCGTCAGGGGCACATCAAGATAGCAAGGTGCCTTCTGGAGTTCAATGCAGACCCAAACCTACAAGGTGTGTCCATCCCCATTGCAGGTTTGCTTTTATTCAAATGTATGGGATAGATAAAAATAGAGATACTCCCCTTCACCGTGCATGCTACTGGGGGCAGGTTGAGGCTGTGGAGTGCCTCCTGGACCACAATGCAGACTCCAGCATAAGAAGTGGGTCTTTTCTCCTTTTATCTTTGTGTTTGCTCAAGTGTGTGCTGTAGACAATAAGGGTAAAACTGCCCTTCAAGATGCCCAAGAATCATGGAAAGGACAGGGTGTGGTTAAAATGCTTCAGCAGAGGGGTATCACAGAATGAGGTTGTCAGAGAAGCATGGGCACCCCTAGTGCAATAAACTGTGTTATATATCCATGTCTTATGAACTCAATCTATTTGATCTAGTTCTCTGAGCCTCTGTTCCTTCATTGTAGGTCATGCAGTGCTCCTGGGGTGACAAAATACAGAGTGAATTTGTGCCAAATTCTCAGGTAAATGCAGCCCATTCAGCAGGAGTGGCAACAGTAGGGTTGGCAGGTTCTGCACAGACAAAAATTTCATTTTCAAATATTGAGGTAGCAGTTCTGGGTTCGATTCCAGGCATGTACATACATTTGTCACGCATAGGATTGTGAATGCATGGCTTTTAATGGCACCTATGGGGAGCATAGCCCCTTTTGAGTGCTATGAAAATGTGCGCCTTTCTTAGAGTGAGAGGGTCTCCCTTGTCCGGTGTACATGGGGTACAACTAGAGGGAACCGGCACAGCCGCCCGCTGGTCTTGCCTCGCGCTGGGCGCCTATCTCCGCGATGGCGTGGTTTCAAAGGGCACGAGGCAGAGACCCAACCTATCTTGTACCATTTTGCATACACCCAGGATCCCAGACACTTTTCTAGCCCCAGAGGATTTGTCGGTATGTCCAGGAGGGTTCTAGCTGAAGAAACCCCCTGTTCTATCTGCTACCACAGTGACTAGTCGGCAGGAGAGCATGTATATAGCAGTTAGAAAGCTGCATGGTGGACTTCTGTGGTTGCTTCCAAGTCCAATTGAGAAACAGAACAGTTCTAATTGCTATATAAGATTAACGGACAGACTCACCGATCTCGGGGGGTGACCCGAGTGAATGGTACCACAAATTGGAATTAATGGGAATTCTCGAGTGATGCCGGCGAGACATAGCTACACAAATGTAAAGGAGATATTGGTTCAAGTTACCCCTTGAGGATTCAGTCTTACCTTGATCACAGTGCGTACACAAATCAGTCAGTTAGGCTCAATGGTCAATGGCGAAATAGAGTGTACTCCGCTTGTGGGCGCTTATTTGCGGGTTCACAGCTTACAGGCAAAGAAGCATGGGGGCCGAGAGGTTTAATGGGACCATTGACATTCACGTTCTCAGAATCTTGAGCTGAGTCGCAACATTGCTAATCACTATGGGAAGTCTGAAGAGAACTGCCTCAAGGCTTGAAGTGCAAAGTCCGGAGACTTGACTGAGCCAGAGTGTGACCACACCGACGACAGGCGACAGTGTGGTTGCACTTGGAGGGTATATAACCAGATGGGGACCAGCACCACAGCCAGAACCCCTGCTACGGCCACCATCGACAACTTGCATTTCTCTATTCACCTCAATGAGTGCTGCCACCCCTGCCGAGGACTCTGTTGGCCTGTGCTCAACTGCTGATGGTGATGGCTGCGGCAGCCTCTTTCCCTCAAAGACGGTGGCTGGTCTGTGTGGGAAGTGCAAACGGCCCTCTGATGTTGCTCTGGACTCAGATGAGTATAAGGCCTACTCAGTGCGACTACCGATCATAGCTTTTTTGACATATGTCTGACTTGTTTGTTGTTGTTTAGGCTTACAAGCAGTGCAGTGGATGTGGCGGTGCATGGCGTAACATGCCGCACGACCAGTGTGGGCCCTGCAGGAGTAAGGTGCCTCCACCCCCACCTCCTGGTGGCAATGTGGGTCCACCTCCCCCACTGCTGACCCAGGAACAGCATGGTATGTCGGTTATGAACTTGTGTTCTGTTGGGGGATAGTTTCTAACATCACAAATAGATCAGTGTGCAAACACGATTGAAGCTTCTCGCGCTGCTTGAGCTCACGCAATGGACTGCCAGATGAACAAACAACCCTCTCAGGCACCGCAAACGATGCCTAACAGTACCGCTTCAACAAACACCTCCGACGGGGTCATTTACTTGATTTTTGAGGCTCGTATTCGGACCAAGGAATCATTGAAGCCTGGGAAGGGTCCGAAAATCGAGGGTGATATGGGCAAATGGGGGAAGACCTATTTGAGGTCAAAGTATATGTCGGGTATGTACTACTGACTATCCCGTAACACTACAGGCAAGGGGGGGAATCTTATGGCGCATATAGTGTGCCAAAAATGCGAACCCATTTGAAGCAAAAATTAGACATGTCCAGTGCCGTGCGCTACTCGAAATTCGTACATGCTCCACACACTTTGTCCCCGGATTCATGCATGTTGGGTGGGTTGGGTTCAAATTCATACATGTGGGTTTCTGGTGCGCACCTCCGTCATGTTGTGGGGGCGGGCGCAAAACCCGCATATGTCATCTTGATTCTTAGTGGGTGTTCGACACGTCCCCCTGCTCCAGAGCCCCAACCCATGCTTGAGATTCCAGAGGGTGTTTACCACTCTTTTCAAGCTAACAATCTATGGGGTTGGCCCGTGGCCAGTCCTCGCTTTCTGGGCTGACTCACGAGGACCGAGGCCAAGGCGGCTAATGTCAAGACTACCAGTAGGCTCGATCAAACGTGAGGCAACAGGTCGGCCATTCACGACCCCACCGCTTCCCTGCGTTCTTAGGTGTAAATGTAATGTCGCTGGACAGATCCTATCTATTCAACCTCTAGTAATGACGAGACCTATCTCAGCTACCCTTCCCCCTACCACTGTAGACCAGATCAAGACTAGACTGCAAGTACTACCTCACCATCAAATCACCATGGATTTGGCGGGCAGATTAGCCGCAGAGTTATCTACCTTGCACCCGCTACTTCCTTGTATACCGCGCTCACCAGAGATCCCGCGGTTCCGTCGATCTTTTTTATTCAATGTTCCTCAGCTTCCTGCCTCACCCATACTTCGGTTCAGGTATACCCCAGGCACGGTGGGAGGTCATCTTCTAGACTCAAAAGAATATGGGGAGCCCTTCTCTTGCCCAGGAAGTGTACCACCAGGTTATTCTACACCCGCTTCCTCGCTTGGGCGCTTAGGGGGCGTCTATGACAGGGGCTCCGCTGCCTCTTTTGGAGGTGGAGTCCCATTTTGTGCTAAGTCCCCAGCATCTACGAATTCGAGCAGGTACCTCCTATGAGCATGCCTGAATATATTGGACTGCTTGAACATGTCCGAATTTTACCCGTTCCACCTAAAATGTATGAATTCTATGTCCCGCCTACTGACCTATACGAATTTCACTCCCAATTCCGGGGCATGTGTGAATCTCACCAAAAATCATTTATGACACAAAGGACGCTCCATAGAATCTCCCGCCCGGATAGCATTTGTAAACAATCAATTATCACAAACATGTTACATACCTAATGGCCGTTTTGCATTTTTGAATTGTCCCCACCAAGGCTGCGTCCAGGATCAGGCTTGCTACTTGAGACTTATGCTTCCTGATATGGACGACCGGAATCATGTCAACGAAAAGACTTTAATCCGGTGCCAGCATTAACTTGTTCCCGTCGTGTTATAAAGGTTGTATCCATAGTCAGATTTAAGTCGGAATATAACAAGCAAAAGATGCTTACCTTTGTTCGAATGCATTGACTATCCCCGGTGCGCACACGAGGCTTATCATGGGTCAGGATTAAGACTGGATAAAGACTAGGGTTCAGCCGAATGCCCAGCTACATCAGGAAAAACCATTTTGATCCCCGGAAGTGCTGATGAGTCTTGACAGCTCTGAGAACTCTGACGTTGCCAGGCTGCTCAGTGATGCGCTGGCACTTCCTGTGAGATCCTGAGAGTTTGATATCTTCCCTCAGGGCATCCCAGGGCATCCCTGAGCTGTTCTGGCAATTGACTGACTCTGATAATATACCTTGTTCTGATTGGTGTATATTGACCAATAATACCATACACACGACTTTCTACCAGTAATTAGATTCATTAATGCCATAAAGATGACTATATGATGTGGATTGACAACATGCTATGGGCCTACACACTGCGCGGAGAAGGTTCTGAGTGGTATGGCTCTGGGAATAGTGACTGCCACCAATAGCCCCTAATAGTGGTACCAGCAGCATACCTTATCCTTGAACCAGTGGGCGTTCCGCTGCAAACGAGCTTTAGAACGCTCAAATCGGTCAAGATTTGATTGAGTTATGCAGAAATTCGGTAAATCACCTGCACTCTAACGAGTTTTCATCCGTTTTGGATAATATTGGCTTCGTTCTAAACGCTAAAGGTGGGCGAACATTTATCAGTGCCCATATCTTCACCTAACCCACCCCCAGATCTAGCAGGCCCTGAAGTGGTGGCCGAGGCTGTTCAGAACTCGCCGCGTTTGGGACTGCGTAGGCGCGCATATGGGCGCGGAAAGTAACTCGGCTTCTTTTAGCGTTCAAAACGAGCCCAAGAACATTCAAAACGGATGAAAACTCGGTGAGCTACCAGTATTCTATTTATTTCACTCAAGACTTAGTCGTTTCTAGCCCAGTTGAGATCTTGAACTCATTTGATCAAGATTGCTGCTGAACATGTGACTGAACGAGATAAGGCCCTACTGTGGGAGATCTCAAATCCATGGATTCAAGATCTCCCACAGTAGGGCCTTATCTCGTTCGATGCATTCAACATTCCACAATCATGTGATCCTCCTGAGCTTGGTGTGACTCCAGGACTCTAAGTCGCTCCTGCCCTTGCTTTCCTCCTCTCACTATGCCCCTGCCCCATCCTCTCTCCTCCTAGACTCTATCTTTTCTTCTGGTTCAAGTGAGAGGGTATACAGGAGACATTGGTCAATGGTGAGTATGCTCATTCCTGCCAGCTCACTGCCAGCTCACTGCCTCTTTAGGCTCACCATTGCCCTTAGCCCACCATTTCTGCCAGCTCACCAGCACCAGTAAGCCCCCCTGTCACCCTTGCCAGCTCATCACCCCTGCCAGCTCATCTCTTTGCCCCTTTCCCCCTGCCAGCCCATCCCTTTGCCCCTTTCCCCCTGCCAGCCCATCCCTTTGCCCCTTGCCCCTGCCAGCTCATCACCCTTTGTCAATCTACCATCCCCCCTGCCCTACTACGCCTACCAGCCCTCTTATGTTTATTTAGAACAGCCTTTATGTATATTAGTTATTTTTGTAGCTTGTACCAACACTGTATATTAGTCTAGATAATCCAATATGACTTTTTTGCCATCTACACCAGTGTGTTAAGCGCCATATACAAAAATGTTGAGAAAGAAGTGAATTTTATGCAATGCTCTGTGCCCCCCAGAGCCCCCTGAGAGTCCCTGAGAGCCCCCCAGGGTGTCCCAGGATCTGGACCAGATGAAGACTTTGCCCTGAGAGCTTCCCAGGAGCTCTGATGCCCTGGCTGCCCTGGGGAGCCCAGGGACACCCAGTGAATTCCCAGGGATTCCCAGGGCTCACCTGGGAAAATATGGTTTTTCCTGATGTAAAGCGGAGATGCTTGCGTCAGCAGTCAGTGGGTCAGCCAGCACGTGGTCAGCACGTGGCAGCGAACAATGTGGTCAGCCAGCGCGTGGTCAGCGCGTGGCAGCGAACAACGTGGTCAGCCCGCCCCAATCATATGATTCGGATTCGGGGGACGGGTTCCTTGACGTATGGCAACAGCGGAAGGAAGGAAATTACAATGATACTATATCTACTACAATGAATGTGTGATATATACTACGATAATCTATGACGGATCCTCCGAATCACGTCTATTGAGGCAGTATGATTCAAAGGTCTGATAGGACATGCACTCGGTGTATGCATGCAAGGAACGAATAGTTGTGGGTCCATGTTGACTGCTCTTCCAGTCCGTATAGCTCAGCGGCTGGACACCATCGTCACCGCTCTCGATTACCACTAGTCTCTTCGCGTACCAGACTTCACGACGTGCGGTCCATCGACCATAATTCTCACCACACTCTTCCTTCTTGTAGTATCGAGCCAAGGGCCACCAAGATTTGAGGGCTCGCTGCTTGCCGTCCGCTGATTTAGACGATTAGAACAGAGGAAGAGAATCTGTCATGAAGAGCTTACCAGAAACACATTTGTAGGCGCCGCAAATGAGGTCCATCTCCATCGTTGTCAGGACAGAATCTGCGTATTGAACACCATCAAGCTCAAAGCTATGTGTTGAGCCCCAGAGTGAAGGGGGAAGGGAGGCTCGTGATGTGCCCAGTGTACCCACAGCCAGGCGCCAAATGATTCCGCCTCGCTTGATGGCAGCTTGCATATGTGATTGACCGAGAAGAAGTGTTCGCATGTGCACGTACGCATTGTAGTCAGCTTTGGTAAATTTGTGGCCGAACAGTCATTGTGGAATCAAGTGGGAGAGGCTGTTGATGCTCGGCGGTCCATTCATGATAGAATTCAACAGGAAGAAGGCACGGAAGGGGATGCCATAGATAGATAGGAGTAGTGCAATGTCTGTTATGTCCTCGTTGGCTGGCCGGCGGGAAACCACGAACACCGCAGAGGCGGAGGTGACAGCGAGCCTCCACGAATGCTTGGTTGTTTCGGTGAAAACATAGTACTGCTTGATTGAGTTGTAAGGGTCCATCTTGTCTGCCTCCTGCAGCGGTACCAGCCCCACGCTGCGTGCCCTCGAAGTGAGTGCCATGGGACGCACACAGTCCTCCCTGAGATCCCAGACACCTGGTGACGGAATTTGACGACTCCACAGTGATTTGACGAAGGCTTGCGTGGCGAAGAAATGGCCGCTAGTGAAGTAGTCGTGATTGGTAGACCACTTACTTGACTCGAGCCCTAGGATTCATAGGAAGAACGCCTTCTCCTTGTCGGACGGTACACTTGGGGGAGGTTTGGGACCAGGTACAGGGTAAATAAACCCGAAGAAGTCTTTGAGAGTTACATCTGCCGCGTTTAATAGACTTTTGGGAGCTGCCTCGGGGTCAAGGAAGATGTCGGTTGGGAGGTCACCTTCGGTCTGTGATACGGGCGCAGGAGATCGTTGCTTATTGGTGCAGTGAAGAGCGGTTGAACCACCTGGTATTGGGGGGGCATGTATGTATCCCTCGTCTTCATACCAATCGTTGTAGTTGTCGTCCCCCCATTGTGAACAGCAATCCCACTCATTGAAGAAGGGATCATAATGTTTCTGCCCAATGCCGTAATCTTCGAGGGTGTCAACCCTGGATTTCACAAGAACGGGTATTCGCTCCCACAAAATGCCTTCTTTGTCGGACTCGAGCCATTCAAACACCTTCGCCGATGTAGTCGCGGGCTCCCGAGTACGGTTCTCCCTCACTTGTCGAGCTTTTGGAGTTTCAGTCTTCAACATCTTCAGATGGGCTTGTTCCCGAGTGGCGAAGAATTCCACCCATTCTGGATCTTTCTCACCAGCAATGGGGCCGTTGGTTGATCCTTTGGGACATGGCGCTGAAGGGAGATCGTCGTTGTCGTCATTGGGAGGGGAAGACGGACTGGTAGGGGACATCTGGGTTGGCCATTCAAGACCAGCAGAAGGGTTTGGAGGTGGGGGGTCAAGTTCTTGGGTGAGGGTAGGCGGAGACGCTTGTGTACTGACAGGTCCCTTGGAGGTGGAGGGCGATGGGAGGATCGTTGATAGACCTTGTCCTAGCAAATGTCTTGGAGGGCTCCATTTCTTGAGAAAGTCCCGGACCTCTTCTCTGCTACCACAACGATACCAGACAGGAACCCCCATCATTATGAACCAGTTCGGGTCCGGCTGGCCCTTCGGTGGGTTGAGAAGATCGAGAGTGACACCAGACCAGCGGACTTGGTCTTGGTTGACTTCATACACCAAGGACTTGTGAATTCCATCGACGAATGTAGGGGAAATGCCTGCGGAATGTAGGATGGGCAACCATTCTTCACTTTTGATGCCGGAGTGGTCGGGGCCGAGCTTGAGCGTAGCTATGAGGTAGGACAGGGCGCCAAAAAATACGAAGAACCATTCCCGAGCGGTATTGAGCCGGGTTGTGCAGGGCATTCAGCTTGAATCTCCATGGGCCTTGACCCAATTGAGGACCCTTAATGACCAACAATATTGATCACTTGTGCTCAACTGAGCATATCTGTGATGCACTAGACCCCATGGCTCAAGTGAGACCTTGATTACCGCATAGCTCAGTTGAGAAAACCAATGACTCAACTAACATGGGTTAATTGAGAGGTGCTGCTGACATGTGTCGGGTATTCCGCACTTGCCTTCCACAAAAGGCATTCCCCGAGTGACTTTCGCGCGGCCGTCAATCGCGTGCACCGGTGCGCGACCGAATGTCGGATGCAATATGTATTTGTGCCATGTATTGCAACCTATGTACATCACCAGAAGTAGTCCCATAGCCTTCGTAGTACAACTCTTCGTGCGCCTGGTTGGTCTGTCCGCATAACGAGCGGCACTACAACCGCTGGCTCGCTGGGTCGCATTTCCTTGGTTGTCCGCGTGACTCACCAACCACGCGACAACATGGGCAGAATGAATATGTGGCGTTATTGTTCATTCAACCTTGTGCCGTTACATCCCGCTTCCAATGTCGAATCGCGCGACAATGACTCTCCCTCCTGGACTTCAGCGAACCGAGTTGTACTCCAAGCACGCCAAGGAGTTTCTATGTGAGCGAATGGGTGGCCCCGTTGCCCCTGTGCCCATCAATGTGCCCCCAGCCATGCAAATCGAACTGGAAATAATTGTGGACCGTTTTCACCAAGCATTGCAGAACCAGGGTAAGAACTCCTGGGCCCGTGTCGGTCGTCTCACGCTGACAAATCACTATTTTCTATAGTCAGGCTTCCATTCTGAATCGAAGACATTCAAAGGGTCCTAGAGTCTACCCCAAAAAACAAGGACGAGGTCTTGCGATCCCGCTTCCCGGGGCCTTTCCCGGAGAACATGGAACAAGGGGCGCTCAGGCTCCTGACCAAACCAACGGCGTTTGTTGATATGGGCGAACGCGTTGTAGGGTGGTTCTTCCCAAATATGTTTACCCAAGAGCGATCGGTGAGTACCCAAATTTCTGGTAGATCGGACCTATAATGAATGGCATACATAGGAACATGTCTACGAATCGGTCAAGGCGTTATCACGCGCTCCTAAGTCCGTGCTTGTTGAGAGCGGGACCAAACGGAGGCTAAGGAGGGGTAGGAGAAACAATTGGCGAAACGATGACACCGTGTTTCGTCCGCTCCCCGATAGTGTGTTAACACCCGGGAATGTCGTAATGAGCATTTGCTGGTATAATCAAGGCTGGGGAGTGAGTTCGCTTTGTGATATTATTTAGCTTGCCACTGACGTTAATATCTTCCTAAGCCCCACAACCACAAACCACCTGCACCCTCTGCTGGGCTGCGTCCCTTCGGCGGTGGCCCAGAATTTATTGCGTCCGAGTGCGATACCAACGCCTTGATTGGCGTCATTCTCTCCCTTGTCCATCCCCACCTTTATGATCTCCAAACCCAGGTCCTAAAGGAGATTCGGGAGGGCCGGATTGAAGTTCAGCAACCACGACATTTCGAACGGCTCTTCGAAGATTGGTCCAGTCCCTTCACCGCATTCGCCCTGATCTCGAACCGAGAGACGCCGCTCCACCGGGATACCAGGGGAGGGAAAATGCTCCTCAATTTGCTCGCCACCTTTGGCCGATACACGAACTGCAGATTTGATGTTCCACTCTTCGGCTCGCATCTTGTTTACAACCCCTCGACCGTCGTCCTCATTCCAGGACATTTAGTACAGCATGGAGTATCGGAGGCGGATGGGGATAGAGTCTGTATCGCAAGCTTTTTTCGACCAAACATTGGATACGGTGTCCTCCCACACTGTGCAGAGCTTCCGCCTCCCCGCGTCAACGATCTGACCGACGCGCTCCAGATTAGGCTCCCCACAGACTGTCGATTAGATTCGCCCAAGTAGACCCCGTAGCCAAAATACAAATGATAGGTACATGGATGCAGAGCAACGAAAATGGCCGCTATGTTCGACCGCTGACCCTATCCCACCGAACCGAGGTCGCGCTGATGCGATCTAAGGAACCCTCTGTCAGTTTGATGGAAGCCATTGCTGCATCCATCGCGCTCTCCACTTGATTGGCAATGACCTCCAAGGCTGAGGTAACTTCATCTGTTATCTCCTTGTCCAAGGAAGACCTCGTCTGACCGGCTGTCCACAACATGAAACCCTCCCACTCCTCTACAACCGAGTCGAACGTTGGGACATCTCTTGAGGGCAGCCACCACTCCCCCACGTGCGACGCGCCCGAAGGCTGGGACATGCGAAAGCAGCCCGATGTGAGTGCTATCCAAATGTCCTGGTCTGTGTCGCAGTAGGCTCCCAACTTCATGCAGATCGAAGTCAGCGATCGACTGTAGAAGGTATTGTCGAACGCCCATAGCGATCCATGGATTCCCTGGGCTCTGAAAGCTATGGCCTAATGATGCGAAGTAAGCGAAGAGGATCAACGAAAAAGGATATCTCTACCATCTCGTTGAAAAACAGGTCAATGTAGCCCTGGTTGAAATCTCTTCGCACGTGACCTTCTTCAAGAAATTGAAGAAATGATTCCCTTCGCTGTGTCAGAAATGACATGAATGAAACCCAATAGACCCCGGACCAAAGCGGCGCCGGCATCTTTGCAAGAACAGTGGGGGATGGAGGGGAAATAGAGTCCATGAGATTGAACGGTCTGGTGTTTATATCAAGTACATGGCGGCGATCATCAATCAAGGGTGAACCAGGGCGATCGCCAGGTAGCCACAATGCATGGCCACACATTCTCGGCCGACTAACTCGACTCGCGAGTCTCGACTGCACGCCTTGCACCATCCGCCTGTGCCTTCGCTGCTTCCCTAGCCGTCACCTCTGCGACCACCCTCTCTTCGAGAACAAGGAGCTCTGCTTTCAGAGACTTGATCGACTTGATGCTCCCAGTGAGGTTGCTCATGTTCTCCAGGCACCCTTTGATGTCCTTGTCCATCAACCTCAGGGTGTCCTCACCCACAGCATATGCCTCGAAAAGCTCCATACCAGACAGTACGCTGACGTTTAGTTGCCCGGGGGGCTGGAGCGGAGCGGGAACAGGCAGTGATGCATACTGCTGTCTCCAGAATCTTATGATGTCGATCGCCTCTTGAGGGAACGGCGCAGCGGCGGTCGAAAAATTGGTCCACCAGTTACCGGCATAGTAATGGAGGAGGTCGTCACCACCCCCCAGCTTCTGGGTAACCGCCGTTTTCAAGCTTACAAAATCGGCAAGTCGTCCCTCGACCATCAAAGGGGTAAGCGCTTTCAGGGATAAGGGTGCGTGGAGTCGATGCCCATGGACCATGAACCCAAGTCCCACGAGCAGGTTTCCAACAGCCTAGAGGCGGTCGCCATATAAATCGAGTGATGGAAACTCCAGTAAGTAGGCGAATTGTGTTTGGAAGGGTGATGATTACTCACTATCTCGTTGCACATTGCTTCGGCCATAGCTTCTACAGTGGCGCCCTCCATCATACTCATCCCAACGCAACAGGTGGTCGCGGCGGCCAAGCACCTGCTACCCGAGTAATTGACCAGACCCTGGTAATTCCCTGCGTCGAGCTGTCGGACTGCAAGGACTACTTCGCGAGACAAGATGGGCATGGTGACCGTTTGTGGGATGGGGGCTGATTACATTCAACTTCAGAATTATGCTTTAACTACTCAATGCGCTCGTTTAGGTCATATTCACTATTCTCAGAGTCATCCCGGCCAGAGACATCCAACACCATCTTCACATCCTCATCCGGCTCGGGTTTCACAAAGCTCTGTGGCGGATCTGGGGCACCAAAAAACCGATTAACTCCTTCCAGGCCAAGTCGCCTCCAGCTATCCGCGTGGCGGAGGGCGAACGCCTTATGTCCACCGCCCAAGTCCAGCATCACCCACTTCTCTGCCCTGTTCTTCTGGAATGTCATGAAGTTGACATACCATTTCATCTCCGATTCCAGCAGAAGGACTTCCTCGGTCCATCTATCCTTCCTAGAACGTGCCCTGATCCAATTTACCCGACGCACTTTCAAAGAAGTCGAACAGAATCAGCCATGCTCGTTCGACATTGAGTGGAAAACTCACGTTCTTCTAGGTAGTCTGAGCCGTGTGTCCCACCCATTTGCACGTTCATTGTCCAGATCCACGACAATTCGGTATTCCTCTCTCCCGGATTGTTAGGGTCGAAGACCGCTGTAACGGCCTTGGTATCGGCCCTTGATAGAGACCTGAATTGGGAGTACTTTTCAGATACACCCAGACGCTCGAGTGCCCAGCGCGTGCTTTCGTAGATCTTGACTTGCGATCGCATCTTCTCCTCGACAGCATTGATTTCGTCGTAGCTTCTGGTTACCCCCCGCCCGCCCCCCGCCATTTGGCGCTTCCCACGATACAAGCAGGACTTGTGCGCAATCTCACCTCTCAGCTCTTCGAGCGCTTCCTCTGCCTGGGCCACCCTCATACTAACCTCGATCTCGGCAGTTTCTTCCCAGCCCTCCGGAAGGGGTTCAAAGCTGGAAGAGAGGGGAAGCGGTGCGAGATCATCAGTCGTAGTATCGAAAACCGCGCGCCCAAGCGGTAGTTGCTCGAACTCCATGCATCCACACTCCTCTTCGCACACACACACCTCCACCTCATCACTCTCCCACTGTGTTCCCTCATGAGACACCAGATCATTATCTGGGAATAGTCTCTTCCCCTCCTTGTGGAACGCGACCACGCGGTTTGCAAGGGCTTCAGACTTTCGGGCAAGGTCCACTGATTCGGTGAGAGATGGGGAATGGGCTTTTCAGTACGCCGCTCACAGGGAGATTCTGGAACAAGGGAGGAGTTAGGACTAGCCCCGACCAAATGAACTGCAAGGCACACTGTGATTCTTGGATCGAGATCCCATCTGCAACCCAGTTGGCGTACCCGAGCCGGCGCTTGCTCTTCTTGTCCTCCTTTTTCTTCTGTTTCTCAGCGTCCATCAGTCTCACCTGGACGGCCTTTTTCGGTTCCACTGGATGAGTGTCAGAATAGCCATGGAACCGCAGTGACAGGTATCAGTGACTTACCCTGTGGAATGTGGAAGTTGTAAATGTCCATTGAGGTATTATGTCCACCCCGGGCAGTGTTAGCGGCATCCATCTGATCTTGCCAAACCCCTCTGTCCCTGTCTTCCGTCGCCTCGTTCAGAAGTAAGAAGAACTTGTCGGCTGCAGTCTTCTCTTTGCGTGCGAGCTTTAGTTGGCGATCGAGATAAGATACTGGAAGTCATCACGTTAGACACATATATTAGCAGCACAGGTGTATCGCTGTCGTACCCAACCCCTGGTTTTTCCTCAGATTGCTATCCTGAATACAGGCGTCAATCATCCCCCATCGGTTTGAAGGGGTCATATTGCGCGTTATCGGAGCAGCACCGTTTAGCGTCGACCAGAGAGACTCAATTATCTCTCCGCTCGTGACGCCACTGCCTGGGAGAAAGGTCGGCGTGAAACGGGCGAGGCATTCGTCCTTGTGACCATGAACGTGGAACAAACCAATAACGAACTCCAGGGGCATGTCCGATGGAAGTGAAAGGTACGGCGAGCTCTTCATCCAGGTCTCGAGGTTGATGGAATACTGACAATTGATATCGTATGCTAACCGGATTCCACTCGTGGCGCCCGCATGTGTGGTTTTCAGGGCCTGGGATAATGCATAGTCGACGTTGACATGACTATGGGTTCAAGTATCCCAAAGTAGTTAGAAGGTTTTAATGGCATGCGAAATGGCAGGTAGTTCAACTCACCGTTCGCCTTTCTGCATATCGACCACGCTTCCAGGCACGAAGCACCCATGACGGGCGCATGCGACCGCCACAACCCCGGTAGCGTCATAACCCTTCTTCAACTTATTCTTTTCAGAGACCGCACGAAGCTCGGCACATGTTGATGTCTGGGTTGAAGGCATTATTATCGATAAATGGGAAACATACATGGGGAGATCTCGACCGGGAAGATGAAGGGTCATGGGCGCCTAAATCACACGCTTCTACGTCATTGCCTCGATGGCCGGGCCGGCATCGCTGCCCCCTCCCAGGATAGGTGGGATGTCTGGTATGGAACACAGATAGTCCAAATAACTCACCTCAGTGGGCTCCTTCGCCCCCTTCAAATGCTTTGCATATCTCCTGGGCTCGGCTGTAAAGGCAGCTCCCCCCCCAAGCCCTACACTGTCCCGCGTCCCGTTCGATACCAGATGATCAAGAACGAAGTTGCCGTCAACCACAAGGTAGCGGCGGTAAAGCCACCTAATAATGGTCGTGAAACGATTAGACGGTGTTTGTGAGTATACATAATTGAAACGCATACCCTCGAATGTCCTCCATCCAGTCGTTGGGTAGGTTGATGGAAGGTTGGGGGCACGCGGCACAGAATAAAGCCAAATCCCTGGATCCAGGGCGGTCGCCCCGTCGGTTGTGCGCAAAACCCTCCTTTCTCAACTCCATCAAATGATTCCACTGGGCCCACACCCTCGCTAGCTCCCTTCTCCTATCCTACACGTGGTGACAAAGTCGGTATAACATTCCCGGGGAAAGCATGGCCACTCACCAATGATTTGTCAGGGAAGGCAAAATTGGTGAAGCGCCGGAGCAGCGCCGCAAAGTGCTCGGTCGACATATGAGAGTGAACCTTCAGGAGATGGAACTTGTTGAGGAGATCGAAGGTGAAGACCGTGGAGACATTCTTTAGAGAAGCAGGGTAGAGCCCGACGTCTAGAAAGTCAAGGTCGTCGGTTTGAGTTTCCTTGCACCAGCATGGGAAGAGGGGGAGGTGATGGAACCCATTGATATGAACGATCACAATGACCCGACCGAGGCCAAGACTGGAGGTGGATTTGGGCTTCTCTCCGAAGGTATTGTCCGACTCTAAGTGATCGACGTTGTTGACGGATACTAGGCGGGACTGCAAGCTCTCAAGAGAGGCATTGTATTTGGGGCACGGAGCGCCGCCATGTCCAAGGCAGATGACCGATCCAACATGCCAGAGCCAGGCAGGGCGCCAGTGTGTGCCATTCCATCGCTCGATGCGGTGCAGTGGGTGCTGGTGGTGGGTCGAACGGCAGCAATCCGTACAAGAGATAGGGTTGGGAATACAGTCTAAGCATTTCCAAAGCCCTTCCTGACAGTGACAGGAGTCGCACACAGAGCGTAGGCGGTCCTCGGCTTGGAGAATGCGATCGAGATAGGGAAGGACCTTCGAGGCCTTCCATTCTTTCATTACTTTGTGCGATGTCTAGTTGAAATGAAATCAGAATCCCCAATAAGCCAAATGACCGAGTGTACGGACCTTCCCCAGGCTTGTTTTTCCAGTATGACGGGTCAGAACCTCTTCACGATAAGCGTCCGCTTCAGTCCAATCGTCGAAAGGATCTAGATCCGGACCAGTATTGTCATCCATGTCGATATCTATGTTGATTATTTGGGGTTTCACATCCTCGTCCAATCGCGGACGCTTGCCTGGGGCTATGGGGGGAGTAGGGGTAGGTGTATCGGTTGTTGCGATCGAAGTCTTGGGTGCGCTGTGGACGGTGTTTCGGTTCTTCTTCACGTTCCCACTGAAGCCGTATTTCGATTTCTTCTCAACGTATCTTGCGGTGGCGACCCGATTCTTATTGATTCGGATGGGGGTGGGCATGATGCAATGAGGGGTGATCGGGATAATGTAGCAACTGGGTTGCTGACTCTCCCTAGGGCTACGGAAATTAGCCTACCTCCATCCCCTATATATACACGTTTTCGAGTCGTACCTCTCATACCCTATAGTTGCTCCTATCTTCCAACAAGATTATGCCGCCTCTCCCCGAGAATATTCCCAGTAAAGCACCGCGTTCTCCATCTCAAGCGGACCAAGACGACGTGCATTCAAGGGGTTCTTCATCCGCCGAGGAAGACCCCTTCTCCGACGAACCGATCGAGCGTGAGCTGCTGGATAAGCTAGCGGACCAGAAGCAACTCGATGCACGCTTCACACCCAAGCAACTCGCCTATCTCAACGAACAAAGGGACCTCTACCGCTATGCCCCAGCAAATCAACGCCGCGAAATGGCCCAAGCCACTGGCGACTATTTTCTCAAGAAGATGCAGAAGGCTGGTTGAGACCCGAGCAAGGCACAGATATCGGCAATGTATGAAGTGAGTCAGGCAGCTCTTCTAACAAAATGAATTGTACCTGATGCTCGGTCGAAACACAGAACGTCCAGCTCTGGTACAGCCAGAGGGCAAGGAGCCGGCATGGACCCATGCACTGGACCATTCATTGGAACAGGCGCATGGTGTTCTATAAAGAGAATATCAGTCGTATCCAGGATACCCAGAGAAAGCTCTTTGAGCTGGAAACCGGCACGGCGAGTACTGAGAATGGTGAAGGCACCGTCAATCTGGATCTGGTCGACGAGCCAACGCCGGACGTGAGACCAGGGAAGAAGCCAAGTTTATTCCACTTCTTTCAGCGTGCGGTGACGGCAGAATGGATAGCTCTGACAGACAAAGAACGCTCGTCGTACGAAGCAAAGGCTCTAGTTTGGAGAGAGAGGGGCCCAAGCATGGAGGAACGCCAACGGTTCGTACCCCTTTGCATCTACACGTGGACCCACAGTGCTGATTCCGGGAAATGTATAGCCTTGCCGAGAAGGAAAGCGGCCGCGTGATACACCAATTCGCGGACGAGATTTACCGACAAATGGGCGTACGGTTACATTTCCTTGTTACCTTTCAAGACACCACGGGCGAACACTTGGCATGTAAGCACTCCAGCGTATTGTATAGATGATTTATTTCAAACTCACCCCAATTTCTTTCATGTCACCGGCGGCCACTACAGTCAGCCTAGACTTCAACAATCAGATCGGCAGCGGTATCTCGTTCAAGCAAGCGGAAAGGGCATATTTGGAGAAGGTGGACCTGGATAATCATTGGGCGGGATTTGTGCGGCGGACGTTGCCAGAAGAGGGGATGGATGGGAAGGATACAGAAGGGCCAATGAAGCGACCGAGAAAGTGCGGTGAACCCATCTGGGTGGAGCTCAATGAGTTCCGGGAGCCCATTGTCCCTAGCATTGGTACACTCCCGGCAAATGTGAAAGCTCATCGGTACTTCCCTGACCTCATTCGATCAATTATGCGCCACGACTACGGTTAGTGCCATTAGTCCTTTCACCCCGAGCGCTGCTGACACCCCTTTTGGCTAGCTGCCGCCAGAGATCTCCCCGTGACCGACAAGGACTCCACACCCCCTTGGAAGGAGATGGCGGCCAAGTGGTACAACTGGGTGGGCGAGGAGTATTGGCCCAAGGATTGGCCAATCGGTGATCCAGGGGGTTACGGAGTGCCGAAGTGCAGGATGATCCTTGAGGCCTGGTACGCTCGCCAGAAACGGGGCGAGATACCTTTCCAATTCCACAGCTATTGGGTGGGGGGAGAGGAATGGGTATCTCACGAACCACGTCGCGAGGTGCATGCAGACTCCAGCGACGATGAGAAGTCGAAGAAGAAGGGAGCAGGAAAAAGGAAGAAATCGAAAGCAAAGCCGAAGGCGCGAAAGCCAAATGATAGCGCCGCCCGCTCCATGCCAAAAATGACAGCGAGGCAATCAGCGTCCATCGCAATGAAGAGCGCTCGCGCTCCGTGCAAGGAAACGGATGAGCTTCAGGTATCGATTACTTCCCCAGCACATGGAACCAAGTCGACATCACAACTTCCGCCTCAACTGGTACAATCACCCCCATCTCCGGTCACTGAACCCGCTCACCCATCTGGCTCCGTGAATGTTCTAATGGCCCCGAAGAAAGGGAAAGGGAGGAGGACTGTTGTGGAGTCCAGTTCGGATGGTGAGGAGAGTCCTGGTAAGAGTGAGGTTGACAATGATGGTACGCTCAACACTTTCGATCGCCCACATAAACGATGGTCCTTTAAATTTGATTGTCTCAATTTGCAGGTGACGATTCTGTTCGCGTTCTTTGACCTCGACATGATACCCCTCTCACCGAGAGGCTAGTAGGGGCTACGAAGGATCTGACTTTGAGGACACCCAGCAGGGAGGGATCGGCAATGGACATTGATCTAGCAGAGCCTCAGGGAGCGGGAACTGGGAGAGCAGGGAAGAGGAACCCACAGGAAAGGTATAGGCCTGCTGTTGAATACCCCAACGCGGCCGAGACCCGGGAATTCAAAGAGTGGGGGCGGGACGACCAGGAGGAGCCAGAAGTCGAGGTATCGGCGGAGCAAAGGCGGGAGCAGATTCGACAAGCAAGGCTGAATGGAGCAAGAGCTAGGGCAGCCGAAAGGGGGCTCAAGGGCAAGGCCACCGAGAGCGACAGGATGGAGGTGGACGACAGAGAGATTGGGGAAGATCGTGCGCCTCAGGGTCCAACTCTGTCCATTGCCCCAATAGCGGCTGATACCGACGTGAATCGACCAGGTCTTGAAGGGGGGGAGCACGCGGTCAAGCAGGGAGCCAAAGAGGGAGGCGAGGAGCACGAACCAGCTAGATCTCTTGGTCGGGGTAAGTCCACAGGCCGTAGGGGCCATGGTGGACGACGGGGGAACACGTCAAAAGCGGCGAACGACACAGGTGATGAGGCGACGAGCGGTGCGGACGACGGGAACACTACTCCACCACCAAAGGCAGGGCCAAGTGCTGTCAAGGTGTCAGCTCAGGATCAGCTCCTCCTTGAAGCAGCAGCACGACATCTTCCTACGTCTGCCAAACACCCAACCAAAAAAGCGGTACGGTTCGGGGAAGAGGCTCCCCATGCAAAGCCGAGACTGAGGGGTAGAAAGTGAACAACACGTAGACAGATTTTGAATATTCATTGATAGCCTTTGGTATGGACATCACGTCTGAACCGATACAACCCCACTGTAATACGCGCCGGGCGAAAGCAAAACCGAGGGAGGGGTGACTTCACCTGGAATTTCCTCTTCTCTTCATCTCATCCGAACTTGCGTCGACCATGCCCAATACCATGTCCTTTGAGAGTTCAATTTCGTCGATCGAGAAACGTCCGGGGATACAGGGCCAGGTTACCGTCATGGTGGTCGAGGTGAAAGTGATATGCTGCAAGGGATCAAATCCCGATCAGAACTCACATGCACTCAATCAATACCTGGTTCAAGCTCTGGCCCGTACTTGGCTAGTTCTAGACTCCATGCTTACTCCTCACAAATGCATGATCTTTCGAATACACAGAGTGCAGTACGAGCGGATGGTGTAAAAACTAAGGTCCCGTGCGTGACGCAGGTGAAATTGTGGCTCTGTTATACGGGTGAGCGATGATGGTTATCGAATCGGGTGAGTCGGTGCTCACTCATTGAAAAACTAGACCAGTGGTTGGAACCTGCTGAGAAAGGGGAGTGGGAGCGAAGCACATGAGGAGCTGGAGTTGCTGAATTAAATTGTGCTGCGTTGCGAGCATTTCATCATTCCTCCCAATCTCCCAATCTATCGCCGCATGCAACTCTCGGTTGATTTCTTCCAAGACCCGCTCCCGCTCGCGCGCCTTCTCCAGTTCATGGATAAGAACCTCGGTTCGAGCCAACTGCTTAGCAGTTGCGATCGCGTAAGATCGACGGTGGTTCTCTTCGCTTTGGAGCATAGCTTCAAACTTGGTATTGACTTCTTTGGCAGCGTTGAACTTGGTTTGAAGGGCTGCAAGCGTATCTCCCAGCTCGAGCATTCTGTGTGTCTGTTGCTCGATGAATGGGCCATGGGAGCATGTAGGCGAACGTGCAGGGTCATTGGGAGTGTGTTCCATGATGGGGGTGGACTCGAGTCGGGATGTATTCTTAACAAGACCCTGGCACATATCGATGTATTTATGAGAAGAGTATTCACCCTACCTGGACGGGCTGGCCAATAATGGACCTCTCCGCTTCTATTCACCGACGGGATATAGCCACATGGATGCCAAGGCATTCCGGATCAGGGGGCCGTTCTCGCTGGCTAGCGCTTAAAACCCTGAAGCTGAGTCCATGCGCCTGATGGACAGTCGAATAATGTGTGGGAATTGCTAGTAGAATGACACGAACGACAGGGCGCACGAACATGGTACATCGTGGCAAGCATATGGAATATATCCAACACAATACATGCAGAGTTCGACACTGTTCAATCATTACGAGTAAGTTGAGCGATACGAGACAGCTGTTCCTCGAGCCGGGAGATTTGTAAAGCGAGATCCAGGTTCTCCTTGTGAAGGTCACGCTGCCCACTCCTCCATTCTTCAGCCTCATTCTCCTGCAGGATACTCTCCTCTCGCTCTCTCTCTAACCTCTGTTTGATCTTGCTATTCTCGCTTAGCAGGATATGCTCCTCCTTCCACAGCTCTTGCAGGACCCGAGCAAGGAGTTTGTGCTTAGCCCAGATGGACAACCTAAGGGCCGAAGCACTCTCAGGCCAGTTGGGGTCGCTTGCGACTTGTGCTTGCTCTTGGGCGAGTATGTCCACAAGGGAGATCTCGTCTTCCCCTTCCGCCGATGGGCCCACACCATCACCCCTCTCCACCGTAACTTCTGCCTCGTCGCCACACGGAGTTTCGGCTTGCTGAAATATAGCCCCCTCTACATCCTCCAACCTCTGCTGTAAGTCGAAGTTCCTTTTCCTCGCAACGGCCAACCGCGCTTGGAGGTCAAGAACCTGGGTCTTGTAGTGGTGGACATCCTGGGCTAGATCGCACTGGCATTGGACCTGGTGGGCCGGAGATTTAGACGGGCCCCTTTGTGAGACCGAGGACATAGTGGATGATCACGCGACTGGAGGGATCGGATTTGAATGAGCGATCGCTATATAAAGAAAGCTCGCAACCGCGAAGAACCCCTGACCTTGGAATCCATTTGTGCACCGAAACGTGGCTCGATATCCCGGTCTTGTATGGAATATCGGGTTCACCGTGATGAATGAATCCACTATCCTGGTGTCGGGAGACGGGCAGAGTAGCGCCGTATGGCCTTCAATTCATTGTGGGTGACTGATGACTTTGACAGACCCTACCCGACCAAGAACGCCTGTGGTAATCGTCAGTGTCAGGTAAAACAGCACAGGGTCTCATTTGTAACTCTGTCACATAACGCGAGTACTTTACACTCCCCCATTTTGCCTTTGGGAATCCAGTGGACATCCAGTGGACATTCTGGATGTCTACTGGACATTCACTGGCCTTTCTCTGCCAAATTTGCTCAAATTGTCCAGTGGTTGTCCAGTCAATGTCCTGTATCAGCCAAAATTTCACTGGATTGTCCAGTGGATACTGGACAGTCCAGGATACGTATCCAGTGGATGTCCACCCCCTTGAATCCACTGGACATCCAGTGGAAGTAAGGGTCCAACGGATTACATTAGGATTACGGCTGAGCGAGTAATCTAATCCTAATCCCCCATACTGCTAATCTAAGGGGTATAATGGGATTACGATGAAATATAATCAGTATTTTCAGATGAGTCTGGTGGTGCAAGTTCTTTGGTGTTTTTCCGGTTGCTCACGTGCCTTCATCAATTAGAAACACTTCCTGCACATACACACTCTTGGGAGGACGGTCTGGGAGGTTGTAGATGGGTGGAGGAAGTGGCATATTTTGCCACAAACACAGTGTGACTTGGAGAACATTTGCTCCCTGAGGTGTTATGAAGGGCGAGACCCCTTTTTAACCAGGAATCTACACTGTGGGGACATATTACAGCCACATCCTTTGCCTTAGCGCCATGTATTCGTGTTCCTGGGAGATTGGTTTGGGCAATAGGGATTACAAAAGGGATTACAGACTAATTACAGACTAATAATCCTGGGCCATTCCTTGTATCCCTAATCCTAGTTCTAATCGGTATACACCCCTTATAGTCAGTAATCTAATCTAATCCGTTTGACCCTTAAGTGGAAGGCCAATGACTTCCACCCAATATCAGGTATGTGGCTGTGCAATGTGGCTGTGCAAAATATTGAAGTAGTGTCATTGTGTGTCATTAATTCTGGAAAAATCATGAAAAATATGGAAAATATTATGTTTGTATTTGTTTACTTGTATTTGCATGTCCAGTCTGTGCAGGCCTTTTCATTTATGGTACTGGCCTGTTTCTTGGCATCCTCTGTCTACATTATAAACACTAGTATTTTCACATCTGTAATGAAGTCAGGCTACATAAGACTGAAAGACAAAAGACAATCACTACAACAATATTTCTTAAAGTTGTCCAGCTTAACAAGCTTTGGCTCTTGAAGAGCAAGAATGGTGCAGTGGAGGGTGGCAACAGTGTGGCAACACATTGCCAGAAGTCAACCAGGAAAGCTTGATAGGATACAATTGTAGAGCTGAGTCTTGTGTGTGAAAAGTGGGGGTAGCCCAAGTTCTCAAGCCCATGCCCTAAAGTTGGCAGGGAGGAAAAGCAAGACAGATTGGAAAGTATGAAATGGGACAAAGCTAAATTAAGAAAAGGAGATGCAATGGAAGATTGCTTTTATACCCCTTGTGATTGTGTTATTCTACCATTTGAGATACTTAGAACTCCAACCACCCAGCCATCAATGCCATTGTCAGGTGATTCCATCAAAACCTCCACCCAGCAGGGTGGCATGATTTCAATGGACACATTAGAGGTGGCCCCTTGGAGTTGACCATTGGCAAATACTTTCCATTTGCAAGGTCCACTGGACATTGACTGGACTGTTTGAGTGCTGAACTGGACACCACTGGATCTCACTGGATTCCACTGGACATTGACCGGACATCCACTGGATTCTACTGGATTCTACTGGTCTACTGGACATCCTGCAGGACATATGGGGGAGTGTAAAGTACAGCATAACGCGGTGCTTCGTTCGGTGGATTTCAAATACTCATACTTCTGGATCCCTGGATGTCCTTATCACAAATACCCTGTTCCAGCCCCGAACTCCAGATCATGTCCTCGGTCGCAGAGGCTTTCAAAGATTTTGGGAAACGACTGACACGCCAGGTACACGCAGAGGTACGTTTTAAACGGCCTTCCCTTAGTACATGCCACGGGCACACTGATACGCTCACACAGGACCAAGGAGGCACCACGCTCCTACTCAATCGAGGAAGGCGGATGAAATTAGCGGACGCGGAAGTTCTGAGGGAATGCGATCGGATCGACCAGTTCGTCTGGACAATGCGGTCACATAGGGAGGGCTATGGTCCTCCCGGTTGTGTTTGCCCAGGGTGTCGCATTTGGAGGCGTGTGCAGGAGTTGGAGAATATTGAGGCCGAAGACTCAGACAATGCGACTGAGAGCGATGATGGGGGCCAAGGCGAACAACTGGAGTGCCCTAAATCGGAAGAAGGGGACTTGAACAAGGCGCCTCATTTCAGTAGCTGTTGTCCTTCCCCCGGGTCACAAAAGCAGGACCCTTCCTGCAAATCGGGCGAAGAAATTTCTGATGGTAAGCTCACAGTGGCCCTCTTCTCTGTCAGCCTTATCTAAATGACCCCGCCCCAGGCTCTACCGAGATCGTATAGGAAGGATCTCCTCTTTCTATTCCTCATTTGACTTCTCAATGATTATCGCTTTGAATCGTACGTATACCATTTGGGAGTTGAATACATTCATTCCTGGACATTGTTTCCCAATCCAAATTATGGGGACTTCCGATACCCACCACCCTCGTATCCTGTGCGGCGTGTGATACGGTTGCCTTCCCTCCGACACGAGCCCCAATAGTTCTAGCACTTCGCTTTTTTTTAATCCGACATTTCTATTAGGAAACACGCTACTTCGGACGATCACAATTGCAAGCTCATTCGATAAATGTTTCAATCGCCCTTGGGAAATTACTATCATTAGACATTGGCAACCGAGCATGTGATGGTCCATTTCCCCGGGGAAGAATTACTGTGTTGCAATGAGAGTTGTGTTGCAATGAGAGTTGTGTTGCAAAATGCAAAGTATGCGCTCGCATACCTGGGGAATGCGAAGGTTTAGCTGCTCTACAGCCCTGGTTAACCCCACAATCTGCGCTTCCTTCTCCTTGAGCTTCTCCTCCAAGGAGTGAATGGATGCCGTCAGTTTGGCGTTCTCCGTCGTGAGCCTATTGATCTCCCTCCCCACACCTGCCGCGTGTTCCATAAGCATCACAACCCTTTCCCCCTGTTCCTGTATATCCCCGTTGACCTTGATGAAGTGGTCCTTAGTTTGTTTGCTCAGCTTCAGGATGTTGTCACGGAGACCCTGGAGGACGATCAGGGTCCGCGCCATGTCTTCGATGGGTTGGAGGCGAGCTTGCAACATAGTAGTGAGCGTCGAGTGGGGGGTGGACAAGAAGCCCCATATCTAGGGTTTTATTTCATTTTGTGACCCATGCCGATCGCTCCCCGTTCTTTACCTCCCTCGCCGTTCGACGATGGTCCTCTTACCGCATTTGGGCCGTCTTTGTCGCCGCTGTCAATTTCTGATCATGCACATGTCCATTGCCATAACGGGATATAATCTACGGTGCCAATACGCGAATCCAACTACACCTGGAAAGTGATGTTCAGCGTCCAAACCAAGGGGTCAGGGTATAGAAATTCCATACCCACTATCCCTGTCGTCTCCATCAAGGTCTCCCGGTGGCAACGTCAAACCATGGGCTTGGTGGCCCAAACGACCATGTCCTTAGCCTCCAACCCTGCCAACTCTGCGATCGCCTGCCTCGACTTAATAAACATGTCCACCACCCGCCCCATTTCCTCGGGGGATGCTCCCACTTCAGCCTCGGCCATGCGTTCGACGGCGTTCACAAGTTGTCCAAGGAGGGTGGAAATACTGTCGAAGTGTTGCGTCGATTGGCGATTCTCTAATGTCTCTCTAAGCTGGTACTGAGCAATAGTAATTTGAAGGCGCGCGATCTCTCGTGCCTGCTCCGCAATCGTATCCATAAGGGATTGCTGGATGGAAGATGCCGTCTCGTCGTTGTTGTCGGCAAGACTGGCAATGAGCTCAGATTCCGTGGCGGATAGAGTAGAAAGCGGTGAAGAGGTGGGTGACAGAGTGTCGCACGAGGTGGCGTCGTTTGAGTGGAGGTCGTTAGCTGCCATGGGATGTACGAAAATGTTAAGGTATAATTGGGTGCCTACAGCTCCACAATTTATGGAGTGTAGGGTCGCCTTGTTGAGACGCGTGTGTGCTGCATGTAAGGCATGTCACAAGTGCACCCACAGGTTGACCTGGATCTGTGGGGCAGGTACCTGCAGAAAATTATGCCATACCTGGATCTGTGCAGGTATTTTCCCACGGGTCACCTGTACCTGTGAGTCCAGGTTGTCACAGGTCAGGTCACAGGTAATAGTGCAGGTGCCAAGCATATTATAGGGCAAATACTAGTGTACACCCCCTAAAAATGGTATCTAACATTGTACATACACCTAAACTACATCACACAACTCACTAATGCAGTCATACAGACCCAATATAATTTCCAGTGGTGACATCTGGCCCAGATGTTTGCACCATGCAAGTACCTGTGGTTTTAAGGCTGCGACCTGGATCTGTACAGGTTTGTTCCCACGGGTTACCTGGACTTGCGGGTCAGGTTTCCCACGGGTATTCCCACAGGTCTACCTGCAAGTACCCACAGGTAGCCCGGACTCGTGACATGCCTTAGCTGCATGGCGATCGAGGGTGACATCTCATACCCCCGACACTGCCCAGGGTCGGTGACACTTGATACATCCAAGGGCCCGCTCATGGAGCACATTCATGGTTCGCCAAATACTCGGTTTCAAAGGAGATGTGTAGATAGGTACAGGGGCTAGGCCTAAGGCTGATGGAACACTATGCATAAGGACTAGAATCCGAATCGCACGTCAAAGTGCCAGGTGGTCCGTCTAATGGGTTTGGGTGACTCAGTCTGGGTCACATTGGAGCGAAGGTCTAGGTGTACTTACAATGGTCACGCCTCGCTCTTCTGGCACTTGCAGGCCGCGAGGGCCTTGGCTTGCTCCTCCTGGCGTTCTTCGATACGCTGGATGCTTCGGTCAAGGGCCTCGTCCTTCTCGCTCAAGGTCTTCATAAGCGCGACGGTGGAATTAATGTGCCCATCGAGGATGAGCGACTGTTGCTGCAACGTTTCAACCAAAGCCTCCATATTGCTGGCTTTAGCGGCATGGCGCCCAGTCATCTCTTCAGCTTGTTCTCGAATGGTGACTATTTCCTCCAGCAGGACCGTATGCTTCGCAAGCAGCGCATCATGCTGTTTCCAGCATTCCTGAGTCTCCGCCAGCAACCTTACGTTATCCTCCCTCGCAGCAATTTGTTGGGCAATGCTCTCCTGCCAATCTTGGGACAACTTCTTGTTCCGGGCGACCACCACATCCAGCTCTGCCATCAGGGTTGCGTTCAAGCCCGAGAGAAGTGCAGCGCGTTCATCCGCTATCTTCACCAGCTCGGCGTGCGTCTTGGGGGGTTCGGTGGACATATCGGCGGAGGTTGGAGATGTGATAAAGTAGATAGGTTGGGTCGAGAGGGGTATGGTAGGATTGGAGAGAGACACCCCTCGTTATATATATCCCTTCACTTGCGTGCGCACGAGGAACGTACCGAGTACGCGATCGCCTGTCAGACCTGACTATGGTCCATCGAGCCCCCATTTGGAAGCTGCTGTCCCTGACCTGGTTCGTACACTTGGTTAATATATATGAAATGGGGGAAGAAATGATACAGTTATATGACGCGTTACAGGAATGGTATGCATGGGCCAATGTAGCGTACGATAAGTGAACGTGTCCCAAAAATACGGCGATGTTTGCGATCGGTACCTACCCGCCTCTATGAAAGGAGTGCTCGCATAGCTAGGATCTTCAGTTGTTGGAGGCGTTGGAAGGTCCCACAGAGCCCATGTTGGACGAGGGTGCCTCCGTCAAAGGAGAGCCGGGATGCGACCACCCCACCGAAATCCCACCGACTGACGTCAGAGCTGATGGACGAGGTGGGGCACTCCCAAAGAGCGCTTCGTTCGTCCCTCGACTTATCGCGCTCGCATAAGATAGTGCGGCGGTAGGGGGTATGAGTGTGGACCCTCCCTGCCTGTGGCTACCGGAACGAGAGCCGGACCTTCGCGAGATGGAAGAATCGTGTTCTGGGAGGGGCGCTTGCAGGTACGCAGTCATGCCTCCAGGCGGGATACCGCCAAAATCATTGTAAGAGCTGTCAACCAGGCTCCCTGCGTTCTGCGCCTCTACACCCTCTACACCCTGGTCCTCGCCATTCGAGGGCCGACCCGTAGATGGAGGAGGATAGGGCAATACGCCCTGGGCCAGATTGTGTCCTGACTGTACCAAGCCACCATGGGCGTCGCTGAAGGTGATCGGAGGCGCGTCGTAGATGCCAGTGGGGACATCCTTGGCGTCGAATTGATGTTGCTGGCGAATGCCGGATAGTGCCTGAGTGTATCCCAATTGCGTTGGAGCGTCACCTTGGCAGCTGGTGATGGGCGCAGGATCGTCGCCCGCAGGCAAGACACCGCTGTTCGATTGAGGATGGGCGACGAACATCGAAGGAGCTTGGAGATCCTGCGGACCGGGGTTGCGACAACTCTGGACGGAGGTGCGGTTATTATGATGATAGGGAGCCGGGGTGGAGTGAGGCAGGGGTTGATTGGGATTGGGAACGAGGTCAGGGGCTCCCAATGATGGTTGAGCGGATACGGCAGTCGTGCGATGGCCTGCGGTCTGATGCGCTTGACGATGACCCAATTGGGAAGGATTGGCCACCCTGCGAGCGCCGTGTGGCCCAAGGTTGGCAACCGCGTTCCCACGAGTATGAGCGATCGATCCAGACAGAGGTGGGTTTGGGAAGACTCCTCCAGTGGTTCTAGCACTCGATAGAGAGTGGAAATCCTGGACCTGGGAAGGGCCTTGCAGTGGAGCCGAGGCACTTGTTCCTCCCGGCGCGATGGGCTGGGGATGGTGTTGATTGTCGTTCCAGGAAATCCCGGCGGCCACTGAGGCTGAGGCACCATTGTGTGGAACACTTGGTAGCGGGACGACAGCCTGGGTGCTTGTGCCAGAATGTCCGATCGCAGCGGCCAGCAGCTTCTCCATCCGAGCCTCCAGCCCGGAGATTGCCGCGTTAATGTCGGCCTGGACGTCGATACGGTGAGACCTCAGCATCTGCTCTAGGCGCTCAATGATGTCTGGGACACCAGCCGACGCTTCAGCAGGGGCTAAGGTGGGTGCGGTTAACGTCGTCGGTCGCTGGCCTTTGATGACGCTAAGGCGAGTGTTGTGATGGGCTTCGAGGGTGTTCACTCTCTGGGAAACGGTCTCGATGAAGGCATTGCTAATCCGGAGGCTGTCTTGCTGCTTGTCGATCTTTTCCTCCAGAGTTCGAACCTGGTCGTGGTATAACCCTCGATCCTGGCTGTGCGCTGTTGTCAGGCCGGCGATCTCACCATTAGTCACTGCAAGCCGCTCCTCGAGTTCGCCGATTTGCCGATTCGATACCCTTAGAGTGCTATCCACCATAGTCACTCGCTGTTCAAGACGGACATGGTCGTCCGTAAGACGTCCCAGTGCTCTTGGGGTTTCGTCTTCGTCGACTCCGGCAGGAGCGACTCGACGAAAGGTGAAGGTTGTCTCAGCCGCCTGAGAATCAATACAAATAAGGTTTCGATCGCTCCCAAAATAACGTGATGCATTGCTCACCCTAGGTCTGCCGTCTCCTTCCATCTCGTTCGCTACGGATGCAAGTTCTGGCCGCTTGCCCCTGGCGATCGTAGAGGAACCGGCTGTCTGAAGTATTCGTGAGTGTCTGTCCAAACACTGAACAATGAATTTGGCCTACGGTAGAACGAACCCGAGCGCTCTTCCCAGCCCCCTGGGTACTCCTTCTCTCAGTTCCATTCCCATTGAGACCTCCACCCACAGGGACCTTGTTGCTCTGAACTCGCTTGGTACGACTGGAAGCTGGTACACCGTCAAGCGCTTCACTCGTCTCCGGGTTGCTGGGCGGGTTGATCTTGGGACGAGACACTGACCGGGTAGGCGTCCCTTCTGGCTGGAGGGATCTCACACCTTGGGCCTTTCCCTTCTTAGATGAGCCCCTGGCGCGATTCCCATTCTCTACTCCGTTGTCCACATCCGACTCCTGCGTAGCGATATCGCGCTTTGGGTCATCAACTTCCGCCTTGACGCGGGTCTGAACGTGCTTCTCCTTCCTTCCACCGCCAAGAGATGTCGCTCCCATCTCATTCCCCGCCCCATCACTGCTCATCGGTTCGTGACATCCACCATCGACCTTACCACCCTTTTTGGTCCTAGGCACATGTTCTCGCTCGCCCACCTTCGATTTCGCCCTCTCTCTATTGCCCTTGGTCGTCGTCATCTGCTTGCTTCCACCCATAACTCGATCTCCGGTCGTGATCCGCCTCGTTCCCACTGAGTCACTATCATCCCCCTCGTCTCGTGAGCTAACATCGCTATTTTGCGCCAGCACCACTCGCTCCGTATTCTGGGGCCCGGTTTCTTCAGCCTCCTCGGTCGCTCGCTTATCATCATCTCCGCTATCATCGACTTGAGCTGTTTTACCCCTCGCCACATTGAAAGAACACCCCTTTCCCTTCTTCCGGCACGGATAGCAGCACAGCGCTACGTGCTTGAGTGAGGTGGGATCCTGCTTAAAGCAGAGCTGGGCAGGCTTCTCCATACAAAGTTCGCATTTGGGGGAGTGTACCTCCATGCCTGGTAGTCCGCGTATAATACCACAAGGTTCCTTGATGTTCTTCTTCAGCGACTTGTATAGCTTACGCCTTTTCTGCTCCTGGCGGTCGTATCCCTCCTCGAAGTCCTGGGCTCTCTTCTCGATGATGCCCGCCCGATCTCGCTCATTGGTGCTAAACCCGCCAGTGAAGGGATCTGCGCCGTCCTCCGTCTCGCTAGCTTCTTTATCGGGGCCTCCCTCGAGATCTCCATCGTCATCGCCTCCATCGACGCCCCCTTCCTCCTCTGTGGCCTCCGTCTCCGACACCTCTGTGGCCTCCGTCTCCGACACCTCTGTGGCCTCCGTCTCCGACACCTCTGTGGCCTCCGTCTCCGACACCTCTGTCTCTCCCTCCGCATCTGTCTCGGTCAATAACTCAACATCCATCTGTCCTCCCTTATCCTCGTAGGTATCTCCCTGGCCTGTAGAATCGTCGAGGTCCATACCCTCGTTCGAACCCTCGGCATCTTCATCGTCCCCAACACTCTCCAACTTTCCGGACACTGCGACTTTCACGATAGTGGGGGTCTGAGGCGCGTTCGCTGCACCACCGTGCTCGGGGGCGTTAGTGGGGGTGCTCACTCGAGGGACGTTCACCACAGCGGCGTTCGAGGGTGCGCTCTCAGTAGCTCCACTCTTGGTGGTGCCCCCAGTGGTCTTAATTTTGGACCCCTTCTCACCGGAAGCTTTGAGGACGGGGTTAACGAGCGGGGTGAGATCGGTCGGATCCCCTTGATTGCCCACGTCGGCCCTGCTTCGCTCGTTCGCGTCCGTGGCCCCGCTTGGCGCGGTGGCGACCGCATCTTGACTGATGGTGACACCGGATGCGCGGTACGTCTTCTGGTAGGCCTCATGGAGGAACTCCGACAAGTCCAATTCGAGGTTTTGCTCGAGGAAGATCTGGGGGTTAACGCGGCAATATTCCAGCCACTTGTTGAGGGCCGGAGTGCGCTCGTAGTCGCGTCCATGGGTAACCTGGCCCTTCAGGATAATGAACTGGGGTGGTGTTCGTTAGTTAGAAATCTCCTGCCTAGCCCGTACTCCAACTCACAGCTGGTTTGCAGAGTTTGCGCCGTGCTTTGACAAGATCTATCTTGCCCGCCGTCCAAGTTTCAGTTTCCAGGAGTAGCTTCTCCATCTGTGGGACTGTAGCCCGGAACTCTTGAAGGCTGATGCCTTTCGTTCGATCGTTTTGATTCTGGTTGGTGTGGGCCTTTGACATTGCGACGGTTGCGATTGGGGGTAGCAATTGGGGGGTATGATACTGAGTGGACGATGGATATACAAAGGGTCTGTATCGGACACAATGCAGTGACAGCACACCGATAATCGATGGATGGTCGGACGTTCTTTCCCTGTCTATGCGTTCGGCTATTTCCCGGTTTTCACTTCCTGGTCACGCCCCTGGTGCGTGCCAGCATTTAATATCTTTCCCCTTTGCACTGGTTGATCTCGTCACCTCACAGACCCTCGCCTGGCAAGAAATTCTTCGTATCACCAATTGCTTTCTGTTCTAGAATGAGCCTAGGAAAGAAAAAAAGGATCGGGGATGACGGTAAGCACGTCTTGCAGAGGTCGAGTTTGACATTGGCCCAAGCTGTATGTTCTTAGATTTCGAGATGCGGGATGCCGAGGGGACGATTGTCCTCGATTCCCCCTTCACAACTCCAAAGCAGTCATCCTCTCAGAAGGGTAAGATCATCTGAATATTGGATCGGTATGACCTCTCACGTTTCACGGTTTAGGTGCACCGGAGAATAATTGGGCAGCGCAAATGAACCCTGCCATGTTCGCGTTCGGGGACTTGCCTGCACCCCAGAGAGCAATGCCGCAAGCCCCAGCCGCCACCACCGACAACAACAACAAAAAAATACCGGAGGGTTCTGCAGCTTCGCCAAACACGACTAACGACAGTTCCCGCAATATCCCCCATTCTCATAGGATTACCTCAAATCCCCCCAGACCGGACGGTTTCATCCGAGCTTCTGGCTCGCATCCAGGTGATCACGTTGCCGTTGGAGAGGCGATCCACTGGAACTTCCACTCTTTGGAAGCTATCCGAGTGGCGGTAGGATTCGTGGACACCCACTTGAATGACCTCTTGTGGTTTCATGACCGTGTGGTCGACCACCATGCAAATCTTGTCCGCACCCGTAACCTCGTCCGAAAGGCCTTGGATGGTGTTGCAAGGGCGGCATACTCAAGGGAACAGCTCGACGATCTAGCCGCCACCGGAGGCCAGGAACGACGAGATGCTGAGCGATGAGGGGGAGGTCTCTATTCGATCGACGGATCTCATACCCTTCCCTCATTGGTCAAATTGTCTTCTATAAACCCCACTACTGTATATACGTTAACGCGATCTCGATCCATGGCCATCCCTTCCTCAGATCACCCCAGTGCTAAATTAAGATATCGTTATCTCCGTGGTTGGGCCGCCGAGCGTACGGGATCCTTTCGGGCGCTTGTACCCGGAGACCACATGCCTCTTTTGTGAAGGGTGGCACTCTCTATCGCCACGCCCAACGTGTGACGTCCGACCTTCATCCGCTAATAGGGCCATGTTGGGTTGCGATGGGCGGCCCAGGTCGTTTGTCCCGGGCTAAATGATCAAATATGGGAAGTCGTTCGGTTGTCCGTACATTGCCCTATTTGGCAGGGCTCTGGACCGGCCGTACTGGGATCAGAGGTGGCTGTTGACTCATGGAGATTGGCTCACCTGAGTGCATCTCAACTGAGCCACATTCCATGAGTCAAGGGCGGTGCTCAGTTGAGAAATACTAGCCCTTCAGTTTTATGTCATCTAGGCACTCAATTGACTCATAGTGAATTGGTCATTGGGAGGTTATAGGGTGGGTTGTGAGGGAGCATTTGTGAGTGTACATGCCCTGGTAACCGATGGCATTGGGAAGGAAAGGTAATGAACAGGGGATATTATACTTCACGCTCAAAGTGCGGATCGCCTTGTACAGGTCTGCTTCCAGTTGTGCCCATTCGTTTTCAGGAGTGATGGCCCAGCTGTGGTGCTTCCCCGACTTGTCCGCAAAATGTTCGAGTGGCGGATATTTTGAGAGCACTCTCCCCATATAGGAGCAATTGTCGAACCACTGGTAGGGGTTTACTGGGACGAAGGGGACCCAAGCGTACTTGAGAACCCACAGTCTTGGGTGCACGTATTCCCTGTACCGAACGCGTTCCTTGCCTCGGCGATGTGGGAGGAAAATGTTTTGAAGGCCTTCTTCAAGGGGTTTCAGGAGTAGGGGAGGGTCGACAATGCTGTTTGGGGAGTAGAATCGGTCCCCGTCGACAAATTGAATGTGACTGTTTGTAAATGGCGTGAACTCCATGTGAGGTGTCAAGGGATTGAGAAGAGGATTGGATTTCGAAATATCGAATATCCAAGGATCGATGGAAGAGAGCTCAATATCTGGGTCTCGAATGTCGAGTACGCAGACCAGAGTCGAGAGTCAAGAGTCAAGAGTTATCAAAGCACTCAAACTGACGGGACCAGTGTGTGAATCGCTGAATCACACCCTGACTCAGAATCGCCGCCGAACCCATGCCGAATCACACCATCGCAGTAAAGGGTCCGGGATTGCCAGCACATCGGAGTCAGTCAGCTTCATGCCATGTCCTCCTCGTACCTCAGTGCAGGGTCGTCGCTGTATTCGACATTCGAAACAGCGATCCTGCCTGTGTCTGCTGTGGCATCTGCATTCGATTCAATTCGAAGCACTGATGTTGTTGGTCGACTTCCCAGCGTTGTGGCTAGAGCAAACTGCATTCAACTTATTCGAAGCAGTTGAACCTTCTCTATTCGACATTCGAAAGAGATGGGAGTTCTGACACTTCCATGGATTGCGTTTACCTCCAATGCTTAATCTCTTTATTATACAATTGCTTGGCTATCTTGCTCTCTCTTATCTCTCTCTTGACGATGTCGTCTTGTGTATCTCCGCCGGAGGAAAACCGGTCTCCAACATCAACTATCAGTCGCTTTCACAGCGGCCTCAAGTGTGTATATTGCTTCTCATCTCAAAGCTGTCCTCACCCTTCTAGTACAGGCTCATAGAGAGCACGGTTCTGGTAGCGCCCTGAGCATCCTCGCTGGTGTATCGTCGCCCATTCACCAAGGTTAGTCCTACATGTGGTCGGTTCCATATGCAAAAGACATCTTTTCTTACACGTACCCTGTCTAGGTTCAGGACCATCATGAAGTATGTTTCGCCCAAAAGCACAGGACAGGTCGCGAGGTGGGCAACAATCTCATCCTTGGTGATGACATAGGGCTCATCCTCAAACTTGTTGTAGCAGAGTCGAACGTCCAAGCGAGGATATCGTCAATATGGGTCTTTTGAAGTGTCCTCTTCGTTGAGCTCGAGGTACCTCTTGGCCGCAAAATACATTTGGACGACTTCTGTGCCAGAGACTGGCTCGCGATATTTGTGCCGGAAAATCATATTGATCTGCCCCGCCGCGTTCACCGTTGCACCCTCACTCGACTTCGTCTGAAACAGGATTTGGGCGTTCCCCTTGGATTCTTTCTTCGCCGTGAAGTCAAGGCCCCGCACCTTGAACCTTTTGGATAGCTGGCATCGTCTGTTATGAATCGTGTGCGCTGATTTGGCCTCGATTCGCGACAACAGTGCGTCATACACGGCGGGAGGAAGCAAGTGCTCTTCTTCATTGACAACCCAGCAGCTCTGAGACTCTACCTTCCCATCCATGCCCAACACAAGTAGATCAGCCTTGAGGGTGCCTCGGAACTGTGTGGAGAAAGCCTGGTTGAATCCTGCCTTTAGCGTATGCAAGAGGCCATTCAGCTCATCGTCCACATCACTCCCCAGAAGCTCCGCCATCATTGAACGTAGATTCCCCCCTCGACAGAATGTCCGCATAAATGTCGACTCCAGTTCCCCTGAAATTATGGTCAGTCCATTGACCATGGGCGTCGCTATTCCAGCTTACCGAACTTGTTGTTCGTGTTGAAGCATTGAATGATTCCGTTATATCGTTCAAACGCAAAGGTCCATCACCATGAACGGGCCCCAGCCGACGGAGGAAGTCGGGGAGATGAAGGGATAGGTGGTGATTCAGGGTCAAGACGTCGGCCCCAAATAACTCGACGAGGCCGTTGAGATATACGCCGAGATGCTCTTCAACTATGGCGATGGACTCAGGAGACACTGATCGCCTTGTTGCGAAGCGAATGATTGTGACAAGCTGGAGAAAGTTATCCAGCCACCGTTTCGGCATGGAAAACTCCCCACCACCACCCCACAGCCTTACCAGGGTGATGACAAGGCTGACTGTGCAAATCGTTCACCATTGGTCCGCAGACAGCTTGACCTGCTTCTTCGTCCCTATGTTCTGCGACGGGGCGGAAAGCCAACTCGGCAGGGAGGTCCTTCTGATATCCTTCACGACCTCCAATAAGACAACGGCGTTCAAGACGACTTCTCGTCGACCTGGGAGGGGGAAATTATAGATGGGATAGGGAAGCGGCTTGGGGCTGGCTACATCGAAGGTTTTATTGGTGCTCCTCTAGAATAAAGTGAGCACTTGCTGGAGATGGCTGAGTGTCGACTTACCCATTGTCTTAGTGCTTCCGCAAGATCAGCTTTCGTCGGTTTCTTACTGGTGACGCGAACATGGTTGACCTTGATAAAGGCCTCGAGGTACGATTTCCGCGCCTTCGTCATGTTATTCTTCTCACTCTTTTCGATAGCCTTTTTGACCTTGTCAATTTCTCGTGCCTGCTGTGCGGGGTCGTGGGCCGGCATCTTCTTGTTCGACCCAACTCCGCTATCCATCCCCCATATCTCCCGGCAGTGTTGCTTGCAGTTGTTGAGGAACAGATTGTGCATTGAGTCAACCACGGAGAACTGTAGTGGATCCCAATAAGGGAGGCGGAGTAACTCGGACCAGCGAACACCATTCTCCTCGAACTCCTTATCCTTCGTCTTCTTGTCCGGCGCGTCCCTATACTTTTTGGCGGCATCCATATGATCCTGTCGAGTGCGCGACGGCCAGGTGGTCTGGTCAAGGTTAGCGACTTGGGAGCGGAGTAATTTACAGAAGGAACAGAAGAGATTCCCGGTGTGGCCAGCGAAACCTGCAACCTTCCTCATCGCTGGAATGTCGCAAATCAAGGCGGCGACAACTGCCCAGATGCGACACCCCCTGGGGTGGGCTGCTGTCCACACGAAATGAACGCCCGTGTGCCAGAAGCGGAGGAGGGAGTCGACCAATGGGCGGAGGACGTGGTTGATTTGGTTGACATTTGGTTCGTTGGGGCCCGGTATTATGCCCACAAGATAAATATTTTCCACTCGGTACCGCAAATGAATCGGAAGGTTCATACATACCATGTAAATCCCTCCAACCGACGCGTGTTTCCCTGCCGTCCTCTGTCCAAAAGGGTTGAACCAATCCACGTTCAGGGTGAAGGCGAGGCGTAATTCACCTGCTGGGGCAGCCATGAAGGGTCGTCCATCGGGTCCCAACAGCTCGTGCAAAGCCTTCGTGAAGATCATGTCCGTGATCTTGGTAGCGACCTGTCCCCATGATCTCGAGACTTCCTGGATTCCTTCAACGATGATCTTCCTCGACAACATCCTATTCAGCCAAGTTTCCATCTGTTGATAGAGGAAGGGATGCAGGGGCGTCGCTTTATTCGGTCCATCCTTCACCAGCTTTGCCCCGCAAGGGTTCTCCCAGGGGAATGCCTTGTAGCTGCACACGGCGGGATAGGGGGTATTCTTGTCCAGAGACGGTTCGTATATCAATCTGCATACCTGACAGCACGCCATCACCACCGTCTCAGGGTCGATCTCCAATGCTTCGATGGCCGTTCGGAGGTCTATTGGCCAAGGGTGTCCCTCGCCGAGAAGCGCCAACGGGTCTAGGAGTTGTCCTGCTGCAAATTTGTCATAACAATTATGATGTCATACTTCCCAAACAAGAATGATGGGAATATTTTCAGTATTTTTCCCGATTTTTCCGGAATTAATGTGACAGAATGATATCATATGTCAAAATAGCACAGCCACAGTTTCCCATACCCACGCTTTTTCTCTGGCTTGGGCCATGGGTCCCCATTGGACTCCAGTGGAGTCCAATGAGATTTTGTCTAATGGACCCCAAATCACAACCCCAATGGTGTCTTGTCAGTCTAGGCTGGGGAAACCATCTTTTTGGGTCCAATTGGAGTCCAACGTGTGAATTTTGGGTGGTAGATTGGGGTTGGTTGGGGTGGGCTAGGCCCAATGGCATAAAATTTGGGGGGCAGTCTACCCAATGACCCCAATTGGACTCCAATGGACCCCATTGGGTACCCAATGGAGTCCAATTAGAGAAGTGGGGCACAGTAAAGTACTCCATTTCCTAATCCATCCCTCTTTCTTTTTCTGTATGTGGTTTAGAAGGTTTCGAGGTTTCGCGATCAATGGTCTTGCTTGATCGTTGGGGCTGCGGACGATGCTAGACGATGCTGGCAATGAGGTGATACCGGGAGCTGATCGCAGAAGCTGACCATGGGCTGGGCTTTGATTTAATCGCCGATTGAACCCCGACATATATCTGGTTGTCTGAGAGTCCGCCAATGTAATGTGCAAGTCGGGAACCTGACCCGCATGCGCAGACAGTCCAAAGATTGAGATAGATTAATAGGGGTAGTTACATTGTAGGGATGTCGTTATAACGCAAGGGGAATACTGCATTAAGAAGTGAAGGTAAAAACAAGTCCAAGGCGCAAAAACAAGTCATGTGTGGTGGGGGGGCGAACCTCACGGTATGCAGTCCCGCAGACACCATGCCCAACGTTGGGCCGAATAAAGTTGGCAAGACAGATGCGCTCTCCATCTACCTCTGCTGCCCCATGTTCAAACAGCCCACCGGGGAGGATGATCACGGTACCGGGATTGTAAGTAAATCGGGCGCCTAGTAACGGTACCTCAAATCACCCCTCCAGGTACCAACCGAACGTCACGACAACGTCAATAGAGCATAAGGCCCCCTTGCCTGTCACGATGCATCGGGGTCTGTCGGTTGCTGATGATGGCAATCCCAGTGAACGGGCTAGCCCATTCGGCAAGGACTTGCACCATGAGAGGTCGGTTACGGACCTCCGTCGCACCGTCATGCAAGCGCGAGATGACGCTGCATTGCATTGCGTACAGGTCCGGGTGGGTGATTGCAAGCAAGGTGCCAATGAGCGCGTTTGTATCAACCTCCGCTTGCAGGAACTGTAATGCCCCACCTCCTGGGACTTGGAGACTAGCAGACGGGGCTGGCTTGTAAACAGGAGGCTATTTTGGGGAGTGTCAGTCATCTTCGTGGTATCGAAGGGGGACTGTGGCTCACAGGGTGGCCCAGCTCGTACCAGGCTGGCATCAGAGCCACAGTACCAGGCTTGACCTCACAGAGAGACGCATCCCGATAATAATCGGCTTCTTGACGCCAGTTCGATTCTCGGGGATTATACTTGAGCACCGAGTGGGGGAGCTGCCCGAGTTCACGGGTGGAGGCAAATACATGTTCCTATTGCCATCACTGTCAGACTACCTGTTGGGTAGATCCAAGGGGAAGAGACTCGCCGATCTCTCGGGCTCAAGCGCTCCGCAAAGGAACCAGCCTACGACCCGGTCGTCGTCATCAACATAGACCGTTGGCTCTGTGACAAGACCAAGGTCGTGGCGATTCCCGACAAGATCTCCAAACTGCCATTGCAGCTCGTTATCCTTCTCAGGGATGTGAGAAGTGGCAACCCGTCGGACGTCCTCTAACTTGAATGGCAGTCGCACTGTCAGTCTCACGGTTAGCAGACTCTCGGGCATCCCAGGGGTCCGACTCACCAGTATTGGAACACGCTCGCATGATGACGTCGACTAGCCTGTCCAGCTCGCGTTTGGCACCAGCGGGGAGAAGAGTGTTCTGGGGAAGCGCAGCGGGACCTGCCCCGCGGCCGTTTCGCTCGAGAATGGCTGCTCGCCCATAGTCGCTGTAAGCCTGCAGTAAGTCCATGCTAGTGGTGGGTGCCGACTTAGTTGGAAATTCCTTTCAGTGGTTCCGACCATATTAAATGGTCCACCTGAGGACCTCCTGATTCACGATGTTGACTACCCTGGGAGGAAGGGCAATAGAGAGCAGTGTGAAGAGAAAGAAGACCAACCTTTTCCCGAGCTTTCGGCAATACGACGTGACGTGAACATGCGATCTCTATTCTTTGGGTAGCAGTTATGTGAAAGATATGAAGTGACGTAGGATAGTTAATGCACCGAACTTGAGAAACCCCGAGCCGGTAACCCCGAGCTGGTAACTCAACCGGATCACAGGCACAGCCTGTTCCGAGTTGTCGGTGCGGCACTTGTGCGGTAACGTCCAATCACTCTTATGCGCCTCCCGGTGGCCCTCGCTCAATTGAGCCATGGCTCAAGGGCCATTGGCTGCCGCTAATTGACCCTGAGCTCAATTGACTCATGGCCTCAGGGTCACAGAGCATAGCTCAATTGGGCTCAACTAGGCCATCAATCATGGGTCATGCTGTCACTCAATTGATGCATGTGCAATGTGGAATGGAGCTGTATGCCCTGAACCGGCCCACTCAGAGCGATTGAGTCCACAGCCCACAAATGGCTATGAACCCCGTGATACACGCCTTCCAGTGATGTCGGGCAGCAACAAGGGGAACAGCATCTTCAAAATTGCCGCAGACCGGACATAATGGACCAGCGACTACCAAACAAGAGATCACCCCAACTCCCCATGTGATCCCTTCTCATCCCTACTCCTGCTCCCACAAAGATATACGGCAAACCAAGGCACACTGACATGTGCATACACGTCTCGCAACCGACCTGATTGGGGGAATAATAGGCCTGACGCCGTTAAAGGTCGTGGAGCTTGTTGCACTCTGAAGGGCCGAAAGGCGGGGGGTTTGGAACAATCTGGCCATTAGTTCGCTTTGTGGAAAGGCGGAAATAGGAGAGGAAGAACATACCAGTATAAGTCCAAGCCGTATTGGCAGGGTGGACCACCATGAATGACCAGTACCTATACTTGATGTTAAGCTCTACGCCTCGGTGTTAGCATTCGTCCTCAACTTCATTCAAACGAAAAGACGGCTCACCATCCTCCTCATCTTCCTCGCCCTTCCCATCCTGACCCCTCTTCAACAACTTCCCCTTCCCCTTTCTATCCGCTGTGGCCCCGCTCGGCTGCATGGCAATCAACCCAACACCTTACATAACACCTCACATACCTCCCATCGTCACTTCGAACGAAGAGTCTTGAAGTTGGGATTGGGATTGAGGGTGTGGGTGGTGTCGAGCCTGAGTGGACGGATGGGGTACGCGTGTTGGCGTAGGCTATATTACGGAGGGATTCCCTTTCCCTGCCTCGTCTGAGTGGAGCGATGCTCGAATATGCAAGGAAATACCTACCTCCTCTCTCCTCCCCTCTCTCCTCCCGTAACAGGTCTACACCCACGCATCCCATTCTCCCTTCCCATCTCCGCCCTGTTCCTCTCGTCCTCGTCCCATCTGCTCGACACTACCTTCACCGGCATCACCCATCGAGCATCCCCGGACAGGTCGAAGCTTCCTCCTCATCTTCAGCCCTAGCTCTGGGTTCGTTTTCTTGACGTCCAGGTGAAACAGCGCTGGGGCGCGGCTCAAACGCGGTCGAGCATCTCAAACGGAATCTTAATGTCCAGGTGAAGCTGGAGGGTAAAGAACAGTCGAGATCGTTGGGTCTGGGCAGCCAAGCTACTCCCAGCACTGAAGACCCGCAAAATTTGCCAGAAATCCTCCGAACGCTCCTCATCCAAGCTCAGAACCCAGTACCCAACAGGGGCTTGCCATCAGGGAAGGCTCGGTCGGATTCCTTCGCTCCGCAAAAAGGGCCGCCGTGGCGAACCATTGCTTTATAATGGGCAGTGGGTGCCAGTGCGGGTGGATGTGAGCAGGAGCGCCGTCTATCGCGACGTGCATCATATACCCGAAGGTCAAAGCCTAGGAATTTGAAGGCCTGTGCAGAGGATAGAGCAGGTGATAGGTAGGATATAAGTCTTTAATTCAGACGCTCAGGTGTAGTCCTGGTTGAAGTTGGCCTTGAGCTTGTGACAGAGCTACCCTAAGAAGGGAATCAGTACAAGGACGAGCATATCTCAGAGCAGCTAGACTCACAGACTCTCCCTTACAGATTCACACCATTTTCGACCCACTCCTCCCAGTTCCGATCACTGAGGCCAATGTGTAGTGGGGTTTAGCTTGCTGGCTTGCTGTGACTTCGGAGGACACCAGAAGCTACGGCGTACACATATGTATACCTACTCCCACCTGTGGCCTTTTAAGGGCACTCTGGTGTATAACCCCTCAACAACGAGGTGTGAAGTCCCAAAAATCGTTGGATTAGGCGCCTAGGCGCCAGACATACATGCCAAGGCTATCAATATCAGACCCGGGTAATGTTACCCCACCCAAATCGGGGGGTTACCCGAGGTTACCTGGGCCAGTGGGGAGTCCTCCACATGCTCTATATACTATCTCGCGTTCTGTGCCAGCCTGCACCATTTTGGCAATCAAGTTCCACACTTGCCCAAGAAGGCGAGGCCGGTATGAAAATCCCCCATGCTGTACAAGCCCTCGCCCGCCCTTGCGCACAGCCTATGCGCTCATACCTGTCCGAATGTTACTGCTTGCTGTGGTTCCAGGAAGACTGGTCTGGCGCGTCGTATGGAAGGTCGGGAGGTAAGTGCAACTCCCAGGCATAAATATCCTCGCTCCAGAATCTGACCAGGTGTTCATGGGTGATGGTCGAAGGTGGATGGAAAGCGGAAGTCGCCATGTCAAACCGTAACATCTTGTTGAAGTCGAGGGCGAATGTGGAATCAGGGGCAAAGATATAGGGCGGGCGGCAAGGGTCTCTGGCACCTACACCCCCAAAAGGTCTATCAGCGATCACGAGACAGTGCGTCGATTACTCACCATGAACAGGCGTCCGTTCTTACGTGCTCCCTCATGCGATACGGCAAGCTACACCGTCGGTTACAGTCCCCTAATTAGATTCTACAGCCCTCTTGGATCGCCCTTGAAGACATTCTTATTTATTCATCCTAAGGCAGCGCATCACTGACGAGACTAGTTCGAGCAATCCCCATCCCAGTGACCTTATTGCTATGCTCAAAATTATATCTGTGAGGAGTTGCGCCATTCCATTAAGGCTCCTAGGAGCGTGCTCATATGCGTGGTGCGTACGCTTATTGAACTCCTCGAGTAGGCAAGTTGAACATGTGCAGGAGGAGAGCGAAAAGGGTCGGCCACTGCCCTGTGCCAATAGCCTGGCGGAATTCTTTGATTGTTTTCTCGACTACCTGGGCGGCGACGTCCTTGATGTTTCCCCGTGATGTTCTTCACTGCAGCAGGTGTGCACTTGATCAGGGTCTCTTGGGTTCCTGAGCTCATGGCATTCTGTAGGGAAAAAAGAGTCGCACGTTAGTGCAAAGGGTTGGTCTCATTCAAGAAAACTTGGTATGGCTTGAGGCAGAGTCCGCACGAGCTATGTATGCGTATGCTCCTTAGGCGATTGGTGAACGCCCATAGGAGTTCATCGCTAGCGCAAAACGCGATAGTTATCGCTGCATGCCACTTCCGGATCCGGGTGTTCAAATTCCACGGCCATTGGACGCAGTCCCCACCTGCTTCACTCTCGTGAATGAATTCAGGAGACAGGACGCATATGTAAACCTATACCCGCTAAACTGTAGATGGAAACAAATCATAGCTCGTATTCTTCGTGATGGGATTGTGGATCCTAAGTCAAAAGGTAGATTCTACATCCCGTCCTGAGCCACCGCAGTGTTATATGCTTCATTAACCTCTGCATTGTGTCACTCTTCAACGTCGTCGTATAAGGGGCATCGATCATGGCCTGCAGGAAGCTTGAACCCAAGGTGTCTCTGCAGGAATTGTCAGGATGTAGGGGGTTAAGTGTGTACACAACATACGGTGTGGTGAAAATGATCATAGTTGCTTATTGCTCTCCTGCACACGTGACAGGACGAAGTTCCGCAGTTCCGGCATAGCATCTTGTTGCACTTTACGGCATTGTTAGAGGGAGCTACCACCGACAATGACACGGAATATGCACCCCGCCTTCTTTGACAAACTCTAAAGGAGGGTCACAAGCGTCAGCCGAAAATCTGGTCTAGCTTGAGAGCATTAGGACTCACTTGCTTTGCAATTCGAGTCCTGTCTGGCTTTTTTTTCCATAATTTCCTTACAGCTGTCTGGTGCGAGTTTTCCAAAATTCACTTTTCTGTCTGGGAGTGTGGGCTTCTTTTTGCGTTATGCATAATCGCATTTCTTGGCAACGGTCATGTGATGTAAGTTTGATTTCCATTCGCGACAGCCCCCACATTCCCACATGGGTAGCTCCCTCCCACTGCGCATCGCACCCCTCCCTTCGGGGGGGCCCCACGATGCTCCGGGGAGGGTCCCGTGGCCCCCGATGTGTGACCGTCAGTCACATATGTGGGGCCCCCGGGTTCCTTGCTGCCGCTCATCGCAGGCTCGGCCCAAGGGCCTTGATTTGACAGACGTACGGTGGCATTACACTGTAGAACGATGAAAGTATGACCCACTGTAAGTGGGGAGAGTTCGATGTTAGATTGAAAGTAAGTAGGGTATACAAGGTACGCACCTGTAAGTGGGGAGAGTTCAATGGGGACTCACCCACTTACAGTGTGGACTATATACTGTGGAGAACAATAGATAACCTATATGCGGAACAATAAGAAAGAACAATAGACGTTCCATAAGTAGAGAACAATAGCAGTGAATGGAGATAAGGTGGAGATAAGAGAACAATAAGTGCGAGTATAATGGGAATAATACAAGGTGGTTGTTGTTCTCTGTAGAACAATAGAAGATAAGTAAAACGTTCGAAATAGAGGTATTCTTTGTAGAGATAGAGTTGACATGAGCATTGTCTTCCAACACACCCCCTCAATGTAATGTCTCTGTATTTACTCGAGTCCAAGAGCAAGTCGATGACGTTCAACAGCAGGTTTGGGTAAAGGTTTAGTAAATATATCGGCGATCATATCGGTAGTAGATAAAAAGTGAACAGTAATGTCGCCTCGCTTGATAGCATCCCGAATCCAATGCATCTTTATATTGATGTGCTTCATTCGGCTGTGGAGTTCTGGGTTCCGGAGAACCTTGAGTGCGGATTGGTTGTCAACCATGAGTGGTGAGGGAGTAGAGACGTCGTGACCAAGTTCCTTCAGGAGTGTGTGCATCCAGATGATGTCCCTTCCAGCGCTTGACGCGGAGACGTACTCTGCCTCTGTTGAGGAGTCTGCCACCGTTGATTGCTTCTTTGCCGTCCAACTAACTGCTCCTGATCCCATTTTAATGACAAATCCAGATGTGGATCGTCGCGTGTCAAGGCACCCAGCATGATCTGCGTCGCTGTATGCTTGGAAGAGTTCCGAAGACATCTTGCTACCATTGTTGCGATAGGTGAGCTTCAGATCTTTGGTTCCCTTGAGGTAACGGAATAGGTGCTTGACTGCTTTCCAATGCATAGGTCCGGGGTTGGAGTTGTATTGGGCTAGTTTGGCAACAGCGTAGGCGATGTCAGGGCGTGTCGCAATCATAAGGTATATCAGGGTGCCGATGGCATTCATGTATGGGACGTTCTTCATCATCTCGTCGTCAGCCTTGTTTGGAATGTACTTGGTGAGAGTAGCACCGCTTCCTGGATCCATTGGAGTTCCTACTGGGTAGCAGTCCTCCATCTTGAATCGCGCAAGCATGTCGAGGATGTATTGAGTCTGGGATAGGCGCATGACTCGGTTCTCGCGGTCGTAGTCAACCTTGATTCCAAGCAGGTACGAGGTGGGTCCGAGATCCTTGATCTTGAAGACCTTGGCAAGGGAGTCCTTGAGCCATTGGATCTTTTCCTGGCTTTTCGAGGTTATGGTGATGTCGTCAACGAAGACTGGTACAACAATGCGGGTCCCATCCATCTCCCAGACATAGATAGCCGGGTCAGATTTTATTTGGGTGAATCCGATTGCTTCAAGCTCTGATGCTAGCTTTTGGTACCATAGTCGTCCGCTCTGTTTCAAGCCATATAAACCCTTCTTCAGCCGGCACACCCATCTCCGTCCCTTTGCGTCTGGATTCTTGATCTCAAACCCTGGCGCTTGCTCCATGTAGACTTCATATTGCTCCTCGATTGTTCCGTTGAGGTAGGCATTGTCGACGTCAATGGTCTCGATGAAGTGTCCTTCCATGGCGGCTTGGGCGAAGATTGCGCGGATTGATGTGAGACGAGATGCAGGTGCCCATGTCTGATCGTAGTCTACTCCAGGCATTTGGGAGTATCCCTTGGCGACAAGTCGAGCTTTGTAGCGGTCGATTGTGCCATCTGCCTTTCGTTTGATGAGGAAGACCCATCGTGATCCAACAACCTTTCGTCCCTCTGGTAGTTCGACTAGTTCCCAAGTGCCATTGGTGGTTAGGGCGTCAATCTCAACCTGTGCTGCAGTCTGCCAGTGTTCACCATCTGGTCCTGTGAAGGCTTCCCAGTGTGTCCGAGGTGCATCTCCTGGACGGCGTGTAGCCGCTCCTAGTGCTTTATCCTGTGCCATGTAGAATGCCATTTCCATGCCTTGGTCGAGAGTCAGGGTCTCTTCCAGGGGGACGTGGTATAGACTGATGAGAGAATCAAGGATACTGGTGGCACGTAGTGCATCTTCCATGTCTACAGGTTCGTCGTCAAGGTCAAAGTCCTCAGCTGCAATGGGTTGTACAGGTTCGTCGTTGTCGTTGTCGTCCTCATCCTCATCCTCTGTTTCGGGTAGCTGATTGTTTCTCTGTGCACCCCCTCGATCTGCTACCTGTTCACCCCCTTCACGCCTGGCTACTGGGATTGTACCGCGTCTCCCTTTTCCACTCGCGAATTGGTAGTCCTTGACGGTCGTTGCCGTTTTCCGTACAGGCCGGGAGCTTTGTGCTACTAGCGGTGGAGCTTTCGGAACTTTCGCCTTGCGAGGGATTGATTCGCGAGGGGGAGGGGGAGGTGGCCGGGTGCGTTTCTGGGCAGGTGCTGGAGGTGTGATCCATCGTCTGGATGGTCATGGGGAGGCGGTGGTGGCGCGATGGGAGCATGAGGTGGTGCAAGAGGTGGATTCTCCGGTTCGAGATCGGCGTCTGGCCAGATGTCCCTAATGCCTATAGGTGTGTATGCCTGTTCATTCCCTATGGTCGAGAGACCAGGGAAGGTGCTTTCGGCGAAGATAACATCCCGGGATATGGTGATCTTCTTCGTCACTGGATTGTAGCATTTCCAGCCTTTGTAGCCTGGTTCAAAGCCGATAAAGACACAAGGCTCTGTGTGTGACTGGAGGTTCTTGCGGTCCTTGCGCGATACATGGACGTATACGCGGCAGCCAAATACTCGGTGCATGGACAGATCGGGCTTTGCTTTATGCCAGACTTCATAGGAGGTAGTATTTGATAATGTAGAGGATGGGGTCGCATTCAGGATGTCTGTGTAATAGAGTACAGCTGCACCCCAGAACATCATGGGAAGGCGTGCTTGGTTGAGCATGGCAATGACCCCTTCAGTCAGTGTGCGATTGAGTCGTTCGCTGACACCGTTCTGTTGAGGTGTGGCTTTAACTGTGTGTTGCCGTGCGATACCAAGTCCCTTGCACCATTGAATGAAGTCGTTCCCCATGTATTCCCCCCCTTTATCATCACGAAGTTCCTTGACCTTTGTGCCGAGCTTTCGCTCACTCTTGGCAACAAAGTCTTTGAAGGCTTGGAATGTGTCACTCTTGTGTTTCAGGAGGGTGACCTCCTTGAACTGTGAGTGGTCATCAATGAATGTGATCCAGTATCGATAGCCGATTGGTGTTTGTACAGCGAGGGGTCCATGGAGGTCCGAGTGAATCCGTCCAAGGAGCTCTGTTGAGCGATTCGCTGATAGCTTTGGGAATGGATCCCGATGTTGCTTCCCTGCAATGCAGTGTTCGCAGGTGTCGTTGAGTTCCGTGCCCTCCTTCACCAGGATGCCAGTGGCCAAGTCTTGGCGCATAAGCGTCTCCAGACGATCCTTCCCAATGTGCCCTAACCTTTGATGTAATAGTTCCTTCTCGATCTTGGAGATGTAGGCTGCCTCCGTCTCCATGTTTTCGAGCATTGTCCCATTGAGAGAGCCAACAGTTCCGTCGATGGTAGCTGTTAGGAGTAGCTCGCCATTCTTGAAGAAGTCAAGCGAGTCTCCTTCAATTACAACGCGCATTTTGCTCTTCTTAACAACGGAGAGGATCGAGAATAGGTTATTGCGAAGTGCGGGAACATATAGTACATCATTGAATATCACAGTCTGACCAACTTTTCCGTGTATACGAGGCGTGAAACGTACTTCCCCCTTTCCTGTAGCCCAGACGATCTCGTTGTTGGCGAGAGACACAGCAATTTTCACCGCAACCATGTTACGGATCCACTTGCGATTGGGTGTCATATGTGAGGTTGCACCTGAGTCTGGGTTCCAGAAAGTATTAGTGGGGTTGTTACAAGCTCGACGGATAAGGGGACTTGCGATGTGGGCAACAGTGGCCATCATGACGTTCTCCTCAGCAGTCGCAGCTGTGGTAGGCGTCTCGGCGATCTTGGCCTTCTGGGAGTTCTGGACGCGGCAGTCCTTGTCCTCGTGCATGTTCTGCCAACCGTGGACCTTGCACCTGTACTTTGCCTTCTTCTTCGGGGCAGCTGTAGCTACCTGAAGAGCGGCGGACGTCCCCTCAGCAAGCTGAGTGTTGCGAGCGAGGGAGTCGGCCTTGCGAAGGTGATCGAGGACTTCAAGGGGATTGTCGTCCCCAGTGGAGATGTGGTTGAGCGTATTGTGGAGGATGGTGTCATCCTTGCCAAGACCAATGGGGATCATGCTGATTGCAAGATCGCGCGCGAGATGAGCAGCCGTGTATCCTTCCTCGAAAGCAGAGGGCGTAAGGAGTTCATGTGCTCCCCGACTGGTGGATTGAATCGTCGTTGTTGCTCCGTCCGATGTCGTTTGGGAGGAGATGGTGACGGACCGTGTCGTCTCTGCAAGGTATTCTGCTCCTTGCGGGAGGAGTGCGGTGAGACGTGAGGCGTGCGCCATGCAACGCGATCCGAAGTCGGAGTAGGTCTCCTTCTCGAAGCCCGAGGACCTCATGCGAAGTGCCATCATTTCCTGGAGGACACTGATACGAGAGCCAGAAGTCTTGGGCTGGTAGGTTTCCAAGAGCTTCTCCCAGATAGCAGCGATGTTGGTGACTTGGATGCCAGAGAGGATGGTCTCGAGTTGGGAGTGGTCGAGAGTAGACCGGACGTATCCGATGAGCTTGGTGCGGCGACTGGCGTAGTCAGATTTGACCTTGTCGTCAGCATTGCTCCCAGGTCTTTTCTCCTCCCCAATGAGGATGCCGTAGGCGTTGAGGTCAAAGGCCTTGTTCTCGACAGTGAACTTCCACTGCTGCACAGTGTAGGCTGTGAGCATGATGGGTGAGGCCGTAGTGGTAGAGTCCATGATGGTACAGTCATCCATCAATAAACGTGACACCCAAATGGTGTGTCCCATTTTTCTCCACAACCACTGCACCATTTGGCGAGATTATTTTATGTATGTATTGCGCTGTCCCTCTTCTATACGATACCAAATTTTCAGACGTGCTGCTCCGAAACTGGTTTTACAATTGCGCTTCCACTGGCGCGGGAGCATTTATGGCCCGGATCACTCAACGTGACAGCCTCCCTACTTTCACCCAACACCGACCAACAGAATGGGGCTTTGTCTCAATATGAGCTCGGAATAGTGTAAGGAGGTCAGAGAAACAATACTGGAAGCTATATGAGCCATATTTACCCCATGTTGTGCCAGTACATGTCCATGCATTCAAAAATTACAGTATTTACAGTCCCAGATGGAAGTTGTTGGGATTTTTCAGGACTCTATAGACTCAGCCTTGGATATTTCTTGTTACTGAAGGTATTAAGATTACCTGAAAAGGTCTTGGCTGCATCTTCTCAGCCATATAATATCCCCCCAGGCTCATTTTTATCAGAAGAAGCCCAAGAGAAGGGTTTAAGACATACCAGCCTGGGCAAAATGGCTCAGTTTCTTCACGATCTCGAAGCACTTTGGCTTAAAATCTTGATAGGATTATAAGGTGGGGTGTAGAGAAGCCCACCTGTCCAATCTTTGGTGCTATACATACAATTCACAGTGAAGTAGGAGCCTTAGAATTTTCAAAAATCACTTAAATTTTGGGAAATTCAGCGAGGATGCCCAGTTTTACCCTCATTTCTCACACAGGCACTTCAAAGGGGCACCACACTGTGTAGACAGGATATATGCCCATAATATACAGAAGGTTTCATCGAATTTCATGAGGAACTGGATGAGGGAGATATGATTTCGCGCCCCTGTCATGTTCTGTGATTGTGTCACGTTTATTGATGGATGACTGTAGGTGATGAAGAATGGGAGAGGATAAAATGATAGGTACGAAAACAATAAGAGATAGGTGATAGGTAAAGTGCCCGTGATTTTGTAGGTAAAACGGACCAATACGTAGATATCCTAAAGAGGAGTTGAAGTTTTACACTAAGATCCGCAGAGGGAACCCCGCTGTCACTTTGAGTACCGGTTACTGAAAGCGTTTGGATGGAGGGAGCGCTACTGTTGCGTCGTTTCCCCAGTCCAACCGAATCAGGCCTCTCAAAGAAGGATCGCTACTCTAATTCCGCAGATGGTAAGCGTCTGTGGACTTCCTGATAGCTTCTTTCCTGTAGTGGGAACGCTTGCCGCGGGGTAGAAGGTGGTAATGGAAGTTGATACGTACTCCTGAGTATCAGGAGGGGTAGTGGAATGTAAGTAGCGAAACGTAAATAGCGAAAGTGAAGATAGTGAAAATGTGAAGAGAGATAGGCTTCAGGTGGAGATATCACACGAGAAGAGGCCGTAGGCTATGGGCGATCGAGGGGCAGTGGAGCGGTTACTGTGGTGTCTGATAACGGATGGCGTGATCAGAGGAGCCCGGGGCTCATAACTTGTAGAACGATGCAAGTATGACCCACTGTAAGTGGGGAGAGTTCGATGTTAGATTGAAAGTAAGTAGGGTATACAAGGTACGCACCTGTAAGTGGGGAGAGTTTGATGGGGACTCACCCACTTACAGTGTGGACTATATACTGTGGAGAACAATAGATAATCTATATGCGGAACAATAAGAAAGAACAATAGACGTTCCATAAGTAGAGAACAATAGCAGTGAATGGAGATAAGGTGGAGATAAGGGAACAATAAGTGTGAGTATAATGGGAACAATACAAGGTGGTTGTTGTTCTCTGTAGAACAATAGAAGATAAGTAAAACGTTCGAAATAGAGGTATTCTTTGTAGAGATAGAGTTGACATGAGCATTGTCTTCCAACATACACACGCCGGGCATGCACATTTTAATAATGAAATTTATTTGAGCCCACTTGAGAATGTTTTCGAGAGCCCACAATGTGAATTTTGGTTTGTTTGATTTGCTCAACATACAGTGTTATGTTGGACTTGATCACATTGGATCACATCGCAAATGATGCCCCTGCTACATTTGGAAGAGAAGCACCACCCAAGCCGCAATTATTTCTGGCTTTTGCAAAATTATGCAAATTGCACTTTGATGGAAGCCCCTTGGGAGCCCCTCAGACAGAAAGGTGAATTTTGGAAAACCCCCAGCAGACAGCTGTAAGGGTTTTATGGAAAAAAGCGCCAGCTGGTGGCAATTCAGGCAGGATCGCATCAAGGCGTTGGACATCGCCTCTTCGACGGCGAGTCTACCTTTCTTGCGCTCATCTTCACAAGCTTGGGGTGAATGATCTTTTACTTTACAGTGCCGACAGCTGATCACACCACACTCGTCCGCATCGCCGCACCGAAACAGGCTGCCTTCCCCGGAGCGTGAAGGGGGATCCATAATGCACGCCCAATCGCAGAACGGACACTCTTCCAAGCCATCGATGTTTGCCGCCTTGAGGTCCTTTTGCTGTTTGAGCCATTCGAGTAAGGAGAACAACCTCTCTGGAAGGAACAGGCGTAACTGGGCTGTTGAAAATCTTGCGCAACACCCAGCCGTGTGCATGCAATTGATATCAGGATCGCGAGCGCCCAGCTGATGAGTAGAATATTGCTGGAGGCATCCAGAACAGAACTGGTGTCCAGCGTCGCAATGCGCCATCTGCAAGCTGGGATAGTCTGCAAAGCAGCATCCGCATTCAAATAACGCTTCGCCGGGGCTGTTGCCCATGGTTGGAGCCCCCCCGTTCTCGCCGCGGTTTCCCCCTGTTCTGGCTTCTCCCACCAGCTGCTGATTATCGAGGACTTGCTCCAGAAGAAAGTCGACAATCTGAGGACCGTATGTCGGTGCATGGATCTCAATTAATGTCTTGAGGACTTCTTGGTCGATGTTAGGAACGAGGTCAAGGACGGCTGTTGTTATCCGAGCAACCTCCTCTTGGGTGACGGGGTTGGGTTGATTGGCCATAGCCGCTGAAACGACGTGCTGGTCAGGAGCGAAGTCATCCGACATAATAGCATCTCCATCTTCATCGAGAACATGATGGCTGCTGCGACGTGAATCGCCAGTCGAGTTTGCTAGAGCGGCTTCATTAACATTGTCGTCCTTGTTTTCAAGGCCCAGGACGCGAGAACCGCTTCCGCCCAATGTAGCTTCCCCTCCCTCCGCTGTCGCATCAGACGCCACCCCCTTGCCCTGCCTTCCCCTCCTATTGCGTCCAGCAAGATCTGCCGTGTTGGTCGCGTTGCCTAGCAGGCCTGGTATCTCACCATCGCTCGAATCTGTTATCTCGATAATTTCGGTCCCAGGAGGCGGTGGCCGACCTTTCTTCTTTGGTGGCACAGGGTCGTCGTCGCTCGAGTCAGATACTTCGATTATCACGGATGCGAGTTGAGGGCTTTTCTTCCTTGCGGGGGCGGAGCAGCTGGTGGATTGGCCCTGAAGAGGGCCCTTGAGCGCAGTTGGCCGAGAGGATGAACCTCCCGATGAACCTTCCATGCTCCGGAGAAGCTCCGCTGGTCGTAAGCACTGAGATGTTGAACTGGCCACTGGAAGATGAAGAGGTGAGCTGGGAAGTGGAGTAAAGAAGATTGTGATTGGGGAGAGTAAGGAAAGCGCACACGATGTATGCCACTGAAATCTGAGTGGCAACTGCAATCCCACATGCCACCCACTCAAACCATTGCGACGACGATAACCGGCAAGGTTGGGCTGAATACCGTTGACCCTGTCATGTGTGGGAAGGCTCCAAGAATTCCGATCTTGACAGTGCAGCAAGGTCAAACACAATGGAAAGGTATTGCATTACTTTGCATTGGAGATAGCGTTTTGGTACTGGGAATCAGCCAAGGGTGATAGTGGGTAAGGAGACGTATGGCGAAGAGAGCGACACCCAACACACCATCTCAAGCCAGCGACGACGTTTTTTTTCTGGACTCAAGGACTCGAGGAGTGCCTCCACCGGCTGCGGCTGCTGGGGTGATGTACCTTTAGTTGCTATGTACACTGACTGAGCCCATGAAGATTGTGTGTTGAGTACTGAGTAGGTGCGCTATTGGGACGAAGATGATATTGTTGGATTAGGATGGGCGACACATACTTTACATTTCCCGTTTCTAGTCTTCGGTATGACCCCTCCCCACGTACCATGGCCCCCATTTCCCGTTCACAGTCCCTCGCTCGCACGCCTCCAATTGGCCAGCCAAGGGCATCGGCCTTTGGGCTTGATCTCAGTGTCACTGTGTCTGAGCAGTCCAGGCCGTCGGTGTCAAATGCCCTCAACATTGTAGCGCCGATCGGCGTGGGGTTCAAAAGGCGGGGGTTTGGAATGATCTGACCATTAGTTCGCTTCGTGGAAAGGTGGAAATAGGAGAGGGAGAACGTACGAGTATAAGTCCAAGTCAACACCTCGGTACAGAAATTTGAGAGTGGGCACGAACCGATCCGGGAAGGGAGTCATAGACTCGTGACGTATCGTGTGGTATGGCGCGTAAGAACGGATGGTGCTGTGTCCTACCAAGCTCTGGTAGCTCCGTACCATTCGACGCCTGTCCACCGCCGTCGAGGACGCAGTACTGACATTCCATCGAGGTTAATTCCACGTTTGCAGGGCATCCAGTGCGTGTCCCCCTCTCACGCTTAAACACAGTACTGGGAGAGTACAGCTCGACTCGATCAAATGGAGACTGGGCCCTGAATGTCCTCTTCTGACGTCGAGCTCTGGCTGGTGTCGCCCTGTTCACCTATGGTCCCCACAGCGGAAACCTAGCTCGGACATGTGAAACAGAGTGGAGTGAGGCTACAATTCAAATTGACTGACCCAGAAGAACAGAGAAAGGGTGATAGTGAGCCAAGAGCCGAGCAGGTTAATGACGTCGCATTTCCGTTCGTACTTTGGCTGGCGCCTTTCCGGAGAGCTTGCCCGGTGGTGGTTGGGAGAAGGGCTGCGCTTGGACGTGGTTGCGTCTCCTGCTCTTCCTTCAGTGAGTACTCTTGACGTTCAGTCCTATAGACGCACCTCGAACCGCTGTCCTCTTATTTGCACCCCGCGCTTCACGTCCAGAGGATTCTCCCTGTGCCCCTGCTTCCTCCCTTATGGTGTCGCGTCTTGCGCCCTCCATGGCCGGTGCTGGGGAATGCAAGCGGGAAACGGATAAGCAGATGGCGGTAAGATGGAGAGAGTGGAGGGCGACAACAGCCTTCACCGCATTTCGAAAACGAGGGACACGTGGTGGAGGCGGTGACTTTCCCAATTTGAAACAAACAACGAGATAGGAAATTAGGCGCCCGCAATAGGGTGCGGAAGACGAGGAGACACGGGAGGGAGAAAGAGAAGTGATATCGTCCTGAATATGGCGGTCGTAACATATACTGCGCTAAGAATGTACAGCGGATGGGCGACGCTCCCTTCTACACGGCAAGCAGTGTGAAAAGGCGGGAAACACAAACATGACACCGCCGAGATTAAGTGCGAAGGGGCAACGCGCAGAACCGACGACTCCGAAGGAGCGACGGAGCCACGCCTGTGGGATTGTGCTTGTATGGATGACACCAAGGCAGTACGTATGAAAATATTTGGAGTCTAGCAAATCGCTCGTCAGCGATCAGCCACCTACATGAGAGGGAGTGAGGAAGTGAAGGATGTCTAGGAACGGAAGGGCCAGAAAGAAGAGCTCGAGAACGAATAACCCAAAGCGAAACGATGGACGGCCAACACAACTCGGGGCAATGTGCATCACTGAGCGGTGAGGAATGGTCGAAGTGGGGAGAGGGAAGTAACAATGCGAGGTGAGCCAGAAGGCAAACAGAGGAGGATAGAAAGGAATACAGAAGGCTTAGAGCGTGACTGAGGCGCCAAAGGAAGCTAGCAAAGGCTCTCGTATCACGTACCTTGATGTAGCATCGGCCTTCACTTCCATCCATGGACGAACCCTCTCCCACTGATCACGAACCGCACAACCTCGCCTTCCTCTCCCCCTTCCTCCTCCGTGACCAGCCGCCCAACCGTTTCTGTCCGAACAGCTTCCTTCCCAGTGTGTCGTTCTTAGCCCAATCTCGTCTCCCGCTCCTTGCCCAGGCTGGGGCAGACGGACCCGCCATACGCCAATTGCTGTTATCACGGACGTAGTGGGAGATGAAAGTGCGGCGCTTGAGCACCTGTCCACGAGCTGCAGGAAGGGGAAGGTAAAAAGACGTGGAGGAAGGTAGAAGATGGCGTCAGGGTTATGAGGAATATGCCCAACGCCTTCCTTCGGGAAGTTGGGTGGAAGTCGAGGGGAAAGTCGTACACCGAGCTTTGAACGAGGGCCCAGGGCCGCTTTTCGAGCCCAGGATCCGTTCTTGGTCTCCGCAGAGGGTCCTCTTGTAGCTCATCGGAGCTACAAGACGGAGCGGGGACTTCGATACCTGGTGCTTGATGGAGAGGACTGCCGGTAAGCAAGTGGCGGTTCCGGAATCGGTGGGAGGTCCTTGCATCGAGGGAATTGAACAGGGATGGCGATTGGAGGGTAAGGTGGGGTGCAGGAGGTGGTTGCCGACGGCCGGAGGTCGGTGGTTGAAGGGGGACGTCGTTCGCATGCCTTCACGTTTGTGCAAGTGTAAGAGGGTGTTGGGGGGAGGGAGGACACCGGGCTAGGGAGAACGGGTCCTTGGCGTGCCCAGCACACGTTCCGGGCCTCCACTGAAGGCCCTCTTGTAGCTCGACTGTGCTGCCTGGCCCGAGCTGTATTCATTCTCGACCATGCGGGGTACCCGTTTGATGGATGAGAAAGATGGCAGAGCGGGCGTTAGGTCCGTCGGTGGGAGACCTTGCCGTACATAGTGAGAACTTGACCAGCGATGGCGGTGGAAGACGCTGTAGTTGGCTAGGTATACGATGGCAATGGCCTTCGAGCAGAGTTCACGGTGACCGTCGACCCAGACATCTAGAACGACGCGTGGCGTTCGAGGCTACGTTGGGCCGCAAGCTGGGACCCTTTCGTGTGCAAACGACGGCCGAGGGGGACCGAACCTATGATAGAGGCGTCAGTCTCATGCAGGGGCATGGACGAGCGGACTAGGGGAAGACGAGGAGAGGAAAATCGAAGCGCGAGGGCGGACCGAAGATGGGATCCGTTCTTCAAGGGTGACGATAGTTAGGGGTAACGACGACACAAATGGTCGAAGGGATGGAGAAAGAAGACGAGAGAAGCGTACCTGGCGCATGGATGGGGATCCCACAGCTGGACGTCGGAAGCCTGCTCCATCTTACGGCGCGGAGAGGAACATCTCACGTTCTTGCGTTTTCCCGGGTACGATTTCCTCACGTTGGCGGCAAGGAGAAAACCAGACGGTATACTTTGAAGAAAAGAGGGTGAGGGTTGGGCTCTCTGAATGGACTACGCAAGGTCGTAGCAATGAGCCTGGCGTCGTCGTCTATTTGAAGGAAGGGCTTACCCCGCATGAACGGGATTGAGCTGAGGGTGACTTTCCCCGTCACAGACGAGGAAGGCACGAGGGGCCATGTACCGACATGGCCGCAAGCGAAGAGAACGTAGACACTGAGGAGCCCAGGAGAGACAAGCTTAGGCGCCTCAGCCAGAACGCGATGGAGAAGGACAAGCGGGGAACTGGGGCATAGCCACGATCGTGGATCAGACGCCCATGCCCACGGGCGCTTTGCCTCATTCTTTCTCTTACACCATACACTCTGTCTGCGTTTTTCATCTCCCCTTCCCTTTGCTACTCCACTCGGGAAGCTCACCAAGTACCGCGAATCTGGCAACCGTGGCGGAAGATCCTGTTCGAACGACTCAACGACGACACGTGAACGTGTGAACAATAATATCCAGTCCGATTGTGTCTTGAACGGAGCCTTCGCCGTCCAGGCCGCCATACCTCATACACAAATGCTCTCACTACCGCATGTAGAATCGACACCAACACAACCCCCATTGGCATTCTCTCGGAGAGGGAGGCAGCAGATTTGGACTTCGCCTGAGGGAAACGAAGACAAGGCCGAACAATGACAACATTGGTAAGTCTGCGGTCCTTTGGTGCTGAGTATCCCAACTTTGCATCCTCTCCCTGAGGTTTATCATGCAAACACTCATCCCATTCGCTTTACACCCCTCTCTCCCTCTTCCGATCGCACGTTCGTACTAACCGTGACCCTCTCCTTGCAGAATCCTCGAATGGTACTTGCTGTACTCCCTTCGCGGGGAGGACTTCAACGCTAAACCACAACATACCGCTTCATATTCGTTCTCCTGAAGCTCCTAACGACCCACACTGGAGGATCCTGGAGAATTCTTACACCAACGTCCATCTCTATTGCTCTGCCCGCCGAGCACTACGAGTCGGGTGACGTCCTGAACCCTTTCAAGGATAGGAACTTGGAATCACGTACGTACTCCTTCCGTCGATGCGTCCCCATATCCCCTCTGTATACTCAACCCGCGACCTCCAGTCTGAATTTTTGCCTGCGGGATCTCCGGTCCTCACGATACAACCTCCCCTTTGTCGTTACTCACGCGATGCCTGGTGCCGATGAGCCTCTCTCGCCGCGATAGTCGCAAAAGGTGTAGACCTTCCCCCCTCAACTAGAGCTCAGGTACGTTCTTAAACACTCTGTTCCACCCGGAGTCCTGGCTGAACTTCTACCTGCAGCCTGCGTCTCGCCATGTTCAACAAATCCTGCCCGATGCAGACTGGCGTTTCAAACTATCCGCCTACCCCATCGTCCACCCCGTCCCTCAACCGTACCCCACGGCATCCACCCGTCGTCCCGCACTCAAACCTCCCCAATTGCCATTCAGAAACGACCTCCGACGCCCCCACACCCAATTCAAACACTATCCGTTTACTCCGTCGGGCTGCGCGTACCAGCTCTCTCTCCGCATCACCCGAAGCAACCAAGGCGATACGACCGTCTCAACACGTCTGTGGACGCCACCCTTCCCTTGCGTATCCATTCAAGGCCCCTTCAACATGTCACTGGTCGGTAGAGGCTTGCTTAACCACCATGACATCGCGAAAAGAGATACAGACCCTTGAATCGACGGACAGATCGACACCGAGGCTATCCTTTCACTTTCAACAAAAGTCAAGACGTGTACACCCTCCCGCCGACTCTCCGTTGCGAATACAAGCATTCGAAGCTAGAGAGGGGCGATGCCAGCGTGGACGGTGACTGGGCTGCGGTACCGATATCCAAATGCATCGACGTAGCCCACGATTGCCGTCCATAGGCGGCGATGCGATGGGCAACTAACTGCCTTTTCGACGGCCGCCTCCAGTCCGCCCAACGGTTGCTTTACACTGGCAGGCCACTCGGGCAACCCTCCCACTTCCTCCTGTCGACGATCACGCAACGTACATCCTCTATGAGCCCAGATCATTTCTCGCTGGACCTCGCCTTGCCGATCGGTGCTGGCTATAGTGAATTTGTGAAGCCGTTGAAGGTTCCAAGAGTTCGTCAATCTTCCTTGTGCCCGCCATCTTCCTTCAACCCTCCATCGAGTACGGGTCAATCAGAATCGTGCACGTCGACACTAGGCAGGGACGACATATCGAGCGAAGGAGACGAAGGGAAATCGAAGGGGCGGTGGTCATTTCATACGATATTGGCAGAGGAGGGTTACTCAAGTAGTTCCACTAGTGCAGCTCAGCATTGCCCTCGATCCCTGTGACTTCTCCAATCATCCAATGCCTCGGAACGTCCATGTCGTCTGTACGTGCCCAACTACCCAAGTGGCTCTCTACTTCAATCGATAAAGCGAGACGAATCTAAGCTCAGCTAAGAAACAGACTTCAGAGTAAAGGAGTCGGATAAGGCTACAGGGGTACCCAACCTCGTCCCTCACCTGTAGGTTCGTCAACTGTGAAGGAGTCGTTAGTAAGCTGATCTGCAATGGTAGAGGGAAGGGGGTAGAAACTCACCAGGTGTCGAAAACGGTGGAGGTAAGGCTGGTGCTCGACAGAGCTGAGCGTAAGAAAAGAAAGGCAAAAGCCAGCATAGCGAGCGAGCAGGGAAACGAAGCTGTGATGGAGTATGCAAATGCGAGAGAATTTGAAAGGTGAGGAAGGACGCAAACAACAAGAAAGGGAATCGGGAGCACAAAGGGGTAGAGCCGAAATCAAAGTATATGCGCAATGAAAGAACAAGGTAGTCCAGCAGCAAATCACAATGGGAGAACATAACAAGACGAAAATCAAGGCATTGGGTATGATGCCGAGATCTCGATAGTCAACCGCCAGCTAACTCTCCCACTTCATCTTGATCACCCCTCTAGACTTTGCCTTGCTCGCGCTCCCTTCCCCCCGGTGATGGATTGTGGCCCTGCACGTCTGGTGGTGGATGGGAGAAGGCGTCACTTTGTTGCGTGATGGGAGGGCGAGAAACCGAGGATTCACTGTGGTTGCATGGAGGTAAGGTCGGCGGTGACAATCGTCATAGAAGGCGTAGAGGCGCAAACGACTGATTCGAAACTTTTCCGTTTCTCTCACCTCCTTCCTTGTCCTCTCTCTCTAGCCACCTTCTAGAGGCCCAGAACAGCAACATCTCAACACGCCGATATGGGGCGCCTAAAGGCCTTGAGGACAATGTCACATCATCATCCAAGCTGCCTCCTTTACGGCGCCGCAACTTCGGCAGCCCCTTCTCCTCCTCAACACCCCCCTTCCTGTCTACCACACCCTTCAACCGCAGGTGGTTGTGTTGGTCATTGCATAATGCCCAGTTTCATCAATAGCTGAACCCGAAGTCACATGTCTCCATCCTGTTGCCTCTCAAAGGCCTGCATGCCACCAAAGGCCACCAATCATATAGCGCCTCATTTGGTGATACCCCTCTGCAGGAGCATCTCAACCACTCCCTGATGTTGTCTTACTCGGGCACATTGAAGAGCAGTTATACGCTCATTATCTTCAACACCCACTTGAGTCAATGCAAAGACACAGAGAGGAGGGACACACTTCTTGTGCTTGGGTCAGCATTGTGGTCCAAGAGGTGTTTTGAAACCTCAACATAGCCCCTATTGCAGGCGTCATGAAGGGGGGCATTCCCATCCTTACCTGTCATGTATACTTGAGTTTGAGTCCACATAGGTATACAAGAGGCTTGACACACCTTGTAGGTTTGGGTCTGCATGGAACTCCAAGAGGCATTTTACAACCTTGATGTGCCCATTCCAAGAGGCATGGTGAAGAGGAGTGCGACCTTTGTCATCTATATTGTGAAGATCAATTTCCATTGCCCAATGGGCAGGCAATGCCAGCAGTTAAACCTCACTTTTAGTATTAACATCTGCCCCATATTCCAGCAGAACACGGGCAACCTCATCCTTGCCTTTCCAGGCACAGGCACAGAGTGCTGACCCATAATATCCACCTATGGGATCCACCTTCAATTCCAACTTGACTGAGTGAAACTTTCTCAAGCTCACCTTTCAAGTTGGGGTCTGCACCACATGCAAGCAGCTGGTTGACCATATCAACATATCCCTGGGCAGCAGCCCAGATAAGGGGGGATGCATAAAAGCCCCAGGTAGTGGCTGGAGAACTCAGGAGGGTGAGTATCCCATGCAGATTTGCACTAGCATGAGGTGGGAAGGCACTTACGACCACCAGTAGAAGATACTGTGTAAATTAGGGTATTCTGAGGTTCAGAACAGGATGGCCCAAGAGGATAGAAGCTGACCTATGTCTGGGTTGGCACCCTTCCCTAGCAGAAGATAGACCATTCCCTCAGCCTTGTAGCAACATGCAGCATGAAGAGGAACCCTGATGTCACAATAGTCCCCTATATAAGTGCCATTTTGAGTCAGTTTTGTTTGAACCATTGGAAATTGGGAGGTGGACCTTGGAATTGGGTGTTGATATTGGCATCTGCATTCACGAGATCACAGACAAGATCCCAGGCCTCTCCACGGCAGGCAACTTCAAGCACAGTGCGTCCATCTATATTTGTGTTGAGAGTGTCCATAAGTCAATGCTAGCCTTTGAAAGGTACTCAGGAATGCTGCACTTACCACGGAATGGTTGGTCTAATAGTAATGTGTCATCATTTGCTGTAAGCAGGACTTGGAGGCCTTCCAACTTGTTGGTGAGGGTCACCACCTCTAGTGCAGTCGACCCATCTAATATGACATTTATTGGTGACCAATCCACGCACAAGGGTAAAGGCGTACCGCCCAAAGGCATGCTAAGATTTACCCCCGCGTTCCGGAGAATGGCGAGCCCGTTCCAGTTATCGGCGCCAATTATCATCTCGATGAGTCCCGCGTGGAATTCGGCAACATGCTCGCTCGGAAATGAATGCTCTAGGTGACAAGTAATTCTGTCCAACTCTGTATTGAATGTGTCGATGTCTGTCTCCATTGCAAGGAACCTTCTCCAGTGTTCCACGGCAAAGCGTCGGGAGTACTTGAGCGCCATGGGCGAAGGTTCACAGTTGGCACCGGTCAATAGGAAGGCGCAGCCAGATGCCAGTGGTCGATGGCTCACAAGAAAGGGGCCTGCGCGATCTGCGGAGCAAAGGAAATCACGAAGAGAAGTGTGCCAAAGTGTAACGGGAGTACGATCGTCATCTGGAACCTGCAGAATTGCATGGAGACTGGCAAGGACCTTGACAACGCCAGCTATTCCGATTCCAACCAGTTCGGCTATTTGAGCGATAGGAAGCGACACACGTGCTAGAGCGATGGTGCTGACAATATCGAGGAAATGGGGGATATCCAGGGCTTGCGTCAGAATCCTTGTGTAAAGGTTATCAAAGTCCGGGCGCATGGCGAGTACTTGAGAAAGGCGAGTCATGGGTGCGAGCACACCGTCGATGCTGGGTTCGAAGAGGGATTTGATGATGGTCGTCATAAAGATAAACGACCCTCCGATGTGGGTAATCAGCCTGTGCTTGTCGTCTTGAGATAACCAAGACAGCTTTTGATCAGCAACTACCACATCAAGGGCGGCTGATATATCGTCGTCAGATGTCTGTTTTACGAGGTCAAGGAGCCTAACTTGATCGGAGGAGTGCAGGCGCTCATGAATGTGACTGTCGACTCGGCTGGAAATGAGAAACCTCAAGGGAGTGCGCGGCTTTTTGCTGAAGTACTCAACCATGTCTTCAATGAAGGCTGCGATCTCTACCCTGTCTTCGCATTCATCGAGGCCGTCCAGAACAATGAGAAAGGGGCCGCGGCGCAGGCAGGCTGCGAACCCATTCCACTTGATCTTGTTGATGGGTTCAAAGACGAGATGCTGGAACTGAGTGCTTAATGAAGTACTGGCTGTCTCGAGTAAGCCCGGCTTTGCGTCGAGAGCGTTCCTGATGATAGGCGCGGCCACGGGTATGTTGACAGCCACCTGACTTGCAATGGCTCTGGCGAATCTACTGATATTGCTACGGTCTCCTGAGCCGCGAAAAAAGAAGAAACTTGCTGCCAAACGGTTCTGTCCAGCGAAGTACTCGGCTATATCCTGGGCGATAGCGGACTTGCCGCATCCTGCGTAGCCGTAGACCCACATGATGTGAGGGTTGCCAAGTAGGATACTGCTATCCATCCAACCACGAATTGTTTTGAGAACCGGCTTCCTCGTCCCGGTGAAGCACTTTGAGTTAGGTGGGGAGATCCGACGGTCGCGAGTGTGAGATGCGTCGGGGATGGGATCCAAGAGAGCGAGGAGATCTGCTCAGCGGCGTGAGCTGGGCAGTGTAACTGTTGCACTTGGCAAGCTTACCGTATGTGTGTGAGACGTTCAATGGGACGCTAGGAGAGGGTGGTTGGGAAGTTGGCGTTCCAACAACGACCTCTCCGCCCGAAGGTGGGAGCTGGCTTGAAGAGGGTTCGCCAACATCTGGATTCGTTGACCCTGGCCATCGTTCCAATACCAAGTTAGGTGAAGTATGAGTCACAACAGGATCTGAGGCGTACCGTCATCTATATTGAATCCCAGGACATCCGCCTCCCCAAACTCACAGAGAGGACTGTCGCGTCGAACAATATCTGTCGAAGAGTATGGTCAGTTAAACCCACGTCGAACCCGTCGACCAAAGTGAAAACGCGCATCGCGTACGGGTAACGTTGAAACGGTCTGGCTCTTGGAGCTGGTTGCTGGTGGGATCTCGTTCCGCCGCGCCGATGGTGGCTTTCTCCGTAACACCGTTCATGGTCGGTCTGTAATTGTGCGAGCGGTCTTGACGAGAGGGAGATGGCGATGCAGAAAAGCAACTTGTGCGATCCAACCTCAAAGGCAATGGGCCGAACACGTGGTCAAGCACTGCCTTCCGAGACACGAATCATAAATAAGCGCCCATAGTTGAACTGGGTAATTCCTTTGTGAATCAGTATGAGGTGGTAATCGCGAACTGAGGAAGAGAGGAAGAACCACCCTCCAAACGAAACCTGGGGTCCCAGAAGGCGTCCTGAACAGTGCTCGCCGGCGCGGGTGCGCGAAGAGACAAGTACGTGCGTCCATTTGCCAGTATTGACGCCAGCGAATCCGAAAGCCAGAGCCGGCGTAAGCGGACTCCTGACGCTGCAGGAGAGGGAAAAGAACGAAGGATACACGGCTCCTACGCAAAACTGGGACGGAACAAGGGAGAAGAGAAGAAGGTGAACGTCCTATGTAGTTAGGAGAGATCACGAGGGGAAGAAGGCAAGTAGGAGGTAAGGTATCAGAGGTTCGCGATGCCGAAGGAGATAATAAAGGACCATAGGTCAATAAACAAATAGCGGAGCGGAGGGTTTCCGCTTGAAGTTCGATAATGTATTGCGCCCGTTTTGGTGCTGAAAGAACCAGCATGAAACATCCCGCGTGCAGTGCAGCACATGGCCCCGCCTTTCCAACCCCATACGTGCCGCCCAACGCCCTCCACAGCCCGTTATGGATCCGTCTTCGTCCACACGGACACGGAGGGAAAGAGTAGGCAACCACGGCAATTACATCACCACCGCTGGAAGCACGGGCTCTCTCGCTTTCCGCAAGTGCAAATATGCATCCCTCCTTCTACCATCCACGCCCACTGACATCGCCCTTCCCCTACGGTCGATCTCTCCACTGCTGGGACGGAGATGATGACGAACCACGCCCCGTCTCGGTGAACGGGTTGTACAAACGGAGCCCTTCTTGCCTATGTATGCCGTGGACGCAAAAGCGGAGAGACGAAGTAGGAAGGGGACCGAAGGAGGGAGCCGTAGCGCATGGCGAGGGCGTATCTAGGAGCGGGAGATCTTCCCGCCAAACGAGATGCCGGTGTAGATGTCCTTGACCGTCTGGCATCGTGGGTGGCGCGGAGGCTGTCCGCCTCCGGGTGGAGGCTCGTCTTTCCCGCCGTTCCTTCGTTCGCTGGTGCCACTGGCGTTGTCCCCCGCCACTCAAGCCGGCCCCTCCCTGTTTAAATTGGCCCTCTCATCAGCCCTCCGTCCAAACCGCGGCCCGTGCCCCTTCTCCCCTTGTTTATCGCAACGAGAGTCTGACCGATGGGTTGCCCGAACGATTTCATGCCGGGGTCGACGATCAAATCGAGAGAGGGGGTGGTTGTCTATGTTCGTAGCCATCCCTCTTTGCCGGATGGGGGCGACTTTCCTCTCGTGTGATTGCGAAGGGGGATAGGGTAGGGTCTACGATGGGTCGACTCATGGGTTAACCCGCACGGATCTGCGGATATCCGTGGGTCACGAGCGGCCGTCTGCACGACCTCAGTCGCGAAGGTCGGTTCTTCGCGTCGAATCGTGGTCGAATCGTGTTCGAGCATATGTTGGCACACTCTGCGGGCATTGGGATGCCCTGGCAGGAGACGGATGTGAGGAAGTGGAAGACCTAGGAGCGTTGGCTTGACGACCTGGGGAAACCCGCGAGAGAGTTGCTGAAATCGACAGCTAGATCAAGGAATTCCGGGACGGGAGATGGTATGGACGAGTCAGACGGGAGCGGGGGTCGTCGTGGTGAAGAGGAGCACGGCATGAAGCGCAGAGGGTGGTGGCATCATTGCCGGCCCGATGTTGATGAGCTTCGACGAGGTTGCTTAGGACCCCCCAATATGCCTAGCTAGGTCCGATTTTTATGTGCCGAAATCCCCCCTCAAAATCGCTCGTGGTCTGATCCACATGTGCACATAATCGCCAAAAACGTGGGCCATCCCCGATTTTATATGTGCCGCCTCGGCCTCGCCTGCGGCGATGTCCGATCCTTGTGTGTACGGAAAGCAGAGCTCGGGGTTTCGATTCTTAGGGTCATGCCCCATCAAGAGCCTTGGCCTTGCCTCGCACATCTACGTCCGAAGGTTCACTCCTGTGGTAGGGAATATCCTCTTCGCGGCATCTCCCAAACTCTCCTCCCCATCATCCTCCAAGCCCCCCGCACCCACCTGTTGCTTCCGCTCGCGACCTATTCTCTTCACTTCGGCCACCCGATCAGCGCCAATGGCATTGGCTACAGCCTCGTCAACTTGTGGCCTGCTGGCACTTGCCGCGTTACGACCACGCTCTCCGCCACTTCCTCGCGCTCTTCGTTTATTTCGGACCTCTTCTCACTTGTATATACATTGGTATCAATCCTATCTTCCATTATACGGTACATCCAGGCGATTTGGCGTCTATGTGCACGGATTCGCGCTCTGCGCAGGTATCATCTGATATGTGCACGAAAACCGCCCATTTTGGGGGGTTCCGATTTTCATGTGGACAAAAACCGCTCAAAAGGGTGTGCCGAAAACGGCCAGTTTGAGCCAATTTTCGATCGGACATAGCTCAGCATATTGGGGGGTCCTGGTTGCTTCCGCACCGTGTTGTGCACTCCACCTTCTCGCCTCTTCGAACACACTAGGACGGGTCATCGCCTTTCTCTCATATGCTATTGGATCTATGTCTACACCGTGGACACACCTTGATCAGCTCAGCAAGGACCACCAACCCGCAGCCGCAGCAGAACATCTTAAGGCGACTCTCCAGTGCCGATGCGCGAACGACTCAAGTTCTCGTACCTCTCAACAAGCCCTTCCCAGGATCCCTAGCACTCCTATACCTCCACCCTACTCTTCTCCTTCGCTACCTAGACCGCCATCCCTCCTGGACGAATTCGCTTGGCCACGGCACGCCGAAACGATCCCCACACTGCCCCGACATTGGCTTCCCTGCAGGGATAGGTGCAGGAGAAGTGGGAAGGATTGGAGTCCGATGCCTCAAGGCAATCGGGTAGAGCCGGCATCTTTGTGAGTCTGTCATACTTGGACTGGTAGAGGCGGAGATCTGGGAATCGAGCCTTTCAACTCTCCTTGAGCTTTCGGTATGCAATCCTGCCCACTCTCACCTCTACATCATATTTCCTTGCTTTCCCTTCCTCCCCGCACCTTTATACTGACCTTGTACCTCTCTCCACAGAATCGTCGAAATGCCTTCACTGACAGCAACACATTTGCGTGGAGAATTGCGCGCTTGCACGCCGCAGGCCACCTCACCATCCTCCCCACCATCCACGAAAGACCCGCCCTGGAGAGTCCTGGAGGAGTTCAACGCTACCACCCGCCTCCGTTGCCTGTCCGTGTGCGGCCGTATGGGCCGTATGGCCTCCTGAATCTTGGAAGACGACGACAGATTCGGAAGAACGTACGTCCTGTCTACGTATCCATTCCCTCATATCCCTCGTCCGTGCTCTGTCCACAACCACCCAACTAACGCCTGGTACCCAGAGGATCACTGCATGTAACGAAAAGGTCCCGCCCCACGACCCGTTCAACGATATCCGATCTCGAGCGGCTCGAGTGTCGCAAATTCCAATAGAACGTGAAATCAGGTCCGTTCCTTAAAACCCTTCCAAGACGATGTGCTAAAGGTCTCCAGCGACAGCTTCCTCAAGGAAGGTGTTACCCAACGCCGAGCGACTACCCATTCGCGCACCCAATAACTTAACCACACCGAGCCGCATCGATTCTTCGTTCCCAGTCCATCCTACCCAAGTTCTCCTCGAAGGCGTTCGTAACACCTTTCCGATCGCCACATTCCCTATTCGCCTCTTGGAAGCCGTCCCTTACTCTCAAGCTCCACCCTGGGTCGCCTTGGAACCTCTCACGCACAACCCCGCGTCCTGCAATAAGGGGTACCACGTTCGATTCAACGGAAGGGCAGAACCACCGTCCAACCAACCTATCCGACAGTAGCCTCCCCCCACGTTTCACAACACCCATTTGGACCCTTCCTGGCCGTCGGAGATTGATCAAGGCTAGGGTCTCGTCGTCGACAGAACTGCTGGGTTATATCGGGTTGACGAATACACGATATATTGACCTGAAGGTCGTACCTTTACCTTCGGAGATGGTCGTACGCCAACAAGCCGCAGGATTCAGCTACTCCCTCGGATACCATCACCTCCGCCACCCTCCAAACGATCCGCCGTCTTCAAATCTCAGTAGCCGAAGCTACAGAAGGAACGATGACAGCTCTGCATGAAGCAATTCAACGTACCGCGCCTTTCCGTCCTCTTCCAGCGTTCGTTGACCCGCTTGTGGAAGTTGAGGACTGCGGGGACTGTGGCGTGGCCCACATGGTCGAGCCTTCTAGCTGTGCAACGGAGAGGTCTTCATATGCTGAGGAAGGGCGACGTCGTGGGGCGGGGGGTGTTCGAAGAGCCAGAGGGTGTGGAACGGGCGGAAGGGCAATAATGCTTGCGACTTATATGATCTGGGCCTCTCGGCAATGCGGTACCTTTGCACTACCTCCAGTGCCCCAACGTTGAGGAAGTCCAACCAACGCTGTCGACGAGCGGGGGTGAGCACGCCATGCCGCTGGTGACGGGCCCTTCGCATTCCCCAACCAGTTTCACCGAATCCCATTCCCTCGAGGTAGGGTGGAGACCCAGCTCCCTGCCGTGCTCGCCGTGTGCCATAGCCGCCCTTCCATCTATCTCCCACACTTACACCGCCGTGCCCACCCAAAGCCTATGTATTTGAGACTCGGGGTGACACCGACCACCCATACTGCACTCTCTGAATCCAGCATCATTGTGGCGAAGATGAGATGAAACGTCGTTTGTGCCGTCGGAGCGGTGGAAGGGGAAGGGGGGTAGGAAGGGGGAACGAAAGCGAAAGTGGGGGGGGATTAGAGAATGGTGATAATGGGATCTGATCGTCGTAGTGGGTACGTCGAGCCTTCATTCTTTCGCCGTTTCCCCGAGATTATTTCCTCTCATGCAGCCTGCTGACGATTTCCTTACAGGTTAGGACCGTCTAGACGAATGCCCTCAAGCCGCAACGTCTCTGCCATGCCGACAGGTCCGCCGTAGGATAATCAACCTCGAGAACGTAGATCATGTGCGGCAAGAATCGTCCAATCCTCCTCAAATTCAAATCCAGCTTCACCCCCCATCTCTTCGGTTTGACCACCCTTAAGTTCACCTTCCTGTGCTACCTAGCGTTTCGCTTAACGGGAAGACAAGGGCGGGCAGCGCAGTCGGTGTAGATCTGCTCGACATCACGGAGGCTCGCTAGGGCAGCATTGCCCGCACCGATTGACGAGGGGAGGCCATGGCGTCCTCGACACCTATCCCCCGTTGCTCATCATACCGCGGCTCAATTCCGGTTCCCCATGATGCTGCGCATGAACAACCCCATCGACGGAGATGGCCATCACCACCGTCCATCCAGCGAGGCTGCATCCCAAGTACTCCCTTTCCTTCCTCCGTGGGGGCGACGCGATTTTACATGGGTTAGGCGACAGCCGTGTATGTGCTGGCGCTGCTTCGGTTCAGTGTCTGCCAGCTCAAGGCAGAAAGACATTCCTATAGCATGGTTATAGCTTATGACGCTGAATAAACGCAGAGCAAGGACGACGAGAAGGCCAGAAGGACGAATGGGCGTGTGTATGCAGGAGCTAATAGGGGGGCAGTCGTGGGTAGGAGGATAGCGGGGAAGGGGGCGAGGAATGTGTGAGGTGGGGAGGTGGGGATACTGTCTGACGCGAAGGGCGTGGCAGGAGCGGCGGAGGGGGACGCAGGGAGTGGGGCGGGATGGGGAAGGCAAGGGGAATCGGGATGAACGGCGTCACGAAGCGTCATAGCCGACTGTTGGCAGGATCGGGAATGAAGCGAGAGTGACAGTCAACGATGCGTTCTGTGAGTGGAGGACGTATGGAACTGTGGGGGAAGGCGGGGAGCGGGAGGAGGGTGGCTATCGAAGTCTTAGTGCCGTAAACGAAGTGGCGTGGACATCGCAGTGACGTCGCCCCCGAGGCGATTAGGCGCCGGGGGATAGGCGCCCAGTACAAGTCCGTTGAGACGACGCTATCCCGAGCTACGAGGAGGTGGATGGAGAGAGGGCAAGGAAGTAAGCGCGGAGAAGGAAAGTTTCGAGTCAGTCGGCCTGCAAAGGCGGAGGGCACAGCCACAGGCTCGGGCTGACGCCGATGGATGCCGATGTTCGATCGACGACGCTCTGCTCTCGACCACGATCCTCTCTCATGACTCCCTGCCTCTACGCCTTCCATGATGTCCTTCACCCCGACCCTTCTCTGACTCAACGCCTGTAAATCCCCGGTCCCCCGCCAGCCTTGCGCAACGACATCCCAATCCGCCTTTGCCTTGCAAAACTCGCCCACACCCGCTAGTATTGGCCTTTGACGGCAACCTGCACGACCACAAGAACGACATCCATCTATGACATAATTCTACGCTCCGCTCAGTCGAGGGGAGTTGTGACGCCTGATCCATGCACCCAGCACGAACGCCCTTCAGCCACGATCCGACGAATATCAGACAGCCATGTTGAGTAGCTCTAGGCAAGGCTCGATGTCAATCAAGGAGGCCGGTCAGGCTTCGTTCTCCTCGTAGCCACCTCTCCCACCCACCACCAGACGTACAGGATCACAGTCGACTACCACAGGGATATAGGGATCCCAATCCTGGATTTCAGGATTCATCCCCTGTTCTTCCATCCGGGTGGGTAGACCAAGGAATCTCAGAACTGAGAGGCCGCTTTGGCGAAGATCCCTAGACCCTGGCAGCGTTGTATGGCTCAGGAATGGACGTAGGGGCTGGACAGGCGATGCTATGTCTCTTCCTTTGTGTCTGCCTCTTCGCGAGCGCAGCTTCCCTTCACCTCCCTTCCCACTTCTCAGTGGCTACCCTTCAACCCTATGCCTCCCTCCATAAAACGCAGCCTTTGCTTTCCTACACCCTCCATACCGTACCCATACACATACTGACGACTCTTACAGGCGATCATCTTCCTATTATAATCGACTGTTACATACGGCAAGGAGCACTACCTATATGCCAATCCAGCAAGACCAAAGCCCACTATTCCGCCCTTCTGCAACCCATGTTCGTCATTTCGCGATCTGCAACCGCATTCAATTCCATCCGAGACCTTCAGGCCCTCCTTGTGGAACATCCTCCCTCCTCTCCGCCTAACACCACCCATCGCATTGTGAACCATCTCCTCCCCTGCCTAAACCAAGCCTCTCGGTCAACGGCACTGCGTCGAGTACATGGGAGGAAGGGGCCGCATTTTGGTGAAACGCCGTTCGCCCTCCCTCCAAGTTCTCCAGCGCCAAGTTCGCTTCCATATTGCCAAGGATGGTATCTCCCATCGCCATGGCCCTCCGTCCAGCTACTCTCCGCCCACGTCCACGCCACGCGTCACCCGCGGCTTGGGTCGAGACGCCAGAAGCCATCTACCTTTCGATACGATCCTCGGGATACTGTGGGAGGAGATGGCGGGAGCGTATTCGTGGGGTATCGTGCCGGCCTCTTCAGTCGAACGGTGGAGGGTGGAAGGGTGGGGGGCGGGATCACGGGGGCAGGGTCCAGGGAGGAAGGAAGGGAGCTCAAGCAAGCCGACGTAAGGAGGGAGGATGAGGGGAGAGCTAAATATGTTGCTAGTTTGGGTGGGAGGGTAACGATAGCGCTGCAGTCGTCGCACCAAATGCTTTTATTCTCGTATCGCTCCGTACTCCCATTGTGCGTTTCCTTTGAACGCCTGATACGACGGTCTCCCTTGCTCTTTCCTCCCCCACATACTTTGATTTCGGCTCTACCACTTTGTACTCCCGATTCCCTTTCTTGTTGTTTACGTCTTTCCTTGTCTTCCCATACTTCATCGCGGCTTGGTTTCCTCGCTCGCCATGCTGGCTGTTGCCTTTCTTTTCTTATGCTCAGCTCCGTCGAGCACCAGCCTTGCTTTCACCATTTTGGCGCCTGGCGAGTTCATATTTCCTTCCTTCTACTGTCGCAGCTCAGCATATTGATGACTTCTCGTAGTTGACGAACCTACTGGAGAGGGACGAGACTGGATCCCCCTGTAGCCCTGGTCAACTCCTTCACCTCGAAGTCTACGTAACCAGGCGAGCCTCGATTCGTCTGCCCTTATCACACTTTCGCTCTACTATATGAACAGTGTATTGTCAATTCGTTCTCTGAAGAAGACGTTTACGATGGGCTCTGAGGAAAACAGCCTGGCTCTCGATGTCAATGCGGTAGAACGAAACTATGCCTTTGTATTCGTCGATGTCAATCGTACGCAAAAGTAGAAAGCAAGGCTGGACGTGGACCTCTCGAGGCATCGGACGGTAGAGGAAGTCAGAGGAATCGAGAGCAATGCTGGGATAAACTGGCGGGACTACTCGATTCAGGTAAACTCGTCTTCCAATCCCGTATGAAACGACCACACTGCCCCTTCAATTCTCCTTCATCCCCTTCACTCTATAAGTCGTCCCTCCCTAGCGTCGACGTGCACGATCCTCAAAGACCCGTACTCAACGAAGGCTTGAAGGGAGGTGGTGAGGGGGAGTTGGTGTCAACACCGACGAACTTGTGGAACCTTCGACACCTTCACGAATTCACCGTAGCCCGTACCCACCTCGCCAGCGTCGATAGTCAAGGCGAGGTCCAGCGAGAAGCTAGCCGGGCTCGTAGAGGATGGACCTTAGGTCGTCGTCGATGGGAGGGAGTATGGGACGGGGACCCGGCAAAGCTTTGGGGGTTCCATGAGTGGCTCGCCAGTGTACGGCGATCGTTGGGCAGATTGGAGGCAGGCGTCGAGAGGGCAGTTGCTCGGTTTCATCGGACCGCTGATGATGGATGCGGGGTACCTCGACACGTTCGAATATCGGTACCACAGCCTATTCACTGGCCATCATCGCCCCTCCCCAGCTTCGAACGCTCGTATGCGCAGCGGAGGATCGCCTGGAGGGTTTACACGTCTTTGGTTTTTCTTGAAGCGGAAGTGAAGCGTCGATGTCGATCCATCCGTCGGTTCAAGGGTCCGTATTTCTTTCCAAGGTGTCGTAAGCGGGCATGGGAGCCTCCACAGGCCAGTGAGAGGTTGAAGAGGCCTTGAATGGATACGCGAGGGAAGGGTGGCGTCAACGGACGTGTTGAGGTCGACGGTCGTAGCATCGCCTTGGTCTTCTCCCCGTCAGCTCACCATCGAAAGTGAGAATGGTCATCGCGGGGCGCTCGGGTGACGCACAGAGAGACAGTCCATGCAGACGAAAAGGTGTGGGGGCGTCGGAGGTCGTATTGGGGGTTCTGAGTGGTAATTGGGGAGGATTGAGTGTAAGACGACGGGTGGATGCCGTGGGGTACGGTTGGGGGAGGGGGGAAGATGGGGCAGGCGGATAGTTTGTAGCGCCAGTCTGCGTTGTGCAGGATTCGTTGGGGGTGAAGACACTGCGGGTAGACCTTTAGCTAGGACTCTGGGTAGAAAAGGGTGTTGAAGAACGGACCTGAGCTCTAGCTGAGGAGAGAAATTGTGCTGTGTTTTCGAGGCTTGAGGGGAGAAGGGCACAAGGGTTTGTCGGGCCCAAACCTCGCATGAATAACGACGGGGGCGAGGTTGGATTGTGAGGTGCGGAGATCTTGTGGCCACGAAGTCAGCTTGGACGCCTTGGATTTGTGGACGCATCGACAAACGGAGTACGTACGTGGTTCCGAGTTTCGATTCTTGAAGGGGTCCAGGACGCCCTCCGACCCATAGTGCCCAGCATAGCAGGGCGGTAGAGGTGGATGTTAGCGTAAGAACTCTCCAGAACCCTCCGGAGTGTGTCGTTGGCAGCTTCTGCAGAGCGAGCGCGAGGCAACGCGCTGCAGGGTTGAGATCCTCCCCGCGCGAAGGGAGTGCAGCAAGTACCGTTCAAGAGTTCTGCGGGGAAGGGGCTGGGATTAGTACGAAGGTGCGGTCGGAAGAGGGAGAGAGGGAGGTAAAGAAAACAGAAGAGTGGGGAGAATATTTGGGAAAATAAATGTCAAGGAGACGATGTGAAGTAGAAATACTCGACACCCAAGGACCACTAACTCACCAATTCAGTCTTGCCTTCCTTTCCCTCAGGCGGAGTCCAAGTCTGCTCCCTCCCTCTCCAAGAGAATGCCAAGGGGGCTAAGTTGGTGTCGATTCCGTGTGCGGTAGTGAAGAGGGTTTTGCGCATGAGGTATGGCGGCATGGAAGGCGAGGGTTCCGTCAAGAGACAACCGCTCGGTATTCTTGAACGGGGGGCCTGCGAGTGACCCAAGCCAGAGTCGTTCACGCATCGTCGTTGGGGCGTCGTTCGGACAGGATCTTCCGCCACGGTTGTAAGATTTGCGGTACTTGGTGGGATCCCCGAATGGAGCAGCAAAGGGAGGCGAGTGAAAAACGCAGACTGAGTGCGTGGTGGTTATGGAAGAGGAAGAATGAGGCAAAGCGCCTGTGGGCATGGGCGTCTGATCCCTGTTTTGTGGCTATGCCCTTGTTTCCCGCTTGTTCTTCTCCATCGTGTTCTGGTTAAGGCGCCCAACATTGTCTTTCTCCTCGGCTCCTCACCGTCTACGTTCTCTTTGCCAGCGAATATGCCGAAATCTGGTTCCTCGAACCCTTCCTTCTCCGTGGTGAGGAGGTCGACCTCAGCTCAGTTATGTTGACCCAAGGTACGGCCCAGTGTGCCGATCCCCTGTCTTCCAAAGGAGCTGAATTATCAACAGCGCCCAGCTCATCGTAACTTGCTCAGCGCACCCTGCTCTCAACTACAACCCTCCCTCCCCAATCTCCTTCATCATCCTGTCTCCGCGCAGCTCCCTTGTGGAAGAGCGGTCCGCCTTTGAACCCCAACCGTCGCCCGCACCGTTGAGCTGCAGGGCTCCCAACCACACCCGACGAGCGCCCCAAGCACCTCGAGATCGGCTTGGCGTGCACCCTCGTCGCCGTCAGCCCCTGCGGTTCTCAGCATCTCACCAGCATTCCCAACAACATCGGCAACGGCTCCGTCCATCAACCGTTCGAAAGTACCCCTCGTCAAGGTTGACATCCTCCCCCTGCCCGTCTTCCTGCTCATCAAGGAAAATGGACAGCGGAACCAGAGAGCCGAAGGATAGAAAGATTCGGAGTTTCTAGGGGGTTGGGTGCTGGGCGGTTGTGCTGGGTGCTGGGGTTGGGTACCTTGAGGTACGCTTTCCTGTCGCATCGCCTCTTCTCGATTCCCCCTCGCCTCCCATCCTTTCATGCCCACCCCTTTGTGAAATCGCTCCCTCACTCAGCTCCTATAATTCGCCGCCCTTTGGCCTCGTACCTTTCCCTCTCGTTACAATCCAGCCCTTCGCTCTACCCGTTCCTCCTATCTACCTCCATGCAGTCTACTGACGGCTCCCTCGCAGCCTACTGCTCCTTTAAACTGCGTCTCCTGCGCGACATGATCCTCAAGAGGCTCGCCGAAGCGCCAAATTCTAGTCGACCACGACATTCCATAAGCCCTCTCTCTCGATGCCGCAGGCCGCACTACTCAAGATCCTCTATCGTTCAAGAACGACGACACCCTCTGAATACACCGCGCACGTCCTCCACCCCGTTCCCTATACGAGGTATCTCTATGAGCGGGCAGCACATTCCCAGCGGGCGAGGACACGCCCAAAGAACTGCTCGCTCGAGTCCGCTTCACTGCGAAATTTGTATCCTTCGAAGAGATGAAGTCAACGTCTATACTTCAATGTCCACACCACCTCCCCCCACACACCCTGGGACGTTTATCCCGTGCAGCTGAGGCCCGAACAACGGAACCTCCTTCACGTCGCTTCAAGAACCAGCCAGCGGAATGGGAGAAGGTTATCGGATGTGGTGTACCCGGCTTTCGCCAGTCGAGCGGCGGAGGGGCCTTGATGTGAGGTCGGGGAAGGACGCAGTTGGCTCAGCGGGTGGATCGGTACGAAGGGAGAGTGAGGTTTGTGGGTTTGTGGGGTGGACGCTGGGGCAGCGACAAATCATGATGCTGTGGGCCTTTGGCGGAGAACCGGCCGGCGTTCGTTGTCCGTGGTACGTTCAACCTTCGTTTGCTTGTCCTTTCATGCTTCCTCCTTTGGTGCATCCCTTCGTGTATTGTGTTTTATAACCCTTCGCCATGTAAACCGTTACCCCACGCTCCGAAACTCTTATCCTGTCTCACTCTCGTCACCTTGGCTTCCAACCCTCATACCCCCTTTCACTTCGTATATCTTCCTCGTCCCTGCTTCAGTCAGAACTCGTTTTCTCGTGCTTAGTTATTCGCCCCCCTTTTTTTCCCTACCGTCCCGCATAACGAAGTGCTAACGTCCCTTTCTTATCCGATAGGGCGGAGACCAGCTCAAACCAGAGTCGAACGAGCCGCTTAGGGCTCCTCGCTGACCTCGTTTAGCGCCTCGCCTCTGGGGGCACACGGCAGTGTTATCGCATTGACCCCTGCTTCATCCCACGTTCGTCTGTCCCTTTTGTTCTTGTTTTCTTTTTACGACGGTTACGAACTATGTTCACCCCTGTCGTACGAGACTGTTCCGTTGTACGCTTGCACCTCCCTTCACTAGCAACGTTTAGGTTTTAGACTGGCTCCCGTTTCGCCATTTTGTGCCTTTCCTGTGCGACGTTTATACTCTACCTCGCACCTTCCCCGAGTAGCCTTGTGTTTCACGACCACGAAAAGTTCTTATTTATTGGGTGGGAGTATTATTTCCCCAGTCCCGTAATTCCTCTTCATGTTTCTAGGATTTCGAACGTTTCTATCTACTGTATTCGACCTTGTGTCGGATGCTTGGCTGTCTGCTGCATGCCGCATTTCTGGGTCGCTTTGATTGTGTATCTAGGTTCCGCTCTTTCTTTCTTCTCGCCTCAAGCCCAGGGAACGTGAATCATCGACACCACCAGAGCTCTCACCACACTTGACCAGCTGCCGGTCGAGCCCACGAAACCACAGTGGCGATAGCCACTTCGTCCAGCCTTCACCTAGCTTTTACTGGACCAGGCCACTGTGTGTTCGGTTCTATGTATGCCTTACCTGCACACCCGCAGTGGGATGGAGTTCAGATGGGCCGGGAGAGAGAGAGGAGGCGGAAGGATTGAATTCGTTCGGTTTCAGAAGTGATTATCGGGATGGAATCACTTTGCTCGCGTTGGCTTTGGGCGGAAGGCCTCAGTGGGGCGCAGGGTAGGCGAACGTCTCCGCCATCTCCAGAGACTCGCGGCGCCCAAAGCTGGATCCTGGATGCTTCGATCGAGCTTGTCTGGTTCAGATGAGGCACGGGCGCTTAATTTCCTTACTTCGGCCGGCGTTCTGGGGAGAGGCGGTGCTAAACACGCGTCCGCCTCATGTCAGACCGAATGGGTTGCGGAATCTAATTCCTCCTGTCTTTCACCGCCTTCCTTCACACCATCATCTCCCTCAGCAGTACCGTCTTCAACTTCGCAACTGGTGCTCGACATGGACGAGTCAGACGACTCTAGAAGTCGAGAAGGAATCCGGGTCGAGGTCGTAGCAGGAGGGGCCACAGAGCTTTTCAGAGAAGCAAATGGTTGGACTGTCGAGCAGATGAACATCGTGAACAACACTGTCCGAGTCCAGGGCTCAGGTGCGCCTGTCGACCTTCCCCTCAAGTAGCCCACTAATTTTGGATTGCCAGCTCTTGTCGCCCTATTGAACCCCATCCCCGACGCTTCTCACACTCGCAACCGTACGCTCTCTCCGCCAAACTCAAGATGCTTTCCGGGAACGAGGGAGAAAGTCACAAGGAAGATATACTCCTGGGTCGACAGCAACCTCCTCTTCAGCCCGCATATCATGTGGATCTACGGCTATGCCGGTTGCGGAAAATCAGCGATTGCCCAAGTCGTCGCCGAGCACATGTCCACCCAGGGCCGCTTGGCAGCGAGCTTCTTCTTCTTCCGTGGCTCCGGAGATAGGAACGCAGCTGCGAGATTCGCCATGACTATCGCCAGTCAGCTGGCGGCTGCGATCCCAGCAACGGCGCCGTTCATCAAGGCAGCAATTGATTCGAGTCCAGGGCTTCTTTCGACCACCACCACCACATTGAGCGCCCAGTTCCAACACCTTGTATACGACCCGCTCAACAAGGCCATGCGAATGCGAGATCGAGTAGCGGCTTCATTCGGTCGTGGGACGTACCTCATTGTCCTGGATGGCGTTGACGAGTGCGGAGATCGCGACGAGATCGCCGTATTCATTCGAGATATGCTTGAATACTTCTCCACGAAGTCGAGCACTCCCCTCCGGTTCCTCATCACCAGCCGTGTCGAGAACCACCTCTACCAGCGCCTCCACTCGTCAAAGCAGGTCAAGCTGCTGGATCTTGTTCACCACACCTCAGACGCTGACATCTCCACCGCTTTGGATGTTGCGATAGCTGACGAGAAGCGCGGACTTCCCTTTGCCTGTGAAGCATTGTGGCCCTCCCGCAGTGACAGGCTCATGCTGGTCAAACATATTGGTGGATCATACATCTTCATGACTACGCTCCTTAAGCTGCTCTTTGACTGCCACAACAGCGACAAACTCACCCCAATGCAACGTCTCCCCCTCCTGCTCGCCATGCGTCCTGACTTCGACACACTCTACAGTCAGACCCTCTCTACATCTCAAGATCTCCCACATTTTCACTCCATTATCAGCATCATTGCTCTTGCACAGGAACATTTATCCATTACACAAATTGCAGAGCTCCTCGGAATCAACACATTTGACATATCAACTGTGCTTGTTAATCTCCATTCAATCATGCAGGTTCCAGGCGATGACCACTCACCTGTCACCCTCTGGCATACATCGCTCCGTGACTTCTTATGCTCCAAGGATCGCTCAGGGTTCTTCTGTGTCTCTTCAATTTACCATCTCTGTCTCTCTCTTCTACCTGCTTCTCTAGCCTCAGATAGGTCCTGGTGGGAGGCATATTCAATGAGATTTGCCCAGGAACACCTTCTGAAAGTGGAGGGGAGTATCAATGTTGCTGCGGGTGTCCCCAATGGAGAGCTGCCAGCATATGTTGCAAAGAGATTGAATGAACCTATCTTTAGTGCGTAGCCCTTCATCACAAGCTGCAGGTTAATTTTGTTAAGCCTAGCTAACATTGATGTTGACAGGTGGTCAATCTGCCCTTGAATTTGCCTGCCGTGCAAAAAAATGGAGCCTTGTCCAGGCTCTTGTGAATGCAGGTGCCAATGTCAACAATCAGTTCCAAGGTAAACCTTCAGTTTTCCCAATGGTAACAACCATGTTGATTTCAAATGTCATTTGTTCAGGGAAGGAGGATGGCATCAGGGTTGCACTTCATGCTGCATGTCACTGCAAGGCCAAGGAAATGGTCTATTTTCTGCTGGAGAAGGGGGCTGATCCAAATATTGCTGGTCAGTACCTTGTGTATTTCTCAGAATTACCACCACTCTGATACATTTGGTTATGATGTCACAGCTCCCCAATCGCAGTGGTGTAAGCCCATCTCTAACTTACTGCCATCCCACTCTGTCCAGCTGACCAACCCTGCCTCAGCTGGTAACTGGGACTTCTATGCCTTCCCCCTTGCCTGGGCTGCTGCTCAGGGAGATGTTGACCTGGTCAACCAACTGCTTGCATGTGGTGCAGACCCCAACTTGCAAGGTAAGTCCAGGAAGGTCTTGCTGAATGGGGTGGTGATTGAAGGTGGTGGGTCATAGATGGACGGCTTGGGTCAGCCCTTCATGTCTGTGCAGAGTATGGCAAGGATGAGGTTGCTCGTGTTTTGCTGGAACATGGGGCAGATGTAAATATTACATGTGAGTTTTAACCATTGTGTTCTATCCAGCAGAGCAAGGGTAATTAATCTTTGCAATGCAGATGATAGGGATTGGACTCCTCTTCACCGTGCATCTCTGAATGGGCACATCAAGGTAGCAAAATGCTTTTTGGAGTTCAATGCAGACCCGAACCTAAAAGGTGTGTCCATCTCTATGGTGGGTTTGCTTTTGTTCAAATGTATGGGATAGATGGTGATGGGGATACACCCCTTCATGATGCATGCTGGAGAGGTAGGGTTGAAGTTGCAGAATACCTCCTGGATCACAATGGAGACCTGAGCATAAGAAGTAGGTCTTTCCTCCTTGTATTTTTATGTTTGCTCAAGTTGGTGCTGCAGATAAACAGGGTAAAACTGCCCTCCAATGGGCCCAGAGATGTGGACGACAGAAGACGGTTGATATGCTTCGAAGGAGGGGTATCACAGAATGAGGTGTTCAAAAATCACTGGACCTGCATGGGCACCTCTAGTGCAATGAACCATGTTATATATGTAATCAATGCTTTATGAACCAGTCTACTTGATCTAGTTCTCCAAGCCTCTGTTCATTCATTGTAGGTCAAGCAGTGCTCCAGGGATGACAAAGCACAGAGTGAAATTGTGCAAAATTCTCAGGTAGATAATAGGTATTGCATATGAGTTCACAGAACTACGACTCCAATCTGGGGGCTAATCTAGGTTGACTTTGGACTGATGAAACTCCCTTTCCTGGTGTTCACCAAATTTTCCCAGCTCAGGAACTCAATAAATAGTGGAGCCTGCTGCATTTCACAGCCTTTACAGGATAAGGTAGAATTTATGTGTGACAAGTACTCAATTGACAACAACAAGTGGAAAGTAAGATCACAAAGATAAATGCATGGGTCCATGTAGGGCTTTGTGTATGGTGTGCCTCATGTACAGGGTGTACACCAACCCCCAAGCAAGGTAAAAGGACATTAGGATGGGCAATGGTAATTCACCCTCATGTGTGGTAATCACACCAAAAATATCCCTGAGCCATCTGCTTCAAGTTGTAGGGCTGCTAAGTCGGAGTGGAGAAGGTGCAACAGGGAATGGTGCAATACAGCACTATGAACCATGCCCCTGGGCAATCCCACCAGGGGCTCACTGGGTATCCCTGGGCTCTGCCTGGGTGTTCCCGGGCATACACCAGGTGTCCCTGGGAGAGGTTGGGTGTCCCTGGGCACAGCTGGGGTCTGATATTCTGGGTTCACCAGGGTGCTTCCCAGTGATCGAGCTCACTGGGAACGGCCCCAGTGTGCACCCAGGGAATCCCCAGTAGAAATTGTCCCTCTGGGTATTTCCTGGGGTGCGTACTGGGGTAAACCTGGGATATAGACTTCTGCGTTGAACCGAATGTATTGGCCCTGAGGATGCCCCAGTCTCTTAACCTATACCTATCGGTGTGGGATGCATAGCCTAGAGTGTATACAATGTGATTGTGTGAAGGAAATTCCAGGTCCTGTGTGCACATGCAGCAACCATTCAAACGTAACACGTAACAAGTTAGCACCTTCATGTGGGTCATGCGCCTGCAGCTAGGGATCATCGCTGGGTGCATCTGTCAGCCATCACCATCGCTCTCTCTTCCACCACTGTCATCACCATGTCCGTGCCTATGTCTTCTCCTCAACCACGCTGTGCTTGCCCAGTGTGAAACCATAGGCGACCACAGCTTGATCTTTGGCACTGTCATATCACCAGAGTCAGCGTAGTCCCTTATCTCAACTGGAGACATATCACCAGAGTCAGCGTAGTCCCTCATCTCAACTGGAGACATAACACTAGCCGTCTCGCCCTCTGCTGTGTTTTCATATCCGAGATGTGTTATCGTCCCCACCATGATTGCCACAATCCACCCTATCACTCTCTTCAACCTGAGCTCTCGAACTGCAGATTTGGTGCATGAATCTGATCCCTGATTACACCAACCATCTTGCCCATCCAGATTCTTAGAGAGACTCGCCCGGTGGCCCATTTGCAGCACATGGTCAGCATATCGGAGGACTTCAGCACTGACAGATTCTTACCTTTCACCTCCACTGCCCAGAAACGCCCGAACACGTGCAAGCTGCATTGTTTTTGGATGATTGGTGCATTTTTAATACAGTCGATATACCAGCCCAGGACTCACTAGTCCCCTTTATCATGCAGCAGCTGTCAAATAGGGGGGATCACTGCTTGGGGTGCACTGGACACATCCTTGAACACCATTGTACTTTAGTTAATACATCCTTGTATATTAGCATTGGCCCAATAAATGACATTATTCTCTGGACATCCAGTGTGATGGAGGGAGCCCAACAGCAGGGGGAAATAAAAAAGCGAGCCTATGCCTAGGTGTACCCCCAGTCAATATCCCTGTGATCTAACTGGGAAATGGCTGGGTATTAACTGGGGAATGACTGGGATATCCCCCACCAGCACTTTTTGACCCCCAGTCAAAAGCGACATTTTCCTGGTGTTTATGCCTGGGCACTGACCAGGGGCAGAACCCCAGGCAATGGGGTCTGTCCCAGTCAGCACCCAGCTAAAACCCAGTCAATGCCCAGTCAATCCCGGGGAGATCCCAGTGGGATTGACTGGGAGGCGCCCGGAATGCCCAGAAAGCGCCTGGGATTTGACCAGGGGTGTGGTTCATAGTGCAGCAATACAGAATGAGAAATGGGGCAGGAATCAACAACAGTAGTAAGCTCAGGGCTGAGGAGCCCAATATTCCCAGCCTTGAGCAAAGAATATCCTGCTGTGTGTTGAGCTTGGGCCCCAGAAGTTTGGAGATCACAGCACCACTAGCTGGTAAAATTATCCATAATGCTGTTTCAGTACCCTGCCAGGGATTATCCATAATTCCTGGCAAGATAGTCTTCTGTGCAGGTCCCTGGTCATTATGGATAACACTATCTTATCCTATATAGTCAGACCATCACTATGAACCATGTTCCCAGTGAAATTCACTAGGGGCTTACTGGGTGTCCCTGGTCAAATCCTGGGTGCCCCTGGGTAAGGTTGGGTGTGACTGGGTGTGACTGGGGTTGGATATTTTGGGCTCACTGGGGTGCTGCCCAGTGATCGGGGTTGCTAGGCTTGGTCCCAGTGAGCCCCCAGGGCTAGCCCAGTCAATAGCATGTCACTGGGATATGTGTTCCAGCCACCAATATTGTTAGTAGTTAACTTCATCAAGGGAAATAAAAGCCTGTATTTCACTATCTCCCTTAAGGCAAATGCTGTGAACATTGTGACAAAGTATAAGCTGCTCAGCACTCCCTCATCCTGCTATAGGGAACTCCAGTGAATAACATGCTAAGAAATTTTGGGCAACTGAGTTTGGAATGTCAGCCTTGCAATTGTATATATTACAGTGGTTGATGCGGCTGGTGATTGCAGAGTCTCTCTGTTCTGCTCCACCACCACGACACCCTCATCACCCACATACCCTCATTCCAGTCAACAACAAACACCCTACATGATATTTTAATCTCACAACCCCTGCATATCACCGCTCCCTTCAACAAGCACTTGCCACCCACCCACATTCCAGGATCGCTGAGGATGTTGAATGAAGCAGGTGCCCATTTCCCATGATGTACACTTGGCAGGCTCTCACACGAACCAAATGTTCACACCCCGGGTGCATATTGTTCTCCTTCATGCCCATCAGATCACCCTCACTTGCTTGCTCCTGAGATACCACTTCTGATCCCTGACCAACCCTCCACAGCACTTGCCACCTCTCATGCTAGCATACTCCATAAGACTCACGCTACTCCAGTGCATCATGAGCACGTAGGATGAGGTGAGTGCTGGTTTTCTCAAAACTTAAGTTAAGCAGGAAAAGTTCACTGCCTCCACCTCTGTGCTCAGAACATTTGTTGAACATTCAGGGTAAGTCCTCACCACCCCTATTCCCCAAACTCAGTGTCTAACATTTTCACAGGGACAGGGTGGCAGCCACCATAGCTCGAGTGGTTGTCTTTGGCTTCTGTGTTCTTCCTGCATTCACTCTGGGTACATACATATATACACACTGTCTACAGTTGTATTTTATGCATTGCACACTACATAGAGGGCTTCCAATACACACCATTTGCAAATAGCCAGCATAGTGATCAAAGCAATCCAATCCAGCAGTGAGGCGGGGGTAGGAGAGCAACCTCAGCATACCCCCAGCAGAGATGCCTGGGATCTGACTGGGAATTGACTGGGAGTTGACTGGGTCATGGCCCACCAGGGGTTTTCGACCCCAGGCAAAAGCGACATTTTCCCACCATTTGTGATTGAGAGCTCACTGGACACGGCACCCCAGGGAATGGCCTTGACTCCAGTCAGTGCCCAGTCAATCCCAGGGAGATCCCAGCGTGATTGACTGGGAGGTGCCTGGCATGCCCAGCAGATTTCACTGGGGGCGTGGTTCATAGTGCATCATTTGTTGCCCCTTGTTGGCATCAACACCATATGTTGAATAGTTCAGACAACCAAATTTTATGTTGTGGGGTCTTGAAAACATTGCCAAGTGGACTCAAATAATTTTCATTCTCAAAATATGCCCACCTGGCATGTGTCACTGCCACCATACACCTGTCAATCAGAGGCCCTTGGGCTGAGCAAATGATGAGCAGCAGAGAGGAACAGGGGCCCAGGACCCTCCCCAAAGCATTGCAGGGCTCCTGCTGAAGGCAAGGGGTGCAATGCAGAGTGGGAGGGAGCTACCCATGTGGGAATGTGAGGACTGCCATGAATGAAAAAGAATTTATGTCACATGATAAGATGTTGAACCTTCCCTATTGGGAAATGTGATTATTTGGCTCGCGGATCATGCTGTTAGTAGTTACTAGCAATGTTGCTAGGTTTGATATTATGTAATTAAAAACATGAAATTCCCATGCCTGCTAAGTATTGTGACCTGCCTGACCAGTCATGTCGCACATATAAAATTCAAACACTCGAAGCCTGTGAGTCAATACCTGAGCCAACCCAAATAAAATAGGGATACATGTGTTTGTGTACAGTAATACACCGGTCCGTGATACAGTCCACGGTAATCGGGTTCTGCAGGCAGCAATTCATCATCGATTGGCTCTGGGTTTTTTTGAGGCTGACGATCTGCTCCTTTGGCATGCACATGAATATTTTAGGGGGAGTGGGCAGACTATGCACTCCTGGATACACGGTATCAGACGATGCACTCGAGAATCGGCTCCTTGATACACCCGTGACAGTGTGTGACTGCGCCAAATTTGGGTGAGAGGGTGTGACTGTTGGAAGACAATGCTCATGTCAACTCTATCTCTACAAGAATACCTCTATTTCGAACGTTTTACTTATCTTCTATTGTTCTACAGAGAACAACAACCACCTTGTATTATTCCCATTATACTCGCACTTATTGTTCTCTTATCTCCACCTTATCTCCATTCACTGCTATTGTTCTCTACTTATGGAACGTCTATTGTTCTTTCCTATTGTTCCGCATATAGGTTATCTATTGTTCTCCACAGTATATAGTCCACACTGTAAGTGGGTGAGTCCCCATCGAACTCTCCCCACTTACAGGTGTGTATCTTGTATACCCTATTTACTTTCAATCTAACATCGAACTCTCCCCACTTACAGTGGGTCATACTTGCATCGTTCTACAAGTTATGAGCCCCGGGCTCCTCTGATCACGCCATCCGTTATCAGACACCGCGGTAACCGCTCCACTGCCCCTCGATCGCCCATAGCCTACGGCCTCTTCTCATGTGATATCTCCACCTGAAGCCTATCTCCCTTCACATTTTTACTATCTTCACTTTCGCTATTTACGTTTTGCTACTTACATTCCACTACCCCTCCTGATACTCGGGAGTACGTATCAACTTCCATTACCACCTTCTACCCCACGGCAAGTGTTCCCACTATGGGAAAGAAGCTATCAGGAAGTCCAAAGACACTTACCGTCTGCGGAATTAGAGTAGCGATCCTTCTTTGAGAGGCCTGATTCGGTTGGACTGGGGAAACGACGCAACGGTAGCGCTCCCTCCATCCAAACGCTTTCAGTAACCGGTACTCAAAGTGACAGCGGGGTTCCCTCTGCGGATCTTAGTGTAAAACTTCAACTCCTTTTTAGGATATCTACGTATTGGTCCGTTTTACCTACAAAATCACGGGCACTTTACCTATCACCTATCACTTATCGTTTCATACCTATCATTTTATCCTCTCCCATTCTTTATCACCTACCATCATGGACTCTACCACTACGTCCTCGCCCATCATGCTCACGGCCTACACTGTGCAGCAGTGGAAGTTCACTGTCGAGAACAAGGCCTTCGACCTCAACGCCTACGGCATCCTCACTGGGGAAGAGAAAAAACCTGGGAGCAATGCCGACGACAAGGTCAAGTCCGACTATGCCAGTCGCCGCTCCAAGCTCATCGGCTACGTCCGGTCTACTCTCGACCACTCCCAACTCGAGACCGTCCTCTCTGGCATCCAAGTCACCGACATCGCTGCTATCTGGGAGAAGCTCTTGGAAACCTACCAGCCCAAGACTTCTGGCTCTCGCATCAGTGTCCTTCAGGAGATGATGGCACTCCGAATGAGGTCCTCGGGTTTCGAGAAGGAGACCTACTCCGACTTCGGATCGCGTTGCATGGCACACGCCTCACGTCTCACTGCGCTCCTCCCGCAAGGAGCAGAATACCTTCCAGAGACAACACAGACCGTCACCATCTCCTCCCAAACGACATCGGACGGAGCAACAACGACGATTCAATCCACCAGTCGGGGAGCACATGAACTCCTTACGCCCTCTGCTTTCGAGGAAGGATACACGGCTGCTCATCTCGCGCGCGATCTTGCAATCAGCATGATCCCCATTGGTCTTGGCAAGGATGACACCATCCTCCGCAATACGCTCAACCACATCTCCACTGGGGACGACAATCCCCTTGAAGTCCTCGATCACCTTCGCAAGGCCGACTCCCTCGCTCGCAACACTCAGCTTGCTGAGGGGACGTCCGCCGCTCTTCAGGTAGCTACAGCTGCCCCGAAGAAGAAGGCGAAGTACAGGTGCAAGGTCCACGGTTGGCAGAACACGCATGAGGACAAGGACTGCCGCGTCCAGAACTCCCAGAAGGCCAAGATCGCGGAGACACCTACTACAGCAGCGACTGCTGAGGAGAGCGTCATGATGGCCAGTGTTGCCCACATCGCAAGTCCCCTTATCCGTCGAGCTCGTAACAACCCCACTAATACTTCCTGGAACCCAGACTCAGGTGCAACCTCACATATGACACCCAATCGCAAGTGGATCCGTAACATGGTTGCGGTGAAAATTGCTGTGTCTCTCGCCAACAACGAGATCGTCTGGGCTACAGGAAAGGGGGAAGTACGTTTCACGCCTCGTATATACGGAAAAGTTGGCCAAACTGTGATATTCAACGATGTACTATATGTTCCCGCACTTCGCAATAACCTATTCTCAATCCTCTCCGTTGTTAAGAAGAGCAAAATGTGCGTCGTAATTGAAGGAGACTCGCTTGACTTCTTCAAGAAAGGCGAGCTACTCCTAACAGCTACCATCGACGGAACTGTTGGCTCTCTCAATGGGACAACGCTCGAAAACACGGAAACGGAGGCAGCCTACATCTCCAAGATCGAGAAGGAACTATTACATCAGAGGTTAGGGCACATTGGGAAGGACCGTCTGGAGACGCTTATGCGCCAAGACTTGGCCACTGGCATCCTGGTGAAGGAGGGCACGGAACTCAATGACACCTGCGAACACTGCATTGCAGGCAAGCAACATCGGGATCCATTCCCAAAGCTATCAGCGAATCGCTCAACAGAGCTCCTTGGACGGATTCACTCGGACCTCCATGGACCCCTCGCTGTACAGACACCAATCGGCTATCGATACTGGATCACATTCATTGATGACCACTCACGGTTCAAGGAGGTCGCCCTCCTGAAACACAAGAGTGACGCATTCCAAGCCTTCAAAGACTTTGTTGCCAAGAGTGAGCGAAAGCTCGGCACAAAGGTCAAGGAACTTCGTGATGATAAAGGGGGGGAATACATGGGGAACGACTTCATTCAATGGTGCAAGGGACTTGGTATCGCACGGCAACACACAGTTAAAGCCACACCTCAACAGAACGGTGTCAGCGAACGACTCAATCGCACACTGACTGAAGGGGTCATTGCCATGCTCAACCAAGCACGCCTTCCCATGATGTTCTGGGGTGCAGCTGTACTCTATTACACAGACATCCTGAATGCGACCCCATCCTCCACATTATCGAATACTACCTCCTATGAAGTCTGGCATAAAGCAAAGCCCGATCTGTCCATGCACCGAGTATTTGGCTGCCGCGTATACGTTCATGTATCGCGCAAGGACCGCAAGAACCTCCAGTCACACACGGAGCCTTGTGTCTTTATCGGCTTTGAACCAGGCTACAAAGGCTGGAAATGCTACAATCCAGTAACGAAGAAGATCACCATATCCCGGGATGTTATCTTCGCTGAAGGCACCTTCCCTGGTCTCTCGACCGTAGGGAACGAACAGGCATACACGCCTATAGGCATTAGGGACATCTGGCCAGACGCCAATCTCGAACCGGAGAATCCACCTCTTGCACCACCTCATGCTCCCATCGCGCCACCACCGCCTCCCCATGACCATCCAGATGATGGATCAGACGAGAGCGACAATGATGACGATGGAGACCAAGCAGCACCTCGGACTCCCGAGCGACCTCCTAAAACTGAGCCTAAGACACCAGCCACACAGCAACCGTCTGTCCATCCGTCAATTCCACCTACTCCTACGAAACGGGATCCCTCATCTACTCCCTCAACGAAACAGCTGCTACCAATACCTGCCTTGTTCCCAGGGCTCCCTGCACCAGCTGAGGATGGACCCATGTTCCCAAAACTACCTCCTCCAGCACCAGTCGCACCTCCAGCACCAGTCGCACCTCCAGCACCTGCCCAGAAACGCACCCGGCCACCTCCCCCTCCCCCTCGCGAATCAATCCCTCGCAAGGCGAAAGTTCCGAAAGCTCCACCGCTAGTAGCACAAAGCTCCCGGCCCATACGGAAAACGGCAACGACCGTCAAGGACTACCAACTCGCGAGTGGAAAAGGGAGACGCGGTACAATTCCAGTGGCCAGGCGTGAAGGGGGTGAACAGGTAGCAGATCGAGGGGGTGCACAGAGAAACAATCAGCTACCCGAAACAGAGGATGAGGATGAGGATGAAGACGACGATGAAGACGACGAACCTGTACAACCCATTGCAGCTGAGGACTTTGATCTTGACGACGAACCTGTAGACATGGAAGATGCACTACGTGCCACCAGTATACTTGATTCTCTCATCAGTCTATACCACGTCCCCCTGGAAGAGACCCTGACTCTTGACCAAGGCATGGAAATGGCATTCTACATGGCACAGGATAAAGCACTAGGAGCGGCTACACGCCGTCCAGGAGATGCGCCTCGGACACACTGGGAAGCCTTCGCAGGACCAGATGGCGAACACTGGCAGACCGCAGCACAGGTTGAGATTGACGCTCTAACCACCAATGGCACTTGGGAACTAGTCGAACTACCAGAGGGACGAAAGGTTGTCGGATCACGATGGGTCTTCCTCATCAAACGAAAGGCAGATGGCACAATTGACCGCTACAAGGCTCGACTTGTTGCCAAGGGATACTCCCAAATGCCTGGAGTAGACTACGATCAGACATGGGCACCTGCATCTCGTCTCACATCAATTCGCGCAATCTTCGCCCAAGCCGCCATGGAAGGACACTTCATCGAGACCATTGACGTCGACAATGCCTACCTCAACGGAACAATCGAGGAGCAATACGAAGTCTACATGGAGCAAGCGCCAGGGTTTGAGATCAAGAATCCAGACGCAAAGGGACGGAGATGGGTGTGCCGGCTGAAGAAGGGTTTATATGGCTTGAAACAGAGCGGACGACTATGGTACCAAAAGCTAGCATCAGAGCTTGAAGCAATCGGATTCACCCAAATAAAATCTGACCCGGCTATCTATGTCTGGGAGATGGATGGGACCCGCATTGTTGTACCAGTCTTCGTTGACGACATCACCATAACCTCGAAAAGCCAGGAGAAGATCCAATGGCTCAAGGACTCCCTTGCCAAGGTCTTCAAGATCAAGGATCTCGGACCCACCTCGTACCTGCTTGGAATCAAGGTTGACTACGACCGCGAGAACCGAGTCATGCGCCTATCCCAGACTCAATACATCCTCGACATGCTTGCGCGATTCAAGATGGAGGACTGCTACCCAGTAGGAACTCCAATGGATCCAGGAAGCGGTGCTACTCTCACCAAGTACATTCCAAACAAGGCTGACGACGAGATGATGAAGAACGTCCCATACATGAATGCCATCGGCGCCCTGATATACCTTATGATTGCGACACGCCCTGACATCGCCTACGCTGTTGCCAAACTAGCCCAATACAACTCCAACCCCGGACCTATGCATTGGAAAGCAGTCAAACACCTATTCCGTTACCTCAAGGGATCCAAAGATCTGAAGCTCACCTATCGTAACAATGGTAGCAAGATGTCTTCGGAACTCTTTCAAGCATACAGCGATGCAGATCATGCTGGGTGCCTTGACACGCGACGATCCACATCTGGATTTGTCATTAAAATGGGATCAGGAGCAGTTAGTTGGTCGGCAAAGAAGCAATCGACGGTGGCAGACTCCTCAACAGAGGCAGAGTACGTCTCTGCGTCGAGCGCTGGAAGGGACATCATCTGGATGCGCACACTCCTGAAGGAACTTGGTCACGACGTCTCTACTCCCTCACCACTCATGGTCGACAACCAATCCGCACTCAAGGTTCTCCGGAGCCCAGAACTCCATAGCCGAATGAAGCACATCGATATAAAGATGCATTGGATTCGGGATGCTATCAAGCGAGGTGACATTACTGTTCACTTTTTATCTACTACCGATATGATCGCCGATATATTTACTAAACCTTTACCCAAACCTGCCATTGAACGTCATCGACTTGCTCTTGGACTCGAGTAAATACAGAGACATTACATTGAGGGGGTGTGTTGGAAGACAATGCTCATGTCAACTCTATCTCTACAAGAATACCTCTATTTCGAACGTTTTACTTATCTTCTATTGTTCTACAGAGAACAACAACCACCTTGTATTATTCCCATTATACTCGCACTTATTGTTCTCTTATCTCCACCTTATCTCCATTCACTGCTATTGTTCTCTACTTATGGAACGTCTATTGTTCTTTCCTATTGTTCCGCATATAGGTTATCTATTGTTCTCCACAGTATATAGTCCACACTGTAAGTGGGTGAGTCCCCATTGAACTCTCCCCACTTACAGGTGTGTATCTTGTATACCCTATTTACTTTCAATCTAACATCGAACTCTCCCCACTTACAGTGGGTCATACTTGCATCGTTCTACAGTGACACCGCGTGACAACTGGGTGTTTCACGGCGGTATGTTCACCTCATCCGTCAGCGACACACTCACATTCCGCCCTCTTAAACGTGTTAAAGCAACAAAAGACATTGCTTTCAGTCATGCACGGTAGTTTTTGCAGTGGAAGAGTATGCCTCGCGAGCGTTGGAGCCCAAACAAGGGCTAAATTGGTGCCATCAAAATGGTGTCCCACCGACCGAGTTCGATTTCTGGAATTTCAATGAGTTAAGAAGAAAACACGATAGCCTGTAAATATAATAGACAGAACATATTTCCACCCTCACAAAAATAATCGGAGCCATGGGTCTTCCGGTTATCGAGAAAAACGCCCCAAAGCGCGCTGTATCAGTGACCCATGGTGTATCACGGGCCGGTGTATTACTGTACTACAAATACAACATTGCCTGGAGCTGGACTCAGAAAATTGCTGGTAGTCCTGGGGAAATTAGGTTTCCCAGTACCCCTCCCTTCACCAATATATTCTCTCCTGTCCAACAGTGTCCATCCAGATATACCAGTCTGCATTGGATATTTAGCACTGCAGGCCTGCTCCCAGCAGTTATTTTGGCTTGTTGTGCATCCAAAGTCCCAATACCATCAGAACTCTTGCATGCATTGGGCAGACCACCTGGGGGCTTATTTGATGTCTAGTTGTGTCATGGGCACCAAGGGAGACACTTTGGACTTACACTACCTAGTAAGGCTGGATTCATGGGTCATCTCTCTGGTCCACCAATCTGACCACATCTTTTCCATGTGCTCATTCCACCAGAGTACACTTGCTACATGCAGAGGTGTCAATTGTAAGTAGTCTATGGACCTGTGTGAAAGAGATGTCATATTCTACACCACAATCCACATGCAACCTTGCTTATACCCTAACTGACATCTCTGACTCTTATCCCAGTGCATTGTGGGTGATGTGCGCATCACCCATGGACCCTGCTGATGGTCACCCTCCCAAGCCCACTCCCTGGGTCTGCTGTGCATTCACCATCCGCTACATCACTCCATCAAAGCAAGAACAGGCCAAGTAACTTGTTCCTGAATCGGATTTTCTTATGAGTTTTCTGGTGCTGGTGCTAGTAATGTTGCTGGCAACCAGGACTTGATGCTGGAAAACCTTTCTAAAACTCTTGATGGGGTTACAACAAACGCCTCCCCAGAGGTGGTGTGGCTTGTAGGCCTTGTTCGGCACTCCGACATTCTCTGAACATAGCTCTGGGATCCCCTTTCTTTCCTCTCTCTTCCTTTTTTGGTAATAATTTTTCGTTTATTTATTTGCGCATTTTCCAGCTACCAGCACCAGTAGCGAGCCTGATTATTCCCACAGAATGCTAGAACACAATTATGGATAATCCCCACAGGGGCTTGATTGGGAATTATGGATAATTATGCCAGTCACAGCTCCCGAAACCACAAGAAGGGGCCAGTAATACCAGGTGATTGGTAGACATGGGCAATGACAATATGAGGTAATACAAGATGCAAATGGGGACCTTGTGGGGACCAGGGGTCGAGCATGTGAGGGTGAGCACTGAGGGCAGATCGTTTCAGGGCGGCGGATCAGGAGCAGGGGAAGCATATAGGAGGGAGTTGGTGTGGGGCGAATGGGGGAAATAAAGTCAGGTTGTGAGGGATGAGTGAAAAGGGAATGCCATTTAAAAAGCCTTGTCAAGCGCTGGACACCCACGAGGCGATTTGCACTGACTATGAAGCCTCAGGAAAAGGAGGATCTGAATCAGGGAGTACTGTGTTTGCATATCAGGATAGACTGAGAGACTGACCCGTTTCAATGTTGTCACTTTTGAAGAGTGTGAACGGTTGTTGAGAAGCTGGAATGACAGGTGATCAGACCGACACCAACATGATGACCAAGGACCAAAGATCAAAGTGTGGCATCACCAACCATTCTCTCTTTTCTCCAAGAGGCGTCACTGATTCAGATCTTGGAAAGGCATGATGGCATGTTGACCCTGAGTTGGGAATTTCCAAGAAACAGCAGCTGCTTGGCAACAGCAAAAGGCCATCAGTTCAAGATGATGCCGCATAAGTGCCTTGAGGCCAGTGGGGACGTACCATGGCTAGTAAGAGCTTGAATGTTTACAGGAGGACGAGAAGGTAGAGGTGTACCCAGGGCCTGAGGAGCCAGTGAGGATGAAGGAAAATTGAGAGGTTGTGCAGTAGCAGGAACAGCATGGGCTTGATATTGGCTTGGCAAGGGGGGAGGTTGCATTCATCAACTCCTGGTGGTAACCAATGCGAATTGTATTTCAGATGGTTGGTGCACATCCCCAGTGGAAGCTGCATTCAAACATGAGTGGACAAGCAGTGGAAGCTGTGTTCAAACACGAGTGGCCAAGCAGTGGGATGGCTGCAATGAGGGTGATGATGCAACCAATGTGAGCCGTGGCTGATCAGCGGCATTTGGTCTTTGCCGTCTTGCGCTGCCTGCCGTTTGCCATCAGGTTTTTGGAGGGTCTCAATACCCTCCCCTCCCATCATTTCTTTCATGATCTGAATCAGTCACACCTCTTGCTTTTCTCAACCACAACCACCTCTTCTCTCTCGCTTGTCCTTGTCTCGACACCTCCCACGTCAACCTCAGTCAATGCCTCCCCTTCGTTGCTCCACCATCAAACCTCTGCTCACCATGCTCTTGCCCCAAACACTCCCTGATGCTTAGTTGAACCTGGGCACCCACTTCATCGAGCGTTGATTCCCTCAACTACGCCCTATGGAGGTGTTGAGCCAAGGCCCTTCCATACTCTGAGGCTACACATTCCACCTCGCTAGCCCACTTGCCACCTCCGATCATTGCCAGAAATGGGAAGGCTCCCTCGACTGGGAGAACACCAGCCCTGCTGTGTGAACCTGCCATAGCTCAATGAAATGCTCACCTCCTCCCAATCCTCCACCTTAAGTCTCCAGTCATTCTCCCAACGAACACTGCCAAAATTCCATTATCCACTGAATAGTTGAAGACCACCGCCTCTCACTATCTCCAGACACCAAGACAGAGATGGGAGTGCCATGCTGGTGAAGGAGTGTGAGATCCTGAGTCTCTCAGCCGCTCCCTGGACACTGAGGGCCCAGCTGGATGTTGGGGTAAACTGAGGGTGTGTTTCTGTTCCACTCTGTTTCCCTTCCCCCCACTCTCCTTTGTCCCTTGCTTTTACCCTTCATCTGTTCCATTGCCATCCTTCATTGCCCCATACACTCCTATCCTTCGGCCCCTTTCGTCCTGCTCTTACTTTTTGTTTGCACTCCAAAGTTGCTGTACCCCACTTGCTGTTGTCCAACCTATTGGGGGAGGACCCCCCTATACGCCTAGTCCACCCCAATATTAAAGTCCCAAAATTGTCGAAATTCATCATGGCCCTCTGTGGGGTTTCCATCACATAAGCATCAGGACCTCCTAATTCTGGTCCACTTTCATCACATAGTGGATTGTTGGTAGCTGGCGACGTATGTCCCATTTTTTTTAGGTAGAAGGGAGACTAACCTTCCAAATTCTTGAACTCGCGTTCCAAAACCAGTGTTTGGATGGAAAAGGTGACTGGAGGCATGCAGATTGGGTGTTCACAGGCCCACCAAGTTGCTACTGACTGGCTGGCACTCACTTCAAGGCTCAATTGGCTGGTCTTTGAGCACCCATGCCCTCCTCAAGCCCACCAGGTACTCCAGCTTTTGGTCCATGAATATCAGTGGTGTTCAAGCCCCCTCTGGAAATCGTCAAGTAAAATATCGGAGGTGAGTAACCATCTCGCTGGTTTTTGGTGCATAAAACTCGGACATGGGGCCAATTTTGGCTTCATTTTCATCACATAAAGATCGAGGTTAACTAGGCATATAGGGGGGTCCTATTGGGGGTCAGCAATCCCCTGCCATTTCAAACTCCAACATGACAGAGGTGTCCTCAATTCTTAACTTTTGAACGGGACAGATTTGTAAATACTTTGTAAGGAGAAAATGAAAGACGTTGCATCCTAGATGGATAATTCTGGTCTTGATAAGGTGACAGCGGCCTGGTTGTCTTGGGGTGGGGTACATGGCCCTATGAAGTATTAGTTGAGACTGGAATTGTGAAAGAGGTAACCACCCAGTACCCTAATGTGAAGGAATTGTGTGAATATTTTGGCCCAGTGAAAAATTGTATGCAAAATGGTGTAGAGCCCTATCTCCCAGCCAAACACGACCTCTTTGTCCCCACCAAATCGACTTAATTACAAATACTAGTACTAACATATCATACAATGGTGTAGTTTCATCTTATAACCCATTTACCTGTGCTCCAACCCAAGGGATGCTCAATTGATCGAGGAGACGGAGGTGGGAAGTAAGAGATAGGGGCTTGAGAAGGCACTCGACCAAATTGGGAAGGTCCCGTTTTCCTGTACATGTGAATTTCAGTGGGGCTGCCGATCCCCAAACCTATTGACGAGTATAGGTAAGATCAGTGGGACTGGGACTGGGGAAAGGCGGTGGGAGTGGATCAGTGGGACCACAATGCACAGTGGGCCATAGTCCCACTTGCAATGTGATAGCAATGGCCATGAGGCCATACCGGAAGTCCTCCGGTTCTATCACATGCAGCGCGTGCCTAATTTGTCACAACAGCATTCATTACCCAAGGTCGGTGGCCCACTTTCTTGATTGGGAAGATACTGGCAATGTATGCCATGACACCGCACCTCTGTACATAGAGTTGAAATCTCCGTAGCCTTCTTCAATATATTCTCTTACTTTTGCCCATGCCACTTAGTGCAGCTGCTCTGCAAGACTGAAAGCACAACCTGTGATGTTGAACAAATCATAACACTACCTATCACAATATCCAGTTGGGGACAGAAAGTCGAAGTTTGTTGAAATAAGTGCTGGTTCCCGTGCCATTTGAGCACATGTAGCCAGGCAGACCGAAGGGGCCACCGCTCTTTGCAGTCTCCGATGCAATACACAGTGGGACTGCCACCTTGGTGCCATCAAGTCTCACTGCAATGGTCCCACTGAGCACAGGACCCCAGAATATACTGCCAGAAGTTAGGTAACAATCCGGATAAAAAGGGTGCCAATAGGCGCCCCACTTTGGTGCAATCTGGATAGATTTAGGGGCCAAAATCAATTCTGTTAGGTGTACTATCCAGATAAACCAAGATGGACAACCAACCACCTAGGTTGACAATCTGGACAGGTGGTGTAGCAGCTGCCAGATCCTGAGACCCAACCAATGAGGCTCCGAGTTTGAACCCACAGACCGACGATCACCTTTTTACTGCGTAAACGCTGTTTTCAATCCTATCGTGGTGACTGCACCCGCTTTGGGACCCCGTATCACGAGCCCGCTCATTGATTATCGCTGTACTCTCGTAGGGTTTATCTTTTAATCCATTATTCGACTCCCTGTCCTTGCCACTCTAGCCCACCTTCTATTCTTCATCCTGACTCTCCACCCACTATCCTACAACATTTGAAATTAAATTGATGGAGGGGAAACAAAGAATTGTCATTGACTTATCAGATGTTGACAGTGTTTTGGTGGAGGCCGATTGGGTTGGGCAGGGGAAAAAGCGCAGCGATGTACCGATTCATGTTGTCAACTGGGCAAGGTCACTCAAGCTAGATATACCCAACGAGGTTTCCCAGCACCTTCCAGCGGACAACCTTCCAGTCAAGGACCTGTCAAACGAGCAAGTATGACCCACTGTAAGTGGGGAGAGTTTGATGTTAGATTGAAAGTAAGTAGGGTATACAAGATACGCACCTGTAAGTGGGGAGAGTTCAATGGGAACTCACCCACTTACAGTGTGGACTATATACTGTGGAGAACAATAGATAACCTATATGCGGAACAATAGGAAAGAACAATAGATGTTCCATAAGTAGAGAACAATAGCAGTGAATGGAGATAAGATGGAGATAAGAGAACAATAAGTGCAAGTATAATGGGAATAATACAAGGCGGTTGTTGTTCTCTGTAGAACAATAGAAGATAAGTAAAACATTTGAAATAGGGGTATTCTTTGTAGAGATAGAGTTGACATGAGCATTGTCTTCCAACACACCCCCTCAATGTAATGTCTCTGTATCTACTCGAGTCCAAGAGCAAGATGATGATGTTCAACAGCAGGTTTGGGTAAAGGTTTAGTAAATATATCGGCGATCATATCAGTAGTAGATAAAAAGTGAACAGTAATGTCGCCTCACTTGATAGCATCCCGAATCCAATGCATCTTTATATTGATGTGCTTCATTCAGCTGTGGAGCTCTGGGTTCCGGAGAACCTTGAGTGTGGATTGGTTGTTGACCATGAGCAGTGAGGGAGTAGAGACATTGTGACCAAGTTCCTTCAGGAGTGTGCGCATCCAGATGATGTCCCTTCCAGCGCTCGACGCAGAGACGTACTCTGCCTCTGTTGAGGAGTCTGCCACCGTCGATTGCTTCTTTGCCGACCAACTAACTGCTCCTGATCCCATTTTAATGACAAATCCAGATGTGGATCGTCACGTGTCAAGGCACCCAGCATGATCTGCGTCACTGTATGCTTGGAAGAGTTCCAAAGACATCTTGCTACCATTGTTACGATAGGTGAGCTTCACATCCTTGGTTCACTTGAGGTAACGGAATAGGTGCTTGACTGCTTTCCAATGCATAGGTCCAGGGTTGGAGTTGTATTGGGCTAGTTTGGCAACAGCATAGGCAATGTCAGGGCACGTCGCAATCATAAGGTATATCAGAGCGCCAATGGCATTCATGTATGGGATGTTCTTCATCATCTCGTCATCAGCCTTGTTTGGAATGTACTTGGTGAGAGTAGCACTGCTTCCTGGATCCATTGGAGTTCCTACTGGGTAGTAGTCCTCCATCTTGAATCGCGCAAGCATGTCGAGGATGTATTGAGTCTGGGATAGGCGCATGACTCGGTTCTCGCGGTGGTAGTCAACCTTGATTCCAAGCAGGTACGAGATGGGTCCGAGATCCTTGATCTTGAAGACCTTGGCAAGGGAGTCCTTGAGCCATTGGATCTTCTCCTGGCTTTTTGAGGTTATGGTGATGTCGTCAATGAAGACTGGTACAACAATGCAGGTCCCATCCATCTCCCAGACATAGATAGCTGGGTCAGACTTTATTTGGGTAAATCCAATCGTTTCAAGCTCTGATGCTAGCTTTTGGTACCATAGTCATCCACTCTGTCTCAAGCCATATAAACCCTTCTTCAGCTGGCACACCCATCTCCGTCCTTTTGGGTCTGGATTCTTGATCTCAAACCCTGGCGCTTGTTCCATGTAGACTTTGTATTGCTCCTCGATTGTTCCATTGAGGTAGGCATTGTCGACGTCAATGGTCTCGATGAAGTGTCCTTCCATGGCGGCTTGGGCGAAGATCTCACAGATTGATGTGAGACGAGATGCAGGTGCCCATGTCTGATCATAGTCTACTCCAGGCATTTGGGAGTATCCCTTGGCAGCAAGTCGAGCCTTGTAGTAGTCGATTGTGTCATCTGCCTTTCGTTTGATGAGGAAGACTCATTGTGATCTGACAACTTTTCGTCCCTCTGGTAGTTCGACCAGTTCCCAAGTGCCATTGGTGGTTAGGGCATCAATCTCAACCTGTGCTGCATTCTGCCAGTGTTCGCCATCTGGTCCTGTGAAGGCTTCCCAGTGTGTCCGAGGCGCATCTCCTGGATGGCGTGCAGCTGCTCCTAGTGCTTTGTCCTGTGCCATGTAGAACACCATTTCCATGCCTTGGTCGAGAGTCAGGGTCTCTTCCAGGGGGATGTGGTATAGACTGATGAGAGAATCAAGTATACTGGTGGCATGTAGTGCATCCATCAGACCTTTTGAGGTCTGATGATATGCCCTTATATATCTTATAGGATGGTATTATTCTGATATGGCCTGATGGGGTGCTGTCAGGCCATATCATTTGCTGTAATGAGAATATAAGAGGCATATCAGAATGATACACCTTGCCAAGTTCCAGTGGTTCTGCAGGTTCAGAGCACCTGACAGGTCGGTTTGTAGACCGACCTAGCCGCCTCTACGATGGACGTAACTTCAAGGGATGGCACCCTAAATTGAGAGGTGAGCGCGACGGCTTTGGCGCTAACGTTGCAGAACGCCTTGCAAGCCTGGGTATCGATCAAAGTCACGCATTGGTTGATCTAAGGGTTTCCCTACAATTCGGGATGATTGAGGAAACCTTAGAATTAATAGATGTAAACGAGGAAGGTGGTATTGAGAAGAGTGAAGTAAATGGGGTACAATGAACATTCGGGGGCCCAGGGGAAAAACAACATTGTGGGAAAGGATACCGATTCACGGAAATCAACTTCTATTGAGGCTGGTTATTCGAATAAGCAGCAGTTCGATCTGTGGATACCGTGTATGTGAGTTCCATTTTCAAGCTTCCAGGATAAGTGCTGCAGAACTCACCGTGGAGTTGGCTGAGCCACTGAATCATTCCCTTGAGCGCATGTTGGACAATGTGAAGAAAACCTCGCCCAAGTGATGAAGCGGCGGCCTCGAAGAATGATATAATGGACCTGATAATTACCCTCATTCTGTGAGCTAGGCGAAGTACGCGCCATGCCACCAAGGACAATAACCATACCAAGGCCAATTTGACTGGTAGAATACATAGTCTAAGATAAACGGTCATATCTGGAGGCTGTTCCGACAAGTGAGCGACATTGATGATATCTGTAGGTAACAATGGGCTCACCAATTGGTTCGTACGCTAAAATGACCCAAGCCAAGAGCCCTCCAATGAAAGTGCTGGTGGTCGAGAGGGCGATAACACCAACGACAAGTCTTGGATCCCTTGTAGCATGATTTCTGCAGGGACCATCTCTGGTGGAACAACAGGCTGAAACTGTGGCTAAGTCCTCAGAAAGCCTGAGTAGACCATCCACCAGTGCCGGCTTGTATTTGACTCGGTTATGCTTGGCAGAAAGGGGGTCCTCGTCACAATTGGTGACAGGTGTCAGGTGATAGAGGCGGTAGGTGCCAGCAATGTCGTGCTCAGGTATGGTCTCTTCAAGGGTGCATTCTTGGCCAGCGTGGATGTCACATTCCTCGGCGAACCTGCCCTTTGTATCGTCGTCGGAATTTGCATGCCGGAGGTTATCGCTGAATTCCTGTCCCCAGTGGGCAGCGTGGTCCTACCACAGGGTGGTAGTAGCAGTTGTCTCGGAGCTTTCAAGTTCGCGGGGCATATCGCTATGTTGAGCTCGAGGCGCTCAAGGCCTGACACAATGATTCCAATACTTTTGGATGGGGCCTATGAGGGGGTCGATGATCTCGTACTCCTCGACAGTGTTGCACCACTTCACGAGGGAGTACTTGGAGTTGATTGGGTGGACCGACACGTGATCTTTGGCGGCGTCAGGGACAGCGTCGTAGAATCAGGTTGCGAGTTCTTTCTCAAGGGATATGAGAAGGAGCTTCGGGCCAAAGTTGAGGAGACCGTTGACGATCTCCATCTCCTCTTGTGAGGGCCCAAGGTGCTGACTTCCGCCTCTTGGCTGTGTAAAATCCTGCAAATGGAAATTGTGAGTGCACTATCGACCGGGCAGTATCGTGTTAAGTACTTACCGTCTGCCAGCTTCATCTCAATCATGTACCTCCGAGCCCACCGAGTCGATATTCTGCCCACCACCAGTGTTCAATCCACTGACTCTGTCCATCTCCAACTCTCCAGGTAAGTTGTCCAATGGGCTCGCTTGCGATATCTGATGTGGACTGGTAGAAGTGACTTGACAAGAACTTCTTTCGTGGTTGCTGGCCCAGGAGCGCTCACTTGTCGAGGCTGAGTTCTTCGTACTTGGGGGGGGGGTAGAGCCTTCGTTGGGGGAAGCACGGTGTGCGTCGGGGTATGCAAGACCAGCATGTTATAAGGACGCGTCACAGCACCTATACCAGTGGAACATTGAGGCAACCATTGTGAGGGTCCAACCAACAGCTAGCTCAGGCTAGCAAGATGGAGCGGCATCTTAGCCACTCCTGGTAGTACTCAGCGACTCAGACTCATTGTGCTGGACAGGGTGGTGAACATTGGCACTAGTAGACAATGCAACTGTCACAATACCTGAGTGATCATGCAGTGGTGACTTACTACCCGAACCCTTGTTGCCACAACATTCGACGGCAATTCACAGTGGTTGCCCTCCCCTGAGGTTGTCGTTCGGACATGAGATCATAGAGTTCCTCGACTTGCACTGACAGCTACTGGCCAGGCTAACTTGAATGACAGGTGACATCTGCCTCTGATACCCAACAACTGCCTGCCAGCTTGGTCACAACACGCCCACTGCTGGAGGGCAGTGCTAACGGGATGTCGGCTGAAGATGATGGTCGGGCTTCCACTACATGGGCGAGGCTATGAGTGCTGATACCACTGGTGGCAGCCTAGAAACCATGAGAAGTTGTCAGCAACTCGAAAGTTCAAGTTCAGGATATACAGTCCTGTCGGATACTCACCGACTAAGAGAATGTCTATCGACCTGAACCCTTCACACACTATTGTAGTACGCGCCTGCGCTATCGTTGGTTAGGAAGCTGAATTACGCATAGTGAGGAGGGTGGCAGAGAGTAGTCAAAAGTCATCAGTGAACAGCTCGGGTGATGGGCGTGTGACATCATTCTGGTTTGAGGGGTCACCTGACCACGCCATGGAAACATTCCGTCACCCACACCACCCAAGTTTCTTCGAAGCCAGTACCAGCAGCCGTGCCTAACTGAATTGGAGGGGCTTCTGGAGGACTGATGCCAACCTGTGTTCAGCCAATATACCTGGGCGGGCGACTGAGCAATGAGGATGGGCCCAACGCGAAAAGCAATAAAATATGCCCAATTTCACCCTGTCAAATTCGAAACAAATTGTTCAGTCTATGATTCATACATTTCTGAATACCAGCGAGATTCTCGTGAGTCCATTTTGTCGCCAGGAGCGTGGTCGATCAGGTTTCCTTCTTCGCCACCATCCTCCTCATCCTGACCATCTTCCTCAATCTCCCCATCCCAGTGCCCAAAGTCTGGTGGTAACTGAGGGACATTTGGGGGAGGGAAGTTTCCACTACACATATAGGAGTGTCCAACCAACATTCCGTAGTGATATCGCATAAAGATATCGCGGCCTGCAAACCTGTTGTATGAGGGAAGGAGAATGATGAGTCATCAAACCTGTTGTATGAGGGAAGGAGAATGATGAGTCATCAAACCGATCGAATGCAGCGAGCATCGTCTTACCGGTTAAGATAATACTCCTTATATTGCCTTTGAGGAGGACTGGGGACCCATTTGGAGCGTACCTGGACGTCCGCCTCGCCATTAGAGAACCGCGGTATGACATGCACACCCCATAAAATATCCACGGGGTCGATGAATCCCACTCCATCTGAGGAATCCAACGACGCCAAAGTCAGGTGATCGAAGGCAAAGGGCTGATCTCCTGGTACGTGATCATACCAGTGGATCCACACAAAGTTGATGTGATGTGATGAGTGGGAGCGGGATCCGTCCGGCAGGCGGCCAACGAAGGGCACGTTTGCGTGAAATACACCAACACATGTACCGTAGAGGTATGGGTGAGCTGATTGCCGATTCTCTGGGGTGTAGTCGCCGTTCAGTAGCATGACATTGCACTGGGGCGTATGGATGTGGATCACGTCCTCGTTTCTTCTAACATTGTATGATGTATAGTTGATGCGCAGGAGGTGGTGGCTGTAAATGCGGTCACCTCCAAGAACAACATTGCAATATTCAGAGAGGGGGGCAGAGTCTGCCTTGTATCCGAGTTTCTCCAGGATGCGAGGGAGATGTTGTTTTAACTTGGGAATGAAGTCCTGTACGGCGAGGAGATGAGTACCACAAGGTTAGCTCACATACTTTCAGGAGGCTGATCGGCCCACCTTCGTGTACCTATCCACCTTGTATTCCCATCCTGGGGTGTCACGAAACACTGAGAGTTCCACGGGACTGTCTTGGTTTTGTGCCATGACATAGCGACAGTCGGGGCAGGGCTCCAAGGGTGTGGCTGCGGTTGGAGGGGCGGCGAGTCGTCCATGTTATTGTTTTGTTGGAGTGGAGTTCACCCACTACAGTTGGGGGGGACGGCGAGTCGTCCATGTTATTTTCTAGGCGGACTTCACCCACTACAATTGGAGGGGTCAGCGAGTCGTCCGTGTTACTCTCAGGGCGGGCTTCACCCACTACAGTTGGAGGGGGCGGCGAGTCGTCTGTGTTATTTTTGGGGCGGGCTTCACCCGCTATGGTTGGAGGGGGCGGCAAAGCAGTGAAGTTGTTTTCGGAGCGGATTTTGCCCAGGTGAGCATGGCGCCTCTCGATTTGGGACATCTGAGCCTCAAAATCACACTTGTCTGTCCGTGGGTACCAGGACTTCGGAAGTTGATGTGAAAGTTCTCCCTAACATCAATCGTCAACGAGGGCCTCGAAAGAAGGAGAACGAAACTTACGGTCTCTGTAGAGTATGAATCTGTAGTGCTGAACCAGCGAATAGTCGACACATAGTCGTCTAAAAAGTGCCACTTGATGGTGAATACGGCGAGCTTCGCTAATTTCTTAGACGTCTCTTTCTTCCCCTCCTTCCGCACTCTGGCTTCGGCCTCCTTCGATGACTCCTTTGTTGGTATTTTCAAACAAACATCTTGGGAGAAGCGGCGCATGTGGGACCCCAAGATCTTTGTATTTTACTCCAAGAACTCAACAGTGAAGTCGTTGTGAAGCCAAAGTTTCGCGAGCGTGTGCCATTGGGCACAGATATACAGAAGCTGCATGAACATGGTGTTGTAGGGCTCGGGCAGTAAAGATTTGAACGCTGGTATTGTGCACTGTAAGTCAAATCAGCAGTGAGGTCTTGCAATCATGGAAGAGAGTGACTCGGATAGGCCCAACGTACTTGCAGAAGATCGGCAAAATTGTGGGCGGCTTTCCGCTTCATTTCAGAAATGTTGAGACTGAAATTTCGAATACTGTCCCTTCTGAATGGCGGCGTCACTCAATACCTGGGGCTGGGAGTACCTTCACATTAGTACACCGACCATGGCATTCATGGAAGATCAAAATTTTACCTTTCGTCCAACTCGGCCGTCAGGGTCTTCGTAGCGGAGGTAAAGTGCTTGAGAAGCTGTATTCCATGGATGAACACTTTCTTCCAGACCCCGATCTCAAACTCGTGTAGCAGGTCAACAACGAGCGCTTCTCGTATGTTGAACTGATGGCTGGTGAAGTTTGAGAAGGCATTCTGGGATGCTAGGCGTTCAGAAGGGTCTAAACTAGGGAGGAGAGAGAAGTATTGCCTACCGTACAAGGGACGAGCGACTGAGGTTTCAAGTGCACCTCAACCTTTGTGTCGGAGTCTATGGAGAATCCGTTGTCCAGAATCTCCTTCCGTGCCTTTTCCACCAGGCTCACAATCCCAGACTCCTCTCAAGGGGAATCGCGCTCAATGTCACTCAGTGCACCCAGCCTCGACAAATCCACCCCGCGAACAAGGCACTGATGACACAGACACAGGCCATTATTACGGATCCCTGCCAATAGAACCCTGTGTTGACATAGTTAGATTTCTGGGGGTGTTGAAGCAGAAGAGAAGAGGAACTACTCGCTTTTCAGGATAGTCAGCTGAATATGTAAATATTCTAGGGTAGAAACACCTTCTTTTCTGGTCGGGGCAGGGAAGGCAAATGCTGTGTTTCATCGCATCACGAAGCTCTTCGTCGAGTAGAGCAGCCCACTGCTGATGGAAGGACTCCCTTGCACAATAAGAAATGAGGGTGCTGTATGGTATCTTGCCACCGTTGCATTCCTTGAGGCAGTCATAGAATGTGTCAGGGAGCTTCAAGCACCATTAGCTATGGATCTGAGCCAAAAGAAAAGGGGGAATGTAGTATGCACCTTTTGGAAGTAAACAATTTGATTTGTGAGACGTTCAGATGGCTGGCATTGACGATACTTTGATTCATTCCTGAAAAACAGATAGCAAGGCCAGATGCTTGCGTTTCCAAATGCTGTCAACTGAGTCGCGTCAGACCAAAACATCAACACCAACACCACATGTTCAAGACCCTGATTCGCCTCCGTGTGTGGGAGCTCCCGCACCTGCTTGTGGGCTTCCCTAAAAGCCCAGGAGGCGTATAGCTCCCCATAGAGATCGACCTCCACAGACTCTTCAGTTGGTTTCCACGTTGCACAATAAGGGGCGTAGTGGAAGCCACGGCTATCCTCGCGGTTTGAAATCTTTTCTCTGATCACAGAAACAATTCGACGATGGCGGAACTGGCCAATACAGAAGCTTGTTGTGGTATTCTTGTCCTTTTTCATCTTCTTGTGAAACGGAATGTCGATGTTAATGGGTGTTGTCGTCCACCCGTCGTCAGAGATCCAACTAGCGTCCTCCGATTCAGCCAGATCGTCGTGGTTGGCACCGAGAGCTTTGAATGCTCCTCTCCAGTTGACACCGACCGCATCCTCTAGGGAAAAATCAGCCTCTTTGAATATCACAATCAACTTCTGGAAATCGAGGAACGACTTGTTGGTTGAGCCCCAGTACCAATCAGCAAGAGAGAAAGCCGTTTTGGTCTTGAATGGCCCATACGACGGTTTTACAACCTCCTTCAGCTTTTTAGGGATGTCGCTGGATTTTTCAAGTATGATAACTCGGTCGGGGTTGTGTATGGAAATGAGCTGTTGGCTGGGAGGTAAGGTGTATGTCCTCACCACGCCGAAGGAGTCCGGATCGTTTCGGTGGAGTACCAGCAGCAGTGGGGCGGGGAGGGCTTGAGAAGGAGGACTGGTGGTTGTGCTGGGTGCTTCTGCAGATGAGGGGCTCGCGACCCCAGTGCCTGAATCCTATGTGAGTTCTGATGTTGCACAACTTGGTTCGAGGGCGTCGCTGACTCAAAGAATGCCACGCCGACTCACCATTGCGTTCTTCTCGGTCTTCTGGACTGTCTGCAGCTGGTGGTACTGGAGTCACATGGGTAGAAGGGAGGATGTTGTCCTGTCTGAACCTCTTGGGAAGTCGGCGCTCTCGCTTTCCTTTGTGCTGTGCAACAGGCGCATCGAGATCCTGTGTCAGCTGTCAAAGCAAAGGTGGGAGGACTTAAACATTGAATGCAAAGAGCCTGCCGAAGACCAACGACACTGACGTTCTCTGGGTTGGTTGCCTCGATTGGCATAGCTCCTGTATATATGGTCTCAGGGACACCTCTTTCAGCGACCCCAGAGGCAGTGTGGCGAGAGTCCTGTTCATTCTGAAAAGGAGTTGTTCATTCCAAGGCATTAGTCACGGGGAAGGCCAATTGTTGTTAGAGGGTTGCTTACAGTATCATCGAGTGTGGCATCCCCCATCGTCGCAGTTGTTGACGCCGTCCAGCTTTGCTGGGCGGTTTGCGTGTTCCCCTATGCCTGTTCGGTCGCCTGAACCTGCCTCTCAAACTTCCACTGTTTCCACATCTCCCAGAAACTTTTCGACTCTTCGAGCATCTGGGTAACCTTCCTTTTGCCAGCATTACAAGACCATCCATGGGTCGCAAGGTGGTGGGGTGTGAGATACGTTCAACCACAATTGTTGCAAGTGTATGATGCGCTTTGGGGGTGTACGTAGAAATCACGTACCAGCCTGGATGTGCCTGGGAGAGTGCCCAACTCCTGATTTGAGCAGGCTCCCCCAAAGTTGTTGCACTGCCAGTTGTTCATGAATAATCCTACTAGGTTTCGGAAGCCCAGTATCAACAGTATCTAGTGCCTGTGATTTAGTTTGAGCGTCGATGTATTAAGGACTCAGACTCACCTTAGGATCGTTAGAGTTGAAAGTTCTGGTATGGCTTTTACGTTGCAGTTTTTGTTTTTGTACTATGGGCCCGGGGAGGTCGGATGGGGGCAGCAGTCCAAGTCCTGACTTGAGAGTGAAGAGCAAAGAGAACGAGCGTGAAGAAGATGGAAATTCAAGGGGAGAATTTATGTGAACTTGTCTCCACCGCGACTCCGGCATTCAGCCCTTGAAGGCATCTTGGAAACATGGCGGTTGCCGTATGGAGCAGCATGGCAGGTGGTAGCACCAGCCATTGCGATTGTGGCAGGCGTCAACACCACCTTGGTCTGTTGGTGGGCATCGAGTTCTGCAAGTGACGCTGATAGTCGCCATTGCTGAGAGCGGGTGTCGTCATGGCTGCCAAGGGCTATCAGGTTGCTGCACCGACGGACTTCAACTTGGGAACAGGGGTGATAGACTAGCAGCTCCTTGAGCCTTCAACTTCGCATACATCCACACACAATTGCCCATGTGTAGTGGAAGAAAGCCCGGGCTAGGCTCAGAGCGTGTTGGAACTTGAAGGAGTCTGCCAATTCAGTTGGCCTCTCTCAGGCTCAGGCTTGAAACCCATCACAGGAAGGGGTTCCCAAACTGAGCTGGGGGTCATGGATCATCACTGGACTCAGAGTGAATATCAGGGCCCCCTCGCACCATTCGACAAATTGTTGTCGCTGATCTCGCAAGCAACAGAGGTCAGAAGCAGAGGTAGGGGCAGTGAGATGGGTGAAATAACATATTAAGGATCCAAACAAAGGGATGGTCATTTAAGTGGTAGGGTCTAGAAAGGCCAAAGTCACGATATAACAAAGTGTTGTGTATACAGACTCCCGACTTCAGATTCATCGTCCAGTACTTCATGACGAGCTAGGAGCTAGGTAGCTCTCGAATGGTGTCATAAGGGATGGTGAAGGGTGTAGGCTGCTGAGCAGAGCTTGGCAATAGGGGGGATACAGGTGGAGCCACCGACGAGGATGATCTCGTGGTCCAGCACCTTGTCGATCTTGGAGTCGTGGAGGAACTTCTCGATGGGCTCAAGGTTGGAGTGGAAGAGATTTTGGCAGAGCCCCTCGAAATGAGCATGAGCAAGGGAGGTGTAGAAGTTGATGCCATTGTAGAGAGAGTCAATTTTGATGGAGGTCTGGGTGGTGGAGGAGAGGGTCACTTGGCACACTCGCAGGCGGTACAGAGACGATGGACCGCACAAGGGTTGGCAGAGAGATCTGAAGGGTAAATGTCAGTGATCGAAACGCGAACAAAATTTGACGATCACATACCCTTCTTGTGCTTGCATTTGAACTCCTGGATGAAGTGGTTACGATACAGTTGTCAAAGTCCTCACCACCCAAGTGGGTATCACCAGTGGTGGCCTTGACCTTGAAAATACCCTCCTCAATGGTAAGGAGAGAGACATCAAAAGTTCCTCCGCCGAGATCGAAGATGAGGGCGTTGTGCTTGCCTTGGACCTTCTTGTCAAAACCGTAGGTGATAGTAGCAGCAGTGGGCTCGTTGATGATATGGAGGACATTCATTTGGGATATGGTACCGGCGTCCTCGGTGGCCTGACGCTGGTATTCATTGAAGTAGGCGGGAACAGTGATGCCGGTGTTGTTGATGGTGGTTCCGAGGTGGGACTTGGTGGTCTCCTTCATCTTGAGGACCATGGAGGAGATCTCCTCGGGGGACTAGAAAATACGGTTAGATCAAAAATCAGCCACGAAAAATAGGATGAACGCACGAATTCCTTGGACTCGCCACGGTACTTGACACGGGTGTAGGGCTTGCCGCCATTGTCAAGGACAGTGAGCTTGAAGGGGGTATGCTTCATATCGGACTGGACCTTGGTGTCCTCGAACTTGCTACCAATGAGACGGTTGGTGTCAAAGCAAGTGATTGCCATGAGCAGGAGATTTGAAGGTAATTGAATGAAAGAAATCCTCCTGGGCGACGGAGGGACGATACTGCTCGGGAAGTCGTCGTAGATGGTAGCACATTTGTTGGAACAGGCTCCAGCAGACAAATTGCATGTGCGCATCTCTTGGAGTCGTGACGTGGCCTCCATCGTGTATATAGGTGGAACGTGAGGTGGTCGGGACAACATGGCCGCGATTCCTGTTTCAAAAAAGCACCCCAGTGCCCTCCGCCTCTCTCCCCATCCCCTCTTCGCCGTTGAGTTCTCCCCGTCCCAACTAGTGGGGTATGTATTCATCGCAATAGGATGGGCCCGTTGACCAGAGGGCTGCTGATGCGGGTGGGGGATGGCTGACCGTTGAATAGGGCAATGGGGGCCTAATCGAATTCAAGGACTTAGGTTCCCTGCCGGGCATGGATGGGGTGATTCATACGGAGTTCAGGGCAAGGGCGTACATGGTGGGGGCGTCAACTTGGATAGGAATCCCAAATGGTGAGTCGAGCTTGTTGGAAACAACTTGGTGGTGTTCATGTCAGTGGAACCGTAAGGGGGAGGCTTCAAGTTCATTCAAGCTGGAACTGGGGGGGTTAACATGAACTCATTTCAAGCCATAGGTGTTGAACCTACTGTGGATTTGGACGGAGTCCCCTATCATCCAAGCCTTCCACAGGTGGTACTCATTTGTGAGCTATCTCTCCATAACCTAACTGACAGTTGCGGTGGCAGTGTGAAGTGAGAGGAGCAGCAAGGCTTTCCACTGAATGACTCGAACTTAGCGAGTATGGCTCGATTTGGCAATCCGATGCTGTGCACCAGCATCAAACGGCGGCTCGGGTTCCTTGGTTGACCGTTGAGGGCGCCTATTGTTCAACTAGAAGGGAAAGTAGTGTGATTTAAGTTATAATTTATAAGCACAAATCTCATCACAAAAATATCGTCGGATGTTTCATCCTCGTAAGAAGCGGATCATTAAAAAGAAAGGAAGAGTATTGATACGACTAGAGCAGTAAGAAATTGTGCCCTCAGGGCCGTTGGGTCAATGTCCTCAACATTGGACAGAATAGTCTGAGCCGCACCACTATACGTATAATCTACAACTGATGACTCCCAGACCATGTCATGAAGCGAGCCTGAGAAGCCTCCCTCATTGCCTTCACCCCCCGATTGCTTTGATTTCGGGCAAGTTTCAAGGCAACCTTGAGGCAGTAATACTTGTTCAACCACCATCCCTGGTAGTGATGAACCTCTCGTATCAGCCCTCGCATGGTTTCCTCCTTCTCGTCCAAGGTCTCTTCTGCGATCTGTAAAGCTTGCATTACTTCGCCCAACTCTGCGTCCTTGTTGGCGAAATTGTCCCTGCCTTCGACCAGTTGTGCTTTGAGACGCCACTCAGATTGCTCCAGGCGCTGAATTCAACCTTTCAGTTCATCGATGTTGGCGTCCTTTTGCTCGAGTAGCTGTCGATGCCTACACTCGATACGATTGTTGCGGCCGACCTCATCTTGGGGCCTTCTCAACCTATCAGCTAAGCGAGCTAGAAGGTACAAAATAGAGTTAGGGCACTGGAATGCGAGGGAAGGCGGGAGATTGCACTGACAGGTTCTCAAGGCGCTCTGGAATGCCTGGACAGTGTTCAACGGCCCTGAATCCCTCCCCACCACAACTTCTCCAGTTCTGAGTGACAAGGTATGTAAATCTATCAAACAGTCAGCAATGAACCAGTGTGAAACCATCTAGGTAGCATCAGTGAGGAATTCCAGACTCACCAGCAACTGCCAGTGGGTTCAAGTTGGTGTTCCGACCCTCCAACTTCTGATCCAAAGTAGGTTCATTGGAGCTCCCACCGCTGTTGTTTCGCTCAGCTCAACCTGCAATGGGAGCTGACACCGTGGGACTGCAATGGTGATACTCTACTGCCCAGGGTGGTATGCCTGGGGGAGCTGTGAATGGCCCAGGGATATCATGATGGTGGTATCGGCTGGGGAGTCGAATGTTTCGATGAGGGCGGTCCAAGATGGTCGAACTGACTTTGGGCATGGCGAACTGAGAAATCGAGGTTCTGGTGCAGATATACAATGGGTGTTGATGGTTATGTTGGGAGCTGGGCTGGTCGCAGAGGATAGGTGGACTGTGATATCTAACACCAGCTTGCTAGCGGTGGTCTTATACTGGTAGGGCAGAGGCGTTTGGCATCTCAGATTTATCATGATCACACCATATTACCATGGGCCTACTGCTGGTCGTCGGGTATGTTGTGTCCTTTCCATGGGAACGCTCATAGTGTCCGGGAATGTCTCCTGTTCGAGCCACGCTGGACGTCGGCTCCTCTGAGCTGTGGCGACCGAGGTTGGACTTGACATTTATTGAACGATGGTGGGTTTCATAGCAGCGAACCTGGCTCAAGAAACGGCATCAATTATCGACAAATTCAGGAGTGACTCACCTCAAGGAAAGACTTAGTATATTGCGCCTCCGTACAGCTGATTACTAGTGAGAGTCGAATTGAGGTCCAACTTGGACGGTGCTGGCATAGGTCCGCTTTAGGATCCATGATATACACGTGGTGGGCAAAATTAGCACCCACCCCCTCAATTGGCAACTTCCTGGCTTTGATGGGCAAGTAGTTGTCGCGGTGCTCTGAGCACAGCCCAGGGAGCCCAATGCAATTGTTAACACTCTGGTGACAAGCTAAAAGAATGGCAACAAGTCCCCGGGTAGTCGGCATGGGCACGACTACACGAACGACTCCGAGGAGCCGTTGTCGCAGTTGCCGAAAAGGTGCCATGACATGATGGCCATTGGCAACTTCAACTTGGGAGAGGAGTCAATGGACAGCCTCCACTGGCAGTTCAAGGACATTCCAAGTGTTGTGATTCTTGTGTAGAAACCGATTGCATGTGTTCAGGGTTTGGACCCTGAGTGGGGAGTAAAGGACTACCGGAACATACAGTGAGAAACGCTAGACTTACCTCTTGGCAGACGACAGAGGAGGGCCTAGAGTCAAGTTTCCTGCCGAGCCAGAAATTCACATCATGCCCCGGAAGCTGAGCAGCCTTTGCTCCGGTAAAGACGACAAAAGTGATAGAGGATACACAAGATAGTGGGCAGAATACAAAGTCTAATAGTAGGGGTATAGGAGTAAGATACCGTGCAGAGGGGAAGTGGTAAGCACTGTCGATCAATACATACGTCGTCCCAGTCAAAGTCTTCTCATCACGCAATCTCACGGATGTTTATGCACTCACAGCTTCGCCAAATTGGCGTAGAACTATGTTGTCAACATCCCGTTAGCTCTGTCTGAGGTTGGGACGACGGGAGGACATACCTTTCGGGCGCCAATTCTGCACCCACATGTCAACCACCACCTGGCTTTCATCGTCGAGTTTGTCGTATTTCTCGATAATGATATCCACCCATTCGGTCAGAACCTTTAGACAAGGTCGGAGGCTTGAATTATGGGGATTTGCCATAGATGTGTTGTAAGTCTTTTGGTGCTGGTGGAGTATTTTCACCACATTGGGATGGTCGAGCTGAATTACGGTTTCGGTGGTGAACTGGGTAACAGTTGGGGTCAAGGGTGGGGAGGAGGGATGAAGCTTGGACAAATTGCATGACTCTAAGCCGTTGACGTAGAGGAACTGAGTAGCGCCGGTGGCTGGTAAGTTGCTACTTGAGGGTCAGGACTCACAATAAACATGAATATGTTGTGAACTTACGTGCTGAGGGGAAAATAGGGCACGCCAACACCGGCATTCGAGACTGGACCCATGATGTGACGTGGGGAGGGACTATACAAGGCGAGCTCCATCAGCGAGAAGAGAGTGTGTCAAGACCGGGATTTGGGTCAGTAAGGGGAAGAAAGGAATTGGTAAGGAAGTGCGGAATCAAGCTCAAGTGTTCATGGGATGGTGGGAACCTTAGTGTTTGGTTGTGATGAATCCGTTGTATGACCGCACTGCAACCGGGCTGACTGTCCCCGCCATCTGAACGTCCACATGATTGTGCATGCTCAGAATCATGAGTCGAAAAATGGTCTGGGAGTCTTGCGGTCATGGTGGCTCTACCTGCAAGCTCGGATTGTTCTCGGATCCTAATCCACGCCATAGGAGGTCCTTGTTGTTGTTAAGATTCCGAGGTCAGCAGCCCACAGTGGGGCAGTCAGATAATATGAATGGTGGTGTTCCTGCTGTTGAATGTCTTCTTACAAGACAAGGGATTCACATTTCACTTGGAATTATATGCCCCTTCAAGGCGTCTACCCTCTGGAAAGTGTCAGCCCCAGTCTGGTGCGACAGGTAAATCTCGCACAGATGTCATTGGGAAAGGGTACTAAGTGAAGTCTTCGGCGGACAATCCGACTTCGACCGGCGCGCTTGTGTGTCCGAGAGGTCGAGTGACTTATGTCGAAGGAGCTGGTCCGTCCTTCAACCTGAGTATGTAGACATCAAGTCATGGAACTTGGGAACAAGGATCGGAATGCTCAAGCATCACTCCATGATTAAAGGTCAAATAAGTTTGCATAAGTTTCTTGGGATTGTGAACAATGGCCCCAACGAGCTCGAAACAATACCGACAAGGCACTGGGCGTCTTCTTAGAAGTCCGAATCGCCCATGTTAGTGATTCTTCTCATGTTGCGGTGGCGTTCCGCACCAAAGTCCCATTCTGCACGAGTCGGAGGCAGTAGCAGTGGTTCTTGCTGAGATCAGAAGTTAAGGGCCGAGCAAGATGATCAATCCGAAGCACCACCACAGCCTCCTACTGCCATACCTTGAACATCTGAGGTTCTCAATTCTGCGTCTATGATATATGTACAAGAATCGCCACTGTGCCTCTGAATTCTTGACGTGTTCTATCTCTCCGCCCGTTGCCTGGGGTCACTGGGTACTATCTCGGACTAGGTGTATCCAAATCTACTTTCCTTAGATATCACATCCCCCCAGTTCGCTCAGTTCGTCCCATCAATAATGATGTCATTTTACAATTGGGCCGGCGAAGATGTGAGGACGTCTGGAAAGGTTCCAGCAGCACACTCACCAGATTTACCGGGAGGGTGTTCAAAGACTTCACAATTTTCGATCTTTTGTACCGTCCATTCTGAGGAGACTTCACCCCTTATAATCCACCGTCTTTGTTGCATTTACTACATCCACATCCCATCCCAAAGTCCAATTTTACTTCACTGCGTAAATACTTCGCCGTCTGTCCACAATGTCATCTCCACAACGAGGCCTGCCACCTGGAATCCAGGTCAATGTTAGTGATGCCCAAATGCTCTCTACCACAGTCACCTCCCCAACCACGACGCTCCCTTCGACTCCTACCCCTACTTTGGGTGGGAACGACGTACTCCAGAGAAACGAAGGCGGGGGAATGATGCTCACTTTTACTAGTTCCTTGGAAACGGGGAGTATTCAACTTACTACCCCCCTCGGCGGTCCCAACAACGCACTGAGTATGAGGTCTACGGAGACCTCTGCTGGGCACAGCGAGTGCAGAACAGAATCTGATAACTTATCTCTGCAGAGCTCTTTCCAGTAACCCATGACTGAGTACTTTACTGTGCCCCACTTCTCTAATTGGACTCCATTGGGTACCCAATGGGGTCCATTGGAGTCCAATTGGGGTTGTTGGGTAGACTGCCCCCCAAATTCTATGCCATTGGGCCTAGCCCACCCCAACCAACCCCAATCTACCACCCAAAATTCACACATTGGACTCCAATTGGACCAAAAATAACAGTTTCCCCAGCCTAGACTCACAAGACACCATTGGGGTTGCAATTTGGGGTCCATTAGACAAAATCTCATTGGACTCCAATGGAGTTCCAGTGGGGACCTGTGACCCAAGTGGGGCAAAAGCGTGGGTATGGGAAACTGTGGCTGTGCTATTTTGACATATGATATCATTCTGTCACATTAATTCCGGAAAAATCGGGAAAATTACCGAAAATATTCCCATCATTCTTGTTTGGGAAATATGACATCATAATTATTATGACAAATTTGACATGTAATCTTATTCTGCCACATTAATTCTGGAAAAATGTGGAAAAATACTGAAAAAATTCCTGTCTTACCTGTTTATGAGATATGATGTCAGGGCTGATCCAAAATCTAAAGACTGGTAATTTGATTCAGTTACTATATTTGCATTCAGGGGGTCTGATATGAGTGTGATGATAACTGGTGACAACTGTGGGAAAGATAATGATTTCTCACACAGCCTACAGTTGCATAAAAGACAGATGTGGCTAGTGTCTCATTGGACTCCAATTGGAGTCTAGTTGGAGTCCAATCACTACCAAACATTTCACCCTGGAGTCTGGACAGAGTTGGTTGGACTTGGGTTGGAGTCCAATTGGAGTGGGCTGGGGTGGGCTAGACTTGGTTGGGGTTCATTGGGTTTCCACTGGACTCCAATGGACCCCAGCCCCCCCAGGCTGGATATCCAATGGGGTGGCTGGACTCCAATGGAGTCCAATTAGACAAGTGGGGGAGTGTGAAGTACTGGGGGAGGGGGAGGTGGCCGGGTGCATTTCTGGGCAGGTGCTGGAGGTGCAACCGGTGCTGGAGGAGGTAGTTCTGGGAACATGGGTCCATCCTCAGCTGGTGCAGGGAGCCCTGGGAACAAGGCAGGTATTGGTAGCAGCTGTTTCGTTGAGGGAGTAGATGAGGGATCCCTTTTCGTAGGAGTAGGTGGAATCAACGGATGGACAGACGGTTGCTGTGTGGCTGGCGTCTTAGGCTCAGTCTTAGGGGGTCGCTCAGGAGTCTGAGGTGCTGCTTGGTCCCCATCATCATCGTTGTTGCTCTCATCTGATCTATTGTCTGGATGGTCATGGGGAGGTGGTGGTGGTGCAATGGGAGCATGAGGTGGTGCAAGAGGTGGATTCTCCAGCTCAAGATCAGCGTCTGGCCAGATGTCCCTAATGCCTATAGGCGTGTATGCCTGTTCATTCCCTACGGTCAAGAGACCAGGGAAGGTGCTTTCAGCAAAGATAACATCCCGGGATATGGTGATCTTCTTTGTCACTGGATTGTAGCATTTCCAGCCCTTGTAGCCTGGTTCAAAGCCGATGAAGACACAAGGCTCTGTGTGTGACTGGAGGTTCTTTTGGTCCTTGTGCAATACATGTACATATACGCGGCAGCCAAATACTCGGTGCATGGACAGATCAGGCTTTGCTTTATGCCAGACTTCATAGGAGGTAGTATTTGATAATGTAGAGGATGGGGTCGCATTCAGGATGTCTGTGTAATAGAGTACAGCTGCACCCCAGAACATCATGGGAAGATGTGCTTGGTTGAGCATGGCAATGACCCCTTCAGTCAGCGTGCGATTGAGTCGTTCGCTGACACCGTTCTGTTGGGGTGTGGCTTTAACTGTGTGTTGCTGTGCGATACCAAGTCCCTTGCACCATTGAATGAAGTCGTTCCCCATGTATTCCCCCCCTTTATCATCACGAAGTTCCTTGACCTTTGTGCTGAGCTTCCACTCACTCTTGGCAACAAAGTCTTTGAAGGCTTGGAATGTGTCACTCTTGTGTTTCAGGAGGGCAACCTCCTTGAACCGTGAGTGGTTGTCAACAAATGTGATCCAGTATCGATAGCCGATTGGTGTCTGTACAGCAAGGGGTCCATGGAGGTCCGAGTGACTCCGTCCAAGGAGCTCTGTTGAGCGATTCGCTGATAGCTTTGGGAATGGATCCCGATGTTGCTTCCCTGTGATGCAGTGTTCGCAGGTGTTGTTAAGTTCTGTGCCCTCTTTCACCAGGATGCCAGTGGCCAAGTCTTGGCGCATAAGCGTCTCCAGATGATCCTTTCCAATGTGCCCTAGCCTCTGATGTAATAGTTCCTTCTCAATCTTGGAGATGTAGGCTGCCTCCGTTTCCGTGTTTTCAAGTGTTGTCCTGTTGAGAGCCAACAGTTCCATCGATGGTAGCTGTTAGGAGTAGCTCACTATTCTTGAAGAAGTAAAGCAAGTCTCCTTCAATTACGACGCGCATTTTGCTCTTTTTAACAACGGAGAGGATCGAGAATAGGTTATTGCGAAGTGTGGGAACATAAAGTACATCGTTGAATATCACAGTCTGACCAACTTTTCCATATATACAAGGCGTGAAACGTACTTCCCCCTTTCCTGTAGCCCAGATGATCTCGTTGTTGGCGAGAGACACAGCAATTTTCACCGCAACCATGTTACGGATCCACTTGCGATTGGGTGTCATATGTGAGGTTGCACCTGAGTCTGAGTTCCAGGAAGTATTAGTGGGGTTGTTACGAGCTCGACGGATAAGGGGACTTGCGATGTGGGCAACACTGGCCATCATGATGCTCTCCTCAGCAGTCGCTGCCGTGGTAGGTGTCTTGGTTATCTTGGCCTTCTGGGAGTTCTGGACGCGGCAGTCCTTGTCCTCGTGCGTGTTCTGCCAACCGTGGACCTTGCACCTGTACTTTGCCTTCTTCTTCGGGGCAGCTGTAGCTACCTGAAGAGCGGCAGACGTCCCCTCAGCAAGCTGAGTGTTGCGAGCGACGGAGTCGGCCTTGCGAAGGTGATCGAGGACTTCAAGGGGATTGTCGTCCCCAGTGGAGATGTGGTTGAGCGTATTGTGGAGGATGGTGTCATCCTTGCCAAGACCAATGGGGATCATGCTGATTGCAAGATCGCGCGCAAGATGAGCAGCCGTGTATCCTTCCTCGAAAGCAGAGGGCGTAAGGAGTTCATATGCTCCCCGACTGGTGGATTGAATCATTGTTGTTGCTCTGTCCGATGTCGTTTGGGAGGAGACGGTGATGGTCTGTGTTGTCTCTGGAAGGTATTCTGCTCCTTGTGGGAGGAGCGCAGTGAGACGTGAGGCGTGCGCCATGCAACGCGATCCGAAGTCGGAGTAGGTCTCCTTCTCAAAACCCGAGGACCTCATTCAAAGTGCCATCATCTCCTGAAGGACACTGATGCGAGAGCCAGAAGTCTTGGGCTGGTAGGTTTCCCAGAGCTTCTCCCAGATAGCAGTGATGTTGGTGACTTGGATGCCAGAGAGGTTGGTCTCAAGTTGGGAGTGGTTGAGAGTAGACCGGACGTAGCCGATGAGCTTGGAGCGGCGACTGGCATAGTCGGACTTGACCTTGTCGTCAGCATTGCTCCCAGGTTTTTTCTCTTCCCCAGTGAGGATGCCGTAGGCATTGAGGTCGAAGGCCTTGTTCTCGACAGTGAACTTCCACTGCTGCACAGCGTAAGCCGTGAGCATGATGGGTGAGGCCGTAGTGGTAGAGTCCATGATGGTAGGTGATGAAGAATGGGAGAGGATAAAATGATAGGTATGAAACGATAAGAGATAGGTGATAGGTAAAGTGCCCATGATTTTGTAGGTAAAACGGACCAATACATAGATATCCTAACAAGGAGTTGAAGTTTTACACTAAGATCCACAGAGGGAACCCCGCTGTCACTTTGAGTACCGGTTACTGAAAGTGTTTGGATGGAGGGAGCGCTACCGTTGTGTCATTTCCCCAGTCCAACTGAATCAGGCCTCTCAAAGAAGGATCGCTACTGTAATTCCACAGATGGTAAGTGTCTTTGGACTTCCTGATAGCTTCTTTCCCATAGTGGGAACACTTGCCGTGGGGTAGAAGGTGGTAATGGAAGTTGATACGTACTCCCGAGTATCAGGAGGGGTAGTGGAATGTAAGTAGCAAAACGTAAATAGCGAAAGTGAAGATAGTAAAAATGTGAAGGGAGATAGGCTTCAGGTGGAGATATCACATGAGAAGAGGCCGTAGGCTATGGGCGATCAAGGGGCAGTGGAGCGGTTGCCGCAGTGTCTGATAACGGATGGTGTGATCAGAGGAGCCCGGGGCTCATAACTTGTAGAACAATGCAAGTATGACCCACTGTAAGTGGGGAGAGTTCGATGTTAGATTGAAAGTAAGTAGGGTATACAAGATACGCACCTGTAAGTGGGGAGAGTTCGATGGGGACTCACCCACTTACAGTGTGGACTATATACTGTGGAGAACAATAGATAACCTATATGCAGAACAATAGGAAAGAACAATAGATGTTCCATAAGTAGAGAACAATAGCAGTGAATGGAGATAAGGTGGAGATAAGAGAACAATAAGTGCGAGTATAATGGGAATAATACAAAGTGGTTGTTGTTCTCTGTAGAACAATAGAAGATAAGTAAAATGTTTTGAAATAGAGGTATTCTTTGTAGAGATAGAGTTGACATGAGCATTGTCTTCCAACAAGACAATGATGTTGCTACTGAGGATATCCAGCGGATGATATCTGAAGAGAAGAATGCCCCAATCAGCTGTCTCAATAGGTTGGATAACGACATGGAGAGACTTACCTTTGCCACCCTCACTGCGGTGACTGGAGACACTGTGGAAGAAACGAGTTTCTGGCTGCAGAATTTGAGGAAGGTTCGAAGGTCGTCGAATGGACGAGGGAGGAGGGAATAGGTTCGATACCTACAGACTGGAAGTCAGTAGATAGATGAGATAAAATGGCATACCTATCGGATACGCGGCTCAATGGGGCTCGTATTGCTCGGCTCGGCTCAGGCTCAGGCTCTCGGGAAAGGGAACAAGGTAGGTAGTTCGTGGTCGTAGGTAGGAGAAAGATAGGGAGATACAGGAGGGTCCGAGACCAGGAGGATATATTGGAGCCTGTCTATGCATGCTCGTGCGCCGGGCTCCTCGTGCTCAGGAATGTGAAATGGAGAGATAGATACAAATGGAAAATAGGGTCGCTATAGCGAAACCTCAGAGGCGATCTTCAGTGTCATCAATTCCGACGAGACATGACCGTGCTCCCTTACATTCTCTGCACCGCGCATCAGAGCTGGGGGTCGCCGTCACCTCTCAGAGTGGCCCAAATTCTGGATGGCTGGAGCTGTGGTGGAGGGAGGGGACATGCTCGCCGTCATCGAATCGCCGTCGGGTGCACTTGTCGGTGAAACGGATGGTGTAGAGATGATAAGAAAAGAATGCAAAAACGAACTGGGCCTCAACTCTAATCCTCCTTCCTAGCCAATGCCGCCCAACTGTGCCCTTCGAACATGCGTTCTCTGCCGTGTACGATGGTCTTGTGTCGATGTGCTGGCGGAACGTCATGGTTGAGGTAAGAGAAGCGCGCGGTGATGTAATCGCCGCTGCAACCAAATCCGGTTGCAGCATCGGGTGACGTCACGCGGGCGCTTAGGGTTGTCCTCGGGCGCGCCGAGCATCCCTACCACAACGCAATGAAGGCGTGAGTAATCGGTTTTCTTCACAATAGTCCACATTTTGATAATTCGGATGTGGATGCAGGTATGAGATCGCAGAGGAGGGTGAAGAAGAGGTGGAGGAAATTCTGTCAGAGGAGCGTCAGTACATGTCCGATTTGAAGAACGAGCTTCGGTCGGCGTTGGAGCCCAAACCAGCTAAGCAGCCTGAGGTCCCTGACATCCAAATGGAAGCGCCGGATGAGGAGTTGTGCTATCACACCAAGGATGTTGATCTGCATGAATTGGTGAAGCTGAGACGGGAGCACCAAACTAACCAGGCAGCGCTTGGAGTCAGGACTCGCATCACTGCGAGCTCGGTCACGCCCGCAGTCAAGGAGGCGATTGAAACACGCTATGCAATACGCTGGGAGATGGAGAACATTGTAAAAGAACACAAAGACTTCAAAGGGACAACCAGCGGGGGCGATAGGAACGATCGTTGGACAGGATCAAGAGGCTGTGGGGCAGAGCAAGAACCCTTGCCCACAGGGAATGCAGCAAACGCGGAGTTGGCCGCAGATACCAGAAGGAAGGCGGTTAGTCATTCAACATTTAGAACTCAGAGATTAAATCAGGAGCTCACCAGGCCACATACACGTAAATAACAGGCTGGCGTGAAACGAGCGAACGCCTTCGAGAAGACAAACCTTTCCCCGAGTTCATTGCTTGACGAGATTATCAGTGCCCGTGTCTCACCGATGAGACCTTTGAAGCTCGAAGACTGGGGGTTCGTCTGGGTTGATGGGAAGGTCCAGCTTGGGAGAGGTAAGGGCGTTGTCAGCAGTAATGAAATGCTCCGAGCTAATAAGTGCCCATAGCTATCGCCATGTATTCCAAAGGAGGTGGCAAGAATGGGAAGCATGGTGCGATCACAAACGCTCATTCCATCTCGGGAATCTCTTATGTGGGTGTGCAAGTGTTCGAGAGGCACATCGCGCAGATGTTCAGCCCGATTTCCGACTCAAATCTCGCCCTCGGCACAGTCAGGTTTGCCCTGCTACCTTCCATCCATTTTTTGACGGTCATCCCATCGCGATCTGTCACTCTTCAGAAGGATGGGACGGCGCTTCTTGACAGCACGCAGATGCGTTATTTTGAAGCTCTAGCGGTGCAAGAGAAGGAGGTTGCCCTCACCCAAAAAGAGTTTGCCAAGAGGAAGAAGAAGGGAGATCAACTTAGTGATGATGGGGAGGAGTAGGCTTAGCACGCTGGAATCCAATTCCTCCTGTTTGTACACTACTTCAGGTCACTCGTATGGAACACAGGCAACGAAATAAGCGCTCTGAGCGAAAAAATCGGCCGAAATTGGGGATCCTCGCAAAAATAGAACTTACCTGCAGGAATCCGGATAAAATTGGGGACCCTGGACCGAACCCAGGTGCAATCCAGATATAACCCACCCAAAACAATCCAGATAAAAGGGGCGCCCTCCGTACCTAACTTCTGGCAGTATATTCCGGGGTCCTCTGAGCACTGGGGGGGTCCCACTCCCACCGATCTCGTCACCACTGCCTATTGACACCTCCCGCATAGGCCACGGTTCCCCAGATTGTTATGTGTCGGCACGGCAACCTCCCCGGATGCATTGCCAGGCCCCACTCTTGTGAACGACAGGTCCTCCAAACTTCCAATCCCCAGGCAGGCCATACACCTTGAAAGCCGTATCCCCTGCCTCGTTGAACCCCTTAAACTTCTTCCTGACGCCAATGGAAACCGACTTCCCTCCCCCTCCGCCCGCACCACAACCTTCCTGACCTCTAACCGTGAAGAGCAACCATGGAACGGATTGAACATCGTGCAGCGCCTTGGGTCGAGTCAGGAGCATGCGGTTCCTACCCTCGCTCAGAACCTTTCATCACCAAAGCCTCTCTTCTCTGCCGAAAGAGGGCAAACCCGCCGCTCACCATCCACCATGATACCCATTCAAGTACCATTGTTCGCCTACTCCCTCCTCGCTCCTCATATCCACCTCCACGATAGCCCTTCACCAAAGCCTTGGTTGGGGGCCCTCGATCTCCTACAACGGGATCCATACGTTAGCAGGGTGGCGCGATCGGAAGAGGTGGAGGGTAGGGGGCGTGGCATGGTTCGCCTCGCCGATGTCTCCAGTCCTTTAGTGGTGAGAGATCGCCCTATGAGAAGGTGGAGGGACGACGTCAGTGGGCAGGGGCGTTCAAAGAGGCAGCAAGAGGGAAGGAGGAAGAGTGAGAGGTGAGTTCGGGCGGGCAGGGGATGGGAGTGTTAGGAGGGAAGGGCATGGGCAAGGTTGAAGCAGTGTAGATCAACTCTGCGTACCAGGTACATTTCGTGTTCGATTTTTTGTTGTTTTTGCGTTTTCCTTTCTAGTCATTCCCCAATGGAACACCGAATGGCCTGTGTTGTCTAGTGTTGCTGAAGTTTGGCTCGGTTCAGCTTGGTGCGGTTGGTGGCAGTTACGGCTCCATCTGGCAACAGTTCCAAACCGATGGCCACGGTTTCGGCTCTAGCGTGGTTGGTTGTGGCTGGAAGCCGGCTTGAGCCATTGTGCCCCTAATATGACCATATTGAGCGACTGTGTTGTCTGAGAAATCAATATCCACACCAGAGGTCGTAGAGGGAGTACCCAATCGCCTCATACATGTCATAAATTAGTATTCATACATAAATAGAAGAGTTTATTTACGAATATGTTGAGCTGGCACCATGGAGGAAAGGTTTGTGGGATGTTAGGTCCAAGGACAGGGGTCATAGCCGAAAGTAGCAGTGTGGGCTCCTCAGCTGGGGCTCAGAAATGAGAATCCTTTCAGCACTCTTCTGAAATCTTATTCTTGTGCTTTCAAATATTATTTTAAGTATCTAAGAGATCTACGAGATGGTTTACAACCCTCCAATGGCAAGGAGAATTGACTGAGGAGCTGGACTGTGAGGCCACCCCAATTGGGAACGGCTCACGGCTCAAGCCACAACGCCAAAGTTGGGGCCCCAAGCTGGCAGAAGCCGAACCTGACCAACCGTTGAGCCGTCAGTCAGGTTAGGTTCGGCTTTGTGCGGCTCGGTTGGTCAGTTCCACGGTTTTGAGCCGAACTTTGGCAATACTAGTGTTGTCCTGTGCTTCGTCCCAATCCTTTCTGGTCTTACCTTATCTCGATTCCCAACCTCTACATCGCCGTTCATTTCTTTTGCTCATCCCTTTCGCCTCTGGTTGCTTGTTTAACGCACCTTTGGCCCCTTTCCCTTCATCGTCTGAATTTCGATGTGTTTAGAAGATTGCTAACTATCTCATTCTCGACGAATAGATATCTCCTCGAAGGGACTCAGTCGGTGGTATAACGTGTCTTTGAAGCCCTCCTGCTGGGTGCGAGGTGCCGTATGGGCCGGCATACGATGTGTTTCTGTGCTTCGTCATTTCCGGGCAAGGAGGAGTAGCAGAAAGGGTTGATATGAAGGAGGGACAAGCTCAGCAATGAGAGAGGCTGAGGCCGGGAGGGAGCAGTAGTGGTGGTGTGTTGGCAGGGCAGGAGGTAGTACGAGGGCGTACTCGTGGTATGTTTTGTTCCAACTTCCTCATTTACTCGTACACTTTCTTTGCCCCCCCTCTCACCTATTTGCTACTCCTCCATGACCATTTCTCTTTTGTCCGTCTATTGCTCTCGTCTCCATCTTTCCAATCACCATCAAACCCTCACACTCGCTTTCCTTCACTTATCTCCTCGCCCTAAATCTTGTTCATCAGATACTAACCTTCTCCTTTCAAGTGCAGGCCCCACTGCTACCTCGGTAGAAATGGCAGATGCCCACACTATCATTATGGGCGACATATTTCTACGCAGATTCCTCGCACCCATCCTCCACACATCGACGCCGACGGCTAGCCGCCTAATCATCACCGGCGGAGTGATGTGTGGAGCAAGCTGGCACCCGCCCTCCTCCACCATTGCTGCTTCTCAGTGCACTGTAGCCTGAAGCCCATCCATTTTTCGTGGTCCACTCGGAACCTCTCCTTATGTTTCAATCTTATTCGTCCTTTTTTCCGTCCCCGTTGATGTATCAACTGTATGCCAAGGGGCGGCCAGCGGAGAAATGGGCGACATCATGATCCCTAAACCCCCGTGGGAACTGAGTGTCTGGGGTCCTGGTCATATTGTGGGTCCACTGCGATCAGTTTCCATTTTCGTACATAGGGGCCACAAGCTACTCTCACTCGTCGTACTCGCCTGCGCGAAATATACCTAATTATCCACCACCCCACCACCCTGTACCTGTACCTGACGACTACGCTTGATTGGAGAAGGGTTCTTGAGTCCGCAATAACGCGCTTTTGGGCCGCTTGTACGATCCCTCTAGAGACCTTTGCCATACACCCCTTATCCTTATGATTGGTGAGGCCAGCCGTGGAGCGACAATGCTTACCCATAACCTTAATCGGAGCATTGCATATGTCACAGAGAATGTACTCTCCCTGGGCCTGACCACTGTCATCGATGTAGACGTTCAGGAGAATCTGCTCGCCGTCCTCGCCAGGGAGGTTGTGGGGAACTTGAATTCCTTGATCATGGAGCTTAAGCTTGGGGGGCATGGTGGGGAAGGATGGTGAGCACAGCATCTTCCGAAGTCTCAAGAGTATCTATTATCTCTGAAAGTCTACGGATAAACTCCCTCGACCTATGTAGATGCCCTAACGGCGACCAAGGAGTTGGCGCCTTAGGGGCTTTTGTGTCCTCAAAAGGAAGTTGATCGGGGCGGCTCCCAAATCTGGACGAGGACCCCAGAAAACCCCTTCCCACGGGGGTACAGGAATCATGATGTCGCGAATTTCTCCGCTAGCTGCCCCTTGCTGTATGCTACACATTCTTCCAAGTATTAACCCGTTCTATACTCACCTCATATTTCTTATGCACAATGTCCCGGTCCCTGGCCTTTCGTGTGCTCAAGCATCTCTTTTGTAACCCTATTCTCTTTGTAGTCTTCTCAAGATCTCACCTTGCATCCACCTCTCATGAATTCCCAACTTCCCTATCCTTTCACCTGCTTCCCCCTGGTGTTCTCCATTTATTTTATTCCCGATCCTGTAGACCATCTTCGAAATATCAATTTCCTACTTTCATCCCTCCTCCCAGGACCCACGCCGGAAGTCTGTTTAAACTTTCAGTATTGGCGTCTAGAGGAACGTTGCACGCTCGAGGTAGAAGGCGACGACGTGCAACACCTCCTTGCTCCACGATGGTAGTAACAAGATATAAATGGCTTTCATGAAGGGGACCAAACCGAAGTGTTGTGCGTAGAGGAAAAGATAAATGGGGAGCAACATTAGAGATTCGGGTGGGGATACACAGTGGAAAGACGCAGAGCTGAAGATCGGGGGAAGTGTACTCTACACGAAGGCTACGTCCTCGTCGTCACAGGGACACGGCCTTTCGGACCCTCCCCACCGCAGACTCGCATTATTCGCCCTTCTTCCCTCCTCCCTCCACCGTCGCTCGTTGACATCGTCCCTCCGCCCACTTACTCAAGCCAACTTCTCCCTCTCACTGCACAATTGGAGATTGCGATGGATTAAGCCACCCCTTCTACCTTCTCCTACCCCGCCCAGAACCTGACGGCAGTTGGGGACGAGGGCGGGCTCCTCTCTTGCATCAACAGAGGTGGCGCAGGAGGGAGACAACCAAGGATGGACGACCAAGGATGGTGACCATGGGGAATGGTGGGGTCGTAGGGACGGCTGAGGATCTTGCCTCGCCGCTATTGCAGGTCCTGCTAGTTGAGACGCGGATATCCTCAGTGGTATGGCATCGCGGGTGGAGCTGAGGTCATATATGGCTCCCTGGGTGGGTGGTGGATGGGCGAAGAGGAGGTAGAGGCACCGAAGGAGGAGTTCAGATAATATTGGTGGAATCGATGAAGGCGGTCGGCACTTATGGAGACGAAACGCGTCGAGGTCGGGGTTGGAAAAGGCATAGAGCTCTGGGGAACCTTGCTGTGTGGAAGATTCGATTTCGATAATCGTCGCCTATGAGAGAGGATGTCAGCGGACTGCATGGTTAGAGAAAGGGAACGAGGTTGAATGTGGGTCTATATAAAGCAACAAGGCTCATGCGCCGATAGGTGGTGAATGGAAGGAGGCAGTCAGAAGGTAAGCGAGACCGGGAGATAAGAACGGAAGGAAAGGGGGACAAAACGGAAGAGGCGTACCTGTGTTTCTAAACACTCAGTCCCACCCAAGCCCGATGCGCAGCGCTACTTCCACCAAGGCTGCTTGCCGATCGACGGCTCGTTGTTCGGCCCACTTTCCTGGCGTGGAGTTGAGTGAGCGAGTGGGTGTCGATGTTGTGGGCGTGGGCATTCATATCCATCTCCCATTGCCAAACAGAAACTCGTCCTGCCCCGGTGCCGTCGTAGAGGGCGGGAGGCGAAGGGAGTTTTCTACACGCTTTCACCGAGCTACGCCAGGAGCTACGACAAAGTTCGTTCATCCGCGTCGAAACATAGCTCAGCAAGTATTCGCTTCCTCTGGAATGCTGGGTACTGGGTATCTCCTGTCGGAAACGGGGTGTGAGTAACGGAAACGTGCAGAGTTTTGGCTCGAGGTACTTGCGGACATCCGAGAGAGAGCCCCTGCAAGTCGACGGAGCGAGTCAGCGAGGCTCCCAACCCGATCGAAGAATCCCGGGAGGAGGGAAGCGCGAAGAGCAGATAGATGGCGGCGGAGAAGGCGAATGGAGAAGGCGCGAGGTGTGGACGAGCTAGAGGAAGAGGTGGTAGTGGTGGTCAGAAAAAGAGAACGGCCTGGAGCGAGACCGGCCCGATGGTGATGGACGCTCTTTGGGCGCTTCGAGGTTGCATCTGAACTCCCATCTTTTCGCCTCCCAGAACTCACTAGGACGAGCCACCACCTTCATACGTCTACAGCATGGACACCCATTGGCCAGCTCAGCAAGGACCACAAATGCCCAGTCGCAACAGAACATCCTCGGGCGACCCTCAAGTGCCGACGCGCGGACAACTCAGGGGCTCGTACCTCCCAACAAGCCCTTCTAAGGATACCTAGCCCTCGTTTCCCTCAGCCCTCTTGTTCTTCTTCTTTGCTACCCAGACTACGATCCCTCCCACACAAATGCTGTTGACCACGGAACCCCGAAACGATCCAGCCCCGGCTTCGGCATTCCTCTGGACGGGTAGGCGGAAGGCAAGGGGAAGAGCTGAGATCTCCCTGACGGTAGCGAGGTGGAGGCGGAACTTTGGTGAGTCTGCCAGACTTTAACGAGTGGACGGAGACCTGGAAATGAGCGGTTCGACTCTCCTTGAGCTCTCGGTGTTCAATCCTGCCCACTCTCCTCCTCTACATCATTCTTCCTCGCTTCCCCCTTCCTCACCGCACCTTTGTACTGACCTTGGCCCTCTCTCCGTAGAATCGTTGGAACACGTATTCGCTGCCAATAATCCTTTCACGCAGAAAATGACATTGAGCGCTTGCCCACGGCATGCCGTTTCACCCTCTCCCCGACACCCACTAAAGTCCAACCCTGGAGAGACCTGGAGGAGTTCGACGCCATCATCTACCTCCATTCTCCGGCCCTGTGCGGCTGTATGGGCAGCAGTGCTTCCTAAATCTTTTGGAATATGACAAAAGACTCTGAAGAACGTACGTCCCGTCTTCTTATCCATTCCCCCATATCCCTCATTCGCTCTCTGTCCAGGACATTCCAAGTGATGCCTAGTATCCAGAGGGTCGCCGCATGGTCTCATTCGCTACCGGGTTAACGAGATCCGATGTCGACGACGTTCTCTCCTGGTTCGAGCGCCGGCAACAGCGTTGCATTTTACTAATTGAACTGGGTTCAGGTGCGTTTCTCAACACTCTACTCTCCTCAGAGCATGTACTGAAGGTCTTCTTCCAGTACCCGCTTCCTCAAGGAACGCGCCGACCGACGCCAACGACACCTAAGCTACCCCAGCCGTCCGCCCCATAGCTCGCTGCATCGACACTCCATTTCAAGTACATCCTCTTCAAGTACTCCTCGACGGCGTTTGTAACACCTCCGATCGACGTATTCCCTAATCGCCTCCTGGAAGCCGGCCCCGTACCCTGGAGCTCCACATAGATCGAGCCTCTCGACTCGTAAGCCGCACGTCCTGCGATGAAGGATACCGCGTTCGATTCAATGGAAAACGGCAAGAACTGCCTTCCAGCCAACGTACCCACCGATAGGCTTCCCTCCTCGTTTCGCGACACCCAGAGGCTTGATCCTGGTTTCGACGCCGTCGTCGATCGCAGCGTTGGGTCGAATTGGATCGACGGATACACAACATATTGACCTGAAGGTCGTATTATAATACCTTTACCTTCGGAGATGGTCGTACGCCAACAAGCCGCAGGATTCAGCTACACCCTCGGATACCATCACCTCCGCCACCCTCCAAACGATCCGCCGTCTACGAAGACCAGTATTCAAAGCTGCGGAGAGAACAATGTCAGCGCTGCGCGAAAGAATTCGACGTACCGCACCGTCCCCTCCCCTAAAGCGTTCGTTTCCCAGCTTGCGGAAGTTGAGGATGGCGGGGACTGTGGCGTGGCGTGGCGAGGCGCACATAGTCAAGCGTTCTATTTATTCAACGGAGGTGTCTTCATACGCCGACGAGGGACGACATCTTGAGGCGGGGGATGTTCGAAGGGCCAGAAGGCGGGACGGGCGGAATTGTGATGATACTTGTGGGTTATGTGTTCTGGGCCCTCTCGGAACTGCCGGTGTCCTTGCACTACCTCCAGTGTCCGGACATCGAGGAGGTCCAAACAATGCTCTCGATGGACGGGGTTGAGCACGCCATGCCGCTGGTGACGAGCCGTTCACATTCTCCGGCCACCTTCACCGAATCCCATTCCCTCGAAGTAGAGGGGAGACCCAGCTCCCTGTCGTGCTCGTCATATTCCATCGCCACCCTCCATCCACTCTCTCCACTTACACCGCCGTGCCCACCCGAAGCCTATGTATTTGAGGCTCGGCGTGACACCGCCCACCCACACTGCGCTCACCAGCACCACTGCGGGGAACCCAAGATTAAACGTCGTTTGTGCCGTAGGAGGAGGGAGGGGAAGGGGGTCGGAAGGGGGAGAAAGCGAAAGTGGGGGAGGATTCGAGGATGGTAGTAATGGCGATCTGATCGTCGTAGTGGGTACGTCAGGCCTTCATTCTTTCGCTGTTTCATGCGCCTTTGTGAAGCGTACGTAACCCGCCTCATCCCCGCGATGATTTTATTTCCCATTACTTCCCGTGTATAGTCCGCTGACGACTTCCTTACAGGTCAGGACCATCTAGGCGGGTGCTTCCAAGGCACAATACCTCTGCCACGCCCACAGGTCCGCCGTAGCAAAATCGACCTCGACGATACAAGGCTCGTCCAATCTTCCTCAAGTGCCGATCCAGCGTCACCCCTCCTCACTTCACGCTTACCATCACGGGGTTTCGCCTTCCTGCGCGAGAGCGTCGAGAAAATCCAGCCAAGCGTCCCAGTTAATTGGGAGACAAGCGCGGGTCGTATAGGCGGGGTAGAGCCGTTCGACGTCACGAAAGCTCACCAAGACAGCCTTGCTCGCGCCGATTGACGAGGGGAGGCCATAGCGTCCTCGACACCCGTCCCCTGTTCAAGTTGCTCACGATCCCGCGGCTCAATTCCATTTCCCGTAGTGCCACGCATAATCGAGCCTTTGTCGGAGATGACCAGCACCATCATTCGTCCAGCGAATTTGCGTCCCCAAGCTCTCCCGTTCCCCCCTCTTGGAGGCGAAACGATCCTTCGTGGGGTGGACGACAATCGTGTATATGCTGGCGCAGCTTCAGTTCAGTGTCTACCAACTCGAGGAAGAAAGATATTCCTAAGCATTGTTATAGCTTATGCCGATCGGTAAAGCGCAGAAGAAACGACGGCCAGGAGGTCAGAAGGACGAATGGGCGTGTGTATGCAGGAGCTAGGGGGGCAGCCGTAGGTAGGAGGATAGCGGGGGAGGGGTTGGGGAGGTGGGGATGCTGTCTGATGTTGAGGATGTGGCGGGAGCGGCGGAGGGGTATCCAGGGAGTGGGGCGGGATGGGGAAGGCAAGTGGAATCGGGATCGTCACGAAGAGTCAAAGCCGACTGTTGGCGGGATCGGGCATGAAGCGAGAGTGATAGTCAATGAGGCGTTCTGTGGGCGGGAGACGTATGTAGCCGTGAGGGAAGGCGGGGAGTGGGAGGAGGGTGGCTATCGAAGCCTTAGTGCCGTAAACGAAGTGGCGCGGACATCACAGTGACGTCGCCCCCGAGGCGATTAGGCGCCGGGGGATAGGCGCCCAGTACAAGTCCGTTGAGACGTCGATGTTCCGAGCCTGGTGCAGATAGCTGGAGAGTGGGGAGGAGGGAGGCGGGAAGAAGAGACAAGTTTCGAGTCAGCCCACCGTGTTTGCGAAAGGCCGAGAGCACAGCCACAGGCTCAGGCTGACGCCGATGGACGCCGATGCTCGACACCGACGGCTCTCTGCTCTCGACCACGATCCTCTCTCATGACTCCCTGCCTCTACGCCTTCCATGAGGTCCTTCACCCCGACCCTCCTTTGACTCAACGGTTGTAAATCCCCGGTTCCCCGCCGGCCTTGCGCAACGGCATCCCAATCCGCCTTTGCCTTGCAAAACTCTCCCGCACCCGCTGGTATTGGCCTTTGACGACAACCTGAACGACCACAAGAACGACATCCATCTATGACATAATTATACGCTCCGCTCAGTCGAGGGGAGTTGTGACCCCTGATCCATGCACCCAGCGCGAACGCCCTTCAGCCACGATCCGACGAATATCAGACAGCCATGTTGAGTAGCTCTAGGCAAGGCTCGATGTCAATCAATTCAGGCTTCGTTCTCCTCGTAGCCACCCTCTCCCACCCACCACCAGACGTAGAGGATCACAATCGACTAACGGGGATTTGGTGATCCCAATCCTCGACTTCAGCATCAAGCCCACGTTCTTCCAGCCGGGTAAGAAGATGAAGGAATCGAGAAGGAGCCGTTTTGGCGAGGATCTTCGAAACCTCACAGGGTTGGATAGCTCTGATAATTGGCGTTGGGGCTGGAACGATGGCGCTACGTTCCCTTCTGTGAATCTTTGTGCCCCCCTCTTTGCGAATGCAGTTTCCCTTCACCTCCCTCTCCCCTCAGTCACTTCCTCTCGACCTCTTGTCTCCCCATCCCTTGATAACGCAGCCTCTGAATCTGTACCTCCTTCATACCTTACCCATCCACCATACTGACAATTCTTACAGGCGATCGTCCTCCGAATTGATGCTTACACACGGAGAGGAGCACCACCTCGCATGCCACCCCATGATCCAGCAAGACAACAGCCCGCTATATCGCCCTTCTGCAGCCCATGCTCGTCAATTCGGAATCAACAACGTATCCGCCAATTTGGTCCGAGACCTCTGGTCCTCCTCATGGACCTACCTACCCTCCTCTCTGGCTAACACCACCACCGCATCGTGAGCCATCTCCTCCCCTGGTTGAACCAAGCCTCTATCTCAACAACGCTGCGTCAAGGACATGGGAGGAAGGATCCGCGTTTTGGCGAGGGGCCGTTCGCCCTCCGAAGCTCCGTCACCAAGTTCGCTTCCATAGTGCCAAGTATGGCGTCCTAGTCGCCCTGACGTCCTCTCCCACCGCCATGTTCTCGACAGTGTTCGACCGCCTACCGTTCTGCCCTCCAAATCCACCACTCGAGTACACGTTTCTCGGAGCCCATGTCAAGGCGCCAGACAACCTTCCGTTGACCACCACGTTTATCAGCACAACACCAACCAGGCGGTGGCTTACCGCGCCGGGTTCCTCAGACAAGCGGCGGAGGATATCGACGTGAAAAGGGGGTTAGACGTCGGGGAGGAAGGAAGCGCGGGCAAGGCGAAGCATAGGGTAGGGACTGGCATGGATGATCCGCGGATAAAAGTGCCGATTTCAGTGTGATTGCCCTCCGACGTTTCAATGCCCAATCCACGAAAGAATTACCTATTCATAACGTTCAGGGCGTCTATGGGTACCTAGAATACTAATATAAAATCCATAACTTGAGAGGAAGGTGATACACAGCCAAAAACATAGGACGGATGGCTGCCGGATATCCGTAACCCATCCGTGGGGTTGTTTCATAGCTCGTGACTCAAGTTATGGACATATTCTTTTGTAAAAGGTGCCAAAGTGTATGTAGGTACAAGGTCTGTCTTATCCACCCTGTTTCAGAATGAAGCAAAGTGAGATGTGCACAACAGAGGGCATTGACTGAAATCGGCACTTTTATCCGCGGATCATCCGTGCCGGTCCCTAGCATAGGGGGTGATCAAGGGGGAGTGGAGGGGGTAGCTGGGGGGTGACAATCGAGATCTTGACATATGTTCCCCCGCTATGCATTGCTGTTGGACTACCAATACTACGGCCCCCTTGGTCTTACCTCCCACTGTGCTTTGATTTCCGCTCTACCGCTTTGCATTCCCGATCCCCTTTCTTGTTGTTTACGTCCTTCCTTGCCTTTCGCGTTCTCTCGCATCCCCATACTCCATGCTGCTTCGTTTCCCCGCTCGCCATGTTGGCTGGTTCTTTTCCTTTTCCTTACCTTTTATTATACGCCTATCCCCCTCGAGCACCAGCCTTGCTTTCCCTGTTTTCGACGGGTGGTGAGTTCCTATATCCCTCCCTCTACCTTCGCAGATCAGCGTACCAATGACTTCCTCGTAGTTGACGAAGCTACCAGAGAGGGACGGGGTTGGGTGTGGCCAACTCCTTTACTCTGAAGTCTACTTCTTAACTGAGCTTCTATTCGTCTCGTTTTATCTACACTTTCGTTCTATACGATCTGTGTATCGGCGATTCCTTCTCTGAATAACACGTTTACGATGGCCTCAGAGGAAAAAAAGCCTGGCTCTCCATGTCGACACTGTGGAACAAAACTACGTATTTATGTTCGTCGATGTCAATCGTCCACACAGTAGAAAGCAAGGCTGGCGTGGACCTCCCGAGGCATCGAAAAACCAGCGGAACTACTCGAGTAACCCTCGTCTGCCAATTTCGTACGAAACGAGCACACCCTGCCCCTTCGATTTCCCTTCATCTCCTTCACTCGATAAGTCGTTGCCTAGCGTCGACGTGCGCGATTCCGGATGGACCCGTACTCGGTGCAATCTTGAAGGAAGATGCGAGCGTGCGTTGGTGTCGACATCGACGAACCCTTGGAGCTTCGGCGCCTTCACGAATTCACTGTAGCCAGCACCCATTTGGGGCCAGCGCAGACCAGCAAGGCGAGGTCCAGGGAGAAGCGATCCGGGCTCGTAGATGATGCACGTGGGGTTGTCCTCGACGGGAGGAAGTGAGGGGGTCGCACGGGCGGCTTGCCAGTGTACGGCGATCGTTGGGCGGACTGGAGGCGGCCGTCGAAAAGGCAGTTGCTCATCGGATCGCTGGCTACGGATGGATGGGACCTGTGGGCTACGTCGATACGTTCGAATGTCGGTAGCAGGCAACGCCCATGCTGACATCGCCCCTTTCCTAGTTTCGAATGCTCGTATTCGCAGTGGAGAATTGCCGGGGGGCTTATACGTCTTGGCTTTTGTTGGAAGTGAAAGCGCAACTTCGATGTCGATCCCTCCGTCGATTCAAGGCTCCGTATCTCGTTTCACGTTGTCGTAGTGGTCAACCAAGCCTCTCAGCCAGTGACAGATTGAAGAGGCCTTGAATGTATGCGAGGGAAGGGTGGCGCCAACAGATGTGTTGAGGTCGACGGTTGTAGTATCGCCTTGGTCTCTTCGTCATTTCGTCATCGAAGACGATGATTATTATCGCGAGATACTCGGGTGTCGCAGAGAAACAGTGCATGCGGCCCAACGAAGTGGACGGATAAGGTGTGGGGGCGCGGGAGGTCGTATTGGGCAAGAGGTGGCCCCGATTCAGATCTTGGAAAGAATGATGTGACACAAGGGGAGGTCCTACCCCCCCGTATAAGGCAATTATGATCGATGGCGGGAGGGGAGCCCAGACGGCAAGAGGCGACATGCCGCGCAGTGCCGTTGACCCAATAAACGCGTCAAGCCTGCTAAATACTGTTAACGTGTCCCTACCGTCCCTCGCCCAAACACTGGCACGTCCTTTGCGAAAGAGGAATATCCTTCTTGCATGATACAATTCTCATGGCGCCCCGGCATTAGTGTATCACACCCAAACCCTTTGCTGCCCAATTGGCAATTGTCGGTGCTCCCCTCCTCTCCCCACTTCAAAATCCATAGAGACCCGCAAAACAATGACTGCAGAGGATGTTTTCTGCCTTGAATGGGTAAACCGCGGATACGACGGGGTCACGTTCACATCGCTGACAAGCCACAAGAAAGCAAGGCCTGCGAGGAGACCTCGGAGGTGTGTCTGCCGTGTCGTGATTTTGAACGAGCCCACCCCCCCGGAACCAAGACTGTACAAGGTATTGTTTATCATATATACACTAAGCTACCCTTACACAAGGTCTGGGTGGCTTTGAACAGTGGGTTGGAGGCCACTAGGGGCAGCGGCAGCCCCCCAGCGATTGAACCAATTGATGGCCTTTGCTGTTCGCCTTGCCTCGCCGACCTCTTGCCGACCGCTCGGAACTCCCCGAGTCAGGGTCGAGCTCCCATCACTCCCTTCCAAGATCTGAATCGGGGCCACCTCTTGGTATTGGGTTTCGGAATGGCAATTAGGGAGGGTCGATTTCAGGACGACGGGTGTATGCCATGGGGTATGGTTGAGGGGCAGGATAGACGATGGGGTATGCGGATCGTTTGGAACGCCAGTCGCCGTTGGGCAGCATTCGTTGGGACGGAGACACTGCGGGTAGACCTTTAGCCAGGACTCTAGGTGGGAAAGGGTGTTGAAGAACGTACCTGGGCTGTGGTTGAGGAACAAAAAATCTACTCCGTCTCTGGCGATCGCGGCGAGAGAGATTCGTCGGCACCAGCCATCGCGTGAATAACGGCGAGAGGGAGGCTGAATCGTGAGGTTCGGAGGCCTTGTGGCCAAGAAGTCAGCTTGGAGGTCCTGGATTTGAGGACGCATCGGTAGATGGAGTACGTACGTGGTTCCAAGCTCCGATCCAGGACCTCCTCTGACTCATGGCACCCAGCAGGCAGTGCAAGAGAGATGGATGTTGGCGTAAGAACTCTCCAGGATCCTCCGGGGTTGGTCATCGGCAGCTTCAAGAGAGACAGAGCACGAGACAACGCGCTGCAGGTAGTGGCGGAATCCTCCCGGCGAAGGGAGTACAGCAAGTGCGGTTCAAGAGTTCTGCGAGGAGGGTGTCACGGTGAGCACGGAGAGGCAAAAGGGAAGGTCCGTAAAGCAAATGGGGTTGGGGAGGATGTTAGGTAGAAAGGGTTTCAAGGAGACGATGTGGAGTAGAGAGACTCGACACCCAAGGGTCACGGACTCACCAATGTTCAGTCTCGCCTTTGTTTCCCTCAATCAAAGTCTCCCCGCCCAGGCCTCTCGGTCGGTCCCCCCTCCAGGAGACTGCCAATGGGGATTGCGTTGGTGTGGTTGCTGTGTGCGGTGTGAAGGAGATGTGGCGGCATGGACGGCAAAGGCTTTATTCAAGATACGATAGGCCTAGGTATTCTTGGAGGGGTTCCCTGCGAATGTCCAAGGCCTGAGTTGTTCACGCATCGTCATTGAAGCGTCATTCGAACAGGATCTTCCGCCACGGTTATAAGACTCGCGGTACTCGGTGAGCTTCCCGAGTGGAGCAGAAAAGGGAGGGGACCGAAAAACACAGACTGAGTGTGGTGGTTGTGGAAGAGGAAGAATGCAGCAAAGCGCCCGTGGGCATGGGCGCCTGATCCCGAATTTGTGGCTAGGCCCCTGCTTCCTGCTTGTCCTTCTCCATCGCGTTCCGGTCAGGCACTCAACGTTGTCTCTCTCCTCAGCTCATCGCCGTCTACATTCTCTTCTCCCGCGACAAGGCCCATCCCTGGTTCCTCCCCATCATAGATGAGGAAAGTTGCCTTCAGCCCAGTTCTGTTGACGCAGGGTAAGCCCTTTCTTCTAATCGACCACCACGTCCGGCTCATTGTTACGACCGTGCCGTAATTCAGAGAACCCAACCCCACCTCCTTCCCTTCCAAGTGCACCGCCTGTCTTTCTCCTTGGCACCAACGTGAAGAAATCGTAACTGGGAAAACGCAAGAACGTGAGGAGATGTTCCTCTCCGCGCCGTAAGATGGAGCAGGTTTCCGATGTTCAGCTGTGGGATCCCCACCCATGCGTCAGGTACGCTTCTCTCGTCTTCTTTCCCCATCCCTTCGACCATTCGTGTCGGCGTTACCCCCACCTATCGTCACCCTTGAAGAACGGATCCCATCTTCGGTCCGCCCCCGTGCTTCGATTCTCCTCTCCTCGTCTTCACCTAGTCCGCTCGTCTGTGCTCCTGCAAGACACTGACACTTCTACCATAGGTTCTGTTCCCCTCAGCCGTCGTTTCCACACGAAAGGGTCCCAGCTTGCGGCCCAACGTAGCCTCGAACACCACGCGTCGTTCTAGATGTCTGGGTCGACGGTCACCGTGAACTCTGCTCGAAGGCCATTGCCATCGTATACCTAGCCAACTACAGCGTCTTCCACCGCCATCGCTGGTCAAGTTCTCACTATGTACGGCAAGGTCTCCCACCGACGGACCTAACGCCCGCTCTGCCATCTTTCCCATCCATCAATCGGGTACCCCGCATGGTCGAGAATGAATACAGCTCGGGCCAGGCAGCACAGTCGAGCTACAAGAGGGCCTTCGGTGGAGGCCAGGAACGTGTGCTGGGCTTGCTGAGGACCTATTCTCCCTCTTCCGAGCCCAGTGTCCTCCCTTCCCGCAGCACCCTCTTCCACTTCCACAAACGCCAAGGCATGCGAAAGACGTCCCCCCTCAACCACCTGCCTCCCGCCATCAGCAATTGCCTTCCGCATCCTTCCATCGCCCTCCACCACCATCCCTGGCCAAGTTCCTTCCACGTACTCGACGAAGGGACCTCCCACCCGGGGAGAATTACCTTTCGCTCACCGGCAGTCCTCTCCATCAACTCATCAAGCACCAGCCATAGACGTCCCCGCTCGTGTCGGGGAGCGCCGAAGTACAAGAGCATCCTCTATGGCACCATGAACATCCGCTGGAGCGCTACGCAGCCTTGTTCGAAGCTCGACCCGCCCTTCCCCACTCGCATTCTGCCGAACCTCCCGAAGGAAGCCGTTAGGCACCTTCCTCATCTCCTCGCCGGCGTCTTCCGTTCTCCCTCTCTGCCTTCCCCACGAGCTTCGTCCTCCTGCAGCTCGTACGCAGGTACTCAAGCAAGCCCGACGCATTCCAGTCCCCACTACGCCCGCGACAGGAACGGTGGGCTCACCTGCATTCCCTGCCCTCGGCCATGACGGCGAGTCCAAGGCCGATCGAGGCATCATGTCGATCCCGAGTTGGTCTTCATGCTTCCAGGCGAGGAATGAAACTCTGATGAGCAAGGTGGGCCTCTGATTCGCACTCGGTACATCACCTCGTACGCTAACACGTCCTTATCCAGGGTGCCCTCACCTTCCTGTCTTTGCCTCTTCTGGGCGGCTAAAACTACAAAGAGGAGTGCAGACCCCGCACGACCAACTGGACGACCTCGAGTCGTTCTTTTCCCTCAAGATCCAGCACGTTCGATTACGAACGGTGGGTCGTAGATATCCTGAGTACGGTGTACTCCAGCAAGTGTCATTTCCACAACTACGGTCCAATTGCGAGGCTCGTGTCGATTTCTATCGAGTAGACCTGGGGTCTGATGGCATGATGGCTTCAGCTTCCAGGTTCGGAGAGGGACGAGTTCTGCATGTGGAGAGCCCGAGTTCGGTAAGGGAGGAAGATAGCGTGTTCCCGGCGGGACAGAAGGGACGTTATGGGAAGGATCTGTAGCTCGAAGGTGTACCTGAGGTACGTCTCTCCTCGATTATTGGTATCCTGCATTTCGTTGTTCGTGGACGTCTTTATTACCTCCTTCGTTTGTACCGCCCTTTCTCCCAATTTATTCGAGCCCGCGATCATTTCCTTGATGTGCAGCTCTCGACGATTGGGAGCTAATCGTCACACTGCGTACATCAATATTCGTTTTCTCAGTCGTCGTTGCCCAGATCCCTGTTTCATCACGCATTACATTTTCATCACCGTACAGCTGCTGACGACGGCCCTACAGATTCAGAGGATCCTGGAAGACGCTTCCACGGTGCAGGGCTCTCAATCAGCTCCAGATATCCTACCAATCATGCACGCCAACCCGTCGATCTTGAGAACGGAAACTCCATGTTGAGGACCTGCTCAGGCCTATTCCCCACCTCATAAACGGAGACTCAAGATCAGCCGTCGCATTCGGGTGTGCATCCCATATGCTGTCCCCATTACCTGCCCGTCGTACAGATCCAACTGGGCGTCGCGGTCAGTGGGTTATATAAGGCGCGTCATGCAGCCAGCGTCCGCCCCGACCTGGCTGGCGTTTCCCAGCATGGAACTCGCCGCCGTGAAACGACGGGGCGATACCAACCTATGACGCCCCGTTGAAGTTCCCGTTAGACGCTTACTGGCTCAGAGTATATGGAAAATGCGGCGTTGTATGGGGAGGAGGAACGGAGGAGAGCACGTGGAAGAGATTTGAGTTGGGAAGTGGATAAGCGGGCAGGTGTCTCAAACGGGAGAGGAACTCGGCGGGGAGGAAATGAGGGTAGATGTAGGAGAGAGCGGGGTGTCTTGATGCTGAAAACACAGATCCAGGGGGCCGGCGGGGTGCGCCCAGTACTCCTTTCCCATGGAGAGGGGGTGGATAAGGGACTGAGGCGGGGATGGCCGGGGAGATGCAGATGTATTCGACCTCAAGTTTGGCACTAGCAGGCTCCCGACGCTGGCGGCAATCGGGCAACACTTGGATGTCGAGGTGATGGCGGGATGGGGGAGATGGGGGAGATGGGGCAAGGAAGGGGGAGGGCGCCTATTCGAAGCAAATCCGCAGCTTCTTGAGGGTGGTGCCGTAAAACCGTGGCGTGGGTGACGTCGTCTCCGAGTCTGTTAGGCGCCCGTTGTTGGAGAGCGGCAACGAGTCCGCTGGAACATCGCCTTTAGAGCCGCGAGGAGGTAGCTGGAAAGAGGCCGTGAAACGGACGGGAGGGAGATCCAGGGTGAAAAGTGTTGGTGCCTCCCAAAACTTTTGGCGCTGGGAGAAGGCGGAAGGCACAGCCACCAACGCAGGCCGACTCAGACCCGATGCCCGAACGCCGACGTTCGATCCGCGTCAGGACCTTCGTCTCCTATTGACCACGATGCCCTCTTCCCTTCTGCTCGTCTCCACCTCGTATCACGCTTCACGCCTTCCAATGTGGGCCGTAAAAATGAACCCTTACCTCTCCCGTCCGCTATCAACCCTCAGATCCCCGCGCCCAATAAAGCAGCGCGATTGTCGTTCAGCTGCTCGCTCTCGCTCTCCCATTTAGGAGCCCTCGAGCGTTTCCCGATGGAACGTCAAGCCCCAATCCTCGGAGATCAAGACACTCGGATTCCTCTCGCCCTGGAAGATCCCCGATACCCCACTCACGCAAAAGACGTAAGCGTCCATCCAAGGACAACCCAAACAAGTCCTGGCATGCGTAGCTCTTCGCGGGGCTTGCTCAGCAATTCCCAGACGGCTTCCTCTTCCCCCTCCGTCGTCCCATCTCCACCACCATCCTGACCCAACGCCGGAGACTGATCTTCAACGAACCCTCTAGTCACTACAACAGTTCTGCCTCCCCGATGCCGGCAGACATTGCCCGCTCCCTCACCTCAGGGATTGGCGGGAGTCGTGGCGGTAGAGCAAGGCACCAGTAGGCGAGGCGACTTTTCGCACCCTTGCCCTAGGAAAGCTCAAGGTGCGCTTCGACTGCTTTCCGACTCCCCTTACCGTCCAATCCTCCCCTCCCCGTTCATTCACCCTTCCACTTCACGCCCTTCTACGAGGTTCCAACCCACTTCCTCCATTGCATCCCCCCGCTCGTTTACGGCACATCGCTCGGTTATCTTCTCTTATCCACTTGCTGAATCCTCCCCGACAGGCTCGCCAACCAACAACCCTACTACAAGATCTTCTCCTGGGCTTTACACCCAGCCTCCTCAACCGACAAGAACGCGACCCCGCCAACGTCGACCGCCACGCCTTCCCAAGTGGCGAGTAACTTCATCGACCCAACGCAGGCCGCTAAACGCGTTTTCGGAATTCCCTCGCATGATTCCTCTTCACCTCAGCCCCGACGTCCTCCCCAGCGAGCAGATTCAACTGTCCATCTCACCCTCGGACAAATCTATTCGCAACGAACGACGACCAGCGGGTCATGCAGTCCGAGAGGGACCTTCCGTTCCCTCGTCAGGCTTTCCACGACCCGAACAACTTTGATCAACCCGACGAAGATAAACATACGGCCGTCACCTTCAAGTACCGTAGTCGACCCTCGCTCGCCATTGCCTGTCTTTCCCCCCACATCCACCTTAACGAATCGACCCCGATTCATCGAACCCGACGTCGAGAAACTGAAGTATCTCCAATCGTTGAACCGGAGGGAGGAGGGGGAGGGGATTGAGCAGCGGCGCTCCGTGTTAGCCTCCTTCCGTCGAGGTGCTAGGATAGGTTCTGGCGTGGACACAGCGAGGAACACAGCCAGGGATGTGGTCAGGGTCGGCGAAGGAAGCAAGGGAGGAAAACATATTTGTTGGAGGCGGAGACGGGAATAGCGGGGAGGGGGAGGGGGACGTAGTTGTCGTATTGGGTATGTTCTTCTCTACACCCCTCCTTATTCCCCGTACATCGCCCCCTAGAGTGACCTACCGTTTCTTCCTTCACCCCACTACCCGTAGCAGTATACTGACAACTCCTCGATTCTAGATTCAACACGAGGACGGCGTCGAACCGCGATGCGAGCCGAAGCTCTGTCGCTTCTCACTTGCCCGTCCTCAGCGCCTGGGCTCTGAGGATGGTCCACGATTCCGACGCTTCAACGTTCGTGAGGGTCCGATGGAGGCTGGTGGTTGACGATTGTCCTGGTGGGTCAATGCGAGGAGATTTGGGTCCTCGACTGCAGGGTTGGTTCCGCAGGGGACCATCGATATCCCGCTGTTCTATCGTACGATTGTTTTCTTTGTTCTTTATTCACGATGACACTTGCTTTGTGGCTCCCGTAGTGTCGCGAAGGACAGATGAACGAGACCATATCTTCATGAGCGGCTTGTATCTTCTTGCTTAGGTTCCCTTCGGGCTCCATCTCCCTTTCTCGCGAGGTTTCCTCTGCATTGTACCTTTTACGCCCTAATTGACACCTTCCTTGTTCATGACCACCATGTGCTTCCTCCGTACGAGCTCGAAAACTGTATCCTCAGCACGCATTGTTCTCTATTCCACTACCTCGAACTACTTTCCGAGCTCTGGTTCTACATTCCCCAACAGCCCCAAAAGACGGGAACCGCAAAGGAAAAGGGTCGCCGAAGCGAAAGAGAAAAGAATGGGGGTACGGAATAGTAGAGTATTGTGCCTCCTCCACTCCCTGAACCTCTCGGGTAGAAAGAGATTGAAGGTGGGGCCCATTCAGCGTGACGCCGATACGAGCGTCAAGGCGCCGACACCGAGCGTAGGTCAATCGCCCGCTGGTGGATTGGTTCGGGGTTGTCCGTGCCCTGTGTGTTCCTTCTGCGGAAGGAGAGATCCATCCATCTAGAAAGGGGCGTCAGCGCCTTGAGACATGGATCGAGGGAAACAGGAGCAAGGGGAATGGCAAGGGGAAATCGAAAGACGGCACAGAAGGATGTAAGCAAGAGGGAGAAATAGGTATGAAGTAACGCAAAAGAGGAATTGGAGTCGAATCCGACGGAAGAAACTAACGGAATGGTAGCGAACAGAGCACAAACGCGAGTAAGAGGAACGAAACGCGCATGGTGAGCGAGGCACGTAGACCAGAACGAGACCCGATATGCGAGATAGGGGGCTTGAACGCGGGAGGAAAGCGAAGTGGTAATCGTCTAAGGGGTCCGGGAAAGGAAGGAATGAGGAAATGAGGAGTAGAGGTACCAGGCATGATGGCTTCATCCCAAGCGTCGCCACAACGGGTCTCTATTCCGCATCTCCCCGTCCAAACCTTGCGAAGGACCCTCTCTCCTTTGATCACATTCCGCTGCCTGACTTCCGTCGCACCCCCCTCAGGTGACGACGCAGCACATCGGCAGCACCCCAAACACCATCTCCCGCCTCCACTTCCGTCCTGGATCTCTGGAGCGGAGACGCGAGGTCATGCTAGTTGAGACTTGATCGAGTTGGTTAGAGTGAAGTACCGAGGCGGGCGAGGAAACAGTTGAACGTTCTCATCGGGCGAGTACGTCGCTCGCAGGGGGTTGAGCAAGAGTCGAGGGCTCATCGCCAACCAAGCGGCCTGGCCTTCATCTCGAGACTTGAGGCAAGGAAGTATGCTGGGTCGGGGGTGCTTTGGCGGATAGACGTGCCAAACACGCAGCAGCTGACCGGGCGGGTGTTGGTGTCGGTGTTTGTGTAGTATAGAGGTGGATGAGGGTGGAGAACGTGGAGTGCCGTGGAAAGGGCGGTAATGAACGCAGAGGGTATGTGGTAGGGTCCAGTCAGAGGCGATGTCAGAGTAGTTGGAGGGCGGTTGGGGAGGATGATATTCTCGCCGACAGGTGGAGTCGACGAGTTCCAGCGGACGGCCCTGGCGGAAGGGTGGTTTGAGGAGCACCCTTCGCACGTGAAATAGTGCGATCGTTGAGGCTAAACTCTCAGTGGAAGGGAGCACCAAAGGACATACCTAGGCCGTAATTGGACCCCACGGTGCCGGTCCGTCTGCTGTGCTCGAACCAAAAGGTGGCTTCGTTGGCACTGGATGTCGGTGGAACAGCGGCGAGACGACAGATTTCAGGGCGAGATGTTAGTTGAAAGGCTGCAGACCTGAGAGCACGGACGAGGGACGCGGGGTGGACGTACGTTGTTCCCGTTCCCTAATCAAATCATAACACGCTCACCCAAGTGAGGGAGGTAGCGCCAGCGGCGAGGGAGCCCAGCAGTGCGCCAATCGGAGGAGGGCCCTGACGATTGCGGGTTCGTTAGGAGAGATTTGCGGACTGAGGATGAAGAGGGCTTGTTGGCAGTCGTCTGCAGCCGGTTTGGAGTTCTTGAGTGCAGCGCGGTTCTTGCAGTCAGAGGGTTCTTGGGCGGTGATCTCTGCCTGCTCTTGGTGTTGGGACGAAGAAGAGGCAAGAGGCGAAAACTTGAGGCGATCACGTAAGCTACTGTATCCTGATACCCCTATCACGCGCGCCTAACACAATATGCTAGAATGATCCAGAAGCTTTAGTTTTTGGATTCTCAGTGAAGGGACGACGCTGGATCCCACTGAACGGGTTATGTCTTACGACGAGCCTGGGGTTGACCTCGGTCTATCGTGTCGTATGCAACGCAACATCATGTCCCCGATGCCAGGTCGCCGTGTACACGGCGTCCAAGAATACAAAGCGGTCCAAATGGTCGTCCACGTCCGGAACTTTACCCACTTAACCGTCGAGAGAGGGCGGTGACGGCCAGCGGCGCTATCCATAAATTTAGCTGGCCTCAGCTCGGACTTTGTGTTCAGGAGTGCGTTGTTTACGACCGATTGACAGAGCCGTGGAGGCAGCTTCGATCGATATTACTTACTCAACCCGACCCGTTACGCCGCCCTAGGCCTGGGACTGGATGGCTCTTAACCGCCCATCGAGGGAGGGTACTTGCCGCTAGGCACGCTGGGAAACGTTTCCTAGCCCCATGTAAGGAGGTGACCCGGAAAGCAGCGTCCAGAGTTGCTTCGACTGAACCTATCATATTATCAAGGCCGTGGTCATGATCCTCGCGACGATGACTTTTACAGGGATTCTAGATGGTCGCGATGTGCCGTAGAGAATGTTTCCCGACAGTGAGGCGGCCTGCGTCTATGAAACGGAGAAGAATCGATTGGTGTTTTATCACAGAACCATGACACCCAGTGCGTACCTGCACCCATCGGTCGTGTAGTGACCCTCGCAGACACGCCCGGCAGAAATTCATATGCCAGGTGGGTGGAGAATTGAAAGGTTCGGGATCGACTCGAAATACAGCGTGCCCAGGGTGCTTTGAGAGGACTGGGGTGATCTGAACGACCGAAAGACGGTGACCATGCTGAACATGACCGGTGCCGCGAATACTGGCCATCGTCGACCCTTGATTGCTGAACATGAGAGCTGGAAAGGTGAGATACCATGGATAGGAGCTATCTCTATGCCTAATTTCCCCCTTCCACTCTTTTGGAAGGTTGGCCACGCAGATATGCAACCCAACGTCGCGCAGGGCGCCATACCATAAACTCATGTTGAGCTCGGACGTACACGTCCAGAAATTTGATAGTGAGTTGGAATGTTTCCCTTTGTGATACAGAAATAAGATGTGAGCGGGTGTGGTATGTTGAATCACGGCGAATGGCATTTGAAGAACTGTGTGGTGGTGGGAGGAGGAAGAGGATCACCCGTCGCCAGTGATTCAGAGAACGGCGATCAAACGACTCGGAGAGTCCGTCGGGCGTCCAAGGCTCTTTCTTCAACAACGACGACCCAGATGACAAAATCCTTTCGACCTTATCCGCCTTGACGTTTACCCTCGATGCTCGGCGTGGCGTCCAAAGCCAACTCATGAAGAATTGGGGAGCAAGCTGGTGCAGCGAGAGGCCTGGTCCCATTCTGCCGTCCTAGAAATGTACCCCATTCAAGGCGTCCTTCTCGAGATGCAAAACTTCCTCCCCCGTTAGTAGCATTCAGTTGAGAGCCTTCCTGGTCCGGGAAGCTTGGGACCTCTGTCAGACAGAGGGAGCCGCTCAAACATTTACAGGTGCTAGGAGGAGAAACACGAGAGCTTCTCACGACAGGCTCCATCTTTGAGAGGAGCCGCTCAGGGTGATTGCTCACTTTGGGAACCACGAGCGTACCTCACGGCAGAACGAGTTTAGGGAAACGTGGAGCTACGGATTTGGGTATCGAATTTCACGGGCAAAAGAATGAAGTCAGCTGGCCATTAACGCGACGAAAGAGCTCACCACTTCGAGCCTAGCGTAGCGTGGAGTTCACAAGGTCATCCATATAGACTGGTCGCGGCATCTCCCCTTCACTTGTTGTCGGGTCGACCCAGCACGACATGCAGCCTCGCCAACATCCGTTCTTCGTTGGCCTCGCCCTACTCTCAGCCCTCGCCGATATCTCTATCGCATTCCCTCCAGACGGATCGCTTGGAGGGTTGTCTGATCACGAGCTCTGAAACGCCGTTCGCGCCCTCGACCCCACCCTCCCTGGGACACCTCCCCAGCCGCTCAAGGACAGTGGGACCAAGTTCGTAAATGGCCAACATCATCCCTTCCATCCGCTTGGCGCCTTAGATATCCGTGGTCCATGCCCTGGGCTGAACACTCTTGCGAGCGACTGCGTATGTCGTCATTTATCCGATCCGAAGCGATATCAGCAAACCTACCGATCCTGCTGCCCATCCTCCCTCTTCTCGAGGGTTGTTGACCTTGACCGAGGCTCTGCGGCTTTGCACTTTTGTCTAAGGTCAAAACGTCCTCCTTTACTGACCAACAAACGTTGATACAGTTTGTCTAGTCCAAATAATCATATTCTCACTAGTACTGAATGTCGTCAATCACTCGGACATTCTCAGATACTTGCTTCGTTCCAAATGTACCACAGCGAGATGTTCTGTCCCCGCTGATAGGGTGAGATGATATGCTAAACATATGAGCCCGATTTTCGACGCATATCAAGGGCCAGCTGTCCAGTGAGTTATTAGAGAGTTTGCGCAAAGCCACCAGCAGCTCCACGAGCCACCGTGTCGCTTCAGTGGGGACCGAGATTTTGGCCCATTTCGGCAGAGAGTGTATGACCTCATTGCTGCGCACGCCATGAAAGTGACACGGTGGCTCCGTCGCTAGTGCGCAAACCCTCTATTCACACTCAACGTAGAATGGAATATGTGAAGTAATATTCACAAAGACCCGAGAGCTCGGCATTGTGCCAATTCAGCACTAGGGCCCCTTGACAGGCGCCTATTCTGGTTTGATTCGCTGAACCAATTGGGAAGGCTGTGAAACCACGTGCCGGATTGGCCTCGTTGCCGACACAAGTCTAATGCGGCGTTATCCAGCTTCCCATCGGACCACCACCACCCTTCAAGCATACTTCCCCGACGCAGCAGTTCACGATACGATGGCCGAAGGTAGTGGCCAAGGCGCAATTCGGATGGATGTGGCTGCGGGTGACGGTGCAGAGATCTTCACCAATGCAACGGGGTGGCAGGTCGACCAGATCAACATCACCGTCGTTCAGACCATGGAGAAGGAAGGTAAGCCCTACTCGCCTCCCTCTCTGTGAAACAGAATTAAGCTTACGCTTGCGCAGGGCTCTCCGCTGTGTTGAACCCCATCCTCGACGCATCACACACGCGGAATCTCAGGATATCTCCCCCAAACTCGGCCTGCTTCCCTGGGACAAGGCTCGGCGTCACGCAGAACATTCGCACCTGGGCCGATAGCAGCCTTATTTTCGGAGACCACCCTCACATTCTCTGGATCTATGGCTATGCAGGGTGTGGGAAATCGGCGATCGCTCAAGAAATGGCCACATACTTTGCAAGGAAGGGTCGATTGGTGGGGGACTTCTTCTTCTTTCGGGGGGCGGGTGACAGGGCGACAGTCCGGAGGTTTGCGACGACTATTGCAAGTCAACTTGCAGCGGCAGTCCCTTCAACCGTACCATACATCAAGGCGGCGATCAGGGCAAATCCCAACCTTCTCACTTCGGAAATGGTCTCGTTGACCATCCAATTCCAACGGCTCATCTACGAGCCCTTCAGCGCAGCCACGCTCGATCGATTGGTGGCTTCAGTACTCGGCAAACCTTTCCTCATTGTCTTGGATGGACTCGACGAGTGCGCCGACCGCGACGAAGTTGCCACCGTCATTGACCACATGATCCAGTTCTTCAGGAAGAAACCACGGATCCCACTGCGCATCCTGATCACCAGTCGTGTCGAGAGTCATCTACACCAATATCTTCACTCCTCCGAGCAGGTGAGGCTGCTTGATCTAGTGAGCCATACATCCGATGAAGACATCTCAATGGCTTTGGACGTTGCAATTGAAAGGGAGAAGGGACAGCGCATCATGAAATGTGACCCCTCCTGGCCATCACCTAGTGACAAGCAGATGCTCGTCCAGCATATCGGTGGATCATACATCTTTATGACCACCATTCTCAAGTTACTCTTTGGAAATCAGTCCAATGATGGACTCACACCAATGGACCGCCTCCCTCTCATCCTCGGAATGCATCCAGACTTTGACGGACTCTACAGAACAATTCTCACCCCCTGGATGGCCCTCCCACATTTCCAGAACATCTTGAGCATCATTGCACTTGCACAAGAGTCACTATCCATCACCCAAATTGCAGATCTGTTGCAACTCAGGACCCCTGACATTGTCAATGTTCTTGTAAATCTGCATGCAATCATGCAGGTTCCGGGTGATGACCACTCTCCCATCACTCTCTGGCATACATCACTGCGTGACTTCCTATGCTCCAAGGATCGCTCGGGGCTCTTCTACGTGTCACCAACCACCCATCTATATCTTTCATACATGTCTCTCTCCCTAGCCTCAGGTGGTACCTGGTGGAGGAAATATTCCAAGAGGTTTGCGGAGACACATCTCACCAGATCAGTGGGGGATACAGGTGGCCTTGTGGGTGTGTTTGAAGGAGGGGTGCCAGTAAATGTTGTAAAGAGATTGAATGACCCTATCTTTAGTGCGCAGCCCTTCATTACAAGCTCCTATTTAGATTGCTAACCCTGGATGACACTGACATCTACAGAGGGACAATCTGCCCTTGAATTTGCATGCTGTGCAGAAAAATGGAGCCTTGTCCAGGCTCTTGTGAATGCAGGGGCCAATGTTGACACCCAATTCCAAGGTATGCCATCAGTTTTTCTGATGGCACAAACATATTGATTTCCAATGCCATGTATCCAGGGGAGGGGAATGGCATCAGGGTTGCGCTTCATGCTGCATGTCATTACAAGGCCAAGGAAATGGTCTATTTTCTGCTGGAGAAGGGGGCTGATCCAAACATTGTCGGTCAGTACCTTTTGCATTTCTCAGAATTATCACCACTCTGACCCCTTCCTTACAATGATATAGCTCCTCAATGTAAGTGGACCTCCTGCCATCTCAGTCTGCCCAGCTGACCAACCCACCTCAGCTGGTAGCTGGGGCAGGTATGCCTTCCCCCTTGCCTGGGCTGCTGCTCAGGGAGATGTTAACCTGGTCAACCGACTGCTTGCATGTGGTGCAGACCCCAACTTGAAAGGTGAGTTCAAGAAGGTCTCACTGAATGGAGTTGTGATTGAAGGTGGATGGGTCATAGGTGGATGGTATGGGTCGGCTCTTCATGCCTCTGCCTGGGGAGGCAAGGATGAGGTTGCTTGTGTTCTGCAGGAACATGGGGCTGATGTAAATATCAAAAGTGAGTTTTAGCCATTGTGTCCTGTCTGGCAGAGCAAGGGTAATTGATGTTTGCATTATAGATAACTTTGATTCAACTCCCCTTCACTGGGCATCCCAGCAGGGGTACATCAAGGTAGCAAAATGTCTTCTGGAGTTCAACGCAGACCCAAACCTACAAAGTGTGTACATCCCCATTGCAGGTTTGCTTTTATTCAAATGTATGGGATAGATGATGTGGGAGATACCCCCCTTCATGATGCATGCCTCCATGGGAGGGTAGATACTGCGGGATGCCTCCTGGACCACAATGCAGACCCCAGCATAAGAAGTGAGTCTTTCCTCCTTGTATCTTTGTGTTTACTCAAGTGTGTGCTACAGATATGAGGGGTAAAACTGCCCTTCAAATTGCCCAAGAACCACGATGGGGACAGAATGTGGTTGAGATGCTTCATCAAAGGGGCATTACAGAATGAGGTGTTCTGCAATTGTCAGGCCCACAGGTGTGCCTGGTGCAATGAACTGTGTTATATATCCATGTCTTATGAACTTGTCTATTTGATCTATTTTTGTGGGCCTTTGTTCATACATTGCAGATCAACTTGCACTCTAGGGATGATGAAGCATAGAGCAAAATTCTGCTAAATTCTGGTGTAAATAATAGGCATTGCATATGCAGCTCTGATCCGGGTGCTAATCTGGGTCAACTGATCCCCCCTTGGCTTTCACCAAAGTTTCACAGCTCAGAAACATGATAGATAGTGGAACCCGGTGCTGGGTTGCACAGCCTTGACAGGATATGCATGCGAACAAAGACAGAATAGTTTATGTGTGGCAAGTACTCAATCAACGACAACAATCGGAGAGTGAGATCAAGAAGATCAATGGGTCCATGTCCGGCTTTGTGTGCAGCGTGCCTCACACATGAGGTGTATTACAATGCCCAAGGGAGGGTAAAAAAAAAAGAACAATAGCAATGGTAATTTACCCTTGTGTGTGACAATCACACCGAGAATATCACTGAGCCATCCATCTGTGAGGCTGCCGAGGGAAAGTGCAACAGGGGGACAATGCAATACACCAACAGGGAATGAGAAATGGGGTGGGAGTTGACAAAAGCAGTGAGCTCAGAGGGTATCAGGAGTGTTGAGGAGCCCAATATTCCCAGCCTAGCAAAGAATATCCATTGCCTCCCTAGATCGAGCCGGAGCTCAGAATTCTGGAGACGACAGATCAATGTCATGCGAGCTGACGAGTCGCTGCTTTGAGTCAACAAACAATATTTGCAGATGAGAACACTTTTGAAACCGTGGGAAGAGGCTGGTACTACCAGGTGGATGGTAGACATGGGGGGAGATGAAAGGAGAAATAAGAGGGGGTGCAGATACGAATTTAGAGCATGCGAAGGCCCCCGAGTACCGAGGATAGAGTGCTTGGGGGCGGGGGATCAGGGCCGTAGAAATTATGCGAAGGAATTGGCGTTGGGAAAAGGGAGGGAATCGTTTCAGGTGGCAAGGTATGAACGCGAATGTGCAAGGGAAAAGCAATTGAAGGCCCTGTCAAACACTGGATACAAACAAGGTGATTTGCACACAGTACAAAGGGCTCGAGAAAGCGAGGATGTGTATCAGGAAGTCACCAGCTTCACATACTTAGCAGGATAGGCAGAGGGACCCACCCGCCCCAACAGTGTCGCCTCTGAAGAGCATGAACACTCGTCGGGAAGCTGGAAGCGGGCGATCAGACCGACACTGACGTGATGGCCGAGGGCCGAAGATCAAAGCACGGCATCACCAACCGTTCTCTTTTCTCAACCACGACCCCTCTTCTCTCTCATTCGACCCTGTCTCGACACCTCCCATGTCGACCTCAGTCAACGACTCCCCTTCGTTGCTCCACCATCAAACCTCGGCTCACGTTACCCTCGCAACAACGCTCTTTGGCTCGGACCTGCATAGTGGTGCCCTCCTCATCAAGCCGCCGACGCACTGTTTCTCGACCACGATCCTCTCTTCCCTCAAGATCCTCCCTGCCTCAATGCCTTCCATGATGACCTTCACCCTTCGCCCTCTTTCTATGCAATCACAACGCGTTCTTGGCTCCCCGCCGTCCTTTGCGCAACAACATCCCAACCCGCCTTTGCGTTCCGAAGCTCGCCCGTACCCCGCTGCTACCGTCTCTAGACCACATCCCCCAGGACCCTCAGCTCAAAATGATTAATGCTACGGGTCTCCACCCTGCTCAGCCGAGGGGAGTTTCAATGCCCAACCCATGCAGCGTGGCAAACATCGATTCAGCTGCCATACGACGACAAACAGTAGCATTTGCTGTAACAACTTGCGAGCCCCTCCAATCATCATTCCCCACCTCAACACCCTTGTCTGCCCAACACCAGACTATCAGGACCACACTCATCTGTCACAGGGATACGACCATCCGCGTCTTCGACCTCATACATCCCCGGTTCCCCTCCATGTACCAAGGCGGAGGCGGAAGAATCCTCGAACGCCGAGCCAAATAGGAGACTCCACAGACTATCCTCAATTGTTGGGTGGCCCGGGGGCTAAACGAAGGGAGGGTTGGGGTGGAAATCGAGGGACGATGACGGTATGTTTTACTTATCCTGTCTCTGCTTCCTTTCTGTGCACGCTCTCATCACGAACGTCCACCACCTTCGCCTGCCTCCTCCCAACGGCTTCCTTTGCTCCACGTGCCCCCTCCCCCCTCAACACCTGTCTTCCAACTTCTCCCTTCCTCCTGGGATCCATACACTATACTGACGACTTTTGCAGACGATGCCCTTCCAAATTGGCAGTTTGACGCGAGGAAAGCCCTTGTATCGTGTCCCATTACCCACTCCAGCAACACGGAACCCTCTTGCGCCAACACCCTGCAGCCATTACGCGTCAACTCACGGCCTGGAATTGTTTTCATGAACTCGGTCGAACATTTTCTGGACGTCTGCGTGGATCGGCCTACCCAAATCCTCTAGACCACCACCCACAGCACCGCGGACCCTCCCCCTATCCTCAATCAGAGACCACCAAGGACGTCCAACGAAGCGCCTCGATCAAGGGCAGCATCGCTTCCGGGAGAAGGTGTGGTTCGGTGAGGCGCGGTTTGCCCTGCCCTCAGCTGCCCACAGTCGTTGTGGACCTAGGAGGGTCCCCTGGTCCTACACATCCCCATCCACGGCACGCACTATCCAGAGGCAACCTTGATGCACGAGCGGGCCCTCCATCATTCACCACATCCGCCGGCGTACCAGCGAAGGGGAATATTTCCATCGCCTTCTTCAGTCGAGCAGTCGAGTGGCATTGATGTCAAGAGGGCGCGATCGGGGCAGGAGCTGGGGAGAAAGGGAGTGTGAGCCAGTCAAGGTCGGGAGGGAAGATCGGGGAGTAGGAGAGGTTGTGAGTGCGTATGTGTGGGTGATGATCGAGCTCTGCTCGTCGTACAAAGTGTGTTCATGGTCAGTTTGTTGCTTTTCCCATTTCGCATCCCTCTTGAACACTTATTCATGGAGCTGTTCTTATTCTTCTCTACCCCCGTACTTCGATGCGGCCCTTTCACCTTTCCCCTTGCCTCCCATTCTCGTTTACTCACATCCTTGTTTTTATTTCATATCATCTCCTTCTCACTTTCCTATGCTACATACACCTGCATCTTTCTTTCGTCACATTGACACCTTCTCCGTTTACTACTCCCTGCTCTGGCTCCCTCTCGCACGAAGCTGTGCTTGGGCATTTCTTTTTACTGTGCTGTGAGTTCCTCTCTTCTGCCATTTCACCTCAAATGTCGGGGTGTGGGCGACGTTCCCATATGTGTCGGATCCCCCTCCTTGTGAGCCTCAAAGATCATCAAGCTTGTGAGCCATAGTCATAGCCAGCCTTCTTCCCGAACGACCTAGCTGCTCTCGCCCTTACCCTTCCTCCAGCGATAATTCGACCTGTCGCTTTTGACGCCGTGGGGAGCCTCGCCAGGTCGTCGCTACCTTTGCTTCACTACGAGCTACGTTCCGAGAATTTACGTATATATTTCTCTTGGACCTCTCGTTGGAACGACGGGTATGTGAAATACTCATCTCTCGAGGCAGTACACCAATGACACCAATGCATTCACATCTTGATACTAATGCGAGATAAAGTCGAGTGATGGGTTGTAAGACTATGAACGAAGCTCGGAAGACTAGCCCGTATTCGATAAACGTATAAATGCGAGTGCTCGGGTAGCCCCGTCTACATATTTCGTACGAAATGACCAGACCCACCCAAACCTTCACATTCCCTATCTCAACTCCCTCCCTACCCCCGGCCACTTGTCCCTCCCCCGCGTCACCCGACCGTTGTCAATACACCTTTCGCGGTAAAGGTAGTCGGGGTATCACTGTCCATGGATGGTAGCTACGTTGGCCTATCCCCCGGTACAACCTAACCACCGTCGTCACCAACAACATCCCCCTCCCGAGTTTGGAATAGCCGTATTCGCGGGCGGAGGATCGACTGGGGGAAAGGGAAGGAGGTGGTTCTCCGCGGGGACGGAGCTGGGTGCTCGATGGCGTGACGAATCGCCGTCGGAAGCGAAGGTACGTCGAGCTATCCGTCAATCGCAGATTCGGAGGGCATATCTCCGTTGGTGTCGTAGCGATGGATCGAGCCTCCACCAGTCACAGGTCGGGAATGGACGTTCTAGACGGTTGCACGACGGGTCAAATCCCCTGGTAGCTCCCCAGCGAACGTGAGGGTCGTTACTGCGGGGCGTGGAGAGCATACGTTGCGAGGTTCTCAGATGGATTAGCGGCAAGAACACCGCGGGTGCGATGGAAGGGGCGGCTAGGGCCGTCGATGGCGCAGGGAATGAGGTCGTGGGGGTGGATGTAGGGGTGCTTGAAGAGCAAATGGGGAGGGTGGGGCTCATAGCGAGGCGTGGGTGCAGTGAGGTACGGAGTGGACGGAGATGAAGCCAAGGGTTGTTTGGAGGGTCTTGAGCGTTAGGTGCACGGCGTCTTCAGAGGGATGCCAACGCTGGTGACCGACTTTCAGCCTGTGCTCAAGGTGGAAGAGGACCAAAGCACGTACCTGAGCACCGAGCACATAGCGTGATACTCTCTCAATCCCGACGAGCTAGGAGGACGAGGGACTGATAGTCACTCTGTACTCCTGGGCAATGGTGAGGGCGAGCGTAGTTTGTGAGTCGATGATTCTGTTGGAGTGATGTCGGATTGAAACATTGGCCGTATGGAGAGGCGGGGCATGGGGCGACGGGTGGGTAGACAGAGGACGTACGTTTGGCCAGCGGCCTGCTTGCCGTCGGGTTATAGACGGACAGGTGATGGAGGTGGGTGCAGGCCCCCACGACGTCCGCAGACTTTGGCGGTCAAGCGCATTGAAGCCATATGTGCGGAGGATTCGGATTGAGTGTGGTTCCACGAGACTGTGAAGGGAAGTTCGCGGTCAGAACGACGGTGTAATAGAGTAGAAGAGCAAGAGCGGGTGGATGGGGTGTGCAGGATGTTGGGGATAACCAGAGTTCGAATTGGGGAGTACAAGCAGGCGTGATCCTTCGACCAAGCGAGGAACTGCAGACTCACTAGGATTGAGCGTCACCCCCGGGCTCCCAAACGCACCCAAATCGTTCTACCGCACGGCGCCTCGTCAACCGGATACCCCTCAAGTAGAACGCTGACGACCCAGCTGGCTGGGGCGTTTCGGCGTGTAGTCGTCGAGCAGGCACAACAGCCTGGAAGGCGAACGACGACAGACGGGCGAGGGTTCCGATCGAGAAACAATAGGCCTAGGTTGTCTCGGAAGAGCCTCTTGAGAGGGCCAGGGGCCGAGATTGTTCACGCATTGGCGTTTGAGGCGTCGTTCAAGGTGGACCGGAGTGGCGGTTGGAGATTCGTGGCTCCTGCTGACCTGCCCAACGGGTGTCCGTGCTGTAGACGTAGATTCAAGAGCGTTGAGAGAAAGGCGAATGAGAGAGGGAGAGTCAGCGCAATTTGGTGGTGGACGAGAAAGAAAGAAAGGCGCCGTGGGTATGGGCGTCTGATCTGCTGTTGACGATTTCTTCGTCTCTTGCAGTCACCATCGACTTTCTCGCAGGTCGTCATTTACCCTCTCAGCCTCGAAAGCGCTTCCGCACTCAGCATCCTTCCGCAGTGCATCCGACCTCAAAGTAAAAGGGAGACCCAGAACAGCGGGGAAAGGATCCTACGCCGTGGCCTGCCCGCACTTCACCCAAGCAAGTCTTCTTGCGGTGCAGCCCGTAGGCCCTCTCAAGCTCTTCCACCGCTGTCTCGAGCACGTTCTCCTATACCACGGTCAATTTGGGCGCAGGGATGGACACCGAGACTATGCTGGGGCTCGGATTACCCGGCGAAGAACCTCCACAAGCAGCCCTCAACTCTCGTTTGAATCGCCCCTGGACTGCCCTCTACGGACACCAACACAAGCACCAGCAGGCGACAGAGGCGTGCTCGATTAGAGAAGGTCGCCATCCTGTACGAGTCTATTCGCAGTTGACGAACGAGTTGCTGGAGAGTACAGCCCGGATTCCCCATAGGAATACGTGCTCAAGGACTCCTGGCGACAAGAGGACTCTTCTCGGAGCATGAGTTGGCTAGGGACATCCCGAGCATCGTCCAAATGGTTCTCCGCAAGACCAGCCACGGGTGCGAGAGAATTCGGATACCCCGGCGACTCTGGAAGCTATGTAAATCGCGTTGCCACATGCGTTACTAAGGATAGCTGGTACGTCCTCCAGCCTATTCCTTCTCGCTGTACCTTCTCTTACGCTGGAGTGTAGTGCGTAAAAGCCTCGTCAACGACGACCTCAAGACCCTCCACCACGATACTTCACCCAGCAAGGTTCCCCTCGTCGATGACGGCGAATCCAAGGGCGATCGAGGCATCGTATCGATCTGGAGTTCTCTTTCGAAGCTCCGGATGAAATATTCGTGACCAGGGTGAACCTCTCCTTCATACTCAATACATCACCTTGTCAGCTAATGCTTCCCTATCCAGGGCGCCCTCATCTTCGTGCCGCTCTCTAGCATGGGCGGCTAATACCTCCAGAAGGCGTACGGACCCCCTCGCGGCCAGCTGGACGATCTCAGTCATTCTCCTACCTCAAGATCCTACACGTTCGATGACACGCTCGGTCGTTGCCTATGTAGTACTGTGTACTCCAGCAAGCGCCGTACCTACGACTACGGTCTCAACTTCGAGGCTCGCGCCGACCTCGATCGAGCTACCTGGGGTGCGGTTTGCTCGTTGGCATGACCGCGTGTGAAGTGGGACGAGCTCTACATGTGGAGAGCAGAGGGCAGGAAGCGTAGGACGTAGTGGGTTGGTGGTGGGGCGGAAGGGATGTTATGGGGAGGATGTGTGGGTGGAGTGTGTACCTATGGTACGTCTCTCCTCGATTCCCCGTATTCTGCATTTCGCCCTTCGCGAACTCTTCTATTACCTACTTCATTCGTTCCGCCCTTTCTCCCAATTTCTTCGGCCCCACGACCATTGTATTGCTGTGCCTCTCTCGAGGATGGGGAGATAAGCGTCAACCTACCTACGTAGGCGATTTTTTTTTGTCGTTTTCTAAGTCGTTGGCCAGATCCGCTTTATAGTGCTCTTCATGTTCCCCACCGTACAGCTGCTGACGAAGGTCCTACTGATTCAAAGGATCCTGGAAGACGCCTCCACGATGCAGGGTTCCCGTCCCAGGCGCCCCACCATCGTCCGCGCAGTCCTGCCGATCTCAAGTACGGAACGCCATGTCGGGAGCCTTCGCAGATACTGTTCACCACCTTTAAAACCGATATTCGATGTCACCCGTCTCATTCGCGTGCGCACTGTCCCCATGCATGCCCGTCGTACATATTCAACAAGGTGTCTCGGCCAGTAGGTCGTCAATTGCAGGTCATGCAGTCAGCGTCCCACCCCAACCTGACATTCACAACCACGAAACCTGCTGTCGTGAAGCGACGAGGGCGCCTTGGTGCCTCGTTGGAGCTTCCGTTGGACGCTTATCGGCTCGGAGCGAGGGAAAGCGAGGAATCATATGAGGAGGAACAGGAGGGAGGAGGTGCAAGACGTTCAAGTTGGAAGGTCGATAGGCAGGCAGGTGTCTCATGCGGGAGAGGCCAGCGGGAAGGAGCTGATGAGGACGGGCGTAGGAGAGAGTGCGGGCCGTCTTAATGTTGAAAACGCGGAGGGGAGGGATTAGGGAATGAGGCGGGAGGGGCCGGGGAAGTAAGGGTGAATGGTGCTGGACGCCGTCAAGGTTCGCACTACCAGGCTCTTGTCGTTGGCAGGAGTTGGGCAACACTCGAAGGCCTAGGTGGCGATGTGATGGGGGATGTGGGGCGAGGACGAGGATGGGCGTCTATTTGAAGGAAATGCGGGCGGTGCCGTCAATTCATGGGTGGCGTGGGCGTTGTCCTGACGTCGTCCTCGAGGCTCTTAAGCGCCCGCCTACGGAGAGCTGCATCGAGTTTGCCAGGACACCACCCTTTGAGCCGGGAGGAGACCGAAGGACACAGGGCGAGAAAAAGGGACTTGGGAGAGAGAGAAAAGCGCTGCAACTTCAAGCCTCCCAAAACTTTGGCGGTGGGAGCACAGCCACCCGTGAGGGCCGATACCAACCCGATCGCCGAACGCCGATGCTCGATGCACTTCGGAGTCGTTCTCTCTTCTCGACCACGATCCTCTCTTCCCCTTCGCTCGTCTCCACCTCGTACCGCCCTTCACGCCTTCCATGTGGACCGTTGTCATGGACCCTCCTCTCTGCCCTCCTCTGCCAACCCTCACATCCTCTCCCTTCCTTGGATGAGTGTGATCGTTGTTCAGCGGGTCGCTCTCGCGTTAGGGAGCTCTCGACTACGTCCCCAAAGAACGTCAAGCCCCCGCTCCTCGACGATCAAGGTTCCTGGATCCTCCTCACCCCGGAAGAGCACCGATACCCGACCAATACAGCAAACGCAAACGTCGACACAACCACAATTCTTCGCCGTGCAGACAAGCCCGAGGAAGTGCACTCCTCACAAGACCTACTCAATAGTGTCTTCTTGCCACCCGAAATCTGGGCTCTGCTACCCCACTTTAACCGCACCAGCAGATCAATATCCGTCGAATCGTTGACGGCGGAAGCCAACCCTGCCTCTCCGACCTCGACTCGCGATGCCTGCACCCACCTCGACCAAGGCGAGAAACGGGAGAAGTGCAAGGCGGAGATGGGCAGGGAGCCCTGACGCCTGAGCTGGTGGGTCCACCGCTCTGCTAATTACTTTGGCGAGCGCGACGCGCCGTTCAGCGATGGGCGCTTGGAACAATTTTCCTCTGAGCTCGCCTAGCTCTTCTTTCTCTTCAACTCCCAGCAATCACTTGGAGGAGCCGTTTCACCGCCAAGGCCAGCTCAGGTAGCCCCCATCGACGCTTGGTTTCAGCCTGGGCTCCGATGGTTCAACTGCAAGGTGTGCTCGAGGGAGCTGCGACCGACGAGGAGGTGGTTGAGCTCCCACAAAAACTCACCATCTCAGGCATTCGACGCTACCTGGAATTCGTAAGCATGCCCCATCGACATCGCTGAGTTAATGCTGACCTGGCTTTTAACTGCATTAGGCTTTCCCTCCTGCTGTCAGCGAAGAAGACCACGATCCGCACTTCAGCATCGAAAACCCCGAAGAATGGCTGCGCTACGATGGCTACATGGCTCATAGAGACTGGTTGGACCACCCCACCCAGGAGCCTGAGGTTGAGGTGGACCCTGATGATGTGGACTACCCGCTGTTGAGGGGGTATCAGAGTTTTGTGAGTGCGAAACATCGATTCAAGGAATCTCTCACTCATAGGGATTCAGTACATCGCACCCAGATACCTCAAACACCCCTTCTTTGCTTTGAAGAATATCACGGCGTGGTTCCGTCCTACAGCTTTCCGAGCGTTTGAGTGCTATGACAACGGCCGGACTCATGCTCTTTCCCTAGCTCGTAGTCGTAGTCATGCTAGCTCGACCACGAGCGGTTACGCTGAGTCTTTACTCTCCTTGTCCGAGGGTGGGGATAGCTTTGTTCCCAGCCGCCCATCGTCGAGAATGTCAATGTCAACAGCAGCTTCGCTTCCCCCTTCCAGCCCAGAGCCTGCCCCACGTGAAGTCATTGAGATTCCGTCGGGAAGCGAGGACGACTGTGTCCCCGTCATTGGGAGGTATGCTCGACTTGTTTATTTGACATCTCAACTCGTTGACACCTTTGGTACCATAGCAAACGTCGACTCAACTTAAAGTTCAAGGCTCAAAAGACAGTCAAGATCGAGGAGTCAGATGATGAGGTTTATATCGTCGAGAGGTATGTCCCCTCCTGCTCTTTCAAGCATGTCCTAACCATCTGTTAAGAAGCAGCACCCGCGAACCACCCCGGAAGAAGACGAAGCCCTCGTTCCTGCCATCCGCCGGATCCAGCAGTGCAAAGTCTACGGTCCAGAAAAAGGTGAAGGAGAAGAAGCCTCGTAGCGAGATAGCGAAGAAATTAGCTGCAGGATGGCACAAGGTCACGAAGCTCTTGGCCGTGAAGAACATGGTTGTCCTCTCAGAGGTTCCCGAGACTTGGGACATACCAGAGGACGAGGAAGACACTACGGCCTACATTGTTGACTTCGACGACGTCGACCTTGGTGAAGGGAAGGACAAGCTCACAATGGACGGATACTTGAAACAAGCCGTAAGTGTTTGTCGTATTCTTTCACAAGCTACGATTCCTGACTTTCAACAGGACCTAGATGGTCGTGGTGGGGGTACTGGGTCGACAGCTGGCGACGCGCAGGTCTGGAACCTGTTTCCAGATGAACTGGAGAGGGCCGTCCAGGTCCGGCGTCTTGACGCACCTTGCACCGGTGTCAAGACATGCGAGTTGTTTGATACACGCATGTTCGGTGAAGACTATCGCCGCTACAAGCGAGAGGAAGATGAGGTTCGGGACATATGGGAGAAGGAACTCGAGTTGAAGGAGGTTGAAGGGAGCTCTTTTCAGGCGGCAGTAGCACGGTGCGTGAATTTTACACGCTTCATCCATGGCACTCGGCCAACTCATTGGTATTCATACCAGTTTCTATGAAAGAGCGTTGGCGAAGCCATGCAAACTTTCGAGCTGTGACGGGAAGCCAGTCATCCAAGACCTCAGAGTCAAGGTACATTCTCACCGACTATAGGAATCTGAACACCATGTTCATGGGCTTTACTAGTCTCGCACTGGGAAGACCGTCTTCATTGGGTGCTCAAAATGGTGTAAAGCGGAGCAGTATCAACACCGCTACCTTGCCCTCCCTGCTAACGTAGATGAAGACCTGTTCCTTTCTGTGTGGAATAATGGCGGGGTGTTTCCAGACTCGGCGAAGACTTCTCTGCTGACCGACAAGTGTGCGCTCACCCTTCCCACTCACAAAACTCTCCCGCACTGTCGTACGTAGATGAAATGAAATGAAATATGTTCCGAACTGAGCAACATCCCACAGCTTACACCCACATTGTTGATGGGCGCGTTGTAAAGGCGACGATCGTACTTCGAAAATGCCCTTCGAAACTTGTGATCCTCGTACCAGTGGACAAAAGTATTTTGAGAGTGATGGTAATCCCGCAGAGACCACACAACCATCCAGCGCACGCCCGGGGGGGAAAGCCTAGCCCTGCTGATAAAGCGTTGCTCAACAACGCCATCGACAAGGTCGGACCATTTGGCCTCTCGACTCAGGCACTTCTTAACGGTGCGTCTCCTACTTGTCTGGCATCACCCCAACACCGCCTACAGAGCTAACCCAAATTCCAGCTAAATCTACCGCAGAGGTATGTGGCGGGAAACCTCTTACTGTGGCGGCGCCTGCCTACACAAATACCCGGCCATCCGCACAGCCATTGTGGAAAAGAAGAAGCAGCTGTTTCCAAATGGGCAGGATTGGGACGGTAATGTTCTTGCCTTTTTCGGCTCAACCGGGTGCTGAATTGTCTCTTGTTCCCAGGAACCGTTGCGGAGATGCGTAACGAGATGAAGAAGAAGCCTGAGGATAGGTATATTCAGTCGGTTGTCATGCGTGGCGGAGACCGAGCTGTGATTACAGCCCTCCCTGCCCTTCTGGAGCGTGTTCACTGGGTAATAGAGCTCTGCTTCGACGTCTCGTTCAAGCGAACACTTGGTGACACGAACGAGTGGAAGGCTGCTGGTTTTGACATCGTCCTCCAACGACGTGAGTGTTCTATGGCTTCATTTTGGATCACTCTAAATTCATACGTGCCCCAGGAATCACCCTTATGACAGCGTACTGCGACCGTGCAACCGATGAAACATTCGAAATACTTTGGGGCGAGTTCTTTCGAACAGTAGAGAGGGTTACTGGGCGAGGGGTTCTCAAGCTTCACGCATTTTTCCCTGAGGATCCGCATGCACGCCTGCGCGCCATCATCCTAGACGGTGAGATCGCACAGGTTAATGGGCTTAAAAAGGCGCTGGTCAAGTACGTTGCTGCGAACGTTCCCTCTGACTCTGGCGCCGCTATCCCAAAGGAGGAGATCGAGATCGTCATGCTCGTTTTAAAGTTCTGCCATATTCACTTTGATAGGTGAGGTCCCATTTTAGATGTGAACTTGGGCTAACCGTCATGTAACCCAGAAACATCGAGAAGCTCGCTGGAATCGATAGGAGCGACCTCAGCCGCCTCAAGTCGTTCCGAGGGCTTACCACCGATGAGGAGATCCATGACTGGCATGAGTTTTGCAAAGATCTCTCTACACGCTCGGAATCTGTTCACAGTAAGGGTCGTCGGATATTGATTGTATTGAAGGGGTACTGAGCGTGTGGTCCTAGATTGGTATGAACACAAGCTCAAGTTTCCGTACCTACTTCGATGCGTCAACGGATACCTCTCACCCATGGACGCAAACAGCTGGAGGCTCACCAACAACGACACTAACCTTGTCGAGGGTGCGCACGCCAAGCGGAATGCGGAGACCGGCATAAAACTCTCGTTGTTAGAGGCTATTCGCTTGTGAGTCTCACTTTATAACTGTCGTATTTTCGTACTCACAAAGCTTGACCTGCAGGGCCGAAAGAATGGACCGTGCACTTGCTCAGGAGTTGGAGACTTGCACCAAGCAGACGGTCGTTCACCGCCATAATAATGGGCCTGATAAGCGTGAGGCACGTTCGGAACGGCGCAGAGAATGGGCGCAAAGGGACTCCCATGAGCGGCAGGCCAACGTTGACCTTTATTACAAGCTCGAGAAGGAATACACCACCCTGAAGGCCTCTGTTGCGGCCTCAAACGCCCAAAACAAGACACTCAAAGCAGACATAGCCCAGACGAAGGAGGAACTGAAGATTTTTCGGACACCAGCCTTGGAGAACCAGAAGACCATGCTCCAGGGCCGCATAAATGAGGAAGCTGATAAGCATCGTGTATGGAATGCAGAGATGAAGGAGATCAAAGCAAGGATGGACAACCTTGGGTCGGGGCCTCTGAACGGTGTGCCTAAAGCGAGGTTCAAGCCAAAGACTGTTGAGGGGGAGTTGGGGACACCGTCTATTCATCCTCAAGGTTCGTAAACCCATTTTCTTCAGAATCTCATCTACTCACTCGCCGACAATGTCACAGAATCTGATATTGCGACCCACGATGACACCACCCCATCAGAAGACGGAAATGCTGAGGACCATGGTGAGGCGGCAGAACATGAGGAGGGTATGCTTTCTTTCTCTGAAGACGGTCACTGGCTAACACAATATTCCCCCCAATCATTTCCAGATATGCTCAACATCTCTGTGTCGCCCCCCCTGGCTCATACTGTGTGGACCAAATCCCTGTTCGAACCTGCCTTCACTCCGCCCATTGTTGGGATGGCTTGCACTGCTACGTTCGAGCCCTTGCCATCCGAAGCAAACGAAGGTTCGTCTCAAAGACCCTGGTACCTCATTCCTACATTGACTCCACCACTCCCCACCCTCTAGGAGAACAGCTCCGGTGGAACCCAGACCTTGACTTCGATCCTAATGGGAAATGGGAAGGCTTTGACTTCTTCTTCGGAAGCCAGGGTATGCAGCATTATGTTCGGAAAGGCTTGGGACTCACTTAAAACTTCGTCGCACCAGGGGATCACCAGTCCGACCCTAGCACCTCAATTGAGGCCAACGGGTTTACTTCTTCGGACTTCAATACGTCGTTTGAGGCTTCCCAGGCACTAGCATTGGATGCAAATCTTGCACCATTTGCATAACTCCACGGCGAGTACTACCCAGTTCAGCATCAAATCTTATATCACTCGTTTCTCACTATATGGGCTTGAGTAAAATATTCTGACTCGTATCTATGGTATATTGGGTGCTGTACTACGTGTATCTCAACGCCCAGGAAGGCCAGGCCGGAAACGACCCCAAACGAGGCAACCATCCACGGCCTGGGTGCCTATGGGACGCCTTCCCAATCAGGAAGAGCGTACGGAGCTAGCGGCCTGCGCTCCGGCAGCCCATCGCCGCGCTGATGGTCGAGTGACACGAAAAGCCCTATACTTACCGTGATACTCTGTACTGTACCGAGTCACACTAACACGAAATCGGGCATTCCCCGAGGACCCCCGAATATACACTATGGAGGCCGGGTACGATTCCGGACACGATTCGAGGGGGTCCCGGCCGAAGGCCGGGTCGCAAAATGTGGATTCCGGACACGGTTTGGGGGGTGGCGACCCAGAGGCCAGGTCAGGTTTCCGGACACCAGAAGGGGGGTCAAGGGCCAGCGCGGTAGCGCTGGCGCCAAAAATCGTGGAAAATAGGCGAAAATAGGCGAAAATTCGAATATTTTCAAGCGTGCACCCCCTCTTTCGGGGGTCTGGGACCCCTCATCCCGGGTCAGATTCCGGACACGAACGCCAGGAATTCCGGACATGGGATAAGCGATTTTTGACCCGGCCTCCCCAGTGTATATTCGGGGGTCCTGGGCGGGGAGCGGGAGGAGTGTGGCTGTCGAAGTCATGGCGCCGTAAATGAAGTGGCGTGGAAGTCACCATGACGTCTTCCTCGAGGCGATTAGGCGCCAGGTGATAGGCGCCCCGCCCAAGACCGGTGTGACGTCGCTATTCCGAGCCTCGAGGAGATGCCCGGAGAGAGGACGAGGAAGGAGGTGAGAGAAAGAGCAAACCTTCGAGTCAGTCCTTTGCGCCTGGAGACCGAGAGCACAGCCACGGGCTCGGGATGACGCCGATGGACGCCGATGTTCGATCCGCGTCGTCGACCGCTCTCTGCTCTCCACCATGACCCTCTCCTCCCTTGAGCCCGTCCTTGCCTCAACGCCCTCCATGAAGACCTCCGCAGCCAGCTCTCCTTCCATGCAACCACCGTAAATTCTCGGTTTCCCGCCCTCCCTTGCGCAACGGCAGACGCCTTCGGATTCCAGAGCTCGTCCACCCCGCCTAGTAGAGGCACTCGACGACGACTTCAGGACCGTCAAGATAGCGCCCCTCGATGACATAACTCTCTATCTTGCTTAGTCAAGGGGTGCCGTGACGCCCCATCCATGCAGCAAGCACCAACGTCCATTCAACGACAGTCTAGATTCCAGCGAAAGAGGACGAAGTCGGGGGTAGTTCCTGGAAGGAGGCGGCAACCGGGGAGGCGTCCTATCTTTTCGTTCGCCGCGTAACTACCCTCGCCCGGCCACCACCAGACGAGCAGGACCATAACCAACTACCACGGGAATCTGGCCATCCCAATCCTGGATTTCAGCATTCATCCCCTATTCTTCCATCCGGGTAGTAAGACGAAGGAATCTCAGAATTGAGAGAGGCAGCTTTGGCGAGGGTGCCTAGACCCTGGCAGGGTTGTGTGGCTCAGGAATGGACGTAGGGGCTCGACAGACGATGGTATGTTTCTACCTTTGTGTCTGCCTCTTCGCGAGTGCAGCTTCCCTCCACCTCCCTCTGCCCAGTCGCTTCCTTTCGACCCCATGTCTCTCCTCCCTTAATACTGAGGCCTCTGCCCTTGTACCTTCTTCATACCTTTACCCATACACCGTACTGATGACTCTTACAGGCGATCATCCTCCTAATTGGCGATTGCACATGGAGATGATCACCACCTAGTGTGTCAATCCACGATAGCGCTAGACAGGAGCCCACTATTCCCTCCTTCTGCAGACCATACGCGTCAACTCCCAATCGGCAATTACATTCGTCGGTTCCATCCGAGACAGTCAGACAGCCTCCCTTCGCTCCGCCTAACACCGCCCACCGCATCGTGAATCATCTCCTACCCTGCTTGGGCAGTCCTCTTGGTCAACGGCAACGCGTCAAGTACATGGAAGGAATCAACCTCGTTCCAGTGAAATGCCGTTCCCCCTCCCTAGAAGTTCTCCGGCACCAAATCCACTTCCATAATGCCAAGGAGGGTGTCTTGGTCCCCCTGATGTCCTCTCCCACTGCCATCGCCCTCCGTCCAGCTATTCTCCTCACTGAAATCCACGGTACGCATCAGCTGTAGCTTGGGTCGGGACACTAGAAGACCCTCTATTGTTCGATCCTCAGGATGCTGTGGGAGGAGATGACGGGAGAGTAATTGCGGGGTATCGTGTCGGCCTCTTCGGTCGAACGGTGGAGGGTGTTGAGGTGAAGCAGGGATTAGCGGAGGCAGGATCCAGGGAGGAAGGAAGGAAGCTTGAGCAAGCTGACGGAGGACGAGAGAGGTTGCCGGCTTGGGTCTGTGGGTAATGATAGCACTGTCGTCGTCTTGCCGAGCGCTGTTATTCTCACTTCGCTCGGTACTCACTTTGTGCGTTTCCCTTGAACGCTTAATACCACGGCCTCCTTTGCTCTTTCCTTCCGCATGTATTTTCATTTCGGCTCTACCCCTTTGCACTCCCAATTCCCTTCCTTTCGTGTCCTTGCTCACCTTCCCATACTCCATTGCGGCTTGGTTATTCCGCTCCTCCCTTTCTTACCTCTCACCTCCAGCTGCCTCGAGCACCAGCCTTGCTTTCGCCGTTTTCGTAGTTGACGTGCCTACTGGAAAGGGACGAGGTTGGATACCCCCGCAGCTCTGGCTGACTCCTTCATTCTGAACTCTACTTAAACGGGCGAACCTCGGTTCGTCTCGTCTCGTCTCGTCTTATCTATACCTTTGTTCTATACGAAATGTATATCGTGCTCCGAATATGATGTTTACAATAGCCTGAGGAAGAAGCCTGCCTCTTGATTCTGTACAACAAATTATATATTTATATTCGTCGATGTCAATCGTACATGAAGTAGAAAGCTACGTTGGGCGGGTGGGCACCTACAGAAGACACGGAACTTCAGAGGCATCAGATGACAATGGCGGAGGGAATCGGAGAAATAGAGAAACAATACTAAGGTAAAGTAGTGGAGGTACTCGAGTGAACCTCGTCTGCCAATATCGTACGAAACGACCCACGTTCCCCATCCAATTTCCCTTCATTCCTTCCACTGATCGGTCGTCCCTGCCTAGCGTCGACGTGCACGACCCTCATAGACTCGTACTGGATGCAATTTAGAAGGGATGAAGATGGTGTCCGTGTGTTGTTGCGGACATCGATGAACTCGTGGAGCCTTCGACGCCTTCACGACTTTACCGTAGCCGGCACCCAGCCAACGTCGACCCGCAAGGCGAGGTCCAGCGAGAAGCTACCCGGGCTCGTAGAGGATGTACGTTGCGTGATCGTCGACAGGAGGAAGTGGGAGGGTTGCCCGAGTGGCCTGCCGGTGTAAAGCGACCGTTGGGCGGACTGGAGGCGGCCGTCGAAAAGGCAGTTAGTTGCCCATCGCATCGCCGCCTATGGATGGGAACTGTGGGCTACCTCGACACGTGTGGATATCGGCGCCACAGCCTAGTCACCGTCCATCGCCCATTTTCTAGCTTCGAATGGTCGTATTCGCAGCGGTGGGTCGGGGGAGGGTTTTCACGTCTTGGTGTTTGGTGAAAGCGAAGGTACAGGCTGGATGACATCCATCCGTCGATTCAAGGGTCCGTATTGTGTTTGAGGGTGTTGTAGCGGCCAAGCAAGCCCATACTGGCCAGCGAGAGGTTGAAGAGGCCTTAATGGATACGCGAGGGAAGGGAGGCGTCAACAGATGTGTTGTGATCGACGGTCGTAGTATCGCCTTGTACTCTCTTCGTCAGTCCATCGTCGAGGGTGAGGATGGTTATTGCGGGACACTTGGGTGACGCAGAGAGAGCTAGTAGATGCAGCCCCAACGGAATCGACGGGAGTGGGCCGGGGCGTCGGAGGTCGTATTGTGGTTTATGAATGGCAATTGGAGAAGATTGAGTGCACGATGACGGGTGAATGCTGCATGGGGTACAGTTGAGGGACGGGGTGGATGATGGGAGAGGCGGATCGTTTGGAACCCTGGTCGACGTTGGGCAGAATTCGTTCGGCATGGAGACACTGTAGGTAGACCTTTAGCCAGGACTTTGGGCGGAAAGGAGTGGTGAAGAACGTACCCAAACTCTGATGGAGAAGTGGAATTCTACTGCATTTTTGACGCCCGCGAAGGGAAAGGTTCGTCGGCACCAGACTCTATCTCGTGCATAATGACGAGGGCGAGATTCGCTCGTGAGGTGCAGAAATCTTGTGGCCAAGAAATCAGCTCGGAGGTCTTGGATTTGAGGACGCATAGGCAGATGGAGTACGTACGTGGTTCCAAGTTTCGATCCTTGAAGGGGTCCAGGGCGCCCTCCGACTCATAGTGCCCAGCAAGCAGAGCAGTGGCGATAGAGGTTGTCGTAAGGCGTCCCTGAGATCCTCCAGGACGGGCCGTTGCAGCTTGTGGAGAGCGAGCGTGAGGCAGTAGGCTGCAGGTAGGGTTGGAATCCGACGAGAAAAGGGAGCGCAGCAAGTGCCGTTCGAGAGTTCTGCAAGGAGAGGGTCGCGGTTAGTACGAAGGTGCGAGCGGAAGAGAGAGAGGGAGTGTAAAGCGAGTGGGGAGAGGGGGGAGAAGGTCGGGCGGAAGAAATCTCAATGGAGGCGATGTGAAGTAGAGATGCTCAACACGCAAGGACCACTAACTCACCAATTCCTTGCCTTCGTTTCTCTCAAGCAAAGTCTAAGTCTTCCCCTGCCAGGCCTCTCGGTCGGTCCACCCCCAAGGAGACTGCTAATGGGGATTGCGTTGGTGCGGTTGCTGTGTGCGGTGTAAAGGAGATGTCAAGATACGATAGGCCTAGGTATTCTTAGAGGGGATCCCTGCGAATAGCCAAGGCCAGAGTCGTTCACGCATCGTCGTTGAGGCGTCGTTCAAACAGAGTCTTCCGCCACGGTTGTAAGGTCCGCGGTACTTGGTGAGCTTCCCGAGTGGAGCAGCAAGGGAAGGGAGCCGAAAGGCGCAGACTAAGTGTGCGGCATGGTTGTGGAAGAGAAAGAATGAGGCAAAGCGCCCGTGGGCGTCTGATCCCTGTTTTGTGGCTATGCCCCACTTTCCCGCTTGTCCTCCTCCATCGCGTTCTGGCTGAGGCGCCTAAGTTTGTCTCTCCTGGGCTCCTCAGCGTCTACGTTCTCTTCTCCCGCGACTAAGCCCATCCCTGGTCCCTCCCCATCTGTGATAGGGAAAGTTACCTTCAGCCCAGTTCTGTTGACGCAGGGTAAGCCCGTTCCTCTAATAGACGACCACGTCCAACTCATTGCTACAACCTTGCGTAGCCCATTCAGAGAGCCCAACCCTCACCCTCTCCTTCCAAGTCTACCGCCTGTCTTTCTCGTTGGCACCAACGTGAAGAAATCGTACCCGGGAAAACGCAAGAACGTGAGGGGGTGTTCCTCTCCGCGCCGTAAGATGGAGCTGGTTTCCGAGGTTCAGCTGTGGGATCCCATCCATGTGTCAGGTACGCTTCTGTCGTCCTCTTTCTCTACCCCTTCGACCATTTGTGTCGTCGTTAACCCCAACTATCGTCACTCTTGAACAACGGATCCCATCTTCGGTCCGCCCTCGCGCTTTCATTCTCCTCTCCTCGTCTTCCCCTAGTCCGCTCGTCCATGTTCCTGCAAGAGACTGACGCTTCTATCATAGGTTCGGCTCCCAAGAGCCGTAATTTCCACACGAAAGAGTCCCAGCTTGCGGCCCAGCGTAGACTCGAATACCACGCGTCGTGCTGAATGCCTGAGTCGATGGTCGCCGTGAACTCTGCTCGAAGGCCATTGCCATCGTGTACCTGGCCGACTACGGCATGTTCCACCGCCATAACTGGCCAAGCTCTTACCATGTATCCAAAGCGAAGATTCCCACCGACGGACGTAACTCCCGCTCTGCCATCTTTCTCATCCATGAATCGAGTACCCCATGGTCGAGAATGAATACAGCTCAGGCCAGGCAGCACGGTCGATCTACAAGAGGACCCTCATCGAGGCCCGGAAACTATGCTGGGCACGCCGAGGACCCATTCTCCCTCTTCCAAGCCCGGTGTCCCCCCTTCCCCCACACCCTCTTCCACTTGCACAAACGCGAATGCATGCGAAAGACATTCCCTTCAACCACCCGCTTCCCGCCATTTGCAACCACCTCCCACACCCCACCTTACCCTCCAGTCGCCATCCCTGTCCAATTCCCTTCCATGTACTCGATGCAAGGACCTCCCACCGATTCTGGAACCACCACTCGCTCACCGGCCGTCCTCTCCATCCAGCACCAGGTACCACAGTCCCCGCTCCCGTTGGGTAGCTCCGATGGGCTACAAGAGGACCCTCGGCGGGGACCAAGAACGGATCCTGGGCTCGAAAAGCGGCTATGGGCCCTCGTTCGAAGCTCGGTGTATGATTATCCCCCTCGACTTCTACCCAACTTCCCAAAGGAAGGCGTTGGGCATATTCCTCATGACCCTGGCGCCATCTTCTACCTTCCTCCACGTCTTCCTACCTTCGCCTTTCTACCCCTTGCGGACAGGTGCTCAAGCCCCGCGCTTTCACCCCCCACCACGTCAGTGATAACAGCAATTGACCGATGGCGGCCGTCTCCCCCAGCTTGGACAAGGAACGGGAGACGAGATGGGGCGAAGAACGACATACTGTGAAGGAAGCTAGTCGAAGGGAAAGGGGTGAGCAGGGTGTCCGAGAGAAGGAAGATGGATGGGGAGAGGTTGTGCGGGGAAGTGGCGATTGGCAGAGGAGTAGGGAGGCGAGGTCGTGCGGTTAGCTGCGAGTGGGAGAGGGTTTGTGTATGGGCCCCATGGGTGGAAGTGGAGGCCGATGATACATCGGGGTACGTGGTACGAGAGGTTGATCCAGCTTCCTTTGGCTCCTCAGTCACGTTCTACGCCTTTTGTGTACCTTTGCATCTTCTTCTGTCTCCCTTCTGGCCTACCTCGTGTTGCTACTTCCTTCCCCTCCACTTCCATTATTGCGCAAGCTGTTTAGTTTGGTGATGTTCGTCTCCCCGAGTTGTGTTAGCCGTCCATCGTTTCGCTTCGCGTTATTTGCTCTCGAACTCTTCTTTCAGCCCATTCCTTGCCCAGACATTCTTTACTTCCTCGCTCCCTCCCATATGGATGACTGATTGCTAACAAGCGATTTCCTAGACGACAAAGATCCCCACACCCACTACCGTCGGCCCCAGCACGATCGCGAATGCCACACTTGTGATCCCACCGCTCCTTCGAGTTGTCAGTTCTGCAGGTTGTTTGCCAACCTACCCTCGGTAGAGTCGGATTTGTTGCTGTCTTCTTCGTATTGTTTGTAGGGAGCGTCGTCCATCCGCTGTACATTCTTAGCGCAGTATATGTTACGACCGCCATATTCAGGACGATACCACTTCTCTTTCTCCCTCCCGTGTCTCCTCGTCTTCCGCACCCCATTGCGGGCGCCTAATTTCCTATCTGATCTCGTCGTTTGTTTCAAATTGGGAAAGTCACCGCCTCCACCACGTGTCTCCCTCGTTTTCGAAATGCGGTGAAAGCTGTTGTCGCCCACCACACTCTCCTTCATACCACCATCTTCGACTCTATACCCCGCCAGCCTGGTCCATCGAATCAACCATGCTGGGCGCTGTACACGACGCCATTGGGGAGGGAGCGGGGGCGCAGGGAGGGTCATCGCGGCGCGAAGAAAGGACCTCGAGCAAAAGAAAGGCATATCCAGGTGCGTGTTCCGGATACAATGCGACGAGGATGCTGACTGAAGGACGACGAGCAGACGATGCCACCGCCTTCAAGCGGCCTCTTAAGAAGCGCCGAATAAGCTCAGGTGCAAGTTCGAGAGGTTCGGGTAGTGGGGCGCGCAATGTTTTTCAGATAATCGGCTCTTGGCTTGGTAAAGTCATGCCGTTCCGATTTCTGGTGAGCCTTTGCTACTCATGCCTGTTTGCACATCATTGAGTGCCTCCTACCAGGTTCCACTTGTCAAGGACAGAGATAAGGACGCCGATGCCAGCACCGCCCTGGTAGAAGGAGAAGAAGAACCGATCCCTGAGCATGACGAGGATGTTATAAGCACTACCGTAGATTCAGGTTTGCTACATACTGTTCCTTGGCCCGGCTCTTGATTGATTGACCACCTCTTCACTGCAGACCACGATGCCGCCCATGAAATGCAAGCGGACCTGGATGTTGATCTTCAAACCCCAACGGAGAGAGGGGACGTCGGAGCTACACTGGGTAATGCGGACACTCCTTCTCGGCCATGTCCTAATTTAATGAATCCCTGTTTATTGCAGACGACGGATACACACCAGCAGAGCCGGATCAGAGGGCGCTGGCCCCTACAGACAGTGAGGATACTCGAGGTATATCCCAGCCCTGTTCGGTCGCAAGTGATCTTTCAGTCAAGCTCACTTGGTACCATAGACAGAAATCCACTGGATGCTGAGGGAATCCAGTACCAAGCCCAGGCTCGCACATGGAGCGAGCTTCCACCGAAGACTTCAGGCGATTTTCGCCAACCCCCAAACACTAGCGAGGCTCATGCCAATGAAACCAGGCCAATGGAGGAAGACAGTGAACGGGTGTGCAATCAGGGTAAGTTCGGGAATCACGGGGTTTTCAATCTTCCAGTCTCATTGTTTCGTGCTCCACTTCTCAATAGATAAATTTCACAGTTCCTATATGGCGAGGGAGGTGCACAATGGTAACTTTGCACCAAACTATGGTGAGTAATTGTCTTCACTGTGTACCCAAACACTACCGATCCCCCGATGCTAACAGGTTCTGTCCCTCTCCAGGCACAATAAACCAGAAACATATCACAGTTCACTGTAACGAGAGCCTCGGTATGTTCTCAATTCTAAGAAATGATTGAAACCTCTCATTAGAGCCCGCCAGATCTCCCTACCATTCTCAACCCTATTCTTGATGCCTCACATACCCGAAATCTCAGGGTCTCACCACCACACTCAAAGTGCTTCCCCAAAACCAGAGAGAGAGTCATCGGGATTGTCCTATCCTGGGCAAAGGCTGACTTGGGTGAAACTGATCCTCACATCCTGTGGATCTACGGGTATGCAGGATGTGGCAAGTCAGCAATCTCCCAAGTGGTGGCTGAGCAGCTATCACATGAGGGTCGTTTGGCGGCAAGCTTCTTCTTCATCCGGGGTGCAGGAGATAGGAGTGCAGTCACACGGTTTGCCACCACTATCGCCAGTCAGGTTGCAAATTCTGTTCCGGCCACAGCAAGCATCATCAAGGACACCATCCACAAGAACCGCAGTCTGCTATCAACAACGACATCTTCTCTGAGTAACCAATTCAAACACCTCATCTATGATCCAATCATGGCCATTGCATCATCTCTCTCTGATGTCCCCTTGATAGTTGTCCTTGATGGAGTTGATGAATGCAGAGACCGTGATGAGGTCACTACCTTCATTGAGCATTTGATCACCTTCTTCAACAAGAACCCACTCATCCCTCTCAGATTCATCATCGCCAGCCGAGTTGAGGACCATATTCATCAGGAACTCCACTCATCAAGCCAGGTTCAACTTCTTGATCTCATCAAGCACACATCCGACAAGGACATATCAACCGCACTTGATGTGTCAATCACAAGGGAGCTGCGGGGGCGTGCCATGCCTAGTCATGGTTCTTGGCCAACCTGGAAGGAAAAGCAGGCACTTGTCCAGCATATTGGAGGGTCATATATCTTCATGACCACCATTATCAGGCTCTTGTTTGCCCCACCCAAGGATGATGGCCTCACTCCAATGGAACGTCTTCCACAAATTCTGGAAATGAGGCCCAACTTTGACAACCTCTACAAGGAGACTCTCAAGTCTTGTGCCCATTTCCCTTTCTTCCTTGACATCATCAGCACCATTGCTCTTGCGTTTAAGCCCCTCTCCATTGCCCAGATTGCAGAACTTCTGGAGATCAAGACCTTCAGTGTCACCAATGTCCTCATCAACCTGCATGCTATTATGCAAGTTCCAGGAGATGATCACTCCCCAGTCACCCTCTGGCATACCTCACTTCGTGATTTTCTTATGTTGGAGGAGCGTGCTGGCCCTTTCTTTGCAGCACCATCACATCACCATTGCCTTGGCCACAGAGCAACCAAGATAGCTGCCTTATCCCAGCCATCACAGGCATATGTGTACTCCCAGAGCTTTGCAATTCAGCATCTTGCCCAGTTTGTCAAGACCATTGATGAAACTGTGGACCCATTTGGTGGAGAGGGCGACACTCTCATGCCACTGCTAGAGAGGCCCATATTCATTAGTAAGTACATTTCCATCCATCACTAAAGTTGATTCACCATCCTGAAAACACTTCTAGAGGGGCAGACTGCACTTGAAGTTGCCTGTCATTCAAAGGATTGGAAACTTGTCTGTGTACTTGTGAATGCAGGTGCAAACATCAACACCCAATTTCAAGGTACACTTTCAGTTTTTTTTTCAATGACACAAACATATTGATTTGCAATGTCATATATCCAGGGGAGGGGGATGACATCAGGGTTGTGCTTCATGCTGCGTGCTACTATGAGGCAAAGGAAATGGTCTATTTTCTGCTGGAGAAGGGGGCTGATCCCAATATTGTTGGTCAGTACCTTGTATGTTTCTCAGAATTACCACCTGTCTGATACTTTTGGTTACAGCTTCTATGTCAATTTATTGTGAGTGCACCTCCAACTTACTGCCATCCCACTCTGCCCTGCCAACCAACACACCTCAGCCAACTGACCTGCCTCAGCCATAGTCTGGGGCTATTATGCCTTCCCCCTTGCATGGGCTGCTGCTCAGAGAGATGTTGACCTGGTTAACAAACTGCTTGCATGTGGTGCAGACCCCAACTTGAAAGGTAAGTTCAAGAAGGTTTGACTGAATGGAGTTGCAATTGAAGGTGGAACCCTCATAGGTGGACATTATGGGTCAGCACTTCATGTCTGTGCCAGGTATGGCAATGGTGAGGTTGCTGATGTTCTGCTGGAACATGGGGCAGATGTGAGAACAAAAGGTGAGTATAAACCATTGTGAGCCTTCTGCAGAGCAAGGGTAATTGATTCCAACATAGATCAATATGGCTATACTCCTCTTCGCCATGCATCTCTTGAAGGGCACACTAAGGTAACAAAATGCCTTCTGGAGTTCAATGCAGACCCAAACCTACAAGGTGTGTCCACCACCATTGCAGGTTTACTTTCATTCAAAAGTATGTGTCAGATGCCTATGGGGATACCCCCCTTCACAATGCATGCTCCAGTGGACACATTCAAGTTGCAGAATGCCTCCTGAAACACAATGCAGACCACAGCCTAATAAGTGGGCCTTTTATCCTTGTTTTCTTGTAGCTCTGTGTTTGCTCAAGTGTGTCCCACAGATAAATGGGGTCAAACTGCCCTTCAACTTGCTCAAGAACGGAGACAATGGGGTATGACTGGAATGCTTCATCAGAGAGGTATCATAGAATGAACAGTACCTCTCATGCATTGGACTGTGTCTACGCATCTAATCCATACCCTCTAAATCAGTCTATGTACAAATTGATAGTGTGGGGAGGAAGGATGCAAATTGGTATAAATAGGCAAGATAACAGACATACAGATGGAAACGGACCCAACATCACCCCTCTTGCTTGCTACACTCTGCCTTTGCTGGTTTTTCTTCATGGCCAGATCCTGTACTTTGCACTCCCCCATATGTCCTGTAGGATTCCACTGGACGCCCGAAATCCAGCGGATGTCCACTGGGTTCTGAACCAATTTGCAATTTGTCCACTGGATTCCACTGGATTCCACTAGTGTCCATTTTGGGTCACAAGCCATCCTGTACATGTCCAGTCAATGGTCCAAACATTGGCCTTGCTTTTTGGGTCTAGAATCCATTTGAATACAGGGACAGACGATGTCGGGGGTTCTCTCATCCAATTCAATCACTTTTGATGTTGCAGTGGACTTTCCCTAGCAAGGAGTGCTGGGTGTTCCTCCTCCTGCTTGCAAAAGAAAGTGACCCATTCTGGTTCTTTCTTACTTGGCGAGTATTGACTGTCCTCTCAGGATCTGTTATTTCCCACAGGTTCTCCCCCAGCGTCCTCAGCAGGTGTGGTTTCCCTCACATGCTCTCCCTCGTCTCTGCCCAATGGATTGGCAGCTCTTCCAAGCATATTTGTGGTCCAATTGATGTTGGTGTGGGGCTGGTCCTGCTGGGGTGTACTTTGTGTTGACTGCCAGAATGTTCCTGGAACCTCTGAGGTATTGGCCGGTTCTGACGACAGTGGGTTCTTTGGTGGGCGGTGGCAGGCCATGATTGGATATTTCTCCACTAGTTTTTCTTCCACAGGTCCCCAGTGGTACCAAACTGGTATTCCACTATCCAAAAACCATTGTACATCTGGGTTTTTGTCTGGTTGATAGAGAATGTCAATAATAATGCAGCCTAGCTGAGGGACGGTGTCGTAGTTGGTGATGGGTGAGTAGATCATGTTGATCCAGGCATCCAATAGACCTGCATCCTGCAATGGCTTCTGCCAGGATGGGTAGTAGTGATGTTCTTTTTGGCGCATTTCATCTGGATGGTGTTGGGTGGCAAAGAGGCAATATGAAAGTGCGCCAATCCAGACAAGGAACCACTCCTGGGACTCCTGGAGAGTGTGCTGTACATAGTGCTGTTGGGTATACATTGCACCGTAGCTGAGGACGTGTGGAAGGAACAGAAGTATCACAGGAAGGTGGAACGCATGCTTGAGTGCGCATACTGCTGCATAGAGATTTTTCTCCAGGGCAAGCCACATGTTGTTAGGAGCTAGGCAAAAGCCTTGCCTTCCGCTGGATTCGTCCAAGAAGCGTTCAATTGGGGGTGAGTGGCAGAGGACACTGAGGGTGCTATGCGGCCCATCTCTGTAACAAGGTACAATGAGGATGAAGCTGGTCCACCCAAAACATGGGGTCCAAGGATGAGGGCGATATCGGATACTAGGTGGGCATCCGCTACTAGGGTTCAACAGGTTTTGAAGGATGGGAGTGAGTGTGAGGGGCCGGGACTTCATAATGGTGTTATTGGGCAAATAGTAACAATCAGTCTCGATGTATTGGACTTGAATGCTTTCCTGGTGAGGAACTGAGTCGCTGGGGAGCATTTCACTCTGGGTTACAGATGACATATCTGCCTGAACTTCGAAGCTCAAATGTCCATGCAGTCACCAGTAACTTGAGAAAGATGCTGAGGATAAGTACTACACTGACTCCTTGACAGATTCAGACTCTGACCACAGCCATGTAAAACAATGCAAGTATGACCCACTGTAAGTGGGGAGAGTTCAATGGGGACTCACCCACTTACAGTGTGTAGAGAATCGCGTAGTGAGGATAAACACAATCTCGATTCAAGGTAGGTAGGGCTACGTTATATACATAATAATATCCCTAAGTTTATCCTGAGAAGCAAGCGAAAACAAGCAAGGAGAAATAGTGAGTAAAACATCGGAAATAAGAACTCCGAGAAGACAATAAAACTATGGAGAAACGAGACATAAACGACGGGGAAACGGCGACATTCGACCACGGTATGAGTGGGAAGATTTGCGTATGTTTGGATCAGACGCCGAAGCGCCGACCATCAACACCAAATCTCAACACAGTGTGGACTATATACTGTGGAGAACAATAGATAACCTATATGCAGAACAATAGGAAAGAACAATAGATGTTCCATAAGTAGATAACAATAGCAGTGAATGGAGATAAGGTGGAGATAAGAGAACAATAAGTGTGAGTATAATGGGAATAATACAAGGCAGTTGTTGTTCTCTGTAGAACAATAGAAGATAAGTACAATGTTCAAAATAGAGGTATTCTTTGTAGAGATAGAGTTGACATGAGCATTGTCTTCCAACACACCCCCTCAATGTAATGTCTCTGTATCTACTCGAGTCCAAGAGCAAGTCGATGACATTCAATGGCAGGTTTGGGTAAAGGTTTAGTAAATATATCGGCAATCATATCGGTAGTAGATAAAAAGTGAACAGTAATGTTGCCTCGCTTGATAGCATCCCGAATCCAATGCATCTTTATATCAATGTGCTTCATTCAGCTGTGGAGCTCTGGGTTCCAGAGAACCTTGAGTGCAGATTGTGTTAAAGTATTGGAGTGACCAGGAATCAAACCTGGGACTATTCATTGACTAGACTGGACACTCTACCACTGAGCTACCACCCTATGGATAGACAGTGTGCAGATGTTGACACTATGGGGCCTTAAACATTCCCCATACACAGGCTTGTCACCTGTGGGATACAGTCACATATAGCACTGCACCAATATCAAGTCTAGGCTGTCGATTGACCACTTCCAACAGATTGGTTGTCAACCATGAGTGGTGAGGGAGTAGAGACATCATGACCAAGTTCCTTCAGGAGTGTGTGCATCCAGATGATGTCCCTTCTAGCACTTGATGTGGAGATGTACTCTGCCTCTGTTGAGGAGTCTGCCACCATTGATTGCTTCTTTGCCGACCAACTAACGGCTCCTGATCCCATTTTAATGATAAATCCAGATGTGGATTGTCACGTGTCAAGGCACCCAGCATGATCTGCGTTGCTGTATGCTTGGAAGAGTTCCAAAGACATCTTGCTACCATTGTTACAATAGGTGAGCTTCAGATCTTTGGTTCCCTTGAGGTAATGGAATAGGTGCTTGACTGCTTTCCAATGCATAGGTCCAGGGTTGGAGTTGTATTGGGCTAGTTTGGCAACAGTGTAGGCAATGTCAGGGTGTGTCACAATCATAAGGTATATCAGGGCACCGATGGCATTCATGTATGGGACGTTCTTCATTATCTTGTCATCAGCCTTGTTTGGAATGTACTTGGTGAGGGTAGCACCGCTTCCTGGATCCATTGGAGTTCCTACTGGGTAGCAGTCCTCCATCTTGAATCGCACAAGCATGTTGAGGATGTATTGAGTCTGGGATAGGCACATGACTCGGTTCTTGCAGTCATAGTTAACCTTGATTCCAAGCAGGTATGGGGTGGGTCTGAGATCGTTGATCTTGAAGACCTTGGCAAGGGAGTCCTTGAGCCATTGGATCTTCTCCTGGCTTTTTGAGGTTATGGTGATGTCGTCAACGAAGACTGGTACAACAATGCGGGTCCCATCCATCTCCCAGACATAGATAGCCGGGTCAGACTTGATTTGGGTAAATCCAATTACTTCAAGCTCTGATGCTAGCTTTTGGTACCATAGTCGTCCGCTCTGTTTCAAGCCATATAAACCTTTCTTCAGCCAGCACACCCATCTCCGTCCCTTTGGGTCTGGATTCTTGATCTCAAACCCTGGCACTTGCTCCATGTAGACTTCATATTGCTCCTCAATTGTTCCGTTGAGGTAGGCATTGTCGATGTCAATGGTCTCGATGAAGTGTCCTTCCATGGCGGCTTGGGTGAAGATCACGCGGATTGATGTGAGACGAAATGCAGGTGCCCATGTCTGATCGTAGTCTACTCCAGGCATTTGGGAGTATCCCTTGGTGACAAGTCGGGCCTTGTAGCAGTCGATTGTGCCATCTGCCTTTCATTTGATGAGGAAGACCTGTGGTTCGGCTACGAGTTCCATGGGTGAAAGTAGATAGAAGTGAAAGAATGAATGAGATATGGCGTTGATGTGGGTGTCTATGTACAGCATCGTGTAATCTAAGGAAGAAAGATGAACTGTGGACAGCGATCAAGAAATGGCGGGTAGTTCCCATGCCCTATTTACTGAGTCTACCTACGCGCACACCTACAGCGGCTCTACGACCACCACATCCCCTCCTCACTTTCTAAAATCAACAGTGTTGATTTTACACCCAATGCGACCCGCGCCAAACATCACCGCCGCCCCAAAACTCCGCAATGCCAAACATCACACCACAAGCACCTCCACGCACCCACAACCTCATACCTCTCTCCTCTCACACCTCTACCACCACACCTCGGCTCCACGCCTCGCCATCACACCTAACACAGTGTTGTTATCCCCACTAACCTCATCCTCCACATCCTTGATCTTTGTAATGTTAACATAAGAAGAATAACACTGATGATATGGAATAAGGTGGAATGCGCTGTACTTGAGCTTCGAGACTGCTCTGTTGACTTCTGCAAGGTGGTAAGCACCCCCGGCGCTTCATGAGACAACCACCATAGGTCCAAAGTATCGAGGCTTTGCCTTGCGACCGAGCTCGGGTTTGATCTTCTTGTTGAGAACAAGAATGAGATCACCTGGCTTGAAGTTGTAGTCGACGATGGTGTGCTGATGCTTCTGGATGAAGGCTTCGATAGATGAGAACCGACTGGCAAGAACTCAATCATGGATGAGCTGAAGGTCTTCGTCCAGGCGTTCGAGCTGACGAGCTCACATGGCAAGGAGTTCCGCATCCGAAACAGGGCCGTTGATATCAGGGAGTAAGAAGGTAGCGTAGAGGATATCAAATGGGAGCAAGGGCTCAATGCCATGAGCTGCAAAGAATGGCGAAAATCCGGTGCACTTCCTCGTCGTGATCCGATCTGCCCAAATGACATGGTGGACATGGTCGCTCCACTTCTTCATGCCTCCTACACCAGCCGTAACCTTGACTAATGCGTCCTGAACCGTTCTATGCATCATCCTGACGGCTCCGTTTGCCTTCAAATTGTATGGTGAAATTGGAACACGGCTGAGACCGTAACGGTCCTTGAGGTAAGTCATTGCTGTGATGTAGGCCATGCCGTTGTCCGTGACTAGCTTCTCCAACCTCCCCCACCTACACAACAATTCTTCGAAGATAAACGCACTGATAGTCCGCCCATTCTCCTTCCTCAATGGCCTGAACTCGACCCACGCCGTTAACCCGCAACGTGCTTGCACGATGAAGGTATATCCATTAGAGGCCGGCAGATGCATGGTGTCGATGTATGCAACTCAAAAAAGCGTCGCTGGGGCTGATACGACCGGTGGGATAATGACTTTCTGCGTGCTCATGAGCTGACACTTGTGACATGTCTTGACATACCAATGAAGATCTTCGTGCACCGAGGGCCACCAAAAGCGATCGAGGATAAGCCGGCGTGTCAAATAGACACTGTGGTGTCCTGTCTCGTCGTGCATCTTCTTCAAAATCACTAACCGCTGCTTCTCATCTAAGACGACCACCTGGTGACGTCCTCCTCTCTCCCTCCTCCACAATCTTCCCCCACTGACAAAAAACTCTCTCATTGCTCACTTCACCAACCTCTCTCTTTCCTCCACCTCCACTACCTTCTCGCTCACTCCTACTCCATCCAACAACACCTTAATCTTCCTAAACTGGTTATCCCTCGTAATCCACACCGCCTTCTCATCCTCCTCTCATTCTATCTCCTTCCCCTCCATCTCACACTCCATCTCTACTGACAGTATCCACACCAACCCCACAATCAGCTCCTCTGTCAATCTCACCACCTTCTTTGTCTTGCTCTCAACCACTCTCGCAACCCACAACCCACAGCTCAACATCTCCTCAACCCACTCCTCCGCATCACCCAAGTCATCGCCCTTGTCCACTGTCCCTGGCCTCCTCGATAATCCATTGGGGCCTTGGTGCTTCAAACCTGGCATGTGCACGAGCTTAAACAGGAAAAGGAGCATCGCACTGATCCACCAATTCACAGCCGCGTTTGGGTGCATGTCAGGGTGGTTCAGCATACCCTTGATATACTGGGCATCAGTCTCAACCGTAAGATTCTCGACCCCAATGATCCATAACTTGACGGTGTGAATCAAGCAGAATAAACCATAGAGCTCGAGCTTGGCTTGCGAGTACTGAGCTTCATGTTCGTTGGATGTAATTGAGCTGTATTGAGCTGGTTGCCGCTGCTTCTTGTCGTCCAGTTGAAGTAGGATGTAGCTGCATGCGATGTGTGACGAATCAACGGCTATAATGACCTTGTTCGACGACTGGTAGTTGATCAGGCATATGGCATCGCTAGAAGTGACCGCCACCTTCAACTGGTCCATCGCCTCCTGCTCCATGGACGTCCACTGCCACTCCACACCCTTCTTCGTCAACTCGACAAGTGGGTGAGCAATACGAGTGAAGTCCGGAACCCAGTTTCACACTGTACCAGCCGTACCCAAGAATCCTCGCACCTCGGTAACCGTCGTGCACTCCAGCCAGCTCTCAATCTTTGCCACCTTTGTCTGTTCTGGCTTCTGTCCCTCGTAGGTCATCAGCTGTCCCATAACAACCACCTCCGGAACTGCAATTTTGAGTTTCTTGGCTGAAATCATCGCACCTGTGTCCAGCAAGACATGGAGCAACTCGTTGATGTCCTCCAGATGCTCCCAAACGAAATGTCGAACCCCTGGATTCTCTTTCGTCGCCTCGTAGCTGCCGTCCTCCAGCTCATACCTGTTACGACCTCGATGAGGGAGTTTGCGTTGTCTGTCACTGGTCGGCTTCTTAGTCGGACTGTCCCCCTATTCCTAATAGCTCCTGGGATGTCTTGTGGGTCAGTCACACGTCTACTTGTCCTCGGACATTAGCACGTTGCACTGGTATCGGATCTGCACGTTCGTCTTTGATACGTCAGGGGTCCACAGATACTTATAGATGCTTCCTAGTTGGGCGATCTTCTAGGCAAGTCTATCGTCGTCACGGTTCGGGTTGCTGGTTGTTGTACTATCCCCCTATTCCTAATAGCCTCTGGGATGTTGCGTGGGTCAGTCACACGTCTATTCGTCAATAGAACATTGCACTGGTATCAGACTTGATCGTTCGTCTAAGAAACGTCAGGAGTCCACGGATACTCTCAATGCTTACAAGTTGGTCAATCTGCTTGTCAAGTCGGGCGTCGTCACACGGTGGGTTCACTACTAGGCAGTAGTGGAGTGTGGAAGGTTCGAAGCGGAGTTTGCTGTCTTTACGTTGTGCGTGGTGCAAAGGGAGTCTTGTGGAGTGGCGTTCTCGACGAGGAGGCAAATGAATGCGTGGGTCTTTGACGAGGGAGCCTGGAGTCGTTCAGGAGCTTGAGAGGGATTCGGAGTGGAGAGGGAGTGAAAGGGGACTAAGATTAAGGTATAACAAGCTAGAGTACATGGGTCTAGCTAATGGGGTCTTTATACTACTTTGATATGAGTCATGGGGTAGCTGCGTATGATGATATAGTGAGGTCATAGTGGGGCGCGTGGAGTATGTAGTGGGGTGAGTGGAGTATTAGTGGAGCGCATACTGCGCATGAGTCAGGGGTATCTGTGGGGTAGCTGTGGAGTCGTAGTAAGCGCGTACTGCACATGAGTCGGGGGTGGCTATGTATGACGTCATGGATAACTGCGTATGATCTCATAAGAGAAAAACATTGGAGAGGAAGGAGACGGAGGAGATTGAGAGGGTTGGGACTGGGGCGAGCAAGGGAGAAAGAAAGGTGTTGAAAAGAAAGGAGGAGAAAGAAAAAGGGGAGAAAGGGGGAGTCACGAGGGAAAAGATATGGGGCAAGCCTGGAGGTGGAGCAAAGCGTAACAGTACCTAGTGCGAGGTCCCAAGCCCTGGATGTCATCAGCAAGGTTCATGACCTTTAGGATGAGATCCTGAATGATCCATGTGACGTCTGCATGAAAAATCGTAGGCGAGTTCGTCCAGCCTTGGGGTAAGACTGTCAGGCGATGTGTTCCGAGAGGCATGTTGAACGAAGTAAGATCTCGAGACTCCTCAGCAATGGTGTGGTGGTCGAACCCGACGAATAGATCAACGCTCGTATAGATACCTCAACCTGCACAGGCCTAAGCAAAGTTATCTGCTATGGGCATCTGACCGGCGTCTCGGATCCTCACCTGGTTCAGTGGACCCAAGTTATGAATAATGCGAATACCACCATCTTTCTTCACAACACAGAACCACTGGTGGCGGTAAGAGCTTGTAGAGGGTTCATAGGTGCCTGATGCGACCTTGGCCTTGATGAGATGAACGACATCCTCCTGCATAGAGGGCGCAATCTTGAGTGAAGGAACAGCCCATGGAACATGTTCAGTGATAGGCATGATGATGGGGGGAAAGATCACTGTCTTGAAGCTCCCCTTGTGTGACTCGTCAAAGGCTAGAACCTGCCCGTGCGTCTTGAGGATATATGCAACCAGCTTCCTCTCCTCCTCTGTCAAGAATTTGTTCTCGAGGACACCCAAATCATTCAACCACTCCTGCGTCAATCGTTCTCCAGGTTTGAACTCGGGTGCATGAGTTGGTAAGGGTGGAACTGTGGTAAGCGGATCAACAGTTGGGCGGTGACAATGGATCTTGAACTTGTCAGGTGTCGTCGTCGAGACAGGCTTAATCTTGTTGGCGACTTTCTTGTATACGAGGACGTTCTGGTCACGGTTGAACATGAACGTATTGTTCAGGAGGACGCTCACAATCTCCTCATTCCCATTCTTGATGTACTCCTGCGCCTCTAAGACCACGCTCATCGCATGAACTTTCATCTCCTGCTGCTCCTCCTCACTCAAATCCTCCTCCTCTGTCTTGAACTGCCATGTTTCCCCTTTCTCCTCATCCTCCCCATCCTCATCTCCACTCTCCTCGTCACTCTCCTCATCACTGTCCCATCCGTTATCTATATCCTGCAATGGCGGCATATCATCCCACATCCCCAGACCCAGCACCAACCCCACTTGCTTCACCATTCCTCCGCTTTTTGCTCCCCCTCGAGGTCTCATCACTACACACACCAAGGATTGATAATCTTGAGGGTCGTGGATAACCACGTCCACACCACTCTCCATCTCAATCTTCTGAAGCCGTACACTCCTCAGCCACAGACATCCTAGCAGCAAGTCATATGGCGCATCCTGGACAATGTATGCATGCACCCACGTCTTGACTCCACTAAGGGTCCAACGTATTAAACTACTTACCGAGTATACTCAGTATCTACTGCTTAGATTAGTGATTAGGAGTAGACAAAGTTGTGAGACCTAAGCATGTTGGAAGACAATGCTCATGTCAACTCTATCTCTACAAAGAATACCTCTATTTCGAACGTTTTACTTATCTTCTATTGTTCTACAGAGAACAACAACCACTTTGTATTATTCCCATTATACTCGCACTTATTGTTCTCTTATCTCCACCTTATCTCCATTCACTGCTATTGTTCTCTACTTATGGAACATCTATTGTTCTTTCCTATTGTTCCACATATAGGTTATCTATTGTTCTCCACAGTATATAGTCCACACTGTAAGTGGGTGAGTCCCCATCGAACTCTCCCCACTTACAGGTGCGTATCTTGTATACCCTACTTACTTTCAATCTAATATCGAACTCTCCCCACTTACAGTGGGTCATACTTGCATCGTTCTACAAAGCACTCATTAATCAAGCAGTAATTAGTTTCCTACTCAGTGGTCGGAATGGCTCAGAATTGAGCCGAGACTGAGTCAGCGTGAACACCTGGATGGCGCAATTGTGTGTTTCCATATGGTACACACTTCGCCAATGGGCTGCCGTTGTTTGTTTGGTTGGGACGGTCCTCGATCTTCGACACCGTAATATGGACCCACAAGTGCTTCTAAAGCTCAAATAAAGTCCAAAATGTGCGTCAGACCCCATCCTGATGTGGGTGGAACAATTTTCAACTTTATAAAACATTGTAGTGTATGGAGAGAGCTCGATACATCGATAGGGGACTCTACGGGGCTTCTGCAGTGTTCCACTCCAACATGTTTGTGCCATCAATCCTCCCCAGCGACACATATACCTTTTTTTCCGAACGATTTTTGGCCTGACAACCATGCCCCCTGCCTTCAACCCTTTCAACGAGCTTGAGGCGCTCGCCGCAACCCTGACCAACCTGGTCAAGGGTCTCCCAACCGCCATCCCTTTGGCCAAAGCCAAGTCCCACATTGTCACCGTCTTTACCAACAATCCTGTCCCCTCCAATCCACTTGAGCAATGGGAGGTCTTCGACAAGCGCATGAACGCACTCTTTGGAGAAGACCTACGAGATGCCAAGACCAAGCGCCTACCGAACATCCAGCGAGGCAAGCATGGTCTCAATCTTGTCCTCTCCTATATCCGGGAGATGATGGTGTCGAGCTCCCTTGACTGGGTGGCTGCCATGCCCAAGATCCAGAGACTCGTTGATGAGGTGAAGGCCGTCAAGTGAGTTACCTATTTTATCTTCGGAGAGGAACTCCAAACATGCAGCTTAGGCGCTCATCTCTCACAGGGACGCCGCTTCGAAAAAGACCCCAGCTACAGGCAAGTCGAAGAAGTCTGCTGGTATTGGCAGCAAGGGCAAGGAAAGGTCGACCCTCGCACTACTCGGATCAGGTGAGGACGAGTCAGAGGACGATGATTATGCCCCTCCCCGCCGTGAACCGAAGGATACGGACGATGAATCAGAGTCCGAGTTCCCAAGGGAGATCCACGATGCGGACGGGGAAGAAAACAGTATCGAGACCGATGCCTTCCATGCTCTGGTGCGTCACATCCCATCCATTTCAGAGAGTTAGGGTTGAGGCACTCACTGTCCATACAGATGACTGCGTGAGCGTCAAAAAAGCGCCAGCGTGAGGATGAAGAACCTCCTACCAAGACATCCACCTCCAACCCCTGGAAGGTATCCATTCAACTTCTATCCTTGTGGGAAGGTTGCTGACCATTGATTTAGCGCACTGTTTCTGACTTTGTTGAGCCCATTGAGTCAGGCAATGAGTTGGATGGTGGATCGGCGTGTTGAAAGGTTGATGAGGCTGTTGCTACTACTGCAGCTAAGAAGTCGTCGTGGTGGGGTCCTTCCAACACTAGCCGAGACCAGTTCAAAGATGCTGTCCCTGAGACTGTGGTTGAGAACGGCGTGACATGGTTGAAGTGGTCATTTTGGTGCAGGCACTGTGGGGCGTGAGTGGCATTATTTGTCGTCCTTTGTACACCATGTTTGGCTTACTGTCTTTCAACAGCATTCGGAAGTTCCCTCATACCATTGATTTCCCAGGCTGCAAGATTGAGGATGAGCCATCCTTGCCCAGGACCAGTAACCTCGCTACACATCTCCATGTAGAATGCAAGCCCTACCTGAAGAAGAAGGCCGCACAGGCTGCTGGTGCTGGAGAGCCCAATGGTGACGAACCAGTGTCTGCTCATTACAACCTGGCCCCCGTTCGTGATGTCATGGCTGAGTACCTTGTGAAGGGCCAACTCAACCCAGCTATAAACCCCACCAAGGCTGGTTTCCTGAAGATATTTGCCCTCTGGATTCTAGATGAAGACCTCCTGTGGATGACTGGCGAAGCCCTGATGCTCGACAAGCTCTTCAAGTACCTGAGCATCAAGCACAAGCTCCCCAGTGACACCACTGTTCGAAACGAACTCGCCCGCATCTATGCTGACCTGCATGGGAATGTTGTGAAGGAGTTCTCGGTACGATTTCCGTGTTTTTGTTCATTCTATTTGGGCTTATCTACGGTGAACAGAACATCAAGTCTCACATTTCATACTCGACTGATACATGAACTACACGCCAGATGACCTACACGTTCGCGTGGACCATGGCATCCTTCATTGACGATGACTGGAATCTCATCGAGTGGGTCATCGACTTCAAGGCCCTGGAGGAGAATGAGCACAAAGGAGTCTATGTGACCCGTGCCTTCGTTCAAGGTGCGCGAGGGATTGGGTCTTTGGATAAGATGAGTACCCTGTTTGTTTCACGAGCGCACTACAACTACTGACACAAAATGTTTATACTTCATGGCCCTGGCAACTGACAATGCAACTACGAATGACAAGATCTTCCGAAACGTCAGCCGGCACCTCCTTTCACTCTACAAGATCAACAAACACACCGATGGCCACATCCGCTGCCTAGCGCACATCATCAACCTTGTCGTTCAAGCCATCCTTGCGGGCCTCAATGAAGCTGACTCACTGTATGAAGACCCCATCAACGAGCTACGGAACGACGATGCCCATGACTACTACCTCCAGAACAAGGATACTCCCATCCATTATGATGTCACCCTGGATAGTGCCCAGGAAGAGCTCGAAGCTGCACACAATGACGACATGACCATGGAGTTTTTGGATATTGGTGAGTTTGATGATGAGCTTCTGGGCATTGACGATAAGATCGAGGATGAGCTGAAACAGCTTGGGTTGACAAGCACCCTGAAGAAGGTAAGTGTTATGAATTTACGCATGCTCCACCTTCAAGCCGTTGACACACTGGTTACCAGCTTCGGTTCATCGTCAAGAAAATCGCCTCATCTCCCCAACGTCGCCAGCGGTTCTATAAGTTCTCTGAGAGGATCTATGGGGACTGCCGTGCAGATGAGAACAGCCGCGACAGCACATTATTGAGGCTGCTGATGGTGGTCCGGGACGTTTGGACGAGATGGAACTCAACTCATGCCATGCTTTCTTGTGCGCTCCTTCTCCGTGAGGTGAGCTCAATGTCTCTATTTGTGTCGGACATGCTTGCTGAAAAGGTCATAGGCAATTGATCAGGGATGAATGGAAGGAACTTGAGAGCTTGGAGGGTATTCTTTCGGTGTGTTCCCTTATCATCCTACACATCCGGTATCTCACCCTTTGGTCAACTAGCCGTTTGCCGAGGTTACAAAGCAAGTCTCAGGATCAACCTACCTGACCATCCCCTTCAGTCTCCCCATCTACTACCGCCTTCATTCCCACCTCAAGTCGGTTCTGAGCACACCTAGTGCTCCTACCCGGATCCGCACTGCCATTGGGCTTGGGCTTTCGAAGCTCAACAAGTACAAGACCCACGCCGAGAGCAGCCACTACCTTAAGATTGGGACTGGTACGTCCACTCAGAGCCTCTTCATACCCCGTTCACTGACCTGGTTGTATAAATCAGCCCTCCACCCATCCATGTGTGCTGCATGGTTCTCTAAGACTGCCGACTTCAGCCCTCCACCCATCCATGCGTGCTGCATGGTTCTCTAAGACTGCCGACTTCAGCCCCAATCCTGTCATGCACCAGCAAGACCAGGAGAAGAAGGTTGACGATCTCAAGACCATCTTCAAAGGTGTTGCGGAGAAGTACCAATGTGAACTCGCTGAAGAAAGGGAAGCCTCGATGCCCTCCATTCCACCTGCTTCATCATCCGCTCAGCCACTCCAGCGCTCTGGGTAGTCAGGGAGCTTCCTGGCCGACTTCTGCGATGTCCCCGACATCAACCCTATTGAGGTTCCGACCGTCACACCCACAGCTGCTCTGAAGGATGAATTGGACCGGTATTGGCAGTTCAAAGGGGGACGGGGTGATTTGTTCGATCCATTGGGCTGGTGGAAGGTGCATACACTACATTCTTGCTTAATATGCTAACTAAATGCCATCCTCATAGAAGAACACTGTTCAGTTCCCCGTACTCTCGCGGATGGCTCAGGATTACCTTGCAATCCCTGCCACAAGTGTCTCCGTTGAGCGCACATTCTCCAAATCTCGCCACATTTGCACCGAGCTTCGCAGTTCACTACACACCTCGACCGTCACCCAGTCTCTCCTCACGAAGCTATGGATCAATAGCAAGCATTTCCAGCTCATCAAACCTTCTCAACGCCCCCAGAAGCGATGTAAGATCTCAGAGGACAACTAAATTTGGGGTCCCTCAAAGAACTGAGTAGAAATTGGCACTAATTAATTAGACTATACTGATTACTATGTAGTATCTCATTACCAACTACTTACCCCTCGAACCCTAATCATAATCTATTTAGTTGGACCCTTAGGTCACTCCACTGATCTCGATCTCCACCCACTCTGTGCATCCCTCCAAATCGTTCTTACTCCCATTTGCAGCCTCAGCTCCAGCATGCAAAGCTCAGCTCAGGTATGAGTGCCCCCCATCGTACCAGGCTATCCAGCTGAGCTGACACCCAGCTGAGCTCAGCTCAGGTGTTACAGTCACACTGTGACAGATGTGACCAGTGTGTGTGACACAACAAACAACGACAAACATGCCAAACAAACAAATGATGATGTCATACATACACAGATAGATATGATGTCATGCAGATCATGATGTCATATATGCCACACTGTCAATGATGTCATGAAGATCTGAGATCGGAAATGACACTCATTTAGATAAGACTACGCAAAATCACATGCCTGATATCAGAGTCAATTCTTGGCCAATAAGGATGATTTTGGTATCGTTAGAAAGCCCTTGTCAGCCTCTATTTGGATGTGTGTGTTGCGAAGTCAAATTCGGCTCCCACGGATGTAAAATGGCAGGTTTCAAAATTCCAGGCTTGGCAAGTACACTGTTTACGTTATTTTGGCACACAATGTGATATGCGAACAGGAGGGCATGTACTACCACATGACTACATGTAACACACTGGGCCTCAGGAGTATTTGGATAATTAGAAGACAGGTTTTGGCAGTAGAGGCAAGTGGGCACATGCAATGTGATCACCCTGCCACCTGCTACCACCTATAAATCACACAAGAGCACACCCTTAAATTTACCTGACCCCATAGGATGGTATGCTTCTCAAACATCTTGCACCTCCTCCCTCCTATCCCTCCTCCTCATACGATCCCTTACTTTCCATCTCCTCTGGGCCGATAAGTGTCTAAGAGAAACCTCGACGGGGCATCAGGGCGTCGGTGTCGGCTCACCACAGCGAGTTTGTGGCTGGGGACTGGAAGGTCAGGGTGAACACTGACTGCAGGACCCGCCAAAGGCGGCACGCTGCCCACTGACCGAGGCGCCCAGTTGGATCTGTACAACGGGCAGGTATTGGGGAGAGCAGCCGGCGTACACATGCGGATTTGACGGGTGATCTTGGACATCCATTTGAATAGTGGTTGATGGGGTCTGTGAAGGTTCCCAACAGGAGCTATTCATTCTCGAGATCGACGGGTTGGTGTGTATGATGGTGTGGCTTCTAAAACTAGCTAGGAACCCTGCATTGTAGAAGCTTCTTTTGGGATCCTCTCAATCTGGAGGACCGTCATCAGCTGCTGTACGGTGGGGAACATGAAGAGCGGGATGAAGCAGGGTTGTGGCCAATGTCGACTTGAAAAACAGCGGAAAACAAACGCCTACGCACATAGTGCGATGGCATCAGGGTACCCATGAAGGAACGACACCCGCCCACCTTCCAAGACAACACTCGCTAATTGTGGACAGTTGCTAAAATACCCATCAGTCTTGCAACAGGTCTGACGGGTCTATTTATTGGTGGGTAGCGAAGTAGAATCCTGCAAAATATAGAAGGAGGAGGCCAGATGAAAAGGGACGTAGTTGTTAACTATCTTCGAGAGTCTGTGATGTTGGATCAGGGGTGGAATGCTTGCACTGCTGGCCCTTCCTGATAAGTCTGCCCAAAATGATATTCAGCGTCTTCTCAAGCAGGGTGGCAACGGTTCACAAACCCACACGACCAATGTCAGACGAAACACCCTGATTTATCAAGCAATGGCTTATCATCCACAGATGCATTGAAGACGTGAGAATACCCACCACCTGTGTGCCCTTTCTCAGGTCCATCAAGATGCAGCTGTCTCTCAATCCAGGGACGAAAGACGGCTCGGCATCAGGCTGATGAGCATTCAGAAAGTTGCCCAGCTCTGACAGAGCCTGATATCCTTGGTGGAATCATGGAAGGCCCGAAATTCTCCTTTTTCCGAGCAATCCTTTGCGGCTACAGTTGCATTGATAAATCCTACCATTTACGTGCCGCTTGTCCCAGCGCATCGAAACGGGGGTGTCCCTCAAGACCACGCATCGTGATGGCTCGGCATCACATTCCCCGATGCTCGTTTACATTCCCAGAGGCATCGTACTTGATGGAAGGGTCTGCTATTGTCCGGGGCATGCGTGAAGCATGATATGACCAGAGCTTCCGGGCTTAAAGAGACGAGCGAATGGAATCAAAGCGGCGAAATACTGAGATCTGGCCCTGGGGAGTATATGAGGAAAGCCGTCTAGAAATTGCGGCACCTTGCTGATCATCCGTCCCCCTCATGTTTAGTATTCGCAAATCGCACTTGGTCATCGTGGGAGGAAAGGGTTGGTATTAAACAGCCATCGCATACAAATTTATCACTGTCTCTAATTGTAGTGTATCAAAGATAAGGGCTGGGGGACGTTAACGTTCAGTAGGAGGGAGACCCTAGATTGACTCGGGGTTATTGGAATCGGGCAGCGCGTTCGAGGACTTGCGGTGTTCCTTGATTTTCGCGAGAACACTGTTAGCTGGGACCAAGCGACGCGTGTTCGAGAACGACGGAAATATTTTCCTGCCCGAAAGGAGCATCTGCATTAGCATATATTGCGAACATCACATTCGATGAGTCCGACTCACTGATTCCACCATGCGAGCAATTCCTTGACTTCATCCTGCTCTTCTGGCTCTTCGAGAAGCTCCAGTACCGTCGTGTAGAAGGTTTCAGAATCCGTCTCAGTATCCGTGCGAGAAAACACGGAAGCTGAAGACAATGCAAAGCGAACCTGATGTCGTCCATAACGAGTAAGCATCAGAGCGGAATGGGTGAAGAGTCGGAGAGGACGTACCTGGGTGGCAATGTACGCCAAGGACGCGCGGGTTACATGTGTCATGCCATGAATTCTTGCGTTGCCCGAACGAGTCGCCTTCGGCTCGGTGTCGACGGAGCTGGGGGAAGTAAATATGTGTTTAAAGGCCTGAGGCGAGAATATTAGCGGTCGGACAGTAGTAGCAGAACGACGTCTCACCAGCACCAACAAACGATTGCGGAACAAACCTTTCCACGGTCGTTCGGGATCATATTGCTCATTCTGGTACACAAACAGTGGCCAATCCGAGCCAGAGACAAGAATTTCCTTCCTTCGGAGCTGTTCCTTAACTCTGGAACCAAACAAGTGGTCAGTTTTGAAGGGGCAGCAGTGGGAAGCCATACACGTACTGATCGTCGCCCCAATTCAACCCCGCCGGACAGAGGAGGGAGCCAGTCCTATCATGATTGAATCCCCTGTTAACCTTGACGTTCCTGGCCAAGGGTGGATCTAAAGGTAGTCCACCTGGCAGGACCAGCCATTCCAGAATCGTGCCCTTCAGACTCTTCGTATCATCGGCACGTGAGCTGGCTGCCCCTTTTTGGAGCTGTGAAGGGGAAACAAGATTTGGTTAATAGGGAAGGTTTACTAATGGGAATGAACACCATGAGGACTCGCCATGTTGGCAATCGACATCAACTGTTCCTGGCTAGACTCCATCAGCCTCTCCTCCAGGCCCGGGACAATGCCAACGAGCATGCCATATACCCGCCTCTCGCGCCTTTCCCTGAAGTATTCGGTTCAGAATACAGGCGACGAAGAGCTATAAACGGGGCTCACTGCTGGGTCTCTGGAGGGGTGTCCTCATCCGCATTCATTCCCGCAACCAGGAGAGCATGCATATTCGCGAAGGCGTAGACCGTTCGGCCGAAGTGTCGTCCGTGGTGAATGAGGGGATCGGTGTGGAGGTTCCTGAAGACCATGGTCAGAAGTGAGAAAAATGAGAGGGAGAAGGATGGGAGGTACGGGCGCTTCCTTGGTCCAAGGCTCAGGGCGTTGGGCCGCTTTCGACCAATAGCTTCGTCATGCTCTTGAGACTGCCCAGAACTTGAAGTGCCGTATCGAGGAACTTGGCCCTGAGGCTCAGTGTCTTGGGGCATGAGTGCACGTCGGATAGCAGTCGCTGCAAGTGAGGATAGGGAAAGACAGAAAGTACAGTGGCGCCACGCCCTTGAGGTTACAGGAAATTTATAGACTCGCTGAAAGTTGTACCCCCGGTGAATTAAGTGAGCCAAGCGGAGCGCGGGTGAACGGAAAAAGTAGATTGGGGGCGCCGAATGTGAGTTTAGAACCCGGCCCCGTAAGTGCGGAACATCCGCTGGAAGTCATCACTCCGTCTGTTGTCTCGATTACCTGTCTTGATAACCGGCAGTTCGCCGGTATTCAGGGTTTTCAGAATGCGCCTCGAACCTGTCGATGTACCATTGGACCCCTGGGCCATGATTCCAATTGACAACGCCGAGCTTGCTCTCGGTGTGGCCTTGGTTCCTCCGACGCGATCCCCAGCCAGACGCACATATAATGCTCATGCTACGTATCCCAGAAAAGAGGCCCCGAGATGGGTGGAGGTGGACTTGCTGAATTGTGGGGCGACACTGTGCATTAAAATCGGACGTACGCCTTGCGATGGGCATCCGACTGGCAGTGATCATCCAAACGTGGCCCTTCCTGTCGCCGTAGCATCGGCTAACCACCCTCACCCCGTCGATGTTTAAACGCAAACTTAGGCTTGACCCATACCGTTCGTTGTACACCTAACGTCCACGCCGTTGAAGAAATACGGAGTCTGTTCGGTGCGAAATGGTTTCAGGTCACAGTTTATTTCTGGTTGAACGCATCGAACCATGCTTTACGATGGGCTTGGTTGATAGAGTTGGAAGGTGGCGATAGTGGTCGATTTTGGCGCTCAGAGTGGAGGGTGGGTCCTGCACAAGGGGCGTACAAAATCGAGTTCGAATTGAAATACATCACCGAAAGGCATATCAGTGCGCCTCTAAAGGCTTACAGCGGCGATCTATGCAATTGGGAACATTAGCATTGAACGAAGAGTGGAGGCATGGCTCCACCTTCCCCTTTGTTCCAGACTCCCCTTTCCCTTCCCTCTCCTCTCACTTCGTGCTCCTCTGTAGCTCCTCCTTTATCCATGTCCTCGTCCCCAACCACACGAGCCGTTGCTCTGGCTTGCGGCGTTGCGAGCTTGCTCTCTGGCGCATCCACACCATGATTAACATCGATGTTCGAGATCTGGGTGTCGGCAACGGTGGCGACGTTCAATAATCGATTCTGCCGGTGTGCACAGGAGTGAACATCGATGTGCCCCCGGCCCTCGGTCACGGCAGTGATATTGAGATATAAACGAGGAAACGGAGGAGAGAAGGAGGGGCAGTTAAGGTCGCGATTCTATCTTTGGAGGGCATTAACTGAGCACTTACCTCGACTCGCATGTCGGCTTGTGTTCCCCGCTCCGCCCATGCTGTGGCGAGCCATTCTTCACCACCCACTGTCCATAAACGTTTGCAGTCTGGGCGCTTGGGAGTAAACGTCGAAACAGGGTGAGACCTAAGATTGCGGGAGAGCTAATCGAGTGAGGGCTGCGGTTTGAAGGGGATACCGTCGGGTCGTGACGTGCTTGAATTGGGCTCTGACGAGGTGCCGGAGACGCCTCGCACATGCTTGATATTGAGACAAATGGGGGAGGGTCATGGGGAGAGGGTCACGGTCAACAAAGTTTCAAGTCAAGTTTTGTATTGACTGTGTATGGGTCGCGTGACCATATGAGTAGGAAGCTTGTCTGAGGAGAGTCTGCAGAAGTAACGATGGTGAGGATGAATATCACCGTGCTGCTGGCACAGGCAATGCGGCAGGGGGTGTGTATGGAAGAGGTTTAGTTGAGGAGAGTGCTGGTTTTCAGAGGATTCAACCCTTATCAGCATGAGTCCAGTAGTCCTCATCACCCCTTTCTTTCCCACCCTTCAGCTTAGACTGGGATCCAAACCGATCTCTAGTGTCACGAATGCCTTCTATCAGCATAGCTGGGTGTCGAAAGGCCGTCTTCGGTGATTAGACATTGGACTTGAAAATAGGGCTCGAGTGTCGCACATTTGATAGGTAGAGTCCCGGGTTGAACGCTCGACGGTTCTGGGACGGAAGCACATAGCCTTCAGAGGAGGTGTTGGTGCTCACGTTGAGAGTAGCCATGGAGAGTCGAGAAAAGTGAGATGAAGGAACATTGTGGTCGGAGATGAAGCTACACTGCTTTGTGATGCTCATGACCACAGGTTCTCAGGCTCTTTGATGCGGTAATGGACAAACAGGGAGACATAAAGCAATATGATAGAGTCAGAGGAGTGAGGGACTGCAAGATTGAAGGGTCGGCCATACATTGTAGTATCGTACCAGAATGTCAGTGGGAGAATTCTCGAGGGCGGGGACCGGGTCACAAAAGCATGACATATCGAGCCAAACAGAACAACCTGCCAGTGTGGGAAGAGTATAAACGAAGGATAAACGAAGATTGACCATGGAGGAGGAGAGCCAGCATAGGTAGTCTAAGAGGAGGAGGGCGCTCCGCAGCTGGAGCCAGCGACCAAGACCGAGCCAGTGGCCCGCAAGCTTGAGAAGCGGCACCGGGAGGGGGCCTTTCCCCGGGTCCAAGGGATTCCTGCCGGTGAATGTTAGGGGCGATTCATGATTCGTAACCTGCGTCTGGAGGTACTCACCTGCGCGCAGCGTTTTGTCGTCCTTCTCCCGACGAATTTCGATCGCACGAGGGGACCTTGGAACTAATAAAAAAAGCGGAGTGAGTCCAAGTTGGGGCGAGCGCATGATGATGGTGCCGGGTCCCAAGAAACAACTACTCACGGCGTGCAGCATCGCCTTCATGCCCGTCGTCGCTGTCAGCGTGGAGCGCAGTGTAAGACTTGCCATCGACAGCAAGGTGAGCGGAGTCAGTTGGTTGGAAGCTGGCATCCAGGTCCTCGATGAGCGAGGTGAACAGAGCTGGCGAATCCTCATACTTCAAAACGAAGGCAGCAAGGGCCAGGACACGATTGCGGAAGAGGATGTACTCGCCGACCTCAGCCCTGATCCACTTCTTCCCGTTGGCAATCGTGGTTTGAAGCTTTAGTTGCTGGGTCAGTCTGGCGTGTTCATCGGTCCGAACCTCAAGCGCAGTAACATTGAGGGTGCCTTTCTTAAAAATGAGGCGGAGGGTGGAGTAGATCTGAAGCGAGGTGAGGTCAGCGATATCGCAGTGTGAGGGGCGGAGGACACGTACAAGAGACTCGACCGTTGACTTGCTGCGCCAAACAGTGTCGCGACTTCCCCCGATAAGTGCTCCGACTTGGTCGTCGATGAATTCCTGCAGAACCGAACGGCCGGTTGCGGAGGACCTGAAACACAAATGGAGGAGGAGAAAGAAATGTTCGAGCGTCCTGAATAAGAGAGAGCTCATGCTGTTTGCAACCATGGAGATATACGCCTTTGCACGACCAGTCGCCAGGCGCAGGTATCCATCGGCACCTTTTCTTGCCTCTTCAAACTTGCCCGACTTTGCAGCTGGCTTCGCATCGGCGGTCGCAGAGCCGGCCGCCGCCGTGCTTGGGCCTGGTGCTGTGTGGTCGTGAATACTAGAAATTCAAAATCGACGACCCTGAAACTTACCTGCAGGCTCCTCTCCCCCTTTTGATTTTTTCTTCGCCGCCCCATTCTTGGCGACCTTTTCGAGCTGGGCAAGCCTCCAGAGGGCGAAGGCCCGTGTGGTCGAAAAAGCCTCAAACGGTCGGAGCGTCTGAATACCAGGCGATAACTGAGAAATGAACACAAAAACAACGATCGATTTGAGTCAACTTCGTAAGATTACAAAAACAAATTACGACAAACCTCCTCCCCAGGCATCGGGAAATCGGCAACAAGGTCCTGGAGATCGTCGAGCATTGGCTGCTCGGTCTTCTTGGACAGGCGCGATTTCAAGAAGAGGTGAGAGGGAAATTGAGTCGTCGCTGCCCATGCCAAGGTGGCCCTGAATCGGTGAGGGTTTTTGCCACCGTCGTACTGCCGTATATTCAGAGCGTCATCGTCCCTGAAAAGCTTGATGATATACTCAAGCAACTTGTTCTCGAATGAGGCGACCCTCGAGGTTACCTGGCGTATCGGCGTGAGGAGGGATGAGCCAGGGTAGGGGCAAAACGTACTTACAGCTCTGACGACGGGAGGCTCGACCTGGAGGGCATAGCCTGTCTGAAGAAGTCTCTCAGTTTCGCGATCTGGAGAAGACAATGAGCGTGATTGTCAGCAAGTAGAGTCCCCATCCCAAATCATGTTTACACACCTTTCTCGGCACAGGTTTCCTTAGCTTGGACTTCAGAGGCGTTGGCCCCAATGGTTGTAAAGGCCTTGGTGAGCTCGAGCTCAAGATCGGGAGAAGGGTGATCAATTGCGACTTGTAGAGCGGCCTGGGTGTCCTCTACCGCACAGTTGAGACCTAAGACGAGCTGATGACCGGTCACGAGGAGAGCCGAATCTGTCAATTTCGTAGTAACCGCGTCAGATATCTTGATGTCCTGCGCGGGGACGGTGACAGGGCCTGCATAGGTGATCTGGGGAAGAGTGCCTGCGGCTGGATCCGCCGTGCCACTTGAGGAGGGCTGGGAGCTCCTGGTTGCGTCAATAGTCGGCTCCACCGGCGGTTCGACCGTGGGGAGGACGGTGCTGGAGGTGTTGGCAGCGGTACCGTGATTGGGGTTAGCATGAGCGGGGGTGTCCAGTCGCCTACGTTGTGCGGGAGGGGGTTCCAAATCGGACTGGTATTGCTCAGGGCCCTATGCAGGTATTAGCCTCGTAACGCTGCTGATGAATGCAGGACTCGGACTTACAGCCGGTGCAAAGTCGCCAGGGTTGCCAGTTTGGATGCTTGGGGAAGGCACGGGAAACGAGGATGTGACACTTGGAGGAGCCCCGCTGGACGTTGCTTCAACTTGGGGAGCTTGCGTCGCAGCGACTGCCGTCTGCAAGTCCGGGGACTGTGGTGAGGACATTGATACCGCAAGCGTCGAGATTGTAGACGTAGTATGAGGCTTACCATGTTAACGTTCGAATACCCAGAACAGTTGTATTGAGCGGCCATTTGGGTCACCCATTCCTGGAACATCTGCGTCTCGGCTTCAACCTGGTGATGGAACGTCAGGTGGTATACAAGACGATAAATCGATCGGACTTACTGCACCCCCAGGAGCGCTTGAGGAGACTCCTCCAAGAGGGTCAACGGTTGCTTGGGTACTGGCATGAGAACCAAAGGACGACGTATCGACCTGATGACGGCGGTGTGTGAGCAATCAGACCCAAGGAGAGGAGTATGTCAGGCATACCGCGGTCGAGGGACCACCACCGAGAAAATCGTTACTGGTGAACTGATGGCGGCGTGTGAGATGAAATACTAAACGATAAACTCGGATCCAAGAAACTTACAAGGTTCGTTGAATCCCCAGTACCGAAGTCGAGCATCATGTCGTCTAAATCTTGCTGGGTCTGATATCCCGAAGCAGCGAAGAGGCGAGAGATCCCCTCTTCGGTGATTCCCTCGGCGTTGGGGCTTTGAGTAGAGTCGTGTTCGTTCGCATCGCCTGGATAATCCCATTGACTGAGGACCTCACGATTTGGCTGAGCCTGAGAAGCTTGTCAACGACAGATTCCAAGCATAGTCTCGACAAGAGAAAAGATGCATGGCTACATACCATGGCATAAGGGTCCATACTGGAGAAGTGGCTGCCGAAATTATCCATTCTTGCCGCCGAGAGAAGGGCTACGAAGAGAGGATAGGAGACTCGGAGGAGGGGATGAAAGATGGGATGTGATAGGGAAGTCAGGAGTGAGTGGTGGGGTTTATATGGGTCTCAAGACACTGCAGGCTTACGTTTACGGGATGCCCATGTCAATTTCCATTCCATAGATCTTGTCGGCGGGAAGCCTCAAGGGAACGACATGAGGTAGGGGTGAAGGTCGTATCGCAGGGCGGCAACTTCCGCGAGAGTTTCGACAAAAGTTGACTGACAGGGACCTTGGTCCGAGTATAGCAAAAGGGAACAGCCTTTCGCTAGTTTCCACTTCTCGGCGGAGGGGCTGGCAATCCCATTTCTGTGATGGATATAGTTTCAGTGGGACGCAAGTCCTAGGTTAAATAATCGAGGAACTCACGTCGAAAAAACGGCTGGAGATACACGGAAAGGGGAAGGGCGCTAACCCCATCGCATATTCGGCGACCTTCTACAGAAGAGCGTATACTGGCGGTAGGGCTCACGCGCTCACGGTCGGGCGGTCACCTTCTCGCAACTTCGCTCCAAGAGTATCCTGCTATGGGCCGAAAAATTCAACCCCCTGAGAGAGAAATGGCGCTGAAACTTGAGTAAACCTACGTCAGGGGCCCGCCATTTGGCACCTCCTAGGAGTACTGTTAATAGAGGTCAAACCCAAACGCTTGTTTGGCGATCAGGTTCTGCCGCCCTTCGCGAGTCGCGCTTGCCACTTCCTTACTATTCGAAGATTCCAGAACTAAAACGTAAAGGGATAAATGAATGTGACCAGATGAGTGTCAGAAGCTTCATGTATGGGCACGATCGCTCACCTGATCCCAAGGATCTACCCAGGAAGGTGGTCTGGCTGCTGGGCGCTTATAGGGCCTCCGGATCAAATTTGAGAACGATGGTTTTTTCTCTCATTCGCGAAACCGGCGTTCTAAGCATTGGGATGAACGTGACCTAGAACGTGTTCAATCCATTCAAACTTGCCTTATCGGCGGTGATATGAACTGGGATCGGGGTAGTATCTGCAACGTGCCCCTACAGCATGCATTTCATGAGGTAAGGGATGATAATGCCCCAGGGATTAGTACTCCCATTGCTTTGAAGCGAGAGCGCTCAGGTTTGAGGTGTTGTAGGGGGCCTTGAGGCCTAGAAGCGAGGGAGGAGGAGAGGGTCGTGGCAAGGCGGCCGCGCCAACGATCATGTGGCTGAGTTACCAATCTTTCCCACACTGCCCGGGTCGGGCCAACCTGGGTCATCAAAACTGTTGTCTAGAAGGCTTTAGTGGGACCTCGAACTCGACGTCAGCGGTGTAAACTACCTGCATTTGCTTTTGAGGCATCTGCTTCGTTTGCCATTCCCCGACAGGGCTGTAGTAAGTGTCCGCACAGCCTCGTTTCATCATCCCAAATTTCTTAATTCTCCGTACGTTTTATTTACGAGGACAAGGTGCCATAAGCTCAGATCTTCTTCTGTGGCATCAGTGTATATCAACCCCCAGTCCCAAAACCCCCAACGGTTCAATTAACTCTTCCTCCTGCAGTTCTTTACGTCTCCCAATAGTCCTTCGCTTGCTCATGCCCCCCGACCAAAGACGCCCAAGCCGTCGGTTACACCGTCGAAGTACCCTCATGTCCAAAGTTGACTCTCGGAAGTCTCCGGAGCCTCAGGAGACCCCTTGTTCTCAGCGGAGGCTGGGGGGATCCCCTCGTCCTGTCCCTCGAAAGGAAACAGTATTACAGGTAAGTCACTGAGGACCAGAATGTTCCCTCATCTCATTCGCACTCTCATTCGCATTCTTCCAGGGAACTCGTGCAACACAAACTGGATCTGTGAGCGCGCCACAACTGGACCTTTACTCGCACTCGTTGTCCAGCAACCTCGCAACGCGGAGCAGCGTCGAGTGCGAAATTGGTCGTCTCGTCTGCGAGGCCCTCAACATGGTCGGGGAGCTTGTCTCTCTCAACACCAGCAGATTCCAAATAAGCTCCACGGATCCTCCAACGCGTCACAGCCTGAACATGCTCAGGGTCCACACAGCCCTCCACCCATCAGGGCAACAAACAACACCCACTTCAGACACAATAGTCATCGGAGGTCTCGAGGATCCAACCACAGCACCCCTCGACCCCGGCCAGCTTCGAGAAATTGGCAATTTATTCAGCCGTGACCCGTCAGCTTTGCAGCCCATCATCCTGCAAATGTGGTATTCACATGATCGACGCCCAGACGTATCGACAATCCTTTCCCCCCCTTCGCTGCTCCGAGTTGTTTCCTAAATTCTTCGCCTCCTACGATCAACCAAGTTTATTATGTGGTCATGAACCGACCCTTGTTGTTTCCATTTACATGTATCACTCGCGTCTTCAAGTTGTACAAATAGTATTTACTAATGTTTGCTGATGAGGATACTATCTGGCTATGGGCTGTATACGAAGGAATCTCCAGATGGGCGAACGAGTACGAAGTCCAGAGGCGAAAGAGGTAGTTCGTAACAAGAAGGGGTAAACAGTGTCTGTAGAGTGACGGCCGAACTTGTGTTCATTGCCTGAAACGAGCAACGGGGCGGTGAGGGTAGCTAACGCATTCATGGAAGTCACCTGAGGTCGCAAGGCAAAGGTGGTTGCAGTCATCGCAGGTCACGGTGAGCTCCCTGAATTCGCCAACGGTCAGTCCTCGATTCTCTCCTCCACCGAGAAGAACTTGTAAGAGGTCGAAGTTCTCGGCCTTAATGTCGAGGGCAGGTCCGTGGCACTGGTGGTAGGTGCGCCTATCGTTGTACAGAAGGTTATCGCAGATCAAGCACTGGCGAAATATCTTCTTGAATTCAGTCTTCGTAATACCCTCTGCGAATAGCCCACCAAAGCGGAAGAGTACGTCAAAATTGGTGGTTATTGGGCGATTGGGATTGAACTTCGACAGTTTGCAACGCGAAATGAAAGTCGAACCTAATGAGTGGTCTGTGGTGGGCGAGGGTCAATGGGGTAATCTAAACGCTCTAGGGAACCACTCACAGGAGGAGGCGTGAGCTCTCTCCGGGCCATTCGGGCCCATATCATCATCCTGACTCAGTAGCGCAGTTACAGAACGTTCTTCCTCCGTTCCTGCAAGGCCACGGGGCTCAAGGGCTAGAGTTATGCACGCCTGTCAGAAGGGAGGGGGGGAAACGAAAAAATAGAAGACTATCTTACGACTGCCCAGGGTGTGTAACACCAACTCGTCCCTGGAATCGACGCACTCAAGCGAGTCTAGCAGGACAGCAGTGGTAAGCTACTGTTCACGGGAGGTCGGAAGACATGAGACGCTCACCGGCATCGTTCAATCTATTGCCTGCAACGCCCTCGAGCTTGAAGGGTGGCAGTGGAAGATCCAACGCGTCGCCCGCAAGGGAGTCCCAAGACGCTTCCATATGACCGGGATCTTGTTGGCCAACCACCTTTCGGATGCGAGGAGGGGTGTCGTACGCCCAAAGAGGGTTGGGCGGTGGAGAAGCCAAACACAGGGGACGAGGCTTTCGGATGGGAGAACAGGTTCCTCCGCGGACGAATATAGACGACACCGCACGAGGAGTAGTGACCAAACGACGAGAAGAAGGGCTGAACATACGGTTACCCCCCCCCATCGTCGCCGAGCAATGCACACTACCCTTTACTGGAGTGTTGGGAGCAGTGGGGATGAGGTTTAACATGGGGTACGTTTATCATGGTCGACGGAAGAAAGCTCGACGAAGTTGGCTGAGAGGAAATATTGTGTGACGGGGATAGTGTTCAAGCTTTTTGGTTCAGCGGTGGAACCCCCGCCATTCTTATGCAAGCGGCGTTGGGGTAGTCTCAGCGGTATTGTCCGAAACCCGACGAGCCTACGGCTGCTTGACAGGGTCTGGCAAGCAACGTGGCTTTCCGCTCTGTGACGGTATGAACACCGGGAGGGCGCTGAAAGATTCAGAAGGCCAGTCGAAGCTCTTGCTCCCAAGGGAGGTACTTACCGGCATCATGATTCCACTGGAGGAATCATGGCCTCCGGTCAGCATCGGGCGCTTATCAGCGGCACAAGATAGATTGTGTTCTCCGACAATCCCGCGAGAAGCCCAATTAAGAAAGACGGTCAGCAACAAATGGCACTTTATTCCAGCCTCTTTTTGGCCTCGCCGCTGTGGTCGCCAGCCAAGTTACAGGCACGCCAGAGAGGTATACCTCAGAAGAGAGAAAGAGATGGGAGGAAGCAAGTTGTACGTCAGTTCCTAATTCGGATCGTCAACGGTTCGGTCATCAGCCCAACCTTCCCACAGGATTATTCGCCGAGAGGCTGCTCGGAGCGTTGAAACCTTTCTTTCCACCGACGACTCAAGCACTCCAAACGTTATCACCCCTGACCTACCTTGTACAATGGCTCACAGAAAGTGGTATCCCGAGCCAGCATGTACGGCGACCTTCTTTGTCACCCTCGGTTCATTGGTAGGACATTGACGTCTCCACAGCTTCTCTTTTTATGCAACGCCTTCCAGCTTTATGTCTTGTTTGATTGAGCGCTCCGTGTTTCGCCAGCCTACGACTCTGCTCTCAACTGAGGGGACGATGGTACAACCGGGTGCAGCAGGTACCAGGTATGGAGGCCTGACTTAGACGTGCTGCCATACACATTCTAATAGCCCAACCTGGCAACAGGTCTCGGCGTCGTGGCAAGCTGGCCACTCCACGACCCCTCTCAAGGCGACCTCAAGCTCACGTTGTACTGGTCAATGACGAAGATGTTCAAACACTCCGCCAGCATCAGGATCTGCCCCTGGGTGCTCGGCGAATCGCCCCGTTGGATCGCAGGGACTCTCCGATTGCATCCAATAACGCTGACAGCGACTGGGGAATCGTTGCGATGAGCATCGCGAGATTGCGCCCCCTGTACGAGGCGATAGGGCCGCCAATGTGGTATGAGCGTATGCGTAGCATGGCTCCGAGTGGGGTCCTGGCCGTTGCGGCCACTTTTGTGAGTATCTTCACCTGGAGAGAGATGTGGGCATTCTTTTGTGAGTCTCAGAGGTTTCTCGGCGCTTCTGACTCATTAACGAGGCGACACCTAGATCGGCCAGCAAGAATCCATGAGCTGGGCCTTGGGTTTTGCAGCAGCTTCTCCTGGCAAGTGTCCCTCTCAGTAATCGGTATGATACACCATCAGTTATCTCGAGGAAGTCCAGTCTGACAGGGGACCTATAGAAACACAACGGCCTGCTATCTCTGCCACTTCCCACTATTTCCAGAGATTGTTGGCGTCGTTCGGATGGCACGGTTAGGGCGTTGGATTGTGGGTGAGATGACTGCACATCGGGTTACATATCTCACTGATATGCTTCAGGCCTCCGCCCCTTCCAGGTAACTCTGTACGCCAGCCTTCTGGCTGAGGCGGCGATCACAAATCCCTCATAACCGAGAACTTCAATATGCTATCGCTGTAGTTATGATTATGTATTCTGGCGGAACTGCTCCCCATTTTTTGGCCCTCGATGTAGTGTCTCATTTCAGTAGCAGCGGCGGTCTAAAATCCCGTTCTACATACAATAAGCTACGTCTTATGGAGCGATTTCTACTTTGACTCTCCACGATCTTGCCATAAGGCAACTTGAGGGCAGCGATGGATGAGCGACAGTGGGTCCCTGTTTGGTGGGAAAAATCCAGGTGCATCGCCTCCAAGTCCGACTCCGCCGGGCTGTGCGTTCTACCTCCCTTCAACCACCATGGTTGTTTGAACGACGAGAACGAAAAAACCTCCAATTACTGTGGGTTTCACTTCGAGGTGTTGTGCTGTATCGCCTTGAAAGGAGGCCCAGAGCTCTACCCACTCGTTTCACCCAAGAGAATGATCGTGAGTACCAGAAAGCGACCATCGTCTGCTGTCTCCCAACGTGTTCTCGTATGGCTCGAAGATAGAACCCCTAGGCGCGGAAAGCAGATAATAATACGGGAGGACTACCTTCAGAGAGGAACGTACCGGATTCGATGGGAGTTGAACGAGAAGTCACGCCAAAGCCCTCCCAGACTCGGAATTGGGTGCGTCCGTGCAAGTATCTCCTCTTGATATAAAGATGTTCCTAACTGACTAAACCCGGCCCCTAGGACCGTTCTCTCTATGCGTCTACGCTGCGAGCTTATCCGGGCTCGTCTCAGTGGGAGGTCTCAGCCGAAGACCACCGGAGACACTTTGGAACAAGTGCGGTAGGATGACATGTCGTGGGTTTGTCCGAGGTTCAAGTAGCCTCCTCCAAGTTGAAACGTAATCATTCCCTGGGTCCCTATCCTCCAACCTCCACCATCTAGCCAAGAACATGGACGACGAGGAGTCCTTCAACGAGGGCGCAACGTGGGTCCGCAAATGTCCATGTGGGAGAAGGTCATATCAGCCAAACAGCTACACTAACCATATCAATGGTTGTGCGGTCTACAAGAGTAACATGGGATCAAGTTTAGAAGGCGCCAAGGCTCGTTACAAGGAGAGGAAAGCAACGAAAGGCAAGAAGGGCAGGGCGGCTCTGGCTACTTGGTTCGGGGAAGGGAATCTCGAGGTGGACAGTTTACCCGCAGCGAGCTCATCTCAAGGCTCAGGGCGCCAAAATGAGCGCGTCGACCTTGTAGGTTGGGCACTTCTTCTCAACTCGTTCTGCCGCCTGATCGTCACCCCAATAGTATACAGCCCCAGCAAGGCCGGAAAGCCCTGACTTGACTCCACAGATTCAGGAAATTGAGCGCCGGGTTGACTACCAACCTGACGTTACTACGCACGGTCGTGGGCTTCGGTCGCGCAAAGCGGTCCAAAAGTTCAAGGACTTCGCCCTCACATCAACGATACCATTCAACATCCCTTCCCTTCCCGCAGAAGAACTGGAGCAAGATCGAGGGAGCTCCGTTGATCTGGATGGTACTGAGGATTCTGCAGCGTCCGGAGTTACTCTCGGCGCAGCCACACAGCCAGAGGCCGTGCGTGCTGCAGTGTGGGATGGCTCGACGTGGAAGAAGACACCCCGAAACGCGTTTGGCTTGTATAAGAGATACTGGACGATAGAAGAGCGACCTCACGACCCCGACCTTTACATTTCTGGGAAGGACTTGGAGGAGGATGAAGAAGAAGACCCCGCTTCGAAGGACAGCCCTGCAGTCGACATACACCCCTTCCCTAACCTAAATTCATTTTTGCTGGGGGAGTGGTACTGGAGCGATCGCACCGAGAAAAGCCAAGAGTCCTTTCGAGATCTGGTTAACATCATCACAAGGACGGGGTTCAACCCGGACGACATTCGAGACGCCGACTGGAAGCAAATTAACTTGTCTTTGGGATCATCCGAATTCGACGAACGAGGGAAGACGCACGCAGACTGGATCGGTGACGGGACGTCATGGCAATCTGCGGTGGTGACCCTAGAAGTGCCTTGCAACACCACCTCCATAGATCCTGGCCCACATCCATACCAGGTTTCCGACTTTCGCTATCGACCCCTCGTCCCAATCATTACCGAGCGTTTGAAGGACATTGCAAGAGGCGAATATTTCCACATTGTTCCGGTGGATCTACGTTGGGAGCCCAAGGAGGGAGGACAGGACTCACGGGTGTACGGCGAGCTCTATAACTCGCCTGCGTTCATCGAGGCCTTTAAAGAAGTTCAGGTGAGTGAATATCTTCTTAGGCTTTCTATCATTTGACCTACTCTCTATACGCATTCCAGAACCTGCCACCAGAAAATTCAGAAGATCATCTTCCTCGCTACATAGTTGGGCTAATGTTTGCTTCAGATCAAACCATGCTCACCTCCTTTGGGAACGCAAAAATCTGGCCTTTGTATATGCTCTTTGGTAATGAATCGAAACATCGGCGTTCAAAGGCGTCCCTGAAGCTATTTGAAGAAGTCGCCTACTTTCAAGTGGTACGTCGAGGCGACCGTCGACTCTATGGCAAAGTCTAGACACTGAAAACACTTTTAGCTTCCGGACCACTTTCAAGACTGGTACCTCAGAGTTTCTGGGAAGAAAAATGTTGGAGATCCGCTCAGTACCTTCTTGAATCGCGAACTATTCCAAGCCCAATGGCGAATCCTCCTCGACGACGACTTCGTAACCGCATATCAGCATGGCATCGCCGTCACCTGTTTCGACAACGTTCGAAGGCACTTTTATCCTCGTATTATGACATATTCGGCGGACTACCCCAAAAGGTGAGGGGTACTTTGTCCTTGATTTGATCCATCTGACTTTGCTAACCCTGGATAGGGTATCCGTCGTTGGGGTTCGGAGCAATGGAGACCGACCTTGCCCACGATGCCTAGTGGCGGCGTGTGATATCCATCAAATGGGTTCTCTCGACGATCGTCTGGTTCGGAATGCACAGCATCGCACTGACGACAATAACAGGAAGCAGAAGATCAGATCTGCGCGGCGCTCAATTTACCAGGATCACTATAATGTGAACTCTGGGCCCGTAGAAGTCGAATTAAAGCCCACCTCGTTGGTCCCTGCTCAAGTAAGCTTCAAGCCAGACGGGTCAATCAGTCATTGTTGCTGATTGTGACGACTTTTAGAACGCGTTCTCAGAACACCTCTCTCACCTGGGTCTCGACGTATTTCGTATAGTCTCAGTCGACATTTTGCATGAAGTTGAGATCGGAGTCTGGAAATCCTTGTTTATACACCTCCTTCGGGTCCTCGAATCCCTCGACAAGGCCCTCCTCAATGATCTCAATGCCAGGTGGGTCATTTGGTACGACGTCACGCCCACTGTGCTAAGGTTGCCTGACTCGTACCCCCCTTACAGATTCCGGCAGGTCCCAGGCTTTGGAAAGGACACAATCCGCCGTTTTGGTAACAACGTTTCTGAGATGAGGCAATTCGCCGCCAGGGAGTACGAAGATATTCTGCAAGTGCGCCTGCAACTATTACAACGAGAGTATGGACTACTGAGGTGGCTGACATCATTTCAGTGTTCAATACCCGTTTTCGATGGCCTGGTCCCCGGTGACCACGGCGATCGACTGCTGGACCTCCTCTTTGTTTTCGCATACTGGCATGGCTTGGCAAAGCTTCGGCTCCACACCGATGCGACCTTGTCGATTCTTGACGACTGGACCACCATTCTAGGGGCGGAGTCTCGGGCATTCGCTGCACTGACCTCCGATTCTTTTCAAACCAAGGAACTCCGGCGCGAGTACGAGGCTCGCAAGCGGAGGCAAGCTTGAGCAAAGACTAAAAAGCAGAAGAGAGGCACCAAACCCGGTCAATCTGCCACACAGCAATCCTCGACGTCGGCGCCAAACGATCCTGACGCTCAAATCGGGGGAGAGTCGGACGCACCAGGTTCGTCGGCGGGTTTATATTTCAAGCGGCTTCCCTTGACATCTTCAATGCATTCGTTTGACCCATAGATGGTGATTGTTATTCTTCCGAGCGTCACCTACATCGGGGTCAATTATTGACAAGTAGCCGTAGGCCGCAAGCCCAAGACCTGGAACCTCAACACTCCGAAGTTTCATTCCCTCGGCGATGTCTCTTCTTACATTCGGATGTTCGGAACGACTGACTCGTACTCCACGCCAAGGGGCTCCCGTCGCAGAAATCGGCGACATCAACCCAACATTACCAAAAAGGTAGTGGTGTCATCAGGTCCCACCCATATTTGGACAGTCTTCTGGGGTCCCTCCATCATATTCCCTTATCAGGTACGTAGGGCTCGATGCCAGCGTCCTCGTACCGTGCAGTAATCCTAGTCTGTTCCCCTGTGAGGACAATTCACAAGCCTAGAATAAACTTGAGATACAGTAGAGGTGTGTAGAGGCCGCTTTTCTCTCTCTAGTGTGTGGGAGGGACCTGCAACGTCATGCGGTTCCGGGTTGCCTCTCTGTGCTCCCTACCAGTGGTAGTGAACTAATATGAACATCATTCATCTTAGGTGACCAGAAGTCGCACTTGAAAAGACTCCTCCCTGCGAATGTCTTGGCTTATAAAAGTGTTGAACCATTCTCCTGCCCGAGCCTGGCTGGCACATCAGAGTCTTTAAGTTAGGCGGCATAACTGAGCGTGGACTGAGCAGGGGAGAGCGGGGGTAGCAAAAAAGAATAGAGTCATAATTAGCGGGGCATATCTACTACATAATTTGGCAAAACATCAGATTGTAGGGGCTCTCTCAAGCCTTTACAACGCGCATGCCTGCCAAACCCTTATTCCCATGCCTCCACATAAGGGAGTTTGATGGAAGGACCCCAGAAGACTGTCCAAATATGGGTGGGACCTGATGACACCACTACCTTTTTGGTAGCGTTGGGTTGATGTCGCCGATTTCTGCGACGGGAGCCCCCTGCTCCACGCAGCTGGTGAGTAGCAGGATCACGACCCGATTTCATGGCTGACTCGTTCAGGATAGTCGGAACGATTTCATCGTTTCCCTAAGGCGCGGTATAAGCGTACGAACAAAAAGAGAATGGCTTATCAAGTTTCTCGCATTCAAACTCGCCAAATGAGGATCAAGAAGCTTCAGAAGGCACTCACTCTATCCCCCGACGAAGGTGTCCCCGAAGAGTCTAACGAAGCCTCATACTTTGTTGGGAAGTCCCAAAACCACCCGGTGCAGCTTTCACGCTTCGTTTTTGTGAACTCAAGCGATCCTGCAGTGAGGGTATGTTCCATTCCACCTTCATAATTTCAGTGGCAACCTGAGACTGACCTCTCGGCTTGGTTAAGGAATTCATTCCCAAACTCAAGCGGCACATTTTCCCCCGTGTGGTGGAAAGACTTCTACGAGAAGCACGACTTGAGCCCACGGATTATGCCAGTTCCTTGGAAATTCTCGAATCACTGGCTCTGGAGCTCAAGAAAGAAGGTCCCGCCGACAAAAGCCTCAACACAATCTACTTCCATTCAGACCGTATCTACCAACACAGGATCGCGCAGATCAACTATACAACGTACGACTGCCGAAGAGACCAAGATACACTGAACTCGTCCACGACACAGAGGGACGTTATGTGTATCCAGAAGCGCGAGCCTAACGCGAGTACAACCGCTGGCCAGTTCATTTTCGGGCGACTGTTGGGGGTTTTCCACGTCAACGTCATCTATGGAGGGGCAGGAATGCTCGACCACAGAGCGAGGAGATTTGACTTGCTTTGGATTTGTTGGTACGAGCCACTTCGCCCCAACGTTCCGCAATCTACGGTCTGGTCCACGAAGCGCATGCCAACGCTATCGCTCATGCCCCTGTCTAACCCAGCGGCATGCGATTTCCTCGACCCGGATGATGTTGTGAGGGCGGCACATATTATTCCCCGTTTCACAGCTGGGAAGCGCTACGGAGAAGGTGACATCCACTCGGGGCGGCTGTTCTCAAACTGGGCGGGAGATCGCGATGAGTGGAAGGAGTACTATGTGAATGTGTGAGTCCATTTCGCGTTATTGGCAGCAATTAGCGTCCTGGGGCTACGAGTACTGACAGAATCTTCCTCAGCTTTGCAGATCGCAATATGCTCATGCGGTTTCATTGGGGGATGGCCGTCGGTCACTCCTATGCTCACCCTACGGATCCCCCAGATGTTACCACTCGTGCTCCATCGTCGACAAGCAACATGTTACCGACCCGTGACGAGCATAGCATGACGTTGGACGAATCGATGGACGTTGATGGAAACGACTTCCAAAGTACCGCGGAAACTGACTCAGACGATTCTCGATATGACCGAGGCGAAGGGAGCGAGGGTCTCAGTGATCATGGACTCTCCAGCGACGATGAGCCGGATGGTCCCCCGAGCGACGGTGATGACGACGACGACGACGCATTGTTCCTGTAGTAGAAACCTCTAGCCCACGATGTTGCTCCCAAACAGTCTGGATGCTCACACGTACGGGTTAAGATTCGAGGGTGAGCCTATATTTGGCTGCTGATACTCCCCTGAGGCCTCTTCGATTCGCGCCGGCGACGCTTCGGCGGATACTGAAGCACAGAAGCTGGGTCCTCTGAGCTGAATTTCCCATGAATGTTTCGCATTTTTCCGGCTTTCATCCCTTGCCCCCCACGGTCGCAGAGTCCGCGATATAAGCAGGCTGGTAAGCGTGCATTCAATCAATTCTCGCATGCGGCGGCGTTTGGAATACCACGACGAACCGCTGAGCTCGTTCAGCAATCTTTCTCGGCTTGTGTGGACGGTGCTTTCCCCGCCACAGCTAGGTGCGCCATACCCTCCTTTCAAATGTTACGTCGCGACACTTATCCCAAAACATGATTATAGAGGGTCTGGATCATGTGGTACTCGGACCACAAGTGAATCTTCCCCACGAGTTCTCGTTGTACCGATCTTCATACTGCTTCATTCTGGTGATGGGGCTGGCAGGTGCGTTCACGTCGACCCCACCCTGTCCGCTGTTGTTCTTGACACGTGACAGCGTCCTGTCATGGAGATTCCTCCCAGTGTCCTTTCAAGTTGCTTGGTGGTATATTGTCGGATCTAACTCCCACCCCGTCCATCCCCCGTTCTTGGACTGGCGATGGAAACCCTGCCTTGATCCTCGATTCACCGCCTCGAAGACGCAGTGTCCTCGGACCTGTCGATGAACCGGTGTGTCATCCTGCTGATGATCCCGTGAAATTATTGGACTTACTGCAACTTTCGCAGGCCCCCATGCTTGAACACGAACGGGAGCGATTGTTTGGGTCCTCCACGAACACTACTCACCCAGTGGAGCGCCGCCACAGGGCACTCAAGGAGGTTCTCGCGAGACAGTGCTCTCGGGTTCACGAGTCCCACCCCAATTTCGCTCTCCGTCGCAGGCACGGCTGTTACCTGGTTCTTCGAGACGCGGGTCTCCGAATCGGGCTCCGGCTTGGAGCCCATATCACACACCCAAGTTCGACAACCATCACTGTTACTTACTCGATGATACCGGGCGATACCCCATGCAGTGCTCCGCCCATGTCAAGCCTGACCATGTCCTCCTCTCACTCGCGTAGTGGTGTATGTCTTTACTGCTAACCTTCAAGTGTACACATTTTATTTCATTTGGACAATGCATTCTGACGGGGGAAAGACAGAGAACTTAACTGCGCCAGCTTTACTCAGCTAGCACTGATGAGGATTGGCTGCCACAGGCGCGAGCGCTCTATGCAACGATCAGTGGATAACGAGCACGCGACCTCCCTGATACCGGTTTCATAAGAGGTGTAACTATTAGAAATGGATGATCGCGGTACTATCATGTAGTGGCCACGGACCAGCGGGGTTGTGGGTCGAGCCATGCCTTCCCAATATGTACCAGCAGGGCGGGCATATGATAGGCCTTTGGTGATTGATGGGCCATCACTCGCATTGGGCGGAAGGCGGAGCGGAAGGAATATCGTTGATCACTCAATTACGATTATCTTGTCAGCCAGGGGCATTTTTGTGCTCTGCGACAAGTGGGTCCAATAAAGGCGGGACACAACAGCCTGACCACCCCTTGATCCACACACTGTAAACCTAGCCCCATACAAGTGACCAACATCAGGGCGGGAATTGCTGGTCAAATCAACCTGGACATACAACCCGGTCCCGATTTCCCTGATGGGTTAGCTCCCACTTGTCAAGAGATGCACAGCAAGAAAATGGTCGTGGGACCGAAGAAATTGGGAGAAATGGCGGGACGAGTGAAGCAAGTGGTAAAGGAGTCCAAGAACGAACAAATTGCGGGCTCAGGGATGGAGACCAACGACGCCAAAGGCCTTAGGACATGTTCCCCCTGACCCGGCTCGCTTTCGAGAAAGAGCCTCACTACCCAAGCAGGTGGATTCAACGGAAGCAGAAAGTTGATACACCCAGATACGAATAGATGAGTAGGGACGTACCTCAGGTACACCTTCGAGCTACAGATCCTTCCCATAATGTCCCTTCTGCCCCGCCAAAAACACACTATCTTCCTCCCTTACCGAACTCGGGCTCTCCACATGCAAAACTCGTCCCTCTCCGAACCTGGAAGTTGGAGCCGTCATGCCATCAGACCCCATGCAGACTCAATAGAGGTCGACGCGAGGCTTGCAGTTGGACCGTAGTCGTAGGTACGACGCTTGTTGGAGTACACCGTACAAGGTATATCCACAAACCAGTGTGCGTAATCAAATGTCTTGGATTTTGAGGTAGGAGAATATCTCAAGGACGTCCGGGTGGTCGTGCGGGGATCCATACTTTGACTGTCCAGGACGGACAAGGACTGGAAGATGAGCGTGCCCTGCATAAGGACGTGTTAGAGTACGAGGTGATGTGTTGAGCGTTGAAGCTGAGGCCTACCTTGCTCACCAGAGTTTCATTCGTTGCCTTGAAGCTTGAAGACCGACTCAGGATCGACACGATGCCTCGATACTCTTGGATTCGCCATCATTGGAGAGGAGAACCTCATTGGGTGAACTATTGTGGTGGAAGGTCTTGAGATTGTCGTTTATGGAGCTTCTCTGGCCTACATGCTTGAATAAGCTAAGGTGCTATGAGAAGGAATAGGCTAGGGAGTGTACGAACGATCCTTGCGCCCTCATCATAACGCGTGGGGCGACGTGGTTTACACAGCTCCCAGAGCCGCTTGGATATCCGAATTCTCTTGTGTCGGTACGGGTGGTCTTGCAAGGGGCTGTGTGGACGATGTACTGGATGCGCTGAGCCAACTTGTGCTCCGAGAAGAGTCCTTTTATCACCAGGAGTTCTTGAGTATGTAGCCCTAGGGGGTTTCCGGGGCCTGCTCTCCAGCGAGGTGTTCTTCGACTGCAGATAGGGTTGTACGGGATGACATTCCCCTTAAAGTTGAGGACGTCTCTGTTGTCTTCTGGACGTTGTGCTGGCGTCCGTAGAGAGCAGGCCAGAGGTGATACAAATGAGAGTTGCGGGCTCCTTGTGATGTCTGTGGTCGAATGACTTGAGCCTAGCACAGACGGGTTGAACCAGGCGAGCTCACTTCTCGGTGAGGTATGTCACGTTGAGGTAGCTTCAGAAGATTTATCTGCGATAATGGTTAGCCAGGGCTAAAAGAACCTGAATAGGTGAAGGTGCGTACCTAACACACATAATCTTCTCTCCCACATTGTATCATCACTGCTTCTTCCCGCGATGTACAGTGTTCTTCGCCCAGAACCGACCTCTTGGCACCCGAAATCTTGTGATGGTAACTCGGGTTGCAGTTCTTACCCAAATGTTATTTAAAATAGCGCAATCGACACAGATTCGCAATGGCTTTCAGACTATCTCCTTACTTTGTCGAAGTTCGTAGATTTTTCGAAAAAGTTGTCTGAAATTTGAATTTTGTCACATGGACCTTCTATACTGGGAAGTGATCTCACACGCATCACGTGAGGTGCCCAGCCCCTGTTCCCTCCCCTTCCCTCCCTCACCTAGGTCACCCGAGCTGGCCGGCTCTAAGCCGGGCCCAGCTCGGCTCAGCTCCCCGGCTTAGGGCCGGCCAGCTCTGGCAGGCAGCTGGGCTGGGCTGGCAGGCTGGCGTCAGGCTCAGCTAAAATCGCGTCAGCTCAGCTCTGGGCTGGGGTATCTCCAGCTGAGCTGAGCTATTCCCAGCTAAGCTGAGAGTCACCCAGCTGGTACGGGGAGCTGAGCTGCTTGCACTGTGGGGGCTCAGCTCGAGCGTGCAAAGCTCAGCTCAGGTACCTGCTCCTCCCATCGTACCTCGTTATCAAGCTGAGCTGGACCCTACAGCTGAGCTCACACATAGGCAAGCTCAGCTTGGGTGTTACAGTCACACTGTGACAGATGTGACCAGTGTGTGACACAACAAACAATGACAAACATGACAAACAAACAAGTGATGATGTCATACATACACAGATAGATATGATGTCATGCAGATCATGATGTCATATGTGCCAAACTGTCAATGATGTCATGCAGATCTGAGATCAGAGATAACACTCATTTAGATAAGACTATTCAAAATCACATGCCTGATATCAGAGTCAATTCTTGGCCGATAAGGATGAGTTTGGTATCGTTAGAAAGCCCTTGTCAGCCTCTATTTGGATGTGTGTGTTGCGAAGTCAACTTCGGCTCCCACGGATGTAAAATGGCAGGTTTCAAAATTCCAGGCTTTGTGAGGGCACTGTTTACGTTATTTTGGCACACAATGTGATATGCGAACAGGAGGGCATGTACTACCACATGACTACACGTAACACACTGGGCCTCAGGAGTATTTGGATAATTAGAAGACAGGTTTTGGCAGTAGAGGCAAGTGAACACATGCAATGTGATCACCCTCCCACCTGCTACCATCCATAAATCACACAAGAGCACACCCTTAAATTTCCCTGACCCCATAGGATGGTATGTGAAGACCAGTACCAGTGTGTGACAATCCCTTACACACTGGGGTTCAGACATATTTGGGTTATTAGCGAACAGATTTTGACATTGTATTTGCTATCACCAATAAATCACACAAGAACCCCTCATCAAATTTGCCTGACCTCATATGGTGGTGTGGATGGCACATGTGTGCTTGTTCTATTGCACGGGCTTTCGAACAGGTACTTGTGGATCACCCAAAGGCTATTGGGACAGCGATCTCACATGGTATAAACCACAGCTCCAAGTACCAGACCAGCACCATCCATTGCAATCAGGTCTCAAGCATGTTGTGTGAAAACCGACATATTGCGGGTTTGGGGCACCCACAATGGTTCACACACTTTCGGGTTTAGGGAATTGGGAGGAGGTCATCCACTAATACAAATGTCAAAAGACACCTAAGCAAACGGACCACCCATTGCTGAGATATGGCCCAAACTGTCCATTTGGTACCAGTTGTAAGCCAAGTGCAAAGTTGTTCAGTACAACTGCTGCAAGCCGGCAGTGTTCCTCCCATATCGTGGGCATGTGTGGTCCGTTTCCTTTCCGGTCTTTTGTATTCGGCATTGTTTTTGAATCTGGATCTTATGTGCATAGTGGTTTGTCTTCCCACAGTGTCCATCATACAGAACGGGCATGCATATAGCTGTTGTTGAGTGTTTTTGGTGCTTCTAGCTTAATTCCACGGGGCTGGTATGGATTGAGGCTGGGAAGGATGCTGCTAGAGGTAGTATAGGTAGCATCCAATAGCTCTCGATATTTATGGCATTTTCTGGAGTGTTACAAGGCCATTTCATGGCCTTCGCCCATGTGAATCCCAAGATTTGTACAGTTTCTGGTCCTTTTATAGAGAAAGAGCGCATATAAAAGACGTGTAAGGCCCATGATAGAAGTGTCACATCATCTTTAAACCGTCAATACAAGAAATGTGCATCTGAGAGCAGGTATTGAGATGAAAACTGTGCTCACAAGCACCCAGATCATCGAAAATCGACAAGAATGCTTATTCTTGGAAGATAGATCAAAGGAATTAAGGCAATGTTACACACATTGGAAAGCCCTGAATGAGGGCTTTCTAACGATATAAAAACCACCCTTATCGGTCAAAAACTGAGTATGATCGGAGTCCTCGCAATCTGCCCAGTTCTTATCTAAATGAGTGTGACATCATCGGAGGCGTGATATCAAAATATTGATGACATCACATCACATTCCTGTGCCTGAAAATCATGACCTCATTGATATATCTTAGCACTATGATGTCATATTTAATTTTAGTTGTCATGATGTCATTATCAAATTTGGCAAGGTGTGACATGATTTGGCAAACATACACAAACATATGCAAAGCGTGACAGGAGCGTGACAGGAGCTCAGCTCTGTAGCTCAGCTGGCTGAGCTGGCTGAGCCCAGCTCAGGCTAAAAAAATGGTATCAGTTACCCCCAGCCGGAGCTGAGGGTGTCCCAGCTCTGGCCAGCTAGCTGAGCTCAGCTTGTGTGACAGCTCAACCCACTGTCAACAAGCTGAGCTACACTGCGCTGAGCTCAGCTGCATGCCCAGCTCAGCCCAGCTCAGCCGTTTTAGCTGAGCCAGACACCAGCTCGCCCAGCCCAGCTGTCTGTCAAAGCTGGCCGGCTCTAAGCCGGGGAGCTGAGCCGAGCTGGGCCCAGCTTAGAGCCGGCCAGCTCGGGTGACTTAGGTGCCTCCCTCAGGTTGGCTCAGGTACCCATTCAGGTGAAAGTTGGGTTGTGAGAGCCTGGGTGTAGAGGGTAAACACAGGAAAGGTCGCTTACATGGTTTTTAAGTCTCTAGCTGACCCTAGAAGGCTCAGAGAAGGTCATTAGAGTCGCGAAACTTTTTTGAAAATTTGAATTTGGTCACGTGACAGGCGGTTTCTTGGACTTTTCATTTTTACCCAAATTCTGCTGGGTTTCCTTCTAAATCTCGTTTTTCAAGCCCAAAAGCCAAGGAGAAGGCATTTTGGGCCACCATTGGGGGCTTTTCTGACCACAATCTTCCATATACACTGCACAGAACATATCAGAGGTTCTGACATCGTTTCAGCAGGATTTTGAATACCAAGCACCCTCTAGTGCTCCAGTCGGTCCTTAAAAATACACAGCCGAGGCTGCTGAGCCACCGCCGAAGGTCTTGTCTGCACAAATCGCTTGAAAAGGGGAAGACAAAGCAAATTTAGCAGTACAAACCTCTTTAGACAAGTGTAACCCTTTTTCTTGTTGAAGTCTTCAGTACTGAGAACCTCGTCCCAATTTATTCTCACCGTGGAAATCTTCAGAGTTAAACCACGGTCTATGTGCAGCGGAGATATCCATCCCATGATTCCCATCGACATCCCCAAGCTCTTCACAAGCATACATTTGTAAAACATACCATAAATCTACCTCACAATGAGGGCTCGGGGATCTTGTGGTTGTGCCCATCCTGAAGCCGGGGCTACCGGAGTGGTGTGGAACATGGAATCCCGATGTTTCTATCCCTCCGCCTGAAAATTCATGTCTTTTTGATCATATGGAAAAAGTTGTTACAGCCCATAAATGTCTCTACAGGACCACAATGAGAGTCGACAGCACCTAGAATTGACCCCATCGCTAACCGCACGTTGAATGGAAATTTGAATTCCGCTAGCTTCGACTTCGAAATCTCAAAATTTGACCGTGCAGAACCGCCAACGCTACCACAGCGCCTTTCTTTCTTTCTCCTTCACCACCAAATTGCGCTTACTCTGCCTCTCTCGTTCGCCTTTCTTTCATTGCCCTTAAACCTACGCCGGAATCATGGACAGCCCTTGGCCGGCTCAGCAGGAGCCGCGAATCTCCAACTGCCTCGCCGGTCCACCTCGAAATCAAATGCCAATGCGTGAACGACCCCGGCCCCTAGCCCTCCCAAGAAGTTCTTCCAAGGCAGCCTAGCCCAATGGTTTTTCGATTGGAACCTCCGCTCTTCTGTGGTCGTTTGCCTTCCAGACTGTTGCACCTCCTGCTCAGCCATTATGTGCCGAAACGCCCCAGCCAACCTCAGCCATTAGTGTTCTAGTTGATGAGTATCCAAATCACAAAACGCCAGGCGGTATAGCAATTTGGAGGTTTTTGGGAGCCACGAGCAAAAGGCTCAGTTTTGGTGAGTTTGCAGTTCTTCGCCTCTTTGAGATCGCTTCCGCTCGTACTCCCCTTCTCAAACTCCCATTTCCACCAACATTCTGCACACCCTCTCCGCCTTCTCTTATGCCTCCTCTCCACCGCAGCATCATTCTGACCGCAATCCTTCCTTTAGAGTCTCGTGGATGCACATTCAATCTGAGTCCTTCGCGAGTATGGGTCCAACCTACTTGGCCTCCAAAGACTGTGAATGTCATGGGTACCTGCACCTGCCTCTGTCGCACATCCATCTAGAACCCTACAAAAAGCAGGAAGCTGTCCAAACATATGTTCTCTGTACAACCATCCGTTGCCCCAAACCCCTTCATCATCTCCCCATCCATACAGCAAGTGCCCCGATCTGACATCTCTCGTACAGAGCACCGACTTGCAAGCCACTCTCGTACAGAGCACCGACTTGCAAGCCACTCTTGACATCCTCGCCGTTGCTCAGCGTGACTCTGCGGCTATAGGCCTCTCGCTCCCTTTGCTCCATACGCTTGTGATCGTATGTCGGTGCTCAGGTATATTCTCCGCTTCTCTTCCACTATGAGCTGGACTGAAAATCGCCCCCCAGGCTTGGCATCCTCGATGAGACCCCCATCTTTGTCCACCCTATACCTCACCGCATCCACACCTCGCTATGAACCCCACCATCCCCAGTTTCTCTTCAAGCACCCCTGGTCTCTCTTAGAAAGTAGTGTTTTGTTCTTGTACAACAAGTGTTTCCAAGATATCTCTGGAGTGTGTGGTCTGTTTCCTTAGCTGTTTATTTGTAATCCAATGCAAATTACATCCCATTTCCAAATCCAGAAATAGTTAAGTGCGGGAATCTTCACAGCCACCCAAAAATGCCAAACACTGATATTTGTTCCAGTTTATTTGTAACATGCACATATTGTTCTGGTTGGGTGGTTGAGGCTATACACTCCTGTTACTCTATGCAGAAGGGTGTTCTAAATCCCTTCTGTAGGCTTAACAATACCTTATATTAACTGGAACGTTGCAGGCTGCTTGCTGCAGAATAGGAGCAAATCCATATATTTTGTGTTTTCAAAGTTGGCAACAGACAAAGAAACAGCATACAGACCACATATGGAAGGTAGAAGCTAAGGCCCTTCTAATAGAACCCAAATGATGATTATTGGACAAGAATTCACAGAGATATATGGCAAACAATCCAAACAGGGATGGTGTCATAGTGTTAGTAGACTGTTCCACAGTTGTGCTTAAACATGTTTTGGGGCTTATTAGCTTACATAACATTCAAACAGAAGCATTATATGCATAGCTGCACCCATTCAGAAGCTGCCACTATTGCTGGATATGGGTGGAACATAAGCTGTAGAAAGGTGGAATAGAAGGTGGGATATGGTGGAATAGAAGGTGGAATATGGAACAGATTTGGTTCCCAATGGGGAATTGGAATGGATATTTGGAAGGGAAGTGTGGAATAGTGGACCAGAAAGAGGAATAGTGGAAGGGGGAACACAAATGTAATGACCCCCTTTTAGGCCTATTGGAACAAAAAATTCATAGGCCTTTAAAGGGGTCATTCCACGGTGACTGAGATGTGCATGGCCTGAATGTTTTGACCATGTTTCTGGAGGAGACACACAGGAAACATGTGAATCATTTCCAGCATGTTTCCAGCATGTTTCCTTTGGAAACGCGGTAACCGTGGTCCTGTGTGACAACGATCGGGTGATGCGGGGCAGGGACGAGTGGCTGGGGGTGAGTAGGAAAGAAGTTCAGATGGGGGCCACGAAGGTTAGGGAAGCCCTGTTCGTGACGTACAAAATTTGTAGGCGAGGCTGACTCGAGTGCTCGTATCTATCAAACACTCTCTAATCTTCCGAGCTGCTCCTTGCCTCGCCTCTGCCTTGGTGTCGTCAATACCTATCATGATTTTCTTGCGTATCGTTAACTTTGAGGTCGCCCACCAGTGAACCAAGATTGAGCAGGACAAATGGGTGTGTAGCCACTGCCTACGTCCCAACGAGAGGTCAAAAAAAGATATAGTAAGACTGTTGAGAGGGGCAACTACAGAGAGAAACACAGCTTGTTTGGAAGCAAAGCGAGAATACGGTAAGTCGCATCAAAGTTGCTCAGGATACAACATAGATATGTACATTTCCCATCACTTTCTGAAAGGAAGGGTTCAAGGACTGGAGCGAACACAACTCCTAACGTACGACAGGTTCCAATGAAGGGTAGGGCTCCCATCAATCCGTGTGTTCGGCAAAAAGGTTGATGCAGTCGTACCTAACCTGAGGCAGTGGAGGCATTGAGAAAGAAGGTAATTGCACACCAAAGCTCCTCGAAACTGGCCTAGGTGGTCCTGAGGGAGGGGGTGTAAGAAGTAAGGAAAGAAATGAGCCAGTGTGACGATGGAAAGGTGCACACAATGGAACGAAAGACAGGGGAAATGCAAACAACGATAGAAGACACGAAAGAAATGGGCGAAGCGCTGAAATTGAAGTATATACAATATCAAAGCGTAAGGGAGGACATGTCGTTACATGTGAGGAGTGGAGAAAGGGAGAACGGATCAAACCGACAATAAATGCACTCAGTACAATGATGAGATCTGGTTCATCACCCCCACATACACACTCGCGACTTCTCCGCCTACTCCCCAATCTTCCCTCACCTTGCTCATTCCACGCTCCTCAGCTCCCGACCCAGCACATTCCCCTCTCCACATCGAAGCCACTCGACTGTTCGACTGAAGAACGGGATGCAGTACTCCCCAATTATTCTTCTTCAATGATACCCTGGCGAACATGGCGAACAAGGGAGGGGCCCATGCATCGAGGTTGCCTCTGGGTGATGCATGCCTTGGACCACAATATGGAGAGCTGGATGGTGGGTAACAGACATAAGCTGATGTCGTGGAAGCGAGAGGACGCTAAGGTGACCAGGACAGCTTCCTAGGTACCACTGTAGGAATGAATTTGACCTTGGGCGGCTGAGCGCAGGGCAAACCGTGCCTCACCGAACCACACCTTCTCCCAGAAGCGATGCTGCCCTTGATCGAGGCACTTCGTTGGACATCCTTGGTGGTCTCTGATTGAGGATAGGGGGAGAGGGTCCGCGATGCTGTGGGTGGTGGTCTAGGCATAGAGGATTTGGGTAGGCCGATCCACGCAGACCTCCAGGCAACGTTTGATCAAGCCTGGAAAACAATTCCATGCTGCAAGTCAAAGCCTAATGGCTGCAGGGTGTCGGCATAGGCGGGGTTCCGCTTTGCTGGAGCGGGGAATGGGACACGGTACAGGGGATTTCCTCGCATCTAACCATCACTTTGGAAGGGGATCGTCTGCAAAAGTCATTAGTATGGTTTATGAGTCCAACCAGGAAGGGAGAAGTTGGAAGCTAGGGTATTGAGGGGGGACGGATGTGTAAGAACGAAAGCGAGGGGAGGAAGCAGGTGAAAGGAATCACGACAAAAGCACAGAGGAATAGAGGCTAAGCAAGGGCAAGCAAAATGTACCATCAATGTCCGTGCCCAAACGATCCGATCCAACGCTGCGAGGGGCTATGTTTCATCTCCCACCTCTACATTGGTTTACAATCCCTTCTTGTTGATATCTGGGGATGACCAAGCGATCGCTGGGGCCGAAGATATGGAGGATTGTAACTGTGTGATAAACGATTGTGGTCTTGCTAGTCCAGTAGTGGGCGAACTAGGGTGGCCAGGTGGCAGATAGAGACAAAATATCCTCATCGGTCGTCGCAACAAGTCCTGCTGGAAGCCACCCCAGACATGGTCTGTTTGTCATCGCTGAATTGAGGTTTGGTGGTCTGCTAAGTGGGGTGGAGACTGATAGCGTCAATGGGTGTTGTCCTGAGGGTCTCGGGGGATGTGGTTGAGAGCCGATACTAAAAGGCAAGTTGGAATGCCGTTGTGCAACAGGAGACCGGAAACCGAGAAATCGCAGTGCCTCATTCATCGAGGCAACGCCGGTGGTGGAGGCCATTATGGAAGGCATTGAGACAGGGATGATCTTGAGGGAAGAGAGGATTGTGGTCGAAAGAACCGTCAACGGTGTGTGGTGGCATCTTGAAGAAGAGGGCACCAGAGTGTCAGTGCAAGAGTGCCATGAGCCGAGGTTTGTGGCTCAACATCTCCATAGGCTGTAGTTGAGGGGTGCCGCGGTCGACAGAGCAGGCGCCTGTGTCCAAGTAAGACGGTGTTGGGGGATGAGAGCACAGTGAGCTGAGGTTTGATGGTGGGGACGGATGGGCAGCAACGACTGGGGTTGATAAGATGTTGAAGTAGGGACAAGTGAGAGAGAAGAGGAGGTTGTGGTTGAGAAAAGGGAAAGGTTGGTGATGCCACACTTTGATCTTTGGCCCTCGGCCATTGCGTCAGTGTTGGTCCACTCACCTGTGCTTCCAGCTTCTCAACAAGCATTGACACTCTTCAGAGGTGACGCTGTTGGGGTGGGTCAGCCCTTCTCTATATTCCGCTACGTAAAGGGAGGGCTTTCAAATACAGGTCCCCCATTTCTCGAGGCTTCGTACTCAGTGCGAATCACTTTGTGTGTTTCCAGTGTTTCACGAGGCTCCCAGATGCCTTTCCCTCATCCCTTCGTGTGCATGCCTCGCCACCTGACATGATTCCCCCCCTTCTCCCCACACCAATTCCTTCGCATATTTTCTAAGCCCCCAATCTCCCACCCTGGAGCACTCTATCCTCGGTACTTGGGGGCCTTCACATGCTCTACTCTTAAGTTCTTATCCACATCCCCTCTTACTTCTCCTTTCGTCTCCACCCATGTCTACCAACCACTGGGTACTGCTGCCCCTTCTCGCAGTTTCGGAAGTCTTCCTCTTTGCAAATCTTGTTTGTTGACTCGAAGCAGCAATGAGGTTGTCAGCTTGCATGACATTGATCTATTGTCTCCAGAATCCTGGGGCCCTGGCTCAATCTCGGCAGGCGGTAGGATGTTCTTTCACCACTTGGTGGGGTGTTTGTCAACAAACCACTGCAACAGCAAGAAAGGGGAACTTACAAAACCACTGCAACAGGAGGGGGGTTTGTAAACAAATGCCTGCAGCTAGCTGCAGCTATCCGGCAGCCATTGTCATTGCTGTACCCTTCCTAATTTGGTAGGTGCCATGTTTGTAACGCAGTCACATGTTGTGCACTACTGTACATCCACTCAATCAAACAAACCAAATTATATGTTGCGGGCTCTCAAAAATGTTCTCAAACGGGCTCAAATAAAATTTATTATAAAAGTGCAACCACCCGGCGTGTGCACTGCTACCCTCAGCTGTTAAATTGAGGCCCTTGGGCCGACTCTGTGATGAGTGGGGGCAAGGAACCCAGGGGCCCCACATATGTGACTGACGGTCTCACATCGGGGGCCCTGGGACCCTCCCCAGAGCATTGCGGGGCCCCCCTGAAGGGAGGGGTGCAATGTGGAGTGGGAGGGAGCAACCCATGTGGGAATGTGGGGGCCGTCGTGAATGAAAAACAACTTGCGTCACATGATCACATGTTGAACTTGCCTAATTGAGACATCAGAAGAAGCCTGATCAAAGTCCGAGAAGCAGGGAAGCACCAGTCACAGCTTCTCCAGGGGATTGTAAACAACCATGCTGTTGTTGCAGTGGTTTTGTAAGTTCCCCTTTCCTGCTATTGCAGGTGGTTAGTTTACAAAATCCCCGTCTACACCTGGTTCTTTGCTAGGCCGGGAATATTGGGCTCCTCAACACCTACAATATCCTCTGAGCTCACCACCTTGGCCAACTCCCGCCCTGTTTATCATCCCCAATTGCATTGCCCTCCTGCATCTGGGGCCTCTTCCGCATTACTACTTCATACTTACCGTGACCCCGTCCTCGTAGATCCTTCAAACAGTACTCTCTCCATTCCCATCGCGTGGAGGACTTCAAGCCTACCTGCAGCCTACTGCCTCACGCTCGCTCTCTACAAGCTGCAACGGCCCATCCTGGAGGATCTCGGGGACGCCTTACGCCAACCTCTATCTGTAGAACGATGCAAGTATGACCCACTGTAAGTGGGGAGAGTTCGATGTTAGATTGAAAGTAAGTAGGGTATACAAGATACGCACCTGTAAGTGGGGAGAGTTCGATGGGGACTCACCCACTTACAGTGTGGACTATATACTGTAGAGAACAATAGATAACCTATATGCGGAACAATAAGAAAGAACAATAGATGTTCCATAAGTAGAGAACAATAGCAGTGAATGGAGATAAGGTGGAGATAAGAGAACAATAAGTGCGAGTATAATGGGAATAATACAAGGTGATTGTTGTTCTCTGTAGAACAATAGAAGATAAGTAAAACATTCGAAATAGAGGTATTCTTTGTAGAGATAGAGTTGACATGAGCATTGTCTTCCAACACACCCCCTCAATGTAATGTCTCTGTATTTACTCGAGTCCAAGAGCGAGTCGATGACGTTCAACGGCAGGTTTGGGTAAAGGTTTAGTAAATATATCGGCGATCATATCGGTAGTAGATAAAAAGTGAACAGTAATGTCGCCTCGCTTGATAGCATCCCGAATCCAATGCATCTTTATATCAATGTGCTTCATTCGGCTGTGGAGCTCTGGGTTCCGGAGAACCTTGAGTGCGGATTGGTTGTCGACCATGAGTGGTGAGGGAGTAGAGACGTCGTGACCAAGTTCCTTCAGGAGTGTGCGCATCCAGATGATGTCCCTTCCAGCGCTCGACGCAGAGACGTACTCTGCCTCTGTTGAGGAGTCTGCCACCGTCGATTGCTTCTTTGCCGACCAACTAACGGCTCCCGATCCCATTTTAATGACAAATCCAGATGTGGATCGTCGCGTGTCAAGGCACCCAGCATGATCTGCATCGCTGTACGCTTGGAAGAGCTCCGAAGACATCTTGCTACCATTGTTACGATAGGTGAGCTTCAGATCTTTGGTTCCCTTGAGGTAACGGAATAGGTGTTTGACTGCTTTCCAATGCATAGGTCCGGGGTTGGAGTTGTATTGGGCTAGTTTGGCAACAGCGTAGGCGATGTCAGGGCGTGTCGCAATCATAAGGTATATCAGGGTGCCGATGGCATTCATGTATGGGACGTTCTTCATCATCTCGTTGTCAGCCTTGTTTGGAATGTACTTGGTGAGGGTAGCACCGCTTCCTGGATCCATTGGAGTTCCTACTGGGTAGCAGTCCTCCATCTTGAATCGCGCAAGCATGTCGAGGATGTATTGAGTCTGGGATAGGCGCATGACTCGGTTCTCGCTGTCGTAGTCGACCTTGATTCCAAGCAGGTACGAGGTGGGTCCGAGATCCTTGATCTTGAAGACCTTGGCAAGGGAGTCCTTGAGCCATTGGATCTTCTCCTGGCTTTTCGAGGTTATGGTGATGTCGTCAACGAAGACTGGTACAACAATACGGGTCCCATCCATCTCCCAGACATAGATAGCTGGGTCAGATTTTATTTGGGTGAATCCGATCGCTTCAAGCTCTGATGCTAGCTTTTGGTACCACAGTCGTCCGCTCTGTTTCAAGCCATATAAACCTTTCTTTAGCCGGCACACCCATCTCCGTCCCTTTGAGTCTGGATTCTTGATCTCAAACCCTGGCGCTTGCTCCATGTAGACTTCGTATTGCTCCTCAATTGTTCCGTTGAGGTAGGCATTGTCGACGTCAATGGTCTCGATGAAGTGTCCTTCCATGGCGGCTTGGGCGAAGATCGCGCGGATTGATGTGAGACGAGATGCAGGTGCCCATGTCTGATCGTAGTCTACTCCAGGCATTTGGGAGTATCCCTTGGCGACAAGTCGAGCCTTGTAGCGGTCGATTGTGCCATCTGCCTTTCGTTTGATGAGGAAGACCCATCGTGATCCGACGACCTTTCGTCCCTCTGGTAGTTCGACTAGTTCCCAAGTGCCATTGGTGGTTAGGGCGTCAATCTCAACCTGTGCTGCGGTCTGCCAGTGTTCGCCATCTGGTCCTGCGAAGGCTTCCCAGTGTGTCCGAGGCGCATCTCCTGGACGGCGTGTAGCCGCTCCTAGTGCTTTGTCCTGTGCCATGTAGAATGCCATTTCCATGCCTTGGTCGAGAGTCAGGGTCTCTTCCAGGGGGACGTGGTATAGACTGATGAGAGAATCAAGTATACTGGTGGCACGTAGTGCATCTTCCATGTCTACAGGTTCGTCGTCAGGGTCAAAGTCCTCAGCTGCAATTGGTTGTACAGGTTCGTCGTCGTCATCGTCGTCTTCATCCTCATCCTCATCCTCTGTTTCGGGTAGCTGATTGTTTCTTTGTGCACCCCCTCGATCTGCTACCTGTTCACCCCCTTCACGCCTGGCTACTGGAATTGTACCGCGTCTCCCTTTTCCACTCGCGAGTTGGTAGTCCTTGACGGTTGTCGCCGTTTTCCGTACAGGCCGGGAGCTTTGTGCTACTAGCGGTGGAGCTTTCGGAACTTTCGCCTTGCGAGGGATTGATTCGCGAGGGGGAGGGGGAGGTGGCCGGGTGCGTTTCTGGGCAGGTGCTGGAGGTGCGACCGGTGCTGGAGGAGGTAGTTCTGGGAACATGGGTCCATCCTCAGCTGGTGCAGGGAGCCCTGGGAACAAGGCAGGTATTGGTAGCAGCTGTTTCGTTGAGGGAGTAGATGAGGGATCCCTTTTCGTAGGAGTAGGTGGAATTGACGGATGGACAGACGGTTGCTGTGTGGCTGGCATCTTAGGCTCAGTCTTAGGAGGTCGCTCAGGAGTCTGAGGTGCTGCTTGGTCTCCATCGCCATCATTGTCGCTCTCGTCTGATCCATCATCTGGATGGTCATGGGGAGGCGGTGGTGGCGCGATGGGAGCATGAGGTGGTGCAAGAGGTGGATTCTCCGGTTCGAGATCAGCGTCTGGCCAGATGTCCCTAATGCCTATAGGCGTGTATGCCTGTTCATTCCCTACGGTCGAGAGACCAGGGAAGGTGCTTTCAGCAAAGATAACATCCCGGGATATGGTGATCTTCTTCGTCACTGGATTGTAGCATTTCCAGCCTTTGTAGCCTGGTTCAAAGCCGATAAAGACACAAGGCTCCGTGTGTGACTGGAGGTTCTTGCGGTCCTTGCGCAATACATGGACGTATACGCGGCAGCCAAATACTCGGTGCATGGACAGATCGGGCTTTGCTTTATGCCAGACTTCATAGGAGGTAGTATTCGATAATGTAGAGGATGGGGTTGCATTCAGGATGTCTGTGTAATAGAGTACAGCTGCACCCCAGAACATCATGGGAAGGCGTGCTTGGTTGAGCATGGCAATGACCCCTTCAGTTAGTGTGCGATTGAGTCGTTCGCTGACACCGTTCTGTTGAGGTGTGGCTTTAACTGTGTGTTGCCGTGCGATACCAAGTCCCTTGCACCATTGAATGAAGTCGTTCCCCATGTATTCCCCTCCTTTATCATCACGAAGTTCCTTGACCTTTGTGCCGAGCTTTCGCTCACTCTTGGCAACAAAGTCTTTGAAGGCTTGGAATGCGTCACTCTTGTGTTTCAGGAGGGCGACCTCTTTGAACCGTGAGTGGTCATCAATGAATGTGATCCAGTATCAATAGCCGATTGGTGTCTGTACAGCGAGGGGTCCATGGAGGTCCGAGTGAATCCGTCCAAGGAGCTCTGTTGAGCGATTCGCTGATAGCTTTGGGAATGGATCCCGATGTTGCTTCCCTGCGATGCAGTGTTCGCAGGTGTCGTTAAGTTCCGTGCCCTCCTTCACCAGGATGCCAGTGGCCAAGTCTTGGCGCATAAGCGTCTCCAGACGATCCTTCCCAATGTGCCCTAACCTCTGATGTAATAGTTCCTTCCCGATCTTGGAGATGTAGGCTGCCTCCGTCTCCGTGTTTTCGAGCGTTGTCCCATTGAGAGAGCCAACAGTTCCGTTGATGGTAGCTGTTAGGAGTAGCTCGCCATTCTTGAAGAAGTCAAGCAAGTCTCCTTCAATTACAACACGCATTTTGCTCTTCTTAACGACAGAGAGGATCGAGAATAGGTTATTGCGAAGTGCGGGAACATATAGTACATCGTTGAATATCACAGTTTGACCAACTTTTCCGTATATACGAGGCGTGAAACGTACTTCCCCCTTTCCTGTAGCCCAGACGATCTCGTTGTTGGCGAGAGACACAGCAATTTTCACCGCAACCATGTTACGGATCCACTTGCGATTGGGTGTCATATGTGAGGTTGCACCTGAGTCTGGGTTCCAGGAAGTATTAGTGGGGTTGTTACGAGCTCGACGGATAAGGGGACTTGCGATGTGGGCAACACTGGCCATCATGACGCTCTCCTCAGCAGTCGCTGCTGTAGTAGGTGTCTCCGCGATCTTGGCCTTCTGGGAGTTCTGGACGCGGCAGTCCTTGTCCTCATGCGTGTTCTGCCAACCGTGGACCTTGCACCTGTACTTCGCCTTCTTCTTCGGGGCAGCTGTAGCTACCTGAAGAGCGGCGGACGTCCCCTCAGCAAGCTGAGTGTTGCGAGCGAGGGAGTCGGCCTTGCGAAGGTGATCGAGGACTTCAAGGGGATTGTCGTCCCCAGTGGAGATGTGGTTGAGCGTATTGCGGAGGATGGTGTCATCCTTGCCAAGACCAATGGGGATCATGCTGATCGCAAGATCGCGTGCGAGATGAGCAGCCGTGTATCCTTCCTCGAAAGCAGAGGGCGTAAGGAGTTCACTTGCTCCCCGACTGGTGGATTGAATCGTTGTCGTTGCTCCGTCCGATGTTGTTTGGGAGGAGATGGTGACGGACCGTGTTGTCTCTGCAAGGTATTCTGCTCCTTGCGGGAGGAGCGCGGTGAGACGTGAGGCGTGCGCCATGCAACGCGATCCGAAGTCGGAGTAGGTCTCCTTCTCAAAGCCCGAGGACCTCATGCGAAGTGCCATCATCTCTTGGAGGACACTGATGCGAGAGCCAGAAGTCTTGGGCTGGTAGGTTTCCAAGAGCTTCTCCCAGATAGCAGCGATGTCGGTGACTTGGATGCCAGAGAGGATGGTCTCGAGTTGGGAGTGGTCGAGAGTAGACCGGACGTATCCGATGAGCTTGGAGCGGCGACTGGCGTAGTCAGACTTGACCTTGTCGTCGGCATTGCTCCCAGGTCTTTTCTCCGCTCCAATGAGGATGCCGTAGGCGTTGAGGTCGAAGGCCTTGTTCTCGACAGTGAACTTCCACTGCTGCACAGTGTAGGCCGTGAGCATGATGGGTGAGGCCGTAGTGGTAGAGTCCATGATGGTAGGTGATGAAGAATGGGAGAGGATGAAATGATAGGTACGAAACGATAAGAGATAGGTGATAGGTAAAGTGCCCGTGATTTTGTAGGTAAAACGGACCAATACGTAGATATCCTAAAAAGGAGTTGAAGTTTTACACTAAGATCCGCAGAGGGAACCCCGCTGTCACTTTGAGTACCAGTTACTGAAAGCGTTTGGATGGAGGGAGCGCTACCGTTGCGTCGTTTCCCCAGTCCAACCGAATCAGGCCTCTCAAAGAAGGATCGCTACTCTAATTCCGCAGACGGTAAGCGTCTGTGGACTTCCTGATAGCTTCTTTCCCGTAGTGGGAACGCTTGCCGCGGGGTAGAAGGTGGTAATGGAAGTTGATACGTACTCCTGAGTATCAGGAGGGGTAGTGGAATGTAAGTAGCGAAACGTAAATAGCGAAAGTGAAGATAGTGAAAATGTGAAGAGAGATAGGCTTCAGGTGGAGATATCACACGAGAAGAGGCCGTAGGCTATGGGCGATCGAGGGGCAGTGGAGCGGTTACCGCGGTGTCTGATAACGGATGGCGTGATCAGAGGAGCCCGGGGCTCATAACTTGTAGAACGATGCAAGTATGACCCACTGTAAGTGGGGAGAGTTCGATGTTAGATTGAAAGTAAGTAGGGTATACAAGATACGCACCTGTAAGTGGGGAGAGTTCGATGGGGACTCACCCACTTACAGTGTGGACTATATACTGTAGAGAACAATAGATAACCTATATGTGGAACAATAAGAAAGAACAATAGATGTTCCATAAGTAGAGAACAATAGCAGTGAATGGAGATAAGGTGGAGATAAGAGAACAATAAGTGCGAGTATAATGGGAATAATACAAGGTGATTGTTGTTCTCTGTAGAACAATAGAAGATAAGTAAAACGTTCGAAATAGAGGTATTCTTTGTAGAGATAGAGTTGACATGAGCATTGTCTTCCAACACTATCGCTATTGCTCTGCTTGCTGGGCACTATGAGTCGGAGGGCGCCCTGGACCCCTTCAAGGATCGGAACTTGGAACCACGTACGTACTCCATCTACCGATGCGTCCTCAAATCCAGGACCTCCAAGCTGACTTCTTGGCTAAAGGATCTCCGCACTTCACAAACGAATCTCGCCCTCGTCATTAATCAAGCGACACAGTCTGGTGCCGACGAACCTTTCTCTCCTCGAGGGTTAGAAGTCGAGTAGAATTCCGCTTCTCCGCGAGAGCTCAGGTACGTTTTTCAACTCTTTCCCACCCAGAGTCCTAGCTAAGGTCTACCCGCAGTGTCTCCATGTCCAACAAATGCTGCCCAACACCGACTGGCGTGTCAAACTATCCGCCTACCCCATCGTCCACCCCGTCCCTAGACAGTACCCCACGGCACCCACCCGTCATCCTGCACTCAATCCGCCCCAGCCTTGTCATTCCAAAATTCTAATACGACCTGCAACGCCCCCACACCTTATGCGTTCATTCCGTCGGGCTGCATATACCAGTTCTCTCTGCGTCGCCAGAGTCTCCCGCGATTACTATCCTCACCTTCGATGACGAACTGACGAGGAGAAGGCCAAGGCAATACGACAACCGTCGACCTCAACATATCTGTTGACGCAGCCCGTCCCTCGCATCCATTCAAGCCCTCTTCAACCTGTCACTGGCCGGTAGAGGCCGGCTTGACCGCTACGCCACCGCCAAACGAGAAATGGACCCTGGAATCCACAGATGAATCGACATCCAGCCTGTACCTCCGCTTACAAAAAAACCAAGGCGTGCAAACCCCCCAGGAGATCCTCCGCTGCGAATACCCGCATGCTATGCTAGGAAAGCGGCGAGTCGGCGTGGACGGTGGCTGGGCTGGGGTACCGATATCCGAACGTACCGATCTAGCCCACGATTCCCATCCGTAGGCGGCGGTCCGACTTGCAATTGCCCTTTCGAAGGCGGCCCCAGTCTGCCCAACGATCACTTTACACTGGCGAGCCACTCACGCAACCTCTTCACCTCCTCCCGTCGACGACAACCTAACGCCCAACCTCGGCGAGCCCTGCTAGGTTCTCCCTGGACCTCGCCTTCCCGGTCGACGCTGGCTGCACGGGGGTACCGCCTACGGCGATTCGTGAAGACGCCGAATGTTCCGGGGGTTCGTCGATCTCGACAACAACTCACACTCGCTACCTTGCATCGAGGATGGGTATCAGGATCGTGCGGCCCGACGCTAGGCAGGGACTACCGATTGGTGGAAGGGATGGAGGGAAATTGGGGAACGTGTGGTCATTTCGTACCAGATTGGTGGGAGAGATTACTCGAGTAGTTCCGCTAGTTTTTCTCAGCATTACTCTCGATCCTTCCTCCATCCTCCATCCTCCGATGCCTCGGCAGGTCCACGTTCGGCCTTGCTTTCTACTTTCTTTCTACTTTGCGTACGGTCGACGTTGACGAGTATAAATACGTAATTTTGTTGAACGGGATTTACATCGAGAGACCCATCATATTCGGAGAACAAGTCCACAATACACAGTTCATATGGAACGAAAATGTAGGCAAAACGAAACGGATCGAAGCTCCGTTTAGTAGACTTCGAAGGGAAGGAGTGGGCCAGGGCTATGAGAGGATCCAACCTCGTCCATCTCGATTCTCCAATGATAGGTTCGTCAACTACGAGGAAGTCTAAGTCATCAGTGTGCTGATCCGCACCAGTGAAGGGAAGGAGATAGGAACTCACCACCTGTCGAGAACGGTGAAAGCAAGACTGGTGCTTGAGGGAGCTGGGCGTGAAAGGTAAATGAAAGAAAAAAAGAATAGCCAGCATCACGAGTGGGAAGATGAAGTCGCGATGGAGTATGTGGAGGCAAGGGAGGATATGCAAGGCAAGGAAAGACGTAAACAGCAAGGAAGGGGTTCGGGAGCGCAAAGGGGTAGAGCTGAAATCAAAGCATGTCGGGAGGGAAGAGCAAGGGAGGTCGCGGCATTAGGCGTTCAAAGGAAACGCACAAAGGGAGTACGGAGCGAAACGAGAATAAAAGCATTTAGTACGACGACTGCAGCGCTATCGTTACCCCCCCCCCACCCAAACTAGCAACATATTTAGCTCTCCCCTCACCCCCTCCTTACCCAACTTGCTCGGGTTTCCTTCTTCCTCCTCGGCTATTTGGTTCATGGCTCCGGTGGTCCCACACCACACTTCGATACCATCCACCGTTCGACTGGACAGGCCGACGCGATACCCAACGGATACTCTCCTCTCCTCTCCTCCAACGATGTCTTGACGAACGTATTGGACGATCGAGGGTCTTCTGGCCTCTCGACCCATGCTACGGGGGAGCGTGCCGTGGATGTGGGCGCGGAGAGCAGCTGGACAGAGGGCGATGGCGGTGAGAGGGAACTTCAGGGCGACCAGGACACCATGCTTGGCACTTTGGAAACGAATTTGGTATTAGAGAGCTTTGAGGGAGGGGGAACGGCGTTTCACTAGAACGAGGCTGATTCCTTCCATGTAGTTGGCGCGGTGTCGTTGGTAGAGAGGCTTCATTCAAGTGGGAGGGATGGTCCAAGATGGGCCAGGTGGTGTTAGGCGGAGATGAGGGTAGGTAGATCGATGAGGGCCACAGGATCTCGGGTCGAATTGACGAACGTGGTTGGTGACTGCGAATTGACGCGTATGGGCCACGGAAGGGAGGCATAGCGGGGTTATGTCTTGCTGGACCGTGGAGTGGTATACTAGCTGGCGATCCTCTCCGTGCGTAAGCGTCGATTCAGAGGACGATCGCCTGTGAAGGTCGTCAGTACAGTGCACAGGCAAGTTGTGAAGAAGGCATGAAAGCAAAGGCTGCGTCACTATGGAGAGGAGGCGTGGGGTCAAAGGGTAGCCACTGAGAAGAGGGAGGCGAAGGGAAGCTGCGCTCGCGAAGAGGCAGCAAAGGTGGAAACATACCATCGTCTGTCCAGCCCCTACGTCCATTCCTGAGCCATACACCGCTGCCAGGGTCTGGGGATACTCGCCAAAGCGGCCTCTCTCAATTCTGCGATTCCTTCGTCTTACTACCCGGATGGAAGAACAGGGGATGAATGCTGAAATCCAGGATTGGGATCGCCAGATTCCCGTGTAGTCGGTTATGGTCCTGCTCGTCTGGTGGTGGGTGGGAGAAGGTGATTACGCGGAGAACAAAAAGAAAGGACGCCTCCCCGGTTGCCGCTTCCTTCCAGAAACTACCCCAGACTTCGTCCTCTTTCGCCGGAATCTAGACTGTCGTTGAATGGACGTTGGTGCGTGCTGCAAGGATTGGGCGTCACGGCACCCCTTGACTAAGCAGAATGGAGAGCTATGTTACAGAGGGGCGCTATCTTGACGGCCTTGAAGTCGTCGTCGAGTGCCTCTACTAGGCGGGGTGGACGAGCTCTGGAATCCGAAGGCGTCTGCCGTTGCGCAAGGGAGGGCGGGAAACCGAGAATTCACGGTGGTTGCACGGAAGGAGGGCTGGCTGCGAAGGTCCTCATGGAAGGCGTCGAGGGGTAGACGAGCACAAGGCAAGGGAGGATCGTGGTCAAAAGCAGAGAGCCGTCGATCGAGTGTCGGCGTCCATTGGCGTCAGTCTGAGCCTGTGGCTGTGCTCTCGGCCTTTTGCAAACTTGAACGCAGTGGGCTGACTCGAAACTTGTCTCTTCTCCCCGCTTCCTTCCTCACCATCTCCAGCTATCTGCACCAGGCTCGGAACATCGACGTCTCAACGGGCTTGTGCAGGGGCGCCTATCACCCGGCGCCTAATCGCCTCAAGAACGACGTCACTGGACGTCCACGCCACTTTGTTTACGACACCGCCATGCTTCGACAGCCACTCTCCTCCCGGTCCCCGCCTTCCCCCACAATTCCATACGTCCTCCGCCGACAGAACACATCGTTGACTGTCACTCTCGCTTCATGCCCGATCCCGCCAATAGCCGGCTTTGACTCTTCGTGGCGCCGTTCATCCCGATTCCCTTTGACTTCCCATCCTGCCCGCTAATCTCCCATTCCTTGCGTACCCCTCCGCCGCTCTGGCCACGTCCTCAACATCAGACAGCATCCCCACCTCCCCACCTCACACATTCCCTCCTATCCACGACTGCCGCCCCAGCTCCTGCATACACACGCCCATCCGTCCATCTGGCTTCCTGGCCGGTCTTCTTCCTGCGCGTTTATCGATTCTCATGACTGTGGTATAGGAAGGGCTTTCTACTTCGAGCTTGTGAACACTGAATGGAAGCTCCACCAGCATATACACGACTATCGTCTAACCCATGAAGAATCGTGCCGTCTCCAAGGAGGAAGGGCGGGAATCTTGGGGATGCATATTCCCTGGACGAACGGTGGTGGTGGCCATCTCCGTTGATGGGGGTGTCCATGCCATGGGGAACCGGGATTGAGCCTCCGGCATCATGAGCAGGATGGAGGGTATGGCGTCTGTCGAGAACGCCATGACCCTTCCCTCGTCAATTCGGAGTAAGGAAGGTAGCCTTGGCGGACCATAGTGCGGTCGAATGCTCTACGCCGACTGCACGACCTGCACTTGTCTCCCAATTGAGTGGGGCTCTTGGTTGGAATTTCTCGACCCTCTCGCACATAACTCCGTGATAGTAAGCGCGAAGTGGGGAGGGGTAGTGCTGGGTCGGCACTTGAGGAAAATTGGACGAGCCTTGCCGCGTATGATCTACATCCTCGAGGCCGATTGTCCTACGGCGGACCTGTCGGCATGGCAGAGACGTTGCAGCTTGAAAGCACCCGTCTAGACGGTCCTAGCCTGTATGGAAGTCGTCAGCGGGCTGCATGAGGGGGGATGACGAGAAAGGAAATTACCTTGGGGAAGTGGGGACAAGCTCGACGTACCCACTACGATGACTAGATACCCATTACCACCATCCGCTAATTCTCCCACAATTTCGCTTCCAAGTTCCGGCCCCCTTCCCCTCCCACCGCTCCTACAGCACGAACGACGTTTCATCTCGAGTTCCCTACAATGGTGCTGGTGGGCGCAGCGTGGGCGAATGGTGGCACCCCGACCTCAAATTCATGGCTCCGGGGAAAAGGGCGGGTACGATGGTGTAAGTGGGGAGGATAGATGGCGAGGCGGCTATGGCACACGGCGAGCAAGACAGGAAGCTGGGGCTCTCCTCTACTTCGAGGGAATGGGATTCGGTGTAGGCGGTTGGAGAATGTGAATGATTCGTCACCAGCGGCATGGCGTGCTCACCCCCCTCGTCGAGAGCGATCGTGGACCGAGACGCCCCAGAGCATATAAGCCGCAAGTATCTCCCTTCCGCCCGTTCAGCCCTCTGGCTCTGCGAACATCCCCCGCCCGACGACGTCGCCCTTCAGGATATAAAGACCTCTCCGTCACAGTTGCACAGCTGGAAAGCTCGACTGCGTATTTGCGCCACGCCACAGTCGCCGCCACCCTCAACTTCCGCAAGCAGGTCAACGAACGATGTAAGGGGATGGGAGTACGGTGAATCGAAGGGTTTCCCGCAGCGCTGACATTGTTCAGACACTGGCCTTCGTAGGTGGCGGGGCGGTCGGAGAGTGGTGACGTGCAAGGACGTGGCTGGATCCTATGGCTTGTTCGCGTACGACTGGATTTGAAGGTGAAGATACGCCCTTCAGGTCGGTATATCGTGTATCCGTCGATCCAATTCGACGCAACAACCTCAGTCGGTGATGGGGCCCTAGCCACAGTCAAGCTTCGCCGGTCAGGGAGAGGCCAAATGGGCGTCGCAAGACGGGTAGGGATGCCTCTTGCTGGGTAGGTTGGTTGGAAGGTGGTCGGCCCTTCCGTCGAACCGAGCGTGGTATCCTCTATCGCAGGCCGTGTGGCTTGTAAGTCGAGAGGCTCCTCTTGCGATCCATGCGGAGCTCGAGGGCAGGGACGGCTTCCAAGAGGCGAATAGGGTGTGTGATGGGGGATGCTACGAACGCCTTTGAAGAGAACTTGGGGAGGATGGGGCTCGGAACGAAGTGTCGATGCAGCGAGTTATGGGGCGGACGGCTGGGGTAGCTTAGGTGTCGTTGGCGTCGGTCGGCGCGTTCCTTGAGGAAGCGGGTACTGGAAGACGACCTTCAGTCCATGCTCTGAGGAGAGTAGAGTGTTGAGAAACGCACCTGAACCCGAGTTCAATTACAAAATGCAACGTTGTTGCCGGCGCTCGAACCAGGAGAGAACGTCGTCGACATCGAATCTCGTTAACCCGGTAGCGGATGAGACCATGCGGCGACCCTCTGGATACTAGGTATCACTTGGAATGTCCTGGACAGAGAGCGAATGAGGGATATGGGGGAATGGATAAGAAGACGGGACGTACGTTCTTCAGAGTCTTTTGTCATATTCCAAAAGATTTAGGAAGCACTGCTGCCCATACAGCCGCACAGGGCCGGAGAATGGAGGTAGATGATGGCGTCGAACTCCTCCAGGTCTCTCCAGGGTTGGACTTTAGTGGGTGTCGGGGAGAGGGTGAAACGGCATGCCGTGGATTATTGGCAGCGAATACGTGTTCCAACGATTCTACGGAGAGAGGGCCAAGGTCAGTACAAAGGTGCGGTGAGGAAGGGGGAAGCGAGGAAGAATGATGTAGAGGAGGAGAGTGGGCAGGATTGAACACCGAGAGCTCAAGGAGAGTCGAACCGCTCATTTCCAGGTCTCCGTCCACTCGTTAAAGTCTGGCAGACTCACCAAAGTTCCGCCTCCACCTCGCTACCGTCAGGGAGATCTCAGCTCTTCCCCTTGCCTTCCGCCTACCCGTCCAGAGGAATGCCGAAGCCGGGGCTGGATCGTTTCGGGGTTCCGTGGTCAACAGCATTTGTGTGGGAGGGATCGTAGTCTGGGTAGCAAAGAAGAAGAACAAGAGGGCTGAGGGAAACGAGGGCTAGGTATCCTTAGAAGGGCTTGTTGGGAGGTACGAGCCCCTGAGTTGTCCGCGCGTCGGCACTTGAGGGTCGCCCGAGGATGTTCTGTTGCGACTGGGCATTTGTGGTCCTTGCTGAGCTGGCCAATGGGTGTCCATGCTGTAGACGTATGAAGGTGGTGGCTCGTCCTAGTGAGTTCTGGGAGGCGAAAAGATGGGAGTTCAGATGCAACCTCGAAGCGCCCAAAGAGCGTCCATCACCATCGGGCCGGTCTCGCTCCAGGCCGTTCTCTTTTTCTGACCACCACTACCACCTCTTCCTCTAGCTCGTCCACACCTCGCGCCTTCTCCATTCGCCTTCTCCGCCGCCATCTATCTGCTCTTCGCGCTTCCCTCCTCCCGGGATTCTTCGATCGGGTTGGGAGCCTCGCTGACTCGCTCCGTCGACTTGCAGGGGCTCTCTCTCGGATGTCCGCAAGTACCTCGAGCCAAAACTCTGCACGTTTCCGTTACTCACACCCCGTTTCCGACAGGAGATACCCAGTACCCAGCATTCCAGAGGAAGCGAATACTTGCTGAGCTATGTTTCGACGCGGATGAACGAACTTTGTCGTAGCTCCTGGCGTAGCTCGGTGAAAGCGTGTAGAAAACTCCCTTCGCCTCCCGCCCTCTACGACGGCACCGGGGCAGGACGAGTTTCTGTTTGGCAATGGGAGATGGATATGAATGCCCACGCCCACAACATCGACACCCACTCGCTCACTCAACTCGACGCCATGAAAGTGGGGCTGTTGAACAGCGAGACGTCGATCGTCAAGCAACTTTGGTGGAAGCAGCGCTGCGCATCGGGCTGGGGTGGGTGGCAACGCTTTAGGTATGCCTCTTTCGCTTCGTCCCCCTCCCCTTTCATTCTTATCCCCCGGTCTCGCTTGCCGTCTGACCGCCTCCTTCCATCCACTACCTATCGGCGCTTGAGTCTTATTGCTTGCCATAAACCCACATTCAACATCACTATGTTTCCACGACGCAGCCCACTGACGTCCTCCCTGATAGGCGACAATTTGAAATCGCATATTCCACACAGCACGGCTTCCCAGAACTCCATACCTCACTTTCCGAGGCGCAAGTTTCTCGCCACACCGACCTCGATGTATTTCGTCTGCACAAGTGCCGACCACCTCCCTCGATTGCATCAATATTATCTGAACACCTCCTTCGATGCATCTACCCTCTTCTTCGCCCGCACCCGCACCCACCCAGGGAGTCCTAAATAACCTCAGCTCCACCCACGATGCAATACCACTGAGGATATCCGCGTCTCAACCAGCAGGACCTGCGGTAGCGGCGACGCAAGATCTTCCGTCCCTACAACCTCGCCATTCTCCCTGGCCACCATCTTCGGTCATTCCTCGCTGGCTTTTGCCTTCCCGTGCCACCTCTATCGACCCACGAGAGGATCATGCCCTCGTACCCAACTTCCGTCACGTTCTCGTCGGGACAGGAGAAGGAAGCTGGTTGTGGCCCAACTCATCGCAATCTCCAATCGTGCAGTGAGAAATGGAGAGGTTGGCTTGAGTAGGAGAGGCCCGAGGGACGGCCTCACCGAGTAACAGTGGAGGGAGCAAGGAGGAAGAGCGAACAATACGAGTCTGCGGTGGGGGAGAGCCAGAGAGACCATGTTTCTGTGACGACGAAGGCGTAGCCTCCGTCCAGAGACTAGAGTACGTTTCCCCCCATCATTCGGCTCTGCGTTCTTCCGCTGTGTATCCCCTCTCAAGCCTTGAATCTTCCCCCCATCTATCTTTTCCTCTACGCATAACACTTCCGTTTACCTGCCTTCGTGCAAGCCATTTATATCTTATTACTATCGTGGAGCAAGGAGGTGTTGCGAGTCGTCGCCTTCCACCTCGAACCTGCAACGCCCCTCTAGACGCCAATACTGAAAATTTAATCTGAAATGAACAGACCTTGGGCGGGAGTCCTGGGAGGAGGTGCTGGAAGTAGGAAATTCATACGAATATTTCGATGATGGTGTACAGTATCGTGAATAAACAAACAAACGGAGAGCACCAGGGGAAGCGGGTGAAAGGATAGGGAAGTTGGGAATTCATGAGAGGTGGATGCAAGGTGAAAAGACTCAAAAGCAAAACAGGCGTACAGAAGAAATGCTTGAGCACACGAAAGGCCAGGTGCCGGAACATTGTGCGTAAGGGGTATGGAGGTGGCGTATAACAAGTCAACGCTCGTCAAAATGTGTAGGACACACTCGATACCCAAGCAGGACAGAAATGGGAGAAATAAGATAGAAACAGGGCGAGGCTCCAAGTGTTCGGCGAAAAGCGAATAGCGTCAGGCTAGGACGCCCCAGGTAGCAGCGATGAGAGGAGGATTGGCACCATACTGCCCCTACACGTCACTCCAGAGGAGACGCCTACGCAGCTAGGTGGCGCCGTCGATGCCCGGGGGATGGGTGCCGTGCGAGGAATCTCAGTATGATGATGTGGGCAACTTCCGTTTCTACCGAGGTAGCAGCGGTACCTGCACTTGAAAGGAGAACATTAGCATCTGAAGCTTAACTTGAGGAAGAATACGTAGATAAATGAACGGAAGAAGGAAGGTTCGGTAGCGATTTAAAGGACTGAGATAACAGAGATCGGCAGACGAAGAAGAAATGGGCGTGGAGTAGTAGCAAGAATGAGAGAGAGGCTGAATAGTGTATATGTGACGAATGGGTAAACGAAGAACGACACGTACCCCGTATATTACCCCAACGCAGCCTCCCCTCGGAGCCCTCTCTCCCTCGTCAACGACACACTGTTACGACCTCGATGAGGGAGTTGGACAAGTGTCCGACAATTGGTCGACTCTGGGCAGGTCAATGGTCAATGATACAATGATTACTTAACTTAGGTATCGAGTACGATGTTGACGATCGTTGTATCTGATACTACCAAGAACTATGTTGACGATAGCTCGCTTGGACTTAGGCGTTGGTCGTTGTCTTATTGGCTTAATTGGCTTGCTCTTAGTTGTCTTTGGGTTTTGGCACAAGGCACTATTCGATAATGGGGGAAAAGTATAACAAGCTAAAGTACATGGGTCTAATCTATAGGGTTTATATACCCATGGATACTAGTCGCTATGAGTCAATATAACTAACGAGTCAATATAACTATAAGTCGATTACAGTCAAAGACAAGTCATACTTAATCTAGGCAGACTAAGGATGAGTCGAATATGAGTCATAAATAAGATGACTCAATAGGCGTCATAACAAGTCAACGAGAGTCAACTACTTAACCAAAACACAAATAATAATACAAAAGAAGTTTGGCCAAAAGAAAAAGAATAAGTCCTAGACCAAAAAGAAATATAGTGCATATTACAAACTATGTGAAGCGAAGCGTAACATTACCCCCCTCACAAACTTTGAAACTCTGATTCAAACCGAACCAGAGGGATACTCGGGTCCCCAGTTACCGTCATCTCCCCAACCGGTCTCATGCTTCCACTCGGTGTCAATCTCCACCTTCTCCTCCTTCTTCTTGTTGCGGTTTCGGATGCGGTTGGAACGGCGAAGCTTCTTGGGCTTCTGGGGGCAGTTGACGGGGTAATGCCCGGGCGCCGTTTTCTTGCAATGGATGCAGGACCACTTGGTGTGGTCGACTTGCCAATGGCCCGGTTGCTTGCAGGACGTGCAGGTGGCCAGCCTGCGCTTGATCTTCTCCTCCTTCGTGAGGCTGTACATCTTCACCTGGCCGTAGGTGAGATTACGGAAGTCGAATTCGCGGAGGTAGAGGTGGGCGCGACGGACGGCGGCGCGAACCTTGTCGATGTTGGTTTCGATCGTGTTGGTGGCTAACTTCCTCCTCGACTCGGCGCACATCAACTTCATCTCGATGAAGTTCATGAATTTAGTGGGGGGTATTCCGGGGCACTCGTACGCGGCCTCCTTGATTTCCTTCAGCTCTTCCTCCCACCTCTCCGCCCCCTCGATCTCCTCCAGGGCATGCCCCCAATGGGCGTCGGGGTTGTTGTACTTGGCGGCGCCGAACAGGACCCCCGTTGGTCCCGTTTGCTTGATCACGTCCTTGACCGTCTTCATTTCCCTGATTTTCGCTTCGGCGACGTATATCTCGGCAGGGGTGAAGGCGGTGCGAAGGTCGCACGTTTCGAAGTCGGTGGGGAAAGCACGCTTCGGGAGCATGACTACGTCGGGGGCGACGGCGTAGCCATAGGCGGGGACTTGGACGGGTTTCTTGGGGAGGTCGTTGGGGACGACGGTCCCGATGATGATGTCGAAGTTCTGGGGGGCGGTCTCGTAGGCGGTGGTGGAGGAGGAGTTGAACATTTTTAAGAAAGTGTAGATGTTATGAAAGGGAATTGGCTTTGGGTGGTGGAGTGGGGTAGACAGGATGAACTGGCTGAAGTTTAGGGCAACAGACCGTTGTCCTCTTTATACTCATCCAGGATTTCTTGGCAGTTTCCTAGTTCGTCCTCCCTTAGCCACTTTGACTCATTCTCATCGTACCCAAGGTACTTGATGAGAAATTCTTTTTCTCCATTGCGTTTGACTCGGTGATTGATGATTCCTTCCACCTCATACTCTTCTTCTCCATTGATAACGTCAGGTGGTGGCTGCGGATATGATGGGCCGTGGGTATCGGTGGTCTTGAAAGGTGATAGAAGCGAGATATGGAAGACGTTGTGAATCTTCCATTGGTTAGGAAGTTCTAGACGGTATGCCCTAGACCCTATGATTTCTATCACTTTGAATGGTCCCAGACGTTTGGGTTGCATCTTCTTTGATCGGTAATGAAGCTTCAAGTTTTTTGCTTCAAGCCATACTTCGTCGTTGACTTTGAAGGGTTTCCACGTTCTAGATGTTCGTTCTATCATGCGACTTCGTGCGAGTTCATGAGCGGATAGGGCTTCATTTCTTGACTTCTGAAGTTCTTTGAATCGTTCTTCGTTCGCAGGGAAGTTGGTTTTGTCAAATGCTTCCGGTAGGGCACGAGGTTGTGTACCCATGATCAGTTCAAATGGGGTATGTGTTCTATCCGCGTGTCTTCTAGAGTTGTGAACAAACTGTAGTATTGGTAAAGCTTGACTCCAAGTTGACGGGTTCGCCGAACAATAGATAGAAAGATATGCTTCTATCTCTTGGTTTACTCGTTCGGTACCTCCATCGGTTTGCGGATGAAAGGCGGTTGATAACGAAGAGTCTATTTTTAGCTTTTCTAGAAGGTCTCGGAAGGTTTTGGCGGCGAATTGAGGGCCTCGATCGGAAATAAGTTTGTCCGGTAGGCCGTAATCGGTAAAAACGCGGCGAATAAATGCGTCAGCGGTTTGTTTTGCCGTAATAGTTTTGTTGCAGGGTTCTAAAATTACCCCCTTTGTAAGCCCATGGTCTACCACGACCATGATTGAGTCATATCCCTTTGACGTCGGTAGATCGGTGATAAAGTCTATTGATAGTTGTGTGAATGGGCGATTTGACTCAGGCCCAACAATAGGGAGTAACGTCGGTTTTACCGGTTGTCGGTTGATTTTAAATTGTTGGCATTCGGCACATCCTTTGACGTATGCTTTGACGAATTTTCTCATTCCTGGCCACCAATAATGTTCTCTGACAGCGTTGAATGTTCCTAATTCTCCAGGGTGTCCGATTGTTGCTGCGTCGTGATGTAATTTTACTATTTTGCGTCTTAGTTCGATATCTTCGGGAACATAGGCTTTTCCTTTGCGAAATAGCATATGTTTATCGTCTTTGGTTTCCACGGTCCAATCTTCTAGGTCATTCTGGAGGTCAGTGGGACCTTCTTCTAGAATGAGTCTAAGAGCGTCCGTTGCTTCTTGTTCCATTTTGTCGGAGTTGAGAATTTGTTCTTGAAGAGCGGTATCAATCAAATTCACAAATAAGTTTTCTGGAAGCATGGTGACTTCTTTTGGGTCTTCATCGTCTTGACATAGATCCGGTCTTCTTGATAGAGCGTCTGATTGGAACATCTTAGTCCCCGCTTGATGTTTCAATTCAAAGTCGTATTTTGACAGCGTGAGACATGCCCTTGCTTGTCGGGGGCTAAGTCGTTGTGGGTTTCTCCAATAGGTAAGATTCTGATGGTCAGAATATACCGTGGTTGTGAAAGGGGAACCTTGAATGAATGGTCGCCATTCTTCTAATGCTCGAATTATGGCAAGTAATTCCCTGTCGTATATTTCGTAGTTTCTTTGAGCACTGTCGAATGTTTTGGACATAAAACATATTGGGTGTCTTGCTCCGTCTTCGTCTAGTTGAGTCAGAACGGCTCCTGAGGCGTGTTTCGAAGCGTCTGCTTCGATTTGATATGGTTTGTCCGGGTCCGGGAGATGTAAAACGGGGTATGACGTGAATTTCTCCTTTAGGGTGTTAAAGGCTGTGTTGCATTCGTCGGACCAAACGAATGGAACATCCTTTCCTTGTAGAGCGTGTAGTGGTACTGCTATTTTTGAATAGTTTTTGATGAACCTTCGATAGAAGTTTCCAAAGCCTAAGAACGATCGGAGTTCTTTCAATTTGGTGGGAACTGGCCATTCCGTTAGTCCTTTGATCTTGTCTGGATCCATGCAGATTTTCCCATGTCCAATGATAAATCCGAGAAAATCCACTTCTTCTACTTCGAAGGCGCATTTGTCGATATTGGCTGGTAGTCCTGCTTTCCTGAGTTTAGCCAATGTTCGTTTGGCTTCTTTTCGGCATTGTTCCTTGGTTTCTCCTGCTCCTAATACATCATCCATGTATACTTCTACCCATGGTGCTTCTTCTAATTCTTCGTGCGCATGAACGATGTCCCTGACATTGTTCGTTCTTGTTAGTTCCATCTTGGGTGGCTCTTCGATTTCATCGTGTTCGTGAATGACGTCATCCATGAGTCGTTGGAAGGTGGGCGGAGAGTTCTTTAGGCCAAAGAACATGACTGTGGGTTCAAACAGTCCACCTTGAGTCATGAAGGCTGCCTTCCATTCGTCTCCTTTCTTGATTCGGACGTTATTGTATCCCCATTTCAAGTCAATCTTAAAAAAGTATTTCGCCTTCTGGAATCTTTTTAGAAGATCATCTATTCTGGGAATGGGGTATGCGTCTGATATCGTGTGTTCATTGAGATATCGATAGTCTTGGCATAGTCGAAGTTTTCCATTTTTCTTTTTCACAAAAAATACTGGTGATCCCATTGGGGATCGGGATGGTCGAATACGTCCTAATTTTAGATTTTCTTTGAGAAAGTCTTTAACTTCCTTTTCCTGATCTGGCGAAAGTATATATGGTTTCATTCTCCTTGGGTCGAAGGTGTCTTTAACGTTGATCGCATGATCATACTTCGTGCTGGCTGGGAATTTATCGGCGTTTTTCTTGCTAAACACGTCGAAAAATTCATGGTATGCTTCCGGTAGTTTGGCCTTAATTTCCGCCTCGGTTTTCTCTTCAATTTCATCATCAAAGTCGTCAAACTCATCAAATTCGTCGGGAAGTTCAGAATATTTGGGGAGGATGAGTTTGCGTGATAGTGTGGTTCTCGCGATATGAACGTGGGTGTATTCTTCTTCCACATCTTCGTCGTAAAAATAGACTTCAACTTCTATTTCTATATCGGTATCGACGATGTTGATGCTGGTGTCGTTTTCAATTTCTGGAATTTCGATTGGAATGGCGTTGATCTCGGTGTCCCGCCAAGTGAGTGTTCCGAGTTTCCAATCGATCATGGGGTTTTCATCTTGAAGCCATGGAAAACCTAAAATTAATGTCTGTTTTCCCAAGCCACAAATTAAAAGCTGGTGTTTCTTCGTTTTCTTGTCAATCGTAAGAGGTAGTTGTACATAATGGGTAATCGTTCCATATTTGTTGGGCGTTCCATCCACGTTCTTCGCTTCGAGGGGATAACGAAGCTTCGTGATGGGCAATTGATTTCTTTGGGCGAATTTTTCGTCAATAAATTTTCCTCCTGCTCCGCAGTCAATAAATCCTTGAGTGGTAATATTTCGGTCGTCGTGAATGATCGTGATGGGAATGTGCATGCTTTGGTTTCTTATTTCGGCTATCAGCATGGATCGGATGCACAGCGATGGAGAGATAGTCGAGTTTTCCTCCTTCACTGAAAATCCTCTATCTTTCCAATGGAAAGTTCCTGGAATTTGGCGAAGATTTCCCTTTCCTCTTCTCCCGTATATTGGCATAGAAGGGAGTGAATGTTGACTGCTGCTTCCTGGATAGGAACTTTCTTAGTGGAAAGTGTGGAGACTTGTCGGTTGTTCTGATCATTTGGGGGTGGCTGTTGCCTCGGTACGTAATTTCCTGATTGGGATCCGTACCGTGGTGGATATCCCTGATTTCTTCTTGGGGAACGACAGTCCCTAGCGAAGTGACCTTCCTTTCGGCAATTGAAACATGCTTTCTTGTTTAGGAGTTCCCTTCTTTCTTCCGTGGTAATCGCGTCAACATCCATGGCATTTGGATCTCTTGTGGCTTGCCTTCCAGGGTTTGGCCTGAATCCTTGCGATGCGAATGGTCTTGACAGTCCCATTCGTTGTTCCTTCTCTCTTCTCCATTTTCCATCAGATAGGATGGCCTTTTCCACCCAATCTTCGAAAGTTTCAGGTTCATCCAAATAAGACTTCATTTTATCAACAATTGCTGGTTTGAGTACGCCCTTGAGATAGTCTAGTGCGACTCGGTCGTTGTTGACAAGGGAGAAGTTTGCAGCGGCAGCAATTTGTCTCCAATTGGTAATAAAGGTTTGGGCGCTTTCTTTGTCTTGCTTCTTGTTCTTCAAGTAGTACAGGGCGTCATCCTGTACGTACTTTTTCCTGAAGTTCTTTTCGAATTTGTCCCAAAAGTCTTTGTATTTGTCGGTTTTGTATTCCTCTGAGTCCATGTATAGTTTCCTCCATACTTCGGCTTCTCCATCAGTGAGTTTGGATAACACAAAGATGACTTTCTTCCTATCTTTGTCTTTATATTGTTCTTCGTAATAGTCGAAGAAAAGAGAAAGAGAGTCTTTGAATGTAAGAAAATCATTTCGGTCACCGTTGTAGTTCTTGACGTTTACTTTGGCTTCGGAGTTAGTGCTGGTGACGTTAATAGAAGTGGAGTCAACCATATCGACGTCTTCGTCTTTGAGTTCGACTTTAGGTGGGGATTCGGTTTCCTTTACTTCTTTGATAGATTCTTGTCTTTGAATCTGTTGTGGTGGTTCGAATGACTTCTTCGATCCTCCTGGCGTATTAGTTCTAGATCCTTTCTTGGATGTTGGGCGGGTGTACGGCTTGGTTGCTCTTCCTTTTCCTTTAGAAGATGCTTGTTCTTCTAGAAGTTTTCTGGCGAGTTCTGCTTCGAATTCCCGTTTGGCTTTAAGTTCTCTCTCTGCTTGTTCTCGATCTTCTTCGAGTTTCTGTGTTGCTTCTTCGGCTAATTTAGCGTCTTCTAGATCCTTTTTGATCTGTTCTTCGGCTTCTTTAAGCTTCTCAACCTTTTGCTTTTGGTTGAATTCTCTTGTGGCGATAACTCTTGCTTCTTCCTCAATTACTCTGTATCTGTCACGAGTTGCTTTATGTTGCTTCTCGTATGCTTGGTGTTTCTCCTTTGATTTGGTAACAAGTCTTTCGTCGTGTTCGTCTTTTTCAGTTACTGGTCTGGATCCTGCGTCTACTTGCTGATCTTCAATTGGGTTATCGAGTCTATGTGGACACGGTTGATAATAGCAGCGGTACCAGACGGCCCCTCCCTTTTGAGATGAATCGTCAAATGAAGTGTCAGCTTTATTGATGTAGTCGAAAGCGTGGACGTGGTCGATGCAGGAGAGTTCTTGATTAGACGAAGTTGTTGAAATAGTTTCCGGAGAACCTGCGGCAGACGTGTTGGGCGAGCCGTTGTTGCGCTCGTTAATGAGGGCAACGTAATTGTGGAGCTTGTTATTCTGTTACGACCTCGATGAGGGAGTTGGACAAGTGTCCGACAATTGGTCGACTCTGGGCAGGTCAATGGTCAATGATACAATGATTACTTAACTTAGGTATCGAGTACGATGTTGACGATCGTTGTATCTGATACTACCAAGAACTATGTTGACGATAGCTCGCTTGGACTTAGGCGTTGGTCGTTGTCTTATTGGCTTAATTGGCTTGCTCTTAGTTGTCTTTGGGTTTTGGCACAAGGCACTATTCGATAATGGGGGAAAAGTATAACAAGCTAAAGTACATGGGTCTAATCTATAGGGTTTATATACCCATGGATACTAGTCGCTATGAGTCAATATAACTAACGAGTCAATATAACTATAAGTCGATTACAGTCAAAGACAAGTCATACTTAATCTAGGCAGACTAAGGATGAGTCGAATATGAGTCATAAATAAGATGACTCAATAGGCGTCATAACAAGTCAATGAGAGTCAACTACTTAACCAAAACACAAATAATAATACAAAAGAAGTTTGGCCAAAAGAAAAAGAATAAGTCCTAGACCAAAAAGAAATATAGTGCATATTACAAACTATGTGAAGCGAAGCGTAACACACACTAGTGTGCTCCCTTCCGACTCTCCGGCTCCCCACCAGCTGAGCTCGACAACCCGCCTTCACCCCAAGACCCCTTCGTTCTGCTCCTACTCGCGCAAGAATGCAGGGCATATCAGAACGTTGTACCGCACCCCGCACCCCAAAGACCCGGGCTCTTCGACAGCAGGCGGGACCACCAAACTCCAGTCAAGGCCTCGCACCAACACAAGGACATCATTACCGCCGAGCGAGCCTAGAGCACAGGGGCTTGAGCTGGGCGGGTGAGACGTCCACCCCGAGGCTCATCGGTTCGGATTCTTCGCTAGGCCTGACCTCGGTTGGATGATAGCTGCATATTCGCTGAGGATGAGATCGTTAGCATTCGGGTAAAGTCATCGATATCGAGGAAATAATGAAGGAGAAACGTGTCAAATGGGTATGCAATCAGCAACTGGAGGTGATGGAGGTAGAGAAAGAAAGAAACGGTGACGGAGAGGCGAAACAAAGTATTGGATGGAATGGGTGACAGAAACACTGGGTGAGGTATGGTAAAGCTGTTGAATGTTCTGTGTGGGGGCAGGAAACCGCGAGAAACAACGGGAAAGCAGACACAAAACGTACCCAGTACTCAGAGTTGATCTACACTCCATCGACCTCGCCCACTGTTGGAAGACAATGCTCATGTCAACTCTATCTCTACAAAGAATACCTCTATTTCGAATGTTTTACTTATCTTCTATTGTTCTACAGAGAACTGTTGGAAGTGGTCAATCGACAGCCTAGACTTGATATTGGTGCAGTGCTATATGTGACTGTATCCCACACGGTGACGAGCCTGTGTATGGGGAATGTTTAAGGCCCCATAGTATCAACATCTGCACACTGTCTATCCATAGGGTGGTAGCTCAGTGGTAGAGCGTCCAGTCTAGTCAACGGATGGTCCCAGGTTCGATTCCTGGTCACTCCAATACTTTAACAAGAACAACAACCACCTTGTATTATTCCCATTATACTCGCACTTATTGTTCTCTTATCTCCACCTTATCTCCATTCACTGCTATTGTTCTCTACTTATGGAACGTCTATTGTTCTTTCTTATTGTTCCGCATATAGGTTATCTATTGTTCTCCACAGTATATAGTCCACACTGTAAGTGGGTGAGTCCCCATCGAACTCTCCCCACTTACAGGTGCGTATCTTGTATACTCTACTTACTTTCAATCTAAAATCGAACTCTCCCCACTTACAGTGGGTCATACTTGCATCGTTCTACAAGTTATGAGCCCCGGGCTCCTCTGATCACGCCATCCGTTATCAGACACCGCGGTAACCGCTCCACTGCCCCTCGATCGCCCATAGCCTACGGCCTCTTCTCGTGTGATATCTCCACCTGAAGCCTATCTCCCTTCACATTTTCACTATCTTCACTTTCGCTATTTACGTTTCGCTACTTACATTTCATTACCCCTCCTGATACTCAGGAGTACATATCAACTTCCATTACCACCTTCTACCCCGCGGCAAGCGTTCCCACTACGGGAAAGAAGCTATCAGGAAGTCCACAGACGCTTACCGTCTGCGGAATTAGAGTAGTGATCCTTCTTTGAGAGGCCTGATTCGGTTGGACTGGGGAAACGACGCAACGGTAGCGCTCCCTCCATCCAAACGCTTTCAGTAACCGGTACTCAAAGTGACAGCGGGGTTCCCTCTGCGGATCTTAGTGTAAAACTTCAACTCTTTTTTAGGATATCTACGTATTGGTCCGTTTTACCTACAAAATCACGGGCACTTTACCTATCACCTATCTCTTATCGTTTCGTACCTATCATTTTATCCTCTCCCATTCTTTATCACCTACCATCATGGACTCTACCACTACGTCCTCGCCCATCATGCTCACGGCCTACACTGTGCAACAGTGGAAGTTCACTGTCGAGAACAAGGCCTTCGACCTCAACGCCTACGGCATCCTCACTGGGGAAGAGAAAAAACCTGGGAGCAATGCCGACGACAAGGTCAAGTCCGACTATGCCAGTCGCCGCTCCAAGCTCATCGGCTACGTCCGGTCTACTCTTGACCACTCCCAACTCGAGACCGTCCTCTCTGGCATCCAAGTCACCGACATCGCTGCTATCTGGGAGAAGCTCTTGGAAACCTACCAGCCCAAGACTTCTGGCTCTCGCATCAGTGTCCTTCAGGAGATGATGGCACTTCGAATGAGGTCCTCAGGTTTCGAGAAGGAGACCTACTCCGACTTCGGATCGCGTTGCATGGCACACGCCTCACGTCTCACTGCGCTCCTCCCGCAAGGAGCAGAATACCTTCCAGAGACAACACAGACCGTCACCATCTCCTCCCAAACGACATCGGACGGAGCAACAACGACGATTCAATCCACCAGTCGGGGAGCACATGAACTCCTTACGCCCTCTGCTTTCGAGGAAGGATACACGGCTGCTCATCTCGCGCGCGATCTTGCAATCAGCATGATCCCCATTGGTCTTGGCAAGGATGACACCATCCTCCGCAATACGCTCAACCACATCTCCACTGGGGACGACAATCCCCTTGAAGTCCTCGATCACCTTCGCAAGGCCGACTCCCTCGCTCGCAACACTCAGCTTGCTGAGGGGACGTCCGCCGCTCTTCAGGTAGCCACAGCTGCCCCGAAGAAGAAGGCGAAGTACAGGTGCAAGGTCCACGGTTGGCAGAACACGCATGAGGACAAGGACTGCCGCGTCCAGAACTCCCAGAAGGCCAAGATCGCGGAGACACCTACCACAGCAGCGACTGCTGAGGAGAGCGTCATGATGGCCAGTGTTGCCCACATCGCAAGTCCCCTTATCCGTCGAGCTCGTAACAACCCCACTAATACTTCCTGGAACCCAGACTCAGGTGCAACCTCACATATGACACCCAATCGCAAGTGGATCCGTAACATGGTTGCGGTGAAAATTGCTGTGTATCTCGCCAACAACGAGATCGTCTGGGCTACAGGAAAGGGGGAAGTACGTTTCACGCCTCGTATATACGGAAAGGTTGGCCAAACTGTGATATTCAACGATGTACTATATGTTCCCGCACTTCGCAATAACCTATTCTCGATCCTCTCCGTTGTTAAGAAGAGCAAAATGCGCGTCGTAATTGAAGGAGACTCGCTTGACTTCTTCAAGAATGGCGAGCTACTCCTAACAGCTACCATCGACGGAACTGTTGGCTCTCTCAATGGGACAACGCTCGAAAACACGGAAACAGAGGCAGCCTACATCTCCAAGATCGAGAAGGAACTATTACATCAGAGGTTAGGGCACATTGGGAAGGATCGTCTGGAGACGCTTATGCGCCAAGACTTGGCCACTGGCATCCTGGTGAAAGAGGGCACGGAACTCAACGACACCTGCGAACACTGCATTGCAGGGAAGCAACATCGGGATCCATTCCCAAAACTATCAGCGAATCGCTCAACAGAGCTCCTTGGACGGATTCACTCGGACCTCCATGGACCCCTCGCTGTACAGACACCAATTGGCTATCGATACTGGATCACATTCATTGATGACCACTCACGGTTCAAGGAGGTCGCCCTCCTGAAACACAAGAGTGACGCATTCCAAGCCTTCAAAGACTTTGTTGCCAAGAGTGAGCGAAAGCTCGGCACAAAGGTCAAGGAACTTCGTGATGACAAAGGAGGGGAATACATGGGGAACGACTTCATTCAATGGTGCAAGGGACTTGGTATCGCACGGCAACACACAGTTAAAGCCACACCTCAACAGAACGGTGTCAGCGAACGACTCAATCGCACGCTAACTGAAGGGGTCATTGCCATGCTCAACCAAGCACGCCTTCCCATGATGTTCTGGGGTGCAGCTGTACTCTATTACACAGACATCCTGAATGCGACCCCATCCTCTACATTATCGAATACTACCTCCTATGAAGTCTGGCATAAAGCAAAGCCCGATCTGTCCATGCACCGAGTATTTGGCTGCCGCGTATACGTCCATGTATTGCGCAAGGACCGCAAGAACCTCCAGTCACACACGGAGCCTTGTGTCTTTATCGGCTTTGAACCAGGCTACAAAGGCTGGAAATGCTACAATCCAGTGACGAAGAAAATCACCATATCCCGGGATGTTATCTTCGCTGAAAGCACCTTCCCTGGTCTCTCAACCGTAGGGAATGAACAGGCATACACGCCTATAGGCATTAGGGACATCTGGCCAGACGCCGATCTCGAACCAGAGAATCCACCTCTTGCACCACCTCATGCTCCCATCGCGCCACCACCGCCTCCCCATGACCATCCAGATGATGGATCAGACGAGAGCGACAATGATGACGATGGAGACCAAACAGCACCTCGGACTCCCGAGCGACCTCCTAAAACTGAGCCTAAGACGCCAGCCACACAGCAACCGTCTGTCCATCCGTCAATTCCACCTACTCCTACGAAACGGGATCCCTCATCTACTCCCTCAACAAAACAGCTGCTACCAATACCTGCCTTGTTCCCAGGGCTCCCTGCACCAGCTGAGGATGGACCCATGTTCCCAGAACTACCTCCTCCAGCACCAGTCGCACCTCCAGCACCTGCCCAGAAATGCACCCGGCCACCTCCCCCTCCCCCTCGCGAATCAATCCCTCGCAAGGCGAAAGTTCCGAAAGCTCCACCGCTAGTAGCACAAAGCTCCCGGCCCGTACGGAAAACGGCAACGACCGTCAAGGACTACCAACTCGCGAGTGGAAAAGGGAGACGCGGTACAATTCCAGTGGCCAGGCGTGAAGGGGGTGAACAGGTAGCAGATCGAGGGGGTGCACAGAGAAACAATCAGCTACCCGAAACAGAGGATGAGGATGAGGATGAAGACGACGATGAAGACGACGAACCTGTACAACCCATTGCAGCTGAGGACTTTGACCTTGACGACGAACCTGTAGACATGGAAGATGCACTACGTGCCACCAGTATACTTGATTCTCTCATCAGTCTATACCACGTCCCCCTGGAAGAGACCCTGACTCTCGACCAAGGCATGGAAATGGCATTCTACATGGCACAGGACAAAGCACTAGGAGCGGCTACACGCCGTCCAGGAGATGCGCCTCGGACACACTGGGAAGCCTTCGCAGGACCAGATGGCGAACACTGGCAGACCGCAGCACAGGTTGAGATTGACGCCCTAACCACCAATGGCACTTGGGAACTAGTCGAACTACCAGAGGGACGAAAGGTCGTCGGATCACGATGGGTCTTCCTCATCAAACGAAAGGCAGATGGCACAATCGACCGCTACAAGGCTCGACTTGTCGCCAAGGGATACTCCCAAATGCCTGGAGTAGACTACGATCAGACATGGGCACCTGCATCTCGTCTCACATCAATCCGCGCGATCTTTGCCCAAGCCGCCATGGAAGGACACTTCATCGAGACCATCGACGTCGACAATGCCTACCTCAACGGAACAATTGAGGAGCAATACGAAGTCTACATGGAGCAAGCGCCAGGGTTTGAGATCAAGAATCCAGACTCAAAGGGACGGAGATGGGTGTGCCGGCTAAAGAAAGGTTTATATGGCTTGAAACAGAGCGGACGACTATGGTACCAAAAGCTAGCATCAGAACTTGAAGCGATCGGATTCACCCAAATAAAGTCTGACCCAGCTATCTATGTCTGGGAGATGGATGGGACCCGCATTGTTGTACCAGTCTTCGTTGACGACATCACCATAACCTCGAAAAGCCAAGAAAAGATCCAATGGCTCAAGGACTCCCTTGCCAAGGTCTTCAAGATCAAGGATCTCGGACCCACCTCGTACCTGCTTGGAATCAAGGTTGACTATGACCGCGAGAACCGAGTCATGCGCCTATCCCAGACTCAATACATCCTCGACATGCTTGCGCGATTCAAGATGGAGGACTGCTACCCAGTAGGAACTCCAATGGATCCAGGAAGCGGTGCTACCCTCACCAAGTACATTCCAAACAAGGCTGACGACGAGATGATGAAGAATGTCCCATACATGAATGCCATCGGCGCCCTGATATACCTTATGATTGCGACACGCCCTGACATCGCCTACGCTGTTGCCAAACTAGCCCAATACAACTCCAACCCCGGACCTATGCATTGGAAAGCAGTCAAGCACCTATTCCGTTACCTCAAGGGAACCAAAGATCTGAAGCTCACCTATCGTAACAATGGTAGCAAGATGTCTTCGGAACTCTTCCAAGCATACAGCGACGCAGATCATGCTGGGTGCCTTGACACGCGACGATCCACATCTGGATTTGTCATTAAAATGGGATCAGGAGCAGTTAGTTGGTCAGCAAAGAAGCAATCGACGGTGGCAGACTCCTCAACAGAGGCAGAGTACGTCTCTGCGTCAAGCGCTGGAAGGGACATCATCTGGATGCGCACACTCCTGAAGGAACTTGGTCATGATGTCTCTACTCCCTCACCACTCATGGTCGACAACCAATCCGCACTCAAGGTTCTCCGGAACCCAGAACTCCACAGCCGAATGAAGCACATCGATATAAAGATGCATTGGATTCGGGATGCTATCAAGCGAGGCGACATTACTGTTCACTTTTTATCTACTACCGATATGATCGCCGATATATTTACTAAACCTTTACCCAAACCTGCCGTTGAACGTCATCGACTCGCTCTTGGACTCGAGTAAATACAGAGACATTACATTGAGGGGGTGTGTTGGAAGACAATGCTCATGTCAACTCTATCTCTACAAAGAATACCTCTATTTCGAATGTTTTACTTATCTTCTATTGTTCTACAGAGAACAACAACCACCTTGTATTATTCCCATTATACTCGCACTTATTGTTCTCTTATCTCCACCTTATCTCCATTCACTGCTATTGTTCTCTACTTATGGAACGTCTATTGTTCTTTCTTATTGTTCCGCATATAGGTTATCTATTGTTCTCCACAGTATATAGTCCACACTGTAAGTGGGTGAGTCCCCATCGAACTCTCCCCACTTACAGGTGCGTATCTTGTATACTCTACTTACTTTCAATCTAAAATCGAACTCTCCCCACTTACAGTGGGTCATACTTGCATCGTTCTACACCCACACCCTCCCAACACTCCCCTCCACTGCCCGCACAAACTCACCTCTCTCACTCTCCCCCCTTCCCTCTTGTTGCCCCTTCGAACGTCCCTGCCCGCCGACCTCGTCCCACCTTCTCATAGGGCGATCTCTCGCAACTCATGGACTGGAGACAAGCGACGAGACGAACCATGCCACGCCCCCTCCCCTCCACCTCTTCCGATCGAGCCGCCCTGCCAACACATGGACGCCCGTTGTGGGTGATCGAAGGTCGTCGACCGAGGCTTTGGTGAAGGGCTACCGTGGAGGTCGATGATATGAGGAGCAAGAGGGGGGGCAGTAGCTGAATGGATATCATGGTGGACGCGAGAACGCCAGGGCGGTGGGTTCGCCCTCTTTCGGCGGGGGTTCTGGGTGAGAATAGCACGCGTCTGCCCGACTTGACCCAAGGCGTTGCGCGACGTTCGATATGTTCCGTTGGTTGTCCTGTGGGAATAGTGTGTTTTTGGTGGACTGGGTGGTGGTGCGGGTGAAGGGGAGGGAAGTCGGTTTCCACTGGCGTCAGGAAGAAGTTTAAGGGGTTCAACGAGGCAGGGGATACGGCTATCAAGGTGTACGACCTGCCTGGAGATCGGAAGCTTGGAGGACCTCTCGTTCACAAGAGTGGGGCCTGGCGATGCATCCGGGGAGGTTGCCGTGCCGACGCGTAACAATCTGGGGAACCGTGGCCTGTGCGGGAGGTGTCAATAGGTTGGACGACAGCGAGTGGGGTACGGGAATTTTGGAGGGTAAAAAAAAGGCGGGAGGAGGACGAAAAGGGTCGAAGGGTAGAAGAGATTGGGGTGACGTTGAAGGACGGCAATGGAAAGTGCGAAGGGTAAAAACAACGTACGAAGGGGAGCAGGAGAAGGGGGCAGAGTGGGTTGGGAACATACCCTCAATTATCCCCAATATCCATCTGGGGCCTCAACGTTCAGCCAGCGCCCGAGACCCAGGATATCGCACCACTTCACCAGCAAGGCACTCCCATTCCTTCGTCTCGATGCCTGGGTAGAACGGCACGTGCGGTCTTCGACTATTCGGTGGATGATGAGTCCTGTCTGGCGTTTTTTTCCATAATTTCCTTACAGCTGTCTGGTGCGAGTTTTCCAAAATTCACTTTTCTGTCTGGGAGTGTGGGCTTCTTTTTGCGTTATGCATAATCGCATTTCTTGGCAACGGTCATGTGATGTAAGTTTGATTTCCATTCGCGACAGCCCCCACATTCCCACATGGGTAGCTCCCTCCCACTGCGCATCGCACCCCTCCCACTGCGCATCGCACCCCTCCCTTCGGGGGGGCCCCACGATGCTCCGGGGAGGGTCCCGTGGCCCCCGATGTGTGACCGTCAGTCACATATGTGGGGCCCCCGGGTTCCTTGCTGCCGCTCATCGCAGGCTCGGCCCAAGGGCCTCGATTTGACAGATGTACGGTGGCATTACACACGCCGGGCATGCACATTTTAATAATGAAATTTATTTGAGCCCACTTGAGAATGTTTTCGAGAGCCCACAATGTGAATTTTGGTTTGTTTGATTTGCTCAACATACAGTGTTATGTTGGACTTGATCACATTGGATCACATCGCAAATGATGCCCCTGCTACATTTGGAAGAGAAGCACCACCCAAGCCGCAATTATTTCTGGCTTTTGCAAAATTATGCAAATTGCACTTTGACGGAAGCCCCTTGGGAGCCCCTCAGACAGAAAGGTGAATTTTGGAAAACCCCCAGCAGACAGCTGTAAGGGTTTTATGGAAAAAAGCGCCAGCTACTGGTGGGATGATGGTCTCTTGGCAGCGTTCTCGGGGAGAACGACCGAAGCGTTGAGGTGGAGGGTTGGGAGCAGGCGATCGTTTCATTGAGCTATGGCGGCCTCGTACTGCAGGGCTGGTGTTCTTCCAGTCGAGGGAGCCTTCGCATTTCTGGCATTAATCGGAGGTGGCGGGTGGGCTGGTCTGGGTGGAACGCGAGGCCTCTGAGTACGGAGGAGCGTTGGCTCAGCGTCTCTATAGGGCGTAGTCGAGGGGCACCAGGGTCGACGGAGCAGGCGCCAGGGTCTAAGTAAGATTCAGACGGTGTTGGGAGACGAGAGCACGGTGAGCCGAGGTTTGATGGGAGAGAGGAAGGGGAGGCGCTGAATGAGGTCGACATGGGAGGTGTCGAGATAGGGACGAGTAAGAGAGAAAGAGGCGGTCGTGGTTGAGAAAAGAGGACGGTTGGTGATGCCGCGCTTTGATCTTCGGCCCTCGGCCATCGCGTCGGTGTCGGTCCAATCACCTGTGCTTCCTGCTTCTCGACGAGCGTTGACGCTCTTCAGAGGCGACGCTGTTGGGGCAGGTGGGTCCCTCTGCCTATCCTGCTAAGTATGTGAAGCCGGTGACTTCCTGATACACATCCTCGCTTTCTCAAGCCCTTTGTACTGTGTGCAAATCGCCTTGTTTGTATCCAGCGTTTGACGGGGCCTTCAATTGCTGTTCCCTTGCACGTTCGTGTTCATACTTCGCCACCTGAAACGATTCCCTCCCTTCTCCCCACGCCAATTCCTTCGCATAATTTCTACGGCCCCGATCCCCCGCCCCCAAGCGCTCTATCCTTGGTACTCGGGGGCCTTCGCATGCTCTAAATTTGTATCCACACCCCCTCTTACTTCTCCTTTCGGCTCCGCCCATGCCTACCATCCACCTGGTAGTACCGGCCTCTTCCCGCGGTTTCAAAAGTGCTCTCGTCTGCAAATATTGTTTGTCAACTCGAAGCAGCGACTCGCCAGCTCACATGACATTGATCTGTCATCTACAGAATCCTGACCTCTGGCTCAATCTCGGGAGGCAATGGATATTCTTTGCTAGGCCAGGAATATTGGGCTCCTCAACACTCGCAATACCCTCTGAGCTCACTGCTTTTGTCAACTCCCGCCTTATTTCTCATTGCCTGTTGGTGTATTGCATTGTCCGCCTGTTCCACTTTCTCTCGGCAGCCTCACAGACGGATGGCTCAGTGATATTCTTGGTGTGAATATCACACACAAGGGTAAATTATCATTGCTAATGTTCGGTTTTTTTGCCCTCCCTTGGGCAGTGTACTACACCTTGTGTGTGAGGCCCCTACATGGATCCATGCATTGATCTTTGTGATCTTACTTTCTGCTTGTTGTTGTCAATTGAGTACTCATCACACATAAATTCTACCTTATCCTGTAAATGCTGTGAAGCACAGCAGGCTCCCCCATTTATTGAGTTCTTGAGCCAGGAAAATTTGGTGAACACCAGGGAAGGGGCTTTCATCAGTCCAAAGTGAACCTGGAGTAGCCCCCAGATCAGAGTTGCAGTTCTGTGAACTCATAGCAATGGCTATTATCTACCTGAGAATTGGGCACAAATTCACTCTGTATTTTGTCACCCCAGGAGCACTGCTTGACCTACAATGAATGAATGGAGGCTTGGAGAACTAGACCAAGTAGACTGGGTTCATAAGACATTGATTACACATATAACACAGTTCATTGCACTAGAGCCATCCATGCAGGTTTGGAGCACCTTATTCCATGATACCCCTCCCATGAAGCATATCAACCACTTTCTGTCCTCCATATCTTTGGGCACATTGGAGGGCAGTTCGACCCTGTTTATCTACAGTACACACTTGAGCAAACACAAAGATACAAGGAGGAAAGACTCACTTCTTATGCTGGGATCAGCATTGTGGTCCAGGAGGCATTCTGCAATCGCAACCCTCCCCCAGTAGCATGCACGGTGAAGGGGGGTATCCCCACCATTATCTGTCCCACAAATTTGAATAAAAGCAAACCAGTGATGGGGATGGACACACCTTGTAGGTTTGGGTCTGCGTTGAACTCCAGAAGGCATTTTGTTACCTTGATGTGCCCATTGAGAGATGCATAGTGAAGAGGAGTCCAATCCATATCATCTATGTTGCAAAAATCAATTACCCTTGCTCTGCCAGACAGGGCACAATGGCTCAAACTCACTTTTGATATTTACATCAGTCCTATGTTCCAGCAGAACTTGAGCAACCTCATCCTTGCCATATACTGCACAGACATGAAGAGCTGACCCATACGATCCACCTATGACCCATCCACCTTCAATCACAACTCCATTCAGCAAGACCTTCTTGAACTCACCTTTCAAGCTGGGGTCTGCACCACATGCAAGCAGTCGGTTGACCAGGTCAGCATCTCCCTGAGCAGCAGCCCAGGCAAGGGGGAAGGTATAGTAGCCCCAGTTATCAGCTGAGGCAGGTTGGTCAGCTGTGCAGAGTGGGATGGCAGTAAGTGGGAGGTGGGCTTACGATTATATGACTGAGGAGCTGCCATAGAAGGGGTCAGAGTGGTGAGAACCCCCCAGAAAGAACCAAAGTACTGACCAACAACATTTGGATCAGCCCCCTTCTCCAGCAGAAAATAGACCATTTCCTTGGCCTTGTAGTAACACGCAGCATGAAGCACAACCCTGATGCCACCCTCCTCTCCTGGATACATGGCACTTGAAATCAATATGCTTGTGTCATTGGAAGAGCTGGTGGCATACCTTGGAATTGAGTGTTGACATTGGCACCTGCATTCACAAGAGCCTGGACAAGGTTCCACTCCTTTGCCCGACAGGCAACTTCAAGTGCAGTCTGTCCCTCTAGGAGTGTTTTGAGGATGGTGAATCAACTTTAGCAATGGATGGAAATGTACTTACTTTTGAATAGGGGCCTCTCTAGAAGCGGCATGATGGTGCTACCCTCCCCACCAAATGGGTCCACAGTTTCATCAATGGTCTTGACAAACTTGGCAAGATGCTGAATTGCAAAGCTCTGGGAATACCCCTGGGCCTGAGATGGCTGAGATAAGACAGCTATTTTGATTGCTCTGAGGGCAAGGTGACAGTGGTGTGATGGAGGTGCAAAGAAAGGGCCAGCATGCTCCTCTGAGGTAAGAAAGTCACGGAGCGAGGTATGCCAGAGAGTGACTGGGGAATGGTCATCGCCTGGAACCTGCATGATTGCATGAAGATTCACAAGAACATTGACAACATCAAGAGTCCTGAGCTCCAACAGGTCAGCAATTTGAGAGATGGATAGTGACTCTTGTACAAGTGCAATGGTGCTCAAGATGTCATGGAAATGTGGGATGGTCTTCCAGGGGGTGAGAATTGTTTTGTACAGCCCATCAAAGTCTGGACTTGTTCCGAGCACAAGAGGGAGGCGGTCCATTGGTGTAAGTCCGTCATTGGAGAGTGGATCAAAAAGTAGCTTGATGATTGTGGTCATGAAGATGAAGGAACGGCCAATGTGCTTGACCAGTCTCCGCTTATCTTCAGGTGATGGCCAGGATGGGTCACAAATAAACAGGCGGCCTTTTTTCTCTTGTTCAATCACTACATCCATTGCAGTTGAAATGTCGGCATCAGATGTATGATTCACAAGGTCCAGGAGGCGGACCTGGCTGGAGGAGTGAAGGCGTTGATGGATATGGCACTCAACACGGCTTGTGATGAGGACGCGCAGCGGGGTCCGTGGATTCTTGCCGAAGAATTGGATCATCTGGTCAATTAGGGCAGTGACTTCATCGCGGTCAGCACATTCATCAAGTCCGTCCAGAATAATGAGGAACGGCCTTCCCCAAACGGAAGCAGCTAATCGATCGAGGGTAGCTGTGTTGAAAGGCTCATAGACAAGGTCCTGGAACTGGGCGGTCAAGGAGGTAGTTGCGGAGGTGAGGAGACCTGGGTTTGCCTTGATCGCTGCCTTGATGTACGGATCCGTTGCAGGTATCGCTGCCGCAAGTTGACTTGCGATTGTCAATGCCAGCCTCCAAGCCCTACTTCTGTCTCCCGCCCCCCGGAAGAAGAAGAAGTCCCCCACAAGCCGGCCCTTCCTCTTGAAGTATGTTGCCATCTCTTGAGCGATCGCCGATTTCCCGCACCCTGCATAGCCGTAGATCCAGAGAATGTGAGGGTGGTTGCCAAAGATAAGGCTGCTGTCGGCCCAGGTGCGAATGTTCTGCGTGACACTGAGCCTCGTACCGGGAAAGCAGGCAGAGTTTGGGGGAGAGATCTTGAGATTCCGGGTGTGTGATGCGTCGAGGATTGGATTCAGCACAGCGGAGAGCCCTTCGCAAAGCATAAATTTATTTCTGTTTCATGGAGGAGAAGGCAAGTAGGGTTTACCTTCCTTCTCCATGGTCTGAACGATGGTGATGTTGATCTGGTTGACCTGCCACCCCGTTGCATTGGCGAAGATCTCCGCACCGTCACCTGCTGCCACATCCATCCGAATTGCGCCGTGGCCACTACCTTCGGCCATCGAGAACTCTAGCGTAGGGGAGAGACGCTTGGACGGTTGTCGTCGTGGTCCGATGCAAAGCTGGATAACACCGCATTAGACTTGTGTCGGCAACGAGGCCAGACCGGCACGTGGTTTCACAGCCTTCCAAGTTGGTTCGGCGAATGAAATCAGAATAGGCGCCCGTCGATGGCTCCGGTACGGTTGAATTGGCTCAACGCCGAGCTCTCAGGTCTTTGTGAAGCATACTTCACATTCTTCGCTGAGTGTGAATAACTCGCTCGATGGTGGACCCTTGATTCAAACGCGTCGGAAATCATGCTCATATGTTTAGGATATCCTCATGCCCGATCAGCGGGGGACAGAACGCGGTACATTCGGAGCGAAGCGAGTATCCACGAACATCCAAGTGATGGATGGCATTCTGTGCGAGCGAGAATACAATTCCTTTAGAAGTTCTGTATCAGTGTTTGTCGGTCAGTAAGGGAGAACGTTCAGACCTTCAACAACTGTGCAAAGCCGTAGAGCCTCGGTCAAGGTCAAGACTCAACACAACCCTCGAGAAGAGGAAGGATGGGCAGCAGAATCGGTAGGCTTGCTGATATCGCTTTGGATCAGACGACTCTTATCGTTGACGCCTCGCCTCGGAATTGGGTGTTGATGAGCCCTAAGCTCGTGGTGGATTTGGGACAGGGTTGTCGGCACACTGCGGCGCGCGACGCAAAATATAGAGGTGATAATGTGGGGTGATGCGACGGAAGAAATGATTGAAGTATACGTGAGCGAAGTATCGGAACGAATGAGTCTATCGTCGAAGGTTATATCAAGAAAGGAACCGCGACGTGCAAAAGGGAGTGTAACAGAAGGTCCTACGAAGAGTGAGCAAGGATACAGATGAGGGTGGGTAGTATGCAAACAAGGCGATAGAGTCGAAGCAATTGTTGTGGAAGAGAGGAGTAGGGAAAACTACTCCAGGAACTCAGAAGGCAGTGCCGACCCGCTTGCGTACCTCCTCTCAATATCCGATGCATCCCCGTGACCTAGATTCGAATTCGACTTCGAATACGGTAACTTCCATGTTAAACCCTGAGCGATGGTGTCCCAGTGAGCATGGCTCCCCTCATTGACGACCGAAGGCGCCCACAGACGACGTATCTTCCATTACAGCGGTGACGATCTGACCGGCGGTGGAGATACCATTCTGAGGGAGGTACTATCAAATGGCGCAAGAGTTAGTACAGTTTCTTAGGAATGCTATGAACCTAAATGACGAGATACGCCGTGGTTTGCAAGAGTGTCCAGCTCAGGGCATGGGCCACCGGTATCCAGGGGGCCAGGCGGATGGTAGGGATGAAGTTGGTCGTTTACGAGCTTGGTCCCATTGTTCATGAGCGGTCCAGGAGGTGTCCCAGGGAGGGTGGGGTCGAGGGCGCGAACGGCGTTCCTGAGCTCGTGATCAGACAGCCCTCCAAGCGATCCATATGGAGGGAATGCGATAGCGACATCGACGAGGGCTTAGAGTAGGGCGAGACAAACGAAGAACGGACGTTGGCGAGGCTGCATGTCGTGCTGGGTCGACTCGACAACGAGTGAAAGGGAGATGCCGCGACCAGTTTATATGGATGACTTTGTGAAATCCACGCTACGCTAGGCTCGAAGTGGTGAGCTCTTTCGTCGCGTTAATGGCCAGCTGACTTCACTCTTTTGCCCGTGAAATTCGATACCCAAATCCGTAGCTCCACGTTTCCCTAAACTCGTTCTGCCGTGAGGTACGCTCGTGGTTCCCAAAGTGAGCAATCACCTGAGCGGCTCCTCTCAAAGATGGAGCCTGTCGTGAGAAGCTCTCGTGTTTCTCCTCCTAGCACCTGTAAAGGTTTGAGCGCTCCCTCTGTCTGTTCAGAGGTCCCAAGCTTCCCGAACAAGGAACACTCTCGACTGAATGCGACTAACGGGGAGGAAGACTTGCACCTCGAGCAGGACGCCTTGAATGGAGTACGTAGGACGACAGAATGGGACCAGGCCTCTTGCTGCACCAGCTTGCTCCCCAATTCTTCATGAGTGAACTTTGAACACCACGCCGAGCACCAAGGTTGGATGTCAGGGGTATACGTAGATGAGGTCGAAGACACTTTGTAATGTGGGTCGTCCTGGGTCGTCGTCGGTGAAGAAAGAGCCATGGAAGTCGGTCTGGTTGACCGACCTCTGGTTTGATCGCCGTCTGAGTGGCGCCGAGCAATCCTCTTCCTCCTCCTCCCACCGCACAGTTCCTCAAATGCCCCCCACCGTAGTCCAATGTACCAGACCCGCCCATACCTTACCTCTGTACTACACAGTGAGAAATTCCAGTCCACCCTCAAAATTCTGGACGTGTACGTCCGAGCTCAACACGAGTTTATGGTATGGCACCCCGCGCGACGTCAGGCTGCATACCTGCGTGGCCAACCTTCCGAAAGTGTGGAAGGGGAACACTAGGTACGGATTTAGCTCCTATCCTTGTTATATCAGCTTTCCAGCTCTCGTGTTCTGCAATCGAGGGTCGACGGTGGCCAGTATTCGCGGTCATGTTCAGCATGGTCACCGTCTTTCGGTCGTTCAGATCACCAGTCCTCTCAAAGTACACTGCGGACGCCGCCTTTCGAATCAAGCCCGAACCTCTCAGTTCGACACGCAGCTGGCATATGAATTTTTGCCAGGCGTGTTTGCGAAGGTCACTCTATGACCGATGGGTGCAGGTGCGCACTTCGCGTTGTGGTTCTGTTGTAAAACGCCAATATATTCTTCTCCGTTTCATAGACGCGGGCTGTCTCACTACTGTAAAAGTGAAGTCATCGCGAGAGTCGTGACCACGGCCTTGATAATATGATAAGTTCAGTCGAAGCAACTCTGGACGCCGCTTTCCGGGTCACCTCCTTACATGGGGCTAGAAAATGTTCCCCAGGTGCCTAGCGGCAAGTACCTTCCCTCGATGGGCGGTTCAGAGCCATCCAGTCCCAGGCCTAGGGCGGCTTAACGGGTTGGGTTGGGTAAGTAATGTCGATCGAAGCTGCCTCCACGGCTCTGTCAATCGGTCGTCAACAACGCATTCCTGAAGGTGAAGTTTGAACCGATACCAGCAAAATTCCTACAGAGTACTCTTGGCCATCTCCTCCTTCCCTCGGCTTAGCCCAGGAGGTCAGTCTGAAAGTTTCCAGACCCGCACGGCCATTTCCGTTTCATTATAATTGGTGTGCGCACGACCTGACAACTAGGACACGACGTTGCGTTGCATACGACACGATAGACCGAGACCCCAGGCTCGTCGTAAGACATAAACCGTTCAGTGGGATCCAGCGCCGTCGCTTCACTGAGAATCCAGGTTCAAACCAAAGCTTCTGGATCGTTCTAGCATATTGTCGTTAGGCGCGCGTGATAGGGGCATCACAATACAGTGGCTTACGCGATCGCCTTAAGTTTTCGCCTCTTGCCTCTTCTTCGTCCCAACGCCAAGAGCGGGCAGCCATCGGCGCCCAAGAACCCTCTGACTAGAAGAAACGCGCTGCACTCAATAACTCCAAACCGGCTGCAGACGACTGCCAACAAGCCCTCTTCATCCTCAGTCCGCAAACCTCTCCTAACGAACCCGCAATCGTCAGGGCCCTCCTCTGATTGGCGCACTGCTGGGCTCCCTCGCCGCTGGCGCTACCTCCCTCACTTGGGTGAGCGTGTTATGATTTGATTAGGGAACGGGAACAACGTACGTCCACCCCGCGTCCCTCGTCCGTGCTCTCAGGTCTGCAGCCTTTCAACTAACATCTCGCCCTGAAATCTGTCGTCTCGCCGCTGTTCCACCGACATCCAGTGCCAACGAAGCCACCTTTTGGTTCGAGCACAGCAGACGGACCGGCACCGTGGGGTCCAATTACGGCCTAGGTATGTCCTTTGGTGCTCCCTTCCACTGAGAGTTTAGCCTCAACGATCGCACTATTTCACGTGCGAAGGGTGCTCCTCAAACCACCCTTCCGCCGGGGCCGTCCAATCTGCCACTCTTCGACTCCACCCGTCGGTGGGAATATCATCTTCCTCAACCGCCCTCCAACTATTCTTATATCGCCTCTGACTGGACCCTACCACATACCCTCTGCGTTCATTATCGCCCCTTCCGGGTTCTCCACCCCCATCCACTTCTATACTACACAAGCACCCGCACTAACACCTGCCCGGTCAACCGCTGCGTGTTTGGCACGCTATCTGCCACAGCACCCCGACCCCAGCACCCTTCCTTGCCTCAAGTCTCGAGATGAAGGCCAGACCGCTTGGTTGGCGATGAGCCCTCCACTCTTGCTCAACCCCCTGCGAGCGACGTACTCGCCCAACGAGAACATTCAACTGTCTCCTCACCCGCCTCGCTAGCCCACCCTGACCAACTCGATCGATTCTCAACCATAATCACAATGACCTCTCCGCATATCCAGTCCAGCGATCCAGTTGTGGAAGGGGAGACGGGAGATGGTGTTTGGCGTGCTGTCGACGTACTGCGTCGTCACCTGCGGTCAGGCAGTGGAATGTGATCAAAGAAGAGATGGCCCTTCGCAAGGTCTGAACGGGGAGATGCGAGAGGGAGAGAGAGACCCTTTGTGGCGACGCTTGGGACGAAGCCGTCATGTCTGGTACGTCTACTCTTCATTTCCTCATTCCTTCCTTTCCCGGGCCCCTTAGACTACCACCCCTTCGATTTCCTTCCGGTTTTAAGCTCCCCTCCTTTGACGATTGGGTCCCGTTCTGGCCTACGCGCCTCATTCCCTTTCTCGTACGCACATTCACTCTCCCTACACTACCATCCCGGTAGTCTCCTCCGTTGGATTCGACTCCGATTCCCCTAGCTTTGCGTTACTTCGTACCTCTTTCTCGCTCTGCTTTCATACTTCTATCCTTCGACTTCCCGTTGTCATTTCGCTTGCTCCTGTTCCCCTCGATTCAGGCCTCAAGGCGCTGACGTCCCTTTCTAGATGTATGGATCTCTCCTTCCTCAGCAGGAACACACAGGGTACGGACGACCCCGAACCACGCTAGCGGCGGCCGACTGTCATAAGCTCGGTGTCGGCGCCTTGACGCTCGTATCGTCGTGAGGCTGAATGAGTTCCACCTTTCATCTCCTTCTCCCCGAGAGGTTTAGGAGGTGGAGGACGCACACTACTCTACTATCCCGTATCCCGTACCCCCTTTCTGTTCTCTTTCGCTGCGGCGACCCTCTTCCTTTTCGGTTCTCATCTTTTGGGACTTGGGGAATGTCGAACCAGAGCTCGGAAGGTAGTACGAGGTAGTGGAATAGAGAAAAATTCGTGTTGAGGATCCAGTTTTCGAGCTCATACGGAGGATGAACAAGGTGGTCATGAACATGAAAGGAGTCCGAAGGGAACCTGGGCAAGAAGATACAAGCCACTCATGAAGATGTGGTCTCGTTCATCCTGTCCTTCGCGATGCTACGGGGGCCACAAAGCAAGGACGGTAGATAAGGGCTGACATCGTGAATAAAAAATAAAAAAAAACAATCGTACACGATAGGACAGCGGAATATCGATGATCCCCTACCAAACCAACCCTGCAGCCAAGAACCCAAACCTCTTCGCCTCGACCCCACCAGGACACTCGTCAACCACCAGCCTCCATCGGACCCTCACAAACGTTGAAGCGTCGGAATCGTGGAGCATCCTCAGAGCCCAGGCGCTGAAGACGGGCAAGTGAGAAGCGAAAGAGCTTCGGCTCGCATCGCGATTCGACGTCGTCCTCGTGTTGAATCTAGAATTGAGGAGTTGTCAGTATACTGCTACGCGGGATATAGAGGATAGAGGTGGTGGTGATGTTGAGAAAGGAAAGCTCAAGTATCAGAAGGAAGAAGTTTACAGTCGAGGATGGTTCCAAAGGAAGCGTGACAGGAGGTCCTATGAAGAGTCGGGAAGGGACATAGATGAGTGTGGGGCAGGCAAAGGAACACCGCGATAGAGTCGAAACAGTAGGCTACTTTAGGGGGCGATATACGGGGGAATAAGGTAGGAAATGACAAGGGAATAGGGGAGGAACGTACCCAATACGACGACTACGCTTCCCTCACTACCCGCCCACACCCCACCTCCACCCCCTCCCCAATACACCTCCCCCGCCTTTCTCCCTTCGCCGACCACCAACCGCGTCCCTCGTCAAGCCCCTCACCACATCCACGCCAAAACCTCTCTCCCTGCTCGGTTGACGAAGGCAAACGCGGAGGGCGGCTGCACAATCTCCGTCTTCCCTACCGCCGGCGTCGGTCTGGCGGGGCCGGTGGGCGCTTGGAGGTCCCGCGGTACCTCGACGAGGGATTCAACGAGCCGGGTTCGTCAACGCGGGAGCGGAGGAAAGGGCGGGAAAAGGGTGACGGGACGTCGATCAGAGTGCATGAAAAGGACGCAAGGTTGTAAGATTTATCCCCGGTTTATTCTCGGTGGGTTGATGAAAATCGTGCTTGTCGAGGAGACCTTGAGGCGATTCAGAAGGCGGAGTGCTCTTCGCGAGGTGCACGAGCCGATCCTTTTGAGATTGAGAAGGAGCGTGGAAGGCGATACATGGGGCGAGAAGGTGGGTGAGTGGTCCAAGGATGCATGCAGGGTATCTGGAATTGGGTGGGAGGAGGCAGCCGCCATTCGTGAAGGCATAGTGCATCGAGATTGGCGGCGTCGTCTTTTCATCGATTAAGGAGGTGCAACGTAGATTATAGGCCTCGGGATAAAGCCTTGCAGTGGGGAGCGCTGGTTTGGATGTCTATGAGGAAGGTAAGCATCAGCAAGTGGATAGCAAAAGAAGAGTGACGATAATGAGCACGAAGCGATGGGAATGTGAGGATGACGAGGGGACAATGGATCGTCGTGAAAGGGGTGAAAAGAGGAGACGATAGCATGAACAAGGAGAAAGGAGTTGGGAAGGAGTAGATACATACCTCGAGCGTCCTTGGGTTCAATTCCACGGAGCCCAGAAGCCCAACTCCCCAGCGACCGAGGTATAATATTTCATCGCATATCGATACCTCGCTCGTCTACCCTTTTCCGTCTTGGTGCCGAAGTGGGGGTGCATGGATCGCCTGTCGAGGTCAGATGGGGGTCGGCATCCACCGTCAACCATTGGACAGATGTCGGCTCGTTGGTCGTGAGGTGGAAAGGGGTGGCAGAGATAGGACGACGGTCGGCAAAGAGAAGGTCTTCTGGACAATGCTGAGCGAGTTCTGCGAAGAGCTACGCATGCCACGATTTGTCTGCGCGACATTGGGTTGTGCTTAAGGGACGTTTGCGCCCATTGCATTGGTCGGGGTATCGGTGCTCTTCGGGCATGAGACATACCCAGGGCATTGAGATTAGAGGGGTGGGGCCTTGATGTTCTCTGGGGACACGGTCGGGAGCTCCGAGAGGCGAGAGCTTGGACCGGCTGCCGAACGACAATCACTCTGGCCTCAGGGTGGGCGGGGAGCTGGGGGTCGGCAGCGGAGGGTAGAGGAAAGTGTTCGTGGCTATGACCCAAATGGAAGGAGATACGAAGTGGGGACTAGTGGATGGGAGGAGAGGATCATGGTCAAGAGGAGAGAAGGTCGAGCATCGGCGTTCGGGCATCGGGTTGGCGTCGGCCCTCACCGGTGGCTGTGCTTCCCTCCGAAGCGCCAAAGTTTTGGGAGGCTTCCAACACTTTCCACTCTCTCCCTTCTCGTCTGCTTTACGCCCTCTTTCCAGTGACCTCCATCCTCGTGGCTCGGAAGGGCGATGTGCCAGAGGACTCGTTTCGGCTCTCCACGTGTGGGCGCTTAAGAGCCTCGAGGACGACGTCAGGACAACGCCCACGCCACTGAATTGACGGCACCGCCCGGATTTGCTTCGAATAGACGCCCGCCCTCGTCCTTCCCCCCATCCCCCCAATCCCATCATCACCCCGACCTCCAAGTGTTGCCCGACTCCCACCAAAGTTCGGAACCTGCTAGTGCTAACCTTGATGTCGAGCGCCCAATTGACGTCTAATCAAACTTCAACGGGGCGTCGCGGCGTCGGCATCGCCCTCGTCGGTTCATAGCAGGGAGCTTAGTGCTGGAGACCGCAAGTCGGAGTGGACACTGACTGAATGGCCCGCCAGAGACAGCCCACTGACCGAGACCCCCAGTCCTGCAGATTTGTACGACGGGCAGGTAATAGGGACGGCGTCTGGCGTGCATCCGCAAATGGGGCGGCTGATCTTGAATATGGTGACGAAAGGTACCCTCGAAGGTTCCCAACCTGAGGTTTCCATTTCCGTTCTCGAGATCGAGGGATTGGTGTGCATGATCGCGGGATATCTGGAACGAGGTGGAAGCACCGTTCGGAATACTCTCAATCTGTAGGACCATTGTCAGCGGATGTACGGTGGGGAACATGAAGACCAAAGTGAAGTGGGGATGTGCGCAACGACGATTTATAAAACGGTCCAAATAAAAGCCCCATTACACAGCGTGGCGGTTATCCCCCCATCGTTGAAGGGGTCTGCGATGAAAGAAATGCAGACTAAGTACGAATCGAGCATAAACGTACCATAGGCACACACTCCACCCACCTATCCTCCTCATCACCTCCCTTCCGCCCAGTTAACAACACACTATCCCCTTCATTTCGCGCCCTCTGGCTTTCCGGATGCAGAGCCCGCCCCTCCTTTCACGGGCGGTCACGTCATTGAACAGGCCAGTTTCCACGACGGCTCGACAGAGGTCGACGCGAGCCTCGAAGTTGGAACGTAGTCGTAGATACGGCGCTCGCCGGAGTACACCGTACTTGGCGCATCCACGTCCCAGGTATATACACCCCCCAGCGTGCGTAATCGGACGTGTTTGATCTCGAGATAGAAGAATGGCTCGAGGTCGTGTAGGTGGTCGAGCCAGGTTCGTACTCCTCTTGGCGGTTTTAGCTAGCCAGGGCAAACGAAGGCTCGAAGATGAGGATGCCCTGGATAGGGAAACGTTAGCCTACGAGATGATATATCGAGCGTTGAACCTGTGGTTCACCTTGGTCACCAGTCTTCCGTCCGTAGGTCTGAAGACTCGGACCGACTCGAGATCGATACGATGCCTCGATCCATCATGAATTTCCGTCATTGGCGAGGACAACTCTGTCAGGGAAAATATCGCGATGGAGGGTCTTGAGGTCTTGGTTGACGAGGCTTCTCTGCCCTACGCCCCGCGTAAGTCAAGGGGTGCCGGGAAGGAACAGGCTAATAGAGGACGTAAGAGCTACCCTGTTGCCCTCTGCGTAACGCGTGACGACGCGATTCGCACTGCGCTCCAGGGCCGCAGGGGTATCCGAATTCCCCCGTACCAGTATGGGCAGCCCTGGGAGATCATCTGGACGATGTGCGGGATGCCCTGAGCCAACCCCCACTCCGAGAACGAGTCCTCAGTCCTCTCGTTATCAGGAGTCCTTGAATCCGTGGCCCTTTGAATTTCCCGGTCCACCTTCAGTACGTCATCCTTCGACGGCGGACAGAGTCGTACGGGATGGCCATCTGCTCGGAATTGAGCACACCTATCACCCGCTGGTGCTTGTGTAAGCCTCCGTAGAGAGCCTGAGTCCAGAAGGTGAAATGAGAGTTGCGGCCACGTTGCGAATGTCCTTCGCCGGGTACATACTTCGAGTTGAACCATGCGCCATGATCCGCCTTCACAAACTCGAATTCCTCGCTCTTCTTTCATACCGATCCGCCCATCGAACTGACTTCCCCCTTGCTCGTCCTCACATCGAGACCCCTGCGCTGCTCGACTAGCGAAGGCGGGGCGCACCACAGTGTGCGAGAGAGCCGCTTTTTGGGAACGGGCTGGCCGCACCTTCGCTTGCCTGGAGCGCGCTACCCACTGGTCGTGGCTTCCTTGGATATTCTGACGCGGAAGGGGGTCGAGGACATCTTCGGCGTATCCAGAGGTTGTCTTCGTGCGTGAACAACGTGGAGACGGCCTTGGCTAGTGGATTTAGACGTGCGGGCTCGAGGGCGAAAGCTGGTGGAATTTCGCCGTGCCAGAGTAGAGTTTGTCGCTTCGAAGAGCCTCTTGGGATGTTATCACGCAGGGGATGCAGTTTGAAGGAGGAGTAGGCTGCGAGGGAGCTGTCAGTAGACTGTATGAGGGTAAGATGAGCGGGTAAAGCGGAGGACTGAAGCGCGATGATAGAATAAGGCATGGGGAGAAGAGGCGGTGAATTACAGGACTTGCGAGGGGGAGAAACCCACAGAGGGAGTGGGGGAAGGGGAAGCATAGGAGGGAGGGGGAGAATCAAAAAGGCCAGGCGGCAAGAAAGCGTACCTCAAGTTACCGACTGAACATCTAGCACGAACTCCCACCACCCACCGCGAGTCCTTCGATCGACCCTTGCCTCTCTGGTGGCCTTTTCCATTTGCCTTGACCCAGGGCTGACGGCGACGAGGATGCGCGCCAAGCCGGTCTCGACGTGCTCGGAGTTCCCGAGGGATGCGGCTAGGAGCAAGGCTGCAGCTCAAAGGTGTGGGCGATGGGATGGTGTTCAGAAGCGGACCGCGGTTGCACGACTGCCGCGGAGACGAGATGATGGAAGAGCTAGGGAAGGGAGGATGGTAGTTGGGAGTAGGATGCGTGAAGCAAGTTCATAGCGCAGTTGATAGTTCAGCTCCCTTGGAAGAGAGGGGATTGGTACACTGGCGCGCTTGGCCAGCAAAGACTACGCATGCCAAAGGTGCCTGCACCTACCCTGCCCTAACGCACGTATTCCATCTACCTACCCCTCACCGCGTACCCCACTTCGTCATCTCCCGATCCGTCCGGCCGATAATCTGAAAGATATTCTACAGAATCTTTGCCTCCGGAACCACTCTCGCCCTCGCAGTTATTCTGGAGTACACTGTGACAACAGGCCCCTCACCCTCTTCGCTCGTTGAGATTGAGAGTGTCACGCTATGTGTTAGGAGCCCAGGTACGTCCTTCGATCCTCTTCTACCTTGAGTACGAGCTAAAGGTCGTCCAGCAGTGTTGACATCCACCCTGAGGACTCTGAGAAACTAACGCCCACGATCCCCCAAACGATCCGCCCCCCATGGCTCATCGCACCCGCACTTCGTTACGAACCCCACCCTCCCGAGTTGCTCTTCAAACACTGCTACAATCACCTCGACGACCCCGTTCCTTGCACCATCGAAGGCCCAAGTCGCCCCTTCCATCGCACCCCCGATATTCTTCCTACCGGTTCACCCAAGCACTCTTGCGAAACGCGCTTTTCACGACCCGCGGGAACGACCCTCACGTTCGACAGGGAGCTACTACAAGGGAGCCGCCGCCTTAACACGACCATTGGCGAAGCACCTGCCCCGCATGTCTACCCACCGCCTTCAGCCTCACTTGGTGGTGGAGGCTCGATCCATCGTTACGGCGCCAACATCGAGATGTGGCCCTCGAATGGACGATCGACGGACACCTCAGCGCTCGAAGACGATAGCTCAAAACCCTCGAGTACCCAGGTCCATCCTAGCCATGGATCGTCTCGTTCCGTATTCCCCTGTCGATCCTCCGCCTGCGCCTAGGTCCGTTCGGAGCTGGGAGCTTGGAAGGGGTGTTGTCGGCGACGGCGGTTAGGTTGTGGCAGTGGGTAGATCGCCGTCCCCACCCTCCCATCCATGCAGCCATACCGGAACCGCATGCTTCGCGGAGGCTTCGGTGAGCGGCATGAGCTGCACTGGCAACGACCGCCGGGCGACACGAGGCATCGACGACGAGGGTTGGGAAAGGAGACGAGATGGGGGACGTGAAGGTTGGGGAGTATGTATTCATCCAGTACGAGTTCGGGAGGCCCTGTGGTCAACTAGAGTAGTATTTGTTTATCTCGTACGCTCGATTGTTCCAAGGTCTTTAATCCTCTACTCCAGACACCCGCCTCGTGTGCACCCACCCGCTGCGTATACCGTCAACGTCAAGGAATATCCTGTAAATGCTGAGGCCCTTTGTACAGCACCGCGGAGCAGGCGTCTCCCTCGCAGGCCATCGCTGAGCGCATGCCAAGGTACCCACCGCGATCCGCTGTAAGGTCACCAACATGTAAACATCCTACGTAGAGCGGGAAATGGAGTTGATACAGAGGAAACGTCTAAATAAGATGTGACGAATCGAGGCTCGTCTAGGGTAATACCAGGTAGGTTTCGAACTTGGGTGTTTAGGACTACGAGCTTTGTCAAGGACGAGGCATCGTCGATACGCTGCCTAGTAAACATAGAGGGAAGGAGGTAAGCACCCACGACATGGGACAAAAGAGTCGAAGCGGGGTTGGTGTATGAGGGAGATGGATATGGTACACAAGAAACAGAAAGGGTGCAGCCCGAAGTACAGGGTGCGAGAGCGAGAGCGAGCAGCCTGGTCGCGACGTAGGACGAGGAGGTGGGAAAGAAGACTACGAAAGATAAGCGAAGACATAACAAACAATAGGGGAAGAGGAGGTGAGCGAGAAGGGCTTAAATCGAAGTATAGGGATACGGAAGAGTTCAGGAAGCTGTTTTATTCGGTGTCCTGGAGAAATGCGCTGAAGGTAAAACGTAGGTAACGAGTAATCAACGCACTCAGCACGGCGACGAAATCTCGATTCTGACCCACCCAGTCCAGCAACATCTCTCGCTCTCCGTTCATCCACCCTCCCTGCCCAGGTTGTCCGTGATTCACTTCCCCTAGGCTCCTGACCCTGCTTATCCCCCGTTTCACACCGAGGCTCTTGGCTGAGGATACTCTCCCTCCTCCTCCCACAGTATCTCGAGGACCGTGTCGGATGATCGAGGGTCTCCTAGCGTATCGATCCGAGTTTCAGGCAACCCGCGCCGTGGATGTGGATGCGGAGAGCAGCTGGACGGAGGGCGATGACGGCGAGAGAGAATGTCAGAGCGACCAAGACGCCCTCCTTGGCACTATGGAAGTGAATTTGTGCTGGAGAGCTCCGAGGGAGGGGGAACGGCGTTTCACTAGAACGAGGCTGATTCCTTCCATGTAGTTGACACGGTGTCGTTGGTAGAGAGGCTTCGTTCAAGTGGGAGAGATGGTTCAAGATGAGCTGGGTGGTGTTAGGCAGAGTGGAGGTAGGTACATCGTTGGGGGGGCCAGAGGATCTCGGATCGAATTGGCGGGTGAGGTTGCTGATGCGAATTGACGCATTTGGGCTGCAGAAGGGCGGCATGGTGGGCTCCTGTCTGGCTGGCTGAGTTGTGGATTGGTATACTAGATGGTGATCCGCTCCATACGGTGGAGGCGGCGATTCGGACGATGATCGCCTGTAGGAGCCGTCAGTAGAATGTATGGGTAAATGTATCAAGGAGGTACAAAGGCAGAGCCCCCGGTATGCAGGGAGGAGAGACACGAGGTCGAAAGGAAGCGACTGAGAGGAAGGAGATGAAGGGGAACTATATATATTCGCGAAGAGGAGGCGCAAAGCAGGATGTACAGCAGGAGGAACGTACCATTATCGTCTCAACCCAAACACTCATTACCAGAGCCATTCAGCGCTATGGAGGTGCAGGAATCATCACCAAAAAGGCTCCTTTTCGTCTTGCGATTCCTTCGCCTTGCTGCCCGAGTGGAAGAACAGGGCACGGCTGCTGCAGTCCAGGGCTGGGATCGTCGTCCCCCGTGGCAATCGATTGTGGCCCTGCACGTCTGGTGGTAGGTGGGCGGGGGTGGTTACGCGGCGAATGAATACAGAACGACCACCTCGATCGCCGCCTGAGCGAGCCCTGCTAGGAGCTATCCTGGGCTTCGTCTGCTTTCGTCGGAGTCCAGGCTGCGGTTGAATGAATGTTGACGCTTGCTGCATCGATCAGGCGTCGCTAATCCCCTCGACTGAATGGAGTGGGGATAGATGTCATTCGCGATCCCGTACGTTGTTGTCGCGTGCCAATACTAGGAGGGCGGACGAGCTCCGGAAGACGAGGGCGTATTGGGATGCCGTTGCGCAAGGCTGGCGGGGAACCGGGGGTTGAGTCAAAGGAGGGTCGGGTTTGGAAGGCTCAGAGGCAGGGAGGAGAGAGGATCATGGTCAAGAGCCGTCGGTGTCGGACATCGGCGTCCATCGGCGTCAGCCTGAGGCTGTGGCTGTGCTCTCCGCCTTTGCAAGCATACTCGAAACATTTCTTCTCCCCGCCTCCCGCCTCACCATCTCCAGCTATCTGCACCAGGCTCGGAACATCGACATCTCAACGGGCCTGTGCAGGGGAGCCTATCACCTAGCGCTTAAACGCCTTCATTTACGGCACCATGGCTTCGACAGCCACACTTGTCCCGCTCCCCGCCTTCCCCCACAGCTACCTAAGTCCTCCGCCCACAGAACGTTTCGTTGACTCTGGTGTCAAGCCCGATTCCGTTGCCTGTCGATCCCGCCGCCGTTTGGTGTCATTCATCTGGAATCCCCCTCTGTCGACCTCCCCCCGCCACCCCGCCACATCCTCCTCACCACAACATCCCCTCCACACGCCCCGCACACTCCCTCGCCTGCTCCATAGATATTCTCTTCCCTCAGACTGCCTCGATAGCCCTTTACACCTGCTCACTGACTGGGGTTCATCTGGATTCTAACCCGCTGGTCCTCCTCCCGCTCTCTCTCCTCGATATCTGAAGTAGGCCCTGTCATGGTGCTGCGCCGACGTCCGCATGACCGTCCTCGACCCCGGAAAGTATCACCTCGGAGAGCTGAGGGGAATGGGGGTGCAAAATCCCTCGACAAACAGCGTCGTGCTGGGGACCCCCATCAGCACGGCTGGTCGTGCAGAGCACCACGGTCCACAGGGCTTCAGTGTCGAGTCCCAGCAGTTACGCCGGATGTCTAGGGCACCCGCCGCGTACTATCACCTCCCTCATTGACTGACGTGACTGAGGATGCTTCGACGAGCTTTCAGGAGGGTTGCACGGCCCCCTTTCTCTTCCTGTTGACCCTGGCGGCTCGGTTTGATTTGCTCAACTTCCCCTCCTTGAGCGAATCCGTCTTGAGGGTACTAATCTGGAACGAAGTCGTCAGCGGGATAACTGGAAAGGAGATATCTTGGGGATGAAGGGGGGTTGCGGCGCACGAAGGCGTATGAGACAGCGAAAGAATGAGGCCTCAACGTACCCATTACAACCACCATATCCCCATTACCACCATCCTCAAATCCTCCCCACTTTCGCTTTCGTCCTCTTCCTACCTCTTTCCCCCTCCCGCCGCTCCTACGGCACAAACGACGTTTCATCTTGTGTTCCCCGCAATGGTCCTGGTGAGCGCAGTGTGCGTGGCACCCCGACCCTCAAATAGATAGGGTTCAGGGAGCGATGCGAAGGCGGTGGTGTAAGTGGGGAAGATAGATGGAGGGACGGCTATGGCACACGGCGAGTACAATAGGGAGCTGGGTCTCCCCTCTACTTCGAGGGAATGGAATTCGGTGAAGGTGGTCGGAGACTGCGAATGGCTCGTCACGCGTCACCAGCGGCATGGCGTGCTCACCCCCGCTCGTCGAGAGCGTTGGTTGGGCTTCCTCGACGTTCGGGCACTGCAGGTAGTACAAGCACACCATCATCGCCGAGAGGCCCCAGAGCATGAGGCGCAGTATCACCCTTCAGCCCGTTCGGCCCTTTGGTTCTTCGCACATCCCCCGCCCCACGACGTCGCCCTTCCTCAGCATATGAAGACCTCTCCATTGCGCAGCTAGAAAGCTCGACTATCTGCGCCACGCCAGAGCCCCGCCAGCCTCAACTTCCGCAAGCAGATCAACGAACGGTGGAAGGGAACGGGAAGGTGCGGTACGTCGAAGTTTTTCCTGCGGCGCTGGCATTGTCCGTAGCTCTGACATTGTTCCCTCGACAGCTTCGAATACTGGCGTTCGTAGACGCCAGATCGGTTGGAGGGTAGTGAAGGAGGTCATGATATCGGAGGGTGTACGTGGGTTGTTGACGTACGACCGTCGTAGAGGGCGAAATTACCGTCGATTTATCGTGCATACATGGATCCAAGAGCCATGACGGGGTTCTAGCCGCGATAAAGTCTCCGCTAGACACGGAGGGGCCGGATGGGTGTCGTGAGACTGGGGAGGTAAGGCTATTGTCGGGTAGGTTGGTTGGAAGGTGGTCCTTGCTTTCCGTTGAACCGAACGTGGTATCCCTTCCCGCAGGACGCGCGGTTTGTGTGTCAGGGGTTCCTCAGGCGATTCAGGGTGGAGCTGGAGAGTAGGGACGGCTTCCACGAGGAGAATAGGGCATGTGGTGTTCGGAGATGTTACGAATGCCTTGGAAGAGAACTTGGGGAGGATGGGGCTCGGAACGAAGTGTCGATGCGGTTGAGTTACGGCGGACGACCGGATAGTTTGGAGTGTCGTTCGGCGTGGGGCAGCGCGTTCCTTGATGAACCTGGCACTGGAAGAAGACCTTCAGGCCATGCTCTCAGAGGGGTAGAGTGTCGAGGGACGCACCTGAAAGGGACGCACCTGAACTCAAGTTCAATTACAAAATGCAAGGTTCTTTCCGACGTTCGAATCGGGAGAGAACGCCCTCGACCTCTGATATCGTTGAAACGATAGCGGGGTGAGACCTTTTCGTTACATGCGGTAATCCTCTGGGTACCGGGGTTTAGTTGGAAAGAGAGCGAACGAGGGATATGGGGGATAGGTGTGTAGTCAGGACGTACGTTCGTCCGAGCCTTTCGTCGGCTTCCAAAAGGTTCAGGGAGAGCTACGCACATGGACGAGCAACGGAGGCGGATGCTCGCGTAAAACCCCTCCAGAACTCTCCAGGGCGGTTTTTGCGGATGGTGGGGGGTGGCGCGATGACATGGTGTGGGCAAGCGCTCAATGACATTCTCCGTTCAATAGAGTTGTTGGCAGCGAACGCATTCAGAAGATTCGGAAGATTCTACGGAGAGTGGTCCAAGGTCAGTACAAAGGTACGGCGAAGAAGAGGGGTAAGCGAGAACGAGTAATGCAGTGGATTGAATATCGAAAGCTCAAGGAGAGTCGAAACGGTCGATTTCGAGGTTTCCGTCCCTACCAGTCAAAATATGACAGACTCACCAAAGTTTCGTCTCTACCCCATTGCTTTCAGGCAGATTCCAAGCCTTCCCGCTCGCCCTCCACGTATCCGTCCAGGGAAAGCCCAACATCGGGCCTGAGTAGGGATGTTTTCGGTGCGGCGTGGTGAAGAGTATCTGTGCGGGAGGGATGGCAGCCTGGGTAGCGAAGGAAATCAGGGCGGAGGTACAATAGGGCTGGGTATCCTGAGAAGGGCTCGTCGAGAGGTACGAGGGCCTCAGACGTTCACGCATCGACACTTGGGGGTCGTCCGATGATGTTCTGCTGCGACTGGGGATTTGTGGTCCTTGCTGAGCTGGCCAAGGGGAGTCCATGCTGTAGACGTGTGAGGCAAAGGGTCGTCCTCGTGAGTTCTAGGGGGCGAACAGATGGAAGTTCAGGAGCAACCCCGAAGCGCCCAAACGGCGTCCATCACCATCGGGCCGGTCTCGCTCCAGGCTGTTCACTTCGCTTGACCACCACGACCACCTCCTCCCTCTAACTCGTCCACACCTCGTGTCTTCCCCCTTTCCTTTCTTCACCGCCACCTACCTGCTCGTCGCCCTTCCCTCCTCCCGAAATTCTTCGATTGGTTGAGGGCCTCGCTGACTCACTCCGCCGACTTGGAGCGGCTCTCTCTCGGATTTCCACAGGTACGTCGAGCCAAAGACTCTGGACGTTCCCGTTACTCACACCCCGTTCCCGACAGGAGAAATCCAACGCCCGGCAACGCAGGCTCGTTTTGACGCGGAGGAACGATCTTTGCCATGACGGAGCTCGGCGAAAGCGGGCAGATCCTTCGTCTCCCGCCTCCTGTGACGACACCAGGGGCAGCGAGTTTCCGTTTGACAATGGGAGATCGATACGAACGCCTACGCCCTCAACTCGACGTCATGAAAGTGGGGGTGTTGAACGATGAGACGTGGATCAGCAAGCGACCTTGGTGGAAGTAGCGCTGCGCATCGGGCTTGGGTGGGACTGAGGGTTTAGAAACACTTTAGGTACGCCTCTTTCGCTTCGTCCCCCTTTCCTTTCGTTCTTATCTCCGGGTCTCGCTTACCTCCTGACCCCCTCCTTCCATCCACCACCGATCGGCGGACGAGTATTATTGCCTTATATAAACCCACATCCGACCTCGCGGCCTTTCTAACAATGCAGCTCACTGACGTCCTCTCTCATAGGTGACAATTATTCAAATTACATCTTCTACGCAGCACGGCTCCCCAGAACTCCATGCCTCGCTTTTCGAGGCTCAAGTCTTTCTCCCCGCCGACATCGGCTTGCTTCGTCTTCACAGTGCCGAGTACCTCCCTCAATTCCATCAATATTATCTGAACACCTCCGATGCATCTACCCTGCTTTCCGCCCGCCCAATCATCCACCGGGGGAGCCAAAGGCGACCTCACCTCCACCCGCGATGCCAGGCCACTGAGGATACTCCCGTCTCAACCAGCAGGACCTCCGGTAGCGGCGACGCAAGATCTTCCGTCCCTACAACCTCGGCGTTCGACACGGCCACCATATTCGGTCGTCTTTCCCCGTTTGTCTCCCTCCTGCCCCACCTCTATCGACCCACGAGAGGATCGTGCCCTCGCACCCAACTTCCGTCAGGTTCTGGGCGGTGCAGGAGAAGGTAGACGGGGTGGCTGAATTCATTGCGATCTCCAATTGTGCAGTGAGAGCGGCGAGGTTGGCTGGAGGAGAGGGTCAAGGGACTATGTCAACGAGCGACGTCTCAGGGAGGAGGGAGGAAGAGCGAAGGATGTAAATCTGGGGGAGGTAATTGTCAGAGACACCGTGTTTCCGTGACGACGAGTACGTTTCCCCAGATCTTCAGCTCTGCGACCTTTTGCTGTTCTGTAATCTTCCTCCCCATTTACCTTTTCCTCTGCGCATAACACTTCCGTTTGCCTGACTTCACGAAAGTCATTTGTATCTCATTACTATCGCGTAGGAAATAGGTGTTGCGAGTTGCGGCGTTCCCACCACTCCCACCTCGAATCTGCAACACCTCTCTGGACATTCATGCTGAAATGGAAGACCTCGGGGGTGGGTCCTGGGAGGATGTACTGTAAGTAGAAGTTGATAAGAATATTTCGAAGACGGTGTACAGTATCAAGAATAAATCAAACGAATGAAGAACACCAGGGGAAACATGAATTCATAGGGACTTTGCGGCAGGGATATATAGGGTGAGAAGACTCATGAGAGACTGGGCTTGCGGAAGAAGTGCTCCAGTGCACGAAAGACCAAGTGCGAGAACATTGTGCGTAAGGGGTATGGAAGTGGGCGTAGAACTTGTCAAAATGTATAGTATATAGTCGACGCCTCCGGAGACGAAAACGGACGGATAAGATTGAGATAAGGGGAGGCTCCGAGTGGGTCACGAAAAACGGATGGGCTTCAGGGTGCAACACTTTGGATCACAGCGATGGTAGAGGAGGACGGGCACCGGTTTCCTCTAAGGCATCACCCCAGCGGACGTCTAGGTCGCTAGGTGTTGGCGTTGACGCGTGGAGGATGTATCGATAGGCGCGAGGAGTCCGCGTAGGAATACGCTGCCTTTAATGATAGTCTGGGGAACCTCCGTTTCTACGGAGGAGGTAGCAGCGGTACCTCCACCTGAGAGAATATTAGCGTCTGATGAACGAGATTGAAGGCGAAGAGATAAGCGAAGGAAAGCGAGGTTGACGGTTAAATGGCGGCCGGAAATACGGGGACGAGAGAGACAGATGGACGAAGAAGAAATGGGCGTGGAGGAGTAGCAAGTGGGAGAGAGGGGATAAGGCGTAATGAAGGACTAAATGAGGAACGAAGCGTACCACGTACGCCTGCAAACTCGCCAACAATACACCACCACCGCTGCTCCCTCCCGGCCTCCGTCTCTCTCATTTCTGAGTCCAGCCTTCGCTTCACATCGACCCTTTCTGCTGCTGCTCCTTGCCCGGAAATGATGAGGCACAGGAGCACGCCGTACGCCGTCTCAGACATCACCCCATTATACCGCCGACTTCCCATCGAGGGGGTAACTATTCGTCGAGGGTGAAATAGTTAGCAATCTGCTAAAGGCATCGAAATCGATATGATAAAGGAGAAACGGGTCAAAGGTGCGTGAAGCAGGTCGCCGGGGGCGAAAGGGATAAGTGGAAGGAATGAACAGCGATGTATAAGTTGGGAATCGAGATAAGGTAACACCAGAAAGGATTGGGACGAAGCGCAAGGCAACACAGACTATTCTGTGTTTCATTGGGAAACGCTAGGAAGGAAAATGTGAAAACCAACGGAGAAGCGAACACAAAACATACCCAGTACACCCACCTGATCCACACTCCGTCTGCCTCGCCCACACCCTCCCAACACTCCCCTGCCTGTGTGAACTCCCCTTCCCCCCTTCCCTCTTGCTGCCTCTTCGAACGTCCCACCCATCGACACCATCCCTCCTCCTTCTCACAGGACGACCCCCGCCAATAATGAATTGGAGACGGCTACGAGGCGAGCCACGCCACGCCGCCTTCCCTCCACCCCTTCCGATCGCGCCCACTCTACTAACGTATGGATGACCACTGTGCGTGATCGAATGTTGCTCCGGTGAAGGGCTGTCGTAGAGGTGGATATGAGGAGCGAGGGAGTAGGTGGAGGACGGTAGCTGAATGGATATCATGGTGGATGTGAGAACTCCAGAGCTATGGATTTGTCCTCGTTCAGCGGAGAAGAGAGGGTTTGGCGGTGGTGGGTTCTGAGCGAGGGGATGGCAAGCATCTGTCTCGGCTAGACCCAAGGCGTTTCATAACGTTCGGTCCGTTCCGCGGGTTGAGGGGAGGGAAATTGGTTCCCATTGGCGTCGGGAGGAAGTAGAAGGGGCTCAACGAGGCGGCGGATACTTCTGCCAAGGTGTACGGCCTGCTTGAGGATTGGTCGCTTGAAGTGCTTCGTTTTCAGGGGCCTCGAGCTGCATATGTTGCTGGGTAGAGGCATCGCTTCAGAAGGACATTGCCTGGAAGGAAGATAGTCAAGAGGATGGACAGCAGCGAGCAGGGTGCGGCAACTCTGGGGTGTAAACGAAAAATGGGAGGAAGACGAACACGGTCGAAGGGTAGGAGTATAAGTTGATATTGAAGAACGGGTACAGAACGTACGGGGGTAGAAGCAAATGACAAAGGAGAGTGGGAGAAGGATCGAGAGTGGATTAGAAACATACCCTCAGTTTACCAATATCCAGCCGAGTCCTCGACGTTCAGCAAGCGGCTGAGAGACCCAGGTTATCGCACCATGGTACTCCCATTCCTTCGTCTCGATGCCTGGGTAGAACGGCACGTGCGGTCTTCGACTATTCGGTGGATGATGGTCTCTTGGCAGCGTTCTCGGGGAGAACGACCGAAGCGTTGAGGTGGAGGGTTGGGAGCAGGCGATTGTTTCATTGAGCTATGGCGGCCTCGTACTGCAGGGCTGGTGTTCTTCCAGTCGAGGGAGCCTTCGCATTTCTGGCATTAATCGGAGGTGGCGGGTGGGCTGGTCTGGGTGGAACGCGAGGCCTCTGAGTACGGAGGAGTGTTGGCTCAGCGTCTCTATAGGGCGTAGTCGAGGGGCACCAGAGTCGACAGAGCAGGCGCCAAATCTAAGTAAGATTCAGACAGTGTTGGGGGACGAGAGCACGGTGAGCCGAGGTTTGATGGGAGAGAGGAAGGGGAGGCGCTGAATGAGGTCGACATGGGAGGTGTCGAGATAGGGACGAGTAAGAGAGAAAGAGGCGGTCGTGGTTGAGAAAAGAGGACGGTTGGTGATGCCGCGCTTTGATCTTCGGCCCTCGGCCATTGCGTCGGTGTCGGTCCGATCACCTGTGCTTCCTGCTTCTTGACGAGCGTTGACGCTCTTCAGAGGCGACGCTGTTGGGGCGGGCGGGTCCCTCTGCCTATCCTGCTAAGTATGTGAAGCCGGTGTCTTCCTGATACACATCCTCGCTTTCTCGAGCCCTTTGTACTGTGTGCAAAATTCAAATCGCCTTGTTTGTATCCAGCGTTTGACGGGGCCTTCAATTGCTTTTCCCTTGCACGTTCGTGTTCATACTTCGCCACCTGAAACGATTCCCTCCCTTCTCCCCACGCCAATTCCTTCGCATAATTTCTACGGCCCTGATCCCCCGCCCCCAAGCACTCTATCCTCGGTACTTGGGGGCCTTCGCATGCTCTAAATTCGTATCCACACCCCCTCTTACTTCTCCTTTCGTCTCCGCCCATGTCTACCATCCACTTAGTAGTACTGGCCTCTTCCCACGGTTTCAAAAGTGTTCTCATCTGCAAATATTGTTTGTCGACTCGAAGCAGCAACTTGTCGGCTCGCATGACATTGATCTGTCGTCTCCAGAATCCTGAGCTCCGGCTCGATCTTGGGAGGCAATGGATATTCTTTGCTAGGCTGGGAATATTGGGCTCCTCAACACTCCTGATACCCTCTGAGCTCACTGCTTTTGTCAACTCCCACCCCATTTCTCATTCCCTGTTGGTGTATTGCATTGTCCCCCTGTTGTGCTTTCCCTCGGCAGCCTCACAGATGGATGGCTCAGTGATATTCTCAGTGTGATTGTCGCACACAAGGGTAAATTACCATTGCTAATGTTCATTTTCTTACCCTCCCTTGGGCATTGTAATACACCTCATGTGTGAGGCACGCTGTACACAAAGCCGGACATGGACCCATGCATTGATCTTCTTGATCTCATTCTCTGATTGTCATTGTTGATCGAGTACTCACCACACATAAACTATTCTACCTTTGTTCGCATGCATATCCTGTCAAGGCTGCGCAACCCAGCACCGTGTTCCTCTATCTATCATGTTTCTGAGCTGTGAAACTTTGGTGAAAGCCAAGGGGGGATCAGTCGACCCAGATTAGCACCTGAATCAGAGCTGCATATGCAATGCCTATTATTTACACCAGAATTTAGCAGAATTTTGCTCTATGCTTCATCATCCCTAGAGTGCAAGTTGATCTGCAATGTATGAACAAAGACCCACAAAAATAGATCAAATAGACAAGTTCATAAGACATGGATATATAGCACAGTTCATTGCACTAGGGGTGCCTGTGCTGGCCTTATGACTTCAGAACACCTCATTCCATGATACCCCTCCAATGAAGCATCTCAACCACATTCTGTCCCCATCGTGATTCTTGGGCAGTTTGAAGGGCAGTTTGACCCCATTTATCTACAGCACACACTTGAGTAAACACAAAGATACAAGGAGGAAAGACCCACTTCTTATGCTGGGGTCAGCATTGTGCTCCAGGAGGCATTCTGCAATCTCAACCCTCCCCCAGTTGCATGCATCATGAAGGGGGGTATCCCCATCATTATCTGTCCCATAAATTTGAATAAAAGCAAACCAGTGATGGGGATGGACACACCTTGTAGGTTTGGGTCTGCATTGAACTCCAGAAGGCATTTTGCTACCTTGATGTACCCTTGCCAGGATGCCCAGTAAAGGGGAGTCCAATCATCATCGTCTACATTTCAAAGATCAATTACCCTTGTTCTGACAGACAGGACACAATGGCTAAAACTCACCTTTGATATTCACATCTGCCCCATGTTCCAGCAGAAATCGAGCAACCTCATCCATGCCATACCTAGCACAGACATGAAGGGCTGACCCAAGCCGTCCACCTATGACCCATCCACCTTCAATCACAACTCCATTCAGCAAGACCTTCTTGGACTCACCTTTCAAGTTGGGGTCTGCACCACATGCAAGCAGTCGGTTGACCAGGTCAGCATCTCCCTGAGCAGCAGCCCAGGCAAGGGGGAAGGCATAGAAGCCCCAGCTACTCACTGAGGTGGGTTGGTCAGTTGGGCAGAGTGGGATGGGAGTAGGTTGGACGTGCACTTACAATCATATGACCAAGAAGCTATAATAGAAGGAGTCAGAGTGGTGAGAACCCCCCAGAAAGAACCAAAGTACTGACCAGCAATATTGGGATCAGCCCCCTTCTCCAGCAGAAAATAGACCATTTCCTTGGCCTTGTAATGACATGCAGCATGAAGGGCAACCCTGATGTCATTTTTCTTCCCTGCAAACATGGCATTCAAAGTCAATATATTTTTGTGCCATTGGAAGAGTTGGTGGCGTACCTTGGAATTGGGTGTTGACATTGGCCCCTGCATTCACAAGAGCCTGGACAAGTTTCCATTCTTTCGCACAGCAGGCAGCTTCGAGTGCAGTCTTGTCATCTGGAGGTGGCATGTGTGTGGGTCACATATACTTTGATAGTAGTCCAGGAAACACATACCTTGAAATGTGGCCTTGACCAGGTTCAACATAATCCCTCCAAGTAGCACATCATAGGGTGTCTTCTCCTGGTCAATTGATTTGAGATATTGGAACAGGTGTTCCATCCCATATTTACGTGCATACTGGTGGGACTTTGACAGGCTAGATGATGTGGCAACACGGATGGCACCATCTGCAATGCACCTATGATGGATTGGACTGGCAAAGAAACACATTGCATGGTCTTCTGAGCAGAGAAAGTCACGAAGCGAGGTATGCCAGAGTGTGACTGGGGAGTGGTCATCTCCTGGAACTCGCATAATAGCATGCAGGTTGATGAGGATGTTGGTGACATGAAAGGTCTTGATATCTAGCAGTTCCACAATCTGGGCAATAGAAAGGGGCTCAAACGCAAGAGCAATGGTGCTGATGATGTTGAGAAAGAAGGGAAAATGGGAGCAGGGTTCAAGAATCTCCCTGTAGAGGCTGTCGAAGTTGGGCTTCATCTCCAAGAGTTGTGGGAGGCGTTCCATTGGGGTGAGGCCATCCTTTATGCTTGGGGCGAACAGTAGCTTGATAATGGTTGTCATGAAGATATATGACCCTCCAATGCATTTAAGTAGCTGCTGTTTATCCCAAGCCGATGGCCATGAGTTGTTGTGGGCCAGGACACGGCCATGCTTCTCCTTTGTGATACACACGTTGAGTGCCACTTCTATATCCTGATTGGATGTATGCTTGACAAGGTCCAGCAAGTGCACTTGGCTTGAAGAGTGAAGCTCTTGATGGATATGATCCTCCACCCGACTGGCAATCACAAATCTGACTGGGATGAATGGGTTTTTGTTGAAGTAAGAGATCAAATCCTCGATCAAAGTTGCAACCTCCTCTTTGTCCCTGCACTCATCAACACCATCGAGAACAATGATTAATGGGCCATCAGAGAGGGAGGGTGAAATGGCGACTATTGGATGGAGAACAAGATGTTGAAACTGGGCGACCAGTGAAGAGGTGGACACCGACAGTAGTCCGGGGTCTGCCTTGGCCACGTGTTCGATGAGTGTTGCTGTGTCGGGCTTGGCGCGGGCCAGCTGGTGGGCGATTGTGTTGACAAAGCGGATAATGCTGCTCCTGTCACCTGTACCTCGAAAGAAGAAGAAGCTCGCAGCAAGGAGGCCCTCCTGAGCTAGCTGCTCTGCTACAGCCTGCGAAATGGCTGACTTGCCGCAGCCAGCATACCCGTAGATCCACAGGATGTGAGGTTCGGCCTCCTCCAACGGCGCTCTTGCACGGGCTAGAACCATCGCAATAACCTCTTGCCTGGTTCCTTCGAGGCACTTTGAATGTGGTGGCGAGACCTTGAGATTCCGAGTATGCGAGGCATCGAGAATGGGGTTGAGCACCTGGGTAAGATCTACTCACCAGTATTAGCTAGGGGGCATCGTCAGTCACAGTTGCACTTACCGATCGGTGGACGCCAAGCAGGAGCCGTGCCAGAGGGTGGGCCATGAGTTGCTTGGCTAAAAGAACCTGAATGGAAGCATAGCGGGTTGGCTTTCCCCAGGAACAAATCAACGGAGAGCATGGACGTCGACGACTTACCATTGTTGATCCCCAGGTTCGCGTTGTGAGCTACTCCGATATGATTCACAGGGCCATGGTAGTGTTGATAATCTATTGAAAGGCAAGTGAGTGAGCCACGGTCGGACATCGCTAATGGGGACCGTCAGCTAAAGAGCGTACAAGTAATGGTTGGCGGCCCAGCCAACACCGGGGGTGCTCGCTTGTGGGCGCCATCTTCGTCATCGCTCCCCGCTGCCCTGGCGCGCTTCATGGTCGAGATTTTCCAGTGGAAGGGTGGCTTGGTGTTTATGGGATGGTGGTGGGATGGAGGAAAGGAGCGCCGAGAGGTATAAGGCAGCCGCAGTTGTTTCGTGCCCGCACGGAGGCTGGCACGTGGCCATACACCGCCTTCCCGATTCGGGATCGGCAAATAGGCGCCCACCGCTGGGTCCACTGGCATCCGATACGGCATTCGCAGGCGGCGAATGGTCATTTTGAAAGTACCACCCACTAGCCTATACACGCCTATGCATATCCCCTGCCAACTTCACGCTGGGTCTAGCGGACGCACTCAAGAAGCGAGTTACTCCGCGCCGAGCGCATACTGAATCGAGAAGGCAAGCACCAATAACTCCAGGCCTCAGCAACACGCTTGTGAGAGCCCGGTCATGGGGCTAGACCAGTGACCGGTGAAGATTACCAGGCATTGGGGTTGCTAAAGACTTTATGGCTCCCACTCGTCTAGGTGGGTATGGGGTATGTGATCGGTCCACATAAATAGCCATAACCCACTTCATGGGTAACCTCCGACGACCCTTCACAAACCAGGCCCTAATCTTTGCCTAAGTTACACTCTTCCGCCGGAAACAGCTCTGCCTGGGTCCTTTTGGGTTGGGATCGTCGGACGCCTTGGGTGCCGGCCCCTCCACGCGAGAGTCCTCCTCATGACTTCAAAGGAATTCTATTCCACCCATTGCGCCCGATGTGCGACGCAAATCACAGGTAGGAATAATGAATTTGACATATTGAGGCAAGCTGGAAGACGGTGGCCAACGCGCTTGAAAATCAAGCGTTCCTCAAACAGAAGGGCAAAGAACGTGTATGAAGGTCTTGAAGCACAAGCAAATAGAAAGCAGGAGGAGGCATGTCCGCATCTCGTGGAGAAGACACGCGCACAAGCGATTCCGAGGTCGGGTAGAAAGTGAGTCTGGAGCGAATGCAGAGGAAAGGACGCATGATGATTGGCGAATCTAACCGGCCATAAACAGGTGGCCATAAACGCATCACTGTAACGAGAGAGAAGAGCGAAGAATAACAGGCGATCACATCGCCCATTGGGCAGACCGAGGTCGCATCGAGACGATCATCAGAGCGCCGGCGCTGAGCCCCCAGCATTCGAGTTATACCGACTCTCCCTGCTTCTATCCTTTCGGAAAGAGGAGCTCACATCTCCTAGCCTGATACGAGGTCGTCAGGTACGAGCTGAGAGGGAAAGGGCTGAGACGACGAAAAGAAGGGGGGTTGAAAAACGGGAGAAAGGAAGCAAGACGCTATCGTGAAATAACGGAGGAGGGTTAATTCAATTCGACGAGGGAAAGGAACCGAACGGGGGTACGGGGAATGGAACTGAAAGTAATAGAAGGTAAAACGAATCTAGAGCAAAGTGTCTAACCGAAAATGAGACCCAAACAAGCTTGTGACGCAACGTATATCAGAAGGAGAAAGAGGAAGGTCGTTGAACGTGCCCAAAGAACGATACATCGAGGGAAGGTGTGGAAAAGAAACGCGAATCAGGAGCAAACGTATCACGTATGACGACTGAATACTCAGTATCGCCCACGCCACCCTTTACGCTTCCCGTCGACCAGCTCTCAGGGACTCTCTTATTTCCCCTCACCTCCCTGATGCCCAATACCTCGCTCTCGGTATGAATGGCCGCATCCTGGGACGCAGCATGCCAAACACCTCCTATTTTCCCTTCCAGGGGACGTGGATCCTTGGGCTCCTCAGACGATAGGGAGTGCATGGTAGTTGGACATCGGATCGAGCTGGTTGGGGTTGGTTGGGGAGAAGGACGGGCCGACACTGTTGCATCCTGTTGCAATTGGATGTCGGTTGGAAGCTCATGCACTCATGATCGACCCAAGGCAGTCTGTACCCGGGTGTCTGCGGTGGAGATGGCTGCTGCCGGCGACCATGTATCAGCGTGTGGGGATGCCAGCGTGAGGCCTATAGTTTCCTAGAAGGGGAGGACGTTAGCGTCGGTATTGGGATGGGACGGGGGTGAATGCATTCAGACGGAATATGGAAACGAATGGACGGACGAGTAACAAAGTTGAAGAAGGCCGGCGTACCCGGTATTTACCACCATCAGCGTCGTCACCGTGTCCGTCAACGCCTTTAACAGGTTCCTGGTTCTTACTGAGGACAAGAGGTGGGTCGCCTTGGGAGGGAGCGCGGAGGCTCGACTGAGCCGGATCCCATTTCTTAGACGACGGGTTGGGTCGAGTACGGGTCGGCAAGGTGTTGTGCCTTGAGTGGGAGTTTCAGCTCCAGACAATACCCTTTACGAGTGGGAGGTGTTGATGCAAAACGAATATGTCTGGGGAGACCGTCAGGATCGTACTTCGCACGAGGATGACACGGATCGAAATGGAGGATGCAGTTGGATGGAAGCGTAGGAAGATACAAGTCCATTGGATGGAGTAAAGGGAGAAATGCGAGGTGAGAGACATACAGATAGCGACACCGCCGCTCACGGTGGTTGAAATCCCTCCCATGCCCCCGATAGGCACTCTTCATCGCGTTTCACAGCTCTCTTAGAATGCGGGACGTCGAGTGCCGAACGCTGCTGGCGAGTGTAACATAGTTGGAGCTTGCGGCGTGAGGCGCTGGTTGCATAGTGCGGCGGCATCACACTGAGGGCAAACGGAGCGACGGATGGAAGAGCAATGACATGGTGAGGGTACAACCTCGACAAGGGAGGCAATTGATTCCGACGTGTCGGCCTCGGGCTGTCGATGACCAGCTTCTGTTTTCAATGGCGTCTCTTTTGCGTCTCTCCACCGCTCCTCCAGACATTAACGGACGCAAGGGAGACGCAAAAGCGAAGTGCTATGGCGATGGATCGCTCTCTCTTCTTCCCAAGTTCTCCCCTTCCTTCCCCCCATCATGGTATTCGCCGCATTCAAGACAACACCCATTCACCTCCACCTCAACCCCACTAATCCTTCTGTGCTTCGCCTCCTTCGCCTCAGCCTCCCCTTTCTCTGGTGAGCCTCCAATTCCCGCCTGGCTCGGCGACCCTCGGCGGCCTGCGAGCTGAGCGTCTGCCCCGGGAGTCGTCTTCTGTTCACTCATTCCGATCAACCCAACTATCGTCGGCTCCCAAGGAATCTCCAGTTAACCAGCGACTCGCGCCATCCCCTCTCGCACCTCTCCTTCCCCACGACCTCATAATGCTCATAATCGCTCAGCACTTGCGTTAGCCGTCTGCTACCCCCATCCGCACATCCTGACCTCCCTCCCACCATCTCGCCCTGCCCACCCCGCGCTGACATCACCATCCCGAACGCACCACTCCATCTCGCCCTTCCACTTTGTCCTCCCATGCCAACCACACATCCACGGTCTCATCGCCGAGGAGGAGCGCTCGAGCATGGGGCAGCGAGTAGTCGCCTCTTCCACCATTCCCACCTCAAACCGGTGCCACCGAGCCTGCAACGCTCCGCCTGAACCTCGCCGTGCTGGAACGATGGATCTAGGCGGGGGTCGGGGTAATGAGGTACTTGGGGAAGTAGGATACCAACACCTGCAGTATTGAGGATATGTAAACGAATGAGAAACAACAGCGGAGGCATGAAAACGGATATGAACCCCACGAGAGGGAGACGCAAGCTGGGAAGGCTCGCGCCGAAGAGGGACTCGTAGAAGAAGGGTTTTAATACATGAGGGGTAACACGACGCAACGCCGAGCATACACGATGTATGGGGTTGGGTATGAAACCAGTTCACGCCAGCGGAAAGGTGCGGGATATAGTCGATAACCACAGAGGGAGCGGAAGGGGGAAGCACAAATGATATGGGCACAAACCGAAATCCCGAACATCTGGTGAAAGGCGAGTCGCGTTTATGCTCGAAACTCCTGGGTAGTAGTGATTTCCAGAAGGAATACAAAGACTGGCAGCCTTTCCCGCGCATTACATCCCGAAGGCGACGCCCGAATGTCCAGACACTGTTGTGGTTTGCTCTAGGGGTGTGTGTACGCTGGAGGCTCGGATAAGTGTGGGTAGAATCGTATCGTCTTGAATTCGATGCCGTGCAACCCCGTTTCTATCAGCGGAGGAGCACAGGCGCCTTCACCTGAAAAGCGAGCATTAGCTTCTGATGAACGAAGTTTAAGGCGAGGAAGGATACGCGTATAGACGATAGAAAGTGAAAAGATGGTTTAGATGGCGGTGGTGAAAGAGGGGAGACGAGAGAGCTGGACGGAAGAAAAGGAGAAATGGTTGTGGAGGAAACGAAGGAGCAATGAACAAGAACTTCGTGTAATGAAGGAATAAATGAAGGGCGAAACTTACCACAAATACTCTCTCAGACCCCCTTCTACACCGTCACCGACGCACCACTACCACCGCTCCCTTCCGGCATCCAGCTCTCTCCCTGCTGTCCTGCTCAGTGCTGCGCCCGGTTGTCTCTTCAGGCCAAGACCCCTTCGTGCCGCCCCTGCCTGCGCGACAACAGCAAGGCACAGGAGAGCGTCGGGCTCAACCGCGGAGCCCGCATCCAAAAGGCCCAGGGTTCCCTGGCAACTCAGACATGGTAGACCACCGACCTCCTGTCGAAAACATGCACTGGCAAGAAAGCACTAGCACCGTCGAGCGGCCCAATAGCATAGGGGTTGGGGCCAGGTGGGTGAAACGTCAAGCCCTCGGTGTCTTTCATATCACCCCCGCCCAATGGAGCTGGGGAGATTGGATTTCGGGGTACCCGCCTAGAATGAGGTCGTTAGCACTGTTCCAGAGGGATAGACGAGATGGCGAAGGGGATGGTAAGATGGTGAGGATGCTTGAAGCAAGGGGATGAGGGCAAGAGTAAAGGATATGAACGCAAGGGAAGGTAGAGCGGGAGTCTAAGGAAGCATATAGACTGACATGGGATACGAAAGAACACGGGGTAGGATCCGGAATAAAAGTACAGGCGTAACCAAGGCAGTGCAACTCGTGGACGGGCACGCAAGGAAGAGTAGGGCTGAGAAGAACGAACAAATGAACGCGACACATACCCGGTCCAACGACTACCTCTTCGCCGCAACCCACACCTAGACCCTGCTCACCCCCATCCCCAACACGCACGAACTCGCCTCCCTCTCACTCTTCCTCCTTTACCGCTTCCTGGCTCTGCGAATATCCCGCCAGCCGACGTCGTCTTTCCCTCTTTACGCCGATACCCCTCGGCTGGTTAATTGGAGAGATTGACGAAGCGAGTCTCATCGCGTCCTCCGCGATCCTGCCGTCCTAGCGCATTGATGACCCTCGTGGGCGGCTGAGGCTTTGGTCAACCCTTGACCGAGGTTCCGGGGGAGGGGTATCGCGGACGGAGATATGGGAAATAGGGGGAGATGGGAAGGGCACGGCGAGGACATTGGGGAGCGTTTATCGAAGAAGGTTTGGTACTGGAGAGCCGATGGCGAAGATAGCGAGTACCTCGTACCCCTCGCTTGGCCCAAGGCTCTCCGTGGCGGCCGTTCCGTTCCGTGAGGTATCTTCGAGGGTTAGATAGGGTGGGCGGGTGGAGAGGGTCTTCGGTGGATTGGGTGGTCGAGCGGCGGAGAGGAGAGCAGTCGATAGGAAGGGAATTGTAAGCCGTTGGGAGGACCTTCAACTGGACCGATGCTTCGAGTTGGCTTCATGGTGGGCTTCCATCTTACACGGGCGAGATGTGGTATTCCAAGGAAGGGTTTGCGGCGCAGGTGCATCGTTTGGGAGGGCCGCCTGCGAGGGAGTTGTCAGAACGTTGTACTGGAACAGATAGAAAGGGAGACGAAGATGAATGCTCGTGTATGAATGTGAGAAGACAGCGGGGGGCTTCGAAGGGTACGAGTGATAGGACGCGGGCACCAAAGAAGCGACACTTGGAAAGGTAAAAAGAGGAATGCGTAGATGGCGAAGATTACACCAGTCCTATACAGTGAATTAGAGATCCAAAGGCCCTCGCCAGAGTCGTTCTCTCTCCCACCGTCGAGAAGGGGCAGGTGGCAGTGGGTGCGTCGGCGTCGGGAGCGTGGAGGATCCTTGCGGGCGTTTGCGTTTATGCTCTTCTTTTCTTGAGAGTCGCTGCGAGCAGGGTGAAGAGACCCAAGACGGAGGGCAACGGGATAAGGCCGCCTCGGCGAGCCAGTCGAGGCATATCCCAGTTTGCTTGGTCTGCTGGGGTGGAATCCAAACGGCGGTTCACGTTCGTTTCTTCGGTGGTCCTTCGCGGCTCCTCGAGGATCGGCGGGATGTAGAGTATAGAGGGTCGTAGAATTGAGTATTGTTGGCTTGAGGTTATCGCGGGTGGGTTGGTTGAGATTGGGTTGAGAGCCCAGGAGCGTGCCGGTGTGTGCAGAGTAAGGATGCCATTGGGAATGAGATGCTGGTGCAAGTGATGGGCGGGGTGCTGAGAGAGGATCGGGGTCAAGTGGAGAGAACGACCTCGACGCGAATCGAACGTCGGCGTTCGGCCATCGGGTCGGCGTCGGCCTGGCCTGGTGGCTGTGCCTTCCGCCTTCTCCCAGCGCCAAAAGTTTTGGGAGGCCCCAATGCTTTTCACTCTGGATCTCCCTCTCGTCTGTTTCACGGCCTCTCTCCGACGACCTCCCGGCGGCTCTAAAGGGCGATATGCCAGCGGAATCCATTTCGGCTCTCCCCCAGCGGGCGCTTAACGGCGTCGAGGGCGACGTCAGGACAACGCCCACGCCACCCATAGATTGACAGCACCGTCCGGAGTTGCTTCGAATAGACGCCCTCCCTTGTCCTCGCCCTGTCTCCCCCTCACTTCATCACGTCAGCAGCCTCCAAGTGTTGCCCGACTCCCGCCAACGTCAGGAGCCTGCTAGTGCTGACCCCGACGACCATTCATCCCTATTTCCCTAGCCATCCCCGCCTCATTCCCTGGATTCCTCTCCCTCGTCGTGTGAAAGGAGTTCTCGACGTACCCTGCCGGCCCCCTAGATCCGCGTATTCGTCATCAAGACAGCCTCCACTCCCCCCTGCGTCTTCTCTCGTTGATTCCTTCCCGCCGTATCCCTCGCCTGCTTGAGACATCTGCCCGCCCATCCACCTTCCAACTCAAACGTCTTCCACGCGCTCTCCCTCGTTCCTCCTCCCCATACGATGCTCCATTGTCCGACTGCTCTGGGCCGATGAGCGCCTAAGGAAAGCTCCAACGGGGCGTGCTAGTATCGGCATCGCCCTCCTCGGTTCGGTGACGGCGAGCTTGGTGCTGAGACCACTAGGTCGGAGTGGACATTGACTGCATGACCCGCCATAGATCACCGACCGACCGGGACGCCCAGTTGGATCGGTGCGACGGGATATCGGGGACAGCTCCTGGAATGTGCACCCGGATGCGACGGCTGGTTTGAACATATGTTTGAGGGTTGTGAATCGGATCTGCGCAGGCTCCCGGCTTGAGGTTCAATTCTCGAGATCGATGGGGAATATCTAGAACGAGCTGATAACCCGGCATCGTGGAAGCGTCTTTCGGGGTAGTCTCAATCTAGAGGACCGTCGTCAGCGGATGTATCGGGGAAAATGCAATGCGTGGTGAAGCGGGGATCTGGCCAACGACGGCATAGAAAACAGCAAAACATGTACGCAGTGCAACGACTAGCTCCCCATCGTTGAGAGCGGCACAGCGAGAAAATGGTTGTGTGGAGTCGAAGAAATTGGGCGAAAGGGCGGAAAAAATGAGGCAGGCAATCAAGGAGTCCACAAAGAACGAAATGCAGAATACGGACCGAGCAGAGACGTACCACAGTTATACCCTCAAGCTACAGATCCTCCCCAGAACGCCATTTCTGCCCCGCCAAAAACACGCCATCCCGTCCCCTTCTCAGCCTCTACTCCACATGTACAGCTCGTCCTTCCCTGCACCTGGGCGCGACGGGGGCGGTCATGCCACCGAGCAGATCGGAGCTGCGGTAGACTCGATAGAGGTCGACGCGAGGCTCGCAGTTCGACCTTAGTCGTAGGTACGGCATTTTCTGGAGTACACCGTACTAGGAAACGACCGGGGGTGTTATCGAACGTGTAGGATCTTGAGGTAGAATGACTCGAGGTCGACCGGGTGGTTGTGCGGGAATTTGTACTCCTGCTCCCAGTTTTAGCTGCCCATGAGGGACAAAGGCTGGAGGATAGGGAAACGTTAGCGTATGTGATGTATTGAATGTAATGCAGAGGCGCACCTTGCTCAACAATCTTCCGTCCGTAGCCTTGAAGGTCGACTCGAGATCAATACGACGCCTCGGTCGCCCTTGGATTCGCCGTCATTGGCAAGGGCATTGTTGGATGAACGATAGCAATAGAGGGTCTTGGGACCGTCGTTGACGAGGCTTCTGCGCACCGTATTCCCGCGTAAGCTAAGGCGCGGTGAGAAAGGATAGGCAAGAGGACGTACGAGCTACCCTTGTGCCCTCGTCGTAACCTCTATGGCGACGCGATTTACATGGCTTCCGGCCTTCCAGAAGCGCTGGGTCATCCGGATTCAGTCGTGACAATATGGGCGGCCTTGCGAGGGGCCATCTAGACGACGCCCAGAATTCCCTTGACTGACTCTAGTAACTCGTGCTCCGAGAACGAGGCCTCTGATCGCCAGGAGTCCTTGAGCACGTAGCCCTAGGAGGTTTCCATGGTCTGCTCTCCAGCGAGGGGTTCTTCGACTGCAGATAGGGTCGTATGGGATGACATTCCGCTCAAAATTGAGGACGTCTTCGCTGCCCTGATTGTGTGGCGTGTCCATAGGGAGTAGGGTAGAGGTGAAGTGAACGAGGTCGCAGGCTCCTTGTGATGTCCGTGGTCGAATGACTTGAGCCCAGCGCAGACGGGTTGAACCAGGCGAGCTCGCCTTTCGGTGAGGACAAGAGGATGAACGTATATCGCATTGGGCTCAGAAGATTTCTCTGTGAGAATGGTCAGCTGGACTTCGAAGGGAACTGTTGGAAGTCCGTACCTAGCACCCACAGCCTTCTCCTCCGCCCTCGACACCCATCCCTGCATCCAGTTTGACCGTGGTATAGCCGACCGTGCTGGAGATTGCGGTAGAGGTTGCGACGTCGGTATTTGGGAGGGCGCCGAGAGACTTGAGATCTTCGAACGAGGGCCCAGGGGTGTGTACCGCCAAGAAGAGTTGCCTTGGTGAGGCGCAGGCGATCCGCAGTGAAGGACACTCTCCCCGCTCCTCTGGGGCTCCCATTCGTTTCGAAATCGGATCCACTGCGGAAGGATGCTGAGTGCGGAAGGGCTTTCGAGGCTGAGAGGGTTAATGACGAGCTACGAGAAAGTCGATGGTGACTGCAAGAGACAAAGAATCGTCAACGGCGGATCAGACGCCCATACCCACGGCGCTTTTCTTTCTTTCTCCTTCACCACCAAATTGCGCCCACTCTTCCTCTCTCATTCGCCTTTCTTTCAAGGCTCTTGAGTCTACGGCCACAGCATGGACACCCATCGGCCAGCTCGACAGGGACCGCGAATATCCAACCGCCACTCCGGTCCATCTCGATCAATGCCTCAAACACGAATGCGTGAATGAACCCGGCCGCTGGCTTTCTCAAGAAGCTCATCCGAGACTGCCTAGCCCCATGGTTCCCCGATCGGAACCTTCGCCCGTCTGTCGTCGTTTGCCTTCCAGACTGTTGTGCCTGCTCGACTATTACACGCCGAAACGCCCGTGCAGGCCTCAGTCGTTAACGCTCAAACTGAGGGGTATCCGAATGATTTAGATTCGTTTTGGAGCCACGAGCGAAAGGCTTAGTCTTGGTGAGTCTACAGTGCTTCAGTTCACGCAGCTACGTCTGCTTGTACTCGCCTATTCGAGCTCTCGCTATCCCCAACATCTTGAACACCCTCTCCATCCTCTCTTGCTCTCCTTCTTCACCATCCCGTTGTTCTTACCGCAACCCTTCCTTCAGATACTCGTCGGAGCATGTCACCCCGAACCCTTCGCGGTTCTGGTTTCAACGCGCTTGGCTGCCAACGACTGCAGGAGTCAAGGGCGACGACAACTACCTCCATCGCCCGTCCGCCTAGAACCCAACAGAAAGGAGGAAGCTGCCCGAATGTACGTCCTCTATCTATCTATCCGTCACCCCACGCCCCGCCCCGCCTCTCCATACATCCAGCGTTCCGATCTGACGTCCCTCCTACAGTCTCGTCGACTCGCAAACCACTCTCGCCCTTGCCTTTGTTCGGGAGTACACTGTGGCTATCCGCCTCTCGCTCTTTTCGCTCGTTGGGATTGAGAGAATATTACGCGATGTGCTCGGAGCCCATGTATGTGCTGCGATCCTCTCCCACCTTGAGCTGGACTGGCGGTCGTTCGCTAGTTGGGGTCCCCTCTGAGGACGCCGTGCACCCAACGCCCGAGACCCCCAAACCATCCGGCCCTGGACCCCCGTCTTCGTCCACGCCATACCTCACCGCACCCGCGCTTTGTTATGCACCCCGCCACCCCAGTTGCTCTTCAAGTACTCCTATGTCCACTCCAACGGCCCCATTCCGTGCGCCATCGACGCCCCTAGCCGCCTCTCCCATCGCACCCCCGATGATCTTCCCTCTGGTTCATCCAAGGAACTTCGCAAAGCACGCTTTTCACGCCCCGCAGCAACGATCGTTACGTTCGATGGGGAGCCACAAGGAGGCTCGGCTGGATTCAGGCGCCTGAGGACGACCATTGGCGACGCTCTCCCCTCGCGTATCTATCCAAAGCATCGCCAGCCCGTTACTGGCTGGCGGAGGCTCGATCCGGCGCTACGACACCTTCAACGGAAATATGCCTTCCGAATCCACGATCGACGGATAGCTCGACGTACAATGGCTTTCGACGGCGATTCGTCGAGCTACCGAGCATCCAGCCCCGTCCCCGCAGAGAATCGCCTCACCCCTATCCCCTGGTCGATCCTCGGTTTGCAACTACGGGTATTCGACGCTGGGAGGGGGGCGTTGTTGGTGGTTGGGTTGTACCGGGGGATCGGTCGACGTGCCCACCATCCATGGTCAGCGATACCCCAACTACCTTTCCCGCGAAAGGTGTATTGACGACGATCGGGTGGGGCGGGGCTGGGACGAGTGGCCGGGGGGATGGAGGAAGTTTGGATGGGGGTCAAGAAGGCTGGGGAAGGGGTGGTTCGTTCGTACGAAATTTGTAGAGGTTGACTCGAGCGCTCGTATTTATATTTCTATCAAATACACTTAATTCTGCGAAGATACTCCTCGTCGTTCCGCTGCGATGTTGTCGTCGATCCCAGTAGTCCATAGTCTTACCACTCATCGCTAGACTTTGTCTTGAATTGGAATCAAAATGTAAATGCATTCGTGTTGTTATTCTACAGCCTCGAGAAATGGAGTGAAATATATACGTAGGTGAACAAGGACAGGGAAACTACGGGGGCACGTACTGAGAGCGGCGTACTTGGCTCGCAGGGAAGTGAAGCGTGGATACGGGGCTCGCCATGAGGTAAAAGGAACCGTTCGAATCATCGCTAGAGGAAAGTGAGGGAGCGCTCGAGCGCTCGAGCGAAAATGACCAGTCGTTCAGGCCAGTTATCATTGAGGTGCTCTTCAAGGCTCACAAGGAGGGGGATCCGACACATGTGGGAACGTCGCCCACACCCCGGCATTTGAGGTGAAAAGGCAGAAGAGAGGGACTCACACCGTAAAAAAATGGTCGAGGCAGGGAAATGTGCGAGGCAGTCACCGATACGTTAGGAGTAGTGAAAGGGAAAAGACATGATACAAGGAGAGGAAGATGCAGGCGTAATGTATAGCCAGAGGGAGAATACTATGAAATAAAAGCAAATATGTGAGTAAACGAGAGTAGACGAGGGGAAAGGTAACAGGCCGAAATCGAAGCGTGAGGGTAGAAAAGAGTAAGAGCGGCTCCATGAATAAGTGTTCAAGAGGAATGCGAAATGGGAGAAGCAACAAACTGACCATGAACACACTTTGTACAACGAGCAGAGCTCGATCATCACCCACACATACGCACTCACAACCTCTCCTACTCCCCGATCTTCCCTCCCGACCTTGACTGGCTCACACTCCCTTTCTCCCCAGCTCCTGCCCCGACCGCGCCCTCTTGACATCAATGCCACTCGACTGCTCGACTGAGGAAGGCGACGGGTACTACACAAATATGCCCCTTCGCTGATACCCTGGCGAACATGGTGAACGACGGAGGGGCCGGTCGTACATCGAGGTTGGCTCTGGGGAACGTGTGCCGCGGATGAAGGTGTGGAGAGCCGGATGGTGGGTGATGGGTGTAGGTCGGGGTCACGGCAGCGAGAGATGTTGCCGAGGTGACCACGGCACCCTCATAGGTACCCCTGTAGGGATGAACTCAACCATGGGCAGCTGAGGGCAGGGCGAAACGCGCCTCACTGAAACACAACTCCTCCCTAAAGCGATGCCGTTGATCGAGGTGTTTTGTTGGACGTCGTAGGCGGTCTTAAATTGAGGATAGGGAGGTGAGGGTTAACGATGCTGTGGGTCGTGGGCTAGGCGCAGAGGGAGGGGAGCGATCCACGCCGACGGACTAAGGGTGTTGGTTCGTGTTCGCGAAAGTCGCCGCTAGTCATAAACCGACGCGGATCGGTGGAAGAAGGGGGTGTGGCGGGCTTCTACCTTGCTGGGTCCCGGAGTGTCACACCAGAAGGGGATCTTCTGGTGTGGAAGGTTCGATTGAGAGGGTGGTTTTCTGTAAAGGATATCAGTACAATGTTCGAGTGAAAAAAGGAAGGTGGTATCAAGGGGAAGGTTGCGCTACAGAGCAGGATATGTGAGACCGAAGGGTAGCAAGGGATAGGAGCCAGGAGAGGCATGCACAAAGGCGTGAAGAAAGAGACTGCAGTAAGGAAAACGTACCGTCAGCGTTCAAGGGTTGCCTTGTCAGGGCCCGTGTCCCCGCCTCCCGTCGAATGTCGAGGTCAGGATTAGGGATTAACGTATCTCCGTTGTGGAGTGAGGTCCTCCTGGTCCGATGCAGGGTGAAAGTGGGTGTCGAGGTTCTGGATAAGGACGGAATGGGCTCGTTGGTCGTCGCAACCAGTCCTGCCAGGAGCCCACCCCGGACGTTGTCTGTTTGTCGTCCCACAGTGGCTGAACCGACGTGTGGCCTGATCCATGCATATATTTGGCGTCGCAATTTCCCTCAGCTGAGCGGGGTGGAGACTTGTAGCGTCGATGGGCGTTACCTTGAGGGTCCGGGGGGATGTGGTCGATGGCCGATACTGGCGGGGTGTGGACGGGCTCTGAAACCCACTGCCAGTGGTGGATTGGGATGCCGTCAGGCAATGGGAGGGCAGGAAACTGAGAAATCACGGTGACTCGGTCTCGGTTGAGGCAGGGGTGATGATGGAGGTCCTCACGTAAGGCATTGAGGCATGGAGGATCTTGAGGGAAGAGGGGATCGCGGTCGAGAGAACCGTCGACGGTGTGCGGCGTCTTGATGAAGAGGGCACCAGAGCGTCGGTGCAAGAGTACCGTGAGCCGAGGTTTGATAGGAGAAAGGAAGGGGAGGCGCTGACTGAGGTCAACATGGGAGGTGTTGAGATAGGGACGTGCAAGAGAGAAGAGGCGGTCGTGGTTGAGAGAAGAGGACGGTTGGTGATGCCGCGCTTTGATCTTCGGTCCTCGGCCATCGCGTCGGTGTCGGTCTGATCGCCTGCACTTTCAGCTTTTCGACGAGCGTCGACACTCTTCAGAGGTGACGCTGTTGGGACGGGTCGGTCCCTCTTACTATCGCGCTATGTGAAGGCAGGGCCTCCGAATACACGTCCCCCGTTTCTCGAGGCTTCGTACTCAGTGCGAATCACTTTGTGTGTTTCCAGTGTTTCACGAGGCTCCCAGATGCCTTTCCCTTGTACCTTCGTGTTCGTACCTCGCCATCTGGCTTGACTGCCCCCCTTCTCTCCCCACGCCGATGCCCTACCACGCTTTCCTCGCCCCCAATCCCTACCACTATAGAACTCTTTCCTGAGCAATCACCCTTGCATGCTCTAGCCTCAGTGCCCCCCACATCTCGTCCTACCTCTCCTCTTGGCTCTGTCCATGCTTACGATCCTCCAAGTCCTGGTGATACAGTATACTAGGCCCTTCCCACTGTTTCAAAAGTATTTTTTTCTGCGAATCTTGCTTGTCAACTTGAGGCAGTCAAAACTTCGTTGGCTCGCATGGCATTGATCTGCCGTTTCCAAGATCCTGGGGCTCAGGCTCGATCTCGGGGGGTAAGGTTGGCGGGTTCTGCACGGTCAAACAATGGCGTTGGCAGATGCGTGATGCGCTTCTCTCAGGCACCGCCTTCGCAACGATAGTCTTCTGAGCGTCTCGCGAGTCGCTATGCCCAAGCCTCTATTGCATTAGGAACTCCTGAAATCACGTACATATGTCATAGGTACTGAAGCATGTCACCAAATATCTCCCATCCGTTGGCCAGTCTCATCGGCGGGGATCCAGCGCCCTCATACGCGGATTGAGCCTCGGCTGCGAATGCACCATCAACCCATTGCATACTCTCCTCCCGAGAGGTGGGGATGTCACTGCGTAAACCGTCAATAACAATCTGATCCACCCTGATACCGACGTCCCTAGCTGGTGGAGCAGGTGCGATGTATCCGTTACGTGGGGTGGATCCAGACATGTTGGGCTTGTTTGGTTGACGCCGGATCCGGTGGTTGTTCCAGTAGTCGACGAACTCGTTGAGTGTATGCTGAAGGAGTTGGGGCCACAGCCAGTTGAACAATTTCCTGTGCAAGAACACAGGCTCTGTGAGTGCTATAATTGTGCAAGTGACAGAAAGAAACTTCACTTGTGTAATTCGTTGTGCGCATGGTAAGTACCGTCCAAATGACCACTGACAATAATATCCTTGACGTTCCGCCCCGTCTTCTCCAAAAACCAATGCCACAATCCTTCAATGGGAGTATTATGGATGCTTTTGATCTGAACGACGGGGGGGCTGTGGCCCAGATCGTACTCCATGTCATAGACCTCCCTGGACAAAAATAGTGGGTCCGCCAAAATAAGCGCGCGCGAGCCTGAGAGGGAGCAGTGACGTACCGCAGGCCTGTTTGATGGGCGAAAAGATAACCAACCTCACTGCCCTTGTCCACGGTCATTGTCACTGGGATCACTGCGCAAAGGATCTCAGATTTATGATACTGGACAGTAATAGGTATGTAGGGCTCACCTTTCCGCTTCTCGATGGCATCGAGGTACACATGGCCGATTGTGTCAGCGAGCCTGTTATTAGGCACAACGACAAGATGAATGATGAACGACGACCATTGATCTTTAATTCCGTAGATATTCAGTCCAACCCCACCCATTGCCAAAGCCTGGGCGTTCAACTTCTCATGCCCATCGGCGTGGTGCTGATGGTTGGGTCCACAGGAACGGAGCTGTGATCGTGCAATGCGATTGGCACCTGGAAACCGGCTGGCAAGACCCTCTGGGGCATACTGAGAAAGAATATCACGAATAAGATCCCTTAAGATTTACGCAACGTTAGCAGCTTATAATATTTCGGACAGAGAGTCGCAGTGCCCGCTAACCTTGGGATCATATGACCTTCACACGCGAGTTGGGCCTTGATGGTCCCCGTGCCGTTCCTCTGGTGGAGGTCCCCGTCGACTTTTGCCATGACCAGAGCAGTTGCGATGGGAATGGAAGGGGGCTTTTTTACACTCGGGACGCCAAACTGCCGGTTAAGTTCATGTAGCTTGCGCTCCCTGGGAAAATATCAGTAAGTGATTTTGACTGAGGAGAGATGGGTTGCAAGAGCTGAGAAAATGTACTTGATATGTAAGTTGTGTTCAATTTCGAGGCGGCGCAGCCGCTGAACAACAGGAAGTTGCTCCTTTGCGTACTGGTGCAAGGCTTGACTCAGGATGTCGTCAGGGGGATCTGTCGAGACCAAGGGAATGAGTCCGACGTTGCCGTCACCAACTGACCTCATGCAGGTACATACAATTCTTGACGCCATATCCGTTCTTTCCACTGGGATTGTTGAGCGGCATTGGGGAGAGTACTCAGCAGTGGGAGTGTTAGATTGAGGTGATTTTGTTTTTCAATACAGGACACTTGGTATAAATACTACGTTGGCTACACAGCCGGTCCGAGGATCAAACGCTCAATAGTACATCGAATCTGGGAGAACTCTATCAAAAATGGAAAGTATCAACAATAGGAGAGTCTAATGTTCAAGAAACGGCTAACACCGGCTCTAGAGGCAGGCCCTTAGCAAGAAGTTGTGCAAGAAATGAAGCAGAAATGATTCGATCGGCGGCAACGCTGCCATGCGGTGATGATCACCTCCCCCTACTTGGCATATCCTGCCAGCCACGTCAATCATCCTCCTCCTCACTGCCATCTGATTCGCCGGAGCTGGACTTCACTGGCTTGAGACCCAGCCCAAGGCAGACGTAGTTGCATTTGTGCTGGGCCACAAAGGCATCAATACCCACTTGCCCATGATCACCGACGCCAGACTCCCTGGAGTGAAGGAAGTTAGATCGAGACCTGGGATTGAGAAGAGGCTTACCCGTCAATAGTGTGACTCATGGGATCAAAAAGAACGAGTGTTTCGACCCCATCGATTGTGGCCTTTGAGCCTGCAGCAACCACGGAGATATGTTAGTAATCTAGGTGCCATCCATCAGTGCATGTCTCGGCAAGAGCTGACCTTGGATGTCGGCGAATACGGAATCTGTCTCCATCTCGTCAAACATGAAATGAATCAAACCCCCTATGGTGATCCCCGTTTTGTCCTTCGGTGGAAGGCCCTGCTGCAGTGTGCCACAGAACTTGCGGACTGTTTGAGAGCGGCGGTTCTCAACGAGCCAGTGTGCCTCATCCCCGAGTTCCAGTCCAGATGCCTCCGATGGTGGGCCAACCTCACGGATAAGGAAGGCGTCAGCGACCACAATATCTGTAAAGAGTGAGTATCAGGTAGCGTATGGGCCTACGCGACACTCACTGGAATCGTGCTCAATGCCATCCTGGTTCAAACGAGCAAAGAATCGTCGCAAGTACCACCGGAGGTTCTCCAAACGGAGTAAGTCGAGTTCCAACATCTCGGCATTCTCATCTCCAGTCGGACTCACACCCCCACCAATGTTATAGAACCGTTTTGCAACCAATAGATCACCACCAACTTCGAGCTGGTGCCAGGTCAGTGCCACACCACATATTCAGAGACAGTGATACCCACATTATGGACGTACTTGGTGCCACCTTGATTCAAACGCTGAGGGGAAAGCTTGCCTGTGTCGGTGTCCGCATCCTCTGGCCAAGCTATTTCAACATCACCAGTATCTTCGGACATCTTGATATGGGCGACTTCGAAGCGCACATTTTCGAGTGGGAGGGTTGATGAATGGCCTAAAGAGAATGCGTTCAACATTGGGGTAAGTGACGATCCGGAATAGCACCTTACCTGAGTTTCCGCTAGCTTGGCGTTTGGCTCTCGTAGTGTCGTGGTGGTGGGACTCTGTTCCACTGCGCTTACGAGAAGCGGTTGTACGCATAGCCGCAACGGAGGCTCGGCGGCGCTCGTCAAACTTGGTAAAGTTCACATCAGTCTCGGCATTTTGAAACCATGTGGGAGTATGACATACGGTAATTCGGTCAATATAGACCTCTAAAGGGAGTTGGAGGAGGGGTCGTCCTCCAGATGCGAGCTTTTTGCTCTCGGTTGTCGTAGTCGGGCGGTAGAGTGCTTCGTTGGTCCCCTCTACAGTCTCCAACACAAGCTCGCCGAGGGTCCTGCTCATACTGCCTGGTGGAAGATTGAGGTTACCCTTCCAGCGCAAGGTGGCTTCATCTCTGGAGTATATGTCGGTGAGAACTAATCCATACAGGCGGCGGGGAGGACATACGTAAGCAAGCTCATCCCCTCTCGCTTCTCCCAGTGCTCGTTGACATTTGTCTTCACGGTGTCCTCGAGAATTTCTAGAAGAACCGACATGTTAGTAACGATACTATAGGGAATTACGAACGTATCAGTGGACGTACCTGACATGTACTTTGACTTTGGATACGTCTTGCCCCATTTGCCCATATCACCCTCGATTTTCGGACCCTTCCCAGGCTTCTGCGATTCCTTCGTCCGAATGCGAGCCTCAAAGATCAAGTAAACCAGCCCTTCGGATGCGCTTGTCGAATTCGTAACGTTAGGCGTTGTTTGCGGCGCCTGGGAGGGTTGTTTGTTCGTCCGGCAGTCCATTGCGTGAGCTCGGGCAGCGCGAGAAGCTTCAATCGCTTTTGCGCGCTGATCTATAACTATTTGTTCTGTCAGAAATTGTCCGCGCTCCAAACATAGAGCCAACATACCTTGCTGTTCCTGTGTAGGTGGAGGAGGAGGTGGCCCTGCATTGTTACCACCAGGAGGTGGGGGTGGGGGCATCTTGCTTCTGCAGGGTCCGCATTGGTCATGCGGCATGTTGCGCCACGCCCCGCCGCATCCACTGCACTGCTTGTAAGCCTAAACGATGACAAACAAGTCAGAATAAGTCAGAAAAGCAATGACGGGCATTGGACGGGCAGTCGCACCGAGTAGGTCTTGTAATCATCCGAGTCTAGGGCAACACCGGAGAGTCGCTTACACTTCCCACACAGACCAGCTGCCGTCTTGGAGGGGAAAAGGCCCCCACAGCCATCACCATCAGCAGTCGAGCACAGACCAACAGAGTCCTCGGCGGTGGTGGCAGCGCTCATTGGAGTGAGTAGGGAAGTTAATGTTGTTGGTGGTGGTTGTAGCGAGGTGCTGGCTGTAAGGCTAGACACCATCGGGTTATATACCCTCCAAGTGCGAAGCACCATTGCCGGTCATTAGTGGGGTTGCACTTCGTCAAGTTTCCGGATTTCGCACTTCAAGCCTTGAGGCAGTCCTCTTTGGTCTTCCCAGTGTGATTGGCAGCATTGCGGCTCACCTTGAGATTTTGAGAATGCAAACATTGACGCTTCTGCCTTTCAAACCAAGCTCCTACGTTGCGTATGTCGTGTATTCGCAAATAAGCGCCCACAAGCGAGGTACACTCTATTTTGCCATTGAACACCGAGTCTAACTGACCGATGTGTGGATGATCGCGATACTACTGAACCCTCAAGGGGGTAACCTGAATCCATATATGCTTTACGTTTGCCTCGCGATGTCTTGTCGCTATAGACTTCCCATTTACTTCAAATTATGGTACCATGCACTCGGGCCACCCTCCGGCACTTCCGAGGTTCGTGATTCTGTTCTTCAATCTTATATAGCATATAGAACAGTGCTGTGTCTCGGTGGATACTCAGAAGTGACTACAGAAGACCACCACGCAGCTTTCTAACCGCTATATACATGCTTTCCCGCTAACTAATCCCTGTGGTAGCAGATAGAATAGGGGGTTCCTGAAGCTAGAACCCCCGAGCGACGTATTGGCAAGTCCTTGAGGACTAGAAAATTGTCCGAAGGGTCAAATACATAAGAGATAGGTACTTCTACCTCGTGCCTTCTGAAACGACGCCATCGCGGAGATAGGCGCCCAGCGCGAGGCAGAAGGCCGATTGCTGTGCATCCCGTGTACAGCGTACAGGCTAGACCGTCTCGCTCTAAGAAAGGTGTACATTTTCGTAGCACTTGAGAGTGGCTATGAGCAGTCCGAGTCACAATTCTACGCGCGATAAATACATGTACCTGCGCGGAATCGAACCCAGAGTCGCGACCTCAATATTCGATAATGGATTTTTTGACCGTGCAGAACCCGCCAACGCTACGGGGGGTGGTAGGATGTCCTTTGCTCAGCCAGGAATATTGGGCTCCTCAACGCCTACAATATCCTCTGAGCTCACTGCCTTTGCTGGCTCCCGCCCCGTTTCTCATCCCCAATTGCATCACGATTCACCCTCTTGTTGTGCTTTCTCCACTCCTGATCAGCAGCCAAGTCACAGATGGATATTTTCGGTGTAGTTGTCCCATACGATGGTGAATTACCTGGCTCCCCCTGATGTCCATGCTTTTACCATACACAAAGCTTGACATGGGTCTATTCATTGATCTTTGTGATCTTACTTTCCACTTGTTGTTGTCAATCAAGTACTTGTCACACATAAATTCTGCCTTATCCTGTAAATGCCGTGAAACACAGCAGGCTCCACTATTTATTGAGTTCCTGAGCCAGGAAAATTTGGTGAACACTGGGGAGGGAGGCTTCTATTAGCGCTGGGAAAGGGGTTGCAATTCTGTGAACTCATATGTAATACCTATTATTTACACAAATATTCAGCACAAATTCACTCCACTCTTGGCCTGCAATGTACAAACAGGGGACTGCAAAACTAGATCAAATAGACTGGTTCATTGCACTAGGGGTGCCCATGCAGGTCCAACAATTACAGAACACCTCATTCTGTGATACCCCTCCTCTGAAGCATATCAACCACTTTCTGTTTTCCTCTATCTCGGGCATGTTGAAGGGCAGTTTGACCCCATTTATCTACAGGACACCCTTTAGTAAACACAAAGATACAAGGAGGAAAGACCCACTTCTTATGCTGGGGTCAGCATTGTGGTCCAGGAGGCATTCTGCAACATCTACACTCCCATAGAGGCATGCATTGTGAAGGGGTGTATCCCCATCACCATCTATCCCATAAATTTGAATAAAAGCAAACCAGTGATGGGGATGGACACACCTTGTAGGTTTGGGTCTGTGTTGAACTCCAAAAGGCATTTTGCTACATTGATGTGCCCATTGAGAGATGCATAGTGAAGAGGAGTCCAATCACTATCATCTACAGTGCAAAAATCAATTAGCCTTGCCCTGCCAGACAGGACATAATGGCTAACACTCACTTTTGATATTCACATCCACCCCATGTTCCAGCAGAACTTGAGCAACCTCATCCTTGCCATACAGGGCACAGACATGAAGAGCTGACCCAAACTGTCCACCTATGACCCATCCACCTTCAATCACAACTCCATTCAGCAAGACCTTCTTGGACTTACCTTTCAAGTTGGGGTCTGCACCACATGCAAGCAGTTGGTTGACCAGGTCAACATCTCCCTGAGCAGCAGCCCAGACAAGGGGGAAGGCATAGTAGCCCCAGTCACTGGCTGAGACAGGTCAGTCAGCTGGGCAGAGTGGGATGGGTGTAGGTTGGAGGTGCACTTACACCAAATTGATTTGGTGGCTATAACACCATGACCAGATGTATCAGGGTGGTAGTAATTCTGAGAAATGCAAAAGGTACTGACCGACAATGTTTGGATCAGCCCCCTTCTCCAGCAGAAAATAGACTGTTTCCTTGGCCTTGTAATGACATGCAGCATGAAGCACAACCCTGATGCCATTCCTCTCCCCTGGATACATGGCATTGGAAATCAATATGTTTGTGCCATTGGAAAAACTGAAGGTTTACCTTGGAATTGAGTGTTGACATTGGCCCCTGCATTCACAAGAGCCTGGACAAGTTTCCATTCTTTCGTATGGCAGGCAACTTCGAGTGCAGTCTTGTCATCTAGAGGTGGCATGTGTGTGAGTCACATGTACTTTAATAGTAGTCCAGGGTCCACACACCTTGAAATGTGGCCTTGACCAGGTTTGACATGATCCCGCCAAGTAGCACATCATAGGAAGTTTCCTCCTGGTTGATTGATTTGAGATATTGGAACAGGTGGTCCATCCCGTATTTACGAGCATACTGGTGGGATTTTGATGGGCTAGATGATGTGGCTACATGGATGGCGCCATCCGCAATGCACCTATGATGGATTGGACCAGCAAAGAAACACCCTGCATGGTCTTCTGAGCAGAGGAAGTCCCGAAGCGAGGTATGCCAGAGGGTGACTGGAGAATGGTCATCTCCTGGAACTTGTATAATAGCATGCAGGTTGATGAGGATGTTGGTGACGTTGAAAGGCTTGATATTTAGCAGTTCCGCAATCTGGGCAATGGAAAGAGGCTGAAATGCAAGAGCAATGGTGCTGGTGATGTTGAGGAAGAAAGGGAAATGGGAGCAGGGCTCAAGAATCTCCCTGTAGAGGCTGTTGAAGTCGGGCTTCATCTCCAAGAGTTGTGGGAGGCGCTCCATCGGGGTGAGGCCATCCTTTGTGCTAGGGGCAAAAAGCAGCTTGAGAATGGTGGTCATGAAGATATACGACCCTCCAATTTGCTGCACAAGCTCCCTCTTGTCCCGCCAACCCGGCCAAGAGCCATCATTGGGAATAGCCCGGCCACGCATCTCCTTTGCAATTGCCACATCAAGTGCAGTTGATATGTCTTCATTGGATGTGTGCTTGACGAGGTTGAGAAGCCGAACCTGGCTAGACAAGTGGAGTTCCCGATGGATGTGGTCTTCAACTCGGCTGGCAATGATGACTCTCACTGGTGTGAGTGGGTTCTCGTTGAAGAAGGTGATCATATGCTCAATAAATGTGGTGATCTCGTCACGGTCTTTGCATTCATCGACTCCATCAAGCACAACTATCATGGGGCCATTGGGGAGCAACGATGCGACTGCCGTGATTGGGTCATAGACAAGGCATTCAAATTGGTTACCCAGAGATGATGTTGTTGTTGATAGCAGGCTGGGGTTCTTCCAGATGGTGTCCTCAATGATGTGTGCTGTGGCTGGAACAGAATTTGCGACCTGACTGGCAATAGTGGTGGCGAACTGTGTGACCATGCCCCTATCTCCCGCGCCCCGGAAGAAGAAGAAGCTCGCTGCTAAACGACCCTCACGCGATAGCTGCTCAGCTACTGCTTGGGAAATTGCTGACTTGCCGCATCCTGCATACCCATAGATCCACAGAATGTGAGGGTCAGTTTCACCCAAGTCGGCCTTTGCCCAGGATAGGACAATCCCGATGACTCTCTCTCTGGTTTTGGGGAAGCACTTTGAGTGCGGCGGTGAGACCCTGAGATTTCGAGTATGCGAGGCATCAAGAATAGGGTTGAGAATGGTAGGGAGATCTGGCGGGCTTTAATGAGAGATCTTGATCCTTTCTTAGAATCAGAACGTACCGAGCCTCTCACGGTGAACCGTGATATGTTTCTGGTTGATCGTGCCTGGAGAGGGACAGGGCCTGCTAGCATCGGGGGATCGGTAGCGTTTTTATAGGCAATTACTCACCGTAGTTCGTTCCATGGATAACATTGTGCATCTCCCTCGCCGTGTAAGTGCTGTGGAGGATATCTACGCAGCAGTAGGGCCCGAAATGATGAGATCGGAAGATCCATGAAAAAATTGAGAATCTCTGAACATACCCCGATGCACCCGTTCCCCGTCTTGCCTCATTTGTGTGGCTTCGTCGGCAGTGGCCTCGGTAGCGTTCGGAGGTTGGCGAAGATCGCTTGAAGTCTTTGGCTGAGGCTTGCTCCCTCTGCAAGACTGGGCTTGGTGCTGGGTCCCCTCACCATCCACTGTATTGTTCTCTATGGTACCAAATGAGTTCGACTCGAAAGATCGCTCATAATAGAATAGGACTGGGACGTACCTCGAGTACCCTCACTCACCAGTGCATCGGGCTCTGCGGGTACATTTCCGTAGTCTGCAATAAACGGGGATCCATTAGACTACGACATGGCTGTGAAGAGGTGTCCGCATTACCTAACGCCGCTCTCTCAGTTCGGGTTTGGATATCAACCTCCTGTTCCGCTTCCATCACATAGGGGGCGTCTTGGTCTGCGGTGGAAAGGTGGGCGATTAACGAATGGCCGGGCCAAGGGACAATACTTCACAAACCTAAAGCTATTGTTACGCTCGCAGCATCCTCGTCACTCTCAGGGTCCAAATCTTCTTCTCCTTCTGCCGGGGCGGTGCTGGCGTCGGCGTCCTCATCTGTGTCCTTGACAAGTGGAGCCTAGTGGGAACGGGGACTCGGTGACGATCAAACGGGTATGAGTAGCAAAGTCTCACCAGAAAACCGAAGGGTATGGCCTTAGCAAGCCAAGAGCCGATTCTCTGAAGGACATTGCGTGTCCCTCTATCTGAACCTCTCGAGCTTGGGGTTGAACTTATTCGGCGTTTTTTAAGCGGTCGCTTGGACGTGGTGGTATTGCCTACTTGTTGCCCTTCAGTCAAAGTCCTCGTCGCATCGTCTCCGGTACACACGCACCTTGATCTGCCTTTCTCTTGTTAGTGGGCCTTTCTTCACGCCACGACGACTCTCCCTGGCCACCCGCTCCCTCTTGAATGGCGTCGCGTCCTGTGCCCTCCATGGTCGGTTCTGGGGGAAGGCTAGTGGAAAACGGACTCGAAGATGGTGGTATGAAGGAGAGAATGAAGAGTGGCGACAGCCTTACACCTCATTTCGACAACGAGGGAGACACGTGGCAGGGGCAATGTCCTTCCCGAATCAACACCGACGAAATAGGAAATTAGGCGCCCTTGATGGTGTGCAGAAGGCTGTGGAAGCCGAACACCCAGGAAGGAGAAATCGGGGTAATATCGTGCTGAATATGGCGGTCGTGACATACATTGTCCTAAGACTGAACAGCAGATGCGTAGCACCTCTCCTACATGACAAACGATGTGAAAAAGGCAGGAGACACAAACATGACTCCGTCGGGGGTAGGGTGGCTAGTCAACCTGCAGAACTGACGACTATGAGCGGCGGGAGCATAAGTGTTGCATTTGGGATCATGCTTGGGTTGATGACGCTAGGGTAGTAGGTATGTGAACCTCGGTGTCTAAAGGGATGTTTGTCAGCGCTCGACCATCTGGTGAGAGGGGAGGAGAGAATAATGCGCGTCTAGAAGAGTAAGGGACCGAATTGAAAAGAATGAGGTCTAGGGAACAGCAAATAACGCGAAGCGAAACGATGGGCGCCCGATACAACAGGGGGAAACGAGCACCACCAAACTGGCCGATTTGGGGAATGGGCGAAAGCGGGTGGAGAACAGTAACCCAAGGTGAGGCAGAAGCAAAACAAACGAAGATACGAAGACATGGAGAAGTCGTAGAGGGTGAATAAGGTGCCAAAGGAAGCTAGCAAAACCTCTCGTACGACGTACCTGGATGTAGCGTCGATCTCCTCCCGCCCACATACAAACCGTCTCCCACTCGCCACTAACCGCACAACATCGTATTCCTACTCCGCTGCCAATCGTCACTTCCCCGAATAGCCTCTCCTTCCGCCTCTCCGACCAGCTTCCCACCCAGTAGGTCGTTTTTCGTCGTCCTGTCCCGTCACCTATTCCCTCCCCAGGTCAGGGAATGCACATGAGCCCACCGTTCGTGTCGCGGGCGTAGTGGGGACTGTAGTGCTTCGCGCTTGCTTGAGTACCTGCATACGAGCTACAGGAAGACGAAACTCGTGGGAAAGGAAGACGTGGAGGAAGGTAGAAGATGGAGGCTGGGGGATGGGGAATATGCCAAACGCCTTCCTTCGGGAAGTTGGGTAGAAGTCGAGGGAATAATCGTACACCGAGTTACGAACGAGGGCCCATGGCCGCTTTTCGAGCCTAGGGTCCGTTCTTGGTCTCCGCCGAGGGTCCTCTTGTAGCTCATCAGAGCTACCCGACGGGATCGGGGACTCAGGTACCTGGCGCTGGATGGAGAGAACTGCTGGTGAGCGAGTGGTGGTTCCGGAATCGGTGGGAGGTCCTTCCATCGAGTATATGGAGGGGAATTGAACAGGGATGGCGATTGGAGGGTAAGGTGGGGTGCGGGAGGTGGTTGCAGATGGCGGGAGGCGGGTGGTTGAAGGGGGATGTCTTTCGCATGCCTTCGCGTTTGTGGAAGTGGAAGAGGGTTTGCGGGAAGGGTGTACACTGGGCTCGGAAGAGGGAGAATGGGTCCTCGGCGTGCCCAGCACACGTTCCGGGCCTCCGCTGAGGGCGCTCTTGCAGCTCAACTGTGCTGCCTGGCCTGAGCTGTATTCATTCTCGACCATGGGGTACTCGATTCATGGAGGAGAAAGATGGCAGAGCGGGAGTTAGGTCCGTCGGTGGGAGTCCTCGCTTTGGATACGTGGTAAGAACTTGGCCAGTGGTGGAGGTGGAAGATGCCGTAGTCGGCCAGGTACACGATGGCAATGGCCTTTCGAGCAGAGTTCACGGTGACCGTCAACACAGGCATTCAGCACGACGCGTGGTATCCGAGAGTACGTCGGGCCGCAAGCTGGGACCCTTTCGCGTGGAAACGACGACTGAAGGGGACCGAACCTATGATAGAAGCGTCAGTCTCATGTAAGAGCATGGACGAGCGGAGTCAAGGAAGGCAAGGAGAGAATTAAAACGACCGAAGATACGATCCGTTCTTCAATGGTGACAATAGTTGGGGGTAAGGACGACACAAATAGTTGAAGGGACGGAGAAAGAAGACGAGAGGAGCGTACCTGACGCATGGATGGGGATCCCACAGCTGAACGTCAGAAACCTACTCCATCTTACGACGTGGAGAGGAACATCTCCTCACGTTCTTGCGTTTTCCCGGTCACGATTCCTCCACGTTGGTGCCAAGGACAAAGACAGGCGGTAGACTTGGAAGGGAAGGTGGTGGGGGTTCGGTTCTCTGAATGAGCTACGGCACGGTCGTAGCAATGAGCCGGACGTGGTCGTCGATTAGAAGAAAGGGCTTACCCTGCGTCAACAGAACTGGGGTGAAGGCAACTTTCCCCATCACATATGGGGAGGAACCAGGGGTGGGCTTAGTCGCAGGAGAAGAGAACGTAGACGCTGAGGAGTCGAGGAGAGAGACAAGGTTAGGCGCCTCAGCCAGAACGCGATGGAGAAGGACAAGCGGGAAAGTGGGGCATAGCCACAAAACAGGGATCAGACGCCCATGCCCACGGGCGCTTTGCCAAATTCCTCCCCTTCCACAACCACCACACTCGGTCTGTGTTTTTTGGTCCCCTTACTTTCTTACTCCACTCGGGAAGCTCACCAACTACCATGAGTCTTACCACCGTGGCGGACGATCCTGTCCGAACGGCGCCTCAACGACGATGCGTGAACGACTCAGGCCTTCGTCATTCGCAGGGCTCCCCTCCAGGAATACATAGGGCGATTGTATCTTAACGGAGCCTTCGCCACGCGTGCCGTCATACCTCGTGCACAAAACACTCTTCACTACCGCACACGGAATCGACACCAACTTAGCCCCCTTGGCATTTTCCTGGCGGAGTAGAAGGAGGGAGTTGACTTGGACTTCACCTAAGGAAACGAAGACGAGACTGAACATTGGTGAGTCTGTAATCCTTGGGTGTCGAGTATGTCTACTGTACATCGTCTCCTTGACATTTATTCTGCCAAACGTTCTCCCCACTCTCCCCATTTGCTTTACGCACCGTCGCTTTTGCAGATCCGTACTAACCGTGACCCTCTCCTCGCAGAACCCTCGAACGGCACTTGCTGCACTTCCCTCACGCGGAGAGTTTTAACCACAACCTGCAGCGCGTTGCCTCACGCTCGCTCTCCAGGAGCTGCAACGACCCACCTGGGAGGGTTCTAGGGGGTTCTTACACCAACGTCCACCTCTACCACCCTGCTAGGCTGGACACTATGAGTCCGAGGGCGTCCTGAGCCCCTTCAAGGGTTGGAACTCAGAACCACGTACGTACTCCATCTGCCGATGCGTCCTCAAATCTAGGACCCCTAAGCTGACTTCTTGGCCACAAGATCCCCGCACCTCACGATCCAACTTCGCCCTCGTCGTTATTCACGCGACGTCTGGCGCCGACGAACTTTTCTCCCCTCGACCTTCGGAAATACAGTAGAATTCCGCACCTCCACAAGAGCTCAGGTACGCTCTTCAACACTCTTTTCCACCCAGAGTCCTGGCTAAAGGTCTACCCGCAGTGTCGCCATGCCGAACGAATGCTCCCAAACGCCATTCCAAACTATCCGCATACCCCATCGTCTACCCTACCCCTTAACCATACCCCATGGCATCCGCCCGTCGTCCCGCGATCAATCCTCCCCAATTGCCATTCAGAAACCGCAGTACGACCTCCGACCTCCCCGCACCCTATCCGCTCAGTCCGCTGGGCTGTATGTACAGGCTCTCTCTGCGCCACCCGAGTGCCCGGCGATGACTATCCTCACCTTCAATGACGAACTGACGAGGAGAAGACCGAGGCGGTACTCCGACCATCTCCACGCACCCGTTGACGCCACCCTTCCCTCGCGTATCCATTCAAGCACGCTCAACCGCTATGACGCCGTGAAACGAAATATGGACCTTGAATCGGCGGATCGAGGTTGTACTTTCGCTTCAACAAAAACCAATACGTGTAAACCCTCCAGGCGATCCTCCGCTACGGATGTGAGTAATCAAAACTAGGAAAGGGGTGATGTCGGCGTGGATGGTGACTAGGCTGTGGTACCGACATCGGCGTAGCCCACAATTACCATCCATAGGCAGCGATCCGATGAGCAACCGCCTCTTGGATAGCCTCCAGTCTGCCCAACGATCGCTTTACACTGGCAGGCCACTTGGGCAACCTCTTCACCTCCTCCCGTCGACGACAACCTCGGCGAGCCCTGCTAGGTTCTCCCTGGACCTCGCCTTGCGGGTCGACCTTGGCTGGGCGCCGGCTACGGTGAATTCGTGAAGGCGTCGAAGGCTCCACGACAACTCGCGCCCAGCATCTTCCTTCAAGCCTACATCGAGTACGAGTCTATCAGGATCGCGCACGTCGACGCTAGGCAGGGACGACCGATCGGTGGAAGGAATAAACGGAAATTGGATGGGGAACGTGTGGTCGTTTCGTACGATATTGGCAGACGAGGGTTACTCGAGTAGTTCCGCTAGTGTAGCCCAGGATTGCTCTCGATGCTCCGACTTCCTCCACAATTGCCATCCGATGCCTCAGAAGTTTCACCTCGTCTGTACGTGCTCAACTGCCCAACGTGGTTTCCTACTTCATGTACGATTGACATCGACGAATATGAATACACCGTTTTGGTTGCACAGAATCGAGAGGCAGTTCTTGTAAGCACCATATTCAGAGAACGATACGCATTTCGCATAAGCGAAAGTGTGGGTAGGACGAGACGAATCGAAGCTCAGTTAAGAAGTAGATGTCAGTGAAGGAGTTGGATGAGGCTACAAGGGTGCCCAACCCCATCCATTACCGTAGTTTCGTCAACTACAAGGGAGTCATCAGTGTGCTGATCCGCACCAGTGAAGGGAAGGAGATAGGAACTCACCACCTGTCGAGAACGGTGAAAGCGGGGCTGGTGTTGAGGGCGCTGGGCGTAAGAGATAAAAAGAAGAAACAGCGAACATGCCGAGCAGGAAAACAAAGCGGCGATGGAGTATGGTAAAGCGAGAGACAACACCAAAGGAAAGGAAAAACCTAACTTGAACAAGAGAAAGGGAATCAGGAGCGCAGAGCGGTAGAACCGAAATAGAAGCATGTGCGGAAGGAAAGAGCAAGGGGAACCGTAGCGTTAGGAGTTCAACAGCAATGCATAGCGGGGGAACATAACAAACCGAACATCGAGGCACTGGGTACGACGCCGAGATCTCGATAGTCCCAGTTACCTCTTCTGCTGCCCCGTGGCCACCAAACTAGACTTCGCCTTACTCGTGCTTCCTTCCTCCCGACATCCGACCCGCCGATCTCCTCTCCACGCCAATATCCTCCACCGCTCGTTTGGGAACCCGACGCGCCACGCCACGCCACGCCTTCTTCCGGTCAGTGTCCTGCCGATGACCGTGGTGGTCAACGAAAGGTCATCTGGCGTCTTGACGTGGGCTCCGAGAAATGCGAGCTGCGGTGGTGGATTTGGAGAGCCAAACGGGAGGCGATAGAAGCCAGTCGAGAACATGGCGGTGGGAGAGGACGTCAACGTGACCAGGACGCCATGCTTGGCACTAGTTTGGAAGCAGACTTGATGTTGGAGGGCTCCAAAGGGGGGGCTAACGGCGTCTCACCGGAACGTAGCCCTACCTTCCCATGTATTTGACGCATTTCCGTTGATCGAGAGGTTTGGGTCAAGCAATGGAGGGGATGGTTCACGATACAGTGGGTGGTGCTAGGCAGAGAGGAGGGTAGGTCCATGAGGAGGACCAGAGGGTCTCGGATCGAATTGAAGAATGTAGTTGCTAATTGCGAATTGACGCGTTTGGACTGCAGAAGGGCGGCATAGCGGGCTTCTGTCTTATTGGATCGTGGAGTGGTATACTAGGTGGTAATCCTCTCCGAGTATCGGTGTCAATCCGGAGGATAATCGCCTTTAAGGTTCGTCAGTACGTGAAAAGGTGAAGGAGGTACGGAATTAGAGGCTGCGTTATCGAAGGAGGGGAGGCATGAAGTGAATAAAGAGAATGAGAAGAGGGAGGTGAAGGAAGCTGCGCTCGCGAAGAGGGAGTCCAAAGCGGGGGAGAAACGTACCATCATCATTCCAACCCCAACTCCCGCTACCCAAGCCATCCAACGCTATGACAGTCCAAGGACCCTCGCCAAAGCGGTCCTTTTCATCTTGCGATTCCTTCGTGTTGCTATCCGGTTGGAAGAACAGGGGATGAATGCTGAAATCCAGGATTGGGATCGCCATATCCCCGTGGTAGTCGGCTGTGATCTAGCACGTCTGGTGGTGGATGGGCGAGGGTATCAACGTGGGGAGTGAAAGGACGCTATAGCCCCTTCGGTTGTCACCTCCTCCAGGAGCTACCCCAGACGTCGTTTGCTTTCGCCGGACTGTGGCTGAATAGATGTTCGCGCTTGCTGCATAGAGCGGGCGTGACTGCTCTTCTCGGCTGAGCCGAGCGGGGATCGATGTCATCGAGGAGCGTTGTTCTTGCGGTCCTGCATGTTGTAGTCGAATGCCAATACTAGGAGGGGCGGGCGAGCTGTAGAACGCGAAGGCGGATAGGGATTGAGGTTACATAAAGGGAGCGAAGCGTTTGCGGCGGCTGCATCAAAGGAAGGCCGGTAATGAAGGCCTTCATGGAAGGCGTAGATACAGGGACGAGCTCAAGGGAGGAGAGGATCGTGGTCAAAAGCAGAGCGCCGTCGATCGAGTGTCGGCGTCCATCGGCGTCGGCCAAATCCTGTGGCTGTGCTCTTGCCCTTTGCAAGCGTAGAGGGCTGACTCGAAACTTTTCTTCTCCCCGCCTACTTCCTCGTCCTCTCTCAAACCATCTCCTCGACGCCAGAGCAGCGACGTCTCAACGGTCTTGGGCGGGGCGCCTATCACTTGGCGCCTAATCGCCTCGAGGACGACGTCATCGTCCACGCCACTTCATTTACGGCACCATCGCTTCGACAGCTTCTCCTCCCACTCGACGCCTTTCCTCACGGCTACATATGGCCCCCACCCACAGAATATCTCGTTGACTCTTGCGCCATGCCCTATCCCTACTGCTTGGCGTCATTCATGTGCAATCCCCTTTTGCCGACCTACCCCCGCCATCCCCCCACATTCTCCCTACCACACCATCCCCTCCCCGCGCCTCGTACACTCCCGCTGGCTCCAAAGCTATTCTCCCTCCTAAGACTGCCTCGCTAGCTCTTCACGCCTACTGACTGACTCGAGTTCAACTGGATTCTAACCCGCTGATCCTCCTCCCACTCTCCTCGAAATGTGAAGGCTTTCCATTATGAGAGAGCAGGCCCCGTAATGACGCTGCACCAACGCCCACACGACCGTCCTCGACCCCGTAGAGCATCGCCTCGAAGAGCTGAGGGGAAGGGGACCTCGGCGATGCAAGTCCACTCGAGAAACGGCGTCGTGCTGGTGATTTTCGTCAGAACCGTAGGTCGTGCAGAGTACCAGTCCACAGGGCTTCAGTGTCGAGGCCCAGCACAATGTCCAGGAGGGTAGTTACGCTGGATCTCCCGGGTGTCACGGCGGGCATCCCTCATTGGCTGGCGTGAGCGAGGTTGCCTCGGCGAGCCTTCAGGAGGTCGAACAGCGCTTCACCGACTGCACCACGCGCCCTTGTCTTCCGATTGACCAAGGCGCTGGTTTGATTTTCTCAGCTTTCTCCTGCAGGAAGGCCGTCTTCCGCGATGCTAACAGCGAAGTGAGAAGGGAGGTTCATGCTGTATCGCCAATTGAGGAAAGTTGAACGGGGCCTGCGAAGGCGCCCGACAGACCGTCTACACCCTCGAAGTCGGCGGTACTACAGGGGTGCTGCTTTACAACATGGAGTTGTGCGTGTGGCGGAGATCCTCAGTGGATCCGCCTTGAAGGTACTGATCTGGAGCAAAGTCGTCAGCGGGGTGACGAGAAAGGAGATATTTCGGGGATGAAGAAGGAATGCAGTTAATGAAAGGGTATGAAATAGCGAAAGAATGAAGGTTCGACATACCCGCTACGACAACGAGATCCCTCTTATCGCCCACAACTCCGCCACCCCTCACTCAGACCGCTCTCTCCCCTCTTCCCGCGGCTCCTACGGAGCCAACGACGTTTCGTGTTCCCCAAAATGGTGCTGGTGAGCCCAGCGCGGATGAGCGGCGTCACCGAGCCTCAAATGCGTAGGCTTCAGGGGACGGGGTGAAGACGGTGATGTAAGAGGGAAAGATAGATGGAGGGGCAGCCCAGGCACACGGCGAGCACGACAGGGAGCTGGGTCTCCCCTCTACTTCGAGGGAATGGATTTGGTGAAGGTGGTCGGAGAATGCGACTCCGAAGGGCTCGTCACTAGCGGCATGTCATGCTCAACCCCGCTCGTAGAGAGCGTCGGTTGAACCTCCTCGACTGGGGGTAGTACAAGGACGCCAGCACGGCCGAGAGACCCCAGAGCGTATAAGTCGCAAGTATCACCCTTCCGCCTGTTCCCCCCTCTGGCTCTTCGAACATCCCCCGCCCCACGACGTAGAAAGCTCGACCACGTATGTGCGCCGCGCCGCCGTCCTCGCCGTCCTCAACTTCCCCAAGCAGGTCAACGAACGCTGGAAGGGACGGGAGGGTGCGGTGCGTCGAATTGCTTCATGCGGCGCTGACATTTTTGGCTTCACAACTTCGAATACTGGAGTACGTAGATGGCGGTTCGATTGGAGGGTAGCGAAGGAGGCCATGATATCGGAGGGTGTACGTGGGTCGTTGACGTACGACCGTCGTAGAGGGCGAAATTACAGTCGATATATCGTGCACACATGGACCCAAGAGCCATGACGGGGTCCTAGCCGCGATAAAGTCTCCGCTAGACACGGAGGGGCCGGATGGGTGTCGTGAGACTGGGGAGGTAAGGCTATTGTCGGGTAGGTTGGTTGGAAGGTGGTCCTTGCTTTCCGTTGAACCGAACGTGGTATCCATTCCCGCAGGACGCACGGTTTGTGGGTCAGGGGTTCCTCAGGCGATTCAGGGTGGAGCTGGAGAGTAGGGACGGCTTCCACGAGGAGAATAGGGCATGTGGTGTTCGGAGATGTTATGAACGCCTTGGAAGAGAACTTGGGGAGGATGGGGCTCGGAACGAAGTGTCGATGCGGTTGAGTTACGGCGGACGACCGGATAGTTTGGAGTGTCGTTCGGCGTGGGGCAGCGCGTGGATCTGGCACTGGAAGAAGACCTTCAGCCCATGCTCTCAGAGGGGTAGAGTATCGAGGGACGCACCTGAACTCAAGTTCAATTACAAAATGCAAGGTTCTTTCCGACGTTCGAATCGGGAAAGAACGTCCTCGATCTCTGTTGAGCTTTGGCGTTGATGGTCGGCGCTTCGGCGTCCGAGCCAAATAGACGCAAAGCATCCACTCGACATTCGATGTGGATCTTGTACGGTCCACGAGCGGCCAACGGCCGCGTAGTATATCTTATGTGTATATAAGATCGTCGTACCTACCTACATATATTATCTGTCTACCGTTCTCACCACTGCGCGATTCTCAACAATCTCGGATATCGTTTGAAATGGTAGCGGGATGAGACCTTTTCGTTACATGCGATCTTCTAGGTTTCGGGGTTGGTTGGATGGTTCTGGACGGTGCACAAATGAGGGATATGGGAGAATGGATACGTAGACAGGACGTACGTTCTTCAGAGTCTCTCGCCATCTTCCAAAAGATCCAGGACATCAGGAAAATCGGGACGGGGTTGTTTTGCCTGATTGATTTGATCCGCACCTGCCACCCCGATGGCAATTACTTGTGTGTCTCTAGAGTGAAAATGTGTTGATCAATGGGTGATCAAACTGTTGCATGCCGCCTTTCTGAGGCCCACGAATCATCATGCATAAAGATACCACCACCTGACAAGGGAGTTGTAGTCAAGTGACCATCGACACTCCTTCTGCTCCGGGTTTCGCGCTCCGCCTGCGATGGCCCATCAACGATCATGGCCTGATCATGCCCTCGCCCCGCTGGCACACCTTGATAAGACATATCTTTCGACCGCATTCCGCTAACCCTATTATCGCCACATGACAGTGCAGCGACCATTCATCTCTAATAAATTTACCTCTTCTCCGTTCATTTTCAGATAGGCAGGCGCGGACATGAGCGTGGATTCACCGGTCATGGTATCGGCAAGCTTGTGCAAATCGCGACCAATTGCCATCAATGGCTAATACAGCGAGATCTAAAAGCCAACTTTGAGAGCGAAACCCGTGTCCGGGCCTGGCAAACATTAACACGAATATGTACGTAAAGTTCAACAATGAAGGCAGGCTCTACTGCCTTCTAAGGGGTCACGATGAAGTACCAGGCTAGATGTGGGTAGCGCACGATCTGGGGTATCACCTGGTATCATCGGGTACACAAAAGCAATCGCAGCGGTCTCCAACGTTGGAGACGCGAACCCAAAACGCATTAAACGTACTCGGAGCTCGAGACTCGTCGACTCCCAACTTAGTTCTTGACCATGGCGACAGAGCCTGTATCTGGTGTAAAGTGAAAGGGAGCCGGGGGTCACTCATGCACTAGTACTGATGGTGCCCTTTGAAGCTCACCTTTGGGCAGATCTCGCGAGAAGCTTGATCCCCATGTGATGATACTCCGCCGGTTGGATTAGTTTCGCCGCGGTGTATTCCGGGAGCCCTTGCTCCAGACTGTGTTGCCAGGCCTGGACAACTTGCGGTAAGTACAAAGAGCCAACGCGATCATAAGCCAACTCGGACACACCGACTCATTGGGAACCTTGAAGGTACTGAAGGGCCGAATTGTCGCTTCGAGGGCGACACGGCGATCACCTGCCAGCCAAGTTGAACGGGGGATGGAGGGGGGGAGCCTCAGCTCTAAAAGGATGCCAAACATGAGCTTTGAAGAACACTGAAGGGGATCGTCACGCCTAAGGCATAGCACGAGTCAGGCCTACTCACAAGTACTCACAAGTAGAACCGTGGGAATACCCATCAATACTCGGATCCGTGAGTCCGAGTCACCCGTGGGAACATACTCGTGTGGATCCGAGTATTGGATTTCTGCACACAAGTACTTGTGGCACAGATCCGAGGGATTGAATACTTGTATTACTTTCATGTTTTGGGCACTTATATTGGTGGCTTGTGGTAGTATACACTTGTTCTACTCCCTGGACACCACCCTACACCCTATATATGGTAGACATAGTATAGATAAGGCTTGATATCAGGTCAAAACTCGCAAGTACTTGCAAGTAGATCCGTGAGAATACTCGTGCTGACCCGGATCCGTGAATCCGAGTCACTCGTGGGAAAATACTCATGTGAATCCGAGTTTGGCATTTTTGGGCACAAGTACTTGTGCCACAGATCCGAGTATACTCACGAGTGCACTCATGCTATGCCTTAGTCACGCCTGGGCGCTGTTGGGAGGTAAGATCACCAGCAAACGAAGTGGGAATCGGAACCTCACCTAGCTCCACCACGAGGATGAAGCAACACGAAGTCCGACAGATCATGAACACCGGTACATGCTCCTCGCCGCCGTGACCATGGGTCGTACTCAACATGAGGGGGGGATCCAGGCCTTCTAGAATCAAGTGCCTCAGTCGTGCCTTCAAATTGAGCCTCAGGATGTGGCATACCTAGCTGTCTCTGAGACAGGGCTATCCATCTGTGCCGAGAGAAGTGGTCGAACCTCGAGTTGAACAGGTTCAGCATTTGGCGGTAGGATCCAAAACCTGTCATAAGTGAGGATCGGAATGGTTCCACTAAGAATTTGACGCACCCTTATAACCCTAACTCTGCAATACGGGTTACACGAGACGGAAGAATCGACCAACATTCACGGAAACCGGCTCAGACAGCTAGACTTCCATCCTTCAGATCCGCCGAAGAGTCGCCGCTGAGTAGTTCGAAGCGGTCTTGGAGCGGCGTGTGCAGCATAGACTCATCGGAAGTGTTTTCACTTGAATCATACTCCCACACATGTGCCAAGCATCCAATTTGTTTGGAAGTGTATGTGGGGTCGAGTAAGTTACTACAGAAATGCGTCCTCGTCATCACCTTCACCGCCGCTCGACCTACCGTCAGACGCGTCCTCGTCCGAACCACTGGATATCGTACCCTCGTCGCTTCGGTCTCCTTGGTCATATTGAGAATCGTCTGAATCGGTGGCCCCGGAATCTTGAAGATCGTTTACGTCGACGTCCATCGGTTCGTCAGACTCCCCAGTGCGATGGCGGTCCCGGGTCGGTGCTGTGTCGCTGGTAGACAGTGGGCCGCCGCTGGCAGGGTCATTCGAAGGGGCTTTGGGATGAGCATAAGTGTGCCCGGCAGCCATGCCCCAGTGAAATCTCATGAGCATGTCGCGATCCGCAAAGCTGAAGACGACCATGTCAGTAATTGTAGTCGAGAAGAGTCGCCCATAAATCGACTCACACATTCACGTAGTACTCGTTCCACTCGTCTTGGTCCCTAGCCCAGATTGAGAACAGTCTCCCCGACTGGATGTCGAGTTCTCCGTAGCGTTTTCCAGCCGCAAATCGGGGAATGATGTGTGCAGCCCTGACGACATCAGCTGGGTCGACAAAATCGCACGCTGCTGGGTTGGACAGGGGCATGAAAGACAAACCTTCCATGCGCTTGGTGGACCAGATAGCGGAATGCGGAACGTTGGGGAGAAGGGGCTCGTACCAACGGACCCAAAGGAAGTCAAACCTTCGCGCCCTGTGGTCCAGCATTCCTGGCCCTCCGTAGACGACGTTGACATGGAAAACACCTAGCAGCCGGCCGAAAATAAATTGATTGACCGTGCTCGCGCCCGGCTTGTCCTTCCGCAAACACATTAGATCCCTTCGCGTTGTGGAGCAGTTAAGTGTGTCCTGGTCTCTCCGGCAGTCGTAGGTCGTGTAGTTGATCTGCGCAATGCTATGTTGATAAACACGGTCCGAGTGTATGTAGATGGTGTTGAGTTCCCCGTTGGTGGGCGTTTCCTTGTCCTTGTCGCGTACTCGGGCTTCTAGGACCCTCAAGGCACTGGCATATTCCTCTGGTTCAAGTCGAGCTTCCCGTAACAGCTTCTCCATCACACGGGGATGTAGGTGGCGCTTGAGCTTGGGGATGAAGTCCTAATTCAGGTGGGAGGTCGGTCTACTACCCAGAATGTGGGACAAAAAGAAACATACCCTCACTGCAGGATCGCTCGAGTTCACGAACACGAGGCGTGATAGCTGCACTGGGTGATTCTGAGACTTTCCAATGAAATACGAGGCACTGTAGGCTTCTTCGGGGACGCCTTCGTCAGAGGAGGGAGTGAGGGTCATGCGAAGCTTTTTGATCCTTCTTTGGCGAGTTTGAATGCGGGAAATTTGATATGCCGCCTTTTTCTTGTTCGTTCGCCTGTACCGTGACTTAGGGAAGCGATGGAATCGTTCGGACTGGCCTCAAAAGTAAGTTGGCAAAAAAAGCAGGCCAAACTTGAACCTCTTACCAGTTGCGTGGAGTACGAGTCAGTCGTACCAAACACCCGAATGTAAGAAGTGACATCGCCGAGGGAATGAAACTTCGGCGTGTTGATGTTCCAAACCTTAGACTTGCGGCCTATCGTCGTGATACCGTTGTTAGTGCTCGACATAGAGAATACTTGGAGGGGATAGTAATTACCATCTAACAGTCAAACACATTCATCGGAAGCAATCGAGTCAGTCAGGGATACAGGATTCGGATGGACCGCCGACCGACCTGAAGCGTCCGACTCCCCGCCGGTTTCAGTGGTGAAGTCGCTTGGCGCTGACGCAGTTGAACGGGCCCGAGCGGCAGAGCGACGGGGTTTTGAGCCTTTTTTTTGCTTTCGGGTACTTGCTCGAGCCTGCCTCCGCTTGCGGGCCTCGTATTCACGCCGGAGTTCCTTCGTCTGAAAGGAATCGGCGGTGAGTGCAGCGAATGCCCTAGACTCCTCCCCAAGGGTGACGGTCCAGTCGTCGAGAATCGACAAAGTGCCGTCGGTGTGGAAGCGAAGCTTTGCCAAAGCATGCCAATAAGCGAATGTGAAGAGAATATCCAGCAGGCGATCGCCGTGGTGACCAGGGATCAGGCCATCGAAAACAGGAATGGAACACTGAGATGACGTCAATCGACCCGCTGAGAGACGTCGACGGAACAGGCATACCTGCAAAATATCTTCGTACTCTCGAGCAGCAAATTGTTTCATTTCTGACACATTGTTGCCGAAACGACGGATCGTGTCCTTCCCAAAACCGGGGACCTCCCGGAACCTGCAAGAGCCAAATGAGCCATGGCGGCTACTACATCTTTGAAATGACAAACCTGGAGTTGAGAGTATTGAGGAGCGCCTTATCAACCGATTCGAGAACCCGGAGGAGGTGAATAAACAACGACTTCCAGACTCCAATCTCAACTTCATGCAAGATGTCGACCGATACTATGCGAAATACATCGAGGCCCAGCTCGGAGAGTCGATTGGAGAACGCGTTCTACAAGGAATCCCGATCAGCAAGGACGACTTCAAGAGGCGGCACGCCACATGCTGCACCTACCTGAGCGGGAACCAGCGAGGTCGGTTTCAATTCGGCCTCTACAGGTCCGGAGTTCACATTGTAGTGGTCCTTGTAAATCGAACGGCGGGCGCGCTCGACCTTACCCTTCCGATCGTTGTCGTCGATGCGACGCTGCATATTCCGAACTAGACGATCCTCGAGAGAACCCATCTGATGAATATCACATGCTGCAACCAGGCATCTTGGACATGGTCGGTCTCCATTGCTCCGGACCCCAACGATGGATACCCTGTCCCAGGTTAGTTTGGTTGATTGAATAGATGAGCACGAAATCCTCCCACCGTTCAGGATAATCAGCCGAATAAGTCATAATGCGAGGGTAGAAGCGCCTTCGAACTTCGTCGAAGCAGGTAACAGCAATACCATGTCTGTACGCGTTCACGAAGTCGTCATCCAGGAGGATTCGCCATTGAGCTTGAAATAATTCCCGATTCAAGAAGGTACCGAGAGGGACTCCGACATTTCTCTTGCCAGCCTGGCTGATATACCAGTCCTGAAAGTGGTCTGGAATCTAGGGAACCTTGTTCAGCTTCTCGACGACAAAGACTCGGACTCGAATCTGGTGTCGGGGAACGTACCACTTGAAAGTATGCAACCTCTTCAAATAGCTTCAGGGATGCTTTCGAACGCCGATGCTTAGATTCATTGCCAAAGAGCATGTACAAAGGCCAGATTTTGGCGCTTCCGAAGGACGCCAGCATGGTTTGGTCTGATGCGAACATCAAACCAACGACGTAGCGAGGTAAGTGATCTTCCGAATCCTCTGGTGGTAAGTTCTGTTGCACGTATAGAGAGCGTGTTGAATAAGCTGAAGATCGAAGGCCCGAGAAGATGGCCACTTACCTGAACTTCCTTGAAGGCCTCAATGAATGCAGGCGAGTTATATAGCTCACCATAGACCCGAGAGTCAGGACCCCCCTCACAGGGCAGCCAGCGCAGATCCACCGGAACGATGTGGAATTGTTCGCCCCTCGCCACGTCCTTTAAACGTTCGGTAATGATTGGGACCAGGGACCGGTAGCGGAAGTCGGGTACCTGGAATGGGTGAGGGCCGGGATCGAGGGAAGTGCTGTTGAAAGGGACGTCGAGGGTAACCACTGCGGATTGCCAGGATGTGCCGTCGCCAATCCAATTCGGGTGCGACTTCCCGCGTTCGTCGAATTCAGATGATGCTAAAGACGAGTTGACTTGATCCCAGTCGGTTGCGCGAATGTCTCCCGGGTCGAACTCCGGACTGGCGATGATACTGAGCAGTTCTCGAAAGGACTCTCGACTCTTGTCGATGCGATCGCCCCAGTACCACTCTCCCAGCAAGAAAGAGTTGAGGTTGGGGAAGGGGTGGATGTCCTTAGCAGGTCCAGATTCCGGAGGGGGGCTTTCATCCGCTGTATCCTCCTGCAGGTCCTTCCCGGAGATGTAATGGTCGGGATCGTGGGGGCGTTCCTCTGTTGTCCAATACTTTTTGTACAAACCGAACACGTTCCTAGGCGTCTTCTTCCACAGAGCGTCATCCCCTACTGTGCCACGCATGGCCTCAGGCTCTGTGGCTGCTCCGAGAGTAACCATATTATCTGGAATTTGGCCAGAGCCTTCAGCAGCGTCGATGGCACCCTCTTGGTCTTCCTCAAAAGCTTCCGGGGGGAGGGAAGGTATATTGAACGGAATCGTCGACGTCAAAGCGAAGTCTTTGAACTTTTGGACCGGTTTGTGCGCTCGGAGACCACGGCCATGCGTAGTCAGGTCGGGTTCATAGTCCACCTGGCGTTCAACTTGGATCTGCGTGAGTAAGTCAGGGCTGTCTATCCTTGCTGGGGCTGTGTACTGTTGAGATGGCAATCAGGTGGCGGGATAGGTGGGGGAGGAAGGTGCGGCTTACTACGAGATCATCGTGCTGATTTTGGTAATCTGAGCCTTGAGATGAGCCCGCGGGGATGACGGCGTCCACGTCGAGGTTCCCGTCCCCAAACCAAGTAGCCAACGCTGCCTTTCCCTTCTTGGCTTTCGTGGCTTTCTTCTCCTTGAAACGGGCCCTCGCGCCCTCTAAGCTCGAACCCACGTTGCTCTTGTAGACGGTACAACCATTGATATGGTTAGTATAACTGTTCGGCTGATACAGCCGCCTTCCGCATGAGCATTTACGGACCCATGCTGCACCCTCGTTGAAAGAGTCCTCGTCATCCATGGCCTTCGTCAGAGGGGTGAAGATTTGAGAGTGGGGGCCCAGTGACGGACCCCAGATCTATTTGGACGAGGGTCGGCAAGAACTCGGACAAACCTGGAGAAAGCTGCGCCGTACTTACTCCAAAGTGTTTCCGACGCGTTGGGGTTGAGACCCCATGACAAGCCTCGTATATGATGTAGAGGGAAAGAGGCGCACAACTAATCCTAGACGACAGGGAGTAGTCAGTTCGCAACACCGCCGTATCAGAGGCAAAGGTCTCGTACGAACATTCCTAATCCGAGTCCGAGCCTGAGCGCTCAGGCATCGACCCGCCGCAACATTCGCCCTCCATATCCTGGGTTCAACTGAGATCTAAAGGAAGCAGGTTAGACGACAACTTCAAACGATTCGGTGCTGGTACTAACGATCATGAAGCTCGTGGGCGATTCAGGTTGGTGAGCTTCCGATTGGCACCCCTTGAGTGTGGTGCAACGGAAAATTGCCAGGCCGAGCCCTTTAATTGAAGGCCTAAAGTACGGCGGATGTATTTTTCCCTGAGCCAAGCAATGGCCCACCACCGAGAACTCGAGGAGTTGGGAAGAGGTGAAAGGCAGCTTCCCTAGGCCCGGATTTGGCAATTGAGGCGATGCTCGCCATCAGTGATTTCAAACACAGACACCCATGATCGACGCTCAGCGCGGACCACACAAGGACCCACTTGGCACCCATGTGCCCTGAGCGCAGACGATTCGTCCTTGAGCCTGTTAGACTGGAAGAGGGTAGTGCAATTTGCTTTATATTCCGTCTGCAAGGGGGAGATATTGTCTTATGTAACTGAAGGTTGATACACAACTCAGGCTGGTGGCAGAGATACGATCCTGAGAGCCCAACCAGAACAAGGCAACTGAAAGGGGGAAACACATTCGCTGAGGGAAGGCGTGATCGCACGATGGTGGCACACTCTCTAATTCGCCGTATTTTGTGTCCCCAGGCGACGCCGAGGGTAGTAGGGCGCTCCTGCGATATCCGGAAACCGCCCAGGTCTGTAAGGATGGCGGTGTGATGAGAGATTGAACGTCGCGCAGCCACGGGGAATCCTAGCTCACCCACAAGACCTCTTCTCACCCCTTCAGCACCTTTAACAAGCCCTGGAGGCACCGAAAAATGGGAAATAAGATAGTCTGTTGCGTATCTATGGGTGTCTGTCAGCCTTAGTACCGCCAGAGCGAGATGGTTGGTGGCGGGCCATACCGATGACTGAAAACGACACTCCCCAAGAAACATCACTGCGAAATCCAAGGCCTAGGTGATAGAACCTCGACGGCCGACCTTAACGACTCTTCAGTAAGGAGCTAGGAGCATCAATACTCAACTTTTCAACGTACGAAAGGACGCCCACACTCCTCTCCAGGTAAAGATACCGACGAGAGCGGTTACAACGGCCATGAGTCCACTCCAAGTTACGCTATGCTCACGCTCGCGGCCCATCGGGAGAGCTATCACCTCGTAGAGAGGGCGCAATCTCGAGATACTCATCGCAACGATATTCCGATCGCTGTCGACATCGGTGTATACCAGCAGTGAATCGGTTTGATCCAAGTGAACGACTTGCCGGACGCCGAGGAGTTGATTATCGTGCTGCCGGATTGTTCGAACCTCTTCGTCATTAACCAATACAATATGAGCTTGGGGTTGCCGTGAGAGGAGCCGTGAAATAGTCAATCCGTCGTGTTGCTGTGGTCTGGTGGCGGTTTCTGGACTGCTAGAACTTCCAGTGCATATCAGCTAATCGCACCCGCTCTCGCTTGAGGGTGATGGTCCAACGCACCTCGTATTTGCATCCGGCTGTACCATACTACCTCTCAGTCAAACACGGAGACGATTGGCGTAATACTGAGCACAGAGTCAAACAAGACGGGGGATTGGGTCAGGTTGCGTGAAGGAGTGAGCGTGCGATGGCTTGAACGCAGCAGTGAAACTCCAAAAAAGGCCGCGAGACAACCCTGCGCCATCGTACGTGGTAGGTCAGGGATGGTGCCAATAAGAGCGCCTGAGTAGCCGGCAGAAACAGACGAGCTACAAAACTTCGAACGTCCCGCTCGGTGAATAAGGCTGTGGGAAGGTTGACATGATCGAACCCGCTGACGATCCGAATTGGGACATGCCAACTTGCAGGGAACTTCCATGATTCCTTGCACAAGACTCTTTCGCGTTCCCGTAACTTGGCTCCGCGGCACTCTTGGATGAGCTCAGGTTATCCGGAAGGGAGCGTTCAGTGTCGTTGATTTTCTCCCTGTGCGTGCTTCCCGGGGAATAGGATGGTACGATAACATTTTGCGTGGTTGATAAGCGCCCAATGGGGAGGCACCCATCTTCAATAGAATCGCAATGCCGGCGCATATTTCACCGGCGTGAGGCATTCAAACCCTCGTCTCCAATTCTTCAAGATACCCTCGGCTTTCTTACTGTCGAACAGCGGGGACGTCACGTTGACGGCCAGACCGTGTCAAACGTCGGCGATTTATCCAATATTCACAGAGTGGCGCGGGGACTCTGCGAGCGCTTTCTCGATAAAAATGGCGACCGTTCCACCGTCGCCCAAAATATCTGGCATACTATCCCTACCGCATCCTCCCCCACCCCCCTTCGATCTCGTCTCGCTACATCACCTCTGACAAATGGACACCTTGCTCGACGTCCCCACTGCCCGCAACACCCTGGTCAAGGGAACCTCGTCCTACTCAACGACGATGGGAGGCGGCGATTACGGCTTACACTCTTCTTCCCGTTTCCCGGTAACCACTCCTCGTCAGAAATCTGCCAGATTGGTCCGGGGGGGAACCCCATCCATTCGAAAGCCGCGTCCCCTGCATTTGGCCTCCCCGCCACCCATGCCTCTCTGGATGTATGCCACCCCTCCCCGCGTTAAAGGCGCGGTTGATGCTGGCCAGAACGATCCCCTACATCCTGAAGTATCTCGAGCCTCTCCCATGGACTTCACGTTGAATATTCCAGTCGGGCCCTTGAAGCTTGAAAGTGTCGCAAACCCGGAGCATGGAGAAGACGGTGAGCCTACGGACACCTCCTGTACAGCCGCAAACAGCAGCTTACCACGATCAACCCCTTTCTAGTCTCTCCAAGGGCCGTTTATTCTACGGATGATTCTGTGCTACACACCTTAGGCAGTCGTATGATTGTCAACTTCGATCTCCTTTTACCGGCACTGACGTGCTTCTCTCGTTGTAGCTTTTCAACGCCACGGCCTTACGGGGGCGGAGCAGAAGCAGCTCCCGGCTGGGCTGCTCAGCCAGCGTGGCAGCTCGGACTTGGATGTCCCCGAGGATGTACAAACACCTTCTTGTGAGTAACAACTATCCGGCACGTTGAGATGATTTCATTGACCCCAGCCCGCCTGAAGTCCATGCGATAGATGATTCTTTCTTTTCGCGTTGCAAGCTGGCAAAGTTCGATCCAAACCGGCCGGCCACCACCAATTTCGACATCCTCTTTCGCTTCGGTGGACTGTTCGCAGAGGGGATCACGAAGACTGAATTCAAGAAGATATTTCGGCAGTGCTTGGCCTGCCACAATATTTTGTATAGCGATAGGAGGGCCCACCACAAGTGCAACGGGGCCGTTCTCGACATTGAGGCTGAGGACTTCGATCTCGTGCAGATTCTCCTCAGTGGGGAGGAGAATCGAGGGCTTACCACTACGGATTTCAGGAAGCTCAGCGTTACTTGTGGCGACTGCAACCGCCTTTGCATCGCAACATCGGGCGACTTCCATGAATGCATCCGCTATCCTCAGCGCCCCGTCGCTCGCTTTAGCTGCTAGGCGTGCATTCCATCTTTCTAGAAATTGCCTTTGAACACTTCTCATTAGTACTGCCTACGGTTTCATTTCGCCCCTCCACTTCGACTCGTGTTCCTCCAGAAGTTCCATCATCCACCGCCCACGGCCTCCTCTGCGCGTTTAGTATTTACATTAGGAATGATACAGTGTACTATGGTCATTTGATACACCACGGTCACTTGATACAGTCGACAATATCTCGCACGGAGTGCGCCCGATTGGGTTCAAATTTGGCCAGAACATGCCCTTGGCTGGTGTCTACGCATAACCCAAAAATTGGGAAGTACAAATGATGTTGAGGGGGGGCTTCTCTGGTCGTCACTACCCAAAATTCGTCAATTCCGACAATTTCAACTTTTATTTCACGATTTTCACAAGAACTACACCCCTGATATACAATCAAAGGCGACTTTGTGAATCTAACCAATCATATGTGGGACTTGGAGAAAGAACTAAACGGATCTGTACACAACTGCACGAGAACGACAGGAAAAGGATGAGGTGTGACAGGTCGCGTCCCAAGCGCGTCGCATTCTCACGCCCTTCCCAACCCCACCCTCCCCGATCTCCATACATAGTGTCAAGTTCTCTTAGAAATGGCCTTTTTTGTGATCTATTGCATATTGAGACTGTTCTATGACCAGTCTACGCATCTACAAGAGGCAAGTAAGTGCATACGGAACCTATCTTAAGATTGGCCTAGAGATAGGGGTGCAAAGGTATGTGCTGAGGCAGGATGTCTAGGACGTAAGGTCTGGGGGGAACGGTATCAATCCCCGGAGGAGGGAAAGTCTTTTTAAGGTTGTTACAGAGGTCGAAGTTGGTAAAATAGACCACCATGGCTCGAGGAGGGATGGGGAGCAGAGAGATATCCTCGCCTCTTGTCACGCTGTCACACGCGCGTCACACTGTCTCAAATGACCGGAATTCGAGGTTTTCGACCCCCCGATGGTATTCGAGGCATAACACGATTTCATTTCCTCTTTTCTACTATTTGAAGAGTGTTTACCACAAGGTGAGATACTGTAGCATCTTTTGGTCGCAAATTTACCGTGTCCCCAGGAGAATTGCACAAGATAATTCACAATATCACTCTGCTGTCTCAAGTGACCGTAGTACACTGTACTATTTATACATGTCTTGGGCGGTACATACATAGGTGAACAACAATGGCTGGTTAGGGGCACATACTAAATTGAGGAATGACTGTTCGAAACGATGATTAAGAGACGAGCAACGATGGTGGGGAAACGATTGCCGAGACATCTGGGCGCCTATCACTGGTATACCACATTCGAAGGATGACTGGCTGTAGAGCGGATGGGTTACGACTGAATAAAACGCCAATTTCTTGAAGCTGATTTGGGCTGAGGGCCACGGTGGTCGGATCCCCGAGATCCTCCGGGACTACAGCGGTCAAATCTACGATATCCTCGGGGGCTATGTTGCTCGGGGTGGGTGTCGTTTGTTGAGCACGTTCGAGGTCCACCGCTTGGTGCAGGGTCGTGTGGAACTTTAATATGTTTCGACTGCGTCGAGTTGGTGGACTTTCGGTACGTATTTCAAACCTGTCGTCGTTGAGGGTGGCTAGCTCCCCGACCATGTCAAGGGCTTGGCAAACGAGGCGACCAATTTCGCATTCAACGGTGGAACTCGAGGCGATGTTGTTGGACACTGAATGTGAATAAGGGTCCTGCCCTTGTGCATTTATAGATCCACTTTCGGTGGTACTTGTCCCCTGTCGGTATGCGGGTAAGATAGGGAATAACGCCCACGTTCTGGAACATGGCTTGCCTTAACCTCTGGTTGTGCTTCGGGAAGGGGACGGGGGGATCCCTCTGGCTTTCGCTTGCGGTGTGGAGTATGCAGAGGCTCCCGAGAGTCATCAATGGGAAGGGGGCTGTTTCTTAGGAGGTGTAGCCTGCGGCTTTGGCGTCTTTGCTCCGGGGGCATGACGAGATGAAGGTCTTGAGGGGACGAAGGTCCACGGAGGGGGGAGACAAGTTGGGGCACTGACGGTTTGGGACCTGGGGGTTGATATACACCGATGACACCGAAGAAGTTCCAAGTTTATGGCACCTGCTCTTCGTAAAATAAAGAAAACGTATGGGGAATTAGGATCTTTGAGATTATGAAGCGGGGCTGTGCGGGCTTACTGGAAACTTTTGAGGACGACGAGTGAATGGCCCCCAAAAAGCGAGTAACACAAGCTTGCGCTTCAGGCGTTGAGCTCGAGGTCTACGACTTCCGATCGATTTCGAGGGCTCCCGTCGGGCGACGTTGGCCCTCCTTGCTACTCGTGGTGGCGCATCACGTGCATAGCTATGGGCAAGGTGGGAAATTGCTGACTTAGCCAGCGCACGACGGCGGCCGAGGCTTTGCCGGTGACTCTTCTCTCCCTGCGGCCACTTCCCTTCTCTTCCAGCTTTCCAGACGCAGTGTGGTATCTCAAACACAAGCTTCCCCGTTCCAAAACCAATGAGGCTAACGCGTGAGGCCGTTTCTGTTGCACTACTCCTTCTAATCTCATGACATGTCTGTGTTGCTGAGGCACGTTGCAGATACCGCCCCAATTCGAGTTCATATCACCTCCGATATGGTCACTTGAGAAAGATCGAACACCGTTCTAGAACACAATCATCATAGCCTTTAGAACGCCGGGCAGACGCCGGGTCAACGAACGAAAACAAAACGTGCATTCGTAGTTTTTGATGCGGAGGCTCCCAGTAAGCGCCCAGGAGCTGGAGCACTTTCCTGAGATTCTGGGGGTCAGGTGAACGATCGCGATAACATATGAAGCTCCCGATCTTCACCTCGCCCCATTTGGGATCCTCCTGTTACGTTTCACTTTAAATCTGAGTGGGAGTTCCGAAAACTAACAAAGCTCGATTTAGGGAGGACGGGAGAACCATATCGCCAAGTCCCTGCTCCTAGAGCTCGTAATGTCGCGTAGTAGTAGCCTCAAGGCACTAGATGATCTGCCGTGGCTACTGCTTACTCCAGCGGCTTTGTTCTGAAGGTAGGCTTAATTGTTTTGGCCCATGACGGCCTAGGTACAAAACTCTAGGCAAGAAGGTTCCCTTCAGCGGATACAGCCTCGCCGTGAGCACCCCAGTCGGTGTGTGTTCGTTGGTATCAGCTCTCCAAACACGCAAAGGGCTTATCGCCTTGCCTCTACTTCCAGACACTTATTCGTCGCTTCGACGTTTCGATCGAAAGGTATGTACATACGACCGTGCGGTGTGAATCTTACCTGTCGCAGAGGTCCAAATTGCCAGTCCCCTGACCTCCATGCAGTGCTCGGTAAGCGTGAATGTTTTCCATTTTACCATACTCGGACGAAGGTTTGAGTTAGTCCCCTGTTTTATGGAAATTCTATGAATGCACACTGCCGCCACTAGCACAGGAGCTTTACCTCATGTCGTCCCTTGAGGCATCCCGTTGACTTTGACAAGGCGTATGGAATGCGAGCCGACCTAGCCTTCCCGTCCACGTAAGGGCGCTACACCCTGTTTCTATATAATCGTCTTCTAACGATCGATTTCTTCTCATTCTCCCAGCTTCTTCCTCTCATCAGCTCAGCCCTTTTCTCAACCCTTCCTTACGCTAGCATGGACTACACAGGCAATCCTGGCAGTGCCTTCGACAGTTTCTTCTCGTTTGGCCCACAGGTGCGTGTCGATGCACCCTTCCCCTACCGAGCCTCTCAACGAACAACGAACACCTCTACTGACCGGTTCTTGGCCGCAGGGCGAGTGGGACGTTCCGACGACCGGTCTGCCTAACGCTCAGGGAGACCAACACATGTCTAATGAAGAGACTGTCTCTTACTGCTTCGGTGCGACTGGGTACCAATTCCAGCAGGATTTCGACGATATGGTTCTGGGATACTCCAACATGGCCGGCCTCCCTGATTCAGTAAGTGATGTTGATTCTTTGTCTCAGATTCTAGCTCACCGATCACCGCCAGGTTGGTACGAGCCTCACCCAAGCCCATAATGTCGATGGGAGTGGAATCGCGGGTGGGGTACCTTCAAGCACAGCCATGGTAAGGCGAATCAATTCGTCGTCGCGGACTCTTCCAGCTTACTCACCGCCATCAGGATGGGATGGATTTCAGTACCCAGAGCTTCGGCGATGGTCTTGAGGGGGGAGCTGGTTTATCGAGTGTAGTAAGGCTTATCGATTCGTCGCCTCAAATTCTGGCTCATATTCCATCACCAGGCGGACCCCAATGCCATGAATTGGGCATCAGAGGCTGGGATCGCTCAAGTCCACGGTCTCAACACAGCGTATTCTGACACCATCTTGGTAAGCTTCGCAACACACGACCTAGCGTTCGCAATGCCGACTTCCTGACTATCGAATGGGCAGAACCCGCCCCTGGCGACGCAAGGAGTTGAAGGGTATAGCAGCTATCCTCACGCCGGCGGATCCGACCAATCAATTGTCCCTGCGTTGTCCCAAACCCTCCAGCCCAACGTTACGAACTCGGTAAGAGGTTTGCTAATTTACAGCACTGGCAATACTGACGCCCTGATAGGACTCGAGTGAACGCTATCTCTCCGACCTAGTTGCTCCACCCTCCCAACGAAGGAGGCTTGATTCTGGACCGAGTGACACTCTTGCAGACCCAACTTCATCAACCACCGCCACCGTCGCCACCACCCACATCGTCGATTCATCTACCGCGGTCTTCACCGCCCACGGTGTCCAACTATCTACCGCCGTCGCCACCCCTCTCAATGCCGACCACGTCGCGGGCTCACGTGGCTCCCTTGCGTCTGCTGCAAACTCCGGACCTACTGGCAATGCACCAACCGAGGCGTCGAACGCAACCGGTCCCCCCCCGCCCGCTCAAGATCCTGTAGCGGGGTTCGCCCACGAGTCACTTGGCGAACATAATAAGATTGTCCCTGCGGCGGAGATCCCCATACCCACCACCGTGGTAACGACTTTACAGGACAACGCTTTGCGTGTCTCAGGTCATCAGCTTCTGCTAGGCCTCAATTGTTCCATCGAGGACACCAAGGCCGCCCTCCAGGTATCGGTCGACCACCCGTCCGACTCACTCGCCTCGGAGCTCACCCAGCTGTTCACACACCTACGGGCCTGCGCTGCTGAGGTCAGAGTGCACGAGGGTCGGGCGAAGCAAGGTACGGAATACTTATTATATTTTCGTTACTCGCGAGGGGGCTGAATCTGCTCTCGTCGTCTGGTCTAGATGAAGAAACAAAGGTGCTATTACGGGGAATGTATGGCGCCCAGTTGGAGCCAGCCGCCGTCAAACATGTAAGTTATCCTTGCGAACTAGTCCGAGCCCAGGTCAACCATACTGACGCTGTTCTGCATGCCAGGTCTCTCAGGCCATTGGGTCCATCGAGAACGAACTTCTCGAACATATCATCATGCTTTTTCGAGACAGAGACGTGCTAAATCTCCGTCAGTACGATGACGGCAAAAACCCCACTATGTTTCGACGTGGGGCGGGATATGCAGCAACCACGCAATTCTTGTCCCACCTCTTCCTGAGGGCTGCCCAGGGGAGGCTGATACCCCTTGACGATTTACAGGACCTTGTCGAAGATCTCCCCCTACCCGGATCCGATGTGAGTTTGCACCCCGCTTCCAACCCGCAAGTCTCGTGCCGTTCTGACATGCTTTTCGTTCTGTATTAGCTCTTCCCTGGAATCCAGGTTCTTCAGCCCTGCGAATCATTCAAGACGGCCCGCGAATTTGCCCTCTGGAGGGTTTCCCAGTTTGAGAAGCTCACGAAGAGCGAGAAGGAGGGGGACGAGAAGGAGAAGATCGAGAAGAAACAGAAGGCGAAGGGCGAGAAGAAACAGAAGGCGAAGAGCGAGAAGGCGAAGGGAAAGCAACCTCAACAACAATCCACGCCGCCCGTCGATAAGGGCACTCTGAGTCAAGGTAGGTTTTCGTCGCCGATGGATGGGTAGGACTGTGATTTTAACCATACGCACACAGCGCCGGGAGCGTCGGGTCCGAGCACTGCTATCGATTCGACATTCACCTCAACAAAGGCCATTAAGAAGGCAGTGTTCGAAGAAGCTAGGCGGGGTACTGACGGGTACCTGCGACTCGCCACTGGTCGGGCCAAGGCGTTCGTCTGTACGGCCGCGAACAACATGAGCACGATCCTGTTCAGCACCCTCGGGAAGTTATTCTTTCTTCTTCACCGCGACTTCAGGCCCAGCTCTGGCCCCACCGTTCTTGAAGAGTTTGTCGAAGATCAAACCTCGCCTGAGGTGACTATTGGGGGTCCGCGCGACACCGTTTGGAGATGCAAGTCTACGGTCGAGTCTCTCGTACGTCCATTAGATTTCAAACGCCCCGAGCTCACTAACCGAAGCGTATCCCAGCTGTATGCTACCCTGCGTCTGATTTTCAAGAAGGGCACCCTTCAAATCACTGCTCAGGAAGTTCGTGCCGATTTCCACGCGAGGTTGACACAGCAGTTCAAGCTCCAGACTACAGCGCTTAACGGGGAGAAGTGGGTCAGGGGTGAAACCAGAGAGTATATTCTGTTTCGTGCTCGATGCCTGAATCTCGCCAAAGAGTTATTGAAGGCAGAGGCACTCTTGTCGTCGCGCACCATCTCACTCATCGCAGATGCAAGCCAATCATTCTACTGGCCCGATGACGCGGTCCACCTCGCGAAAGATGGTCAGTCATACACCGCCCTCCATGCGTCGAGCGATGATGGAGATGATGAAGATGCCGCCGCCCATGGTGAGTTGTATCCAGAGGGACTCCCGGTGCTTGACTTTGCCATTGACATCTATCATAGTTCAAGGAACGCCCGCTGCTATCAAAGAGCGCACGGTCACCAACATGAAGACCCTTCGTGAAGGTGAGGATTTCTGGGGTCGAGTCCATTTGCCACTCTTCTGAACTCCTATTCCTCAGGATTACCTTGGGTTCGGGGGCAGGCGCCTATTGTGCGTTGCTTTGGCGGCTTGACTGCCACCACCTCGTGCTCCGAGTCCTCTCACACCTCCTCTTCCCAAGCTGCTTCCTCCTCCTAGACTATTACTAGCATCACTGACACTCTTCTCTCCTACTTCGCCGACGTTCGTTCTCTAGCTGTATATGTTTCATCTGTTTCCGTTTGCACAGACCCTCATGGCTGACTCGATATTATATTTCCCCAACGTGTTTGGCTTTCGAAAGTGGCATTCCTACGTGATACTATGATGTACGACCATTCTCTCAACTTCGCAGTACCTCCTACATACTATTCTATTCTATTGTTTCACTGCTTTTGAACTGAGCCGCCCGGGCAATACACCCGGACGGAGAGCCCGATTAAGCTCCAGTGCGTCACCATCACACGTATTTCACTTCAACCCAAACCACCATGTCCTTTCACATCTCGCTCAACTCGACTTATCCCGCAAGAACGAGAAGTGGGAAGCTGGGAGGCGAACGATTGAAAGCAAAGGGTACGTTCCGAAACTCCCTCGGTTATCAACAGATAATTCTCCACGAAAAAAGTTGAAAGTGTTCCGTGTTGACGGGACCGGGAACTAAACTCAAGCTCGGCGCCGCAAGACCAGAACGAACTCTCTCCTTTTTCTAACCCGTTCCTTCACTTCCATGTTGCTTTAATTACCGGACAGACGGCCCTCAAAACAGGCCTCAGGTCTGTGGCGTCACCACCGCCTCCCTCGCTTTCACCTCTCCCTCATTCCCTCTAACCGGCCCACGCCCATGTCCCAAGACGCGTCACCTGCCCCGATTCCTCGATATGGTATATCTGGGAAAGCTCAAGAGCACGACGAAGCCGTCGGTCAGAAGAGACCTAACGCCCTGAGTCTCGGTCCCAGAAAGCGCCCGTGCGTCCCACTCCGCCTCTTCAGCCCGTTTTTGACACCCCGGACTGTGATATTAGGAACCTTCATACAGACCCCCTCATTCACCATGGAAGACACTTCGGTCGCACCGTCTATGCTTTTGCAAACATGCACGCCCTCCTGGTTGCTGGAATAAATGCAGACGAGGACACGCTGCCGGAGACACAGCAGTGAGTGCCGACGACTCCCTTCTTCCTGTTCATTTTCAACCAACCACTTCAGGGAGAGGCGCGAGAGGCGCGTGTATGGCATGCTACTAGGCCTTGTTCCAGATCTAGAGGAAAGGCTGGTGGCATGTAGCGCAGAAGAATTAATGTCAATTGCGAACATGGTCCGTAATGTCGACCTTATGAGCTTGTGTTTTCCCTGATCTGAGCCCTTCACAGCTTCAGAAGGGTGCAGCCAGCTCACGCGCCGATGACACCAAGAGCCTGAAGGGTGGGATCCTGGATTGGCTGGTTCCTGTAGGGGGGCCACCCTTAAATCCACCCTTGTCCAGGAACGTCAAAGTGAACAGAGGGTTCAACCACGAAAGGACTGGGTACCTGCTCTGTCCGGCGGGATTGAACTGGGGCGACGACCAGTACGCCTGCTTTTAGGCCTCTCTATTCTCCAACATGTCGAGACTGACCTAGTTCTATGATTCTAGGGTCAAGGAACAGCTCCGGAAGAAAGAAATCCTTGTCTCAGGCTCGGATTGGCCCCTTTTCGTGTACCAGAACGAACAATATGATCCTGAGCGCCCGTGGAAAGGCTTATTTCGCAATCGGTTATTGGTGTTGGTGAGGGGCACGACTACATCTTTGTGTCCGATCGTTGATGGCTGTCGCCGCAGGCCTTTAAACACATCTTTACGTCTCCGAGTTCCGTCGATAGCGAGCCAAAGGCTACTCGTTCCGGAAACGCCAGGATTCACGGGATGACCCATGTTACTCGTGCGTCGCTGGCGTATGTTGCCACGCAGGTATGCGGGCTTTGCCTGGCCACGCCGCTCCCACTCACCCTGATGTTTACTCACTGTGGACAATGTTAGGTCCGCTTTGGGCTGTCTGCAGCCTCCGTGTTTTCCCGCACAGATACTGAAACAGATTCCGAAACCTTTTATACGACGGTCCTTGAACTTCTCGAGGAGCCTGAAGAGCAAGACGAAGTCAAAGAATTATTGGCTTGGTGGAACCAGTGAGTCGGACTTGTCGGACGCGGTATTCGAGATGCACACTAACACGCACACTACTCTTTGGCAGGAAAGTATTTCCATCGTTCTCGAACATGCGCCGATTAGTCCCGGAGAACAGTGTTTTGGCAAAGATCAAGGAGCGTCGCAAGTCATCGAAAGCAACGGGCGATGGTAGTCACCAGAACCCCAGACCAATTGATGTTCCTGCTGGCGAGTCCGGCCAGCACCCTCAGCCTTGATTTTTTCTCGTCTATGCGTTCCGAATAGATACAGTAATATGTTTGTACGCAGTCGTCGTCTAATATAGTAACCCTTGCTTCGTAAACAACCACAGCCCCCACTCAGCCATAAAGAGGAACATTAGACGGCCGTAATGCATTTACGACGTGCCAAACCAGGAAACCCCGCCTGATACCTACCAAGGGGGTTTCCTCATCCCGCCTCACAAAATTACGGACACTCGCCACGTTGACTTCACCCGCTCACTCCGTACAGCCCGGGCGCTCTCTTGTCAAACCATGTTTCATTTGAAGTCCTGGCCAACAGTCAACGGTATTCGTCGAGTGACGGCTCTGACGATGTCCTTTACCTCACTGAGGGATGACGTGTTCGAGCTTCCCTCCCTCCGTCGCGCCGAAGCCCAGGCCTGGTGAGCGATGATTGAACTTGCCACCCTTGCATTTGTGCGGCAGACACTCGCCCCCGACACGATTGACAGTGCGCTGATAATGTCTGGTGGTGCATGCCAAGGATGATGTCGTCGGGCCGACAGGCCATCGGTGGCGGCGACAATAACCACCGGCTGATGCGGGGCCGAGGCGTGGTGATGCTTCGGATTGAGAGAGACTCTTATTTTGACGGGCTTGACCAAGGGCACGCCGGTGGTGAACACGACCGCACCTCCAATGCATCTGGGTCTGATGTGCCATACCAAGCTCACCAACCAATTTAAACGTTGAGAGCCATTCTGAAGGGTCATCGGGCTTGGCCCCTAGAGAAGGGATTATCATTTGAGGCAGACTTATTGGGGTGGAGCAGAGGCCCCCGTACTACACAAGCGATACAATGTGACCGGCCATCCCAAAGAGGTAGTGATAGCCGCACTTCTCAAGTCACCTCATGGTTCTATAGTTTGCAGGTTCCTGCTGTGCTACCCACCAATACATAGACCCGTCAGACCCGCTGCAAGAGTGGCGGGTGTTTTAGCGAAGGTCAGCAATTAGCGAGTGTTAGCTATGAAGGTGAGTGAGTGTCGTTCACTCATGGGTACCCTGATGCATCTTCCGCAGTTACCTGCGTGTCGCACCACAGTGCTTCGACGACCTTCTTGCTGCGTTGGAGGACGACACCATCTTCCACAACAACTCCAACAACCAGCAGATGCCTGTCTCCCATCAACTTGCAATTACCTTGTACCGGCTTGGTCACTACGGAAATGGTGCGACCGTCGAAAAGGTGGCTCTTCTCTTTGGTGTTGGGAAAGGGACTGTACATCTTGTAACATCCCGAGTACTGAAGGCAGCATGTTCTGATCGCTTCCGCCAAGCATCTGTGCAGTGGCCGAACGATGAAGAGAAGGAGGAGGCGAAGAAATGGGTGGAGGAAAGGACATGCCCCGCATGGCGGGACGGTTGGCTTATGGTGGATGGGACCCTCATCCCTCTTTATCAGCGTCCAGGATTCTTTGGAAACACATGGTATGATCGAAAATCGAACTATTCTATCAACGTCCAGGTACGCACCAAGCAGCCCTTCCACCGATTCCAATTAATACTCACAGCGCTTCGTTTATGCCAGCTTGTCTCAACCCCAAACTGCATTATCATCGACTACTCACTTGGCCTGCCTGGAAGTCAACATGATGCGTCTGCCTGGGAGGAGACCTACACATTCCAGAATCATCTACTACTCCTACGCATTGGTGAATGGATATGGGCTGATTCCGCATACCCATTGAAGATATGGTGCCAAGCCCCATATAAGCAGTACGTTGAACTTGTCTCTATCTCTCAGACTTGTACCTGATGCTTGCCTGCACATGAAGTCCTGAGAAGATTGAGGGTGATAATCCAACCCATAACTATCATGTCTCAAAGGTTCGAGTCGGGTCTGAGCACTGTGTTGGGTTCCTGAAAGGGCGTTGGTGCTCCCTCAAAGGCCTTCGTATCGCCATCGACAACCAGAAGAACATGCACTATGCATCATGCTGGATCATTGCCTGTATTCACCTCCACACCTTTGCCATGAAGCATGAAACACTTGGTGAGATTAGAAGAGATAGGTTCTACAGCGAGGGTAGGAGGTATCAACGAACATGGAGAGAACGTGAACGAAGGTGGCGCCATGAGCAGAGGAGAGAGGCAAGAAGGAATGAGGAGGAGTTGGACAGAGAGAGTGACGTCGAGTTATTACGGGGGAAGATAAAGAGAGAAGAGCTCAAGGAGCAAATAGTAGGGTATCTAGAGATATGATCGTCACATAGGGCAATCGGAAGATATGTACTCGGAATGAGGGACTGTAAATTAGTTGTGGTTAAGAGAAATTAAATTAAATTAAGGGCGGTAGGTGTCATAAGGGCCTGCAAAGCCAGGGGGATCTGAAGGGAAGGGTGCACTTGCCTGGTGTACCATTGAAGGCCCGGGAGGATGATGAGGAGCAAAGCTCCGAGCACGTAGCTCTTCAAGCCGGATCTGGCGATCCAGCATAGCCATCTGATGTGCCCGGTCGCGCTCTGCCTCCTCCTGCTTGACCTGAATGCGGCGAAGCTCCAAGTCATGCTTCAACTTCATCTTCTTGGTCTCATGTTGGGTCTTCTCCTTCTCCTTGATGGTGGTCACAGCTGTCCTCTGAGTGGCGGTGGCTTCAACAGCGTGTCTAACAGCATCGCCATCAAGCACAACACCTTTACGCTTGATTCCACGCTGGGCAAGAGGGGTGGGGGCAGGCTGAGTGGTGCGAGCAGGGGCCTTGGCAGGTGATGATGCTGAAGGGTCGTCATCCTCGTCGTCAGAGCCGTCCGACTTGTTGCCTGACTTTGAGATAACTTCGATGTCGCTATCCTCCGACTCTGATGCGCTCGAGGCGTCCTTCTGTTGAACGGATATGAGAGATCAAAAAGATTTGGAACAGTTAAAAATAAGTTGATACCTGAACGTGAGGCTGGAGAGCGTCAACGTTGACCGACGTCTTGCTGTTGGCGACTCCGGAGCGGTCAACGATAGGGCTCTTGCCATAGAGAGGAATCAACCGTTTGAACCAGGGGAACTTCTCCTGGGCATTTTCTACGGCACAATGAGCAAATGCGTGATCCAAAAAAAACATGTAACATACCCCAGACATTCGCCATCGGTGTTCCCTTCTCGATCTCGCTCTCCTTGTTGGCCTCGATGAGCCCCATCCCAGTGGTACCAAGGGCGTCACGGATCTCACGGAACAAGGCCTTGATGCTGGCAGAGGTGTTCAATCCATGCCGGAACTTGAGAAACGAAGAATACGTACGTCGTCACCCTGTTCTTGATGACGCTACCAAGGTTGGGGACGTCGACCTCCTCATACAGAGGCTCCTCAACGTCAACCCAAAGCTTCCGTGCTATCTCCATGCACATGTCATTGGGACGCTGGCCACTGCTGGAGACTGTCTTGCTGCCACCAGAGTCCGCACCACCGTTAGCAAAGCCGAACGCTTGCTTGTAGCGGTTGGTGTCCTCGATGATGGTGAGGAGCCTGTCGGTATGATGGTGGTTCTCCTTCTTCGCCCATCTGAACTGTATCAGCAGTGAATAAAGAATTAAAAAAGGTTACGCACTGCATAGCGGCCGTCTTACGCTCCTTTTTAACCTTCGGCTTCTTCCCCTTGCCTTCTGGCTCCTTCTCGGCCTCCTTCTTTGTGGCGGAACGCGTGCGGGTCTTGTTTTCCTTCCCCTCGGCCACCTTCTCCTTCTTGCCTCCCTTCGACTTCTTGGTGGTCTTTGAATCCTTGGACTGGGTCACAGCAAGGAGCCGTTCCTCGAGAACTTCTCGCTCGCTGCGGCCAGTCATGATGAGAGAAAAGAGAAAGAGACAAAGAAAGATGGGGGCGGCGGTGTGAACACCATGCCCCTGACGATTGAAACTCCGCCATATTGGGGCGCGGATTTGGGCTGATTTCGCTCGAAATTGAGGTACGGTCAGAGTTGAAACCCACTGAAATCAACAAATTTGTTCCTGAATTCTCAACCGAAATCTCGCGTGAAATCAAGTCGAAATCGGCTCGAAATCCCTACGGTGACTGAGGCTAATGCTCTTCCTCGTTTCTTTCTAGCATGAAATTTCGTCTTACTTCATCCGAGGAGACGTTCAAAACCCTATTCTCATCCCGAGCATGAAACCCTTACCAGGAGTACTCTACCCTACCGTCCTATTTCGTCCGAGGGGACCCCCGAGTTCGACCTTTTGTTATCCCTGTCCGAGACCACGATGCGGGATCCTCAAGTGTGGGCACTTCCGAGCAGCAAGCTTGGCATCCAGCAATTTCAAGTTTGAAATCAGAGCCAGTACTGAGTAATCTAGTCCACCCTTTTTCTCCTAGAATGAAATTTCGTCTCACTTCGTCCGAGGAGACGCTCAAAAGTCCATTCTCTCGTCCTAAACACAAATCAATCGATGTCTTTACCATCCCATTTCGTCCGAGAGCGCACCCAAGTAGACCTCTTGTTCCCCTTTGCCCGAGACCACTGCAACCTCAAGTGTGGGCACGTCCGATCTGTAAGCTTGGTATCCAGTAATTTGAGATCGTAAAAATAATCTTCCTCCATCCCTTCTCCAGCTTAGCGGAAGGCCCAAATCGCGAGTACTTCATTCACTGGAAAGTATTTCAACTACTGGCTGGTATAGGATCGATTCTTCCTCCCCTACGCCTCACTCCACCCCACTGCCCCCCGCCCCTTCAAAGCCCCAGGTCTGCGATCGCAAGAATTCATCCCCCTTTCCCTGAATGGTTAAACCTCTTGACGCTGCGTGCATGGCCTTCTCAGCAAGGTAGCGAACTCGGATGACATTGCGATGGTGGTTCAACACTCTTCCCCTCATCCAAACCAAGTCGGCATGGTGTTGCTTCAGCAACCTTCGTGAGACCTCCAAGCAGTCGAGGGAATGAATGAGTCCCAATAAATCCCCAGCGTCAGTGCCATGTATCGAAGATGGTACAGCCCCGTTGACAGGCCCTGAACCCATAGCATGAGAAGCACCATCGACGGTCTCACCATCGGCTCCAGAGAAAGCCAGTGGGGCACTTAAGCCATCCGTTCTCTCTCGAATTGCCTTGGCCGAAGGTCGAAACGGACTTGCGAGAGACTTCGAAACGAATGGCCTTTTCTCCTCGGCCACGGAACCGGGTATTGTAGGATGTGGAGAGTTCGACCTGGAGCAAAGTAACGCGGCCTTGTCCCCGGATGCTGCCAGCCAATCAAAGTTGGTACTCTCTGAGGCCAAACGTTAGAGAGCCAGAAGCTCATGCTCGAAGAGATGTTAACGCACCTTCCATGTCGCCCAAATCCAGCATGGAATCATCGGCATACAAATCTGAGGAAGGTATTTCAGCGCTCGAGCCAAAAATAAGATAGAAAAGAAAAGAAAAGGGATAGTGCCACGCACCGGTGATATCTAGAGGGCCCTCAGGGCTGCTCCCCTCCCTATCCAAAACCATTTCCCCCTCGGCGTTGCCAGCGCCGCCTGACGATGGTTTTGAGGGTCCCAACACCCGTGCCCTCTTTGAATCAAGGTGATGTTCACCCGCTGGTGCAACGGCTTGGCGTTTCGTCGGCATTCCGTTCGAAGGTGTTTGGGGCAGTAGATCTGGTTGTACAGAGGGGTGTGATGTTGGTGTCGGAACAACAGGCGCTATCAACCCCTTCGGAGAGGTCGGGGAACGAGACTTCAAGGGCCTGGGCTCCGATAGTGACAAAAGGGCATCTGCAACCGGCGTTACGACCTCTGCATCTGCTGGTGGAGAGGCCGTCTCAGAACGCCCGAGGAGGCTTGGGAATGCCTCCTCAAAGATGTCGCAGAACTCACGTAGGCGGAACAGATGACGCTGGTCCTGCACCCATATACGCTCCCCAAGTAAGTTGTGCTTCAGAGTATTGATGCAGACGATGCCGCAGGAAGTCGAATCGATTTGGACCCCGTGTTCCCAATTTTTCTCGACGGTGTAACGCCGCTCGGGGAAGTAATGGTTCACCCATCGTCCAATAGCACCAACGAGATCCGCCTCCGGACTCCACCCGAGAGAATCGCCATAGGAGATCACAACATCTTCTTGGTGTGTATCGATAGATAGAGCCGCCCAATGGTTGAGGGGCAAGTGGACGACCGTGACGATCTGATACTTCGTGGGATTGGCTTTCATGAGCTCTCCTGTTTATTGTAAGTTACTGGGCCTATCGTAAACTAAACGGTGGGAACATACCGAGGCGCTTGATTTCGAATTGGGCATTTTCTGGGTACCTCGGAGGGAGGTTCCAGACGGAATTCGCGAAGGCCACAGACCCGACCAGCACATTGTCCCCGACACGCTTCTGCAATTGCCACAGCATAGAGTTGATGTGCGACGTGTTGAGACACATGTTCCCAAGAAACCCAGCGGCCTTGGTGATGCTCATGGTGTCGTGGACTCCCCGGAAGGAACCATACCAAGGTGAGCGCTCCAGGATGTTCGTAACACGGCTCTTGAGCTCGACGTCGATCTCCACGGCAACAGATTCGAACCATACGATCGCTGGCTGCCAGGCATGTTTTGCGGCGACCGCCCTTGCAAGATATTTCCACAGCTCGATAACAGTTAATGGTGCGTATACTCGATCCCCTCGGAACCCCCACAGCTCGATAGACAGTTGACCATCGAGGACTGCCTGGCCGACAGAATCATTGAATCCTTCGATGATTCGGTTAGTGGGGATCTCCATCTCGTCTCGGATCAAGAGCTCGGCGAGCGAGACGTTTGACCGAGTTTTGCTGAAACGACTCTCGGCCTTGACAACAGTGTGTTTGCGCGATTGGGAGGGCAGGGCAAACTTGGAAACCTGGGAAATCGTCTTGAGACCTGGAAGCAAGGCTTCCAGGGTGTCCTCGGAAAGGGAGGTGATATTTTTCACTGCGTGGACGACCAATCGAGGTGCATCTGCGAATGATTTACCCATCCAACCATCCAGAGCCGAATGCATTTTTTCTTCTGGGTGGGGCCCGCCCGATCTCGGGAGGCTTACTGTCCTCGAGCTGACTGGATCTATCCGAAAGGTAAGGGGATGTTATAACACAGAGGAGGACATGTCACTTACATTCAAATCCTGCACTACGTCTTCCTGCGTCTGGGTCAGGTTTACGATCTTTAGACACCATGATGGAAAGGGTCAAGGTGCATCAGTTCCTATTTTTGGAAACTCGCCGGCGCCAAGCGAAAAATGAGAATTGAAAGCTCTACGATCGACTTTCGAATGTGGGCCACAATCGGGCACTATCTTGAGCCGCGTTGCTTGATCCAGTACTCCTCCCTCCAAACCAAAGCCCACCATGATTTCCCCAGAGCTTCGAAAGAGGGGTCTCAAACTTATCAAGCAGGTCGCCGAGTCGTCCGATGATGTTCGCCAGTTACTGCATTTCCTCGACACGTTCCTCGGTCAATCGCCCAGCTGGACTGACGAGGACAATCTGATGGAGGCAAGAGGCATCCTCTGCAGCATTTCGGTACGCGTTGCCCCCTTCCCCCGTCTCAAAACGCGTCTCACCAACCCCCCAGATTCTCATTGGAAGACGGGCGAAGGTGTTAAACATGGTCCTCACCAATGAGAGAACCCCTCGTGTAAAGGCTTGGTTCAACTATGGGGGCAGCACAGTGTATCTTAACGACCTCGAGAAACCCCTCGATCTCGTTACGTTTCGTGGCGCCATGGGGGAAACACTCTCCGCCAATAAACGCCCGCAGGAGGAGGTCGAATTTGGAGGAGAGAAAGACGAGCGAGTCGCCGACATCAGGGAAATTGTGGGTATCTGATTTATCCAGCTGGTGTTGGGCTTGATTCGGCGACTCGGTGGCGGTGACAAGTGATAATTTGCACCTGACCTTGGATTGCCTTGGGGTTCCCTTTCAAAACAATACTCTCAGTTTCGTTCAGAATGGCAAAATCCCATCCCACTGTGACCACCTGAAGGACGTTTACCTTTCCTTGGAGTCTCGGGTGCTCGACTTATCAAGTAAGGCCATGGTTTCGAAGTATCATATGAAGTATCATACCTCAAAGCATAGACGAACCCTGAGCAGGGGCATGTCAACGGTTGAACGCAATCGATAATTTAGGTTGCTGTGACAAGCGTTTATCTGCCCCTGGCCCTTCGATTGTCAGTGGATGATAATAGACACCGCTTCTCTCAACTCCGTCCAGAGTGGCGAACTTACATCCCTCTGATGCCACCTGAGCAGCCCTTAGCTTTGCTTGCAGTCTCAAGAGCTCGACTGTTACGACCTCGATGAAGGAGTTGGACAAGTGTCCGATAATTGGTTGACTCTGGGCAGGTCAATGGTCAATGATGCAATAATTACTTAACTTAGGTATCGAGTACGATGTTGACGATCGTTGTATCTGATACTACCAAGAACTATGTTGACGATAGCTCGCTTGGACTTAGGCGTTGGTCGTTGTCTTATTGGCTTAATTGGCTTGCTTTTAGTTGTCTTTGGGTTTTGGCACAAGGCACTATTCGATAACGGGGAAAAAGTATAACAAGCTAAAGTACATGGGTCTAATCTATAGGGTTTATATACCCATGGGTACTAGTCGCTAAGAGTCACTATAACTATGAGTCAATATAACTATGAGTCGATTACAGTCGGAGACAAGTCATACTTAGTCTGGACAGACTAAGGATGAGTCGAGTATGAGTCATAAATAAGATGACTCGATAATCGTCATAACATGACAAGTCGCCAATAGTCAACTACTTAACCAAAACACAAATAATAATACAAAAGAGTTTGGCCAAAAGAAAAAGAATAAGTCCTAGACCGAAAATAAAAATATAGCGCATATTACTAGACATGTGAAGCGAAGCGTAACATCGACCTCCCAAGTAAGGCCATGGTTTCGAGGTTTCGTTTGAAATTTCATACCCCAGCACGTAGCCAGACTCCGAGAAGGGGGGTTTCATCTGTTATGAATAGCTGAGCGCGTTACTGGAGATGTTCCCTGGTCAGGGAGATCTTCTCGACTGTCGTCAACGAGCCTTCGTACGCGAGCATACCTAGAGCAACTGATCCCGATATTAGCCACGATGATCAGGGAGCACCGAGCCCAGCCAGAATGTTCAGGGATAACCTCTGAGATTCATCCGGTCAGTTGCTGGTCATCGATTAATATTGATTGCCAGTCAGTACTACTAGGTGGGAGGAATACACCTGCAAACGGTTCTTGAATGGACTTAATCACTCAGATTGGCCATGAATCATGGGTCTTAGAACAATCTCATAGTGGTTCGAAGGGGAAAAAACATTGACGGGGGGTATAAGAGTTTCGAATCGTGGTAGTAGCGGTAAATGTACAACGAGGGGAACAAGCGACGATGGTGTCGTGCTGCTCGCAGAGGAAGCACAACGACGTCTTTTCCAGCCAACTAGGCCACCCGCGGGGATTGGGGGGTCTGCGCTTTCAAAAGCTCCTCGGACGATCGTTTGACATAAGAATGGAATATGCGAAGTGCCTTGGGTCCATGTTGTGAGCTCTTCCACTCGGTATATGTCAGAGGTTGTTGGCAAGCATCCCCGCTCTCGATCTCCCCCAAACGTTTGGCGTACCAATGTTCCCGGCGGTAAGTCCAACGACCGTAGTTTTCCCCGCACTCAGCCTTTTCGTAATACCGGGCCAGGGGCCACCACGACTTCAAGCTTCGCTGCTTTCCGTCATCTACAAAGTTGGGCGGCCACTATGTGAATAAAGGTCGCCATTAGATACTAATAATAATTGCTCACCCGATACGCATTCATATGCCCCGCATGGCAAATCGAGCTCTGTTGAGGTCAAGACATCATCCACGAACTGGCCCTCAGGAAGGTCGATAAGGTGCGAGGCCCCCCACAGAGAGGGAGCGAAGGTGACCTTGGAAGTTCCAAGTGTCCCAACTGCAAGGCGCCAGATGATCCCGCCGCGTTTAAGAGCGGCCTGCATGTGAGGTTGACCTAGAAGAAGTGTCCTCATGTGCAAATACGCGTCGTAATCTGCTTTGGTGAATTGATGGTTTAATGGCCGCTTGGGAACTTGGTGAAACAGAAGTGAACGGGTTGAGGGCGGTCGTAGAATATTGAGAGAGGGATAAAAAGTGCGGAATGACACACCATGACCGACAAGGAAGGATGCGAGATCGTATGGGCTGGAGTCATCTGGGAGTCGACAGACCAGAAGAGCGTCTGCGGCGGACGCTACTCCAAGCCTCCAAGGGGTTCCATTATCGCCCTTGCCTTCGTGGTGGAATACGTAGTAGCTAGCATCCTGCGTTTCACCAATATCCAAACCCGCCAGATGAACGAGTCGGATTCGTTTGAAACGTGGGCACAAGCAGACGGGGAGGGCACATTCATCGCGCAGATCCCACAACTCAGAGATCGAGGGGGCTTCGCGCATGCACAGGGACAGAAGGAATTGCTGCGCAAATTGGTAGTGGTTTGTTTGGAAGTATGCCATTTCATCAGGGCCGCAATCGGTGTAGAGGCCTAGAGCGCGAATGAAGAATTTCTGATCTCGAATGGGATGCTGCCTTGAGGGTATCTCGGTGTGTGGTAGGGGATGTTGAAACCCATTGAAGAGACCGAACCCCTTGTTGACTTCTTGTAAAATGTCGCAGTCAGGGTCTGACCCACTAGGCCGATCACCTTCGGACGGAACGGCCATAAAAGCGTTGGTTGGGTGATCGGAATCGACGTACGAGATGGCATCGGGGGGCGTGGGTTTCTCAACCTGCACAAGGGACGCTGCAACAGTAGCGGGTAGCGGTTCAGAATCGAGGGCAGTTTCAAGTTCATCCCAGTCGCCGATCCAGTCATCATCCGAATCGTCAAGTCCCCACTCTGAACAGCAGTCCCATTCGTTGAAGAACGGGTCATATCGTTTTTGGGCGTTTCCGTAATTCTGGAGGGTGTCCGATCGTGCCTTGGCGAGGACTGGGATTCGGTCGTACATGCGCCCCGCTTCCTCGGAAAGATACCACTCGAAAACCTTTGCCGACGAGGTAGCAGGCTCCCTTATGCGGTTCTCCCTGGCCTGACGTTGCCTGGGGGTCTCCTTTGCCAACGCCTTTGCATGGGCGGCTTCCCTTTGTTTAAAAAAGGGGATCCATTCCGGTTCGGGCTCTGGCTTGTCTTGGCCTCCTTTTCCGTCCGCGGGATGGTCTCCTTGGCTGTTGGCATGAGGTGACCCTGAGTTCCGAGTTATAGGTTCGGTGGTAGGGGGTGCTAGGCTGGTCGGAGAAGTCTGGGGAGAAATACTCGCTGAAGGCGCTTCAATAACGTCTGGCATCGCTGGGGGGGCTTGGGAGGCCTGTTGAGAGTCATGGGAGCAAGGAGCTGGGGTCACGGTGGAAATGATGCAGAGGTCGGCACTCCTAGGAAAGGGAGGGGTAGACACTGGGGAGGAGGATTGCGTGCACAACAGTAATGAGTGAGGAGGGCAGAGCTGCTTCAATCCAGAGTTATCCTTCGCCAGGGTTTCTTCCGTGTTGCTCCATCGATACCACACAGGTACGCCATGACCCAAGAACCAGGACGGGTGCGGTTGTCCTGGGGAAGGTTGGGCTATGTCGAGTATAATACCTGCGCGTCGTGTGCCGACACACCTGTCAACTACCAGAGAATTCCGTACACTGTCGATGAAGGTCATGGAGAGACCCTTCGATTGGAGGACAGCAGTCCATTGGTGGTCCAACTGGCTTTTAAATTCGGAGCGCCAAGGTTCTCGAATTCTCGCCACCAGAAATGACAACGCACCGAGCCAAACGAAAAACCATTCGCGGGCTTGGTTGAGTCGATTTATCAACTGTTTCTTCTGGCGGAACATAGATTGGTAGCCAATGGCATTGGGGAGGAAAGGAAGGACACATTGGAGGTGGTAATGGCGGGATAGTACGACCACAGCACGGTAGAGGTCTGATTCCAGTTGAATCCATGCACTACTCGGAGATATTTGGTAACCGCTGACTTTGCCGTGGTCATTCTTGAAAGTATTGAGAGTGGGGAGCGAGTAAAGGATGCGCCCAAGGTACGAGTGATGATCGTGGTACCATTGCGACGGCACGACGGGGACGAAGCACATCCAAGCAAACTGTTTGGTCCACTTCCTTGGGCGGACAAAGTCTCCGTACCGCACCCAGGGCCCAGAGTGGTTTGCGGGCTTGAAAGGGTTGGACTCGAGGGTATCCAGCGCCGAAGGTTCCTCCAAGTCGAATTCGGCATCCACCAAGCTGTTCGGTGAGTAGTAACGGACTCCTCCATGGAACAGAATCCGGCCACCATCGGCCGCGGCTTGTAGACTTGGAGTTGACGACATATGGTAGATGCACGCGGGTTTCACGGGTTTGAGGTGGACGTTGGTATTATTGTTATTGCCGTTGCGGTCGTTTGAAGGGGAGTTGAGAACTTGAGAACGGGGCAGGGGACAGACTTGGGTGGAAGTGGTGTCGGCCCGAAGCTTCCCAGAGAAAGTCCGGAGGAAACCTAAGGTGCAGAACGTAATCAGCGAGATTATTGACTTCATTCGAGTGTTTCGACTGACAGGAGTTGGAGATAGTGCAGCCTCAGCCTTAGGCCTCAGGAGTCGTTACCCCCGGGCCCCTCTTGAAGGTGTGATTTGAAGGTGACGCCTTGAAGTTGTATCAGGGTGACCACTGCAGCGACGTGGGGAAGGGAAATTTCGACGTATCGAGTATTTCGTGGGATGGCCAATGCTACGACACCTCGAATTATCGAGTACGAACGCAAGCTCAGAGAACACTGTTCACCGTGACGAAGAAGGTCTCACAGGTAGCGTCACCGAAGCATTGCCACTGAATCCTGTGATCGTGACGCGGGTGGGCGGCCCGGCCAATGGCCAATCTTGTGACCGCCGCTCAAATCGGATAAGAGCTCAAGGCATAGGCAAATTCGATTCTACGGTTACATTTCGTACAAAGGGGGGACAGCAATCCGAGACAGATAATATGGATGTACAAGTGGGAGGATATGTAGTAAAACAACAGTTTTGGACTGCAAATGAAGCGAACTCTTGGGCGCTTAACGAGAATGAGCCTTGCAAACCGCTTCGGATAAAACTGACGCCCGCGTAACCTGTGCTGCACCTGGATACTTCTTGATATGACCCTTGGTGTAGTTCAGATTAGGGGTGGTCAAAATATCCTCGTGAACTGCCGTTCCATGTGCATCGTTCCGCCCCCGCCAAAACCAGAAGGCGTTGGGGGCCAGTTCCACGAGCAATCCATGGGATGCCCAAACGAAATTGCTCGTGAAACGATGCAACTGGGAGCGTCGTGCTAGTTAGCACGCATCGCAGTGGGATATATTTCCACTTACAGACGCGGGGCGATGGGTCACCCAACCGGACGTGGGGCATGCGTCATTATCAAAATGAGCGGACGCTGCATAGCCATAGGTGACAAAGGTCGATGTTGAGGGGAATCCGAGCTGATTGATTAGATGTGCCTTTTGTGCGGCGGTCTGTGCGAGGAATACGGTTAGCGACCTGTTGAATAGGGTGTGGGGAATGCCTCTACCTTGCGTTCAGCTGCGAATTCTGGGAGGAAACCTTCAAGGAGCGCTTCGTGTCGGGATTCGATGACTGTGTAATACTATCAGACTGCAGAGCCATGCCCGCGTAGGTATGAAAATGCGATGCACAAGCTTCGACGGCTTGAACGGGGATCCTAACATTCCCGTCGTAGAACTCTTGATCGTCAGGGAGCTGAGGCCCAGATATTAACCACGGAAGTTCCGGACTGAGGCCCGAAGAGAAAACGAACCTTCATAAAGTAGGGTAGACCATAGATCGACTGCGCTCCCCGACCCTTGGCCATTTTCCCACTGTTAAGTAGCCTCTGTCGGTCGACGTTGGCTTTTTCCCTGGAAGAGCGCGAATTTCATATAAGGTGCTCACGTTAGCAAAGAATCAAACAGGTAATGGAACTTACAGGAGAAGCTCTTGGTTGATAAGAATTTCGACCTCACTGTACTCTTCAGCAGGGGAGAATGCCTTGTTAATGAGGTCTGGGGAGTAGACGACTGCGCCGATCTGGTTGAGGAGTGTCACAGAAGGATGAGCGGTATGTGATAGGGCGCGAAGGACATCCGACTCACAATTTTATCGCTGGTCGGAGTGGTATCATCGTCATCCTCCGTCTCCCAAAAGATTGCGCCAGTGGCATGGTTCGTTTGTCCTGGCGCTGGCGCACAGACCCTGTAAAATCCCCACCCCTCGAGCTTGACGAAGTTAGGCACGCCGTTGGGGTCCGAATCCTTCAGAACCCCATGTGACTTCCCTATCTCAACAAGCTCTTCGGTTTCGACCATGATCTTGTCTGTGAGGGTAGACAGTTCGGTTGCAGTAAGCCTGACGAGCACTGTCAGAGATATTTGCGAAGCAAAGTGGGGGACAGACCTTTTAAGCGCGACCCAGCTGAACGTCTTCCTGCAAGTCTCACCTCCATCCTTCGTCTTGTTGAGGGAAGCTCGCCTCGAAGATGCATATGCGGAGATGTCGATGACATGTTTTGGGTGGGTCTTCTTCTGGGCAAGGTAGGTCAAAGTGGACCTAAACACGTAGCTCCGAGCTTCCTGGTAGATCAACAGCCGTCAGCCAAGAGGACATTTTGAAAAGGAGGCCGCGCAGCTGTAACACACCTCGTGGCTATCAACAAGTCGGCGAAGTGTATCAAACCGTTCTGCGCGATTCCGAAGGCGCGTGGACCTCCCTGTGTAGCAGGCAGCCTGGTTGTCAGCGATTTGGGTGATCTTTGCAAGGGTGTCCACGAATTTCAAAGAATGGCCATCGACGGTAGTGAAGAAGTGGATCTGGGTATACGACTCCGGGCGATCGGGCGAAAGGGGGGTCAACTCGTCGACGATGCGAGTGATAACTTCGAGAGCCTCGCCCTTTACCTTCCCAAGCTGAGCGTATAAGAAAGGGGGAGTATGGGCACCTTGAACCGGTGGAGACAAGTTAGAACGCAAGCATCACACATCGAGCAGAAGACCTCAGCGTGCCGGGCTGTTTGGGGCTGGGAAGGGCTACTGGCCGGATTTCCCCCGGTAGGTAGAAGGTGCCATCTTCCCCGAGAGGGCGTCGGAAGTACCTAGGTATCCCAGGAGATTGAAGAGGTGGGTTAGGGGGCCCGACGTTGCGCCTCTTGTTGGGGGCCGGAGATAGAGAGACGGATTCGCGGCGACGTGCCGATCTCTTCTTGGGAGAAGGAACTCGAGCAGCGGTGGGGTTGGTGGGCATTATGGGAGGATCGATGAAGGTACCTCAGGCCTCAGCTCCGACTGTGCATCCTTTGCAGTGGAAGGCTGGTCCTATTTATTCGTTGCTGGCCACGGCTCCAGGCTGACAGATGGGCTGGCCCGCATTCGCGTCCAACGGGCAGGCTTGAGAGCGTCGATATCGCGCCGGTAGTAGAGGGGTCGAATAGTTCCAGTCTTCAACGCAATCGAAACGCGGTGCTGGGCGGCAATGAGGAGCACCTCCAATCCGAGAAATTCCTGTACTGACCGAGCAGGAACAGAGGTTTCGAAGCATCGAACACCTCTATTCCTGCACGAAGATCGAGGATTGGTGATTTCGAAGCATCGAACATCCCAAGTCTGAAGGATCGTGGTGGCACGAAAACAACCTCATCACGCCGCATCTGGACTGGGACTTATCGCTGACAAATTATATTACAACGAGCCTAAATTAAATAAATAAATTGAACATTTGCCAACTGTTCATAGTGGCTCCCGCACTTGCCAGCCGTGGCACTCGGGCATTCTGGACAGTTACCAAAGATGCTAGTTTATGGCCATATGTGCCTCTGCTTCGCCGCACTAGATAGAAGCCAGAATGATTCGATAGGGGTGATGGATTACAAGGGCATTGGTAGAAGATTCGCGCCGTGACAAAAAGAGAAAACATATGAGTGCTCGAGGTGTGGTACTAGTAGGGCGAACTGTACTCCCATTGGTAGCTGGGGAACGAATATTAGTATAGGGAAGCTTGAACAGAAATACTAGCAAGATATGGTGCGAAGAAGTGGTGCGCATGGTGTACAGCGTAGGATAATAACTAGTCTGTGTAACAAAACCCCTGCCGTCGGTCGTCAATCGCCGGAGCGTAGGAGCTCTCGATGGCATTGAGGTCGATGTCCTTCGAAGTATGGTTCATTTGGCAGGGAGTACACCAAAACGCAAGAAAGTATTCTTCTCGCCCTTCTTCCGTGTCGCAATCACAACAATGGCGCATCTGGTGGAAGCCCCCAACTGGGCGTCTCCGGGCGGTTCGAACGCCTGTGTGACGGGTCTGTCGGCAAGCGAAGACCTGTCCCACTTTAAAGTCGACAGTTTCTGGCAACGTTTTCTTGAAATTGGCCACGGCATTAAGGCTAGGGCCACACCAATGAGAAAGAATAACCGTGCGGAGTGTGTATCTGAAAACCCGAGCTGTGGAACAGTTAGCAACTGATCCTGTGAAAGAGGCCTATGAACGGGAAACGACTTACTGAAATGAGATAAGGCGGCAGATGTGAAGGAAGCCTCTCCCAAAAGCGACACATTCTTCAAGGGCTGGCCAGCGCCTTCGAGCACCTCCAGCGTGCCATTGTCGAAGTAATAGAACCCGCCCGATACTTCAGATGGGGTGCGACTCCAAAGGTACAGCTGCTCGACGGCGCTATGCGCCTTCAATATCGACGCGAGCTTTGGTGGTCGAAAGAGGTGGGCATCGAGGGATAGGATTTTGACCGAGTCCTGCCTCTGCAGCAACCACCCGATGCTGTCGTCATGGGGTGCGTCGCTGCATCTGTAGTAAATTTCCTCCAGCGACTGAAAAACAACTTCTTTGAGTAGGGAGAACATAGGCTTGGGAGGCTGGGTACCTGCAGGTCGCGCGGGAAACGAATGGTAAATGTGAAGAACTTTGAGGTGGGGAAGGACAATTTTTTGCGCATGCTTCCCAGTGGAACCCCAAGACGCGTGAGGAACTGCATAGAGCTTCGACCGCGAGTTGACGCGGACCCTCATCTCCACCAGGCGCTGCGCCAGGCTCAGCATCATTTCGACATGGGGTTCCTTGTAGCCAGCGAGGACACCGTGGAGGTCCATAATTTTGACCGAATCCCAGGGGAGCTTAGCACGGACTGCGACGCTCAACCGGTGGGCAGAGACGATGCGCTGGATTGGGCTTTCACGCCAGAGAAGGAGGGTCTCGAGGTTAGTCAGCTCGACTCCGCAGTGATCGTAGCGTGAGTCGAACTCGTGCTTGGAGCCGCCGTCGAGGTGAACGGACTTGAGTTTCGGAAAGCATGTGTTTCCGAGGAGGCGAACAAGCGCGGGGTTATCCATGTCGAAGGCAAGGTGGACCGTTCGCTCGGCGATTCTTTCGAGTGTCAAGATGGTAGCCTGGTGAAGCGGCGGAGAGGTCAGAGGGTCGGGAGGGCCTCCAATAGAGAGGTATAGATCCTCCGAGCCCGAGAGCTCCACGAGGGCGGTAACCTCGTCGGCATTGTCGATTGGGATTGTTTCTGCAACCTCAGAGTCCGGGTCGAAGTTGTCGTTGATGAGGACGCGTATCTTCGAAAACAGTTTAGGTAGGCCGTGAGCGATGGCGTTCCAATAAGGCAAGACCTGCGCCACGGTATGGTCGGGCGACTGTGCCTCCAGACAAAACGGGCGATCGACACATACTGTCCCATGGAGGCACGCTTCGTCGTGCCTGGCGTTGGCGCGGATGACAAAGACCTTATGGACCAACCCCAGAGGTAAATCATCCGCGTTCGCGCAGCTGGGGCGTACAGGTGTGGGAGAAGCGGTGCTAGAGGAAGAGGCGGAAGGCGGAAGGGAATTATGGTAAGACATCCTTGAGCTGGAATGTGAGGGACGACGGTGCTGCCAGTGCTAGTGAATATATACATGCAGCGCCGTCACCTACGATAGCCGGTTGAAATCATCAGCTGGATCAAAAAGACGGAGAACTTGATCGCAACATTGTAAGCTAATCATATCTATGTAGCACTGAATCCTCGGAGGTGCAGTGGTTGTCGTTTCGGAGATCATCAGGTAGTCATTGAATGTTCGACACACTGGTGATGCCTTCTATCGGGACGTGGAAAGGAACCATGGTCCCCGGCAGCGCTTAGGTTCTCAACTCTCTCGCTCCCAACTCTCTCCATTCCTCCCGCTCTCTGGCCCCAGGGGGCCTTGGAATTTCGCACACATGATTCCTGGCCCACATCGTCGGCGCATACAGACGGAGACTGGGCGCCCTATCCTTCTTGAGACCGGCCATACTGTCCTTTGCATAATTCCGTGAAAATTCAAAACTTTCCTGCTCGACCACGTGACCCGGGTCCCACAGCCAAACAATGTCGGCTGCCCTGCTGGGCTCGACGTGGCAGCCCTACCGACGGCTGGCAAAGCGCTTCCCGCCCTCCCGCTCACTATGGCGGCCAGTGCTCGGCACCGGCTGGGAGGCATCCAAGCATGCCAGTAACTTCTCTCCAATGGAATTGGGTCAGAGCTAGATATCTGATACCAAAACCTGCCTTCCCTTATTAATTTTGTTGTTTGAGCATATACTGTCGTCGCTGCCCAACACGACGAGCGAGGCAGCGGACGACGCCGGCAAGCGGTACCTCGCTGCCAGCTGGCAGTGACAGCATTTGTTTGGCTCAGGTACCAGGTCACGTGAAAAGTTGAGAAAGATTTTGAATTTTCACGGAATTATGCAAAGGACAGTAACCTTGACCTCCCGACGACGTTTGAAGCCGCGACCGAAAACAGAAAGTTAGAGTCCCTCGGGTCCTTGTTCTTGCACACCTTGAGGTACGTGAGGATATTCGTCGTGATTGAATGCAGCATCTCTGTGCGCTTAGTGAGATCCGTGTCCCTGATCTTGTCAAGCTTGTCTCGCAGCGTGTCGATGTCCTTGAGGAGGTTGGGGGCGGCGGTGATCTCGACGCGTTTCGGCTTCCATTGGAGATAGGCGATTTCCCTCAGTTCAGTTTGCAGCCCCCTGGCGGGTAAGGCAAGTATTGCTCCTTGGGAGGCGGTTGTTCGGAAACGGGACCCGCTATAAAATTTCAAGAATGGTCAGTAGCCCATAAAGGGATATAAAGTCGAAGCACGGAATATTCACAGTACCAGCAATTTGTTCTGCATGCCACCCTATTGACTGGCTGGTGATGAGCGTATGGGGTTCGAAGGCGAGGTAGGTGCAGACATCGTCAGGCCGAATCAGGGGATTGAGTGGCTGGGTGTATGGAGGTAGTTCCGAAGGTTCACAGATACTGAAGTGCTACAGAAAATCCCGCCAGGCTAAACGACGCCAACATCGATAGGTAGGCCATAGTCTTGGGCTTCATCTCCCTGTAATAGACGTCTCCATGGTGTCTCGATGACGTATCCTCGTTATCATGGGCGCCACGAAGTCCAGAGTCCTGAGATTAGATAGAGGGAGTGAGTACACCTCTGGCAAGTTTCGGGAGATCGGACATTTGGGCGCTTAACGATGGGGAAGCAACTCACAATCGACGAAAGGGGCCGGTTCCATATGGTTGTGGATCTGGTGAGAGTGGGGCGTAAAGGTGAAGATGGGGCACTTCCAGCAGTGATAAAGACTTACTTTTGTTGTTGTCGAGCGTCAACTAGTGTGGCTAGCTGGGCCGATCTTTAGTATAATGGCGCGGGGGTAGTTGATGGCGATGCTGGGTAGGGGGTGCTGGATGTAGCATCCTGGGACCGGGAAGCTGGATAGTAAGGATGTGACTCGTGTATTGCACCATAGATTGGATGTACCTCTGACCCTGCACGCCGCTCAAAGTTGCGATATTATGTTTGCTTGCATCGAGGCCGGGGTATCTTATAAATGGTCAATGACAAGTCAGAATTCTGTATGTCTCAAAGCCAACGTACTATGGACTGGAACCCCGCTTCTTCCACCAGGCTGAATGCGTCCCTCTTCAGGCATGATAACACGAGCCGCTTGTTGGACAACCCCGGTGATGGTGGTGGCGGAGGTAAGACTGGCATCCGAGAGGGGTTCTTCAGCAAATCTCCAAACGTCGAACAAAGTCGAAAACTCACATTTCTTCCAAAGGTCGGGTTCAACATGTCCCCAAGGTCACTGAGTACGATGAGTCTGGATACAATGAATGCTAGAGAGGGAGGGGATATGATAGATGAGCGTCAGCTCTCAAGTCGGAATCAAGCAACCAACGTACGATTGAAGCTTCCGACGACGTCCTAGACGGCGGTCATTTGCCCACGCCCTGTCTATAAGCTCACAGCCTCGCCAGTAGCTGCGAGATTTATCTACCTGCCTTGAGCAGACTCCTCCTGAGGCCTGTTTCTCGAATTTGTTCAGCGTTGAACGTTGAACCCTCGCGCGATACGGTTGGTTTGGGGCCGAGGTTGGAGCTAACTGGTACTGGATTCGGAACGATGTACCGCCTTTCCATCGAGCCCCAGGGCAGAGGGGCGGATATCGGCGGAAAGACTCTCGATTTCGAGCTTGGCGGGGCAAGCAGTGGATGGACTCGGTAGGACAGTGAGAACAACGGTAGGTTGGACGCCCATGAGAGGATGAGAGATTTAGAGCAGTCGTGCATCTCTATCCATGGGCCCAACCACCACCAGAGATTTCGAAGTCATCGAATATCTCAGCTGTGGTGGTTGAACTTGAAACAGGAAGGAGTTACATACCCGTAGTACTATGCTATCGAGCCAGCACGAATGCGGTGATGTGGCTGTGTATGCTGGGAAAACTTATGTCACCGCGTCGCAAAGCGGAGGAGGAAGTTGGCCCTTTCGACCTCCTTTTCCACTGGTCCACGACGAGTGACGACAATGAATCGCACAGGAAGAGGGGAGAAAGCTCTGGATAATTAAAGGTAAGCCTCATGTTTTGCTCTAATCACGCTTGTGACCTCCTCACACTCATAAAACCCTATAATCAACCTTAGTACAATACGCGGCCGGCGGTGGATGTTCGATGTTCGAAATCCTGCCAGCTTCAAGCCGGACAAAGCCTATATATTAGAGCTGAAGCATTCAGTAGTACCAGCGACGTTCGATTTTCGAAGTCCTGCAGTAACTTAGGCCCTCATTCGTGACCCACTCAGTGCGGGGTCTCATGCTCCTCCTGGCACTTCCTGCTTGGGGTACCTATGACTTGGGGAGTGCGGTTCGTTGATCCCTTCAAATGTTTTTGTGAACATGACGATGGTAGTACTCATGTGAATATTCGGCGTAACAGAACAACGATATGGCGAAGAGGTACTTAAGAAATGAGAGATGTTCGTCGTTCGCGACCTCGAAACGACCCACGATGCTAGGCGGTCGCGGTGGCACGGGGTATGCCCTCCACCCTCAAGCGCCCGGAGTTCCCGAGGCTAGATGCTGTGCTCGTGGAGGAGCTTATATTCAGACCAGTGTCTGAATCCCTAGCATCTGTCAGTGCGACGTTAGTAATGGTAAGCCATGACATCCTGCCCCGGACTATAGATACTTACCACGCATCCCCTCCAGGTACCCCACGAGCAACTCAAGTGCCAGCTGGAATTGGCGATGGAAAATCCGGTTCCCCTGCACGTGCAGCTTCATAACCAACGCGCCAATCCCGCGGGCCACACCAGCACAGGTGGATGGAGCTTGGGAGTGATCGAGAGGGGCTCCTACGCCAGAAGGAGGGGATAGTAAGGCGTCACGCTCAGTCTTAAATGAGTAGAGAATGCGATCGACCCTCACCAATGGATCCAGCTGCAGTAACGGCCCAAATCGCGAGGGCACCTTCAATAGCGGTGATGATGGCGAGAACGATGGTGGTGGCTGGGGACCTGGCACGACTGGGAACTTCGCTGGAAGGGAAAATGAGCGGGAAGTGGCGCGGCTGGGGTAGCACTTCGATCCTGGCAACTGCGGCAATCGCGTTCCAGTGATCCAAACGAGAAGCAAAGGCAACAAGCGTTTGCTTGTTGTTTATCGGCCAGCACTGGACCAGCCCACCCATGCTATCCTCCATCGCTTGGGCCACTTCGGGAGACACCAACGTCAGAGCCATCTTCGATTCCGACTCTGGCTCTTGGTTACCGTTCGCCTCGAACACTTCACTGGCCTCTTCGACGGCGGTTCCTTCGACAGCAGGTTGCTCGATGAGGGGCCTGTCGACGAGCTCTGGTGGCGCAGTAGGGACCCTGTTGGTGGTGGCAGAGCCCACTCCGGCGTCGAATAGGCTTATGCCCCTCCTCACAACACTGTAGCAATGGCATACAAATTTGCAGCGGTTAGCATGTCTCCAGGGTCTTGGCTCGAGCAAGAAGAGCAAGAAGACCGGCAACGTACCTTTGTGCACCACTCTCCTTCAAACTGGATAACTCTCCACCACGGCGCCTAAGATCTGGCGTCAACTCTCTTCGAGGAACATAATCCCTGAGGTGGGGTGCGCTCCCAACGGTCACGAGAGGCAGTTGGGAAGTAGGAAGAGCGGAGTGGTTCATAGCAGAAGAGTCGTTTGTGGATGACTCGATCGACTAGTTCTCAGTCGAATCGAAAGTCAAGGGGAAATGCGCCAGGTATGAGATTTAAGCCCATCGAACTTCACACCCCCACTGATACCATCGAACTGAAGGAGGCGCCTGTGTTCGCATCAATCCCCTCGCCAATCACCAGAACAAAGCATCATCACTGAGTCGGGTCGATCGTCAATGCCCCAAGCAGAGTTGACAATGTTTTGAACCATTGGGGGGGTTGCTCGGATCGTGCGGCCTTGCCAAATAAGTAATTTCGTATGGAAAACATGGGGGGACGGCGACAGGCGTATTAAAGGCTGCCCATTTCTCCTCTCTCATCCCAAGTCTCCTCCCTCTCTTGTTCGCCTCACCACATCCCAGTTTCTCCTTTTCTACCACAATGTCCGGTTCCACTCCCTCGACGTGTGGTACTTACACCACCCCTTCCACCCCAACACGCCTCTGTGGTCCCCCCGCCGCTCCTGCCACTTCCGAAGCGTCCACCACCCCACGGCCCTTCCTCGACGTCCATACTACTATGGGTGGTGGTGATTCCCGATGCGCCCTGGAAGTGGCTGCCTTTGAAGGAAGATCGGTGACCGAACCATCATCTCTCCGTGTCCCTTACTTACGCACCACGACCTCCATGCGCAATAATGTGTCACCCCTCAGCAGCCCCTTCCGTCTCCGACAACAGGAACTTAGTGGATCCGATCCACACCCAGCACCTCACACCCGTCACGGCCAACGTGTTCGACCTTTAGTCAGAGCCCCTCCAGCCCCCATTCCACTCTGGGAATACCCAGCGCCGTCTCTGAGACAGCACTCCAACTCCGTAGCACCGCTCAATGACCGTCTTTTCCCAGACCCTCCCCTTTCTGAGGCCACCGCCACGGACTCGCCAAGTCCCGTCCTTCCTATGAACGAGGCCACTGGTATCAGTGCTCCCGAACTCAGAGAGAATTTCCCCGCCGTTCTCGCATTCGCTATCCTCACAGCCCTGCGCCAGGTTATCAATGGTGAGCCCTGGCATTTCGTCTTACGCTCACTCCTTACCTAACCGCCCACGTAGATGAGACAGGCGACCTCAATGTGTACGCATCACCCTCCGCCGTGGTGTCTACGAGACCAGCTCCAAATTTCGGCCAGGACTTGGCAAGGCCACCTTCTCGAATTGGGCATCCTGACAGTGCGCACCCGACTCTGCGCGAATGGAGTGATTCCGGCGCCCCCGTTGGAATTCACACCCATACCCATGGTGAGTCCATCCTCGTAGCAGCATGCTTGGCCACCCTGGCTGTAAATCGCTGTGACGCTCACCATGACCACAACAGCCGTCGGCGGCGATGGCGACACCCTTGCTGCTGCACTCGAAGCCATCCCAACCTTGGACAGTATCGAGGGACCGACTTCTTACGACTCTATCGCCACCGCTGTATCCCCCACTGTGCTGTCCGCAAACTTGGATGGAGGTTGTGTCCCTGGGTATCTTTTCGACGAATCATATTGGTATCTTGACGGACTCACCGAAGATCAACGGTCCCTCATCACTGAGTCAGGGCCCAGCATATCCGGTATGTCGTCAGCCCCTTCCGATTCTTAGCCGGATTACTGACTTTTTAATTAACCTGAATTTCAATAGCGTTTTCCTCCCTCGACCCTTCTCTTCTGGACGACACTCCTACATTCAACCCTCGCTGCCCTACTTACACGCACTCCGACATCCTCATCCGTCTCGGCGTGTGTCCGAGTAACGGGTCGCCCCCGACCGGAATCACCAAAACGGAACTGAAGCGAGTGTTGAGACGGTGCCTCACATGTCAGCGATTCCTTTCCGCGGAGAGGCGCTCCCAGCATAAATGCGAGGGGACCCCTCCCCTAGATGTCCGCTCCCCCCAATTTGATTTCCTCCAGAGTGTGCTCTCTTTCGACGACCACCCGGGCTTCACCTTGGATGACCTGGTCTTCCTTCTCTTCCGGTGCGAAGACTGTCTCCGTATCTTCCACGCCCCTACAATCGGTGGCAGTATTGAATGGCACATGGAAGGGCAGAACTTACACAATTGCAGGTACAATACTGGTGTTCGCTCCCTTTGAGAGTGTCGTAGTACTCAAGTCGAAGCACCTGTGTGCGATAGCTCGCATCCCGGGTGATGTTTTAATCGTTCCTTCAAGCCCCTCCTTCATTTTCTCCTGTGCTCGCGTACCTCTACATGACTACTAGTTACTAATTGGCTCTGTGTCCGAGTCACCCAACATTCAATTTCCACCTGCGATCATCATGATCGACGATTATCCGTCACGTACCGTATCTATCACCTTTAGTTAATTCTCACATATTCCAAACATACTTTCGTCCGTCTGTGGGAGTTCTTCTCAGTGCAAAGTGGTTCAGCAAGTCCCAGGGCAATCAATGCTTTTCATTGTGAATACAGAGAAGTAGCAGCGGTAATAGTTCTCGGTATAAATATGACAAATAAATGTAGTAAGGTTAATACAACACCCACATACTCTCCGACTCTGGATGAGATTGAAAGATCGAGAAAAGGAGATGCTGACCACAACAGTAGAAACAGAGCCGCGTCGCATCGAGAGGCGGGGTCACGCCACCAAAAGAGGCGAAGAGCGGGTCACCACGCCCGTAATGTCGGGGCAATGACTTCCTGAATGCCACATCGTCTCCACAACCTCCCCCAAACCTGAAGGATTCCGACCAAATGTCGCGCCAAGCTCTTGCAGCTGGTGCGTCGTGAGGCGAGTTGTGGTCGGAGCGGAGTCGTTTGTCAATTCCCTCACTCCAGTACTGGAAGGGCGTCGATTGTTGCTGGAGCCGTCCGCGGTCGTGGAACTTCGGCGAGCCCCTGACTCAAATGCGTCGAAGAGCGTGGGGCGCAACGCGGACTGAACCACGCACATGTCGAGCGATTGAGGAGAATGAGTGGCGACAGAAGCATGCAGGCCGACCCTCTCTGTGCTTAGCACTACCAAATCACCAACCTTGTCGAGCGCTTGGGCGACGAGGACACCAATTTCGTACTCGATGACGCTGCTTTCGGCCATGTTGTGCACCAATTTGTCGAGATGGGGGTGCTTGGGACCTTCCTTAGCATGGTCCTGAGGTACGAAATTTGTTCGATAGAATTTGCTCCGTTACTATCATCGCCCAGGGAAATAAAGTCAGTGCACTCACCTCACCTAGGTCACCCAGCTGAGTAGGCTCTAAGCCGGACCCAGCTGGCTCAGCTGGCTGGCTTAGAGCCAGCCAGCTGGGGCCCTAGCTGGGCTGGGCTGAGTCGCAGCTCAGCTAAATGAGGCCATTTAGCTCAGCCGAGGTGACAGGCTGAGCTGAGCTGAGTTGTGTTCAGCTTGGCTGAGGGTCACTCAGCCCAGCTGAGTGACCCTTAATACTGGCTGAGCTATCAACATCAGCTGAGCGGCCAGCTGAGCCCAGCTGAGTGCTCTACCCATTGGCTGAGCTAATGGCATGTGATCAGGGTCACAGTGTCTGGGGTCCTAGTCTAGCTGAGCCCCGAAGGTGCTCACAGCTCAGCTGGTCAAGTTGTCAGCTCAGCCGTCCTACCTAACCTGGCTCAGCTGGTCAAGTCGTCAGCTCAGCTGTCCTACCTAACCTGGCTCAGCTGGTCAAGTTGTCAGCTCAGCCATCTTAGGCTCACCTGGCTCAGCTGAATTGGGTTTGCAGCTCAGCTGCATGCAGTCACAGAGCTGAGCCAGAAACATTCAAGCAGAAAGGTGCCAATTTGGTTCCATCTCCAGGTAGCTGACTGCATAGGTCTGTATCTAAGGATATGTAAATACTAGAAGACATCAAGATGGACGTTTCCTCTTTGCTGGAGGAGCGACATTGGTCTCATCACTATCACTATCCACAGAATTGACTGAATAACTCCCCAAAAGTTCTTCTCCCAATTGCAAGGCCTCCATCTCCCAAAGAATATCACTACCCTCCTCCACAAAGACCTCTGATTCATCCGATGAATCAATCACTTGTCCAGCAGCCAGGTGAACATTAGGTGCAGAAAGAGCTTGTGAAAAATGTTGCTCAGCTGAACCCCAGTTGGATAACCCATCTGCAAGTTCTGTTCCATCAAGCATGTCACACCAATGGGCACCCAGGTGCACAAGCCCATCCCGTTTCCTTTCCAGGTAGTGGAGTAAACCCCCTTTGAAAATGTGAGCATCTGGATAAGACATGAAAGAGTGGGGCGCACCATCAGATTGAGCAATGGCATGGCTAAGCCGCTCCCATTCATTCACATACCAAGACTGAAGAAGAACAGCCTCACGTAATAGATAGCATTCTTCCTCCTCGCAACGATAGGTCATCAGCATAGCTGAGATACCATTGCGCACATTGTCATCTGCCAGCCAACAAGGCACCTCTGAGTCTTCATCACCCAGGCCACGGTCATTCCAGATTGGGTCGTCAATGTCCAACGAGAACAAGGCATCACGATCAAGATGTTTTGGGATAACAGCATGACGAGGTGCTCGGCGCTTGTGAATTAGAGCCTCCATTTCATCAACAATTTTATTGAATCGCTGGGCTGTATTGATGATTGTTGGTTCATGCCTTGCAACCTGTGAAGCGACATGATCGGTCAAGCGGCGATCTATGAAGAGATGTGAAGATAAGTTGTAAGCAACTTCTCCATGATGGGGCCAGGATAGATGGAGGTTGTACCTGACGCTGTGGATTGGGAATATACCCGATTAAACCTTTCCATCTCAAACTTCCGGTCTCGGAGCCGTGCCTGCAAACGATCCTTTAATGCACGTGCTTGCATGCGTAGCTGAATGATTTGTTAAATACATCCTGAGGAAGGTATATGAAAACCTAATAACACACCTTGAGGTATGGGTTAGATTCCATCTGCTTCAGGTTCACCTTCTCACTGACTCCCAATTGACCTTTTTTGCGGTGAATCTGGGCAGTGACATTCTCTAGCTTCACCACCAAGTCACCATGACGATCTCCTGCATCAGACACATCTATGCCACCTGTGTTGACAAGTCGATCCAGACTGTTGATCTCTTTTGTGATTGACCTCTGGTACTCTACCAAGTCCAGGATGGACTTAATGGCTGCCTTCGCTAGTCCGGCCCGCGCCACCACCAAGGGGCGAGTCTGAACTTGCACTTGATCTGCCCAAAGCAGCTCAAGGTCCTCTAAGGTGAGGTCGTTATCATCCAGCACCTTCTGTGCTGCGACTTTCCTCTTTTTGCAGGTGTCCCACTTGCGCACCAGCCAACGAGTCAAGTCCACAAGGCCATCCTCCTGCAAGAAATGGATTTGAAGGTCCAATGCAAAGATGCGCTGATGATACTACAACCAGAGTGAATGAACACATGAGCCAGGGGTGATGACAAGATAGAAAAAACATACACCTGAGACCCGCAATGAGGGAATAAGACCTTGGATACTGCTCCAGAACCTCTCGCATCCCTCCCCATCTGACAGACCAAAACCAAGACACTTGCGTGGATGGTAGATTAGTTGGCATGGCCATTGGTGCCCATATGCATGGAACACTGAGATACCCCATATAATTCGGTCAACAAAGTCAGGGATGAAGTCCCACTTCACGCAGCTTCGGTGAAGCTGGCACCCAATGTCATAGAGGATACCGACTGTCATGTGGCAAGGGATTGCATTGAAGAGCTTCAGAATCAAGGCAATCGCATAGAACTGTTGTTCTCCTGGTGTTGTCACATTTGCCAGCCAAAGGACATGGTCGTGGCGGCATAGCAAAGCCATGAGTCCAGTATCTGAGAAGAAGGTAGGATTAGCCTTCAAACGGCTTCCGTCAGCGGCCTTGAAGGAGTCGGAGCAGGCGTCTAGAACTGATGTCGAAATCTTCATTCCCACTTCCACTAAATCATCGACGGCAGGACCTGGCGCAGGGGGACGGGCAGGACGAGCTGATTCGACCAGATGCTTTGCTGCGAGAAGCTCCTCCTCTGTAAGGAATACAGAACGTGGGTGACGAAACGGGGCATCACGGCCTGCCCCACGGGCGGGGGTTCTTCGTTTCTGTGTGAAACATGCATCGATACAGACAACGACATCAGCTCTAGGAAAGAAGAAATTATTCAAGGAGCATTGGGGAGAGCATACAAACAAAACTCACGGTGCAAGGTCATCGTGCTCGACAACAGCCCCAAAGCACAAAGGACAGCAAGACGCGAGATACTGCATGACTGTCTCTTCGATACCTTCATCATCATCATCTACCCAGTCCTCCACATCCTCCGCTGCATCACCAGAGGATAGCAGAGCAACCCGCTTCCTTGCAAACACATCTGCTTCTACCAATAGCAGGGCGTAGTAGCGACAGGCCTTGGCAAGCTTCCGACGGGTCCTTTCCACACCAGGTATTGGGTATCCAAGGCCACGAAGGTAGGAGTCCAGTGCAGATGCGAATGCAGACCGGTTCGGCGAGGATCGGAGGTAGAGTTCACGGGCAAACTCTAACATCCGAATGTCGAATGCTATAGATGGGCGCAGCGGTGCAGAGGGGAAGTATCCATTGGCCAGAAGCTCGTTCCCTGGTGAGCAGGAACACACAGACATGACCGATATTCCTGTTAGTAGATCCCAAATCTCCGTAAGGCAGAGCAAAGTGAACAGGATCGGAACAGGGGGACATACCCTCGAAACTATACACGGTCACTTGTAGGCACCGCCGACCAACACAAGTACAACAACGCCGCTTATCTCGACTAATAGATAGTAAGTTTTTTGATCGGCAAAGGAAATCCATGTATGTTGGAATCAAAGCAGGGACAAGCCCGCTCCAGCAATCCCATTCGAGTAGTCGTTTATCGACATTCTGAGGCTGAGTCGAAGGAGGGGCCTTTTCATCAGACCCAGAGACCCTTGAGCGCACCACTTTGCGAGGTCTTCGCTGTGTGTACGCCCTACCGCCAACTCGTACGTCGACTTGCGGCCGCAGAACGAAACCCGCCTTCTTCAGGCCACGGGGGATCTTGACCACTTCACCAGCAGGAACCCATCTCCGACGTTGTGGGGTCGAGGGTGCGAGACGTGGAGCGCGGGGAGCTCTGAACGACATGGAGGGAGGAAGAGAAGAGCAAACCTAATCGGGAAAGGAACCAAGGACGTGAGTATTCCAAGCGGCTCAAACGTGGCAATAACTCGGAACATAACAGGTATAATGCATCGTAAAAGGTAATAGAAGTACAAGGTCTGGGTGAAAAAAGAAGGATAGACCGAGTTAGCATTGTGACGAAGAAAGAAAAAGGACAGACTTACAAGGTGTAAAATATGATTGAGCTACAAGACGCGCGCCTGCAGGGCTAATGATACTTTAAGAATTGATACGGCAGGACGGTGGGCGGAAGGAGCAGGCTCACATTAAGTGGTATCAAAGAGGAAGGAAGTATGACAAGTTCTGGTTTCACTCGCATCAGCGTGGCTCTCGCAATACAGAGGACCAGAAACACTTACATATGAGAGAGCCAAATGAGCGAACGGGGACATCACGAATGCGGGCACGATGGGGTAGACGACAAGGAACGATGGGAGCACGACCGAAGGTATCAAAGAACGATTCGCAGTAAAACTTGACGAGGAGACGTTCCAGCTGCCTGGACGGAAGCTCGACACGAGCGGTGTCGACGTTGACGATGGTCTCAGGGCATTTGTGCCACGACAGCATCAGCTCCCGCAAGGCTATCAAGTAGCCGTGGCGATTGGACCAGTGGTACGACGCGAGCCCCCTGTCGACAGTCGGGATCTCGGTGACGAAAATCTCGCCAAGTTCTTCCCCATCACGAGCAGGAATAACCCGACGAATGGCCATCTCACACTGAAGCCGTGTATGATGGGCCCCACTTGAAGCGACCAGATCCTCGCCAGCAGGAGGCCAGAAATCGGGGGCGAGAGCCTGATCGAGAGCCATCAGCTCAAGGTGCCAAGTATCCTCCCGAAGCTCCCATATGACTTCCGCCGTAACCGCAGGCGTGATTGCCTTCCGAAGCTCCTCCTCCGATCCCAGCATGATCACCTGCTCGAAGTATAGGATCTTGTCAAGGGATTCGGCACGAACTGGCAAACCCTCCAAGTAGGTGTTCTTCTTGTGGCGCTTTGTGTGCGACAGAGAAGGTTTGGCCCGGCGCTTCTGGGGTCTGGGGGGAAGGCCATGAATGCCACTTGGAGCTTGCAGAGCGGGGGGAGGTGCGTGCGATGAACGAGTGGAGTGGGTGGACTGTGACGATGATGCAATGGGCTGGTTGAAATGGATGGCGGACGAAGATGACGGCGACGTGTTTTGCTGGACCAAGGAAGAAGCGAAAGGTCCATCCTCCTCTTCCTCATCCTCCAGTTGCAGAGTGGTCTTCGAGGCGGGGGCAATGTGCTTGAGGATGGACTTGAGGAATTGACGCCACTGCTGTTTCGTAATCTTCTCCGTGACGATGCCGTTCGCGACATTGTACATGTGCGCGTTTCGGGTGACGATCCAGGTGGCGACGTAGATGGCTTCGTTCTCCTCCTCGGCTCCCAAGATGAATTCAGTGTCGGGGGCGTAATACCCCAAGAACGTGGTGTCCCGGATCGCGGGTCGCTGACGAACAACCAGAGCACTGACACCCTCAGTAAAGGAATCAATCTCGGGGGGACGCTTGGCGAGTTCCGAAGGCATAGGGTCTGGGCCGAAATTCCTGTGCGCCCGACTGTCGACAGGAATTAATGGGGCCTGGGAGGAAGATGGGGTTGGCGGAACAGGCATGGGAGTAGTCGACCTCTCAAGGGGGATCGAGGCGGGCGGGGCGGTGGAGGTTGATGAAGGCAATGCGGAAGTGCTCGGAAGAATGGAGGAAGTTGAGGGCGTCGAATTGGACTGGGAAGATGGGAATTCCGACTGCGAAAGAGCTTTGAACCCGGGGAGGCAGAAAAGATGTACTAGAATACAAGTTAGGGGATCGAAACTGTGAAGAAGTGATACAATACGTACCAGGTTGAATCGGGCGGGTCGGGTCGGCTTTCTGGACGAGTTTATTGTTGAGGTTCTTCCAGGCGATCTTGGAGGGCTCAATGAGGTCGAAGACGCGGCATCCGAGACGCTGGGTCATCATCTGGAGCTGGGTGCCAGGAAGGCCGTTGTAGATGTCGTGAAAGACCTTGTCCCCAGTGCTGAACTGAGTGTACTCGGTCATGACGGCATCCTCACCGACGAGGAGGACGTTGCATCGGGCCCCTGCATAGACGATGGTGTTGATGGGGTTGAAGGACCACTGGGGGCGGATCCACCACACCGGAATGCCGATTGCGTGGAGGAATTGCGCTTCTTCGCGGCTTTGGGTAAATCCGCCCATGATAGTGGTGTCACAGGGGTAGGTGCCGGCTTGCTCTTTGGATAGGGGGAACGAACGAGGGTAGTAAACGACCATGTAGCCGACGATGCCGTGGATATCGAGACATGAACGTTGGAAGTCGCCGACGGTGACGATGATGTCGACGTGTGTGAGGCCGTACGACTCCAGGCGCTCGAGGCACTGCTTCGCATGAGTGATGAGGGAGCCGAGAAGAGTAGCTTTCGGATACTTGGCGAGGGTAGAGAAGGCCATGTCGGTGGCACGGTTCAATTCGACTTCGAGGATAACGTACGCTCCTTTTTTCAAGTAACGGGTTGTCGTGACGATGATTCCGCTCTGAAGGACAACCGAATCTTCAATCGTGGGCCGCCACCACAGCCCCGGGAACTTGTCAGTCTTCCTAGGGATGCACACGGCCCACTCGAACCCCTTTGAGACCAGCTGGGGGTGTAACATCCGATCGTCTAGCCCATAGCACCCGTTCGACATCGCACGCAAGCTCCGGATCCCGAGGGGTGGCTCGTATATCCCTGGGTAGTTTGGCGAGGTGATCAGCCAGTAAGTCTTCATCCCCCGGTAGCGGTTGAACTCTTCGATTGGGTAAACGGGCAGGCCGGCTTTGTCGAGATTTTCGTTGTATTCGATGGGTCGTTCGAGGACGTAGTATGAAAGCACATCCTTCGCCCGATAGATCTTGTCTGTTGGCCAGTGAGCGAGGAAGGTAGGCGTTCAAAGAGACGACTTACAGTCGTTCGACATCTCGTTGAATAGGAGTGTGGGCACCCCGTCTTTCCCGTACTCCACCTCCAGCTTGTGGAGCCCTTCCTCCGAAGACATCGTCGATCTGTAGTGGACATGGGCGGAGAGAAGGGTGGGCATGGGTAACGACTCACCTCGATCGCGGAACGCCCTAGCGGACTGGCCGACAACGGGAAGACGGGCGAACGACTGTGAAGGTGTTAGATATCGGTACGTCAAACGTTCGCAATCGAAGCGACGTACCGACGGACGGATCGGGGAGATGGTGGAGGAGGGAGGGACCACGAGCTATCGCTATTCAAGCGGTCAGCTCGTCAATCCTCCTTCCGACTGGGTGAGTATGGGGTGGGCAGACGACAATGAGTCAAGCCTGCCCGAAAAACGGATGACAAGGAGTCAAATCCGTTGGAAAGAGGGACGACAAGGAGTCATTTCCCATGCGACGGAGGATTGGGGGATGAAATGTATATATATAAAAAGAAGACCAATAACGGGGCACTTACCTGTTGCTGGGGAGCGAGGGCCAGGTCGATGAGGCGATGGTGGTTGAGCGACAAGTCAGTTCAAAGTCCGCTCTGGGCGTGCACGGACGGTGTGACCTATACTGGGACCGAGATCAAAACGACGCCCATCTAATCCACCGCTCAAAGCCCATCGCTGCCTCCCTTCTTCGACCTTCTCTCTTCACCCCCACCTCACACACTCCTTCGACCTTCGACTCCTACCCACAACCTCTCCTCTACCCTTCCCCGCGCCGCGCCGTCCAGAAAGTTCGGCGGCCGCCCAGAGGTAAGCCTCCCAGTTAAATTTGCTCTGCTTTTCTTCTCCTTCCACCACATCCCCATCCCCACTCGCACCGAGGCTTGACTCCTTGTCGCCTTGTTTTCCAGGAACCTTGACTCCTTGTCGGTTCTTCTTCCCGATTGTTTGACTCCTTGTCACCATCGGTATTCCTCTCGCGTGCTACGCTGGCGGGGCACTGATGTATGACCTAAGAGATACCGCTGCGTGGGCGTTGTCTCTCTGGGTGGCCGTCGCCAGGCCACAAGTCGCCTTCAAGAACCCATCGAGTACATGCATTGAACGTAGTCGCCCATACCCTCGTCCCCGCCCATCGCGGAATGCGTTGGTGGAATAGGCGCCCAAACGCCATGCAACAACCCTAGGTAATAATCTTTGTTTATCAACCCGCGTGTTTGACCTCGAAGTATTTGAACAATTCAACTCACCTATTCGCTAGCCCCACGTCTCGCTACCGAGCCATGCAACGGAAAGACGCGCCCTGTCACTCGAAGCCAAGCGCGGAATCGTAGAACGCCCGACGTCATGCCAGCACTCCGCCGTCTGAGCACCTGTTAATCCCCTACCAGGGATTGCTACCGCAAGGAGGCCCAGAGTGACGAACGCCCGACCCCCGTTTACGACCGAATGCATGCAAACTTGTTCCAACCCGCTGGGGCGTTCCCCATGAAGATCAACATATGCCCTCCCGAATCCTCGAAATGAATTCCGAATGTAATGCACCAACCTCTCGAAGCATCAGCAATGGCACTCGTTACTGGGAAGTACTCGACGAGCCCATCGAGCCGTTCGATCCACGGTCGCTTTCTCGAGCCTGTACACTTGGTGAAGCGGTATGGGTTCTCTCCTTCGCATTTCTATTTTCGACTAAAAACACATCTCTAGCCACCCATCAGTCACGGAGGCGCCTTCATCGAGATGCCCAGCAAGTGGAGGCGTCCCCACCATCGCTTCGTGGTCCCATCTTCACATGTTCAGGATCCCTTGGTCTGAACGACGTTGCATACATGCGGCCGGTCGCGCAGTCGAACTGCAGCTGCGACGCGTGTGACGATCCACGACAGCACTTCAAGTACGCATTCTCTTATTCACCAAGATTTATATACAGAGCCGCACTGACCTACCCTTCTATCAAGTATCTCCTCGTTCAAGTACTCAGCCACCCGTAAACGTTCGTTACGATACAGGGTATCCTTTGGTGACGCGAGGACTTGTTCCCCCCAGTCCGAAGCCCTCGACAGCGGAAGCTACACTCATCCCATCCCTTCGATGGTGCGGCGCTACCATCTTAACTCACCCGACTGACGCTCTGACCCGTGTTTATTTAGACAATGGTATCCGCGGGTCGATAACCGCGCTCCGCTTCGGCGTGCAGTCCTTCGAAAACATACTTATTTGGGATCGCCTACGTGACTCTTGAACGACCAGCGCCCTAAGTTATTTCTTCGTCCTCTTCTGGACCGCCGAGGAGATGGATCCCTCCAAGGACTTGCACGACCGGAACAACCCTCTCAACGACGACGAACGCCACTTCACCTCCCACGTCCTCGCCTTCTTCGCCGCCCAGACGGCATCGTCAATGAGACCCTCGTCGAGCGTTTCTCCAATGAGGTCCAAGCCGCCAAGGCTCGTTGCTTCTCCAGCTTTCAAAGGATGATGGAGACGATCTGCCCCAATCTATCCTCATTGACACCTACTTACATCAAGGACCCCTGCGAAAGTACCGCTTCGATGCCGTCGAGACCATCTCCTGCATCCATAAAAAGGGCGTCTGGGCCATGAACCGGATCCCCGATCACTATTCCACCTTCACTGAGTGCCTCTTCGCCTTCTCCGCCGTCGAGGGTATCTTCTGCTCCGGCTCATTCACCTCCGACTTCTGGATCAAGAGGCGTGGTCTCATGCCCGGCCTCATCTTATCCAAAAAACTCTTCAGCCGTGACGAGGGCACCCACACCAACTTCGCCCGTCTACTCTTCAGCCCCCTCAAGCACCAGCCCCATCCCGACGTCGTCACGACCACCATCACCCAGGCCGTCGATATCGAGTGGGCATTCTTGGCCGACGCTCTCCATTGCAAGCTCGTCTGCATGCCGATGAGCTCCTGTGCCAGTACATCAAGTTCACCGCATTTGAGGGGTGACTTGTCTCCGTTCAAGGTGCGACTCGCTTTCTTCTCCTTGAAACGTCGGTTCAATAATCGCTAATGAAAGCGCAGTCCTCATTCATTGTCCCGGGAACGCCACCTTCAAGCTCACTCAAGTCAGCCCCATGCCCATGATGCGCCTTTCCCTTTCTTCGTCGGTGTTTTGACTGGCTTGTTTGGTTGCCTCCCTCCATTTTTTCTCACCTTTTATTCCGAATTGTTGCGCCATCGCCTTTCTCCTTCTCCCATTTTATACATCGTAGCTACGTACGACTAGTACCTTGAGTCTCGCAATGGCCCCCAGGTACAAGAAGAAGAACAATCTCAAGAACCGCAAGCCGTCAACACCGCCCGCTAGTCCCCTCCCTCCTGTACGTGTCAACCAGTCCCACCGTATTCGAGCCATTGTAGTTGACGTTCCCCTCACTTCAGAAGACCAAGCCCGCAGCAGAGCAGGGGAGCAGCAACAGCTCCCCCAGGAAGGTTAGTGCACCTCCTCTCGTCCTTCTTGTAAGTCCTCGCTCACTCCCCGACTCCTCCAGTACAAGCCCGTCGTCGTCCCGTACGTTTCAGTACCTCGTCTGTCCACAGCTGCCAAGAAGAAGTACATTGGCGGCGGTGACAGCGACCCCGAACCCGACTCAACCTTTACAGTGAGTTCTCCCCCAATGGACCAACTCTCCGGGTCGTACACTCACCCCTTATGTCGCAGAAGCCCCTGAGCGTGAGGCCAAAGGTCAATGCCCTCGTCACCCGAACCGGCCCTCCTCGGTATGTAGGCGTTCCTTGATTCTTTGCCATCTTTTTTTGCAACCCCTCCTCCTCCTTCGCCGCGCGCTTTGACTCCTTGTCAGCGCCTTTCAATCCTCCGCATTGACTCCTTGTCTGCGGTTGCTTCCACCCAACTTGACTCCTTGTCGTTGGAGTAACTGACTCCTTGCTCTGACCCACGTCCATCGACTTATACCTTGTGTAGTCGCCAGGCTTCAACGAGGACTACAGCTCAGGCCTCCGTCCACGATCCCTCAAGGTGAGAAGCCCGTCCCTCTTTCTCTCGGGCTTTTTATTTCAGTCCCGCCTCCTCCATTGAACTCTCTGGGCCCTTGTCAGAGCATACCTCATTGCATCGCGCCTACACAGGCATTACGCCTTGCTGATTTTATTACGAAGTATGGGCCTACGTATTGATGACTCGATAGCTCCGAAGGGTCTGGAGAGGACAACGAAAATGTGGGGACAGAGGACGATGGCCAGGACACGGGAATTGGTGGCGACTCCATTGGCCAGAGGTTGAGGTTGAGACGAGGGGTGGGTGTATTGCCATGTATATCCTCTCTTAGCATCGCTTACTCACTACCTGTAGGCCCCTGTTCGCACCGCCCAAGCTGACAAGACCCAGCCAAAGTTAGGCCCAAGGAAGAAAGGGGCCACCGGAAATGCAGAAGTATGTGTGACCGCCCTTTCCCTACCAAATAACCAGACTAACGAGGGCACACATTTGACATAGGACTTCGCCCATGCTACTAAAAATTCGGAAGGGTAAGTCGTCACTGATCCGCCCGTCGAGACTCAAAGCTAACTCCAGACATAGGCTCCCGACTACCACCCAGCTTCAAGCTAGCAAAGGGGATGAACTGCGGGAGCTGGGAGTCGGGAAAGGAACCGGGCGGCGTGGTGTGTCTGGTATCACGTATGTAGAAAACTACTTGATACGTTGTCCAACTTCTGACATGAGTTATAGGAACAGCTTCTTGGGAATGCAGGTCGATAACGAGGGACAGGATCGGGGCATACTCGACAACGTCCCACAGGAAAGGTGAGTTGCTAAAGTATGTTTCATATCGTCTATACTCACCTCGAAGCAGTCCTGAAGACGAGGGTCCACCTCCTATAACCGCCAAGGCTGTTGCGAAGCGAACCTGCCCACCGTTCGTTCCCTCACCTTGGCTCCGCTTTGATCGAGAGACTCGCACCCCAACTCGCCTTATCAACTTAAGTACCATCGCTGTGTATGAAAGGCCGTTGACGCCAGAGACGGCCCCGATCCACCACGTCCACGACTATGGCCTTCCAAACCCCGAGGACGTTCCAGACGACGACATGCTTATCATCTGGCAGGGAGGACGGCAAAGCCCGTACCTGGGTGCACCCCAGACTGATCGATACACCAGCACAGGGTACCTTCGTCGCAGGCCGGAGGGCTTCGAGGAGACTGGTGTTGAGGAGCACCTCTCCTACATTCAGCCCAGCGGCGACATTGTATGGTTCAAAGTCCCAAACGATAGATATATTCCCGAAGCATACAAAGTCTTCGACACCGACGTCAAGATTAAAGCCATTGCTACTTCCATTCGTATCCTCGCCCCGTTCCACACAGGCATCAGGACCTTGTTTCGTATCGACAACATTCCTTCAGCTACCTTCCATGCTTGCGAAATCGGGGAGATTCCTCGCACAGTCAACCATACAATGCACTGCCCTTCCCCCCGTAGCCGACATCGACACGGCAGTGCTCCATCCCCCGCTCTTTCTCAGCCCCGGCCCTTCACGCAAAGAGACCCCCGCTCGCCTCTCGTGGATTCCATCTCCTCGGCGTCTCGCACCAGCAGTACCAGGACCTTCGCCAGCAAGCGCAAACTCGAGTCCCATGTCCACGGTGCCCCCTCAGATGATGACCCAATCAGCGAGGGCGAAGCCACTCCCCAACCCCGAGGGCACGCCAGTAAGCGCCCACGATTCTACTCCCCCATCAACGAGGAAGAACTTCCGTCGGACAAGGAGTCGCCAATGGACCTCGACCTCGAAGTTTCAATGCACGCCAACCCCGAACTCGACGCTGTGTACGAGAAAGCCAAGACGTACGCTTGGTATCGTGACGCCGAGGCCGCACAAGTGAAGTTGTTACAGGAGGGGGGTTGGGAGGGGAGTGACACGGGCCAGTTTGACTGGGGCGTTGAGGACAATGAGGACGACGGGGAGGGAATTGACTGTCTGCGAGAGTCGAGTGCCAAGCCCAAGGACGATGAGGAAGGGTTCTGGCTTGGCCAGGAGGTGGACACAAGGGAGGATGAGTGGGAGGAAGAGGAGCATCGTCAACGCCATGAACTGAGACTCAGGGATGAACAAGAACAGGATGAACTGCGTCGCCGTCGCCGAGAAGAGCGGAGGGAACAGGATGAGGAGGAAGAGGAAGCACGTCGTCGTCGCCGAGAGGAGAGGCAAAGGCAAGACGATATCGAGGAGGAGGAACACCTCCAGCGCCGCAAGAAGAGGCAGCTAAAGGAGGAGCGGGAGCAGCAACCCCATGAAGAGCCGATGCCGAAGGACAGTGAGGCAAAGGAGGAGGTACATCGTCTTCGGGAGGAGAAGAAGGCAAGGGAGATAGACCGCCGCCTCCGGGATGAACAGAAAGCCAAGGAGGCAGCACGCCTTCTACAGCAGGAACAAAAGGCTAGGGAGGAGGAACATCGTCTCCATGAGGAGCAGAGAGCCAAGAAGGAGGAGTTTCGTCTCCGTGAGGAGCAGAGAGCAAAGAAGGAGGGGCTTCGTCTACGCAATGAACAGAGAGCAAGGGAGGAGGAGGAGGAGGAGCAGCACCATGCCTTTGAGGTTCAGCAGGAGCAGGTGAAGAAGGCAGGGGGGGGAATAGATCATCGTCAACAATGTGACGGTGAGGCGGTGGACAATCAGGAGGACCCTGGCCCGAAGAAGAAGTCTACGAAAGGGAAGGGAAAGGAGAAGGAGGTGATTGTGGAGGCATCGACGTCAACCACAGAGGAGGTCTGGACGGCGCAGAACATCGACGAGCTTCAGAAGGCGGGACGATATCTCAATCGATTGATGGACACCACTGGCTTACCACTCCACCGCATCCTCAAGAAACTCGATCTTGCAGTCATTTACAGTCGCGAGAACAGCTACAACCTATTCAAGAGGTTCATCAAGGAGACCGAGGGCTTAGTGGCCTCGTTCGAAGATTACAACGGCGTCACGTCAGCTAAGTACTCGAAGATCAAGAAGCAGTGTCTCGCGGAGGGCGCTGAGGCTTGGGCCTTCAAGCAGCAGGAGTGGAAGGACACCTTAATACGTCATGGAGGAGAACTTCAGGCGCCAGACCAGGAGAGCGCAGAGGTTGCAGGCTACATGAGCCGGGTGATAGCCCAGCAGCAGGATCTCGTATGTTCCCTTGTTTCATTTCATCATCTTATCTTCATCTGTACTAACTGTGATTGTAGTCGGTGAAGGTTCGGAACAATGGGCCTGTAGAAATGGTCTCGCTCGTCTACTCTCTGGACTCTGGCGCTCGCAGCATGTCCCAGTTTATAACGGCAAACCCTGACTTGGACGTCGTCATCAACAACGCCCCTCTAGACACTCGAGAGTTTATCGAACGTATCCTCCATACCGTTGGGTAAGTCGCTCCCCATTTCGACTCTTTTTCTTCTTGCTGATGAGACTCCTGTTTTACAGAACATTCGAAGTCGGCCTTCTTGACCCGGCTACCATAACTTGGAATGACTTCCAGCAGGCGGTCATTGGTGATGGGTCGAGTAGCCCACCTGCTCCGAAGCCCACCAAGAAGGGAGGAAAACAGGGCAAGGCCGATAAAGGAGGCCCAGCTGGTGTAGACGCCATAACCGACTTTCGCGGCTGGGCGGAGCGTATCCGTAAGAACCAGACAGACATCCCTCCTGAAATCAAGGGGATTGAGAGGGAGGATCGCGCGAAATGCCGTGTTGTCCTTCGTGGGTTGTTTGGTACGTTTTCCACTGCTCGCCTCTATGTCAAGTGCTCATACATTATGCATAGCGGACAAGTTGAATAGAGCCAAGCCAAGCCCAGTCATTTGGCGGCACAACTTCAACAACCGCCTCGTCACTCATAAACTCGTGTTCTATATCCCCGGCAACTTTTCACCTCTACCCGGAAGCAAGGAATGGGACCCAAATGATTGGAGCAAGGTGGAGACACAGAGGTTTTTGGACAAGTATACGGAGAACGAGTCTTACGTTCGTATGGAACGGTGGTCTGATGGTAGGTTATCTCCCTGTCTCTTTGTGACATCTGCTGATTGTCTCATATTTCAGAAAACGCTGCCCTTGCATTCTCTGACAAGCGCCGTGGGACTGTCCCCATCCTCATCTCAAGCACCCCCCCTAGGCATGTCATCAAGAATGTCGGCAACACCTTGGATTCCCAAGTGGACAAGGCCACTTCTAGGATCAGTGCAGCAACCCTCGGTACCGACAAGCCCCTGGAAGTGGCGCGAAAGCGGTCCGAAGTCAGGCGTGATGTGGCTGCCTTGCATACCGCTCCGACTATCAAGTACACCACCGCCAGTGACTTGCAGCGCCTCTTGGATGACCCTGAGGAGGAGGAGGAGGAGGAGGATAATTAGGTGCTGTTAGATCTTGTCCTTCACTCTCTTGCGTATACCCATCCTTTGTGTATGTAAAAACATCTTGTATTACCTTGATTTGCTTGGCTATCACTTGTGCAGCATGATTATTTAATGAACCAGTGCCACACTTCGTGGCTGATCCCTTGATCAAACCGGGCGCTTAAAATTGAGATCACTACTATGGGTGTTTAGCTTGTCGGTGCGGGCTCGATTACTGCACCCCATTATACATATGTTTTTTGGATATGGAGTACTGAGCTGAGCTTTGTGAAGAGCTCAGCTGAGTCCACCCCAGCTGAGCTGTTTACATGGGCTGAGCCGAGCTATGAGCGTGGGCTGAGCTAAGCACAAATGGCTAGCTGAGCTGATTGGGGAGCGGCTCAGCCTAGACAAGGTTTGGCTGAGCTGTATCTCGTCTACCGCTCAGCCCGGGGGCTCAGCTGACTCCTGGTTCAGCTGAGCCAATGTTCCGTCTGGGCTGAGCTGCATCCTGCTCTGGCTGAGCTGCATCGGCTGAGCTGTTTCGTTTGCTGGCTCAGCCCACAGTCCTTGTCCAGCTGAGCTCCACGCAATGTCAGGGCTCAGCTCAGTCGAACCAACCAGGACCCCAGACACCAGGTATCCTTGGGCTGGTGGGGACTCAGCCAGCTGAGTCCAGCTGAGTCACCCTCAGCTTGGGTTGCACCAGCTGAGTCACCCTCAGCTTGGGTTGCACCAGCTGAGCCAAGGCTGCTGTGCGCTGAGCTGGCTCTGTGTGAGCTCAGCCCATTCCACAAGGGCTGAGCCATTTCCCATTTGGCTCAGCCCGCCACCCCAGCTCAGCTAAATGAGGCCGTTTAGCTGAGCCGCGACTCAGCCCAGCCCAGCTAGTGCCCCAGCTGGCCGGCTCTAAGCCGGCCAGCTGAGCCAGCTGAGTCCGGCTTAGAGCCTACTCAGCTGGGTGACCTAGGTGCCTCCCTCCCGCTCTCGCCAAGCGTCCGCCCGAGATAGACGCCTGGTCTGGTGGCGTTGGTGAGCTTACGGTCCGCAAGAAACCCGAGATCCGTGACACCCTATTCTTGGGGTATTATACTCCGGACTCTGAATTCATTTTGGAGTGCGAGGAGGAGAACGAAGCGGTTTACACTGCCACTTGGATCATAACACGAAACACTCACATGCACAACGTCGCGAATGGTATCGTCACCGAGAAGATCACGAAGCAGCAATGGCGCCAGTTCCTCAAGTCCATCCTCAAGCACATCGCCCCTGCTTCCCGCGTCTCTCTGGAAGTTGCAGATGACGATGACCCCACCCCTTCTTCCTCGTTCCTCACCCAGCCAATCGCCTCGTCCTCTTCCTCGACCCTCTCAAACCAGCCTGTCCCTTCACCGTCTTCGCATACAACATACCACCCTTCTTCCTCACATTCATCTCACACACGCCCTCAAGCGCCAGGTCTCCCATCCATTCCCGGGCTTCCCCCAAAGCCCCAGAAGCGTCGATCCAAACCACAGCCCCCATCCCACGTCAAACGCCACAAACGTAACACTTATCTGGAAGGATTGCCAGTTCGAAGTGGTACTCTCGACAAAATCCTGTACTTTGAACAGGTTATCATGCTGGGCTCAGAAGGGGATCTGCGGAAGGCGATTACACCGGCGGTTACAGCAGAGGTCATTTGGGAGCTGCGAGAAGATACCTGGCATCTGGAGCTGATGGCTCTTGACCAGGCCCTCGCCCCCAAGTTCTGGCCGCCAGCGAGCGAAGGTCTTGTTGATTCCAGCGAGGCTCTTCATACTCGACTTCAGCGAGAGATGGTGCTCCGCCGGGTGCTCCCTGCTCGTGGTGGTGAGGACTTGGGCGAGATCTTCGTCACCGAGATCCCGAACGTCGACAGGGGGCTCGCATCGTACCATTGGTCCAATCGTCACGGCTACCTGGTAGCCTTACGGGAGCTGATGCTGTCCTGGCACGGATGCCCCGAGACCATCATCAACGCCGACATTGCTAGGGTTGAGCTCGTATCCAGGAAGCTCGAGAGACTCGTCGTCAAATATTATTGCGAGTCTTTTTTCGATACGTTCGGTCGGGCGCCTATTGTCCCTTGCCGCCTTCCCCATCGTGCTCGTGTTCGTGAAGTGCCCGTTCGCTCGTTTGGCTCCCTTACCTGTCAGTGCTTCTGATTCCCTAACTTGCGATGATTGTGCTCATCTGGATAAACTAGAACTCTCGTCAATTCTTTCGCAATTTGCTGGCTTCTTCCTTGATACTGTCGAACGTAAGTCCATTATTTCTGTCCATTGCCTAGCCGCACCCCGTATTAAACTATCTTCAGCCTCTATCTTGATGCCATATATGCCCTTGTCTTGCAGCTCCGTCACATCTTACATGCTGTAAGCCTGTTTGTTTCTTGCATTGTCACGGAGCTAATTCGGTCTAATCTTCCTTTTTACAGCTCTTGTACTTCTATTACCTTTTATGATACATTGCACCTGTGATATTCCGAGATACTGCCTCAGATAGGCCGCTTAAGATACTCATGTTCTTGGTTCCTCCCCCGGTTAGGTGTCCTCTCCTCTTTCCTGTCTATGTCGTTCAGAGCACCGCGTGCTCCGCGTCTTGCAGCGTCGACACCGCAACGTAGGAAATGGGTTCCCGCTGGTGAAGTGGTCAAGGCCCCACGTGGTCTGAAGAAGAGAGGTTTTGTTCTACGGCCCCAAGTCGACATACGAGCTGGCGGGAAGGCGTATGTACAGCGAAGACCTCGTACGGTGGTGCGCTCGAGGGTCCCTGGCCCTGTTGATAATACTCCTCCATCGGCTCAGGCTCGGAACATCGACAAACGACTGCTCGAATGGGAACGCTGGAGCGAGCTTGTCCCTGCCCTGATTCCTATATACATGGATCTACTTCGACGGTCGAAAAACTTACTCTTTATTAGTCGAGATACACAACGTCGTTGTACCTGCGTTGGTCGGCGGTCCATGCAAGTGACCGTGTATGGTTTCGAAGGCATGTCCCCCCATTTCGTTCGCATTTACTCTGCTCGGCCCTACTGATTATTGGGAATTATTTATAGGAATATCAGTCGTCTCTGTGTGCTCCTGCTCACCTGGAGACGAGCTTCTGGCCAATGGATACTTCCCCTCCGCGCCGCTGCGTCCATCTATGGCTTTTGACATTAGGATGTTGGAGTTTGCGCGTGAACTATATCTCCAATCCTCCCCGAACCGGTCTGCATTCGCGGCGGCACTGGATTCCTACCTCCGTGGTCTTGGATACCCGATACCTGGTGTGGAACGGACCCGTCGCAAGCTCGCGAAGGCCTGTCGCTACTATGCGCTCCTGTTGGTGGAAGCCGATGTATTCGCTAGGAAACGGATTGCTTTGCTATCCTCTGGTGATGGAACGGAAGATGCGGAAGACTGGGTAGATGATGACGATGAAGGTATCCAGGAGACGGTCATGCAGTACCTAGCCTCTTGTTGTCCCCTCTGCTTTGGAGCTGTTGCTGAGCATGACGACCTTGCGCCGTGAGTTCTATTTGTATTCTCTCTCTAATTCTCATTGAAATTTAATTCTTCCTTAGTGCCGACGTGGTTGTATGTATCGATGCTTGTTTCACGCAGAAACGAAGAACTCCTACCCATGGGTCAGGCCGCGACGCCCCGTTTCGTCACCCCCGTTCTGTATTTCTGACAGAGGAGGAGCTTCGTGCGGCGAAGCATCTTGTCGAATCGGCTCGTCCTACTCGTCCCCCTGCCCTGGCTCCCACTGCTGGGGATTCGGTGGAAGAGGGGATGAAGATCTCAACATCTGTTCTTGACGCCTGCTCCGACTCATTCAAGGCTGCTGATGGAAGCCGTTTGAAGGCTAGTACCACCTTCTTCTCAGACACTGGACTCATGGCTTTGCTGTGCCGCCATGACCGTGTTCTCTGGCTGGCAAATGTCACGACGCCAGGAGAACAACAGTTCTATGCAATTGCATTGATTCTGAAGCTCTTCAAGGCAATCCCTCGGCATATGACAGTCGGTATCCTCTACGACATTGGGTGCCAGCTCCACCGAAGCTGCATGAAGTGGGACTTCATCCCTGACTTTGTTGACCGAATTATCTGGGGTACCTCGGTCTTCCATGCGTACGGACATCAATGGCCATGCCAATTGATCTATCATCCACGGAAGTGCGTTGGGTTTGGACTTTCGGACGGGGAAGGATGTGAAAGGTTCTGGAGCAGTATCCAGAGCCTTATCCCTTCACTACGGGTTTCTGGCGTATGTTTTACTTTATTTCATTGCTGCCCCCTGGCTCATGCATTCATTCACTTCCATTGTAGTATCATCAGCGCATTTTCACGTTGGACCTTCAAATTCAGTTCCTGCAGGATGATGGCCTTGTGGACCTGACTCGTTGGCTGGTGCGCAAGTGGGACACTTGCAAAAGTAGGAAAGTCGCAGCACAGAAGGTGCTAGATGATACCGATCTCATCCTCGAGGACCTCCAGGCACTTTGGGCAGACCAGGTACGTATCCAGACTCGCCCCTTGGTGGCTGCAAGGGCTGGACTAGCGAAAGCAGCCATCAAGTCTATTCTGGACTTGGTAGAGTACCAGAAGTCAATCACGAAAGAGATTGACAGCCTGGATCGACTTGTCAACACAGGTAGCATGGATGTAGCAGATGCGGGAGACCGCCGCACTGACTTGGTTGTGAAGCTGGAGAATGTTGCTGCCCAGATTCGGCAGAAAAAAGGCCAATTGGGAGTGAGTGAGAAGGCAAACCTGAAGCAGATGGAATCTAGTCCATACCTTAAGGTGCGCATGGTACACTTCCTTCAGAATGTATTTAACAAATCCTTCAGCTACGAATGCAAGCACGAGCATTGAAGGATCGCTTGCAGGCACGGCTCCGAGACCGGAAGTTTGAGATGGAAAGGTTCAATCGAGTATATTCCCAAACCACAGCGTCAGGTATGACCTCCTATCCTCACCCTTCCTAAAAGTTGATTGCTGATCATCTTCCCATTCCTCTATAGACCGCCGCTTGACCGACCACATCACTTCACAGGTTGCAAGGCACGAACCAACGATCATCAATACAGCCCAACGCTTCAATAAACTTGTCGATGAAATGGAGGTGTTAATTCGCAAGCGCCGAGCGCCTCGTCATGCGGTGACCCCGAAACATCTAGATTGTGATGCCTTATTCTCGTTGGATGTCGATGACCCGATCTGGAACGACCGTGGCCTGGATGACGAGGACTCAGAGGTGCCTCGTTGGCTTGGAGATGATAGTGTGCGTAGCGGTATCACAGCTATGCTGATGATTAACCGTTGTGAGGAGGAAGAGTGCTACCTGTTACGCGAGGCTGTTCTCCTCCAGGCCTGGTATGTGAATGAATGGGAGCGGCTTGACCATGCCATCGCTAGGTCTGATGGTATGTCCCACTTCCCTGTGCCTCACCCAGATGCTCACTCTTGGAAAGGTGGTTTACTTCACTACCTACAAAGGAAACGTGATTGGCTTGTGTGTCTGGGCGCATGTTGGTGTGACATGCTTGATGGAACAGAACTTGGGGACGGATTATCCAGCTGGGGTTCAGCTGAGCAACACTTCTCACAAGCCCAAGCTGCACCCATTCACCCAGCTCCAGGACAAGTCATCGACTCATCCGACGAGTCAGATATCTTTGAGGAGGAGGACAATGACATGCTTTGGGAGATGGAGGCCTTGCGATTAGGAGAAAGTACAGGGAGCTATTCTGCAAATTCTGTGAATAGTGATAGTGATGAGAGTGATATTGCTCCTCCAGCAAAGAGGAAACGACCATGCTGAATTATGTTTACATACATGGCTCATGTATACTCAGTTACCTGGATATAATACTTTTGTGCTTGGCCTGCAGCTGAGCTGTGCAAATGAACCTGGCTGAGCTGTCCGACTATGCCTGGCTCAGCTGTGCATACAAATCCGGCTGAGCCACGTCGTTATGGGGCTCAGCTGATCACTACGGTCGGCTGAGCCTGGATAGCATTGGGCGGCTGAGCTCAGTGCTTAACCGGCTGAGCCACGTCATTATGGGGCTCAGCTGATCGCCACAGTCCGCTGAGCCTGGATAGCATCGGGCGGCTGAGCTCAGTGCTTAACCAGCTGAGCTGCGAACACCCCTTAGGGCTCAGCCAGGCAGGGACCCCAGACACCATGACCCAAACAGACATCAATAGCTCAGCTGGGCTCAGCTGGTGGTGCAGCCCATCGAACCAGCTCAGCCAGTGGCAAACACTGCTCAGCTGAGCTGAGTTACTCTCAGCCCAGCTGAGTTACTTTCAGCTGGGCTCAGCCCGCAACATTGGCTGAGCCGAATGACCGTTCTGAGCTGAGCCGCGACTCAGCCCAGCTCAGCTGGTGACCCAGCTGGCCGGCTCTAAGCCAGGCAGCTGAGGCCAGCTGAGTCCGGCTTAGAGCCGGCTCAGCTGGGTGACCTAGGTGTGGAAATTCATCTTCATCAGCGCCTACATTCCTCGCAGCAAGTCAAGTTGCTTGACCTCGTAAACCACACCTCCGATGCCGACATATCTGCAGCGCTGGATGTGGCAATCACCAAAGAAAAGCAGACCCGAGTTCTAGCCTGTGACGACTCCTGGCCATCACCTCACAATAAGCAAAGACTGGTCAAGCACGTTGGGGGATCCCATATCTTTCTAACCACAATCATCAAGGCCCTTTTTGACACAAGTAATAATGATGGGCTCACACCCATGGCTCGGCTTCCGCTTGTGCTGGCCATGAACCCGGATTTCAACAGCCTTTATGTGGGCATCCTGAAGCCGTCAGCTCATTTACCTCACTTCTCCAACATACTCAGCACCATTGCACTAGCATTTGAGCCACTTTCTATTGGGCAGATTGCTGAGATTGTGGGTGCTCAGACGTTTGAGGTCACCAATGTTCTGGTAAACCTGCATGCCATAATGCAAGTCCCTGGTGATGATCACACACCACTCACCCTCTGGCACACCTCCCTTCGTGACTTTCTTTGCTCCAAGATTCGAGCAGGTCCTTTCTTTGCCACCCATCGGCCACTGGTGTTTGGGTGCATCGCATTGTCAACCAAAACTGGCACTACACCTCCTACTCCAGCTCTCAAGTATTCACAGCACTTTCTTGTGGAGCACTGGACAGAGTTGATGGATGATGATATTGAGCTGGATGGTGTCATCAACCATTTGCAGCTGGTGTTTCCCAGCAAGATTGCCACCAATGTCCACCTCCATGTCCTCAACAAGATTCTCAGGTGTGGTGCTGAGGACACAAGATTGAGTGCACAGGTAAAGATGGAAGGTATGTTGTGTGTATATATTCTTGTCCATTGCTTGGTTTTAACCTGTCAACTGTTCATCCAGGTAGTGGCTGGTTGGCCCTAGAAAGGGTAATTCTCATAGAGAACCAGAAAGGACTTCGCCTCCTTGTGGATGTGGGAGTTGAGTTGAAGCACCCACCTCAAGGTATGATTAAGCCTTCCATTTAAGTTTCCAAGTTACTAAGTGGTATCAATTTTATTGTTGTCCTTAGATGGTGCAGCAGTGCTTGAAATAGCTATCCATGCTGGGAACCAAGACCACCTTCATATCCTCCACAAAACAAATGCTGAAGTACTAAACCAACCATTTCGTGGTAAGCACAGTATTTCCCACTATATTTGAGCAGTTAACATTGATCCCATGCAATTGCACACTTCCAACTCAAATACAGATGGATGCACCATGCTTGAAGTTGTCTGCCGTGCAAATGACTGGAAACTTGTCCAGGCTCTTGTGAATGCAGGGGCCAATGTCAACACTCAATTCCAAGGTAAACCTTCAGTTTTTCCAATGGCACAAACATATTGATTTCCAATGCCATGTATCCAGGGGAGGGGAATGGCATCAGGGTTGCGCTTCATGCTGCATGTCATTACAAGGCCAAGAAAACAGTCTATTTTCTGCTGGAGAAGGGGGCAGATCCAAATGTTGTTGGTCAGTACCTTGTGCCTTTCTCAGAATTACTACCACCCTGATACATCTGGTCATGGTGTTATAGCCACCAAATCAATTTGGCGTAAGTGCACCACCAACCTACACCCATCCCACTCTGCTCAGCTGACCGACCTGCCTCAGTCAGTGGCTGGGGCGGGTATGCCTTCCCCCTTGCCTGGGCTGCTGCTAAGGGAGATGTTAACCTGGTCAACCGACTGCTTGCATGTGGTGCAGACCCTAACTTGAAAGGTGAGTTCAAGAAGGTCTCACTGAATGGAGTTGTGATTGAAGGTGGATGGGTCATAGGTGGATGGTATGGGTCAGCTCTTCATGCCTGTGCCTGGGAAGACAAGGATGAGGTTGCTCGATTTCTGCTGGAACATGGGGCAGACGTAAATATCAAAAGTGAGTTTTAGCCATTGTGTCCTGTCTGGCAGAGCAAGGGTAATTGATCTTTGCAATGTAGGTGATAAGGACTCGACCCCCCTCCACTGGGCATCTCAGTGGGAGTACATTGAGGTAGCAAAATGTCTTCTGGAGTTCAATGCAGACCCAAACCTACAAAGTGTGTACATCCCCATTGTAGGTTTGCTTTTATTCAAATTTATGGGATAGATGATGGTGGGGATACCCCCCTTCACAGTGCATGCTACCAGTGGAGGCGTGAGATTGCAGAATGCCTCCTGGACCACAATGCTGACCCCAGCATAAGAAGTGGGTCTTTTCCCCTTGTATCTTTGTGTTTGCTCAAGTGTGTGCTACAGATAAAACAGGTCGAACTGCCCTTCAACATGCCCAATTCTATGGGAAACAGAAAGTGGTTGAGATGTTTCAGCAGAGGGGTATCACAGAATGAGGTAGTCTGAAATTGCCAGACCTGCATGAGTGCCTCTGGTGCATTGTATAATTTGTATTGTGGCTGTATATTTAATCTATCTGGTCCATTTGATCCCAGCCATTTGCCTCAGCCTCAGTTCATACATTGCAGGCAGGGTAGGACTCCAGAGGTGATTAAGTGCAGAGGAAAATTGGTATTGTGTTTCAGTCCACAAAATCAGGGCCAACTGCTGAACGTATCCTTGTCCCATCACAACATGATGTCTTGCTCAACTCTCACAACACGTCTTGAAGATCACGCCATCAACTACTATATATGGCTGTACCTATCCTCTTGATTTTCATCCAGCCTTATCGTCGTACTTCTCCCTCTGCAGGGCTTGTCACCATACGCCTCTGAAGGATGTGTTGTAACAGGACGTGCACTGCTTCCCCAGCGTGGAGCTTGGGGAGGCGTATGACTATACGCCTCCCTTCCGATCCCTGTTTCGCTGTATACTCATACACCAGCGCCGGTAGAGTCTACCATGGTACACTTCAACCATCAAGCTGTAACGGAATCTGCAGAGCCCTTCCCCCATCGGAAGATAGCTTACCAGTGTAAGGCAATTCTCCAGAACTTTCGTCTCACAGAGTTGTGTGGTAGTGTATGGGTGTACGCCTAGCCCAACCGTTATCAGGGTAACGTTGGCAAAAACAATTCCATCAAGAGACCTTACCTCGATACAGCTGGGGTCGGCTGTCGTAAGCTCATAGGCCTCCCCAGGAGAGCTTTAACAGGGTAAGCTGCGCGAGGTACCCCCCTTCAATGTCAAGCTTACCATGATATACCTAGGCACAGGAACTGTACACTCGTTGCTCTCAGACACCGAGCGTTACTGGGGTAAGCTCGCCAACAGACCCTAGCAGTGCCCGGGCTTACCATGGTATGACTAGGTCCCCGAACGGTACGCCCGTAGCTCCCGCACATACGGCATTATCAGGGTAAGCTCGCCGACAGACCCTGGCAGTGCCCGGGCTTACCATGATACATCTAGGCACACAAACTGTATGCCCGTAGCTCCCGCCCATGAAACATTATCAGGGTAACGGTATTGACAATCCCGTTCAATGCTCAGGCTTACCATGATACAACTGGGCCCAAGAACTGTACACTTGTAGCTCTCGCACACCGAGCATTACCAGGGTAAGCTCGCCGACAAACCCTGTGAACGGCCAATCTTACTGTTATACACTCAGGACCTCAAACGGTACGTTCATAGCTCTCGCACACCGAGCGTTGCCAAGATGACCTTTTGGACAAACCCGTTCAACAGGCAATCTTACACCTATACACTTAGGACCCTGAATGGTGCGTTCATAGGTCTCGCACGTCGAGCGTTACCAGGATAACCTTTAAGACCAACCCCTCGACAGCCAGATTTATTGTGATACACCTTGAAACATACGTGGTACGGTCGTAGGTCTCCCCAAAGGTGTCTTACTAGGGTAAGCTCTCCGACAAGTCCCTTCAATGGCCAGGCTTACCATGATATGATTAGGCCCACAAACTGTACACTCGTAGCTCCCGCACATCAAGCATTATCAGGGTAAGCTCACGGACAAACAGTTTAATGCACAGGCTTACCGTGACATACCTAGGACCGACTGCTGTACGCTTGTAGCTCTGCCCAGCAGAGCGTTACTAGAGTAAGCTCGGCGATAAACTCTTTCATTGCACGGGCTTACCGTGACACACCTAGGGTTAGGAATGGTACACTTGTAGCCCTCACACACACAGCGTTACCAGGGTACGTATGCGACCAAACACGTTCGACGGCAATATTATCGTCATACGCATAGGATCTTGGACCTTGTGCAAGTAGCCCTCTCACACAGTGCATTATCGGGATACATTTGCAGGCCAGCCCATTCGATAGCGAGTCTTACTGTGATAAGGTGGCCTTAAGCTGTTGTATGCTTGTACCTCCTTCCAGGAGAGCACTTCTCGACAAACTGTGTCATAACCAAACCGTACCATGGTACATGTTGACGCTTCTGCTGTACGCTTGGTAGTTACCGTTCAGGAAAGTGTTATCAGGGTATGTTTGCCGGCAAACCCTTCCGACCAGAACATTGCTGTGAGACGCCTAGGATCCGTAACTTTGTACGAGTAGCCCTCACACCCAGTGTGTTATCAGGGTACGTTTGCAGGCAAACCCGTTCAACAATGAATCTTACTGTGGTACACCTTGGTCAATCTGCTGTATGCTGGCCACTCTTGGCTGGCCAGTGTTATCAGGCTCAGGCGGCCAAGAGACCCTGTTGACAGAGAAGCTTACCTTCATAAACCTTGGGTAACAAGTCGTACACTCACACATCTTGCTGGGAAGGTGTTATCACGGTAAGCTTCCCCCAAAGCCGTTCAGCCAATAGGCTGTACCGTGGCACACCCTGGCATATCAGTTGTAGGGTCGTAGCCCCTGTTTAGGTGGCAGACTGTGTCACAGTGGCAAGGATCAAGGGTAGGTCGTACACGGCAACATGGGCGAGTTTATGCCTATATAGCCATGCTCTAGGAGGTTACACTCATACTGTCCCAGCAGCTGTCCTCTGAACCTTGCAATTCGAGGCGACAAGGCGTGGAATTAGCCAACATTGTGGCGTACGACTAAATGTCATTGTTTAATTCTTGTCCATCCCATGGTTGAGTGGTTGGAGGGTTTTGCGAATTGTCTACCCTCGCAGGGTTCGATTCTCGATCGCTGCAGTTGTATTCAGTGAATATGGATGTCCCGAATGACATCATATCTTACAAGAGTAGTCTTGAGCTCTGCCCTTGCCTTCAGCCTGTTTTTATCATTTTCCTGCCCTAACCCGCCACCAAGGTCTATTTTCAATCTACACATTTACCTTGCTCACGGTTGACCCCCCATTTCACCAGCGCAAGTATCATACATGTCATATATTTATTCAGTCTTGATTTTGAGCCCCAGGACCACCCGTTTTGATGGGTCTTCGGCAACTTGATCGTGCTACTATGTTGCGTCACACCTTCAGACTCTATCAAACCAAACAGCCAATTGAAATTCCACAACACCGTGAATATGAAACACAAAGGAAAAAATACAGATGTACTACATGTGAAGGAAAGATGGGGTATAACCGCAGGCCACAGATTCAAATTTGGGAGGCTCCGAGTCAGGCAAAGACAAATCAGTGGTGGACTTCTCATGCTCATCAGTTAGGGCAATTTGGGCGGTGAGCTGAGAGGAGATGAGCTCTTCCTCTGACCATGCGTGGGGACGTCAACATCTTCCTCCTCGCTTGAGTCATCCCCGACGTTCTGGAGCAATTTGTCGATGCTCGTCTGTCCCTCCTTCTCATGCCACTCGCCATCATTGCCCACGCCAGGTGCACCTGCCTGCTCCCCCCCAGCACCGAAGTAGCCTTCCTCTTCAAAGGGATCCACCTTGTGGCTACCGTCCCCTCCCTCCCCCTCGCCTCCAGAAAGGGTTCGGAACATCTGCATCTTTGGTGACAGTGCGTTCTCCTCGTCCGAATCGGAGTCGGGCACCAACCCCTCGTCCTCTGAGTCGATGTCCTCCGGATCAACGTATTTTGGTGTTGGTCGTCTACGCTGCTTCGTAGGGGTAGGGGGGCCGACCTTCTTCCACTGGGCTGCTTTCAGGGCCTGGTTGAGCATCCAGAAGTTGCAGACGAATTGAGGGGCCAACAAGAGATCATTCTTTTCACCCTTGATGTTATACTTCATCACAGTGTCGAGATTGTCAGGGCTTAAACCCATGCTGGAGAACAGGTCGACGAAAGTAGGCCGGAGGTGTACATCCCATGGTGTTCCGATACATTCAGCCGAATTGGCCACCATCTCAGAAAAGAGGGGAGGCGCCACTTTCCAGAGGAAGAAGTCGAAGGTGGCGTGGTGGAGGTCGCATCCACAGCCAAGGTAGTAACACCCGTTTACAAGGCAAAAAAACGAAAGCAAATCCCCCTCCTTCAGGTTCCCAATAGTGGTTGGGATAACCTCTGCCAAGTCGCGAGCCCCCGCAAGCTCATAGGCGCATGCTTTCTTCTTGAAGATATCCCATGAATCGAGCGCAGCTGAGCTCGCCAAGAGTGCATAATCCTGTGGAAGGCTGACGCCAGTGACGATATGGGCTGGCTCCCACGTAGTCTTCGAGATCTTCAGGTGGACGTCGTTATGGGCCAAAGCACGATCCATAATGGTGTGGAAGTGGCATCGCGTCCTCTTGTTCCTATTGATGAAGAGGCTCCATATGAGCATGCGACTGAGAGCACTGATTTTGCGGAGGTACCAGCGAAATTGTTTCGCTTGTGAGAGCACCGCGCATGAAACATTCAAGCTGGCCACCATGTAGTTATGCACCTCTGTCCACCCTTGTCCTAGAACGAAGGTAGTTGAGTTAACTCTCAGCGTAGACCACAAGTTACGAAGTGCTCACGGTTCAAAGCGCCCCTCTTTGATTCACTTTTGTCGACAGGAGCGAGCACGTAAATACGGGCTTCGACTATCACCCCCCTGGTTGTATCCTCGCCGGTATGGTAATAAAAATCCAGCACACTTTTTGTTCCTTCTCCGCCCTCTTGCAAACCTTCTAGACACCATCGTCCTCGGGCTCCGAAGGGTCTTCCTCCAAGCCTTTATCTCCATTCACACCCTTGCCCGTTGTTGGAACGACACCCTCGGGAGTCACCTGGGCTCCAGGCTCCTCCCTGCCCTTTCCCTTCATTTTCACCACGGCTGTCCTTGCCGTCTTTCACTTTTTGGCCTCGGCCTGGTTTCCCTCCACAGACTCCCCTCCGTTTTGCTTACACTTGGTGCTCGGCTCACCTCCATTCCCCTGTTTTTCAGCCCTCTTTTTCTTGCTCCCCCCCCTCAGACACATTCTTCTGCTTCTTACTGGACGAAACACCAGCTGTCTCCCTTAGCATGTCCTCCATAGCACCTCAGTCACCTGGCTCACCCAATCATTAAGATGGGTGGAAAGGCCTTAGCCACCCCTTCTTAAGATGGGCCTAGCCATGGCTATAGCCACCCTGGCTACAGCCAGCCATTTTTTTTCCCAGCCACGTGGCTGGGCCATTGACATCATGGCTGGTATTTTGCATGGCTCAGCCAGCCATATTTCCAGCCACCCTCAGCCACAGCTCAATTTATCTAGCCACCCTTAGCCAGGCTACACAATATGTAGCCAGGGTGTCAGGGGTCCTTGATTAATATGTGGCTGAGCCACCTAATTGAGCCAGATGGCTCAGCCACTTGATTGAGCCAGTGGATGAGCCATCTGACTGAGCCATGGAATGTAGCCACTGGCTGAGCCATGGAGTGTAGCCACCTGGCTCAGCCATGGAGTGTAGCCACCTGGCTCAGCCAGGTGGCTCATCCACTGGCTCAATCAAATGGCTCAGCCAGTGGCTACACTTGATGGCTGAGCCACTGCACTGGCTCAGCCTCATGGATCCCAGTAGGGGTATCTGGGGTCCTGGAAGTGGCTGAAGCCAGAGCCTAGAAAATGCAGCCACCCATAGCCATATTGGTTCATATTGAGCCAGCCTGAGCCTGGCTCAAGTTTAGATTGGTTGGCTCAACATTCTCTAGCCAGTAGCTGGAAAAAAATAATGGCTGGCTGTAGCCAGGGTGGCTGTAGCCATGGCTGGGCCTATCTTAAGAAGGGGTGGCTAAGGCCTTTCCACCCATCTTAATGATTGGATGAGCCAGGTGACTGAGGTGCCTCCAGCAGAATGCCAACGTCGGGGCTGAGTGGGGGTTGCTTCGGGGTGCTGTGTTCAAGAGGACTCGTGCGGGAGGGATGTTAGTCTGGGTAGCGAAGAAGAGCAAGAGGGCTGAGGGAAACAAGGGCTAGGTATCCTGAGAAGGGCTCGTCGAGGGGTACGAGGACCTGAGTCGTCCACGCATCGGCACTTGGAGGTCGCCCGAAGATGTTCTATTGTGACTGAGAATTGGTGGTCCTTCCTGAGCTGGCCAATGGGTGTCCGTGCTGTAGACGTGTGAGGCAAAGGCTCGTCCAAGTGAGTTCTAAGAGGCGAAAAGATGGAAGTTCAGACGCAACCTGGAAGCGCCCAAACAACGTCCATCACTATCGGGCCAGCCTCGCTTCAGGCTGTGCTCTTCTCTTGACCACCACATCGCCTCTTCCCTCTAGCTCTTCTACGCCTCACGCCCTCTTCCTGCTCTTGATTTACTGCACCGATCCACTCTCCCCCCATTCCCTCCTCCCGGAAGCCCTCTATCGGGTTGGGGGCCTCGCTTACTTGCTCCGTCGACTTGCAGCAGCACTCTCGGATTTCCACACGTACGTCGAGCCAAAGACTCTGGACGTTCCCGGCAGGAGAGATCCAATGCCCAGCAACGCAGAGGAAGCGAAGGCTCATTTCAATGCGGAGGAACGAGCTTTACCGTGACGGAGCTCGGTGAAAGCCGGGAGCTACCTTCGCCTCCTCCCCTCTATGGCAGCACCAAAGGGCAGACGGGTCTCCGTTTGGCGACAGGAGATGTGTATGAACGCCTACACTCTCAACTCGACGCCATGAAAGTGGGGCTGTTGAACAACGGGACGTCGATCGGCAAGCTACCCTAGTGGAAGCAGCGCTGCGCATCGGGCTTGGGTGGGACTGAGGGTTCAGAAACACTTTAGGTACGCCTCTTTCGCTTCGTCCCCCTTTCCTCCCGTTCTTATATCCCGCTCTCGCTTGCCTTCTGACTGCCTCGTTCCATTCACTACCTATCGGCGCTTGAGTCTTATTGCTTTATATAAACCCACATTCGACCTCGCTACCCTTCCAAGTATGCAGCCCACTGACGTCGTTTCTCATAGGCGGCGATTATTTAAATCCCATCTTCTGCACAGCACAGTTCCCCAGATCTCCATACCTCGCTCCTGGAGGCGCAGGTCCTTCTCCCCTCCGACCTCGACGTGCTTCGTCTTCACAAGTGCCGACTGCCTTCGTCGATTCCCTTAAGATTATCTGAATACCCCCTTTGATGCTCTTCGCCCACCCCACCACCCAACGAGGTAGCCAAAGGCGACCTCACCTCCACCCGCAATGCCATGCCACTGGGTATATCTGCGTCTCGACCAGCGGGGCCTGCATCAGCGGTGAGGCAAGACCTTCCATCCCTACGACCTCGCCGTTCGCCATGGCCACCATCTTCGGTCGCCTTTCCCCGTTTTTCTTCTGCCCCGCCTCTATCGACCCAGGAGAGGATCATGCCCTCGCACTCGGCACCCGTCAGGTTCCCGTCGGGACAGGAGAAGGGAGCCGGGAATGCCTTGATTCACCGCAATCCCAATTGTACAAAGAGAGAGGGAGATGTTAGCTCGAGTAAGGGGGCCGAGGGACGGTGTCAATGAGCGACGGTAGAGGGAGGAGGGAGGAAGAGCGAGCAATGCGAGTCTGCAGTGGGGGAGGGCCAAGACCGTGTTTGTGTGCCGATGAGGGTTAACTTTCGTGCGAGTATGTTTCCCCCCATCTTTCGGCTCTGCGTCCTTCCGCTGTGTATCCCCTCTCAAATCTCGAATCTTGAATCTTCCTCCCCATCTATCTTTTCCTCTACGCATAACACTTCCGTTTAACCCTTGACGAAAAGCCTTTTGTATCTTAATACTATCGTGGAGCAAGGAGGTGTGGCACGTCGTCGCCTTCCACCTCGAACCTGCAACGCCCCTCTAGACGCCAATACTGAAAATGTAAACAGACCTCCGGCGCGCGTCCTAGGCGGAGGGATTGTAGGTAGGATGTTGGATACGCATATTTCGAAGACGGTGTGCAGTATCGAGAATAAATCAAACAAATGACAAGCGACGGGGGAAACATGTGGATGGGAGCTCATGGGAGGGAGGTGCAAGTTGAGAAGACTCGAAAGCAAAACATGCGTACAGATAATTGAGCGCACGAAAGGCGAGGTGATCATTATACATAAGTGGTAGGGAGGTGGGCGTAGAACGAGTCAATGCTCGTCAACATGTAGGACACACTCAATACCTGATCGAGGACAGGAAAACGAACGAATAAGATTGAGACATAAGGGGAGGTTCCGAATGGGCCACGAAAAGCGGATGAGCTTCAGGCTAGAACACTTTGAGTCTCAGCGATGGTAGAGGAGGATGAGCACCAGCTTCCTCTAAGACATCCCTCCAACGCGTGGGTGCGAAGAGTCTAGGCAAAAATGCATCGCCTTTATTGACATTCTGCGCAGCCTCCATTTTTACCGCGTAGGTAGCAGCGGTACCTCCACCTGAAAGGAGAACATTAGCCTCTGATGAACGAGGTTTAGAGCGAGGCAGGATACATAGGTACATGAAAGAAAGTGAGCAGTAAGACTAGATCGCGATGAGTGAAGATGAAGATAGATGGACGAAGAAGAAATAGGCGTGGAGGAGCGGCAAGTGGGAGAAGAGTAAATGAGGAACGGAACGTACCACAAGTACACGCTCAAGCTCCCTCCTGCCTCGCCAAACAACATACCACCACCACCGCTCCCTCCCGGCCTCCGCCTCTCTCATTGCTGAGCTCAATCTTCTCTTCAGGTCGAGACCCCTTCGTACTGCTCCTACTTGCGCGAAAATGGCGAGGACCCAGGGCTCTCTGGCAACGTGGTTGACCTCGCCAACTCCCCGCCAAGCCTCCGCACCAACACAAGGACATCATTACCGCCGAGCGAGCCTAGAGCACAGGGGCTTGAGCTGGGCGGGTGAGACGTCCACCCCGAGGCTCATCGATTCGGATTCTTCGCTAGGCCTGACCTCGGTTGGATGATAGCTGCATATTCGCTGAGGATGAGATCGTTAGCATTTGGAAAAGGAGCCGAAGGTCGAGGGAATAATGAAGGAGAGACGAGCCAAAGCTGTGTTGAACAACCAACCGGAGGCAAAAGGGATAAGCAAAAGAAACAAACAGCAATGTAGAGAAACGAAGCAAAGTATTGGATATAATGAGGGACTGAAGCAAGGAACTAGCCGCGGTAAGCTGTCTAATGTTTTATGGAAGCGCACCAGGAAGGAAGGAAACCGTGATAAACAACGAAAAAATGAATACGAAACATACCCAGTGCACCGACTTGATTCACTCGATCAGCCTTGCCCACACCTCCCAACACTCCCCTCCCCTGCCCGCACGAACTCGCCTCTCTCACTCTCACTCTTCCACCTTCCCTCTCGCTACCTCTTCGAGCGACCCTGCCCATCGGGTCTCGACGTCGTCCCTCCACCTTCTCATAGGGCGATCCCTCGCCACTAATGGACTGGAGACGGCAACAAGTCAAGCCCGCCACACCCCTTGCCCTCCACCTCTTCCGATCGCGCCACCCTGCTAACGTACGGATCCCCGTTGCAGGAGATTGAGGGCCCCCGACCGAGGATTTGGTGAAGGGCTATCGTGAACGTGGATACGAGGAGCGAGGAGGGAATAGGTGGACGACGGTAATTTAATGGACATCACGACGGATGGCGAGAATGCCAGAGCGGTGGGTTCGCCCTCCTTCGGGGGAGGAGAGAGGCGGCGCCGGTGGATGGTTCTGAGTAAGGATAGCAATTGTATGCCCCTGACTTGGCCCAAGGCATCGTGCGACGTTTGCTACCCTCAGTCGGCTGTCCTTGGTGGTTAGACATTGGGAAGGTTGTGGTGCAGGTGAAGGGGAAGGAAGTTGGTTTCCACTGGTGTCGAGAAGGAACTCAAGGGGCTCAATGAGGCAGCGGATACTTCTGGCAAGGTATACGGCCTGCCTGGATATTGGTGGTTTGGAGTGCTTCTTGTTCACGAGAGCGGGGCCTGGCGAAGCATCTGGGGAAGTTCCTGTGCCAAAGGGTGCCGATTTGGGGGGCCGTGGCCTGTGCGAGAGATGTCAATAGGCTGAACAGAAGCGAGCGGGGTACGTGAATTGTGGGATGTAAATGAAAGGTAGGAAGGGGTCGAAGAGGGTCGAAGAGGGTCGAAGGGTAGAAGAGGATGGAGTGGCGTCGAAGGGCGGTAATGGAAAGTGCGAGGGGCAAAAGCAAGGGATGAAGGGGAGTGAGGGAAGGGCACAGAGTGGGATAGAAACATACTACAATGTCCAGCCGGGCCCTGAACGTGCAGCGAGCGGCCGAGAGACCCATGATCTCGCACCCCTTCACCCGCATAGCACTCCCATTCCCTTGTCTCGATGCCTAGGTAGAACGGCAGGCGTGGTCTTCGACTGTTCGGTGGATGACAATCCCTTGGCTGCGTTCTTAGGGAGAATAACTGGAGAGTTGGAATGGACGGTTGGGAGGAGATCATTTCATTGAGCTACGGTGAGCTTAGACCACAGGGCTGGCGTTCTCCCAGTCGAGGAGATGTTTGCATTTCTGGCATCGGGCGTGGCGGGTGGACTGATATGGGTGGAACACCTAGCCTCGGAGTATGGAGGAGCATTGGCTCAAAGTCTCCATAGGGTGTAGTCGAGGGAATCAATGCTCGATGAAGCGGGCGCCCGGGTTCAACTAAGAATCAGGGAGTGTTTGGGGCAAGAGCACGGTGAGCAGAGGTTTGATGGTGGAGCAACGAAGGGGAGGCGTTGACTGAGGTTGGCGCGGGAGGTGTCGAGACAAGGACGAGTGAGAGAGAAGAGGTGGTCGTGGTCGAGGAAAGAGAACGGTTGGTGATGCCGCGCTTCGATCTTCGGCCCTCGGCCATTGCGTCGGTGTTGGTTCGATCGCCTGCACTTTCAGCTTTTCAACGAGCGTTGATGCTCTTCAACGAGCGTTGATGCTCTTCAACGAGCGTTGATGCTCTTCAACGAGCGTTGATGCTCTTCAACGAGCGTTGATGCTCTTCAACGAGCGTTGATGCTCTTCAAGGGTGACGCTGTTGGGACGGGTCGGTCCCTCTCACTATCGCGCTATGTGAAGGCAGGGCTTTCGAATACACGTCCCCCGTTTCTCGAGGCTTCGTCCTTGGTGCGAATCACCTTGTGTGGGCCCAGTGTCTGCTGAGGCTTTAAGATGCCTTTCCTTCGCACCTTCGTGTTCATACCCCGCCATCTGGCTTGCTTTTCCTCCATTGCTCCACGCCAATTCCCTCGCACGCTTTCTCCACCCTTGATCCGCACCCGCCCTGGATCACTCTACCCCCTCGCATGCCCGAGTTCCAGGCCCATCTGTATCTCGTACTACCTCTCCTATTGTATTCACCCATGTCTACCATCCACCTGGTATTACCAGCCTCTTCTCGCGGTTTCAAATGTGTTCTGCTCTTTAAATCTTGTTTGTCAACTCGGAACAGCCATAAGGTCGCAGGCTCGCATGGCGTTGATCTCTCGTCTCCAGAACCCTGGAGCTCCGGCTTGAACTTGGTGGGCGGTATGATATTCTTTGCTCGGCTGGGGGATTGGGCCTGCCAATATGCATGCTCCCCTCTGTGCTTGCTGCCTTAGTCAAATCACGCCCCATTTCTCAAGCCATTTCTCGTTCTGCTTGCATCGCACCCTTTGCGCATTGTCCACTCTGATTCGGCAGCCTCACAGACAGTTGGCTCAGGGGTATTCTCAGTGTGATTGTTGCACCAAGGGTGAACTATACTCGGAATGTTCGTCTTTTTACCTCGCTTGGGTGTTTGCACACGAGGTGCGGCATTGAGAAAGCCTGACACGGATCCATTGATTGGGTGTCACAATCTTATTCTCCATTTGTTATTGTTGATTGAGTGCTCGCCACCCATAAATAAAATTCTACCTTTTTTGCCCACATTGAATCCTGTCAGAGTTGCACAACACAGCAGACTTTGACTTCCTGAGCAGGAAAACTTTGGTGAACACCAGGGAGGGGTTTCCATCAGTCAACATAGATTAGTGCCTGGATCAGAGGTTGTGACTTTGTGGACCCAAACACAATACCAATTTCCCTCTGTACCTAGTCACCTCCAGAGCCCTACCCCTCCTGCAATGTATGAACTGAGGCTGAGACACATGGCTGGGATCAAATGGACCAGATAGATTAAATATACAGCCATAATACAATGGTGCTCATGCAGGCCCAACAATTCCAGAACACCTCATCTTGTGATACCCCTCTGAAGAAGCATCTCAACCACTTTTTGTTCTTTTTGTTCTTGGGCACGTTGAAGGGCAGTTTCACCCTTTTTATCTGCAGCACACACTTAAGCAAACGCAAAGATACAAGGAGAAAAGACCCACTTCTTATGCTGGGGTCAGCATTGTGGTCCAGGAGGAATTCTGCAACTTCAACCTGACCATGAGAGCATGCATCATGAAGGGGGGTATCCCCATGATTATCTATCCCATAAATTTGAATAAAAGCAACCCTGCAATGGGGATGTACACACCTTGTAGGTTTGGGTCTGCGTTGAATTCCAGAAGGCATTTTGTTACCTTGATGTGCCCATTCAGAGATGCATAGTGAAGGGGAGTCCAATCATTGACATCTACATTGCAAAGCTTATTAACCTTACTCTGCCAGACAGGACACAATGGCTAAAACTCACCTTTAATATTCACATCTGCCCCATGTTCCAGCAGAACTCGAGCAACCTCATCCTTGCCTTTATAGACACAGGCATGAAGAGCTGACCCAAACCATCCACCTATGACCCATCCACCTTCAATCACAACTCCATTCAGCAAGATCTTCTTGAACTCACCTTTCAAGTTGGGGTCTGCACCACATGCAAGCAGTCGGTTGACCAGGTCAACATCTCCCTGAGCGGCAGCCCAGGCAAGGGGGAAGGCAGAGAAGCCCCAGCTACTCACTGAGGTGGGTTGGTCAGTTGGGCAGAGTGGGATGGGAGTAGGTGAGAGGTGCACTTACACCTAGAAGCTGTGCGATCAGAAGAGAAGATATTAGAGTGGTGGTAATTCTGAGAAATACACAAGATACTGACTAGCAATATTTGGATCAGCCCCCTTCTCCAGCAGAAAATAGACCATTTCCTTGGCCTTGTAGTGACACGCAGCATGAAGGGCAACCCTGATGTCATTCCCCTCCCCTGGATACATGGCATTGGAAGTCAATATGTTTGTGCCATTGGAAAAACTGAACATTTACCTTGGAATTGAGTGTTGACATTGGCCCCTGCATTCACAAGAGCCTGGACCAGTTTCCAGTCATTTGCATGGCAGGCAACTTCAAGTGCAGTCTTGTCATCTGGAGGTGGCATGTATGTGGGTCACATCTTTAATAGTAGTCCAGGGAACACACACCTTGAAATGTGGCCTTGACCAGGTCCAACATAATCCCTCCAAGTAGCACATCATAGGGTGTCTTCTCCTGGTCAATTGATTTGAGATATTGGAACAGGTGTTCCATCCCATATCTACGTGCATACTGGTGGGATTTTGACAGGCCAGATGACATGGCAACACGGATGGCACCATCTGCAATGCACCTATGATGGATTGGGCTGGCAAAGAAAGATCCTGCACATTCCTCTGAGGTGAGGAAGTCCCGAAGTGAGGTATGCCAGAGAGTGATGGGAGAGTGGTCGTCACCCGGAACCTGCATGATTGCATGCAGATTTATGAGAACATTGACAACATCAAGAGTCCTGAGCTCCAACAGGTTGGCAATTTGAGAGATGGATAGCGACTCTTGTGCAAGCGCGATGGTGCTCAAGATGTCACGGAAATGTGGGATTGTCTTCCCAGGGGTGAGAATTGTTCTGTAGAGTCCATCAAAGTCTGGATGCATTCTGAGGATGAGAGGGAGGCGGTCCATTGGTGTGAGTCCGTCATTGGACTGATTTCCAAAGAGTAACTTGAGAATGGTGGTCATAAAGATGTATGATCCACCGATATGCTGGACGAGCATCTGCTTGTCACTAGGTGATGGCCAGGGGGGGTCACATTTCATGATGCGCTGTCCCTTCTCCCTTTCAATTGCAACGTCCAAAGCCATTGAAATGTCTTCATCGGATGTATGGCTCACTAGATCAAGCAGCCTCACCTGCTCGGAGGAGTGAAGATATTGGTGTAGATGACTCTCGACACGACTGGTGATCAGGATGCGCAGTGGGATCCGCGGTTTCTTCCTGAAGAACTGGATCATGTGGTCGATGACGGTGGCAACTTCGTTGTGGTCGGCGCACTCGTCGAGTCCATCCAAGACAATGAGGAAAGGTTTGCCGAGTACTGAAGCCACCAATCGATCGAGCGTGGCTGCACTGAAGGGCTCGTAGATGAGCCGTTGGAATTGGATGGTCAACGAGACTGTTTCCGACGTGAGAAGGTTGGGATTTGCCCTGATTGCCGCCTTGATGTATGGTACGGTTGAAGGGACTGCCGCTGCAAGTTGACTTGCAATCGTCGTCGCAAACCTCCGGACTGTCGCCCTGTCACCCGCCCCCCGAAAGAAGAAGAAGTCCCCCACAAGCCGGCCCTTCCTCTTGAAGTATGTCGCCATCTCTTGAGCGATCGCCGATTTCCCGCACCCTGCGTAGCCGTAGATCCAGAGAATGTGAGGGTGGTCGCCGAAGATAAGGCTGCTATCGGCCCAGATGCGAATGTTCTGCGTGACACCCAGCCGAGTTCCAGGGAAGCAGGCAGAGTCCAGAGGTGATATCTTGGGATTCCGAGTGTGAGATGCATCAGGGACTGGTTTGAGCACGGCCAAGAGACCTTGATGTGGGGTGAGTTTAGTTCCATCGCATTGGGATTGGGTACTGGCACATACCCTGAGTCTCCAAGGTGTGAGCTATAGTATGCATTTCATCGACTTGCCAACCATCCACATTGCTGCGTGCCTCTGAGCCCTCTCCTGCGGTAACCCCAGCCCGAGTACTGGGAGACGGAGGTGCAGGATGGGGTTCCGCACCGACAGCATCTAGATTAGGAGGTGGTGATGGGGAGCGTAGGTGCGTGGTCTGCCCTATCGTGCCTGAATGACACAGTCGACGGGAAAATGGGTCAGAGGACCAGGCGCGGGATGCGGATATCGAGGGCATACCGGAGTTGACCCCAAAGTTTGAGTTATTTGCATAACAAACATTGTTCACCGGGGCATGGTAGTGGTGAATATCTGCCCGAGAATAAGGGACATGTTGAAACTGAGCTCAATACCATGGAAAGGTACGTACGAGTAATATGGTTGGCCCCATCCGCAGGGATCGGTTCGCGAATAAGGATTCCTTCTTTTCCTGGCATCGACCGATCATCTCTAGTATCGTCCATTGCCAATGCTGAGCGGGTGAGGAGGCGTAGCGAGGAGAAGATGGTGGTACGACGACAACCTTGTTTCACAGCAACGCCACGATAAAGTCTGCATTGCTCACACGTGGTCGGATGCACTGCCTTCCAGCATCAGGAAATAAGCGCCCACGCCTGGGTCAAGGATTGATACTCGCCAACACTGCTCGATTCGCGCCGATAATTATGCACCAGCAGGACATGGTCATTGGTCATCAAAGTGAATCTCGTGTTGGTGAGGCTCCGTGCAAGAGCAAGAATCTAGAAGCAGATTGACATGGAACACAGCACCACGAAACATATCATAGCTTGAGCTCGCGAGAGCGAAATCGCAGCAAACGACTAGCTGGTGTGAGTGCTAACATCGCTGGTGGGTGATGATATAGCGGGCGGGCTACGCAATATCACCACTCAAATGACACTGGCTACCACGTACCCTGGACAGTTGTGGTGACGGGCAATATCGCTCAGACCCACCCTGATCGGAGTTTCGAAAACGAAACAGAAGTGGAAGAAGCCACAAGAGTAGAGGCCGGAGACGGGAAGGGTACGACCCGGAGCGTAGAAGGCAACGATCTGAAAGGCCAATCAGTCAAAGTAAATACAGCCACAATTGACCGCACGCTCCTCCAACCATCGAGTCAATTCACTCACGGAACATGAGGATAGGTATAAACACAAAAACGCAAGCACGGCGGTAGCATAGTGGAACCACATGGTTGTGGTGAATAGGCGAATGCATCTCATCCCCAAGCCCTCCGCATACCAAGGCCGATAATCGATGCACATATCTCTCAGCAACGCCGTCGACCTCATGGCCACACGTCGCTGGCCACCACGTCCCTCTTCACTACTGCAAGGCCCCCAATCAGAACTGTGAAGGTAAAGGAGGCAGAACCTGATCAGAGGCTGTCTCCGCCGCGGGCCACCTCGCCTTCGGTATCTCTTGTACATGGTGGATGAAGGCATGGGGAAAGGGGCACGAAAGGTGAGAGGCAGGAGGGGCTAAGACGAAACTACAGCCGTCTAAAAAGGGTCCGCAGCCAGGAGAAGACAGCAGGAATCATGGCACCGAACGAATAAGGGTGGGCGGTACAGATGCATAGCAGGAACATAGAATAGTAAACCAAGCGTAAAAAGGGGGGAACAACTGTAAAAGTTCGTCCATACGCAAAACTAGAACGAGAGAGAAAAGAGGAAACTGTGACGTGGTCAGGACATCGGGTTAGAGATGTATGTCTAGACGAAAGATCACCCGCCATACTCCCGATACCCCGCCCTCCCGCATCCCACCCTTCGACCACCCAGGATAGAACACGGCAAGGTGGAACGCCGCTTGTATCTACCCTCGCCGTCCGCTGAGAACCGGATGAACGCCGAAAAGGTTGACCCCAGCGATTGGGTGCTTCGGCCTTGGATACAGGTAGCTGGGTAACCGGGACGTAGATAGAGTCATCAGGCGAGGAAGGATGGAAAAAAGGGCGATGAATGTAGACAACTAGTGGAGGTGTCTGTCGCCCTGGACTCGGTAAAGTCGCGAATGGTGGCGAAGAACTGGAGGTGGGGAGACACTGAGAAGCACAGATTACACGTTCGTATCGATTGCGCTCCCCGTCAGGCACCGCGGTCGACGGCCAGATGGTTCCCTTGAATAGGACGATGAGGGGCACTGACTGCCTTGTTCTCAGTGGAACGAAGGGGAGGTAGTCGGTTCCGACATGGCGATGTACTGTCTTGTATCTTGAGATAATTTGCATGCAGTTTATCGAGAGGGGCAGGTTGGTGGCCGAGAGATACAGAATCACGGGCGCGCGTACGACATTGAACGGTCAATGAGATCGAAGGTAGATGTTGACTTGAGGCTTGGATGATTGCGGAATGGTGCTTTGAGGAAAGTGAAAGGGCGAAACTGGATACGTGCCTGGCTGAGAGAGCGTGTCAGCTTGTTGGTTCGCTGATAGAAGAACGGGGATGGAGTGAAGGGGGAGGAGGAGGGATGGTAACGGTGTGTACTGGGAGGACAAGAGGACTGGGCAAAAAGGAACAGGGCTGCGGTGAATGTGAAGAGGGATAGGTGATGCAGAAAACGTCGGGTAGAACAGGATGAAGTGAAGAGAGAATGAAGGGGATAAAGAGGAAGAAAGCGGAGGATAGCTCACCTGGTGGATGCATGCTACCCGATATCGAACGTCACCGAGCCATTCAGGACTCTTTGTGATGACGCGCGGCAGAGGATCCTGGGTGGTATTTCCTTCACGCTGAAACAGAGCATCGAGCCCCGTATCATCAGACGTTTGAGAAGTGAATGGTTGGGAGAAGGCCGCGTCTAGAAAGAGATGGTCATTCAGTAGTGCTTTGGGGAACAGGAGTGAACGAGTTCGAACGGAAGTAGGCGTACGAATCGTAGGGAGGAAGAACGAAACCACAAGAAGGGAAGGGGTAAGGATGGCAGATAAAAGACATACCGAAGGAAACAGGCCTAGCGTCGCCCCTCACACTCGCTCCGACCGTCCCCCCGCCATTCTTTATCGCTCTCCACATTCTGCTGCTCCCCAACAGCTGCAGGATTCCATCGCCGAGGGCTGTTGATGAATGAAAGGCGGTCGAGTCGTGAGGCGCTGGTTTTGTAGCGTAGCCCCGTCAAAATGAGCATACAGAGGCCAATCGGTCGGTGGGACGACGTGGGGGGGGAGACAACCTTCGAAGCGCCCAAGCCTGGCAATTGACTCTGTACCGGCCTCGGTCTGTCTGCGACCAGCGTCCGGCTTCTTTCCTCAACGCCGTGTTTCTTACCTCTGTCCACCCCTCCTCCAAGCACCAACGAACGAAAGGGATCGGACGCCTAATCGACGCGGCACGGCAATGGATGGCGCTCTTTCTCCTCCCAAGACCCTGCCTTCCTTCTCGCACGGTATTCGCCGCATTCAAGGCTAAACCAACATCGACTACGCAATCCTCCTTCCCTGTAGGGGCTTCTCCCCACTCCCTTCAGTTACCTGTGCTTTTGGTGCCCCTCCAAATTCTCTGTGGCTCAGAGATCCCCAAGTCCAGGTACAGACCGTCTATCCCGCGGCTTGTTATGCGTCGTTCCATCTGCCCAGCCATCCTCGTCCTCCCTTGAACCTCATCAACGGGCCGCACGCTTCAGTCACTCGAATCCATTCACGCCCATCCGCCGTCACCATTCCACCTCGACTCTCTCCTCCCTCCGTAACCTGCTTGAACAAAAACCTCGCCTCCTGACGCCAATGCACTAGCAGCGCCCACCTCCTCACTCTCCTCGCACATTTCACACACAACCACCTGAGCAATGGGCGCCGAAGATCCATTGAAGGTCTCTTCGCCGACACATGGGGTTTGAGACTGCGAGCTCAGCAGGGCGAGCAGCAAGGGTCCCCACTACTCCGCGTTGAACTGGTGCTGATGAACCAGCGGAACACCCTCTGCGCCCCACTACGTTGAAACAAACGGATCTCGGGCCTGAGTCGGTGTGAGAGGTAGGTAGGATAGAGAAGCAACGGAAGATGGTGTACAGTATCGAGGATAATAAAACAAATGAGGAACGATACGGGGAACGAGTAAAGGCGCAGAGAGGTCACGAGAGGTCTATGAAAAGGGGAAGGCTCCTGGGAGATAGGGACAAAGAGAGCTGGATCAACGAGGTGCCACACGCCGAAATTTCGCTGTACATAAGGAGTAGGAAAGTAAGTATGAAACGAGTCGACGCTCGTAGAAATGTGTGAAATAAGGTCGATAACTATGAAGCGAATGGAGAAAAGCAGAGCAGAGATGGATCTAGCCAAGGATCAAGGTTCCGAATGCTTGACTGCGGATAGCGAAGCGGCCAAGGAATAGGACGCCCATGATAGCAGAGATCCCGGGGTAGAAGAGGCTATGAAACTTCCAGAGGCGGCACCCATGTTGAGGTGTGTAGGCACCAGCATCGCTGTATACTAGAGGTGCGTGGGGAAGGAAGGCAGGGAGAAGAATAAATAAAATCCCACTCGACCCGTTTCTATTTAGGGAGAGACAGGACCGTCATCTGGGGGGAATAAATCAGCTCCCTGCGCGATAATACGCCGTCCAAAATCGATATTAGTAAAGGAATCAAATGAACAAAAAGGGCGGGAGGTGTAGAAGAGAGAAAGGGAGGCAATAAAATGATCGTAAGGACGAAGGAATTGGGAGGGGGCGGGAGCAAATGTCAAGCAGTGGGCGAAGAGTCGAACGTACCACAGACACAACCTCAAACCGCCCTTACCCCCACAAGCCCTCTTCTGCCACCAACGCAGCTCTGTCTCCCGCATGCTGAGCTCGTCCCTCCCTTCACTCATTGGCCCCTCTCTGCTCCTCCTGCTCACGCAAAAATGGCAAAGCAGAGCCAAACTTCGTGCTCCCTACTCCAAAGTCCCAATGCTCTTCAGTGACATGGTAGACCGCCGACTTCCCGACGGGCCATGCACCGACACGAAGGCATTAGCACCACCGGGCGGTCCTCGAGAACAGGTTCTGAGGCCAGACGGGTGAAAGGCAATGGATCGTCATTTCCGACAGCGTGTTAGGCTTGACCCCGGGGGTAGAGAGACATCTGTGCCTAGAATGAAGTTGTTAGCACTGCGCTCAATGGGTAGACGAGATAACCAAGGGGAGCGTAAAATGGTGAAGATACGTGAAGCAAGGCGACTAGAAGATGGGAAGGCAAGGGAAAATAAAGCGAGAGCCTACGGAAGCATATAGGCGGAGATGGGATAGAAAAGAACACAAGGGTAGAAGCAAGAATAGAAAGGCGTGACGAAGGCAAGATAACCCGCTGAAGCCCACCCAAGAATGAGTCACGCCTGAAAGGATGAACAAACGAACACAACACATACCCAGTATGATAACCACCTCTTCGCCGCCACCCAGACCCAGAACCCTGCTCACCCCTTCCCCCACACGGACGAACCCGCCTCACTCTCACTCTCGCCCCCATTCGGCTTTCTGGCTCTGCGAACATCCCGCCCGCCGACGCCCTCGCCCCCTCTTCACATCGATACCCCTTGGTCGGTTGATTGGGGGTGTCGACAAAGCGATCCCCGCTGCGTCCCCTGCCATCCTGTTCGCGTTGATGGCTGTAATGGGCGGCTGAGGTTCCTGTCATGCCTTGACAGAGGTTTCTGGGAAGGAGTATCGCGGATGGGGATATGGAGAGATAGAAGGGGACGGGGTTGGATGCCGAAGATGGTGCATGGTAAAGACATCAGGCGATGGGTTTATCGAGGAAGTAGCGTCGGTATTGGAGGACCAATGGCGAGGATGACAAGCGCCTCATGCCCCTCGCCTGGCCCGTGGTTCTGCGCAGCGATCGTCCCATTCCGTGAGGTATCTTCGAGGCTTAGATAGGGTGTATGGGATGGAGAGGGTCTTGGGTGAACTGGATTGTCGAAGCGTCGAGGGGGGCGGTGATGAGGAGGCAACTACGAGCCGAAGGGAGGATCTTGAACTGCGTCGACAACGAAGCTGACACTCGTGGATCGAGGCCTTGGGTCGGTGTCACGGCGGGCGTCCATCGTACATGGGCGAGATGTGGTGCTCCAGGGGAGAGGCTTGCAGCGTGGGGGCATCGGTTGGAGGAGCTATGGCCTGGGAGGGAGTTGTCAGTAGGTCGCTTTGCAATGAGTCGGAAGGGGGACGAAGACGGGTGCTAGAGTAGGAAGACGAAGGACAGCGACAGGCGTCAAAGAATAACAAACTTATGAGATGCGGGTGGCAGGAGAGACGAGACGCTGGGGAAGAGGGGAGGAGGGATGTATGGGTAGTAAAGAGGAAAGGAGACGTACCGCCAGCGGTGCCGAGCTCGTCTTCACACCCCCAGCCCAATACTTTGCACCAATTCCTTCCAGCAGGTAATAATCCAAGGTCCCTCGGCGATTCACCTCGTTGATCTATCCCTCGTCGTCTTGCCGGCGTGAAGGGAAAGGCAGCGGTGGGTGTGTCGACATCGAGGGTGACGTGGAGCCTTCCGCTTTACGGGTCTGAAGGGAGGCTCTTCTCTGCGTAGGTGTCACTTCAAGCAGGGATACGAAACCCAGGACGGAGGGTAACAAGGAGAAGGCCTCCGACCGCCTCAGCGGGCTCGGTCAAGGCGGAACCCAGAGTTTGCTTGGCCTGGGTGGGGTTGAATCCGAATGGTCGTGCATGTTCACTGCGTCGGCAGCCCTTCGCGGCTTGGTGATGGTTGGCGAATTGTAGGGTGTGGCGGGTCGGAAAATCGAGCCGCGTTGACTTGAGGTTATTGTGGGTTGGTTGAGAGCCCATGGACGCGGCGATGCGGGCGGGATAAGGCTGTCATTGGGAATGAGATGTCGATGCCAGTGGAGGGCAGGGAGCCGATGTTCACCATGGGGAGAGGAGAGTCGACACCAGGAACTAGGAGGAGAGAGGATCGTGGTCGAGAGCAAAGAACCGTCGATGACGCGCATCGAACACCGACCCCCCTGTGGCTGTGCTCCCCTCTCTGGCGGCGAAAAGGTTGGAGGCGGTTTCAAACACTTTCTCTCTCTCGTCTGTCTCCTGGATACTCTCTCTCCGTAGCATCGAACTCAAGATTCAAGAGGACGGCTCGCCAACGGACCCGTTCCCGCTCTCCACCAACGGGCGCTTAGGAGCCTCAAGGACGACATCACTGTGACGCCGACGCCACTTCATTTACGGCAGCCCTTCTCTCCACTTGACACCTTCCTGCATGGCTGTGGTCCTTCCTCGACGTCCAGACCATCGGACCTGACTATGCCAGCAGCCGACCCTTGAACCAAGTTCCTCACTAGACGCGACACTGACCTATCCACCTGTGTCCCGACAGCCCTTCCCTGTCTTACTCCTTATTCCCTCATCCCCATCGGCGCCAGTAGAGAACACGTCGCCCCTCTGTTCACCAATCGACATCCTCTACACCAAGACACTACACTGCCTTTCCCCTACATCGCCGGGTTGCCTCGCCTCTCTCCTGGAGCCTTTCTGGCCCCTTCCTCGTCGCCGACCACTCCCCGTGCTCAATTGAGATGCTCGCTAGTCAGAAGCTCATGTCCCTCACATTCCCCCGAGCTCTCTTTCTCCTTATATCAGAGCCTGCGTGATTTTCTCGCCACTATGAGTGAGTCAGCGCTATATCTGGCGTATCCACGACCGTCCGGTGTACAATCGGCTCCAAGGCGAAAGGGACAACCTAGGGGTACCCTGGAGTTCATATTTGTAGGACGCCAATGTATGGAGAGCAAGAGAAAGGGTGTACGACGCGGCGGGGTCGATTACTTACCCATGCTTCACATGTCGTCTTGCACCACAGGGCGGCGCATCGGCATATTCCCTTCCCTTTCACGTCCGCCTCTTCGTAAACCTGGAACCCATCCAATAGATGCGCGCTATACGCCCCAGCCCACATCCTGATGCTGCTACAATACCTCTGGCATACGTCCCAATAGTATGCCTTCAACACTCTCGCGAGGGAGAGTTCGCCGACCGTCAGAATTCGGGATGCAGCACGCAGGAGACAAGCAACGAAGCGAAATGATATAAGAAGAGTTCTGGTGGAAGCTTGCTTGGTCAGTATGGCGTGGAAAGGACTGTAGAAAGGTGAAACCAACGCTGTGCTCGAGACCCAATCGTCGTTTGTATAGGTGGGAAGGGGGCGAAAATCCCGGAGTGTACATAGTGTAGGGTATTTGAGGTTAGTGATGAACCAGTCTCCCAAGGTAAACCAGAAACAAAAATCATTTGAAGCGTGAGTCCTCGTAAATGAGCGAAACAACAAAGTCACAAAGGTACGGCTTCCACGCTCAAAAGGCTGCCGCCTGAATCATGCGGTAAAACGACAAGGATACGGGAAACGTTGGAAATGAAGAAAATCGCGACACCAACGACGCAGAGTCCCACCAGATTCCCTCCCTCTCTTCCCGAGAACGTCAAGGATTCATTCCACTGCCCTGAAACCACTGGGTAGACCAACGGTCAACCAACGAAGAGCCGATCGCTCGCTTTAAGACGGATGCCTTGGCGTCGGGTTCAGTCGTTGTAGCCCTTTGGGGATGGGGCAAGAAATTGGGGGTTGGGGTAGGCTAGGGACGGTCCTTCCTTTGCGTTTTGGGCTGGGCTCGTTCAACCGAAGTAGTAGCGACCCACACCTAGAACAAGGATGTCAGTACGGCTGTATGACGAAGGGGGCGATTGAAGATTGGTAGGACGCTGAAGTGGGGCATAAGAAGGAAGGGGAAACGAAAGGGAAGGGAATATACTCAAAAAGAATTGTGGATAGATACATGTCTGGAGGAGGAAGCTCGACTACGTATAGAGGCGAAAAGGGTGAAAGGGTGAGACGATCAGGAAATGTATACACTCGCATGGGAGACGAAAGGGTATGGAGAAGGGGTCAAAACACGGAGGTGTAGGAAGAGGGAATGTAAAGGAAATCACACGTAAATGAGTACAGAAATGAAGAGAGTTCCAAACGCCACGAGTAAGCATTACGAGAGGGACAGGTTCGGAGAACACGTAGAAATGTGCGTAAACTAATCGGCACGGTATCTTGAATCAGTGTGTCCGAGTCCCACCATCACTTGCCCTCAGACCGACGGCTGACCATAAGGGAATAGCTCTGTGCACGTCTCCGTCTGGCCAGGGAGGGAGGGAAGATTCTCGTAGAGATACCTCAAATTGATCGCCAGATTCCTCTTGAGAATACCCGTGGGGTTGGGGTACAGCCTCTTCAAGGTGATATTCAAGAAATTGTAGTAGAGCGCACAGAAATTGGTGAACGATCCACTCGTTGGGTCAGGGGTGTACGTGTTCACGCTACCCTGGTTCCTTCCAGGCAGGATGGGATGTGCAGTGAAGACTTCAACGATCCCAGTGGGTACCGAAGGACCAGCGGGGCGCCAGAAATCCTTTGGGAATCTGTTATCCTTGAAGAACGAGGTGGCGTTGGTGACATGCAGCCCGCGCCCCACGCCCGGACCATTAGGTCCAATAGGGACACGTCCGTCGACGAAGAAGACGTAGGGGAAGGTGGACTCGGCGAAGGCGGTGAAGTAGCGCGGGGAGGTGAAGTCGAACTCGGGGTTCTCAGTGATGGATTGGGTGTTGCGCCTATGCCTGAGTTCCTGTGCGACGGTGAGGTTGTAATAGCCATCCCCGAGGCGGTTGCTGTAGTCGAGGTACTAGCAAAGTGTATGTTAGGATCACTGAGGTGACGAAACTGTTCAAGCGTACCTGTTTCCAGAGATCGTCGTTCAAGCTAAAGTTGTCGCCAAAGTAGGCGTCAAGACGAGTGGTGCTAGCATCACCCTCGAACACCCCATGCGTGTTGAGTCCGCCGACGATTGCGGGCGCGGGCAGGACCCCAGTGAGGATGGACTTACGTCCGATACTGAGTAAGTCAGTGATGGGATTTCCGTCGACGACGAAGGCGGCGTAGGTGACGAAGCGTGCGGTGCCAACTTCCATGTTAAAGCCTGTGTGACGGTGGTGCGGTGAGTACAGTTTCGTTCGGTGACAATCAAAGGCATCCACAGGTCGGCGACTTACCTTCCATTACAGCAGTGACAATCTGAGCGGGGGTGGCAATACCATTCCGAGGGAGGTACTACCAATGGTGGAAAGGTTAATACAATTTCTTAGGAATGCAATGAACCGAAAGGACGACATACACCGTGGTTCGCAAGAGTGTTCAGCCCAGGGCAGGGGCCACGGATATCCCAGGGGCCAGGCGGATGGAAGGGATGAAGTTGGTCATTTACGAGCTTGGTCCCATTGTTCTTGAGCGGTCCTGGAGGTGTCCCAGGGAGGGTGGGGTCGAGGGCGCGAACGGCATTCCTGAGCTCGTGATCAGACAACCCTCCAAGCGATCCGTATGGAGGGAATGCGATAGCGACATCGGCCAGGGCTAAGAGTAGGGCGAGGGGAACTAAAAACCACTGTTGGCGAGGCCGCATGCTGTGCCGGGTCGACTCGACAACAAGTGAAGGGGAGATGCTGCGACCAATTTATATGGACGTCCTTGTGAAATCCACGTTACGCTTGACTCGAAATGGTGAGCTCTTTCATTGCGTTAATGGCCAGCTGACTCCACTCTTTTGCCCATGAAATTCATCGCGGCAGCCCTCAGCGACGGGCACAACTCGGAAGTTCCTCCAAATCTATCGGGGCCACCTGACGAATGTTGCATAAGTAGAAGCTCCCCCGGCTGCGTTACCCGCTCACCATGAAGCCATTCAACCTAAACCGGCCTCATATGTTTGATGAGAGTAGGGAGCCGAAGCACATCTGCTGGTCGTTGAAGGCTAAATTGGCCAGAGGTCTTCCTGGTGCACCGTAACCTGTCAACGCTGATACGTTACTTGATATCCACGATCGTGGATTGGTTAGTGCTAGAAGGCACAGAAAAAGGCTCGTGAAAACGACCTGACATCGGCTTCTCAGGCGTACACTTCCGAAGGATGGAAATTGTGCTTCTAAGAGGGAGTGATGGGCGGTCGTTTTATCCTGACCTGGCCTGAACAAGCAAACACTCAGCACTTGAGGTACGCACATGTGTAGGCAATTAGCTATCCTTGAGATAGCAACACCAAACTACTCGGTTGAAGCGATGATCTTGCTCGCCTGGGTAGTTCTGTTCAGAGGGGTGTAGTGAACCTAAGCAACTTTCTCGAGATTAGGCGCTGGTTTCTTGTACCTAGGGTATTCGAGTCGAATGTTAGGCTTTAGATGCTGGAGCGTGGAGGCTTACCGTTAGGAACGACACAACGCGTCAAGGCGAGGCAGCGACGGCTTCAGAAGAGAATCGCATATCCGTAGCTCCACGTTTCCCTAAACTTGTTTTGCCGTGAGGTACGCTGGTGGTTCCCAAAGTTGATGATCCACATGGAGCCTGTCGTGAACAGATCTCAGAGCTCTCCTTAGTACCTATAAAGGTTTGAGCGGCTCTCTGTGTTTGACATGCTACTTGCCACAGTTGCCGGAGTCCTAAGCTTCCCAGACCAGGGAGGAAGACTTTGCACCCTGAGAAGGGTGCTTTGAAAGGAAAAATGAATGGAGCGCCTCTCCATTCGACGGTGTGAGTGAGGGCATCCCTTTGCCCGAGGCTGTGAATGGCGTCTCAGAGCTGGCTCCCTCGCCGCTTGTCCCGCCGCAATCGACGAGAAGTGGCTACCGGCGTGACAATGGGCACAAATGGACTGCAAATGCCTTGAGATATCACGTACCAGCATAGGCATGCACTCACCTTTAGAAGCGCTATCCGACGGCAAAATGAGCCCCATGGCTGTCTCTCTTATTCTTGACTCGTTGAATTCCCCCTACGCCGAACATTGAGGTTAGATGTGAGGAGTAGATGAGGTCAAAGACAGTTTGTAATGCGGGTCGTCGTTGTCGAAGAAAGAGCCTCGGACGCCGGCATGTCCGACGGACCCTCTACCAGTCGTTTGATTGCCGTTCTCTGGCTCACTGGCGCCGGGCGATCCCCTTCAATCCTCTTCCTCCTCCTCCCACCACGCGGTTCCTCAAATGCCCTTCACCGTAGTTCAACGTACCGGACCCGCTCATATCTCATTTCCGTACCACACAGTGAAATATTCCAACCCGCTCTCAAAATCCTGGACGTGTACGTTCGAGCTCAACACGAGTTTATGGTATGGCGCCCTGCACGCGCCGGATTGCGTATGCGGGTCCCCAACCTTCCAAGTCGTGGGGGAATAGCAAACGGTGGAGACTCGAAGACCTGAGGTTCGAGTCCAGCCATTACAGGACTTGAGAGGTATTCTAGGGTGCTAACCTCCTCTCAAAGCACCCTCCGCACGCTGCCTTTCGAGTCAAGCCTGAACCTTTCAGTTCGCCACGCATCTGACATATGAATTTCTGCCAGGCGTGTCTGAGAAGGTCACTACACGACTGATTGGTAGAGGTACGCACTGCGTTTCATGGGGTTCGTTCACTGGCTAGTCTGATATAAAACGCTAACCTATGCTTCTCCGTTACATAGCCGCGGAGAAGCTGACTGTCAGGAAACTTTCTCGAGCTGAGTATCTGCACGTCGGGTCCATCCGGTCGTAAAAGTGAAGTCGCTGTCGCCAGAACCGTGACCACGGCCATGGGAATATAATAGGTTCGGCAATTGCAGCAACTCTGGACGTTGCTCTCCAGGCCGCCTCCCCTACACGGAGCTAGGAAACGTTCCCTAGGGTGCCTAGCGGCAAGGTAACCTGCCTTGACGAGCGGTTCAGAGCATTCCGGCCCTAGGCCTAGGGCTGCCTAACACGTCAGGTTGAGCAAGTTATATCGACCCCCGCTTCCTCTATGGCACTGTCAATCCGTCGTAAACAACGCATTCCTGAACGTGAAGTTTGAACTGATGCCAGCCCAACTCCCGCACAGTGCAGCTGGCCCGTGACCCTCTCTCGATGGTTCAGTGGGTAGAATTCTGGACCTGCACGACCCTTTCCACTACGTTGTATTCTTGCCGTGTACACGACGACCCGGCGTCTAGGACACAACGCGGTAGGTCGCAATCAACACTACACGGGACCAACGTTACTGCATTTCCAGAGTAAATATGCTGAAAACATGCTGGAAGCGCTTCACATGCAAACGACTGCCTCGAGGTCAGCCTCGAGTTGTGGCAAAGCGCGTGGATCTAATCTCGGCGCTTCCCTACCTCTCCGATATCACAGATTCAAGATGAACATCCACCTCTTCACCCAAACTCTCCTATCGCCCTTTGGACGCTTTCCTGCCCTATTGCGTCGCCCTTTGGACGCTTTCCCTGTCCTATTGCATCGCCCTTTGGATGCTTTCCCTGTCCTGTTGTGTCAATGCTTCCCCGACCTATTGCGTCGCCTTTTGGACACTGTTCCCTGTCTTTGAAAGTCCAGTTATAGCCTCACGACCCTCAAGTCCCCTGATAGTTACCCTGAGCTCATCGTCGGCGGCGGCGTCGACAGGTGTCTCAGATGAGATCCGGCGTCCTCTTGTTTCATTTCACCAGAAGACAATAGCAAATCGAACTCAGGCCTCAGAAATGACATCATCGTGACGACGATCCGTTTTCCATGATCTCTACATTCAGCCCCACGTTGCAAGGGAGAGGCTGAAAGGTGACTGATTTTGTCGTCGACCCAGCAATCCTGACCAGTGTTCCGTGGTCTCACTCAAAAGGGTGAGGAAGAGCACGGAAACCGGCCGTTCCTTTATAGGGACCTAGTGCCGTATACACCACCACCACCACCACCACATGTTTCCTGTGTGTCTCCGGCGGAAACATGGTCAAAGCGTGCGGGCCGTGCTTTGGTGACGGAACAAAGGAACGGCCCGCTCCATGCCTTTGTCGTGTCTCCCCAGGATTCACAAAGAAAACACACCCCACCTTTCCAGCATGTTTCCACAATATTTCCTGTGGAAACGCGGTATCGCTGGCCATAGTCAGTAAGCCATAACCCGTCCAGTGAGATTCAGCGTCACCCTTTCATTGAGAGTTCGAGTTGAAGCTAAAAGCTTCTGGATCGTTCTAGCATATTGTCGTTAGGCGTGCGTGATAGGGGCATCACAATACAGTGGCTTACGCGATCGCCTCAGGTTTTCGCCTCTCTTGCCTCTTCTTCGTCCCAAACACCAAGAGCGGGCAGAGATCAGCCCCCAAGAAAAACCGCGCTGCATCCTGCATGGCGCTCCAGGAGTTCAAACCGGCTGCCGACGACTGCCAACAAGCCCTTTCCATCCTCAGTGCGCAGACTCCGCCTAACAAACCCGCAATCGTCACGGCCCTCCTCCGATTGGCGTGTTGACGATACGCACTGGGCTCCTTCTCCGCTGCCGCTACCTCCCTCGCTCGAGTGAGCGAGTTATGATTCGATTCAACAACAGGAACAACGTACGCCACCCCGCGTCCCTCGTCCGCGCCCTCAGGTCTGCAGCCTTTCAACTAACATCTTGCCCCAACGCCTGTCGCCTCGCCGCCGTTCCGTCGACATCTAGTGCCAGCAAACTGTCCTTTGGTTCGAGCACAGCAGGCGGACCGGCACCGTGGGGTCCAATTAAAGCCTAGGTATATTCTTTAGTGATCTCTTTCGCTCAGAGTTTAGGCTCACCCTCCTCGTCGACCACAGCTAGCCTCAACGATCACGCTATTCCACGTGCGAAGGGTGCTCCTCAAACCTCCCTTCCGCCACGGCCGTCCAATCTGGAACTCGTCCACTCTATCCGCCGTTGAGATAATCATTCTCCGCAACCGCTCTTCAACCGCCCTGCGACCACGTCTCCTACGCGTTCATTATCGCCCCTCCGACCACACTCCAGGTTCTCCACCCTCATTCAAATCTGTACTGCACAAGCACCGACACTAACACCCGCCCGGTCAGCCACTGTACGTTTGGCACGTCCATCCGCCAAAGCACCCCCGACCCCAGCATCCGTTCCCGCCTCAAGTTGAAGATGAAGACCAGGTCGCTTGGTCGGCGATGAGCCCTCCACTCTTGCTCAACCCCCTGCGAGCGACGTACTCGCCCGACGAGAACATTCAACTGTCTCCTCACCCGCCTCGCTACCCCACTCTGATCACCTTGATCCAGTTGCGGAAGTGGAGACGGGAGGTAGCTTTTGGTGTGCTACCGACGTGTGCGACGGAAGTCAGGCGGCGGAATGTGATCAAGGAAGAGACGGTTCTTCGCGAGGCCTGAACGGGGATGCGAGAGAGAGAGGATCCTTTGTGGCGACGCTTGGGACGAAGCCGTCATGCCTGGTGCGTCTATCCTTCATTTCCCCGCCGCTTCGATGAGCTCCCTTCTTTCCCAAGCCCTTTGAACGCCCGTCCCTTCGCTTTCCTTCCGGTTTCAAGTTGCCCTCCCCTGCCGATCGGGTCTCGTTCTGGGCTACGTGCTCGTTCACCATTCGCGTTCCGTTTCTCTTACTCACGTTCGTGTTCTTTCATTACCATTCCGTTAATTTCTTCCGTCGGGTCTGACACCATTTCCCCTCTGCGTTACCTCACCTCTTTCTCGCTCTTGCTTCCATCCTTCCGTGCCGTCTTTCGACTTCCCCTTGCCATTTCGCTTGCTCCTGTTCCCTCGATTCACGTCTCAACGCGCTGACATCCCTTCTTAGACGTATGGACCCCTCCTTCCTCAGCAGGAACACACAGGGCACGGACAACCCCAAGACCAACTAACGGCGGCCGATTGCCATACGCTCGGTGTCGGCGCCTTGACGCTCGTATTGGCGTCACGCTGAATGAGTTCCACCTTTCATCTCCTTCTCCCCGAGAGGTTTAGGAGGTGGAGGACGCACGCTACTCTACTGTCCCGTATCCCATACCCTCTTTCTTTTCTCTTTCGCTGCGGCGACCATCTTCCTTTGCGGTTCCCGTCTTTTGGGACTGTTGGGGAATGTCGAACCAGAGCTCGTGAAGTAGTTCGAGGTATGTAGTGGAATAGAGAGGAATGCGTAATGAGGATACCGTTGTTGAGCTCGTACGGAGGAAGACCATGGTGGTCATGAACATGGAACGTGTCAATCAGGGCGTAAAAGGTACAAGGTAGAGGAAACCTCGCAAAAAAGGGAGATGGAGCCCGAAGGGAACCTGGGCAAGAAGGTACAAGCCGCCCGTAAAGGGAGATGCAGTCTCGTTCATCCTGTCCTTCGCGGCACTACGGGAACCGCAAAGCAAGGATGGTAGAGAAGGACTGACATCGTGAATAAAGAGAAAAAAATCATACTATAGAACAGCGGAATATCGATGACCCCCCTACCAAACCAACCCTGCAGTCAAGGACCCAGATCTCCTGGCCTCGATACCACCAGGACACTCTTCAACCACCAGCTTCCATCGGCCCCTCATGAACGTCGAAGCGTTGGAATCGTGGAGAGTCCTCAGAGCCCAGGCGCTGAGGACGGGCAGGTGAGAAGCGAAAAAGCTTCGGCTCGCATCGCGATTCGACACCGTCCTCGTGTTGAATCTAGAATCGAGAAGTTGTCAGCACAGTGCTACGCGAGATATAGAGGATAGAGGTGGTAGTGAGGTTAAGAAAGGAAATTTTAAGCTCAAGTATCAGAAGGAAGCGTGACAGGAGGTGATATGAAGAGTCGGGAAGGGACATAGATGAGTGGGGCAGGCACCGATAGAGCCGAAAAGGTAGGGTACTCTAGGGGCGATGTACGAGGGAAGGAGGGGGAAATAACGAAGGTGTAGAGGGTTAACATACCCAGGCGATGAATACGTCTCCCTCCCCACCCATCCACCCACAACCCTCCTCGCTATCCCCTCCCGCACCCTCCCAGGAACGCGCCCCCTTCGTCTTGCTTCCTTCGCCGACCGCCGGCCACCTGTCTCGCCACGTCCCGCTGAGACATCTCGCCCCTCCTCAACCCGTGAAGCCGACGAGGAAGGCCACTGCCCGATCACCGCCTCCTCCGCATAGCGTTGGCGGACCTTGTGAGCGATTGGAGCGCCTCCAGTTCCTCGACGCCGAATTCGATGAATGGGGTTCAGTTCATTCACATGGGTGCGGACGGAGAGAAAGATGGGCAAAGGGGGACGAGGTGTCGACTTTGGCGCATGGAAAGAATGCCAGGCGGCGGGTTAATCCTCGTTGTGTTGACGGAAGTCGTTCCGGTCATGGAGACCTTGAGGTGAGGGAGGAAAGCTCTTCGCGGGATGCGCGACGCGGTCTGGTCATTCGTTGCGGGCGAGCGGGGTTGTGTTCGAGACGGTTAGCCTACCGCGCTCGCCGGGGGGTGTCGGGCTTGAGCCACCTCTTCGCCCCACTCATCCCCTTCTATGATCCTTCTCCACGTAGGTTGTCCGAGAACGTGCTCGGGGGGTCCTGGACTGGGTCGATGGAATCACTCGCCACTTGCGAAGACGTAGCGCATCGAGATTGGCGGCACCATGTTCCTGTTGGTCACCAGGGTTGGGATGTAGACCCCGGGAGAAGATCTTGTAGGGATGTTGGTTTACCAGCCTGTCATGGAGGAATCAGCAAGTGAATAAGGGTGGAAGAAGGTAAGTAGCACGATATGCCGCAAACGATTGGAGGGATGAAATGGAGGAAGCGGGCTGGAGCGTCATAGAAGGATGTGAAGTGGAGGGATCAATGCAAGGGGAGGGGAGGGCGAAAAGGAGTCGGAAGGCAGTGAAAATGTACCTTCAGCTTTTCGAGGTCCACTACCCCCGAACGCTGAGACCCAGGTCTCCGGAAGCCTGCGCAAGAGATCTGCTTGCATACGGGTGCCTTCCTCTTCCACCTTGACTCCCGTGTAAGTCCCGAAGTGAGGGAGCAGGCAATGTGGGTCGGAGTCTAGGAGGGGGAACCGCGGTGGGGCCTCCGGTGTTGGGTGAGGGTGGTGGTGAGATTGGACGGCGGATGGCGAGGAGGTCCTCTCGACGCTCCTGGGTGGGTTCCTTTCGGGAGCTACGCCTGCTAGGGCTTGTCGACACGGCGAAGAATTGTGCTTGTGTCGACGTTTGGGTCTGCTGCACTGGTCGGGGTATCGGTGCTCTTCCGGGGTGAGGAGGATCCAGGAACCTTGATCGTTGAGGAGTGAGGGCTTGACGTTCCTTGGAGACGCGATGGAGAGCACCGAAATGTGAGATCGTGAATAAGTCCTTGAGCAACAATTGCCCCGCTCAAAGGGAGGGTGGGGATCCGAGAGTTGCTGCTGGAGGGCAGAGAGAAGCGTTCACGGCTATGGCCCTCATGGGAAGCGTAAAGGGCGGGACGAGGCGGTGACGAGAAAAAGGGAAGAGAGATCGTGGTCAAGAGGAGAGAACGGCGTTCGGCCGTCGGGTCGGCGTCGGCGTCGGCCTCGCCTGGTGGCTGTGCCTTCCACCTTCTCCCATTGCCAAAGTTTTGGGAGGCTTCCAGCTTTTCTGTCTCCCTCTCGTCTGTTTTACACCCTCCCTCGCGGCTCCAAAGGGCGACGTGCGAGCGGACTCGTTGCCGCTCTCTAACAACGGGCGCCTAACAGACTCGGGGACGACGTCACCCACGCTACGGTTTTACGGCACCACCCTCAAGAAGCTGCGGATTTGCTTCGAATAGGCGCCCTCCCCCTTCCTTGCCCCATCTCCCCCATCTCCCCCATCCCGCCATCACCTCGACATCCAAGTGTTGCCCGATTGCCGCCAGCGTCGGGAGCCTGCTAGTGCCAAACTTGAGGTCGAACACATCTGCATCTCCCCGGCCATCCCCGCCTCAGTCCCTTATCCACCCCCTCTCCGTGTGAAAGGAGTACTGGGCGCACCCCGCCGGCCCCCTGGACCTGTGTTTTCAGCATCAAGACACCCCGCTCTCTCCTGCATCTACCCTCATTTCCTCCCCGCCGAGTCCCTCTCCCGTTCAGACACCTGCCCGCTTATCCACCTCCCAACTCAAATCTCTTCCACGTGCTCTCCTCCGTTCCTCCTCCCCATACAACGCCGCATTTTCCATATACTCTGAGCCAGTAAGCGTCTAACGGGAACTTCAACGGGGCGTCATAGGTTGGTATCGCCCCGTCGTTTCACGGCGGCGAGTTCCATGCTGGGAAACGCCAGCCAGGTCGGGGCGGACGCTGGCTGCATGACGCGCCTTATATAACCCACTGACCGCGACGCCCAGTTGGATCTGTACGACGGGCAGGTAATGGGGACAGCATATGGGATGCACACCCGAATGCGACGGCTGATCTTGAGTCTCCGTTTATGAGGTGGGGAATAGGCCCGAGCAGGTCCTCAACATGGAGTTTCCGTTCTCAAGATCGACGGGTTGGCGTGCATGATTGGTAGGATATCTGGAGCTGATTGAGAGCCCTGCACCGTGGAAGCGTCTTCCAGGATCCTCTGAATCTGTAGGGCCGTCGTCAGCAGCTGTACGGTGATGAAAATGTAATGCGTGATGAAACAGGGATCTGGGAAACGACGACTGAGAAAACGAACATTGATGTACGCAGTGTGACGATTAACTCCCAATCGTCGAGAGCTGCACATCAAGGAAATGATCGCGGGCTCGAATAAATTGGGAGAAAGGGCGGTACAAACGAAGGAGGTAATAAAGACGTCCACGAACAACGAAATGCAGGATACCAATAATCGAGGAGAGACGTACCTCAGGTACACCTTCGAGCTACAGATCCTTCCCATAACGTCCCCTCTGCCCCGCCAAAAACACGCTATCTTTCTCCCTTACCGAACTCGGGCTCTCCACATGCAGAACTCGTCCCTCTCCGAACCTGGAAGCTGGAGCCATCATGCCATCAGACCCCAGGTCTACTCGATAGAAATCGACACGAGCCTCGCAATTGGACCGTAGTTGTGGAAATGATACTTCCTGGAGTACACCGTACTCAGGATATCTACGACCCACCGTTCGTAATCGAACGTGCTGGATCTTGAGGGAAAAGAACGACTCGAGGTCGTCCAGTTGGTCGTGCGGGGTCTGCACTCCTCTTTGTAGTTTTAGCCGCCTAGAAGAGGCAAAGACAGGAAGGTGAGGGCGCCCTGGATAAGGACGTGTTAGCGTACGAGGTGATGTACCGAGTGCGAATCAGAGGCCCACCTTGCTCATCAGAGTTTCATTCCTCGCCTGGAAGCTTGAAGACCAACTCGGGATCGACATGATGCCTCGATCGCCCTTGGACTCGCCGTCATGGCCGAGGGCAGGGAATGCAGGTGAGCCCACCGTTCCTGTCGCGGGCGTAGTGGGGACTGGAATGCGTCGGGCTTGCTTGAGTACCTGCGTACGAGCTGCAGGAGGACGAAGCTCGTGGGGAAGGAAGAGAGGGAGAACGGAAGACGCCGGCGAGGAGATGAGGAAGGTGCCTAACGGCTTCCTTCGGGAGGTTTGGCAGAATGCGAGTGGGGAAGGGTGGATCGAGCTTCGAACAAGGCTGCGTAGCGCTCCAGCGGATGTTCATGGTGCCATAGAGGATGCTCTTGTACCTCGGCGCTCTCCGACACGAGCGGGGACGTCTATGGCTGGTGCTTGATGAGTTGATGGAGAGGACTGCCGGTGAGCGAAAGGTAATTCTCCCCGGGTGGGAGGTCCCTTCGTCGAGTACGTGAAAGGAACTTGGCCAGGGATGGTGGTGGAGGGCGATGGAAGGATGCGGAAGGTAATTGCTGATGGCGGGAGGCAGGCGGTTGAGGGGGGACATCTTTCGCATGCCTTGGCGTTTGTGGAAGTGGAAGAGGGTGCTGCGGGAAGGGAGGACACTGGGCTCGGAAGAGGGAGAATGGGTCCTCAGCAAGTCCAGCACACGTTCCTGGCCTCCACTGAAGGCCCTCTTGTAGCTCGACTGTGCTGCCTGGCCCGAGCTGTAATCATTCTCGACCGTGCGGGGTACCCGATTGATGGATGAGAAAGATGGCAGAGCGGGCGTTAGGTCCGTCGGTGGGAGACCTTGCCGTACATAGTGAGAACTTGACCAGCGATGGCGGTGGAAGACGCTGTAGTTGGCTAGGTATACGATGGCAATGGCCTTCGAGCAGAGTTCACGGTGACCGTCCACCCAGACATCTAGAACGACGCGTGGCGTTCGAGGCTACGTTGGGCCGCAAGCTGGGACCCTTTCGTGTGCAAACGACGGCCGAGGGGGACCGAACCTATGATAGAGGCGTGAGTCTCATGCAGGAGCACGGACGAGCGGACTAGGGGAAGACGAGGAGAGGAAAATCGAAGCGCGAGGGCGGACCGAAGATGGGCTCCGTTCTTCAAGGGTGACGATAGTTGGGGGTAACGACGACACGAATGGCCGAGGGGATGGAGAAAGAGGGCGAGAGAGGCGTACCTGGCGCATGGATGGGGATCCCACATCTGAACGTCGGAAACCTGCCCCATCTTACGGCGCGGAGAGGAGCATCTCCTCACGTTTTTGCGTTTTCCCGAGCACGATTTCTTCACGTTGGTGCCAAGGAGAAAGACAGGCGGTAGACTTGGAAGGGAAGAGGGTGAGGGTTGGGTTCTCTGAACGGTCTACGCAAGGTCGTAGCAATTAATTGGACGTAGTCGTCTTTTAGAAGAAATGGCTTACCCTTCATCAACAGAACTGAGCTGAAGGCGACTTTCCCTGTCACAAGAGGAAGGCACGAGGGACCAGGTATCGTCATAGTCGCGAGTGAGGACAACGTAGACGCTGAGAAACCAAGGAGAGAGACAAGGTTGGGCAGCTCAACCAGAACGCGATGGAGAAGGACAAGCAGGAAACTGGGGCATAGCCACAAATTCGGGATCAGACGCCCATCCTCACGGGCGCTTTGCCAAATTTACCCTCTTCCACAAGCACCACACTCACTCTGCGTTTTTCAGTCCCCTCCCTTTGCTGCTCCACTCGGGAATCTCACCGAGTACCGCGAGTCTTATAACCGTGGCGGAAGATCCTGTTCGAACGACGCCTCAACGACGATGCGTGAACGACTCAGGCCTTCGTCATTCGCAGGGCTCCCCTCCAAGAATACCTAGGCCGATTGTATCTTGAACAAAGTCTTCGTCGTCCATGCCGCCATACCTTCACAAAACGCTCTTTACTACGACACGCAGGAACCACATCAACTTAGCCCCTTGGCGTCCTCCTGGAGAGGGAGGGAGCAGACCCGGAATTCGCCTCAGGGAAACGAAGGCAAGGCTCAACTTTGGTGAGTCTGCGCTGCACATCGTCTCCTTCGCATTTATTCTTCTACCTAGCATTCCCCCCACTCTCCCTATTTGCTCTCCGCACCCCTTCTTTTGCCGCTCCCTCTTCCGATCGCACCTTCGTACTAACCGTGACCCTCCCCCCGCAGAATCCTCCAACGGCACTTGCTGAATTCCCTTAGCGGGGAGGATTTCGGCCCTACCTGCAGCGTGACGCCTCACTTCCGCTCTCCAGAAGCTGCCAATGACTGTCCTCGGAGGATCCTGGGGAATTCTTACACCAACGTCCATCCCTATTGCCCTGTTATGCTGGGCACCATGAGTCGGAGGGCGTCCTGTACCCTTTCAACGATCGGAACTTGGAACCACGTACGTACTCTGCCTATCGATGTGTCCACATATTCCCCGTGTATACTCAACCCGCGACCTCCAGTCTGAATTTTTGCCTGCGGGGTCTCCGCATCTCACTATCCAACCTCCCCTCGTCGTTATTCACGCGATGCCTGGTGCCGATGTACTTCCCTCGCCGCGATAGTCGCAAAAATTGTAGAGTTTGCCCCTCTGAAAAAGCTCAGGTACGTTCTTCAACACCCTATTCCACCCAGAGTCCTAGCTAAAGGTCTACCCGCAGTGTCACCATGCCCAACGAATCCTGCCCAACACCGACTGGCGTGTCAAACTATCCGCCTACCCCATCGTCCACCCCATCCCTAGACCGTACCCCACGGCATCCACCTGTCGTCTTGCAATCAGCATCCCCAACGGCGATCCAGAGACCCCAATACGACCTCCCACGCCTCCACACCATACCCGTCCATGTTCCGGCTCTCCTCACCCGAGTGCCCCGGGATAACCACCGTCACCTTCGATGACGAACTGACGAGGAGGAGACCAAGGCGATACGACAACCGTCGACCCCAACACATCTATTGACGCCACTCTTCCCTCGCATACCAATTCAAGGCCCCTTCAATCTGTCGCTGGCTACTAGAGGCTTGCTTAACCTCTACGACACCCCGAAACGAGATATGGATCCTTGGACCAACGGATGGATCGACATCGCAGTTGCGCTTTCACTTCCAACAAACCGAAGCGTGTAAACCCTCCCGCCGATCCTCCCCTGCTAATACGAGCATTCGAAGCTGGGAAAGGGCCGATGCCGGCGTGGACGGTGACTATGCTGTGGTACCGATATTTGGACGTGTCGAGGTACCCCGCATCCGTCGTCAGCGGTCCGATCGATGAACATGGGCAACTGCCTTTTCGACGCCCCCTTCCAGTCTCCCCAACGACCGCTGTACACTGGCAGGCCACTTGGGCAACCTCTTCACCCCCTCCCGTCGAGGACAAACCCACGTACACCATCTACGATCTCGAGCCCAGCTAGCTTCCCCCTGGACCTCGCCTTGCCAGTCGACGCTGGTACGCCCGCCATCTCCCTTCGGGCCTGCATCCAGTACGAGTCTATGAGGGTCGTGCACGTCGACGCTTGGCAGGGAAAACTGATCAGTGGAAGGAATGAAGGGAACTTGAAGGGGCAGTGTGTGGTCGTTTCGTACGAGATTGGTGGCCAAGGTTCATTCGAGTGGTTCCGTTAGTTTACCTACCCCAGCATTACTCTCGATCCTTGCTCCATCCTCCGATGCCTCGGCAAGACCAGCCTGCCTTTCTACTTTGCTTTTTACTTTGCGTACGGTTGACGTTGACGAGTATAAATACGTAATTTTGTTGAACGGGATTTACATCGAGAGACACATCATATTCGGAGAACAAGTCCACAATATACAGTTCATATGGAACGAAAATGTAGGCAAAACGGATCGAAGCTCCGTTTAGTAGACTTCGAAGGGAAGGAGTGGGCCAGGGCTATGAGAGGATCCAACCTCGTCCATCTCGATTCTCCAATGATAGGTTCGTCAACTACGAGGAAGTCACGGTCATCAGTGTGCTGATCCGCACCAGTGAAGGGAAGGAGATAGGAACTCACCACCTGTCGAGAACGGTGAAAGCAAGACTGGTGCTTGAGGGAGCTGGGCGTGAAAGGTAAATGAAAGAAAAAAAGAACAGCCAGCATCACGAGTGGGAAGACGAAGTCGCGATGGAGTATGTGGAGGCAAGGGAGGATATGCAAGGCAAGGAAAGACGTAAACAGCAAGGAAGGGGTTCGGGAGCGCAAAGGGGTGGAACTGAAATCAAAGTATGTCGGGAGGGAAGAGCAAGGGAGGTCGCGGCATTAGGCGTTCAAAGGAAACGCACAAAGGGAGCACGGAGCGAAACGAGAATAAAAGCATTTAGTACGACGACTGCAGCGCTATCGTTACCCCCCCGCCCCCCCACCCAAACTAGCAACATATTTAGCTCTCCCCTCACCCCCTCCTTACCCAACTTGCTCGGGTTTCCTTCTTCCTCCTCGGCTATTTGATTCATGGCTCCGGTGGTCCCACGCCACACTTCGATACCATCCACCGTTCGACTGGACAGGCCGACGCGATACCCAACGGATACTCTCCTCTCCTCTCCTCCAACGATGTCTTGACGAACGTATTGGACGATCGAGGGTCTTCTGGCCTCTCGACCCATGCTACGGGGGAGCGTGCCGTGGATGTGGGCGCGGAGAGCAGCTGGACAGAGGGCGATGGCGGTGAGAGGGAACTTCAGGGCGACCAGGACACCATGCTTGGCACTTTGGAAACGAATTTGGTGTTAGAGAGCTTTGAGGGAGGGGGAACGGCGTTTCACTAGAACGAGGCTGATTCCTTCCATGTAGTTGGCGCGGTGTCGTTGGTAGAGAGGCTTCATTCAAGTGGGAGGGATGGTCCAAGATGGGCCGGGTGGTGTTAGGCGGAGATGAGGGTAGGTAGATCGATGAGGGCCACAGGATCTCGGGTCGAATTGACGAACGTGGTTGGTGACTGCGAATTGACGTGTATGGGCCACGGAAGGGAGGCATAGCGGGGTTATGTCTTGCTGGATCGTGGAGTGGTATACTAGCTGGCGATCCTCTCCGTGCGTAAGCGTCGATTCAGAGGACGATCGCCTGTGAAGGTCGTCAGTACAGTGCACAGGCAAGTTGTGAAGAAGGTATGAAAGCAAAGGCTGCGTCACTATGGAGAGGAGGCATGGGGTCGAAGGGTAGCCACTGAGAAGAGGGAGGTGAAGGGAAGCTGCATTCGCGAAGAGGGAGGCACAAAGTGGGGGGAATGGATGCACAGCGGGGGGCAGGAGAAACGTACCATCATCGTTTCAACCCCAACGCCTATTACCCGAGCCATCCAATGCTGTGACGGTCCGAGGGTCCTCGCCAAAGGAGCTGCTCTTCGTCCTGAGATTCCTCCGCCTTGCTACTCGGCTGGAAGAACAGGGGATAAATGATAAAGTCGACGGTTGGGATCATCAGATCCCCGTGCTGGTCGACTGTGGTCCTGCTCATCTGGTGGTGGGTTTCAGCGGTGTGAGTGAAGAGACATTACGCCCTTCCCGGTTGCCTCTTCCTGCTGAGCGCACCCCTGACGTCTGCTTTCGCTGGAATCTAGACTGTCGCCAAATGGACGTTGGCGCTTGCTGCATAGACCGGGGGTAATTACTCCCCTAGATTGAAGGGAGTGGAGGCCATCGAGATACGTCGTTCTTGCGGTGCTGCAGGTTGCCGTCGAGGGCCGATACCAGCGAGTGCGGGCGAGCTTTGGAACCCAAAGCCCTATTGGAATTGTTGCATGGGGGGAGGGGAGAAACCGAGGATTTGCGGTTGCGTCAAAAGAAGGTCGGCGGTGGATGCCCTCATTGGAGGTGTCGAGGGGTAGACGAGCTCAAGGCAAGGGATGATCGTGGCCAAGAGCAGAGCGTCGTCGATCGACCATCGGCGTCAGCCCGAGCCTGTGGCTGTGCTCTCCGCCTTTGCAGGCTGACTCAAAACTTTTCTTCTCCATGCTTACTTCCTCCCCTCTCCCCATCCACCTCCTCGTAGCTCGGGACAGCGTCGTCTCAACGGGTTTACTCGGGGCGCCTATCACCTGGGATCTAAGCGCCCCGAGAGCAACGCCACTGTGACGTCCACGCCACTTCCTGTACGGCACGACGACTTCGACAGCCACCCTCCTCCCGCTCCCCGCCTTCCCCCACAGTTCCATACGTCCTCCACCCACAGAACATCTCGTCGACTCTTGCGTCCAGCCCGATCCCGTTGCCTGTTGAACCCACCGCTGCTTGGTGTCATTTATCTGGAATCAATCCCCCTCTCTCGACTTATCCCCGCCTTTCCTTCTACATCCTCCCTTCCACATCCTTCCCCCTCCCCGCTCCCAACGCCTCGCACACGCTCTCACTGGCTCCGAAGATATTCTCTCCCCTAAGACAGCCTCACCAAGTCTATACACCTTCTCAGTGACTCTCTGGCGTCTAACCCGCTGGTCCTCCTCCCGCTCCCTCCCTCGACATGTGAACGCTTTCCATTATGAGCAAGTAGGGCCCGTAATGATGATGCACCAACGCCCACACGACCGTCCTAGATCCCGGAAAGTATCCTCTCGGAGAGCATCCTCTCGGAGAGCTGAGGGAAAGGGCGACCTTGGGGATGCAAAATCACTTCAGCGTCGTCCTGGTGGTCTCTGATAGCGCGGGTAGTCGCGCAGAGCACCACGGTCCACGGGCTTCAGTGTCGAGTTCCAGTAGTTACGCTGGGTGTATAGAATTGGCTGACGTGGCCGAGGTTGCCTCGACGACCCTTCAGGAGGTAGAACGGTTCTTCGTCGACTGGATGCCCCCTTTCTCTTCCTGTTGACCTGGCGGCTCGGTTTGATTTTCTCCGCCCTCTCTCGCAGGAAGTTCGTCTTCCGTGATGCTAGGGGGTTCAAGCTGTGTCGGCATTTGAGGAACGTTGATCGGGGCCTGCGAAGGTGGGTAACCCATGCAGTCTACACTTGCGAAATTGGCAGTGGTACAGCGAGGCTGCCCTACCGCGGATTTGTGGGTGTGGCGGAGATCTTGAGCAAACCCGTCTTGAAGGTACTGATCTGGAACGAAGTTGTCAACGGGGTGACGAGAAGGGAGAAAGCTCTTGATGAAGGGGATTGCTCTTGACGAAGGCGCATGAAACGGCGAAAGAATGTAGACCCGACGTACCCACTACGACTAGATCCCCATTACCACCTCCTCCGATACTCCCCCACTTTCGCTTTGTCCCCCTGTTCCTACCGCCCTTCCCCTCCCGCCGCTCCTGGGGATCAAACAATGTTTCATCTCGTGTGCCCCCTAATGGTGCTGGTGAGCGCAGTGTGGGCGAGCGACGTCACCCCGGGCCCCAGATTCATGGCTTCGGGGGAAAGGGAGGGCACGGCGGTGTAGGTGTGGGAGATAAATGGAGGGGCGGCTATAGCACATGGCGAGGACGCCACGGATCTGTCTCCGCTCTACTTCGAGGGAACGGAGTTCGATGAAGGTGGTCAGAGAACGCGACAGGCTCGTCACCAGTTGCATGGCATGCTCACCCCCCTCGTCGAGAGGGTTGATCGGGCCTCCTCGACGTTCGGGCACTGGAGGTAGTACAAGGGCACCAGCATTGAGAGGCCCGCCCCAGATCATATAAGCCACGGGTATCACCCTTCCGCTCGTTCCGCCTCTAGCTCTCTGAACATCCCCCGCCCCACGACGTCGCCCCTCCTCAGCATATGGAGACTCCTCCGGTTCACAGCTAGAACTTAGCTCGACTATGAGCGCCGCGCCGCAGTCCTCGCCGTCCTCAACTTCCGCAAGCAGGTCAACGAACGCTGTGGGGGGCTGGAGGGTGCGGTACGTCGAAGGTTTTCCCGTAGCGCCGACATCGTCCGTAGCACTGGCATCGTTCCCTCGACAGCTTCGAACACTGGCGTTCGTAGCCGCCAGATCGGTTGGAGAGTGCCAAAGGAGGCTATCCCATGCGAAGAAATCACTGGATCCTGCGCCTTGTTGGCGTACGACCGTCCCCAACGGTGAAAGTACGACCTTCATGCCGATATCCTTCGATCCAATCCGGCCCAACACTTCGGTCGACGAAGGGGCCCCTAGCCTCGATCAAGCGTCTGGTGGCGAGGAGAGGTTAAATCCCGGGTGTCGTGAAACGGGGAGGGAAGCCTATTGTTGGGTAGGTTGGAATGTAGTCCCTGCTTGCCGATGAATCGAACCTGGTTCTCCTGATCGAAGGACGCGCGGCTTGTAAGGTGAGAGGCTCCCCAGGCAATCTAGGGTGAAGCTCGAGAGCAGGGACGGCTTCCAGGAGGCGATCAGAGCATGGAGTGATCGGGTGTGTTACGAACGACTTCCAGGAGTACTCGAGGAGGATGCGCTCGAAATGAAGTGTTGATGTGGCGCGGCGCTTGAGTTACGGGGTGGACGACCGGATAGTTTGGGGTGTCGTTCGGCGTTGGGCAGCGTATTCCTTGAGGGAGCTGGCACTGGAAGGAGACACTGAGCCTAAGCTCTGGGAAGAGTATCGAGGAACGCACCTGTGGTTACGTTCTATTGGTAAACACAACTTTATTTCTAACTGGGAGAGGGTCCTCGACATCGGATCTCCTTCAAACGGTAGCGGGGCGAGACGCTTTCATTAGGGCGGCGATCCTCTGGTATCAGGAGTCAGTTGGAACGTCCTGGACAGTGCGGCAACGAGGATGTGTGGGGATGGAGATGCGGGCAGGACGTACGTTCTTCACAGTATGTCGTCTTCCAACCTGCTCAGGAAGCGCCGCTGCCCGTACGGCCGTACAGGGACGGACAATGGAGGTGGATGCTCGCGTAGAACTCCTCCAAGACTCTCCAGGGCTGGTCTTTCGTGGACGGTGAGGTGGTGCGGCGACCCGCTGTGCGGAAGCGTTCAGTTCTCCGCGCGAAAGGATTGCTGGCATCGAATGTGTTTCGACGATTCTGCGGTGAGATGCCCAAGGTCAACACAAAGGTACGGTGGGAAGTGGGCAAAGTGAGAAGCGTAATGAAGAGGTGGAAAACGCTCAAGGAGACGAGATGCGCGATTCCCAGATCGCCGTTCCTACTCGTCAAAGTGGCAGACTCACCAAGACTCCGTCTCGACCTCGCCGCCTTCAGGCAGATTCCAAGCCTTCCCGCTCGTCCTCCACCTCCACCTATCCGTCCTGGGGAATGCCAAAATCGGGGCCGGATCGTTTCGTTGTTCTGTGGCTAAGAGCATTTGTGCGGGAGGGATGGCGGTCTGGGTAGCGAAGGAACAAAGTAGGGCATGGGTAAAAGAGAGCTCGTTATTCTTGGAAGAGCTTGTTGAGATGTGCGAGGACCCGAGTCGTTCACGCATTGGCGCTGGAGGGTCGTCCGAAATCTTCCACCGCGACTGAGGATTCCTGGTCCTTGCTGAGCTGGCCAATAGGTGTCCATTCCGTAGACGATGTGAGGCGAAGGCTCGTCCTAGTGAGTTCTAAGTGGCGAAAAGATGGGAGTTCAGACGCAACCCCCGAAGCGCCCAAACCGCCCATCACCATCAGGCCGTTCTCGCTTCAGGCCGTTCTCGTCTCTTGACCACCACGACCACCTTTTCCCTCTAACTCGTCCACACCTCGCGCCTTCTCCCTTCGCTTTCTTCACTCCCGTCTATCTGCTCTTCGTGCTTCCCTCCTCCCGAAATTCTTCGATCGGGTTGTGGGCCTTGCTGACTCGTTCCGTCGACTTGCAGCAGCTCTCGCTCATATTTCTACAGGTACGTCGAGCCAAAGCCTCTGGAGGTTTCCGTTCCTCACACCCCGTTTTTGACAGGAGAGATCCAATTCCCAGCAACGCAGAGGAAGCAAAGGCTCGTTTCAACGCGGAGGAACGAGCTTTACCGTGACGGAGCTCGGTGAAAGTGGGGAGCTCCCTTCGTCTCCTTCCCTCTACGACGGCACCGGGGCAGACAAGTTTCCGTTTGACATTGGGAGATGGGTATGAACGCCTACGCTCTCAACTCGACGCCATGAAAGTGGGGCTGTTGAACAACGGGACGTCGATCGGCAAGCTACCCTAGTGGAAGCAGCGCTGCGCATCGGGCTTGGGTGGGACTGAGGGTTCAGAAACACTTTAGGTACGCTTCTTTCGCTTCGTCCCCCTTTCCTTCAATTCTTGTCTCCCGGTCTCCCTTGCCTTCTGACCGCCTCCTTCCATTCACCGCCTATCGGGGCATGCGTCTTATTGCTTGTTATAAACCCACATTCACCCTCGCTTTCTAACTATGCAGCCCACTGACGTCCTCTCTCATAGGCGACGATTATCCAAATCGAACCTTCCACACAGCACGGTTCCCCAGAGCTCCATAGCTCGCTTTTAGAGGCGTAGGTCCTTCGCCCCGCCGACCTCGACGTGCTTCGTCTTCACAAGTCCCGACCGCCTTCTTCGGTTCCCTTCAAGATTATCTGAGCCTCTACCCTGCTTTTCGCTCGCTCCACCACCTACCCAGGGAGTCATAGACGACCTCACCTCCACCCGCGACGCCATACCGCTGAGGATATCCGCGTCTAGACCAGCGGGGCCTGCATTAGCGGCAAAGCAAGATCTTGTCGCCATTCGCCATGGCCACTATCTTCGTTCGCTTTGCCCGCTCGTCTTCCTTCTGTCCCACCTCTGTCGACTCACAAGAAGATCTTAGCGTCGTACCCAACATCCGCCGGGTCTCGTCGGGACAGGAGAAGGGAGCCGGTCATGGCTCGACTCATTGCGATCTCCAATTGTGCAGTGAGAAGTGGAGAGGTTGGCTGGAGGAGCGGGCCAAGGGACTATGTCAACGAGCGACGGTGGAGGAAGGAGGGATTCGGAAGAAGAGCGAACAATGCGAGTCTGCGGTGCTGGGAGAGCCAGAGAGGCCGTGTTTCCGTGACGACGAGGACGTAGCTTTCGTGCAGAGTACGTTTCCCCCATCCTTCGGCTCTGCGCTCTTCCACTGTGTATCCCACTCGAATCTCTAATCTTCGTCCCCGTTTGTCCTTTCCTCTACGCACAACACTTCCGTTTGACCCCCTTTGCGAAAGCCATTTATATCTTGTTACTCGGCGTTCCCACTAATCCCATCTCGGACCTGCGACGCCCATCTGGATATACACGCCGAGACGGACAGACATTGGGCGCGGGTCCTGGGAGGAGGGACTGTAAGTAGGAAATTCATACGAATATTTCGAAGATGGTGTACTGTGTCGAGGATAAATGAACGAATAAGCAACATGTGAATGGATAGGAGCTCGCGGGAGGGAGATGCAAGGTGAGAAGACTCGAAATAAAACAGGCGTACAGAAGAGGTGCTTGAGCGCACAAAAGGCCAGGTGCCAGAATGTTGTGTGTAAAGAGTAAGAAGATGGGCATAGAACGAGTCGATACTTGCAAAAAATGCGGAGCATGCAGTTGATACCTCAACGGGAACGGAAAAAGAACGAATAAGACAAAGATAGGGCGAGAGATTCGAAGTGTTCAACGAAAGCGAATGAGTTTCAGGCTACATGCCACTCCGGCAGAGACGTCTAGGCAGCTAGGCGTTGGCGTCGATGCCTAGGGGATGGGTTCGACTCCGTGCAAGGAATCTAGATGACAATACATTGCCTCGAAATATTCAGGCCAGCCTCCGTTTCTACCGCAGAGGAAGCAGCGGTACCTTCGCCTGAAAGGAGAACATTAGCTCCTGACGAACGAGGATTAAGGCAAGGTAGGATAGATAGGTAAACGAATGAAAGTGAGAATGAGGGTGGCTCTGGGGAAGGCGGAGACGAGAAGGATAGATAGATGAAAGATAAATGGTCGTGGAGGAGTAGCAAGTGGCAGAGATGGGCGATAAGGAAAGTGTACGCGTAATGAAGAAGTCAACAAGGAACAAAACGTACCACAAGTACACCTACAAACTCCTTGCCAACAATACACCACCACCACCGCTCGCTCCCAGCCTCCAGCTCTCTCATCGCTGAGCTCGTCCCTCCTTCACATCGATCCTTTCTGCCACTTATCCCCCGGAAATGGCGAAGCACAGAAACACGCCGTACGCCGTCCCATACGGCACCCCACACCCAACGACCCAGGAGGGCTTCGAAGACACGTTATACCCCCGACTTTCAATCGAAGGGGTATCTATTCGTCGAGGGTGAAATAGTTAGCAATTTGCCAAAGGCATCGAGATCGATATGATAAAGGAGAAACGGGTCAAAGGTGCGTGAAGCAGGTCGCCGGGGGCGAAAGGGATAAGCGGAAGGAATGAACAGCGATGTATAAGTTGGGAATCGAGATAAGGTAACACCAGAAAGGATTGGGACGAAGCGTGAGGCAACACAGGCCTTTCGGTGTTACATTGGGGAATGCGAGGGGGGAAACGCAAAAACAACGGAGAAACGAACACGAAACGTACCCGGTACGCAGAGTTAATCTACACTCCATCTGCCTTGCACACACCCTCCCAACACGTCCCTACACTGCCCGCACGAACACGCCTCTCTCACTCTTCCCCCCCTCCCTCTCGCTGCCTCTCAAACGTCCTGCCCACCGACGTCCTACCTCCTCCTTCAAAGAGGGCGATCCCTCCCCTCTAATCGGAGACGGCATCGAGCCACGCCACGCCGCCTCCCCTCCACCCCTTCCGATCGCGCCCACTCTACTAACATATGGATGACCACTGTGCGTGATCGAATGTCGCTCCGGTGAAGGGCTGTCGTAGAGGTGGATACGAGGAGCGAGGGAGTAGGTGGAGGACGGTAGCTGAATGGATATCATGACGGGTGGCGAGAACGCCAGAGCGGTGGGTTTGCCCTTTTTCGGGGGAGGAGAGAGACAGTAGCGGTGGAGGGTTCTGAACGAGGATACCAACCACATGCCCCTGACTTGACCCAAGGCATCGCGCGACGTTTGCTACCCCCCGTCAGCTGTCCTTGGTGGTTAGACGCCGGGATGGCTGCGGCGCGTGTGGAGGGGAGGGAAGTCGGTTCCCATTGGCGTCTTGAGGAAGTAGAAGGGGCTCAACCATGCAGCGGACGCTGCTGTCAAGGTGTACAGCCTGTCTAGAGATTGGTGGCTTGGAGTGCTTCTGGTTCACAAGAGCGGGGCGTGGCGATGCACGGGGGGACGTCGTTGTGCCAAGGCGTGACAATCAAGGGAGTCGTGGCCTGTGCGAGAGATGTCAATAAACCGAGCAGCAGTGAGCGGGGTGCGTAAATTGTGGGGTGTAAATGAGAGATAGGAAGGGGTCGAACAGGGTCGGAGGGTAGAAGGGGATGGGGTGATGTTGAAGGATGGCTACAGGAGTACGAAGGGTAAAAGCAAGGGACAAAGGAGAACAGGAGAAGGGGGCAGGGTGGATCAGAAACATACCCTTAGTTTACCCCAAGATCCAGCCGAGGCCTCGACGTTCAGCAAGCGGCCGAGAGACCCATGATCTCGCACCCCTTCACCCGGATAGCACACCCATTCCCTTGTCTTGATGCCGAGGTCTTCGAGCTACGGAGAGCAGAGCTCACACCGCAGGGCAGGTGTTCTCCCAGTCGAGGATATGTTAGCATTTCTGGCATTGATCGGGTGTGGTGGGTGGACTGGTATGGGTGGAACGCGAGGTCTCGGAGTACGGAGGAGCATTGGCTCAACGTCTCCATAGGGCGTAGTTGAGGGGCTCCACACTCGACGGAGCGGACACCAGTGTCGGATTAAGATTCAGACGGTGTGGGGACGAGAGTGCGGTGAACCGAGGTTTGATGGTGGAGCAACGAAGGGGAGGCGTTGACAGAGGTCGACGTGGGAGGTGTCGAGATAGGGACGAGTGAGAGAGAAGAGGAGGTCGTGGTCGAGGAAAGAGAATGGTTGGTGATGCCCCGCTTTGATCTTCGGCTCTCGGCCATCGCGTCGGTGTCGGACCGATCGCCTGCGCTTTCAGCTTCTCGACGACCGTTCACGCTCTTCATAGTGACGCTGTTGGGCTGGTCAGTGTCTCTCACTATTTGCTACGTAAAGGGAGGGCTTTCGAATACAGATCCCTTGTTTCTCGAGGCTTCGTACTCGGTGCAAATCGCCTTGTGGTGTCCAACGTTTGATGATGCTTCCAAATGCATTTCCCTCGTACCCCCGTGTTCATCCCTCGTCATCTGGCCTCCTTTTCCTCCATTGCTCCACACCAATTCCCTCGCACGCTTTCCCCACCCTTGATCCCCCGCCCTGGATCACTCTACCCCCTCGCATACCCGAGTTCCAGGCCCATCTGTATCTCGTACTACCTCTCCTATTGTCTTCACCCATGTCTACACCCACGTGGTATTACCAGCCTCTTCTCGCGATTTCAAAAATGTTCTGCTCTTTGAATCTTGTTTGTCGACCCGAAACAGCCATAAGATCGTCAGCTCGCATGGCACTGATCTCTCGTCTCCAGAACCTTGGAGCTCCGGGGTGAACTCGGCGGGCGGTATGATATTCCTTGCTCGGCCAGGGGATTAGGCTTGTCAATATGCATGTTCCCCTCTCCCTGTCGCCTTATTTGAATCACACACCATTTCTCATTCTGCATTGGTGTATTGCATCGCACCCTTCGTGCACCGTCCACTCTGATCCGGCAGCCTCACAAACGGATGGCTCAGGGATATTCTCGGTGGAATTGTTGCACCAAGGGTGAACTATCATTGCCTGTACGACTCGGAATGTTCGTTTTTTTAATACCTCACTTGGGTGTCTGCACGTGAGGCACACGCCGTTGCGAAAGCCTGACATAGATCCATGCCCTGAACTTTGCAATCTCATTCTCCATTTGTTATTGTCGATTGCATACTCGTCACCCATAAATATGATTCTACATTTTTTTGCCCACATCAAGTCCTGTCAGAGTTGCACAACACAGCAGACTTTGACTTCCTGAGCTGGAAAACTTTGGTGAACACCAGGGAGGGGTTTCCACCTGTCAACCCAGGTTAGTACCTGCATCAGAGTTATGATTTTGTGGACTGAAACACAATACCAATTTCCCTCTGTACCTAGTCACCTCTGGAGCCCTACCCTGCCTACAATGGATGAACCAAGGCTGAGACAAATGGCTGGGATTAAATGAACCAGATAGATTAAATATACAGGCATAATACAACACACCAGAGGCACTCATGCAGGTCTGGCAATTTCAGAACACCTCATTCTGTGATACCCCTCCCTTGCAGCATCTCAACCACTTTCCATTTCCTATAGAATTGGGCATGTTGAAGGGCAGTTTGACCCCTCATATCTGTAGCACACACTTGAGTAAACACAAAGATACAAGGGGAAAAGACCCACGTCTTATGCTGGGGTCCACATTGTGGTCCAGGAGGCATTCCACAATGTCTACCCTCCCATAGATGCATGCACGGTGAAGGGGTGTATCCCTATTATTATCTATCCCATAAATTTGAATAAAAGCAAACCAGTGATGGGGATGGACACACCTTGTAGGTTTGGGTCTGCGTTGAACTCCAGAAGGCATTTTGCTATCTTGATGTGCCCCCAGATAGATGTTAAGTGGAGTGGAGTCCGACCAATGCCATCTACATTGCAAAGCTCATTAACCTTGCTCCACCAGACAGGACACAATGGCTCAAACTCACTTTTGATATTTACATCTGCCCCATGTTCCAGCAGAATTCGAGCAACCTCATCCTTACCATTATAGGCACAGGCATGAAGAGCTGACCCATAAAATCCACCTATGACCATCCACCTTCAATCACAACTCCATTCAGTGAGACCTTCTTGGACTTACCTTTCAAGTTGGGGTCTGCACCACATGCAAGCAGTCGGTTGACCAGGTCAACATCTCCCTGAGCAGCAGCCCAGGCAAGGGGGAAGGCATAGAAGCCCCAGTTATCAGCTGAGGCAGGTTGGTCAGTTGGGCAGAGTGGGATGGGAGTAGGTTGGAGGTGCACTTACAATCATATGACCAAGAAGCTATAATAGAAGGAGTCAGAGTGGTGAGAACCCCCAGAAAGACCCAAGGTACTGACCAGCCATATTTGGATCAGCCCCCTTCTCCAGCAGAAAATAGACCATTTCCTTGGCCTTGTAATGACATGCAGCATGAAGGGCAACCCTGATGTCATTTTTCTTCCCTGCAAACATGGCATTCAAAGTCAATATATTTTTGTGCCATTGGAAGAGTTGGTGGCATACCTTGGAATTGGGTGTTGACATTGGCCTCTGCATTCACAAGAGAGTGGACAAGTTTCCATTCTTTCACACAGCAGGCAACTTCAAGTGCAGTCTTGTCATCTAGAGGTGGCATGTGTGTGGGTCACATGTACTTTAATAGTAGTCCAGGGAACACACACCTTGAAATGTGGCCTTGACCAGGTTTGACATGATCCCTCCAAGTAGCACATCATAGGGTGTTTTCTCCTGGTTGATTGATTTGAGATATTGGAACAGGTGTTCCATCCCATATTTACGTGCATACTGGTGGGATTTTGACTGGCCAAATGATGTGGCTATGCAGATGGCGCCATCTGCAATGTGCCTATGATGGATTGGACTGGCAAAGAAACACATTGCACGGTCTTCTGAGCAGAGAAAGTCACGAAGCGAGGTATGCCAGAGGGTGACTGGAGAATGGTCATCTCCTGGAACTTGCATAATAGCATGCAGGTTGATGAGGATGTTGGTGATGTTGAAAGGCTTGATATTTAGCAGTTCCGCAATCTGGGCAATGGAGAGGGGTTCAAGGGCAAGTGCAATAGTGCTGATGATGTTGAGACAATGGGGGAAATGCTGCACCAGCCTCAGCAGGCCCATATAAAGCCCATCAAAGTCCGGGGTCATGCTGAGGACAATAGGGAGTCGGTCCATTGGGGTGAGCCCATCATTACTGGAAGGTCCAAACAAGGCCTTGATGATAGTGGTCATGAAGATGTACGACTTCCCAATGAGCTCAACCAGCGCCTCCCTGTCCTCCCATTCTGGCCAAGAGGGATCACATGCCAGCACACGGCCATGGCTTTCCTCTTCAATGCAGAAGTTGAGAGCTGCTCGTATATCCTCATCTGAGGTCTGGTCAACCAGGTTGAGAAGCCGTACTTGACTTGAGGAATGAAGCTTCCGATGAACATGGTCTTCCACTCGACTGGCGATTAGGAATCGTAATGGAAGCATGGGAAATTTCCCAAAGATATCAATCGCGTATTGGATGAATCCGGCGACCTCCCTCTTGTCTTCACACTCATCGACACCATCGAAGACAAAAATCAATGGGCCTTCATGAAGGGAGGGTGTGATGCAGGCCATTGGTCGAATGATGAGGTGTTCAAACTGGACTGCCAAGGAAGAGGTGGACGACGAGAGCAGTCCAGGATTGGCCCTAACCGCGGCCTCGATGGCGGTTGCCGCAGAGGGGAAAGTAATCGAAAGCTGGTGCGCGATCGTGTTGACGAACTGAGCAATTCTGCTCCTGTTGCCCGCCCCACGGAAGAAGAAGAAGCTAGCTGCTAGAAGGCCCCGTTGAGCGAGCTCTTCAGCGACTGCTTGGGATATGGCAGACTTGCCGCATCCCGCATATCCGTAAAGCCACAGGATGTGGGGAGCCATCTGACGTAGATCGGTATAAGCCCAGGAGAGAACAATCCCGATGACCCTCTGCCTTGTTCCAGGGAAACATCTCGAGTTCGGTGGTGAGACGTTGAGGTTCCGAGTATGCGAGGCATCAAGGATGGGGTTGAGTGCAGAGAAGAGATCTGGTGAACGAATATTAGATCAACGGTATCGTCGTTGAGCCATTTACTCACTGAACGGAACCGCAGCAGGCTGAGAGACTAGACCTCCTCCGGATACACCAGCCCAGTATGCGGGCGAAGGGTTTTGATTTGTCTGACCGATCCACCCTGGAAAACGAACATAAACATCCAGGATCGTCAAACGGACCACGGTTGGTCAGACAATGCATCGCGTCCACAACGTACCGTGGTTCACCCCGAAGTGAGCGTTGGTCGCTTGGGCAATGTGGTTTACCGGTCCGTAGTAGTGATGATCTGGTGGGTGGAACGTAAGCTATGTAAGTCGTCTCGACAGCTTCGCTATGCCTCTCTAGACGTACAAATAGCAGGCGGCCTGGCTGGTTCCGGGTTTTGATTGCGATCGTCGTCTTCATCTGGTGCGCGAATGGCGTTTCGACCCCTAACACGATCCATGTTGAGAAGCGAGCGGCGGAGGGAGGGTTCCAGTGAGGGGAGATGGCGGTACGAAGAGAAGCCGTTACCAGAGCGCAACACACGCATGTTCACAGCGAGGTTGGCACGTGGTCCGACACTGCCTTGCACCCTAATATGGTCAAATTAGTGAATAAGCGCCCGTCGAAGGATCGAGGATCGGTTTGAGGCGTCACACACGATGCCTTGGCAATACTGCGATGGGAGGAATGCACGGTGAAGTGCTACACTCGAGCTTCTCAGTTTCATGATCTCATGAGAAAGGAATGTTTGGGTTATGCCGGGCTCAAATACACCACTGCCGTGCCCCCAACTGTCACGAGCGAGGGTGCGCAACGTCGCCGGCGCTATGGGTAAGCATAGCGGATAGGCCGACTACGGTGTCTCCCATTTTCAAGGAAGAAGGGCCCATAGAAACGTAGTCAAATCAGAGGGCGAAATGACCGAATAAACCCATACATGACTAGACAAATATTTCAAAGGTGTAGAAGGAAAACGAATGTGTCGAGAATGCGCAAGTAGTCGACGTTCGAGTCGGGGTGCATGGTGAAACGGGAGAACGGCAAAGGGAATGAGACGAACCACTCCACTAACTTCATCAGTCGGCCACCAACCGCCTCCCGTGGTCGAAGTGAAACGAAAAGGCTCGCATCGTTCAGAGGTCAGGCCGCAGGCGCCGAGGCGGGGTGGGTGAAAGTAAAGAAATCCAGGTTCAGATTCTGACGCTGGCCCGATCTTGGTCCTTTGAGGTGGGAAGGGGCGACGTTAACGTTCTCCGAAGGATAAAATGATGCAAGAAGGTAGATAGAAAAGGAGAACGAAACGCCGATGCTGAACCTGAAGGAAGTTGGTTGAAGGACGAACAAAGTAAATATGAATTGGAACGAGATGCAAAAGGCTTTCGTGAAGTGAAGGGAGCTAAACGGAGGTAATGGAAAATGGGGAGGAGGATTCAAGGTTAGAGAGGCGATACGCGGGGGAAGAACGCAGTGAACGCCAAAGGTGGAGCAGAAACGTGCTCTGCACGAAGGCTATATCCTCATCATCACGAAAGCACAGTCTCTCTGGCTCTCCCCCACTGCATCCTTGCACTCTTCGCTTTTCCCCCTTCCTCCCTCCACCGTCGCTCGGTGAGGCCGCCCCTCGGGCCACTCCTACTCAAGTCAACCTCGCCACTCCTCACTGCACGATTAGAGGTCGCAATGAACCGAGCAATGACCGGCTCCGTTCTCCTGTCCCGACGAGAACCTGGCAGGTGTTGGGTACGAAGGCAAGCTCCCCTCGTGCGTCGACAGAGGTGGCACACAAGGAAAACCAACGGGGACGGGTAACCGAAGATCGTGGCCATGGCGAATGGCAAGGGCGTAGGGGCAGACAATCCGGCCCCGCCGCTGGTGGAGGACCTGTGGATCGAAACGCCTATGCGGATATTTTCGGCGGTCTGGTATCGTCGTTGAGGCGGAGATCGTCTATGACACCCCGAATAAACGGTGGGAGGGGCGAGGATGCGGGTAGATACTTGTGGATGGGGTCGACGAAGGGGACTGCCTCGAGATCCGTGGAGTGGCGGTCTTGTGCCTCGCGGGACGCGGTGGGTCTTCCCCAGGTATCTTGCTGCAAGGGAGGTTCGGCGTGAAAGGCCATTGCCTACGAGAGAAGAGGTTAGTGTGCTGTATGGTAGACAGTAGAAAGAGGGGATTGGGTTCAACGTGGAGCGTATAGTGAGGAAGGGGATGTACCGTCGTTAGATGGCGAATGGTAGGATATGATAAGGCAAGCCAAACCAGGGAGGGATAAGGATGGGTAAAAATAGAGGGAGTGAAGGGGATGGAAGGAATAGACATACCTGAAGCAATCCTGAACTCGTCCCCCAACCCCACAACATCACCCCCGCCCAACCGTTCACGGATTCACTGTCCCTGCCAATTGACGCCTCGTCGTCCTACATCTTTTTCATGCCGGCGTTGAGTCGAGGGAACCCGTAGTTGTCGATGTTGATAGCCATCCCCATTCTCCGGACGGAGACTTCTTTCCCTCTGGTGGAATTGCGAGGGCGGGTGAATTTGGGGAGGCCATCTGACCGACCTCAGCGAGCTATGTCAAGAGCTGCCGCAAAGCCTGCTTCTACGCATCGAATCGTGCTGAAGATGGTTCCCGCGTCTGGTGGAGCCATCGCTTGGACGCCGAGGCTCTCCTGGAAGGAACTGGACATGAGGAACTAGAACAACTAGGGCAGTTGGCTCGGCAAACCTGTAGAATGTCGCCGAAGTCGTGACAACGAGCGAGGCATACAACGATCAGGGAACCCCGGAATGAGGAAAGGGAGAAGAGTAGACAGGGCAGTCAATAAAGGGCAGGAAGAGGGTGAGATGTGTAGAATAGCTAGAGCGAAGAGGCGGTCGTGATGGTCAAGACAAGAGAACGGCCTGAAGCGAGTCCGGCCCGGTGGTGATGGACGCGGTTTGGGCGCTTCGGGGTTGCTTTTAAACCATGTCGTGCTCCTCCCATCCTCCATGACGAACTGTCGCTGACCATCCATTGCATCGACCTCCAACCATCTTCCACTCGCCCATGGCTTGGTCAAAGCGGAGCAAGTTGCGGAGGGGCGGCTTATGAAGAGCAGCAGACGCCGAGGGGAGTAAGCGAGATTGGGTGCGTTTCAATCGGTATGTTGCCTGTCTTACCTCCCTACCTTGCTTTCATTATTCCCTTCTAACTCGTACCATCCCTCCGTACGCTTTCGATTCACCCGCCTCCCCCCGTTCGATCCATTCATTTTCGTTTAGGCGAGACAGTGTACTGACTCGCGGCCCATCTCTAGCCACAGGTCCTCCTGAGGTCTCCTCTATTGCAAGGGTATCTCCCGGAGGGAAATACTTGCCTAGTAGAGAGGGAAGACGATGCACCATCTTATGCCTGACGTGTTCCACCCAGCTACTATCTAACTGGCAAATGGGTCTACTGACTGTTCCCAGCGCACCCCAGTTGCGCCCTCCAAATTAGCCCACATCTCCTGCCCAGCTCTCTGCGGGAATACGCGAATGATCTTGAGGGACGGACATGGCGATCGACATGCCCATGGTATGCGCCCGTTCGCCCTCCTTCTCTTAAATCCTCGCCCGATACCTTCGAATTCCCCTACCTTCACCATTCTTCTCGTTGAATCATCTATACCCCTTCGTTCCGCTCCTGTGATTTCAACCGCACTCCCCTTCGCGTGTGAATCAGACGGTCGTCCCCCATATACGCACCTCCCCGAGCTCGAAGGTGAGGATGGACAGGGCCGCTTCCACGGAATGCGAGGTACAGGACTGGAGTGTGGAGGTGGACCAGAAGAGCGTCGGGATATAGGACGGTATTGAGCGATGAGTTTATATCGAATTAGAGCTCGTGAAGTGGGTTTTGTGGCATTGGAATATAATAGAAAAACGGAGCTCGTAGGGAAGCAGAATATGGTGGTCGTGAACGTGGAAAGACTCGACGAGGGTATAAAGGTACAAATGGAATCATCTCAAGGGAGGGAGGCGCAGCCTGAAGGAACCTGGGCAAGGGGGTACGGGCGACTCGTGAAGGGCTCGCTCATCCTGTCCTTCGCGACACTACGAGAGCCGCAAAGCACGGACGACGGAGAAGAACTTGTCCGTGAAAAGGGTCCGTGAAAAGGAAAAAGTAGCATAGAATGGAACGGCAGGGTATCGACGATCTCCGTACCAAGCCTGTATCCAAGCTCCTCGAGCCCACCGGGGCGGGCCGTCAACCACCAGCCTCAGATGAAGGTCGTACCCTCCCGTCGACAGGACTGTCGAGGCGTCGGGATCGTAGAGGGTCCTCAGAGCACAGGGGCTGAGGGTGTGCGAGAGGCGAAAGATCCTCGGCTTGCATCCCGACTCGACGCCGTTCTCGTGTTAGATCTGGGAAAGGGTTGTCAGCTCAATGTTACGCTGATTATAGAGGATAGAGGTGATAATGGATGGCGAGACCACGGAGGGAAGGGTAGGAATTGAAGGTATAGGAGAAGCACAAACGGAAGAGCGAAACGAGAGGGTCCTGGGTCGAAGGGAATAAAAATAAAGAAATGAGTAGCCGTGTACTAGGGAATGAGACCATGACAAAGGGCGCTACGAAGGGTTACGAGGGGGGGCATAATTGAGGAGGCGAAGCAGACAAACATGATGATAGAGTCGAAACGACGGTATTGTGGGAGAAAGATTCGGAAGAGAGGTGGGCTAATCTAGGAAGCGATGTGTAAAGGGGACAGGTCGGAAAGTACGAAGGTTGAGGGAGGAACGTACCCAATATGACGACTACACATCACTCCCCACCCATCCACCCACAACCCTCCCCGCCATCCCCAATACCCCATCCTCGCTCTGCTTCCTTCGCCGACCGCCGACCACTTCTCTCCCAAAGTCCCGCTGAGACTTCTCCCTCTCATCAACTCGTGAAACCGACGATGAAGACCAGTGCCCGATCACCACCTCCGTTTCCGCTGGCGGATCTCGTGAACGATTGGAGCTCCTCCGGTTGCTCGACGAGGGATTAATGAGCCGGGTTCGGTTAGTCAACATGCATGTAGTAGGGAAGGCGGGTAGAGGAGGATGGGGCGTCGACTATGGCAATTGAAGGTGACGCCAGCGCGATAGATGCAGCTTCGTCGGGTTGATGAAAGTCGTTCTGGTCGCGGAGACCTTGAAGAGGGGACGGAAAGCTCGATAGATGTACAGCCCGATCCTGGTCATTCGTTGCGGACGAGCGGTCTGTGCCCGAGGTGCTCAGCTCGCTGGGCCGGTGTCGAGGTTGAGGTGGAGAAGGACCATGGGCGGGATGCATGGGGCGTAGAGATGAACAGGTGACCGGAAATGCATTGAGAGGGCCTTGCATTGAGTCGATGAAGCCACACGCCACTTGCGAAGGCGTACCGGGCGACGTTGGCGGCGTCGTGTTCTTGTCGGTCGCGGAGGTGGGATGTAGACCCCGGGAGAAGATCTTGTGGTAGGGGTGTTGGTTTGCGAGCCTGTCATGGAGGAATTAGCGTGTGGATAACGGTGTAAGAGGATAAGCAGGGTGGTGTTTCGTAAACGAGTGGGGGAATGAATTAGAGGAAGCGGGCTGGAGCGTCATAGAAGGATGTAAAGTGGAAGGATCGATGTAAGGGGAAGGGAGGATTGGACGATGAAAGGAGTCGGAAAGTAGTAGAAGCGTACCTTGAGCTTTCCTAGGTCAACTATAACCCAACGCCAATTCCCAGCTCTCCAAAACCCCGTGCGCAAAGTCCCCCCACCTACTGGTGCCTTGCTCTACCACCGTAACTGTAATTCCCGTCCAGTTCCTGCGGTGAGGAGTAGGAAATGTGCCCAGGTTTTGAGGAGGCGGAAATATTACTGAGAGTTCGGTGGAGATCGGCCTCTTGTCCGTGTTGGGTGAGGACGGATGGCGGTAATGAGATTCGGAGGGAGGCCCTCTAGGCGCCGCTGAGAAGCCCCCGCGAAGAGCTACACATCCCAGGACTTGTTTGCGGGGCATCGGGGTCCTTGAGTGGACGTTTGCGTCTGTTGCGTGAGTGGGGTATCGGAGATCCTCCAGGGTGAGAGGGGTCCAGGAACCTTGATCGTCCAGGAGTGGGGTTTTGACGTCCCAAAGGGACGCGTTCGAGTGCTCCAAAACGCGAGATCGTGAACGAGCCGCTGCGCGACAATCACGGTTCTCGAAGGGAGTGCGGGGATCTGAGGGTTGCTGCTGAAGGGTAGAGAGAAGGCTTTATGGCCACGGTCCACATGGGAAGCGTAAAGGGCGGTACGAGATGGAGACGAGCGAAAGGGAAGAGAGGATCGTGGTCAAGTGGAGAGAACGGCCTTGACGCGTATCGAACGTCGGCGTTCGGCCATCGGGTCGGTATCGGCCCTCACCGGTGGCTGTGCCTTCCGCCTGCTCCCAGCGCCAAAGTTTTGGGAGGCCCCAACACTTTTCACTCTGGATCTCCCTCTCGTCTGTTTCACGGACTCCAGCTACCTCCTCGCGGCTCAAAGGACAATGTGCTGGCAAACTCGATGTGGCTCTCCACGGGCGGGCGCTTACGAGCACCGAGGACAACGTCAGGACAAAGCCCACGCCAGGCACAGTCCGGAGTTGCTTCGAATAGACGCCCTCCCCCTTCCCCGCGCTGTCTGCCCCTCACGTCATCGCCTCGGCCTCCAAGTGTTGTCCGATTCCTGCCAACGTTGAGAGTTTGCTAGTGCTGCCCTGGACGGCGGCTCGCACCATTCATATGCATCTCCCCAGCCACCCCCGCCTCGTTCCCTTCCCTCCCCATGTGCAGGGAGTATTGAACGTACCCCGCCCGCCCCCTATATTCGTGTTCTCAACATCGAGCCACCCCCCGCACTGTCTCCTCTGTCACTGTGTCTATCCCCGTTGTGTCCTTCCCGCCGAATCCCTCTCCCGCTTGAGACATCCGCCCGCCCAGCCACTTTCCCCCTCAAACGTCTTCTCCGCGTTCTCCCCCATACAACGCCTCATTTCCCTCTGCTCTGGGCCGGTAAGCGTCTAACAAAAGCTTTAGCGAAGCATCACCGTGTTGGCGTAACCCTCGTCGGTTCATAGCTGAGAGTTTCGTGGTTGTGAATGCCAGGTTGGGGTGGGACGCTGACTGCATGCCCCGCCATTGACTACCCACTGCCTGCTGACCGAGGCGCCCAGTTGGATTCGTACGAGCAGGCATTGGAATAGCGCCTGACGTACACACGAAATGCGACGGGTGCTCTTGAATATCCGATTGAAGGGCGGCAAACGGGGTCGCGAAGGTTCCCGACGTGAGGTTCAATTCTCGAGATCGACGGCTTGGCGTGCGCGATCGCGTGGTTTCTAGAACTAGCTGAAAACCCTGCAAAGCGGAAGTGTCGTTCGGGGTACTCTCAATCTGTAGGTCCGTCGTCAGCGGCAGTTTGGGAGAAAACGCAATGCGTGACAAAGCGGGGATATCGACAACGAGAACCTAGAAACGGCGAAAGATAAACACCTGCGTAAGCAGTACGACGATTAAACCCCCATCGCCGAGAGAGGCACACCAAGAAAATGGTCGTGTGTTCGAAGGAATTGGGAGAAAGGCCAGAACGAGTGAAGCATGTAATTGAGGAGCGCTCGAAGGACGAAATGCAGAGTACGAATCATCGAGTAGACACGTACCGTAGGCACACCTCCAAACTGTGCATCCTCCACAGAACCTCTCTTCCGCCCCGCAACAGCACACCATAGGCTACCACCCCGGTATCTGGCTCTCCATATGCAGAACCTGTCGCCCACTTCACCTGGAAGCGGGGGCGGTCATGCCATCGAACAGACCAGCTTCCAGGGAGGCTCGATAGAGATCGACGTGAGCCTCGCATTTGAGACCCTAGCCGTAGATACGGAACTTGTTATAGTGCACTGTCCTAGGCATATCCACACCCCAGCGTGAGTAATCGAATGTCTCGGATCTTGGGGTAGAAGAATGATTCGAGGCCGTCCAGATGGTCGTGCGGGGTCTGCACTCCTCTTTGTAGTTTTAGCCGCCCAGAAGAGGCAAAGACAGGAAGGTGAGGGCGCCCTGGATAAGGACGTGTTAGTGTACGAGGTGATGTGCCGAGTGCGAATCAGGGGCCCGCCTGGAAGCTTGAAGACCAACTCGGGATCGACATGATGCCTCGATCGCCCTTGGACTCGCCGTCATGGCCGAGGAGAACCTTGTTGGGTGAAGTACTGCGATGGAGGGTCTTGAGAGCGTCGTTGACAAGGTTTCTACGCACTACATTCCAGGGTAAGCTAAGCTGGGGCGAGAATTAACAGACCAGGAGACGTACGACCTATCTTTGAGCCCTCGTCGTAAGGCGACGCGATTTACACTGCTCCCAGAGCCGCTTGGATACCCGAATTCTCTTGTGTCGGTGCGGCTGGTCTTGCAAGGTGCCGTGTGGACGGTGCGCGGGATGTCCTTAGCCAACTCGAGCAGCTTGAGCTCCGAGGACAAGTCCTCTTGTCGCTAGGAGTGCCTGAGCACGAACGCCTAGGAGGTTTAGGTGCCTTATACTCTCCAGCGAGTCGTCCTTTCCGTTGTACGCTGGTGCTTTGTTGGCGTCCGTAGAGGGCAGGCCAGAGGCGATCCGAACGAGCTGCGGGCCCCTTGTGGATTGCCCTTGGCCAGGTCATCGAGCCCCAGGAGTCGAGTTGAACCAGGCGAGCCCGCTTCCCGAGACTGAACGTATACCATATTGTGGTAAATTTGGAAGACTCCTCTACGAGGATGGTCAGCTGGAGTTCAAGAAAGCAAGTACGGGTGCGTACCTAGCAAACGCCTTCTCTTCCACAGTTTCCGGCCTCAGTGTCCATCCCTGCGCCCAAATTGACCGTGAGATCGGCGACCGTGCTCGAGACCGCGAACAAAGATGCGACGTTGCTGACTTGTGAGGGGCGTCAGGAGACATCGGGCTTCTGAGCGAGGGCCTACTCGCGCGAAGAGCCAAGAGGCCTCGGTGAAGTGTAGGCGAGCCACCGCGAAGGATGGTATACCCCCGCGGTTCTGGGGCTCCCAGTTGCTTTGAGGTCAGATCCACTGCGGAAGGATGCCGAGTGCGAAGGCGCTTTCGAGGTTGGGAGGTAGATGACGGGCTGCGAGAAAGTCGATGGTGACTGCAAGAGATGAGGAATCGTCAACGGCGGATCAGACGCCCATACCCACGGCGCCTTTCTTTCTTTCTCTTCCACAACAACGAATGCTCTCACTCGAATTCTCTCAGCCACTATTCTTTACACGGTATTGAATCTACGTCTAAAGCTTGTCTAAAGCATGGACACCCGTTGGCCAGCTCATCAGGAGCCACGAATCTGCAACCTCCACTCCGGTCCACCGCGAACGATACCTCAAACGCCAATGAGTGAACGAACCCGGCCCCTGGCCCTCCCAAGAAGCTCTTCCAAGTTAACCTAGCCCAATGGCTTCTCGATCGGAACCTCCCCTCTTCTGTCGTCGTTTGCCTTCCAGACTGTTGTACCTCCTCGACCATTACACACCGAAACGCCGTAGCCAAGTGAAGACGCTTGAAGCAAGGGGATGACAAGAAGAGTAGAGGATGGGATGGGATGGTAACGGAAGGTGGAGCGAGGGTCCAAGGAAGCATATCGACAGATGCAATACAAGGAAACACGGAACGGAAGTACAGGCGTGACCAAGGCAAGATATATCGCAGAAGGGGACGCGAGGGTAGCGCGTGAAAGAACGAAAAAAGAACGTAACACATACCCTGTACAACCACCATCTCCTCGCCGCAACCCACACCAAGAACCCTGCCAACTCTCCCCTCCCCAACACGCACGAACTCGCCTCCCTCCTCCCTCCTCCCGCCCTTTCTCCCTTCCTGCTTTCTGGCCCTGCGAATATCCCGCCAGCCGACGTCGTCACCCTATTCACACCGATATCATCGGCTGGCTGGTTGAGCAGGGCTGACGAAGTAAGCCTCCCCGCGTCCCTTGACATCCAGCTCCCCGAACGCATTGATGAACGTCGTGCGGCTGAGACTTCTGCTATCCCTTGATCGAGGTTTCGGGGGAAGGGGTCGCGGACGGGGATGTGGAGAGATAGAAGGGGGCGAGAGTGGGACGGCGTGGCGAAGATGTGCATGGTGAGGACGTCGGTGCGGGTCTATCGAAGAAGGTTTGGTACTGGAGAGCCGATGAAGAGGATAACGAGCACCTCTTGGCCCTCGCTTGGCCCGAGGTTCTCTGGGATCTTCTTGTTACACCCTCTTTGACGGTTGGGTGGGAGAGATAGGGTGGAGGACGTCTGCCGTGCGTCGGATCATCGAGGGGCGAGCAGGATGATTGGTGATAGAAAAGCACTCTGTTGGGGGGACCTTGAATGGCGTCGACAAACGAAGCCGACACTCGCGGACCGAGGCTTTGAGTCGGCGTCACGGCGGACATTCATCCCACACGGGCGAGATGTGGTGCTCCAGGGGAGAGGCTTGCAGCGTGGACGCATCGATTAGGAGAGCATTGACCTGTGAGGGGACTGTCAGAAAGTTGCACTGGAGTGAATTGGAAGGGGAACGAAGACGGGTGCTAGGATATGAAGACGAAGGAAGGCGCCAGGCGTGAGAAGGAACGAGCTTAGGGTGCGGGTTGGAAAGACGCGACACCGGGGAATAGGGGAAGAGGGATGGGTGGGTGGTAAAGAAGAGTATAAGACGACAGAGCAAAGGAAACGTACCGTCTGAGCTCGTATTCGCACCCCAGCCCAATATTGCGCACCAGTCCCTTCCAGCAGGATAGGAATCCAAGGTCCCCCAGCGATTCACCTCCTCGTCGATCTATGCCTCGTTGTCTTGCTAGCTCGAAAGGGAGGGTAGCGGTGGGTGTGTTGACATCGAGGGTGACGTGGAGCCTTCCGCGTTACGGGTCTGAGGGGAGGCTCATCTCTTCGGGGGCGTTGCCTCAAGCAGGGTGACGAGACCCAGGAGGGAGGGCAACAAGGGCAGGGTCCTGCGACCGCCTCAGGGAGCTCAGGGATGACGAAACCCACAGTTTGCTTGGTCTGGGTGGGGTCGAATCGGAATAACCGTTCATATTCGCCGGGGCTCCTCATAGGTAGCGGGGCGTAGGATCGTAAATTCGAGTCGTGTTGGGTTGCGGTTACTGCGGGTTGGTTGAGAGCCAGTTTGCGAAATTCTCGGCATTTGCCGGCACGATAACAACCCAGGTGAATACCTCGTTTCGTTGTGTAAGGGCGTAACATGTATCTTCTATGCCCACCGTCAAAATGTCTCCTCCTCAACCCATTCCCCCTTCCTGGAAGGCGAGTCCATCATACACAACGACGAGCAGCGCGGTTCTGACATCCCCCACAGGACCTTGGCAAGTCCTCCAATGACCTCCTGAACAAGGAGTACCCCTTCAACGGCGCCTCCCTCGAGGTCAAGACCTCCACCCCCTCCAACGTCTCCTTCAAGGTCTTCAAGGTCGCAGGTAACAAGCACAGCAAGTCCGACATCATCACCGGTGACCTTGAGGGCAAGTGGGCCGACAAGGTACACGGCCTCACCGTCACCCAGACCTGGACCACCTCCAACATCCTCCGCAACACCGTCGAGCTCGAGGACCAGATTGCCAAGGGTCTCAAGCTTGACCTCGCCACCTCCCTCGCCCCCAAGAGGGGTGCCAAGACCGCCGTCCTCGGCTCCGTCTACAAGCAGAGCGGTTTCCACACCCGTGCTACCCTCGACTTGTTCAAGGTACGTCGCGTCTCACCACGTATACGCGTTCTGGATCATAACCTACCCGCTTGTAGGGCCCCACCTTCACCGCCGATGCTGTCCTCGGCTGTGACGGTTTCCTCGTCGGTGCTGAGGCCGCCTACAACGTCACCGAAGGCAAGGTCACCCGCTACGCCACCGCTGTCGGCTTCAACGCGCCCCAGTACTCCGTTGCCGTCCACGCCCTCAACAACCTCAAGGTCTTCACCGCCTCCTACTACCAGCGCATCAACAGCGACGTCGAGGCTGGTGCCAAGGCCGTCTACGACCCCAAGTCCACCGCTGGTGGTGTCAACTTTGAGGTCGGCACCAAGTTCTACCTCGACCGTGCCGCCTTCATCAAGGCCAAGATCAACAACGCTGGTGTTATCGGCCTCGGTACATGGTTCTATTTCTTCGGGTCTGTAGCTTGACGCTGATAACCGCACAGGCTACACCCAGGCCCTCCGCCCTGGCGTCAAGGCCCAATTCGGTCTTGCCATCGACACCCAAGAGTTGAACGACCCCACCCCTTTCGGCCCCTGGCCCAAGGTTGGCGTCAACTTTGTCTTTGGCGCATGAACTGGCTTGTATTGGAGGCTGAAGGTTGTGCTTCGTTGAGACGGTTCGCCTACGTTAAGACTCTATTCGATGTAACACCGGGTTTCGTGGTAATGACTTGAATTTGACGGCATTTTACTTGTATTGGGATGGCGAGAGATTTCACGGATATGGACTTCTTGAGTATGATTGAGTTCGATGACCACTTGAGACGTCACATCCACCCAGATCGACTCGTGTCTTCGGCCACTCGCTAGCTGCGGATACTTACATGTGCCTTCTCCGTGCCCAGAGTGGGTGAACAGCATTCACATCCTTGCCCTCTTGCCATATCTTCCCTTTCTACTCATGGCACACTGCTTCCGTATATTACTGTGGCGGTTGCCAGCAACGATGAGCTCCTCTACCCGGACAATGTCCCCACCACCTCTCAAGCGACGCCGGGGGTCGTCTTCGGCGAGCAATCTGAGCATAAACAACGAACTCGAAGGCCACAGAGCAACCCACGCCATTTACATCCATCCCCCGCCTGCTTATCATGGCCATTCGGCGGGACCAGGCCACCTCCCAGGGCATCCGTACGACTCCCGAATGCACTACGACAGGTCCCCGTACACCGTAGGACCCGGACAAGCGCCCACGATGGGCTATCCCCCTCATCTCTCGACCCCGCCAATCTTGGCGCCATCAGACCGTGTCGGGAACATTACACGCAGTGACGCGCACGGAGCAGGCGTCACCGGTGTCGCATCAGTATCTTTCCCTCCCTCTCATCACCCCCACCATCCATCCTCGCCGTTGTCGACGACAGTCCCGACTCCAGGGTCTCGTTTGGACTCCCATTACCACTTCAGCGCGCAGGTGCCGCCGCCACCACCACCACCGACACAGGAGCCTTGGGAGCAGCAGCGAGAGGAGCAGAGACGTTGGGAATTGGGTCAGCAGCAGGTGTACCCCCAGGCGACGTGGTTCCATTCCTCTGCCGGGCCTACGAGTGCAAGTCAGGCGCAGACACAGACACCGTATCGGTACCCGCCTTTAACCCAAGCCCAGGAAGACCTCGTACAGGCCCCCGTACCAACCTCGAGCCCAGTCTCGAACAAGCACACCAGCCCACCCTCGGTTCAGAGCATCGGGATAAAGAGGGCCCTGTCGTATAGCGGAATTTTAAGCAATCCCCAGGAAGCCAGCGGTTTTACTTCAGTCCACCCAGACAAGAAGCCCAAGCTTGAACCAGGACCTCAAACACTGTCACCTACGACTACCAGGGCGTCGCCCATAATCACATCCACACTCAGGAGACCTTCTTTTGCTTCTGAGCCGACCGGAAGAGTCCCCCCTCCACGCACCAGCCCACCTCACTTCAACTGCCGCGAGAGCACAACTACCTCCCCAGCCACAGCATGGACACCCATTGGCCAGCTCAGTAAGGGCCACCAATTCTCAGTCGCAAACCTCCCTCAAACGACCCCCAAGTACCGGTACGTGGACGACTCAGGTCCTCGCACCTCTCAGGGAGCCCTTCTCAGGATACCTAACCCTCTTGTACCCAAGCCCTACTGTTCTCCTTTGCGACCTAGGCTGCCATCCCTCCCACATGAAAGCTCTTGGCTGGGGAACACCGAAACGATCCAACCCCGACGTTGGCATTCTTCTGGACGGGTAGGCGGAGGGCAAGGGGAAGAGTTGGGATCTCCCTGACAGTAGCGATGTAGAGATCTTTGGAATACGACGAGAGACTCTGCAGGGTGTACATCCTGTCTGCATATCCCTCGTTCGTTCTCTGTCCAGGATGTTCCAACTGACGCTAGTATCCAGGGTCACCACATGGTCTCACCCGCAACCGCTTGAACGAGATCCGATGTCGAGGCCGTTCTCTCCCGGTTCGAGCGCCAGCATTAACCTTGCATTTTGTAATTGAACTCGAGTTCAGGTGCGTTCCTCAACACTCTACCCCTCTTAGAGCATGGGCTGAAGGTATTCTTCCAATGTCAGCTTCTTCAAGGAAGGCGCTGTCCAATGCCGAACGACACCCCAAACTATCCGGTCGTCCACCCCGTAACCCAACCGTGCCATACTTCGTTTCGAGGACATCTCCCTCAAGTACTCTTCCAAGGTCTTCGTAGCACCTCCGATCACTCCATGCTCGATTCTCCCCCTCCCTTGAGCTCCACCCCGGATCTCCTGAGGGGCCCCTCACTCACAAGGAACACATCCTGCGATGAAGGACACCGTGTTCGATTCAATGGTCCTGCCCTTCCAACAAGCCTACCCAACAACAGGCATCCCTACCCGTTTTGCGACACCCTTTTGGCCTCTCCCTGCCCGACAATGATTGATCGTGGCTAGTGCCCCGTCGTCAACTAAACTGCTGGGTCATACCGGGTTGATGAATACGCGATATCTCGACTTGAAGAATGTGTCTTTGCCTTCAAATTCGGTCGTACGCCAACAAGCCACAGGATCCAGCTACAGTCTCGCATATCATCACCCTCTTCGCGACTCACCGATCGATCCCCCATCTCCAAACCCCAGCACTGGAAGCTGGGAAGCCAATGAAGCCAGCTCTGCAGGAAGCAATTCGACATACCACACTTACGTCCCCTTACACCGTTTGTTGACCTGCTTGTGGAAGTTTAAGATGGCGGGGACTGTGGTGTGATGCACACAGTCGAGCTTCCTAGCTGTGCAACGGAGAGGTCTTCATATGCTGAGGAGGGGCGACGTCTTGGGGCGGAGGATGTTTGAAGAGCCAGAGGTCAGAATGGGCGGAAGGGTAATACTCGCGGCGTATGTGCTCTGGACCTCTCGGCCGTGCTGGTGTCCATGGACTGCCTCTTGTGCTCGAACGTCGAGGAGGTCCAACCAACGCTCTCGACGAGCGGGGGCGAGCACGCTATGCCGCTGGTGACAAGCCTTTCGCATTCTCCAACCACTTTCACTGAATTTCACCTGGTCTCCCTGTCGTGCTCGTCGCGTGTCAAGCCGCCCCTCCATGCGTCTTCTCCACTTACACCGCCGTACCTACCCTTTTCCGCGAAGCCATGAATTTGAGGCTCGGGGTGACACCGCTCACCCACATCCCCCACCACCGGTGCTGCGCAGAACACGAGGCTGAACATTGTTTGTGCCGTAGGAGCCGCGGGGGTGGAAGGGGGGTAGGAGGGGGACGAAAGCGAAAGTGGGGGAGGCTTAGAGGATGGTAGTGGGGTCTAGTCGTCGTGGTGGGTACGTCGAACCTTCATTCTTTCGCTGCTTCATGCGCCTTCGTGAAGGCAACCCCACTTCAGCCTCGAAATAACTTTCTTTCTCGTTGCTCTCCCCCATGCAGCTCGCTGACAACTTCCCTGCAGGCCAGTACCTTGAAGATAGATACCTTGAAGCCGCAAACTCTCTGCCACACCCCGAAGTCCGCCGTCGTAAAGCAGTCCCGCCGACCTCGACGGCGTCGATTGTCTGTCGGGCACCTTGGCAGGTCCCGCTCAACGTCCCTCAAATACCGATACAGCTCGAACCTTCCTTCCCTCTTCGCCGTTAGCATTAGGGAAGACGGCCTTCCTGCTAGAGAGAAAATCAAACCGCGCCGCCAGGTGAATGAGAAGGGAAAGGGGGTGCAGTTGGCAAAGAACCATTCGACCTCCTGAAGGCTCGTCGAGGCGACCTCGCTCACGCCAACCAATGAGGGATGCCCGCCGTGACACCTGGGAGATCCAGCGTAACTGCCCTCCTGCACATTGTGCCGGGGCTCGGCACTGGAGCCCTGTGGACTGGTACTCTGCACGACCTACGGTTCTGACGGAAATCACCAGCACGACGCCGTTTCTCGAGTGAACTTGCATCGCCGAGGTCCCCTTCCCCTCAGCTCTTCGAGGCGATGCTCTACGCGGTCGAGGACGGTCGTGTGGACGTTGGCGCAGCATCGTTGCGGGGCCTACTCGCTCATAATGGAAAGCATTCACATATCGAGGGGAGAGAGCAGGAGGACCAGTGGGGTTGAAGCCAAATGGACCCGAGTCAGTGGACAGATGTAAAGAGCTAGCGAGGCAGCCTTAGGGGAGAGAATATTCGCGGAGCCAGAGGGAGTGTATGAGAGGCGCGGGGAGGGGACGTTGGTTGAGGGGGTTGTGGGCGGGATGGGGCGGGATAGGTCGACAGAAGGGGATTAGAGGTGAATGACGCCAAGCAGCAGGGATCAGGCATAACGTGAGAGTCAACAAGGTGTTCTGTGGGCGGAGGACGTATGTAGCTGTGGGGGAAGGCGGGGAGCGGGAGGAATGTAGCTGTCGAAGTCGTGCCGTGAATGAAGTGGCGTGGACATCACAGTGATGTCGCCCTTGAGGCGATTAGGCGCCAGGTGATAGGCGCCCCGCACAAGACCGTTTAGATGACGCTGTCCCGAGCTACGAGGAGGTGGATGGGGAGAGCGGGAGGAAGTAAGCGTGGAGAAGAAAAGTTTCGAGTCAGCCTGCAAAGGCGGAGAGCACAGCCACAGGCTCGGGCTGACGCCGATGGATGCCGATGTTTGATCAACGACGCTCTGCTCTTGGCCACGATCCTCCCTTGCCTTGAGCTCGTCTACCCCTCGACACCTCCAATGAGGGCATTCACCGCCGACCTTCTTTTGACGCAACCGCAAATCCTCGGTTTCTCCCCTCCCTCCATGCAACAATTCCAATAGGGCTTTGGGTTCCAAAGCTCCACGCTGTTCTTTCCTCTTGACCACCACGGCCGCCTCTTCGCTCCAGCTCTTCTACACCCCACCCTCTTCCTACCATTTCTTGACTGCACCGATCCACTCTCCCCCCATCCATCGTTCCGGAATTCCCTGACCGTTGTGCGCTTTGCTCGTTCTGTTGAGGGCGGCGACTTTCCACAGGTTCGTCGAGCCAACTGCCCTAGCTCTTCTGGTTTCTCATCTCCAATTCCTTCCAGGCGAGCCTCGACGTCCATGGAATGGACCCAGCAGAAGGGGGCATCCTCTTCAGCACGATTCGATGCGGAGAAGCGGGATTTGCGACAGCTCTTGGCGCAGCTCGCTGATGTTGGTCAGATGGCCTCCACGCCTTCGCAATTCCACCAGAGGGAAAGAAGTCTCCATCCGGAAAAGAGGGGTGGCTATCGACATTGACAACTACGGGCTCCCTCGACTCAACGCCAGCATGAACAAGATGTAGGATGACGAGGCGGCAATTGGCAAATCGTTGAGTGGAATTAATGTTGTGGGGTTGAGGAATGCTCCAGGTATGTCTATTTCGTTCCGTCCCTGTTTCATTCCCTCTACCTTCGCCCATGCCTCCATCCTTCCCCTCCTTGGGTCAGCCTGCCTCCTAAGCATATCCTGCCATTCGCTACCTATCGATGGTGCATCCCCTTCCTCTCTATACGCTCCACTTTGAACCCAATCCCCCCTTTCTACCGCCTGCCATACAGCGCACTGACCCCTTCTCTCGCAGGCGACGACCCATTTCACCCCGAATCCCGCCTTGCAACAAGATCCCGGGGAACACTATACCGCACCCCGCGAGGCACAAGACCATCACTCTGCCGATCTTGAGGCGGTCCCCTTCGTCGGCCCCGTCCGCTGTTATCACCCTCACCCTCGCCCCTCCCACTGTCTATCTTGGGTGTCGTAGACGGTCTCCGCCCCAACCACAATGTCAGACCGCCGAAGATATCCGCATAGGTGTTCCGTCCTGCACCGGCGGCGAGGCAAGATCTTTCGCCCCTCCGTCCTTGCCATTCGCCATGGCCACGACCTTCGGTCGCCTTTCCTCGTTCGCCTTCCTTGGGTGACCTCTGTCGACGCACGAGGGAACCTTATCTTCGTACCCAACGTCTGCCAGGTTCTCGTCGGGACTGGAGAACGGAGCCGTTCATGCCTTGAGTCTTCGCGATCTCCAATCGTCCAAGAGAAGCGCCGAGGCTTGAGTAGGAGAGGCCTGAGGGACAGTCTCAACGAGTGATGGTGGAGTGAGGGGGGATAAGACTGAACGATGCGAGTCTACGGTGGGAGAGAGCCAGAGGGACGGGACCGTGTTTCTATGATGATGAGGATGTAGCCCTCGTGCAGAACAAGTGCAGAGTACGTCTCCCCTTCGTCTTTCGGGTTTCTCTGCGTTCTTCCTCCGTGTATCCCCCCTCGAACCTTCAACCTCCCACCCTTTCTCCTTCTCTACACAACACTTCGGTTTGGTCCCCTTCATGAAAGCCTTTGTACCCCGTTACAGTTCATATTTCCTTCGTTCGTCTTTCATGTGACTTCCTCTAGGTTCAGCATGGCTGTTTCATTTACCTTTTGTACCTAACTTCATACTTCACACCCTTCTCCCATTATCCCTTCCAGAGAACGTTAAAGACACTCCTTCCTACCCCAAAGGACCACGATTGGGCCAAGTTCAGATCTCGAACCTGAATCCCTCTACCTTCACCCACCCTGCCTCGGCGCCTGCGGCCTGACCGTCAGGAAATGAGAATCCTTGCGTTTCACCCCGACCGCGGGAGGAGGCTGATGACCGATGAGTAACATTGGCGGAGTACTTCGCCTCCCCTCCCCAATCCTTCCGTCTTTACCTTGCACCCCCACTCGAACGCCGATTGATTGGATATTCTCAACACATCCTGCTTGCTCCTGCACCTGGATTTCTTTTCTAATTATGCATGTGTTTGGCCTTGTTCCACGATCTCGCCCTTGGTTCGGTTTTCTCAATCGTTCCTCTCCGCTGTGTTCACCTATAGTGACGGCGACATTGGGCACCATCGCTCATGCGAAGTTGGAAGGTACGGCGATGGTGTATTGGGGCCCGGTATACTTCTTTCTCATGAGACGGAGAAGCACTCGCCTATCGCGATACTGCTGAGCTATCATGTTTGGGGCGGATATAACCATGGATGGGCGCCTATTCCCTGATTTGCACATTATGTGGAAGGCAGTGTCACGCCACGTGCTGACCTTGCTGTGAACATGTTGGCCGCGCATTCCGAATCCCTCTTGCTTCTTGCCTTAGACGACCTCTCATCATACCACCATCTTCCTCTACTTCAACCCTCCCTCTGCCGCTCGGTTCTCAGAATGGATCGCGTTAGGGATCGAAGCGCCATCCGCGGACCAGATCAAGACGACAATCACAACCAGAACTCGGAGCCAACCCAGCCGACTTCCATTTGTACGTCCAGAAAGGCATAACGGACCTGTCGAGGTGACTTATGCAACCTACAATCCGACTCACAGACCACCAATCCTTCAATGGGCCAGTAAACTACATTGGGCAAGCGAGCAATGCAAATTTCGGGGTGAACTACGGTACACTCTCGATAGAATAGATGGCTTTATCAACCGATTGACGATGTTGGCGTGTTTGTGCTCTTTCCAGGATGGATAGGCCAGACGAACGAAACCCCTCCGAGTCCACGCCAGGCTGGTGTATCTGGTGGGGGCCCATTTCCGCACCCAGCTGCACCCCCGTTCGGTGAGTAAACAAGAATATGGTGGTGCTCTTTGGCTAATAGGAATGCACAGATCTCTTCTCTGCGCTCAACCCCATCCTCGATGCCTCGCATACCCGGAACCTCAAAGTTTCACCACTGAACTCAAAATGCTTCCCCAAAACTAGGGAAAAGGTCATCGGGATGGTCCTAACTTGGGGAAAGAGCGCCTTGGGTGAAGCCGATCCTCACATCTTGTGGATCTATGGATACGCCGGATGCGGCAAGTCAGCGATTTCTCAAGCGGTGGCCAAACAGCTATCCCGCGAGGGTCGTTTGGCAGTGAGCTTCTTCTTCTTTCGGGGTGCAGCCGACAGAAGCAGGATCACTTGTTTTGTCAACACTATTGTGCACCAGTTGATTTGTGCCAAGCCTGAGACAGCACCCATCATCAAGGACGTGGCCAAGGCAAATCGTGGACTACTGTCAATGTCCACCTCTTCGTTGATACCCCAGTTCCATCACCTTGTCCTCCAGCCGATAGCTGCCATTTTGCCCTCCCTCTGTCATGGGCCACTCATCATTGTTCTGGATGGTGTCGATGAGTGTGAGGACAAGGAGGAGATTGCAGCCTTGATTGAGGATCTGATTGCTTTCTTTGACAACAACCCATTTATCCCGCTTCGATTCTTGATTGCCAGCTGAGTTGAAGACCACATCCACCAGGAGCTTCATGCCTCAACCCAAGTACGCCTCCTGGACCTTGTCAAACATACATCTGATGATGATATTGCCATGGCCCTTGATGTGTCCATTGCAAAGGGGATGTGTGGGCATGCCATGCCCCATGATGGGCTGTGGCCTCCATTTTGGGATAAACAGGAACTTGTTCATCATATTGGAGGGTCATACATATTCATGACCACCATTGTCAAGCTTCTGTTTGCCCCAAGCACAAAGGACAGCCTTACTCCAATGGAGCGTCTTCCACAAATCTTGGAGATGAAGCCCAACTTTGATGACCTTTACAGGGAGGTCCTTGAGCCCTGCTCCCACTTTCCTTTCTTCCTCAACATCCTCAGCACCATTGCTCTTGCATTTGAGCCCATCTCCATTGCCCAGATTGCAGAACTGCTGGATATCAAGACCTTCAATGTTACCAACATCCTCATCAACCTGCATGCTATTATGCAAGTTCTGGGAGATGACCATTCCCCAGTCACCCTCTGGCATACCTCACTTTGTGACTTTCTTACCTCAGAGGACCGTGCTGGCCCTTTCTTTGCTGCTCAGCCATATCACTGTCACCTTGCCCTCAAAGCAATCAAGATAGCTTCCTTATCCCAGCCATCCCAGGCCCAGGTGTACTCCCAGAGCTTTGCAATTCAACATCTTGCCAAGTTTGTCAAGACCATTGAGGAAACTGTGGACCCATTTGGTGGGAAGGGTAGAACCATCATGCCACTTCTAGAGAGGCCTGTTTTTAAAGGTAAGTACATCTCCACCTGTCATCAAAATGGACTTACCACCCCCAAAACCTACCAGAGGGCCAGACTGCACTTGAAGTTGCCTGTTGTGCAAATGAATGGAAACTTGTCTGTGTGCTTGTGAATGCAGGTGCCAACATCAACACCCAATTCCAAGGTATACCTTTGGTTCTTTCAATGCCCAGAACTATATTGATTTCAAGTGCAATGTATCCAGGAGAGAAGGGTGGCATCAGGGTTGCTCTTAATGCTGCAAGTCACTATGACAGAAAGGAAATGGTCTATTTCCTGCTGGAGAAGGGGGCTGATCCAAATATTTCTGGTCAGTACCTTCTGCATTTCTCAGAATGAATGCTATTCTGATACATTTGGTTATGGTCACACAGCTTTCCCATCAGATTGGGGTAAGTGCACCTCTATCTCACTGTCATTCCACTCTGCACAGCTGACTGACCAACCTCAGCCATTGACTGGGGCTACTATGGCTTCCCCCTTGCATGGGCTGCTGCTCAGGGAGATGTTGACCTGGTCAACCAACTGCTTGCATGTGGTGCAGACCCCAACTTGAAAGGTAAGTTCAGGAAGGTCTTGCTGAATGGAGTTGTGATTGAAGGTGGATGGGTCACAGGTGGATGGCTTGGGTCAGCTCTTCATGCCTGTGCTGTGCGGGGCAGGGATGAGATTGCTTGTGTTCTGCTGGAACATGGGGCAGATGGAAATATCAGAAGTGAGTTTAAACTATTGTGTTCTGTCTGGCAGACCTTGGATAATTGATATTTTTAATGTAGATGGTGAGGATTGGACTCCGCTTCACTGGGCATCTGGGCAAGGGCACATTTATGTAGTGAAATGCCTTCTGGAGTTCAATACAGACACAAACCTACAAGGTGTGTCCATCCCCATTGTATGCTTGTTTTTATTTCAATCTATAGGATAGATAACAATGGGAATACCCCTCTTCATCGTGCATGCTTCTGGGACAAGATTGAAATTGCAGAATGTCTCCTGGACCACAATGCAGACCCCAGCATCAGAAGTGAGTCATCCCTCCTTGTAGTTTTGTGTTTACTCAAGTGTATGCAGACAAAATGGGTGAAGCTGTCCTTCAATGGGCCCAATACTATGGAAAATAGAAAGTGGTTGAAATGCTTCATCAGAGGGGTATCACAAGATGAGGTGTTCTGAAATTGCAAGGCCTGCACTGGACTGTATTATAGATATAATTGGTTTGAGCAAGGGGGATGCCTGGGGTCAATGGGGTGTTGATGCCACCATCATGTGATCCATAGATGTGTTGTGTCGCATCCTTTATCATTGGATACTTTCAACATTCATGCCTCCCCACATCCTTGTGTTCATTACTCATATGCCACAGGTTTCTTTCAGTTTCATTTCCTTTGTCTCCCATTCACATATTTATGTCTCGGTGAGCACTTGGGAGGACCTTATGTCTTCTTACTGTGCTTGCAGGTTCATACTCATTCTTACCTCTCGATACACATCTTCTCACTGTGGTTGCAGCACCTTACAGTCTGTTGTGAATGCAGACACTTAGGGGCAGATAGCAGTGGCAGACGAAAGCAGCAGAGGCGAGCAGAGGGACAGAGCTGTAGAACGATGCAAGTATGACCCACTGTAAGTGGGGAGAGTTCGATGTTAGATTGAAAGTAAGTAGAGTATACAAGATACGCACCTGTAAGTGGGGAGAGTTCGATGGGGACTCACCCACTTACAGTGTGGATTATATACTGTGGAGAACAATAGATAACCTATATGCGGAACAATAAGAAAGAACAATAGACGTTCCATAAGTAGAGAACAATAGCAGTGAATGGAGATAAGGTGGAGATAAGAGAACAATAAGTGCAAGTATAATGGGAATAATACAAGGTGGTTGTTGTTCTCTGTAGAACAATAGAAGATAAGTAAAACATTCGAAATAGAGGTATTCTTTGTAGAGATAGAGTTGACATGAGCATTGTCTTCCAACACACCCCCTCAATGTAATGTCTCTGTATTTACTCGAGTCCAAGAGCGAGTCGATGACGTTCAACGGCAGGTTTGGGTAAAGGTTTAGTAAATATATCGGCGATCATATCGGTAGTAGATAAAAAGTGAACAGTAATGTCGCCTCGCTTGATAGCATCCCGAATCCAATGCATCTTTATATCGATGTGCTTCATTCGGCTGTGGAGTTCTGGGTTCCGGAGAACCTTGAGTGCGGATTGGTTGTCGACCATGAGTGGTGAGGGAGTAGAGACGTCATGACCAAGTTCCTTCAGGAGTGTGCGCATCCAGATGATGTCCCTTCCAGCGCTTGATGCAGAGACGTACTCTGCCTCTGTTGAGGAGTCTGCCACCGTTGATTGCTTCTTTGCTGACCAACTAACTGCTCCTGATCCCATTTTAATGACAAATCCAGATGTGGATCGTCGCGTGTCAAGGCACCCAGCATGATCTGCGTCGCTGTATGCTTGGAAGAGTTCCGAAGACATCTTGTTACCGTTGTTACGATAAGTGAGCTTCAGATCTTTGGTTCCCTTGAGGTAACGGAATAGGTGCTTGACTGCTTTCCAATGCATAGGTCCGGGGTTGGAGTTGTATTGGGCTAGTTTGGCAACAGCGTAGGCGATGTCAGGGCGTGTCGCAATCATAAGGTATATCAGGGCGCCGATGGCATTCATGTATGGGACATTCTTCATCATCTCGTCGTCAGCCTTGTTTGGAATGTACTTGGTGAGGGTAGCACCGCTTCCTGGATCCATTGGAGTTCCTACTGGGTAGCAGTCCTCCATCTTGAATCGCGCAAGCATGTCGAGGATGTATTGAGTCTGGGATAGGCGCATGACTCGGTTCTCGCGGTCGTAGTCAACCTTGATTCCAAGTAGGTACGAGGTGGGTCCGAGATCCTTGATCTTGAAGACCTTGGCAAGGGAGTCCTTGAGCCATTGGATCTTTTCTTGGCTTTTCGAGGTTATGGTGATGTCGTCAACGAAGACTGGTACAACAATGCGGGTCCCATCCATCTCCCAGACATAGATAGCTGGGTCAGACTTTATTTGGGTGAATCCGATTGCTTCAAGTTCTGATGCTAGCTTTTGGTACCATAGTCGTCCGCTCTGTTTCAAGCCATATAAACCTTTCTTTAGCCGGCACACCCATCTCCGTCCCTTTGAGTCTGGATTCTTGATCTCAAACCCTGGCGCTTGCTCCATGTAGACTTCGTATTGCTCCTCGATTGTTCCGTTGAGGTAGGCATTGTCGACGTCGATGGTCTCGATGAAGTGTCCTTCCATGGCGGCTTGGGCGAAGATCGTGCGGATTGATGTGAGACGAGATGCAGGTGCCCATGTCTGATCGTAGTCTACTCCAGGCATTTGGGAGTATCCCTTGGCAACAAGTCGAGCCTTGTAGCGGTCAATTGTGCCATCTGCCTTTCATTTGATGAGGAAGACCCATCGTGATCCGACAACCTTTCGTCCCTCTGGTAGTTCGACTAGTTCCCAAGTGCCATTGGTGGTTAGGGCGTCAATCTCAACCTGTGCTGCGGTCTGCCAGTGTTCGCCATCTGGTCCTGCAAAGGCTTCCCAGTGTGTCCGAGGCGCATCTCCTGGACGGCGTGTAGCCGCTCCTAGTGCTTTGTCCTGTGCCATGTAGAATGCCATTTCCATGCCTTGGTTGAGAGTCAGGGTCTCTTCCAGGGGGACGTGGTATAGACTGATGAGAGAATCAAGTATACTGGTGGCACGTAGTGCATCTTCCATGTCTACAGGTTCGTCGTCAAGGTCAAAGTCCTCAGCTGCAATGGGTTGTACAGGTTCGTCGTCTTCATCGTCGTCTTCATCCTCATCTTCATCCTCTGTTTCGGGTAGCTGATTGTTTCTCTGTGCACCCCCTCGATCTGCTACCTGTTCACCCCCTTCACGCCTGGCCACTGGAATTGTACCGCGTCTCCCTTTTCCACTCGCGAGCTGGTAGTCCTTGACGGTCGTTGCCGTTTTCCGTACAGGCCGGGAGCTTTGTGCTACTAGCGGTGGAGCTTTCGGAACTTTCGCCTTGCGAGGGATTGATTCGCGAGGGGGAGGGGGAGGTGGCTGGGTGCGTTTCTGGGCAGGTGCTGGAGGTGCGACCGGTGCTGGAGGAGGTAGTTCTGGGAACATGGGTCCATCCTCAGCTGGTCCAGGGAGCCCTGGGAACAAGGCAGGTATTGGTAGCAGCTGTTTCGTTGAGGGAGTAGATGAGGGATCCCGTTTCGTAGGAGTAGGTGGAATTGACGGATGGACAGACGGTTGCTGTGTGGCTGGCGTCTTAGGCTCAGTTTTAGGAGGTCGCTCGGGAGTCCGAGGTGCTGTTTGGTCTCCATCGTCATCGTTGTCGCTCTTGTCTGATCCATCGTCTGGATGGTCATGGGGAGGCGGTGGTGGCGCGATGGGAGCATGAGGTGGTGCAAGAGGTGGATTCTCCGGTTCGAGATCGGCGTCTGGCCAGATGTCCCTAATGCCTATAGGCGTGTATGCCTGTTCGTTCCCTACGGTCGAGAGACCAGGGAAGGTGCCTTCAGCGAAGATAACATCCCGGGATATGGTGATCTTCTTCGTTACTGGATTGTAGCATTTCCAGCCTTTGTAGCCTGGTTCAAAGCCGATAAAGACACAAGGCTCCGTGTGTGACTGGAGGTTCTTGCGGTCCTTGCGCAATACACGGACGCATACGTGGCAGCCAAATACTCGGTGCATGGACAGATCGGGCTTTGCTTTATGCCAGACCTCATAGGAGGTAGTATTTGATAATGCAGAGGATGGGGTCGCATTCAGGATGTCTGTGTAATAGAGTACAGCTGCACCCCAGAACATCATGGGAAGGCGTGCTTGGTTGAGCATGGCAATGACCCCTTCAGTTAGTGTGCGATTGAGTCGTTCGCTGACACCGTTCTGTTGAGGTGTGGCTTTAACTGTGTGTTGCCGTGCGATACCAAGTCCCTTGCACCATTGAATGAAGTCGTTCCCCATGTATTCCCCTCCTTTGTCGTCACGAAGTCCCTTGACCTTTGTGCCGAGCTTTCGCTCACTCTTGGCAACAAAGTCTTTGAAGGCTTGGAATGCGTCACTCTTGTGTTTCAGGAGGGCGACCTCCTTGAACCGTGAGTGGTCATCAATGAATGTGATCCAGTATCGATAGCCGATTGGTGTCTGTACAGCGAGGGGTCCATGGAGGTCCGAGTGAATCCGTCCAAGGAGCTCTGTTGAGCGATTCGCTGATAGTTTTGGGAATGGATCCCGATGTTGCTTCCCTGCAATGCAGTGTTCGCAGGTGTCGTTGAGTTCCGTGCCCTCTTTCACCAGGATACCAGTGGCCAAGTCTTGGCGCATAAGCGTCTCCAGACGATCCTTCCCAATGTGCCCTAACCTCTGATGTAATAGTTCCTTCTCGATCTTGGAGATGTAGGCTGCCTCCGTTTCCGTGTTTTCGAGCGTTGTCCCATTGAGAGAGCCAACAGTTCCATCGATGGTAGCTGTTAGGAGTAGCTCGCCATTCTTGAAGAAGTCAAGCGAGTCTCCTTCAATTACGACGCGCATTTTGCTCTTCTTAACAACGGAGAGGATCGAGAATAGGTTATTGCGAAGTGCGGGAACATATAGTACATCGTTGAATATCACAGTTTGGCCAACTTTTTCGTATATACGAGGCGTGAAACGTACTTCCCCCTTTCCTGTAGCCCAGACGATCTCGTTGTTGGCGAGAGACACAGCAATTTTCACCGCAACCATGTTACGGATCCACTTGCGATTGGGTGTCATATGTGAGGTTGCACCTGAGTCTGGGTTCCAGGAAGTATTAGTGGGGTTGTTACGAGCTCGACGGATAAGGGGACTTGCGATGTGGGCAACACTGGCCATCATGACACTCTCCTCAGCAGTCGCTGCTGTGGTAGGTGTCTCCGCGATCTTGGCCTTCTGGGAGTTCTGGACGCGGCAGTCCTTGTCCTCATGTGTGTTCTGCCAACTGTGGACCTTGCACCTGTACTTCGCCTTCTTCTTCGGGGCAGCTGTAGCTACCTGAAGAGCGGCGGACGTCCCCTCAGCAAGCTGAGTGTTGCGAGCGAGGGAGTCGGCCTTGCGAAGGTGATCGAGGACTTCAAGGGGATTGTCGTCCCCAGTGGAGATGTGGTTGAGCGTATTGCGGAGGATGGTGTCATCCTTGCCAAGACCAATGGGGATCATGCTGATTGCAAGATCGCGCGCGAGATGAGCAGCCGTGTATCCTTCCTCGAAAGCAGAGGGCGTAAGGAGTTCATGTGCTCCCCGACTGGTGGATTGAATCGTCGTTGTTGCTCCGTCCGATGTCGTTTGGGAGGAGATGGTGACAGTCTGTGTTGTCTCTGGAAGGTATTCTGCTCCTTGCGGGAGGAGCGCAGTGAGACGTGAGGCGTGTGCCATGCAACGCGATCCGAAGTCGGAGTAGGTCTCCTTCTCGAAACCCGAGGACCTCATTCGAAGTGCCATCATCTCCTGAAGGACACTGATGCGAGAGCCAGAAGTCTTGGGCTGGTAGGTTTCCAAGAGCTTCTCCCAGATAGCAGCGATGTCGGTGACTTGGATGCCAGAGAGGACGGTCTCGAGTTGGGAGTGGTCGAGAGTAGACCGGACGTAGCCGATGAGCTTGGAGCGGCGACTGGCATAGTCGGACTTGACCTTGTCGTCGGCATTGCTCCCAGGTTTTTTCTCTTCCCCAGTGAGGATGCCGTAGGCGTTGAGGTCGAAGGCCTTGTTCTCGACAGTGAACTTCCACTGCTGCACAGTGTAGGCCGTGAGCATGATGGGCGAGGATGTAGTGGTAGAGTCCATGATGGTAGGTGATAAAGAATGGGAGAGGATAAAATGATAGGTACGAAATGATAAGTGATAGGTGATAGGTAAAGTGCCCGTGATTTTGTAGGTAAAACGGACCAATACGTAGATATCCTAAAAAGGAGTTGAAGTTTTACACTAAGATCCGCAGAGGGAACCCCGCTGTCACTTTGAGTACCGGTTACTGAAAGCGTTTGGATGGAGGGAGCGCTACCGTTGCGTCGTTTCCCCAGTCCAACCGAATCAGGCCTCTCAAAGAAGGATCACTACTCTAATTCTGCAGACGGTAAGCGTCTGTGGACTTCCTGATAGCTTCTTTCCCGTAGTGGGAACGCTTGCCGCGGGGTAGAAGGTGGTAATGGAAGTTGATATGTACTCCTGAGTATCAGGAGGGGTAGTGGAATGTAAGTAGCGAAACGTAAATAGCGAAAGTGAAGATAGTGAGAATGTGAAGGGAGATAGGCTTCAGGTGGAGATATCACACGAGAAGAGGCCGTAGGCTATGGGCGATCGAGGGGCAGTGGAGCGGTTACCGCGGTGTCTGATAACGGATGGCGTGATCAGAGGAGCCCGGGGCTCATAACTTGTAGAACGATGCAAGTATGACCCACTGTAAGTGGGGAGAGTTCGATGTTAGATTGAAAGTAAGTAGAGTATACAAGATACGCACCTGTAAGTGGGGAGAGTTCGATGGGGACTCACCCACTTACAGTGTGGATTATATACTGTGGAGAACAATAGATAACCTATATGCGGAACAATAAGAAAGAACAATAGACGTTCCATAAGTAGAGAACAATAGCAGTGAATGGAGATAAGGTGGAGATAAGAGAACAATAAGTGCGAGTATAATGGGAATAATACAAGGTGGTTGTTGTTCTCTGTAGAACAATAGAAGATAAGTAAAACGTTCGAAATAGAGGTATTCTTTGTAGAGATAGAGTTGACATGAGCATTGTCTTCCAACAAGAGCAAGCTGAGTGATCAGATCAGATAACGAGTAAGGGGATGAATTGACAGATGTGAAACCTCGAGCAAGGGAAGGATGACCAAAGCAACAGGGTGTCATCTATGGATCAGTGGCGGGTGGTGGTGGAGCCATCAATCTCTCCTTCACCGCCAACCACCACCTCGCTGGCACTGTGGTCGTGCGCTCAGTCCTCTGGCCTCAGCTATCTGTGTTTTCTTTTGTACACGCCTATCCATTGAACAAGAAACTGTTTCTAAGCCACCCAGAGAAGTGACACACAACTTGAACGGCCAGCGAAGATGACACACATTCAACAAGACCCCACCCAGGATGAAATGCTGGACTTTGAGTCTGAGGAATTCACCGAAACCTTCACAGCACTGGTGACTGAGCAAAACCCCCTGGAAAACATCATACAGTCTGCAAAGGACATGTGGACAGCTGGTCACTGCAAGAAGGTTGAAGGATGGGAGCGCCAGGTGGAGGCAGACAAGGCAGAGGAGAGACTGCAGCAGGAGGAGCAAGAGAGGGAAGATGAGGAGAATCGAAGGGTCGCCGCAGACTTGGAAAGTCTTCGTAAAGCAGAGCTGGAGAAGAAACAGCCAAAAGTGAAGAACTTCGTGCTGCAAAAGCAGGTCAGCATGCTCGTCGCGCAACACCTGTGCCAGTACGCTGGCAACAAAATCAGGAACATTGAGTACTGTGAGAAGTGGTACTTCACAGCTCAGGGCTGCGAGGCCACAAGAGCCGAGGACAGGACAGTCTTCACATCGGCGTTGACCCTAACGCAGGGCGAAGCAGGTCTAGTCCTGACGCCAGCTGCAGTACACAAGCCATCAAATAAGGTCGTCGCTGATGAGAAGCTCGGCTGGCGTGACACCTCAATTGCAAAGGGGGTCATGCTCAACCTGATCAGGAACGAGCAGAACTGGCCCAGGGAACATGTTCTCTCCCTCATCACCCACTACATGGAGATGGACAACCATCCCCTACGACTACAGGAGCATGGGGAGGAGGCCCTGATCATATACATGGCACAGGTCTACAGGGAGTGGATTGAGCAGATGTGGAGCACCAAGGACCATGTGGAGCCTTTCAACATTGGAAGCACCAACGAAGAGAGGGTCCAGTCCATTTATCGGAAGGTCCTGGAGCAGAAGCAGTTGAGCTTGATGGTCAGGTCAGTGCTCATATCCCCGACATGTAAAAACTGTAGCTGATCTCGTTTCTCAATACCCTCCTCCCTCCCTTACGCATACTCAACGCCCCCTTCGCATCATTTGCACCATCCGCCTGAGGGCGCTGTTCTTATTTGCATTGTTGCATCATTACTGCATCACTGTCACACCACAGCTCTGCATCATCACCATGTCTCACATCGCGGGCTGGGCATCACCCAACTATCGGATTTGGATGGGACTCCGTCTGTCATGTCGCTGTACCACAGCATCCACGACCCACTATCATCTTGGGGTTGCTCTCCAAATACGGTCCTTCATCTTACTTGATGTCATGTGCAATTATGTACACCTCGATACACTATATTACATACGGCCCGTATCAACATTAATACCCATTATTCCATCAACGGGCAAACCCATACCCATCGTTATGAACACAACCGATACATACCTCTATGCCCGCTAACCCCACTGCATCACTCGTTCCTGTCTCCCCCCATCCACACCTCCAGTATGCAGGAGCAGATGTCAGCAAGCCTTGTGTTGCACACCCCCAGCCATCGCCGCGTCTCTAAACATGATCGTTCCACATCTCCCACCCCCAACCAGTGCTACCGTGACAACTGACGAGACAGGCACAGCAGTGGACATCAACAGCGATCAAGGTCCCCTCAACAGCCACAGGCAAAGCGTCAAAGGTCAGATCGCCATTTTCAAAGGGGTGCAAGCTCAGCGACCTCTCAAGCCTGCACCCTCTGCCTTGGTTGCCACCCCCACAACATCTACAAATGCGCAGCCGCAACACTCTGGGATGGAAGTCCAGCCCACTGCAGGAGGAACACCAAAAACCGGCTGCAAGACAACTCAGGGCAAGAGCTCTGCTCCAATTGGCAAACCAATCAGGGCTGCAACGACACCACCCACAACAGCAAGCACAGCTGCTCTGGGTGCAGGAGGAAGGATCATGCAGCTCAGGGGTGCCCTCGAGTGCAGAAGGCATGAGGCGTTGTTGCCATATCACGCAGTGGAGTGGGAGAAGCAGCTGCGAGAAGGGGGTTGGGAAGAGGAGGCAGAGTTCATTGGGTGTGGGCTGCGAGAAGGGTTTCACGCTGGCATTCCTACCATCACCAAGACATACACGCCCCCTAACAAGAGCTCAATCGAAGAATTCAGTATACCGTTCACCCAGCTCATCAGCGCTGAGCTCGAGAGAGGACGCTACATCGGTCCCCTGCGGAAGGAAGAGGTTGAGGAACTCATTGGACCCTTCCAGACCTCGCCACTCAATATCATCCCCAAACTGGGGAAGCCAGGCAAGTACCACCTCATCCAGAACCTCTCTCACCCATATTCACCAACCGAAAACACCAACACAAGCTCCATTAATCAGCACATCACCTCCAATGATTTCCCGTGCACATGGGGGACTTTTGAGACAGTGTGCCTGCTAATTTCGAGACTTCCGGAGGGCTCGCAGGCTGCGGTTAGGGACGTCAAGGAAGCGTACTGAACAGTGCCATTGCACCACTCACAGTGGCCAGGAGTACTTTACTGTGCCCCACTTCTCTAATTGGACTCCATTGGGTATCCAATGGGGTCCATTGGAGTCCAATTGGGGTTGTTGGGTAGACTGCCCCCCAAATTCTATGCCATTGGGCCTAGCCCACCCCAACCAACCCCAATCTACCACCCAAAATTCACACATTGGACTCCAATTGGACCAAAAATAACAGTTTCCCCAGCCTAGACCCACAAGACACCATTGGGGTTGCAATTTGGGGTCCATTAGACAAAATCTTGTTGGACTCCAATGGAGTTCCAGTGGGGACCCATGACCCAAGTGGGGCAAAAGCGTGGGTATGGGAAACTGTGGCTGTGCTATTTTGACATATGATATCATTCTGTCACATTAATTCCGGAAAAATAGGGAAATTTACCGAAAATATTCCCATCATTCTTGTTTGGGAAATATGACATCATAATTATTATAACAAATTTGACATGTAACCTTATTCTGCCACATTAATTCTGGAAAATTCTGGAAAAATAAAAATAAAAAATCCTTTCTTACCTGTTTATGAGATATGATGTCAGGGCTGATCCAAAATCTAAAGACTGGTAATTTGATTCAGTTACTATATTTGCATTCAGGGGGTCTGATATGAGTGTGATGATAACTGGTGACAACTGTGGGAAAGATAATGATTTCTCACACAGCCTACAGTTGCATAAAAGACAGGTGTGGCAAGTGTCTCATTGGACTCCAATTGGAGTCTAGTTGGAGTCCAATCACTACCAAACATTTCACCCTGGAGTCTGGACAGAGTTGGTTGGACTTGGTTGGACTTGGGTTGGAGTCCAATTGGAGTGGGCTGGGGTGGGCTAGACTTGGTTGGGGTTCGTTGGGTTTCCACTGGACTCCAATGGACCCCAGCCCCCCCAGGCTGGATATCCAATGGGGTGGCTGGACTCCAATGGAGTCCAATTAGACAAGTGGGGGAGTGTGAAGTACTGCAAAGAAGCGCAAGACATCTAAGAGTGCATCAGTTCCCGTGGAAGAAGTGCCAGAATCTGAGCCAGAGGCAGGTAAGCCAATGATTATCACTCTGATGATATCCTGGGCTGATAGACCCCAACCAGCAGCAGAGGAAGAGAATAGTGCCAAGCGGAAGACCACCTAAGTCACCCGAGCTGGCTGGCTCTAAGCCAGGCCCAGCTCGCCTCAGCTCCCTGGCTTAGAGCCGGCCAGCTCTGGCAGGCAGCTGGGCTGGGCTGGCAGGCTGGCGTCCAGCTCAGCTAAAATCACGTCAGCTCAGCTCCGGGCTGGCAATATCCAGCTGAGCTGAGCTATTGCCAGCTAAGCTGAGAGTTACCCAGCTGGTACGGGGAGCTGAGCTGCTCGCACTGTGGGGGCTCAGCTCAGGTACCTGTTCCTCCCATCGTACCTGGTTATCAAGCTGAGTTGGACCCTACAGCTGAGCTCACGCATAGGCTAGCTCAGCTTGGGTGTTACAGTCACACTGTGACAGATGTGACCTGTGTGTGACACAACAAACAATGACAAACATGACAAACAAACAAGTGATGATGTCATGCATACACAAATAGATATGATGTCATGTAGATCGTGATGTCATACATGCCAAACTGTCAATGATGTCATGCAGATCTGAGATCGGAAAGGACGCTCATTTAGATAAGACTATTCAAAATTGCATGCCTGATATCAGAGTCAATTCTTGGCCAATAAGGATGATGCTAGTGCATGACTACATGTAACACACTGGGCCTCAGGAGTATTTGGATAATTAGAAGACAGGTTTTGACAGTAGAGGCAAGCAGGCACATGCAATGTGATCACCCTGCCACCTGCTACCACCCATAAATCACACAGGAGCACACCCTTAAATTTCCCTGACCCCATAGAATGGTATGCAAGGACCAGTACCACCATGCAATGATCCCTTGCACACTGGGGTTCAGATGTATTTGGGTTATTAGCAAACAGACTTGGACATTGGGGGCTGGCAAACACATGCAGTGTAATCACCCAGCTATTTGCTATCACCAATAAATCACACAGGAACCCCTCATCAAATTTGCCTAACCTTGTATGGTGGTGTGGATGGTGCACGCCTGCTCGTTCTATTGCATGGGCTTTCAAACAGATACTTTTGGATCACCCAAAGGCTATTGGGACAGTGATCTCACATGGTATGAACCACAGCTCCAAGTACCAGACCAGCACCATCCATTGCAACCAGGTATCAAGCAAGTTTTGCGAAAACCGATGTATTGCCGGTTTGAGGCACCCACAATGGTTCACACAATTTTTTGTTTACGGAATTGGGAATGCATTATCTACAGATACAAATGTCAAAAGACATCTAAGCAAACGGACCACCCATTGCTGAGATATGGCCTAAACCATGCATTTGGTACCAGTTGTAACCCTCAGTAAAAAGGATAGTCAGGCCAAGTCAGAAAAAGCGACATTGGCTGACTTGAGTCGGATGAAGTCTTGATACAGTCAGGCGTTAGTCTGCCTCAGTGCTGTACTCCCTCCGTAACATTGCAAGTGGCCATCAAAACCTGCAAAGAATTCTCAGCCGTCTCTGAGATCTAAGGCCTAGGGCTTGGAGTATGGCCCTCTGGATGTACAATCCGCTTCACGGAACCTGAGGTTCTGCAACATGTTGTCCTGACATTACGAAAATGAAGGTCATTAAATTTGCCATTCAAGGTGAAGGTGGCCCAGGGAACCTCAGCTGGCTCCGAAGTGGGGATGGAACTGAGTAGTAGGAGGCTGTCATAACATTTTTACAAGTCCACACAATTGGTGCTGTTTGCGGCCTTGCAAGTTGGGCTCTGGCCTTTGATCAAAGGTTGGCCTGGGAATAAACTTTGAGCTCAATATTTCGCCCACCACTCTTGGTTCCTTTCGCCTTACCTTTCTCCACCACGATGTGCCGCCTCCAGCCAACATGAAACTCCCACCAGTGGCCCCCCTCCCTCTCAACATTGTGCCAGAGAGAACCTGTCCCACTGCTTCCCCTACGAATATGTTCCATGCAAGCCCCCAGCACACCCAGCCGCCACGCTGACACATAGGTAAGTTGAGTGTCCCCCTCTCCTACTCATGTATAACTCATATTAATTCTCATACCCAGCCTCTGCCCACTGCTCTCCCTACATTCCTCAAATTTGATCTGAAAGTTTGTTTTCCTCAACGGTGAGATCATCCTTCACTTGTTCCAGTACGTTCGGCGGCTGATTGCGACTCATCTTTCAATAGGTGGTACGTGGCATACGCCAACTTGGTAATCCACCACCAGTTGGGTGTAGCTCGAGATGCCAGCCGGGTGCCTGCTTCCATATTGCGACACCTCTACTCCGTAGATATCTCTAGCATGATACATATTGCATTGTACCCCTCTGTATAGTTTAGCTTCAAATATATGGAATTTCTCGTGCCATTTACGTGTTGAAGCATGGATTGAATATGGATAAGCAAGCGCCGACTACCACCTGACTATGGTCCGACTAAATGGCAACCCACGCCGTGTAGCAGGGCCAACTTTGGCTGACTTCTATCTGACTAGTGAGAAATTTCTAGTCAGAATTAACGACACATTTCATGCACAAGTCAGAACCCCAAAAAACCCATCAAAAACGCTGACTTTGGCCGACTTTGGCTGACTTTACTTTTTACTGAGTGTAACCCAAGTGCAAAGTTGTTCAACACAACTGCTGCACGCTGGCAGTGTTCTTCCTATACCTTTGGCATGTGTGGTCCGTTTCCTTTCCGGTCTTTTGTATTTGCCATTGTTTTTGAATCTAGATTTTATGTGCATAGTGGTTAGTCTTCCCACGGTGTCCATCATACAGAACGCACATGCATATAGCTGTGATTGAGTGTTTTTGGTGCTTCTAGCTTACTTCCACAGTGCTGGTATGGATTGAGGTTGGGAAGGATGCTGCTAGAGGTAGTATAGGTAGCACCCAATAGCTCTCAATATTTATGGCATTGTTTGGAGTGTTACAGCGCCATGAAATGGCCTTCGCACATGTGAATCCCAAGATTTGTACAGTTTCTGGTTCTTTTATAGAGAAAGAGCGCATATAAAAGCTGTATAAGGCCCATGATAGAAGTGTCACATCATCTTTAAACCATCAATACAACAAATGTGCATCTGAGAGCAGGTATTGAGATGAAAACTGTGCTTGCAAGCACCCAGATCATCAAAAGTCCACAACAATGCTCATTCTTGGAATCTAGATCAATGGAGTTAACGCTGGGTTATACACATTGGAAAGCCCTTGTTAGGGCTTTCTAACGATACCAAAATCACCCTTATCAGTGAAGAACTGAGTATGATCAGGGTCATCGGAATCTGCCCATTTCTTATCTAAATGAGTGTGACATCATCGGAGACGTCATATCACAAAATTGATGACATCACATCACGTCCCTGTGCCTGAAAATCATGACCTCATTGATATATCTTATCACTATGACATCATATTTATTTTTAGTTGGCATGGTGTCACTATCAAATGTGGCAAGGTGTGACATGGGTTTGACAAACGTACACAAACATACACAAAGTGTGACAGGAGTGTGACAGGAGCTCAGCTCTGTAGCTCAGCCAGCTGAGCCAGCTGAGCTCAGCCCATGCTAAAGAAATGGTAATAATTATAATTATAAGTATTTAGCTGGGTTACCCCCGCCTGAGCTGAGGGTGTCCCAGCTCTGGCCAGCTTGCGTGACAGCTCAGCCCACTGTCAATGAGCTGAGCTATACCGCACTTGGCTCAGCTGCATGCCCAGCTCAGCCCAGCTCAGCTGTTTTAGCTGAGCCAGACGCCAGCTCGCCCAGCCCAGCCCAGCTGCCTGCCAGAGCTGGCCAGCTCTAAGCCAGGGAGCTGAGGTGAGCTGGGCCCAGCTTAGAGCCGGCCAGCTCAGGTGACCTAGGTGCGGAAGACGCTAAACTTGAATACCTATAAGTTCCACTCTCTTGGCGACGTCGTTCCCACAATTCGCCAGTTCGGGACAACAGACTCATATTCCACTCAAATAGTGTGTACTTTGGCTCTATCACCCCAGCCCTTCCAATTATGTTTAAATTTGCTGAACTGCACAGCCTGAACGATTCCATCGGTTCCCAAAGCAGCACTACAAACATACAAGCAAGAAATGTGTCAGCAGACAGCTATCACAAATCCAGATGCGGCAGGCTTGCATTGGAAAGCTTCACAAGCAGTTGTTGCCGAGCGTTGAAGAAGGCTACGTCGACGAGGACACCCATGCACTTCCTTACTTCATTGGGAAGTCCCAGAATCGCCCACTCAGTCTGCCTAACCTTGTGCAATCAACGAGGAACGATCGGGCCATGAAGGTAAGATTAGTTCCCCTCAGAATATTCACTCCACCCTTGGATTGTAATGGTCGAGCTTACCTAAGGACTGCAGGACTTCATCCCAAAGTTGCAAAGACACCTACTCCCTCGCGTCTATTGGACGCTCCTGGAAGAGGCTAAGACTGACAGCGCTCAGGATAGCGCCGCACAGGCGCTGCTACGTCTCAAGCTGTTAGAGGGGTTGGTCAAGTCCTTGTCAAGTGACCTCGACAGTTTTCTGGACTCTCCAGAAGGCCAGTCAGACGTGGATAGGACCCATTTTCACTCCGACCGCCTCTACGAACACAGCCTGTTTCATGTCAACTATACTTCCTATAACATTCACAGAGAAACCAATATCGTGAATCTGAAAACGTCTTGCAGGGACGTCATGTGTCTTCGCAAGGTAGACCTGGAGGAAGAGCTGGCTTCATCACACTGCTATATGCATGCTCAAGCGATTGGGGTATTCCACGTAAATGTGATCTACTGAGGGAGAGGGTCACTGGACCTTTGCAAACATCGCTTTGACCTGCTGTTCGTCCGGTGGTTCGACTTTGTCAACAGCCATCCCAACAATCACAGCCTTGACCATGTTTGTCTCTCCCCTCTGTTGAGCGAGGGTGCAACCGGCTTCCTCAATCCCGCCGATGTTGTCCGCACATCCCACATCATCCCCCGTTTTTCCCTCTAAAAAGAACATGCAGAAGGAACGGATCGCATTGTCTCAAAACTAACAAGGGACTGGGAGGACTGGGCTGAGTACTATGTCAATCGGTGAGCACCTGCCCTTCCTACAGTTGGGTCAGTATTGGCAATAACATATCCCCCGGATCGCAGGTTTGTCGATAGGGACATGTTGATACGCCATATGTGGGGACATGGGGTCGGTCACCTTGACTCTCACAGTGATTCGCCCAGTGATCCTGAGTTCACAGGCCCATACGAAGGCGGTGAAAGTGACTCAGATCCGGAGGTTCTTGCCACTGAGGAGGATGGGGGGCTATGCCACATGGAATTGGACGATACCCTCGAAGACCTGGAGGGTGAAGAGCTCGACATTGATGGAGAAAGCGGAGAGGATGAGCCCTATTCCAATGTGGACGTTCAGGAACCCGATGATGAAGCTGGTGACGGTTCTGTTGGATGGTGAGGGAGGCCCTATTCTGAAGAAGTTAGCGCCGTGATCTAAGCCTTGTCGAGAATCCCTTTCGATTTGATACCAACCATAAATTTATCTATTCGACCATCACATCAGCCAATAGTATTCTTTCAGGACATCATAACAGCGGCACTGCTACTACACCATGCCCTCGCTTTAGGCACCTAGTCGTGCACCTGGGTGCCTATGGTGTCCGGATCCCCGGTTGCAATCGCTGCTGTTTAATACTAGAAACCAACTGGAATGGGAACCTAAACAAGGGTGTGGATTTATCTGTGTCTTATAGAGTAGCTAGTATGAGGCTACAAATTGTTCCACGAACCTTCATACTAACATATGTCAGATTTGAACATCAGCCTGCCTATGAGCAGCACGACAGCACCAGTCTGAATCCTCCTTGCCGCACACCAAGGGCTTCTCCCACAACTGCGCCTCATCGACACCAACATCCTTCCCTGCCCGGATTCTCATCATCGTTCAAGATGGTATATGGGAACAGAGAGTGGCGATGTGGGTGCTCTTTTCCTCCTCATCAAATGAGGCAGGGAGTAACAGTTCCAGTTGGCGCAACCAAGGACAATGCCACAGGGCACTTCCCAGTGCTATCTTGGTATGAAGACTCCGAGTGGACAGTGGATTGGGGGGTAGGCATACCTGCATACATCAGATCTGCAGGCTCTTCAAACAAGACGTATAGGTGCACCAGCTTTGAACTGTACCGTTCCAGGAACCGGTTGATGTCTGGGAAGACGTTGGTATGTGACCGGATGCAGTCAATCTTGACGTGAGCAATGTGCAGTATATAAGGCCCATTTTGAAGAGAGGACATCCATCTCATCAAAGGCAAGCTTTCTGCAGAGAGACAAATAGACTTGAGGGTGGCAGAGATCTGCATCGTTTCCTGCACCATGTATAGCCCCCCAGGGATGAGGTGTGTGAGGTCAGAGAGGTCGGATTTGAAGGACACGTCCACAGTGAGGCTTTCCAGGCTGGACATCTGGGATATGGAGTAGGCGATGTCGGAGATGCATGGGTAGGCTCCTTGAAGGGTGAGATGGTGCAGGTTTTGATTTGGGAGGAGGAAATCCCAGTCCAGATGCCTGCTCATCATCCAGGGAAGGCCGAGCAAGAACGATGTCTGGGGGGTGAAGTGTTCCAACACATCGTTCAGGGCACACGAGAAGGTGCTACTATCGTACCCCACCCTTCTGACTCCAAAGACCTGAGGCCAAGACTGCAACCAAATTATGAGATTCATTATTTGATTCAGGACTGTGGAATGTCTGGATGTAGGCCAAAGGAGGTTGAGGAGCGTAATGAGCCGGTCTATGGTGAATATTGAAACATCCTGGAAGATAATGGGCCTCATAAGCATGCCGAGTCCCTTGTAAGCCATAGCACAAGTCCGGGCTACCTGCGGGTACTTGTAGGTAGACCCGTGGGAATACCCGCGAGATACCTGACCTGTGAGTCCAGGTAACCCGTGGGAACTGTTGGAAGTGGTCAATCGACAGCCTAGACTTGATATTGGTGCAGTGCTATATGTGACTGTATCCCACACAGTGACGAGCCTGTGTATGGGGAATGTTTAAGGCCCCATAGTATCAACATCTGCACACTGTCTATCCATAGGGTGGTAGCTCAGTGGTAGAGCGTCCAGTCTAGTCAACGGATGGTCCCAGGTTCGATTCTTGGTCACTCCAATACTTTAACAGGAACATACCTGTGCGAGTGCAGGTAAGGCATTTCGATGTACAGGTACCCGTGTGGGTACCTGCCGTGATACTCGTATATTTAACACGGATTAAGGTGGGGCACATTGCTACAATATCTACGTAGATTTTTCCGTTTCGGAATCCGCAGAGATCTTCTGAAACGGATAAGAAATGAGTGAGTTACGGTCTTCGATCAACTGGGCGGCGCCATGTAGACGCCGAAGCCAAACACATACAAACTGGACGCACCATTTGCATGTTCAGCTTGTGGGCTTCGCACTGCTCGCCTGGGCCCTTAAATAACATTTGATACAGCCTATAATACACCTAGTTAGCATTCCTTTTATGCAGGTGGACTTGGTACATACTTGCGATTGGCATCCGCCGAATCGACTATGATCACACTGGCGGTCTCGGCGTTTGCCGAAGTCGCGTTGGGTGAGACGGTTTGATCTTTGGTTTCATTCTCCATCGTAGTGGGGCCGATTTTGGTTCGGAAAAGTGGATATATCTACTGTATATATACGTCGCACCCCTTTTCACCCCTTTTTTTTTGAGGGGCATGGTTATTGCACTCTCCATCGCACGGCGCAGCAAGCGCGCGGCTTAACACCGGGTATGTCCGAATCGGGACATACTGTGTCCGCTTTTGGGTGCTGATGGGTGCACTCAAACTGTCTGAGTGTGCCGTCACTCAGCGCCCAGACGTCCGCTTTCATTCAGAACTGTGAGCTGTCAACCTCTCACGGTTCTTTCTTCCCTTCCCCTACCTCGCTCACTCCCAGTGAACCTCGACATGCCCTGTCCCCTCCATTTTCTTTTGCCCATTCGTTGAGCCGGCCCCTCGCTGACGTCATGTGGAACAACGGTGACAGTAGTCCGATGGAATCCTCAACCTCTGGTTGGCGCATTGCAATGGCGCGACTTTGGTTGGTGCGGGTAGAATCGGCAGGGTAGCCGTAAATCGGGGTTCGGACTTCTGGTGCATACTGGTTTATTGCTCGACTCTCGACTCTCGTTCCCTTCCTGACCCCCACCAATGATGGCTCCTAGTACGACTACCCAGTCTGCCAGCCGTGCATCTGCTCGGGCTCGTCAGCCAACTGCTCGTGCACTCGCAAGTGCCGAACAGGTCACTGTCCCTCGCCGTCGACAGCGTTCACCTTCTACCTCTGATGAAGAGGGTAATTCGGCCCCGGAAAGCAACCAGGGCGAAGATCCGGATGGCACACCTCACGCCCAAGCCCCCGCTGCTGCTGCTGCCAACGCCGCCGAGGACAAGAGCAAGCGCGCCCAGTTCGCCAAGTGTTTCAACTGTGTGGAGCGGACGAACGAGGAGGTTCTCGGTGCATGCTCCTGTTGTTCCACCGGAGCTGGATATGCCTTAATGATTTCTTTAGCTCTGCAGATGAGGACGTGGAAGTCCCCATGCTACGAGCACTTCGTCATGCCCCCTCTGATTGAGGAGGACCCTGATGGTACAGTCAAGTATGGGTTTCAATGTATCAAGTGCGTCGCGTGTTTATTCTCTCTATGCTTGCTCACATTTCACATAGGAACCCATCCATTATCCTCTGGCGTGCGCGCCATGATGATGGGACATCGAACCTGAATCGTCACTGTGGTCGCTGCTCGCCATCCACTGGCCCCGAAGCTCTCGCCATGGCCGCCTACGCCTCGGGCTCAAAGTATAAGCCTGCTCGACATCGCGCCAAGTGTGTCATCTGGCTCGCCCGCCGCCGTCGACCGTACAACATTGTTGGTGATCCCGAGCTTCTCGACATCTTCAGCGACCTCCACAGCCACACGAAGATGCCCTCACCGTCCACCATCTCTCGCGACATGAAAGATGCGCATGAAGTCACGAAGGCTGCTGTTATCCGCAAGCTCGCTGCTGTTTCGGGCAAGATCCATGTCGTTACCGATGGATGGACTTCGCCGAACGTCATCTCGTTCATCGGTGTGGTTGTACAGTTTGTCGACGGTGGCAAGATTCATACCTTTACCCTCGATTATGTCAAGTATGTCTACCCTTGCATGTTCGGCATGCTCATGACCAACTAACATATCCTCCAGGTTGACGAAGGCCCATACCGGACAATACCTAGCGTCACAGCTTGCCGAATGTCTGCGTGAGTTTGGGATCGATGAGAAGGTATGCGTTTATGGCCTAGGGTTGATTGCACGTCCTGACATTCGTAGGTCATGGGCTTCACAGGCGATAACGCCTCGAACAATGACACTCTCGTTGAGGAGCTCTCAGTCCTCATTTCTTCCTTCCGTGGCAATGAGCTTCGAACCCGCTGCATCGCCCACGTCCTCAATCTTGTTGCCAAGGTATGCTTATCATGCAGCTGTTCTCAGTATTGCCCATTGTTCTAATGACTGCGAAGGCTATCTTATCGCCATTCAAGCAAAAGTTTACCGATGCTGACGTTGAAGCTGAGGCGCTCGTCGATGGCATGGAGGACGAACTCGTAGAGGAGGATTACGAGGTTCCCGAGGAGGATGGTGTTGCTGAGGATGTGCTTGCAAGTGACGCGGCGGCAGTCATGGAGGTCGAGTCAATGGACCTCAATGGTGCCCTCCCACCGTTGACGTCGGACACAGCATCTGCTGCACGTGTCACGCTAACCAAGGTGTGCCACCTCGCCGTCTTGTTCTCATCAATTACATATATTGTCCTTAGCTCGAGAAGCTTGCGCAGAAGGTCGCCAACAGCCCTACTCTCATGGAGGACTTGCACAAGGCCTGCAACCGTGTTGGGATCAAGCGCCGCCACCTCAAGAAGGCCGTTGCTACCCGATGGAACTCGACGGCTGAGCTTTCGGAGTCGGGGATTCACTTACGGCCGGCTCTTGACCGCCTTGCCACCATGCCAGAGCACAATAAATCTGGGGGTGTTCGTCTTCGGCGGTTCCTCATCGATGATGAAGAATGGACGATCCTAAACCAGCTCAAGCCCGTGCTAAACGTCAGTCCATCTTCACTCCCTCTCGTTCGTCAGCTCATGCTGACGGCAATGTGAAGGTTATTGCTTTCATGACAAAGGAAGTATCGCAGAGCACTGTCCCCCTCGTTCATACCATCATTCCCATCATCGACTCAATCACCTCCTACTTCGACGAAGTCATCGCTAATGCTACTCTTCACCTCGCCGTTCGCCACGCCGCTCTACATGGCCTTCGAATGCTGAACAAGTACTACATGCGTACTGATGATAGCATTGTCTATCGGATCGCCATGAGTGAGTTGTCTGACATATGTATGCTCCTCCATGCTCACCATGACTTAGTCCTTCATCCTGAATATAAGCTCCAATACTTCATTGATGCGGGGTGGGAGGAGGAATGGATTGCTCAAGCAAGGCTCCTGGTTACGAATGAGTGGAAGACTCGGTACAAGCCTCTCACTGTAAGCTCATCTACTGCGCCATCGGCATCAGACCTGGATACCTCGAAGCAAGATGTAAGCTTTCTCGATAAGCTCTATATCTCTATCCTTGTTCACTCTTTATAGCGATTTGCACATGCACGTAGTCTCCTCAAGCATCGCCAGCCCTCCGCACCCTCCGATATGGATCCCTTGGAGAAGTATCTTTCTGAGCCACCCTTGTCCTTGGGTGGCTCGATGGATGCTATTACGTACTGGTCAAACGCCAAGGCCGTCAACCATCCCCTTGCCCAAATGGCGCTGGACTTCCTGTCGGTTCCTGGTGCGTTCTCTATCCTTCTAGCTTGTCACTATATTGACCACCAGCCTTGGTTGGGTAGCAGCATCCACAGATGTGGAGAGGGCATTCTCGCGTGGTGGGTTAACTGTTTCGAAGCTCCACCACTCCATGTCAGATACTTCGGTGAGGGCATCCAGTGTCTTCGGGGCTTGGACTGAGGTGCCTGGACTTGTTCCAATGGATGAGCTTATTGCCTACTTTGATTCTAAGAGCTCTCGTCGTCCTAAAAAGAAGCAAAAGGTTGTTGCAGAGCCCACGGACATCATCGAGGTTGATAACTAGATAGGTAGTCGAGAATGTCAATGTATCTTGGTCCGACAACTTGAGTTTTGTTCAGGTACCTGCAGGTATACCTGTGGGTACCTGTTTGACCTGTGGTATTGCAGGTACCTGCATGGCTGCAGGTACCTGACCCGTAAGTCCAAGTCACCCGTGGGAATGTACCTGCGCGAGTGCAGGTAGGGCCTTTTGGGCTGCAGGTACCTGCTACCGCAGATCCAGGTCGACCTGTGGGTAACTCGTGCTATGGCTTAGTCCCTTGCAGGTGATGCTGAGCGATCGGAGTGATACTGGACAATCCCCCAGCATTCTAACAATTTCTTCACGGATTTTGGGAGGAAGATCGGCCTGTTGCATCGCGGCTGAGGCCTTAGACAGTGGACCGTGTGCTGGCACTGAGGATGACGAGTAAAAGCGGTTTCCAACGACTCTGCATAGTACTACTACTACTCGCCCCTCGCCGCTGCTGACTCAGCATTCCCACACCACACACGCTCACGGCCCAGCTCAACATGCCCTCTTGTCTTCTTCCTCTACCTCTACCACCCAGATATTGTAGTGCAGTACATAGTTCCACACTGGTGGGGTGCTAGGTCTAAGACCTATGTAGCTCTGCCAGCCTCCTGGTCATGTACCGGGGGCAGTGGAGCGTGTACGAGTTTGTGTAGTCCTCCTCAGCCAGGCATCGCATCGATGTGTTTCGCTAATGAGTTGGGGACTATTTGTTCGACTGCATACCAACAGGGTCATGCATTTCTAAAGTGAGTGGCCCCATTGAGGGTTACCATCTGACCTAACCTGTGAAAAAAGGCCTCTCTCGTCAACAACTTCATCAACCAGGACGATAGATCAAAATCTCCCCATTTCCACCATCTCCATCCCTTTATCCCACTCCTCGGTGCTTGTCCCAATAGGAGATAAAGACTCGCCCTTGCCCTTGCCCATCCCCGCTGGAACTGGAAGCACAAGTACCTTGCATACATCCCAGTCGAACCTGCACCTTGCCCCTCTCACTTTGAGCCTTGGAGGTCGCCTTCTCAGCCTGGCTTAACCTCTAGCTCCCGGATTCTCAACCTCCGATCCCAGCGCCCACCTCCATCACCACCCTACCGACCCAAGAATCCCACCAGGCTCAGATAACTTGAAAGTGACTGCAAGTCCACCAATATCCATGCGTCGATCGGCGATGGAAAGACGGAGGTTAAACAAGAGGGGCAGAATGGGTGAGAAATGAGAGGAAGAAGCATATGCAGTGGAAGAGGGTGGACAATGGGGAAGTAGGATGGGAAATGGAGGATGGGTGAGAAAGCAGGGGGAGGGGATTGAGTAGGGGATTGAGTAGGGGAGAGGGTGATCTCAAAGATGCAGCAATGACGGCTACAACACGACGAATAAGAGGGGGGGGTGTAAATTGGTGGTGTGGGTATGGAGGGTGGAGTGGGGTAAGAAGGATGGTGGGACATGGCAGAGGGGGTGTGTGGAAGGTGGATTAATGAAGGGAGGAAGGTGGTGAAGTAGATGGTGGAGTAGCAAGGATTGGTACTGTGATCGGGGGATGGAGTTCAACTTCCCTTACTGCCAGGATGTGGACAGTGCTTCCAGCGATGACGATGATCGCCCAACGGGAAGTAGAGGGTCTGATGGGACATGGTGTTCTGGACACATGGAATACGGTGGTATAGCGTTGCAGCTGGTACGTGTGTGGGGGGTTAGTTGGGTAGGATCAGGTCAGGATTAGTAGTGGCAGAGGGAAGGGATGAGACTCTTTGATGAGGAGTAATGGTGGAGAACAGCGTCTACATTATTAATCGCAAAATATGTTACATCTCATTCCCAATCCCTGTAGCTGCTTACCCTTTGCCGTCTCCCCTTCCTTTTGGCAAGGCAGGCGGACTACAAATTCTAAAACAAAATATGATGACTTGAAATGAGTTATGAGGCGTAGCGCTGAAGAAGGCCGCTTGCTTATTCAAGTCCGACCCACTACAGCAACAACCTTGTTGACATGACGTTCCCAGAACATTCACTGGCCAGGAACCAAAAACTTTGTGTTGGAGGTCACCTACTTGTGTGGCCAGGTATCTGCTGTGACTACCCTGCCAGACTGACAAAACCACAGTCACCTACTAGCCAAGGCCCCAAAAATGTTCCAAGTAGGTCATTTGAGAGTATGGCCTGATAGCCACTGGTGACCGCTTGCCAGACTGACGAGAGGGTGAGCCCTCAGTGATCAGAACGATCAATCTTGGGGATTACAGTCATGTGGCGGGATACCTTGATAGCCAGCGGCTCCTACCCAATCACAGCGAAAACTCCTTGACCATTAGTTGTTCAGAACCTTGCCGGCTCTTGCCATTACTCCTGGGGGGACCAGGTCTATCGCTATTTCGAAGCTTGGTCATTTGATGACCAGTAAATATCAGAGAATAGTAAGAATAGGCAAACAACTACCCAGCTGATCCTAACAGTCAAAAGCACCCCAAGGAATCAGCCTCCGTCGATTCTCCTGATGTTCTCATCCCCAATTGCATCACGATTCACCCTCTTGTTGTGCTTTCTCCACTCCTGATCGGCAGCCAAGTCAGATATGGATATTTTCAGTGTAGTTGTCCCATACAATGGTGAATTACCTGGCTCACCCTGATGTCCATGCTTTTACCATACACAAAGCTTGACATGGATCTATTCATTGATCTTTGTGATCTTACTTTCCACTTGTTGTTGTCAATCAAGTACTTGTCACACATAAATTCTGCCTTATCCTGTAAATGCCGTGAAACACAGCAGGCTCCACTATTTATTGAGTTCCTGAGCCAGGAAAATTTGGTGAACACTGGGGAGGGAGGCTTCTATTAGCGCTGGGAAAGGGGTCACAATTCTGTGAACTCATATGTAATACCTATTATTTACACAAATATTCAGCACAAATTCACCCCACTCTTGGCCTGCAATGTACAAACAGGGGACTGCAAAACTAGATCAAGTAGACTGGTTCATTGCACTAGGGGTGCCCATGCAGGTCCAACAATTGCAGAATATCTCATTCTGTAATCCCCTCCTATGAAGCATCTCAACCACTTTCTGTTCTTTTTCTTCTTGGGCAATTTGAAGGGCAGTTTTACCCCTCATATCTATAGCACCCACTTGAGTAAACACAAAGATACAAGGAGGAAAGACCCACTTCTTATGCTGGGGTCCGCATTGTGCTCCAGGAGGCATTCTGCAACTTCAACTTTCCCATAGAAGCATGCATCATGAAGGGGTGTAGTCCCACCATTACCTATCCCATAAATTTGAATAAAAGCAAACCTGCAATTGGGGATGGACACACCTTGTAGGTTTGGGTCTGCATTGAACTCCAGAAGGCATTGTGCTATCTTGATGTGCCCCCAGATAGATGTTAAGTGAAGTGGAGTCCAACCAATGCCATCTACATTGCAAAGCTCATTAACCTTGCTCCACCAGACAGGAGACAATGGCTCAAACTCACTTTTCATATTTACATCTGCCCCATGTTCCAGCAAAACTCGAGCAACCTCATTCTTGCCTTCCTCAGCACAAGCATGAAGAGCTGACCCATACAATCCACCTATGACCCATCCACCTTCAATCACAACTCTATTCAGTGCAACCTTCTTGGACTCACCTTTCAAGTTGGGGTCTGCACCACATGCAAGCAGTTGGTTGACCAGGTCAACATCTCCCTGAGCAGCAGCCCAGGCAAGGGGGAAGGCATAGTAGCCCCAGTCACTGGCTAAGGCAGGTTGGTCAGCTGGGCAGAGTGGGGTGAGTTGGAGGTGCACTTACAATGGTATGACTGAGAAGCTGCAATGAAAGGGGTCAGAGTGGCAAGAACCCTGAGAAAGAGCCAAGGTACTGACTGACAACATTTGGATCAGCCCCCTTCTCCAGCAGAAAATAGACCATTTCCTTGGCCTTGTAACGACATGCAGCATGGAGTGCAGCCCTGATGTCATTGTCCTTCCCTGCAAACATGGCATTCAAAGTCAATATATTTTTGTTCCATTGGAAGAACTGGTGGTATACCTTGGAATTGGGTGTCAATGTTGGCCCCTGCATTCACAAGAGCCTGGACAAGTTTCCATTCTTTTGCATGGCAGGCAAATTCAAGCGCCGTCTGGCCACCTGCAGGTGGCATTCAGTGAGGACTTTTTCTAGCTGAGTTTAGGGAGATGTACACACCAAACACTGGGTTGTTCAAGCTCCTGGTGACATCAGAGAACTCCATACTAAACTCACACACAGTGTCGTCCATGCCTTCAACAGATTTTGTGAGGTGTTGCTTGGCAAAGGTCTTAGCATATTTTGAACATGGACTCTCTGGTGCACCAGTATAGTGTTTGTTGAATAATGAGGCACATCTGAAAGCAAGCCAGATATGATGGACTGGGTTTGTGAAGAAAGATCCTGCACGTTCTTCTGAGGTGAGAAAGTCGTGAAGTGATGTATGCCAGAGTGTGACAGGGGACTGGTCGTCTCCTGGAACCTGCATGATTGAATGAATGTTGACAAGCACAGTTGATACGTAAAATGTGTTGATGCCAAGAAGCTCTGCAATCTGTGTTATAGATAGAGGTTCTTGTGCGAGAGCAATGGTGCTGATAATGGATTGAAAATGGGGGAAATCTTGTGAGGTCGAGAGGGTCTGACTGTAGAGTGTGTCAAAGTCGGGATGCATGGCAAGCAGGAGAGGGAGGCGCTGCATTGGGGTGAGTCTATCGCTGTTCTTGAGGTCAAAGAGCAGCTTGACAATCGTAGTCATGAAAATGTACGATCCACCAATATGTTTGACCAGCTTGAGCCTGTCGGCGTGGCAGGGCCATGAAGCTTCGCAGGCAAAGGGGAGTCCCCGCTTCTCGTCAGCTATCACAACGTCCAAAGCAGTTGAGATGTCGGCATCCGAGGTGTGCTGGACGAGATTCAGCAGCTTAACCTGCTTCGACGAGTGTAGGCGCTGGTAGATGTGGTTTTCGACACGGCTGGTGATGAGGAACCGCAGGGGGGTTCGCGGTTTCTTGTTGAAGAATAGGATCATGTGCTCTATGAAGGCGGCTATTGCCTCACGGTCCTCGCATTCATCGACGCCGTCCAGGACAATAAGAAAGGGACCGTGGCGAAGGGAAGCAGCCAGCCTATCCCACTTGACCTCATTGATCGGGTCGTAAACGAGGTGCTGAAACTGGGCGCTTAATGTGGTGGCAGTGGTTGAAAGGAGACTTGGAGTCGCAGCGATAGCTGCCTGTATGATGGGCGCTGTTGCTGGTATTGTTGCGGCTACTTGACTGGCAACGGTAGTGGCGAAGCCCACTGCCGTGCTCCTCGATGAGCCGCGGAAGAAGAAGAAACTGGCCGCTAAGCGATTCTGGTCGGACATGTGCTCGGCTATGACCTGGGCGATAGCTGACTTTCCGCACCCCGCGTAGCCATAGATCCACATAATGTGGGGGTTGTTGAACAGAAGACTGCTGTCGATCCAAGAGTGGGCCTTCTTGATGACCTTCTCCCTCGTTCCCGGGAAGCATTTGGAGTTCGGCGGCGAGAGCGCGCGGTCACGAGTGTGAGAAGCGTTGGGGATGGGGTTCAACAGGGCGACAAGAGCTGGCAATCCAAAATTAGTGGGCCACTTGAGGGGAAGGTCGGCAGGCGCACCTGAGCCCTGGACTCGGACAGTGTTGTTCACGATGTTCATCTGCTCGACAGTCCAACCATTCGCTTCTCTGAAAAGCTCTGTGGCCCCTCCTGCTACGACCTCGACCCGGATTCCTTCTCGACTTCTAGGGTCGTCTGACTCGTCCATGTCGAGCACCAGTTGCGAAGTTGAAGACGGTACTGCTGAGGGAGATGATGGTGTGAAGGAAGGCGGTGAAAGACAGGAGGAATTAGATTCCGCAACCCATTCGGTCTGACATGAGGCGGACGCGTGTTTAGCACCGCCTCTCCCCAGAACGCCGGCCGAAGTAAGGAAATTAAGCGCCCGTGCCTCATCTGAACCAGACAAGCTCGATCGAAGCATCAAGGATCCAGCTTTGGGCGCCGCCAGTCTCTGGAGATGGCGGAGACGTTCGCCTACCCTGCGCCCCACTGAGGCCTTCCGCCCAAAGCCAACGCGAGCAAAGTGATTCCGCTTGTGAAAGCGAACACATTCAACCCTTCGGCCTCCTCTCTCTCTCCCGGCCCATCTGAACTCCAACCCACTGCGGGTGTGCAGGTAAGGCATACATAGAACCGAACACACAGTGCCCTGGTCCAGTAAAAGCTAGGTGAAGGCTGAACGCCACTGTGGTTTCGTGGGCTGAACCCCGCTGGTCGAGTGTGGTGAGAGCTCTGGTGGCGTCGATGATTCACGTTCCCTGTGCTTGAAGTGAGAAGAGAAAGTGGGGATTCGAGATGCGCAATCAAGGGGAGCCATAAGTGCGGCGTGCAGCACGAAGCAGATAACCGGGCATCCAACACAAAAATTGAATGTAGTAGATAGAAACGTTCAAAACTAGAAACACGGAAAGAAATTACGGGACTTGGGAAGGAATATTATGCTCCCACCAAAGCAAGGAGAGCATCGGGGTGGTCGTGAAACGTGAGACTACTCGGGGAAGGTGCAAGGTAGAAGTATGAACGTCGCACAAGATAGGAGCACAAACGCGAAACGACTCGAACGAGCCCAGTCCGAAACCTAAACGTCGGTAGTGATGGAGGCCTAGGTACATGCGTACAATCGAACAGTCTCGTTCGAAAGGGGAGAACATAGTTCATGACTGCCGTATGAAGGAAACAAGAAGAATAGGGGACGGACGGCGTGCGCGTCCACCACCCCGTATCCATGGCACGCGAGGTTCCTGAGGCGTTGGGACGAAGAGAACACCCATGCAATGACGCGGCTGTGCGCTCCCCGATGCCAGGTGCTGAGTGACGGTGGTGAGGATGCCGAAGCGGCTCTTCCGGACTCTAGTGTGTCCCGGCCTCGTCCCTATCGGATGAGAAAAAGAAGTCAGCACTCTATTATCTGAGGTGAAGGGAGGGGGAACGAATAAGAAACGCACGGGAGTGTGGAACAGGTAGCGGGAAAACGAGTTCTGACTGAAGCAGGGACGAGGGAGATATACGAAGCGAAAGGGGTTACGGGGACTGGAAGCCAAGGTGACGAGAGGAAGAATAATACGAAGTTCCGGGCGTGAGGTAAAAGTTACACAGCGAAGGGTTATAAAACGCAATACAGGAAAGGATGCGGCAAAGGAGGGAGCGTGAAAGGACAAGCAAACGAAGATTGAACGTACCACGTACAACGGCCGGTTATGCGTCAACGGCCCACAGCCCAGGCCACTGTCCCATCCTCCACCCCCACAAACCAACAAACTCGAAATCCTCGCTCTTCCCTCGTACCGATCCACCCACTAAACCGACTTCGTCCTTCCTCCTCTTCACAGAGACTTCTCCGCCACTCGACTGGCGAAAGTGAAGTACACCACATCCGACATTCTTCTCCCATCCCACTGACTGGTCCTTGAAGCGATGTGGTGGGAGGCTTCGTTGCCACTGGCCGCCGGCTGCACGGTGTGAACGTCCCAGATACGGCGGGGTAGGGGAGGAAAATGGTGAGAACGTCGAAGCATGGGCATTGACCTCGTCGCTTCGAAGGAGACCGCTTTGGCGGTGGAGAGTGTTTGAAAGAGCAGCTCTCCAGGAACAGGGTGGCCATGTCTTCGTTTGCTTGGAACGTGCTCCCCAGCTTCCCTCGATCTGCTGACGCGGAAGGGGGTGGAAGACAGCTTCGGCGTATCCGGAGGTTGACTTCGTGCTTGAACGATGCGCAGAAGGCCTTGGGTAGTGATCCAAACGTGCGGCTCGAGAGCGAAGGCTGGTGGAATTTCGCCGCGCTGGGCTACAATCGTGCGTTCCTGCGGGCCTCTTGAGAATCTTGTCGCGCAAGAGGCGCAGTTTGAAGGAGTAGTAGGCTGCGAGGGGCCGTCAGTAGACTGTATCGAAGTAGATGTGAGTAGCGGGTAAAGCGAAGGGCTGGAGTGTAACAAGAGGGGGAAAGCACGAGGAGAAAAGGCGACGGATTACAGGAGTTGGAAGAGGAAGAGAAACCCACTGAGATGTGGGCACGAAAGAATGGGATGTAAGGGGAAATCGGCAAAGAGGCAATGCGGCAGGAAAGCGTACCTCGAGACACCCAAACAGCGCGAACTCCCACCACCCCAACGCGCCCTCGAAACCCCGAGTCCTTCGACCGATCCTTTGCCTCTCTGGTTCTACTTTCCATTTCCCCTGATCTAGGGGGACGAGCAGGGGGGAGGATGTCGATGTTGACGAGGGATACTGTCGAACAGTCGATGGACGGACCCGTTGCCAATGTGTGTTGTTGAAAATCGTTAAGCCAAGAACCGCAGGGGCTGGCGGTGACGAGCATGCACGCTAATCTAGTCTCGAGGTGCTTCGGGCTCCCGAGGGATGCGGTTGAGAGCTCTGCAGCTCAACGGTGTAGGCGACCGCGGAGGTTCAAAAGCAGACTGCTCTTGCACAAGGGAGCTGCGCGGAGACGGGATGATGAAGGAGATTGGGGAGGGAGGATCGTAGTTGAGAGCAGGGTGCGCTGAGCAAGTTACGATGAGCTGGGCGCTGTTGATAATTCAGCTCCTTTGGAAGACAGGGGATCGGTACACTGGGCCTTACCTTAGGTCAGCAGAACTGAGCGGAAGGCGACCGTCCCCGTCATGGGCGAGAAAGCCACGAGGGACCATGTGTCTGAATATTCGCGAGCGAAGAGAATGCAGACGGTGAGGAGCCGAGGAGAGAGACAAGGTTTGGCGCCTCAGCCCGAACGCGATGGAGAAGGACAAGCGGGAAACAGGGGCATAGCCACAAATTTGGGATCAGACGCCCATGCCCACGGGCGCTTTGCCAAATTCTTTCTCTTACACCATACACTCTGTCTGCGTTTTTCAGCTCCCCTTCCCTTTGCTACTCCACTCGGGAAGCTCACCGAGTGCCGCGAATCTTACAACCGTCGCGGAAGATCCTGTCCGAACGGCGCCTCAACGACGATGCGTGAACGACTCTGGCTTCGGTCATTCGCAGGGCTCCCGTCTAGAAATGCCTAGGCCATTGTCTCTTGGCCCCTCGCCGTCCAACGCCTTATTCAGAAAGCGCTCTTCACTACCGCACACAGAATCGACACCGACATAACCCCTTGGGATTCTCATGGAGGGGTGGAGGGTGGGAGAAGCCTTGGACTTCGCCTGGGGGAAACGAACACAAGGCTGAACATTGGTGAGTTTGTGATCTTTGGGTGTCAGTACCCTTTTTTTACATCATGGCCTTGGCGTTTATTTTGCCTAACATTCTGCCCACCCTCCCTCTCTTCCTCTTCCGCTCGCACCTTCGTACTAACAAGGTCCCTCTCCTCGTAGAACTCTCGAAGAGAACTTGCTGCACTCCCTGCGGGGGAGTATTTCAACCCTACCGATAGCGCGCTGCCTCACGCTCGCTCTCCAGAAGCTGACAGCCATCCGCCCCGGAGGATCTTGAGGGTTCTTACGCCAACCTCTATATCTATTGCTTCGCCTGCTGGGCAACATGGGTCGGAGGGCGTCCTGGACACCTTCAAGAATCGGAACTTGGAATCACGTACGTACTCCATCTCTCGGTGCGTCCCCATATCCCCTCTGTATACTCAACCCGCGACCTCCAGTCTGAATTTTTGCCTGCGGTATCTCCGGTCCTCACTCGCCTTCGTTGTTACTCACGCGATGCCTGGTGCCGGTGAACCTCTCTCTCCGCGATAGTTACAAAAAGTGTAGAACTGTCCCCCTCAACTATAGCTCAGGTACGTTCTCCAACACTCCTTTCCACTTAGAGTCCTAGCTAAAGGTCTACCTACAGTGTCACCATGCCCAACGAATCCTGCCCAACGCCGACTGGCGTGTCCAACGATCCGTATACCCCATCGCCCACCCCGTCCCTCAACCGTACCCACGCCATCCACCCGTCATCGCCCACCATCCTCCCCAATTTACATCCAGAAAGCCCAACACGACCTCCGACGCCCGCACACCCCGTCCGTCCTTTCCTTTGGGGCTGCATATACCGGCCCTCTCTGCGTCACCCGAGTGTCCCACGATAACAATCCTCACCTTCGATGGCGAACTGACGAAGAGACCAAGGCGATAGATGCTACGACCGTCTCAACACGTCTATTGACGCCACCCATCCCTCGCATTGTTTCCAGGCCTCTTCAACCCGTCACTGGCTACTAAATGCTTGTGTTACCTCTACGCCACCCTGAAACGAAATATGGACCGTTGAATCGACCGTTGAATCGACATCGACGCTGTACTGTCACTTCCAACAAACCAAGCTGTAGAAACCCCGCCGACCCTCCGCTGCGAATACGAGCATTCGAAGCCAGGAAAGGAGCTATATCGGCGTGGACGGTGACTATGCTGTGGTACCGATATCCGAACGTACCGATCTAGCCCACGATTCCCATCCATAGGCAGCGATGCGATGAGCAACAGCCTTTTCGACTCGCCTCCGGTCTGCCCAACGATCGCTTTTCACTGGCAGGCCACTTGGGCAACCCCCTCACTTCCCCTGTCGAAGACAACCCAACATCCACCCTTCACGAGCCCGGCGAGGTTCTCGCTGGGCCTCACCTTGCCGGTCGAGGCTGGGTGCCGGCTACGGCGAATTCGTGAAGGCGTCGAAGGTTCCGGGGGTTCGTCGATGTCGACAGCAACTCACCCTCGTTACCTCCCTTCAATTAGGGGGTTGCATGGAGTACGCGTCTCTCAGGATCGTGCGGGTCGACGCTACGCAGGGACGACTTATGGAGTGAATTGGAAGACGAGTTTACTTGAGTCGAGTAGTCCCGCCAGTTTATCCCAGGATTGCTCTCGATTCCTCTGACTTCCTCCACCATCGGCATCCGATGCCTCGGAAGTTCCGTGTCTTCTGTATGGGCCTCACCGTGCAACGTGGCCTTCTGCTTCATGTACGATTGACATCGACGAATATGAATACACAGTTTTGCTTTACAGAATCGATGGGTGGGCTTCTTCCTCAGACTATTGTAAACAACATGTTCAGAGAACGATACGCAGTTCATACAGAACGAAGGTATTGATAAGATGAAATGAATCGAACCTCGAGTTGAGGAGGGCGACGGGGGCTCGTCCATCTCCAGTAGGTTGGTCAACTACGAGGAAGTCGTCAATATGCTGATCTGCAATGGCAGAGGGATGGAGCTATGGACTCACCGGGTATCGAAGCAAGGCTGGCGCTTGAGGTAAGAAAACGAAAAGAAAACAACCGACATGAGAGGCAAAACGAAGCACGACGGAGTATGGGAAGGCGAGAGAGGGCACGAGAGGTAGGGAGAGACAAGTAAGGAAATCGGGAGCGCAAAGCGGGAAAGCAGAAATCAAAGTATGTGGGGGAGGCAGGAGCGGGCGTTGTAGTATTGGTAGTCCAGAAGCAATGCGCAATGGGAGAAGACACCGGGTATGACGTCGGGGTCTCGTTCGTCGCCCCCAGGTACCTCTTCCGCTGCCCCTTGATCACCCCACTAGACTTGGCCTTGCTCGCGCTTCCTTTCTCCCGACTCCTAACCCAGTCGATATCCTCCACCGCTCGTCTGAGGAACCCGGCGCGGTAAGCCACCGCCTGGTCGGTGTTGTGCTGATAAACGTGGTGGTCAACGGAAGGTCGTCTGGCGCCTCGACATGGGCTCCGAGAAACGTGTACTCGGGTGGTGGATTTGGAGGGCAGAACGGTAGGTGGTCGAACACTGTCGAGAACATGGCGGTGGGAGAGGACGTCAGGGCGACTAGGACGCCATACTCGGCACTATGGAAGCGAACTTGGTGACGGAGCTTCGGAGGGCGAACGGCGCCTCGCCAAAACGCGGATCCTTCCTCCCATGTCCTTGACGCAGCGTTGTTGAGATAGAGGCTTGGTTCAACCAGGGGAGGAGATGGTTCACGATGCGGTGGGTGGTGTTTGGCGGAGAGGAGGGTAAGTAGGTCCATGAGGAGGACCAGAGGGTCTCGGATCGAATTGAAGAATGTGGTTGCTGCTCGCAGATTGGCGCGTTTGTGATGCAGAAGGGCGGTATAGTGGGCTTCGGTCTTGCTGGATCGGCATACTATGTGGTGACCCTCGCCGTGTGTAAGCGTCAGTTCGCAGGACGACCGCCTGTAAGAGTTGTCAGTACAATGTATGGGTAAGGTATGAAGGAGGTACAGAGTCAGAGGCTGCATTATCAAGGGATGGGGAGACAAGAAGTCGAGAGGAAGTGACTGAGGGGAGAGGGAGGTGAAGGAAAACTGCATACGCAAAGAGGGGGGCACAAAGATTCACAGAAGGGAACGTACCACCATCTTTCCAGCCCCAACGCCAATTATCAGAGCTATCCAACCCTGTGAGGTTTCGAAGATGCTCGCCAAAACGGCTCCTTCTCGATTCCTTCATCTTCTTACCCGGGTGGAAGAATGTGGGCTTGATGCTGAAGTCGAGGATTGGGATCACCAAATCCCCGTTAGTCGATTGTGATCCTGTACGTCTGGTGGTGTGTGGGAGAGGTGGCTACGAGGAGAACGAAGCCTAACCGGCCTCCTTGATTGACATCGAGCCTTGCCTAGAGCTACTCAACATGGCTGTCTGATATTCGTCGGATCGTGGCTGAAGGGGGTTCGCGCTGGGTGCATGGATCAGGCGTCACAACTCCCCTCGACTGAGCGGAGCGTAGAATTATGTCATAGATGGACGTCGTTCTTGTGGTCGTGCAGGTTGTCGTCAAAGGCCAATACTAGCGGGTGTGGGCGAGTTTTGCAAGGCAAAGGCGGATTGGGATGTCGTTGCGCAAGGCTGGCGGGGAACCGGGGATTTACAACCGTTGAGTCAAAGGAGGGTCGGGGTGAAGGACCTCATGGAAGGCGTAGAGGCAGGGAGTCATGAGAGAGGATCGTGGTCGAGAGCAGAGAGCCGTCGGTGTCGAGCATCGGCGTCCATCGGCGTCAGCCTGAGCCTGTGGCTGTGCTCTCGGCCTTTCGCAAACACGGTGGGCTGACTCGAAACTTGTCTCTTCTTCCCGCCTCCCTCCTCCCCACTCTCCAGCTATCTGCACCAGGCTCGGAACATCGACGTCTCAACGGACTTGTACTGGGCGCCTATCCCCCGGCGCCTAATCGCCTCGGGGGCGACGTCACTGTGATGTCCGCGCCACTTCGTTTACGGCACCGTGTCTTCGACAGCTACACTCCTCCCGCCCCGCCTTCCCCAACAGCTACACACTTCCCCCGCCCACAGAACACCTCGTTGACTCTTGCGCCATGCCCTATCCCCACTGCTTGGCGTCATTCATGTGCAATCCCCTTCTGCCGACCTACCCCCGCCATCCCCCCACCTTCTCCCTACCACACCATCCCCTCTCCGCGCCTCGCACACTCCCGCTGGCTCCAAAGATATTCTCCCCAAGACTACCCCGCCAGCCCTTTACACCTGCTCACTGACTCGGGTTCGTTTGGCTTCAACCCCGCTGATTCTCCTCCCGCTCTCTCCTCGATTTGTGAATGCTTTCTATTATGAGCGAGTAGGGCCCGTAATGACGCTGCGCCGACGACTGTCCTCGATCCCGAAAAAATCGCCTCGAAGAGCTGCCGGAAGGGGGACCCTGGGGATGCATGATCCCTCGACGAATAGTGTCGTGCTGGTGATCTCCGTCAGCACAGTTAGTCGTGCAGGGCACCACGGTCCACAGGGCTTCAGGGTCGAGTTCCAACACGACGTCCAGGAGGGTAGTTACTCCGGGCGTCTATGGTATCACGCCACGTATTATCACCTTCCTCATTGATTGACGTGAGCAAGGTTGCCTCGGCCTTCGGGATGTCGACTGGCTCTACGCGGACTGCACGACCCGCGCTTGTCTCCCAATTGGGTGGGACTCTTGGTTGGACTTTCTCCAGGCCTGGCGGAACTTCGTGATGGTAAGCATGAAGTGAAGGGGGGTGATGCTGGACTGGCATTTGAGGAAGGTTGAATGAGTCCTTCCGCAATGATCTACGTTCTCGAGGTCGATTGTGCTACGGCGGAACTGCCCTCTAACGGCGGACCTGTGGGCACGGCAGAGATATTGTCCCTTGAAGGCATCCATCTCGATGGTCTTAACATGTAAGGAGGTCGTCAGCGGGCTGCAGCTGCACGAGGGGAAATAAAGAGACAGGAAACTACCCGGGAAAACGATGAAAGAATGTAGACCCGACGTACCCATTATGAGAACCAGATCCTCATTACCACCACCCTCAAATCCTCCCCACTATCACTTTTATCCCCCATCCTACCTCCTTTCCCCTCTTGCCGTTCCTATGGAACAAACGACGTCTCATCTCGTGTTCCCCACAGTGGTGCCGGTGAATGCAATGTGGGTGGGCGGTGTCACGCCGAGCCTTAAATACATAGGCTTCGGGTGGGCACGGCGGTGTGAGTGGAGAGAGTGGATGGAGGGTGGCGATGGAACATGACGAGCACGACAGGGAGCTGGGTCTCCCCTCTACTTCGAGGGAATGGGATTCGGTGAAGGTGGTTGGGGAATGCGAAGGGCCCGTCACCAGCGGCATGGCGTGCTCACCCCCGCTCGTCGGCAGTGTTGGTTGGACTTCCTCGACATTCGGGCAGTGGATATAGTACAAGGACACCATCATTGCCGAGAGGCCCAGAGCATGAGGCGCAGTATCACCCTTCCGCCCGTTCTACCCTCTGGCTCTTCGAACATCCCCCGCCCCACGACGTCGCCCCTCCTCAGGATATGAAGTCCTCTCCGTTGCATAGCTAGAAAGCTCGACCACGTATGTGCGCCGCGCCGCAGTCCTCGCCGTCCTCAACTTCCCCAAGCAGGTCAACGCTGTAAGGGGACGGGAGTGCGGTACGTCGAAGGGTTTCCCGTAGCGCTGACTTTGTTCTCTCCACAGCTTCGAATACTGGAGTACGTAGATGGCGGTTCGATTGGAGAGTGGCGAAGGAGGCGGTGTTATGCGAGTAAGCGGTTGGGTGGCTTGTTGGCTTACGGCCGCCTTCAACTGCGAGAGTATGACCTTCACGTCGATATGTCGTGTATCGTCGAGCCATTTTGGCCCAACACTCCGGTCGACGACGAAATATAGGCCACGGTCAAGCCTTCCCCGGCCAGGGAAGGGCCGAGTGGGCGTCGTAAAACGGGGGAGGGAAACCTGTTGCTGGGTAGGTCCGGGGGTAGCCCTTGCTTTCCGTCGAACCGAACGTATCCTTGATCGAAGGACGTATGGCTTGCGGGTCGAGGGGCTCCTCAGGTGATCCAGGGTGGAGCTGGGGAGCAGACGATGACTTCCGAGGGGCGAATAGAGCATGGGGTGATCGAAGGTGTTGCGAATGCCTTTGAAGATTACTTGGGGAGGATGGGGCTCGGAACGAAGTGTCGATGCGGTTGAGTTGCGGGGTGGACAACCGGATCGTTAGGGCGTTCTTAGGCGTTGGGAAGCGCATTCCTTGATGAAGCTGGCACTGGAAGAATACCTTCAGCCCGTGCTCTAATAGGGGTAGAGTGTTGGGGAATGCACCTGAACCCGAGTTCAATTACAAAATCCAACGTCTTTGCCGGCGCTCGAACCGGGAGAGAACATCCTCGACATCGGATCTCGTGAAAATGGGATTGGGGTGGTGTCCATTCGTCAGGGTGCTGATCCTCTGGGTACTAGAAATGAGTTGAAACGTCTGGGCAGAGCGCGAAAGAGGGATATGGGAGGTGGAGATGTGGGCAGGACGTAGGTTCTTCAGAGACTTTCGTCGTCTTCCAAAATTTTCAGAAAGCCCTACGGCTCATAAAACGGCACAGGGACGGACAATGGGTGCGGTCGTAGGCCCCCTCCAGGACTCCGGGACGGGTCTTTCGTGGACGGCGGGGAGGTGGAGAGGCGACCCGCTGTAGGGAAGCGGTCAATCCTCCGTGCGAAAGCATTATTGGCAGTGGGTGTTCGACAATTCTACGGATAGAGGTCGAAGGTCAGTAAAGGGGTACGGTGAGGAAGGGGGAAGTGAGGAAGAATGATGCGGAGGTGGAGAGTGGGCAGAATGGTGGCGTAAACAAAGCTCAAGGAGGTACGATATACAGCCGAACCGCTCGATCCCAATATTCTCATCCACTTGTCAAGGTATGACAGACTCACCAGGATTCTGTTTCTACCTCGTTACGCTCAAGCAGGTTAAAGACTTCCCGCTATTCGTCCGTCTGTGCCTCCAGGGGAATGCCAGTGTCGAGGCTGAGTGGGGATTGTTGCGGTGAGGGTTAAGGTCGTTGTAGGCAGATAGAGCAGTGTCCGCCCGCTTTGGCACCTGAATCACCCTGGTCCATGGTACGAGGCCGAGGCGTGGTATGTACCCCGGCTGGGTAGTCGCACAAGCTGAGAGCGAGAAAGGGAGGGCGGAAATCGCAGCAAGATTGAACGGTGTGGTCGTGAGGTGGCATGGGCGCTTAATTTCGTGTTGACCTCACGATCACGTTTAGGGCGGAGTTTGAAGGCTGCAAGCCGGTACAGGAGGCTTGTGTCGTGCTCAGAACGGAGAATGCTTGTGGCCTATCGACCAGGTAACTTGCACCTCCAGGCATGCACGGTAGAGAACGGGATACAAATAAATATCGGCCAATGGTCCTTCACCCGGCACTGACCGCAACTAGCTCTTTTTTGATCCAAAATCAGGACCTTGTCACGTCTTTGAAAAAAGAATGCAAACACAATCCAGTATGCAAGACACTGTAACACACGCATATGGGCCAACAGTAGCCAAGACTGGTTACAACAGAAATCGAGCACCGTAAACACTCCTTCCGTCGTGGGTGGCCCGGGGTAAATAGTACCTAGAGAATGAAGGCCGCAGCGGCTGCAGCCATCGCGCCAGCTCCAACCTTGGCTGCAACGGTACCTGCAACAGGCGCCGCTGCTGTCGCTCCAGCCGCTTGGAGCGTTGAGAACACACCAGCCGTCCAGGCACCATAGAAATAGGCTTGTGCTCCTGCGGCAAGAGATCCTAGATTTCGTTGTGAGTGTCGAAAATCGGTGTGTTCGGGACACGCCGAGGGTCGTACCTGCCGCCACTCCAGTCGAGGAAAAGCCTACAACACTCAGCACTGCGGGGGCGACCACGGGCAGCGTGACTGCCGTGGCACCAGCAATGAGGAGAGCAGCACCTGCGTAGGCCTGGTCAGTGGAAGGAAGGCTGGGGTGGACTAAAGGCGGCTCACCAACAAGGGGAAGGGGCATCGTGTATATGTGTGTTGAGGGAAAGGTGTGAGTGGCTTGGACCACGACTTCAGCCAGCTTTAATATGATATGGAATTGGTGCCTCGTGGCTCCTGCGTTGTGACTCCTTGTGACGTGACTACTGGATGCGTATATACCTCATGCGGCTCACCCGCGGCATGCTCTCCAAAGGTGTTCCAGGAAGTTCGGCACCACGAAGTAAACATGCTACATACGCATTTCGCAAAGGATGCACACACTCCGAGTGTCGAAGAGAGGACGGTCTCTGCTATGGCTCGCGGGGGCCTGCTGGCCCCTCCACCGAGGCAAAGAACACGACCGTTCGTGCAGCCCCAAGCTGTCCCAAATTCCGCCATCAGCTGCTTCAGCGATGGGCTATAAGCAGGGTAACAAGGGCCAATTACAAGAAAGGTTGGTGTAGTGGTTAATACTCCATCGTCAAGGCGCTATCACCACCACCGCCCCTCCCCATTACGCCTTGCTTCCTTCGAATTCGCCGATCGCTGACCACGTCCCTCATCGAGTCCCTCACCACAGCCACGCCAAGACCTCCCCCCTGCGCGGCTGACGAAGGCAAACGCGGAAGGAAACCGTCCGACTCACTGGGGGGACATCGGGTTTGAGGTGGAGAGGAATCATAGGAGGGTATCCGAAAACGCGTTTAGGGATCTTGCATCGCCTCGATGAAAGCAACCGCCACTTGCGAAGGCGTACCGGGTGACGCCGGCGGCGTCGTGTTCATGTCGGTCACGGAGGTGGGATGCAGACCCCGAGAGAAGATCTTCTAGTGGGAGGCGTTGGTAGGAAGCCTGTCGGAGGGGGATTAGCATAGACAAGAATAGAAGGGCGAGAAAGGTCAACCCAACGTAGGGCGAATGGGAACAACAGCATGAAGGAGGGAGGATAGAACATCGTAGAGGGGGTGAAAAGGGGAGATGAAGGTATGAGCGGGGAGGGATATGACGAAAAGGAACTGGGAAGGAGGAAATACGTACCTCGAGCGTCCTTGGGTTCGGTCCCACCCAGTCCAGAAGCCCTGCTCTCCAGCGACCGGGGTACAATATTTCATCGCATATCGATACCTCGCTCTTCTACCCTTTTCATCTTGTTTTCGAGGTGAGGGTTGACAGCGGAGGGCGGAGAGAAAGGTTCATGGCTATGGTCCACATGGAAGGCGTGAAGGGCGATATGAGGTGGGGACGAGCGAAAGGGAACAGAGGATCGTGGTCAAGTGGAGAGAACGCGCTTGCCGCGCATCGAACGTCGGGCTTCGGCCATCGGGTCGGCATCGGCCTGGCCTGGTGGCTGTGCTTCCCTCCCCAGCGCTAAAGTTTTCGGAGGCTTCCAACGCTTTCCCCTCTCTCCCTCCGTCTCGTCTGTCTAGACCGTCCCTACAGCGACCTCCACCCGGCTCTAAAGGCGATGTGGCAGCGGTGTCGTTTCAGCTCTCCACAGGTGGGCGCTTAAGAACCTCGAGGACGACGTCATGATGGCGCCCAAGCCACGATTTTACGGCACCATCCTCCAGAAGTCCGCGTTTGCTTCGAATAGACGCCCATCCTCGTCCTCGCCCCATCTCCCCCATCATGACCACCTCTGCCTTCTCGCGTTGCCCGTCGGGGGCCTGCTAATGCCAACCTTGACGCCGTTGAGCACCACCCATCCGCATCTCTCTAGCCATCCCGCCTCATCCCCTTAATCCCTCCCCCTCTCCGTGTAAAGGGAGTACTTGGCGTTTCCCCGCCGGCTCCCTAGATCTGCGTTTTCAGCATCAAGACACCCCGCACTCTCTCCTGCGTCTGCCCTCGTTACTTCCTGCCGACTCCCTTTCCCGTTTGAGACATCTACCCGCCCATCTGCAACCTCCTTCCAACTCGAGCGTCTTGCACCTCCCCCCTCCTGTTCCTCTTCCCCACATGATCCCTCACTTTCCATCTCTGGGCCGATAAGCGTCTAACGGAATCTTCAAAGGGGCTTCCGTCGTCGCCATCGCCCTCGTCGTTTCACGGCCGGGAGTTTGGCGCTGGACATTGACTGTCTGACCCGCCATAGACCGCTGACCGACCGAGAAGCCTAGTTGGATCTGTACGACAGGCAGGTATAGCTGACAGCGCCTGGCGTACATACGCGAATGGGACGGCTGATCTTGAGTATCTATGTAAAGTGCCCTGAACGGATTCTGCGAAGGTTCCCGACATGGCGTTTCCGTTCTCGAGATTGGCGGGTGGCTTGGACGCCGGTGCGCCTTCTGGAACAAGGCGAGAACCCTCTATTGTAGAAGCGTCTTCCAGGATCCTCTCAACCTGTAGGACCATCGTCAGCGGATGTCTGGGCTAAAATGAAGAGCACCACCAAGGGGGGATGTGGCCAACGAAGACTTAGAGAATGGCGAAACATGAACGCCTACGACTAGCCCCCATCCTCGAGAGAAGCACAGCAAGAAAATGAGTCGACGGAACCGGGAGAAAGGGCGGAACAAATGAAGCAGGTAATAAAGGAGCCCGCGAAGATCGAAATGCAGAATGCGAGTAATCGAGCAGAGACGTACCATAGGTACATGCTCCACCCACACGCCCTCCCCATAACGTCCCTCCCCGCCAGAAAAGCACTGCCTTCTACACTTCCCACCCTCTGGCTCTCCACACACAGAGCCCGTCCCTCCCTGCGCCTGGACGCGGGGGCGGTGATGCAATCGAGCAGATCGGAGCTTGGGTAGACTCGACGGATCGACGCGAGGCTCGCAGTTGGACCGTAGTCGTAGGTACGGCACTTTGAATTGTTTGGGTGCACCGTAAGTACGAGGCATATCCACGATCCAGCGCGTTTGATCGAACGTGCTGGACCTTGAGGTAGAAAAATAACCCGAGGTCGTCTAGGTGGTCGTGCGGGGGTTCGTACTCCTCTTGGCGGTTTTAACCGCCCAGAAGAGACAAAGACAGGAAGAGGACTGTGCCCTAGGTAGGGAAACGTTAGCATACGGGGTGGTGTATTGAGTATGAAGCAGAGGTTGCCTCACCAGAGGACATCCGGAGCTTTGAAGGTCGACTCGGGGTCGATGACAATGCCTCGATCGCCCATGGACTCGCCCGTCATTGGCGAGGAGAACCTTTCTGGGTGAAATATCGCGGCGAAGGGCCTTAAGACCGTCATTGACAAGGCTTCTCTGCCCTAATTTCTACCGTTAGCTAAGGTAGGGCGAGAAGGAATAGGCTGGAGGACGTACGAGCTATCCTTACACCCTCGTCGTAAGGCGTGTGACGATGCGATTTACATAGCTTCTAGAGTCGCTTGGCTATCCGAATTCCATCGTGTCCGGCCCTGCGAGAGGCAACCTGGGCGATGCTCGGGATGCCCTTAGCCAACTCGTGCTCCGAGGACGAGTCCTCATGTCGCCAGGAGTCCCTGAGCACGAACGCCTAGGAGGTTTGGGTGCCCTATACTCTCTAGCGAGTTGTTCTTCGACTGCGGATAGAGTGGTACGGGGTGAACATCTGGTCGAAATTGAGGACGCCTCTGTTGTTTTATCGTGCTTCTGTCGTCTGTAGAAGGCGGGTAAGGAGCGATTCGAGTTGCGGGCTCCTTGTGGATGTTCTTGGTTGAGTGACCTGGGCCGCGGTGAAGTTGGGTTGAACAAGGCGAGCTCGCTTCCCGAGACCGAACGTATACGGTATTGTGGTAGCTTCGAAAGACTTCTCTACACGAATGGTCAACTGGAGTTCAAGAAAGCAAGTGCAGGCGCGTACCTAGCAAACGTCTTCTCTTCCACGGTTTCCGGCCTCGGTGACCATCCCTGCGCCCAATTTGACCGTGGTACAGGTGATCGTGCTGGAGACAGCGGTGGAAGAGCTTGAGAGGGCGTCGAGAGACTTTGGGCTTTTGAGCGAGGGGACGACCGGCGTGTACCACCAAGAAGACCTGGCTGGGTGAAGTGCGGGTGAGCCACGGCGAAGGATGGATCCTATACCCGCGTTTCTGGGGCTCCCATTTGTTTCGAATTTGAATTCACGGCGGAAGGGCCTCTAGTGGGGAAGCGCTTTCGAGGCTGAGAGGGTGGGCGACGAGCTACGAGAAAGCCGATGGTGACTGCAAGAGGCGAGGACTCGTCAACGGCAGATCAGACGCCCATACCCACGGCGCCTTTCTTTCTTTCTCTTACTCCACCAAATTGCGCTTACTCCCCCACCCCCAGTCACTTCTCTTTCAACGCTCTTGAATCTACGCCGGACGCATGGGCCCATTGGCTAGCTCAGCAGGAGCGACGATTCTCCAACCGCAACTCCGGTCCACCTCGAACGATGCCTCAAACGCCCAAGCGTGAACGACCGCGGCCCCTGGCCCTCTCAAGAAGCTCTTCCGATACAACCTAAGGCTATGGGTCCTTGGTCTGAGCCTCCGTTCTTCTGTCTTCGTTCGCCTTCCAGACTGTTATACCTCCTGCTCAGCCATTACACACCAAAACACCCCAGCGGACCTCAGTCGTTAGCGTTCTACTTGAGGGGTACCCGAATGACGAGAAGCTGGGCGGTACAAAAATTTGGACGCGTTTGGGAGCCACGAGCGAAAGGCTTAGTCCCGGTGGGTCTGCAGTGCTTCATTTTACGCGACTCCGTCTGCTTGTACTCGCCCATTCGACCTCTGGTTATCCCCAACAACCTGCACACCCTCTCCACCTGCTCTTGCTGTTCTCCTCCACCAAATCGTTGTTCTAACCTCGGTCTTTCCTTTAGAGTCTCGCAGAAGCACATTCAATCTGAACCCTTCGCGCGTACAGTTTCGGCGTGCTTGGCTGACAAAGTCTGCGGACGTGGGTGCCTACACCCTCCTCTGGCGCGTCTAGAGCCCGACTGGAAGCAGGCAGCTGCCTAAACGTACGTTCTCTGTACAACTATCCGTCACCCCACACCCCGTCGTCATCTCCCTATCCACACAGCTAGCGTTCCGATCTGACGTCCCTCCTACAGTATCGTCGACTCGCAAACCACTCTCGCTCTCGTCATTGTTCGGAAGTCCACAGTGACAGCAAGCCCCCAGCCCTATTCGCTCGTTGGGATTGAGAGTGCATCACGCGAAGTGCTCGGAGCTCTGGTACGTCCTTTGACCCTCTTCCACCTTGACCTGAACTGACGGTCGCTCACCAGGGTTAGCATCGTCGATGAAGACGCTGTGCACGTAACGGCCGAGATCCTCCAAACCATCCGGACCCAGTGGGCCCCCATCTTCGTCCACCCCATACCTCACCGCATCCACGCGTCGTTATGAACCCCACCCTGGGCCCCAATTGTTCTTCAAGTACCGCCACGTTCACCCAACGACCCAATTCCCTGCGCCATCGACGGCCCTAGCCGCCCCTTCCACCGCACCCCCGATGTTGTCCCCACCGTTTGTCCAAGCAACCTCACGAAGCACGCTTTCCATGTCCCGCAGCAATGATCGTCACGTTCGATGGGGCACTGTAGGGAGACCTAGGCGATTTCAGGCGCCCGAACATGACCATTCCCAACGCCCTTGCCTCGCATATCCATCCAAAGCGTCACTACCTAGCGGAGGCTCGATCCATCGTCACGACACCTTCAACGGAGATATGCCCTTCCGAACCTTCAATCGACGGATAGCCCGACGTACCTTCGCTTTCGACGGCGATTCGTCGAGCTACCGAGCACCCAGCTCCGTCCCCGCAGAGAACCACCTCCGTCCCTATCCCGACCCAGTCAATCCTCTGCCCGCGAATATGGGCATTCGACGCTGGGTGGGGGATGTTGCCGGCGACAACGGTGGTTAGGTTGTACCAGGGGATCGCTCGACGTGCCCACCATCCATGGGCAGTGATACCCCGACTACCTTTACCGCGAAAGCTGTATTGACGACGATCGGGTGGGGCGGGGCAGGGACGAATGGTCGGGGGTAGGGAGGAAGTTGGGATGGGGGACACGAAGGCTAGGGAAGGGATGGTTGTGAACGAGTCGAAATCCGTCGTCATGGTCATTGGTCGACGTGCCTCGAAGGAGTTGATCTTCTCGATCTGTGGGACCCCCATTGTGGAGGTTGATCGTCAGGTCTACGTCGGGTTCACGGTCACGTCGACGGGCCAACTACTCAGAAAGCACTATGATGTCAAGGCCAACCAGGCACTTACGGCGGGCAGGATGGTGTGGAGCTTTGAGCAGGACCTCGGTGACATCAAACCCGCAACTGCCATTCACCTCTATGAGGCCCTGGTGGCGCCGCATCTCATGTATGGGTGCGAGGTGGCACTAGACATCGTCCCAGAAGCATTGCGAGAGATGAAGGATGTTCAGGTGAACATCCTGCGGAGGATCATGGGATTAGGGGAGAGGAGTCTGAAGGACATACTGCATGCCGACACTGGAGTGAAGGAATTGGAGTACTGGAGGATCGAGCGAGTTCTCAAGTATCTCCGGTATGTACTTAGCTGCCCCCCTGACATGTGGGTGAGAGCTGTACTTGGGGACGCATTGGCGTTAGAGTTCGAGGGCCATCGCAGCTGGATCACGGATCTGCAGAAGGTGATCCAGCGCCTACCCTTCACATGCACTTTACCAGTGCTCGAAGAGTGGCTGGTCTTGGAGAAGGTGGTACGACTCGAGAAGGAGATCTTGAGGGGGATGGACGCGAAGCTACAGGAGAGGATTGATGCGTCGGAGAAGCTATACTTGGTTCATGGGAGGATGGAGGTGGACGAGAAAACGAAGAAATCAAGGCAGGTGCCGCGCATGCGGAGGGCATACCTCGATCTGGAGAACGCGCTGCACCGGAAATCACTGACTAGGATAGTGACGTCGGGGCACAAGCTAGCGGTGGAGGTCTGGCAGTATGCGAAGGTGCCAGTGCCGCGGGAAGACAGAGTCTGCAGGTATGGGTGCGCCAGAATTGTCGAGACTCCGGAACATATTTGGCTCGAATGCGCAGGATCCCGTGAACTGGTGGACGCCCGTGGGGACTTGCAATCTGCGTTGGTGCAGTTGTGCACGGGGAAGGAGCTGGCGGCGCTGCTTGACCTGGACGGTGACAATGTTGCGGTTATGCGGGTGTTACTATCTCTCAAGCACTGCTTAGCAGAGCTCGGGCGTTATGCGTACACAGTAGATATGATTCTGGAGGAGACGCCCCTGGAGTGGAAGTAGGATATGTATATATATTGCGAGCGGCGCCAGGATGTCCTTGGGCGACGGATTCACTACAGTCAAAATTAAAAGAACACCTGCCTCGGCCGTATGGGTGCTGGTGGATGGACATTCCGTCCGCCCCTCGTAAGGGGCGGAGTTGCGGAACAGTCGCAGCCAGTATCCATACAAAGGCTCCAACTCAGCAGAGGTTTCTCAGGGTTTTTCCTCGCGTCAGCTGGGTTGGGGGTGGGGGCCAGTGATGGCGCCAACCTTAGAAACTTACACACACACACACACACCGTTTCTCGAGCCTTCGTACCGGGTGCAAACTGTCTTGTGTTTGCCCAGTGTTTGACAAGGCTTTAAAATGCCTTTCCCCCCGTGTTCATACCTCGCCGTCTGGAATGACTGCCCTCCGTCTCCTCCCCACACCAACTCCCTTGCAACTCCCTCCCATGCTTTCATTGCCCCCAATCCCCTTCCCCTATAATACTCTCCCTTCAGCAATCACCCTTGCAGGCTCTAGTCCTGGTCCCCGTTCGAACTTCGCACATCGCCCTACCTCTCCTCTCGGCTCCGTCCATGCTTACAATCCTCCGAGTCCTGGTGATACAGTATACTAGGCCCTTCCCACTGTTTCAAAAGTTTTTTTTTCTGCGAATCTTGCTTATCAGCTCACGGCAGTCAAAACTTCGTCGGCGCGCATGGCATTGATCTGCCGTTTCCAAGATCTTGGGGCTCGGGCTCAATCTCGGCGGGCGGTAAGATGTTCTTTGCTCGGCCGGGAATATCGGGCTCCTTGACACCTACAATATCCTCTGAGCTCACTGCCTTTGCCGACTCCCGCCCGTTTCTCATCCCCAATTGCATGGCCCTCCTGTTGTCTTTTCTCCACTCCGGATCAGCAGCCGAGTCATAGATGGATATTCTCAGTGTAATTGTCCCATACGATGGTGAATTACCCGGCTCGCACTGATTTCCGTGCTTTTACCCTTGCCCAGGCATTGAAGTACGCCTTGCGTGTAAGGCACGCTGTACACAAAGCTCGACATGGATCCATTCATTGATCTTCATGATCTTAGTCTCCACACATCGTTGTGGATCAAGTACTCGCCACACGTGAATTCTACCTTATCCTGTAGAGGCTGTGAAACACAGCAGGCTCCACTATTTATTGACTTGCCAAGCCAGGAAACTTTGGTGAACACTGGGGAGGGAGGCTTCTATTAGTGCTGGGAAAGGGGTTGCAATTCTGTGAACTCATATGTAATACCTATTATTTACACAAAAGTTCTGCACAAATTCACTCCACTCTTAGCCTGCAATGTACAAACAGGGGACTGCAAAACTAGATCAAATAGACTGGTTCACTGGACTAGGGGTGCCCATGCAGGTCCAACAATTACAGAACACCTCATTCTGTGATACCCCTCCTATGAAGCATCTCAACCACTTTTCTCCCTCCATCCCATTCTCGGGCAATATGAAGGGCAGTTTGACCCTCCTTATCTACAGCACACACCTGAGTAAACACAAAGACACAAAGAGGAAAGACCCACTTCTTATGCTGGGGTCAGCATTGTGCTCCAGGAAGCATTCTGCAACTTCAACATAGCCCCAGCTGCATGCACGGTGAAGGGGGGTATTCCCATTATTATCTATCCCATAAATTTGAATAAAAGCAAACCTGCAATTGGGGATGGACACACCTTGTAGGTTTGGGTCTGCATTGAACTCCAGAAGGCATGTTGCTACCTTGATGTGCCCTGCCCAAGATGCCCAGTGAAGGGGAGTCGAATCATAGTAGTCATCTACATTGCAAAGCTTATTAACCTTGCTCTTCCAGGCAGGACACAGTGGCTAACACTCACCTTTAATATTCACATCTGCCCCATGTTCCAGCAGAACGCGAGCAACCTCATCCTTTTCTTCCCCAGCACAGACATGAAGAGCTGACCCACAACGTCCACCTATGAGAGATTCCACCTTCAATCACAACTCCACTCAGTGAGCCCTTCTCAAACTCACCTTTCAAGTTGGGGTCTGCACCACATGCAAGCAGTCGGTTGACCAGGTCAACATCTCCCTGAGCAGCAGCCCAGGCAAGGGGGAAGGCATACCAGCCCCAGTCATCAGCTGAGGCAGGGTTGGTCAGTTGGGCAGAGTGGGATGGCAGTAAGTTGGAGGTGCACTTACAAGAATGTAACTGAGAAGCTGTAATAGAAGGGGTCAGAGTGGCGGGAACCCCCAGAAAGACCCAAAGTACTGACCAGCAATATTGGGATCAGCCCCCTTCTTCAGCAGAAAATAGACCATTTCCTTGGCCTTGTAGTGACATGCAGCATGAAGCGCAACCCTGACATCATAGTTTTCCCCTGCATACATGGCATTTGAAATCAATATGGTTCTGTCATTGGAAAAACTGAAGGCATACCTTGGAATTGGGTGTTGACATTGGCCCCTGCATTCACAAGAGCCTGGACAAGTTTCCACTCCTTTTCCCGACAGGCAACTTCAAGTGCAGTCTGTCCCTCTAGGAATATTTTGAGAATGGTGAATCAACTTTAGCAATGGATGGAAATGTACTTACTTTTGAATAGGGGCCTCTCTAGAAGCAGCATGATGGTGCTACCCTCCCCACCAAATGGGTCCACAGTTTCATCAATGGTCTTGACAAACTTGGCAAGATGCTGAATTGCAAAGCTCTGGGAATACCCCTGGGCCTGAGATGGCTGAGATAAGGCAGCTATTTTGATTGCTCTGAGGGCAAGGTGACAGTGGTGTGATGGAGGTGCAAAGAAAGGGTCAGCATGCTCCTCTGAGGTAAGAAAGTCACGGAGCGAGGTATGCCAGAGAGTGACTGGGGAATGGTCATCGCCTGGAACCTGCATGATTGCATGAAGATTCACAAGAACATTGACAACATCAAGAGTCCTGAGCTCCAACAGGTCAGCAATTTGAGAGATGGATAGTGACTCTTGTACAAGTGCAATGGTGCTCAAGATGTCATGGAAATGTGGGATGGTCTTCCAGGGGGTGAGAATTGTTTTGTACAGCCCATCAAAGTCTGGACTTGTTCCAAGCACAAGAGGGAGGCGGTCCATTGGCGTAAGTCCGTCGTTGGAGAGTGGATCAAAAAGTAGCTTGATGATTGTGGTCATGAAGATGAAGGAACAGCCAATGTGCTTGACCAGTCTCCGCTTATCTTCAGGTGATGGCCAGGATGGGTCACAAATAAACAGGCGGCCTTTTTTCTCTTGTTCAATCACTACATCCATTGCAGTTGAAATGTCGGCATCAGATGTATGATTCACAAGGTCCAGGAGGCGGACCTGGCTGGAGGAGTGAAGGCGTTGATGGATATGGCACTCAACACGGCTCGTGATGAGGACACGCAGCGGGGTCCGTGGATTCTTGCCGAAGAATTGGATCATCTGGTCAATGAGGGCAGTGATTTCGTCACGGTCGGCACATTCATCAAGTCCATCCAGAATAATGATGAATGGCCTTCCCCGAACGGAAGCCGATAGCCGATCGAGGGTGGCTGCGTTGAAAGGCTCATAGACAAGGTCCTGGAACTGGGCGGTCAAGGAGGTAGTTGCTGAGGTGAGGAGTCCGGGGTTCGCCTTGATCGCTGCCTTGATGTACGGTTCTGTTGCAGGTATCGCCGCTGCAAGTTGACTTGCAATTGTCAACACCAGCCTCAATGCCCTACTTCTGTCTCCCGCCCCTCGGAAGAAGAAGAAATCCCCCACAAGCCGCCCCTTCCTCTTAAAGTATGTCGCCATCTCTTGAGCGATCGCCGATTTCCCGCACCCTGCGTAGCCGTAGATCCAGAGAATGTGAGGGTGGTCGCCGAAGATAAGGCTGCTGTCGGCCCAGGTGCGAATGTTCTGCGTGACGCCGAGCCTCGTACCAGGAAAGCAGGCAGAGTTTGGGGGAGAGATCTTGAGATTCCGGGTGTGTGATGCGTCGAGGATTGGATTCAGCACAGCGGAGAGCCCTTCGCAAAGCATAAACTTATTTCTGTTTCATGGAGGAGAAGGCGAGTAGGGTTTACCTTCCTTCTCCATGGTCTGAACGACGGTGATGTTGATCTGGTTGACCTGCCACCCCGTTGCATTGGCGAAGATCTCCGCACCATCACCTGCTGCCACATCCATCCGATTTGCGCCTTGGCCACTACCTTCGGCCATCGTGAACTGCTGCGTCGGGGAAGTATGCTTGTAGGGTGGTGGTGGTCCGATGGGAAGCTGGATAACGCCGCATTGGACTTGTGTCGCAACGAGGCTAAACTGGCACGTGGTTTCACAGCCTTCCCAATTGGTTCGGCGAATCAAACCGGAATAGGCGCCCACGGTCAAGGGGCTACTGCTGAATTGGCACAAACCGAGCTCTTAGGTCTTTGTGAATTTTGCTTCATATATTTCATTCTATGGTGAATAACTCACTCGACGGCTGGCCCTTGATTCAAACACGTCGAAAATCGGCCGCATATGTTTAGCATATCCTCTCACCCTATCAGCGGGGGACAACGTCTCACTGCGGTACATTCGGAACGAAGCGAGTATCTGCGAATGTCTGAGTGATGGACGGCATTCGGTACTAGTGAGAATATGATTCTTTGAACTAGAAGAACTGTATCAACGTTTGTTGGTCAGTAAGGGAGGACATTTCAACCTTCGACAAAAGCGCAAAGCCATCGAGCCTCGGTCAAGGTCAACAAAACCCTCGAGGAAGAGGAAGGATGGGCAGCAGGATTGGTAGGTTCGCTGATATTGCTTTGGGTCAGACGACCCTTATCGTTGACGCCTCGCCTCGGAATTGGGTGTTGATGAGCCCTAGGCTCATGGTGGATTTGGGACAGGGTTGTCAGCACACTGTGACGCGCGACACAAAATATAGAGGCGATAATGTGGGGTTATGCGACGGAAGGGATGATTGAAGTATACGTGAGCGAAGTATTGGAACGAACGAGTCTATCGTCGAAGGTTATATCAAGAAAGGAACCGCGACGTAAGGTCCCAAGAAGAGTGAGCGAGGGATACAGATGAGGGTGGGTAGTATGCAAACAAGGCGATAGAGTCGAAGCAAATGTTGTGAAAGAAAGGAGTAGGGAAAACTACTCCAGGAATTCAGAAGGCAATGCTGACTTCCTTGTTAAACCCTGAGCGATGGTGTCCGGGGTCCCAGTGAGCATGGCTTCCTTCATTGACGACCGAAGGCGCCCACAGACGACGTATCTTCCATTACAGCGGTGACGATCTGACCGGTGGTGGAGATACCATTCTGAGGGAGGTACTATCAAATGGCGCAAGAGTTAGTACAGTTTCTTAGGAATGCTATGAACCTAAATGACGAGATACGCCGTGGTTTGCAAGAGTGTCCAGCTCAGGGCATGGGCCACCAGTATCCAGGGGGCCAGGCGGATGGTAGGGATGAAGTTGGTCGTTTACGAGCTTGGTCCCATTGTTCATGAGCGGTCCAGGAGGTGTCCCAGGGAGAGTGGGGTCGAGGGCGCGAACGGCGTTCCAGAGCTCGTGATCAGACAACCCTCCAAGCGATCCGTCTGGAGGGAATGCGATAGAGATATCAGCGAGGGCTGAGAGTAGGGCGAGGCGAACGAAGAACGGATGTTGGCGAGGCTGGATGCCGTGCTGGGTCGACTCGACAACAAGTGAAGGGGAGATACCGCGACCAGTTTATATGGTTGACCTTGTGAACTCCACGCTACGCTAGGCTCGAAGTGGTGAGCTCTTTCGTTGTGTTAATGGCCAGCTGACTTCACTCTTTTGCCCGTGAAATTCGATACCCAAATCCGTAGCTCCACGTTTCCCTAAACTCGTTCTGCCGTGAGGTACGCTCGTGGTTCCCAAAGTGAGCAATCACCCTGAGCGGCTCCTCTCAAAGATGGAGCCTGTCGTGAGAAGCTCTCGTGTTTCTCCTCCTAGCACCTGTAAATGTTGGAGCCGCTCCCTCTGTCTGACAGAGGTCCCAAGCTTCCCAGACCAGGAAGGCTCTCAACTGAATGCTACTAACGGGGGAGGATGTTTTGCATCTCGAGAAGGACGCCTTGAATGGAGTACATTTCTAGGACGGCAGAATGGGACCAGGCCTCTCGCTGCACCAGCTTGCTCCCCAATTCTTCATGAGTTGGCTTTGGACGCCACGCCGAGCATCGAGGGTAAACGTCAAGGGCGGATAAGGTCAAAAGGATTTTGTCATCTGGGTCGTCGTTGTTGAAGAAAGAGCCTTGGACGCCCGACGGACTCTCTCCGAGTCGTTTGATCGCCGTTCTCTGAATCACTGGCGACGGGTGATCCTCTTCCTCCTCCTACCACCACGCAGTTCTTCAAATGCCATTCACCGTGGTTCAACATACCAGACCCGCTCATATCTTATCTCTGTATCACACGGTAAAACATTCAAACCCACTCTCAAAATTCTGGACGCGTACATTCGAGCTCAACACAAGCTTATGGCATGGCGCCCTGCACGACGTCAGGCTGCATACCTGCGTGTCCAACCTTCCAAGTTGCGGGAGGGGAAGATTAGGCATGGATATATCTCCTCTCCCTGCCATTGCACCTTTTCAGTCGAGTCGTCGTATTCAGCAATTGAGCGCCAAGGATGCCCATTATTCTCGGCCGTGTTCAGGATGGCAGCCATTCGACCGTTCAGATTATCGCCCTCAGCCCATCGTTGCGAGGCCAAGAGCTCGGAGGATTGAGGAGTTGGGCGCGTGCCCGTCCATTCTTTGTATACGTCGGAGACTCGAAGGCATGAGGTAGGTTTGACTCCAGCCGTTAACGGGACTCAAGAGTTGTTCTAGGGTGCTAGCACCTCCCAGAGAACCCTGGGCACGCTACCTTTCGAGTCTACTGGAGAAGCCTGAAGCATTCAACTCACCACTCACATCTTACATGAATGGATCTGTCAGGTATGTCCGGGAAGGTCATTACACGACCGATCGGTGCGGGTCCGCACTGTGTCTCGGTTAGTCTGGGATAAACCGCTAATCGATTCTTCTCCGTCACGTAGATGCAGACCACCTCACCGTCGGGAAACATTCTCTACGGCACACAGAGTCCATCTAGAACCCCTGTAAAAGTGAAGCCATCGTCGCGAGAATCGTGACCACGGCCTTGATAATATGATAAGTTCAGTCGATGCAACGCTGAACGCTGGCTTTCCAGGCTGCCTCCCTGACACAGCATAGGAAACGTTCCCAGGGTGCCTAGCGGCAAGTACCTTCCATCAACGAGCAGTTCAGAGTCCTCCAGTCCCAGTCGTAGGGCGGTCTAACGGTCGAGGTTGAGGAAGGAATCGGTCGTAAACAACGCATTTCTGAACGTGAAGTCTGAACTGATCCCAGCGCAACTGCTGAACAACGCCAGGCTCGTAGGCCGTAAGACATAACCCGTTCAGTGGGATCCAGCGTCAGCGTCCCTTCACTGAGAATCCAAGTTCAAACTAAAGCTTCTGGATCATTCTAGCATATTGTCGTTAGGCGCGCGTGATAGGGGTATCAGAATATAGTAGCTTACGTGATCGCCTCAAGTTTTCGCCTCTTGCCCCTCGACCACGACCATCGCCGTTGCTGTTGACCCCCTCTTCATCCACGAACCACGATATTGGACCATTGAAGTACGTACCCTGATTCTGAAGGGCGATCCCCCGACTCAACGCTGCACAGAAATGCCAGCCAAGAAGAAGAGCGCGGCGAAAAAGAGGGCTCAGGCTCAGAACAACAATACCGGTGGCTCGAATGCCGCTGCGTCGAGCTCGGCGGTGAACAACACCGTGTGCGTATCGAGGGAAGTGTAAAGGGGCGTATAGCTGACGATAGTCTCCAGCCCCGATGCTGCTGGGTCTTCGACTCCAGATGCGGATCCCATTAAGCAGGCGGAGCGGGTGAAAGAGGAGGGAAATAACTCGTTCAAAGGTGGACGGTACGCGGAGGCGATCGACCTCTACTCTGAGGCCATCGGTGCGTGTGATTACTCTGGTCCTCTTCGTCCCAACTAACCAGGAGCGGGCAGAGCTCAACGCCCAAGAACCGTCGTACTGGACGAACCGCGCTGCATCCTACATGGCGCTCAAGAAGTTCAAACCGGCCGTAGACGACTGCCAACAAGCCCTCTTCATCCTCAGCCCCCAAACGCCTCCTAACAAACCCGCAATCGTCAAGGCCCTCCTCCGACTGGCGCGCTGCCAATACGCACTGGGCTCCCTCTCCGCTGCCGCCACCTCCCTCACCCGGCTACTCGGCCTCGAACCAGGGAACGCCCAAGCCAAGGCCCTCCAACAGAAGATCACCGTGCTCCAAGGGCATGTGAAGAACTTTGAGAAGGCGTATGGGCAGAAGGACTGGGGTATGGCGAGGCTCGCGCTGGAGAAGTGCCAGCAGGCGTTGGACGCCGAGGGCGGCGGGGTGGACTCGATCCCCGCGGAGTGGCGTGTATGGAAAGTCGAGTTGGAGCTCGCCAGGGGTAATTGGGACGGGGCGAGTATAGGCGCGAACGAGGCGCTGAGGGCGTCGCCGAATAGCCCTGATGCTCTGGCGTTGAGGGGGTTGGTGCTGTTCCTGACGGGCAAGCTGAGCCAGGCGTTGACGCATGTGAACTCGGCGTTGAGGTACGATCCGGGGAATGAGCGGGCGGGGAGCTTGAGGAAGCGGGTGAAGGATGTGGAGAGGTTGAAGGAGGAGGGGAACGTGGCGTTTAAGACGAATAACCTGTTGGAGGCGATGGATAAGTATGGGGAGGCGTTGGATGTGCGTGTTTTCATTTTCTTTTGAGCGTCGTTTGCTTATGTCGGCGCAGAGAATTGGGAGGAACGAGGAAGAGGGCAAGGGAGGGCAGATCAGGGCTACCCTCCTGTCGAATAGGGCGACGACGATGTACAAGCTGGGTCGGCACGACGACGCCCTCCAAGACTGCGACGAGTCGCTCGAGCTCCAGCCGCACTCCTTCAAAGCCCTCCGCACACGCGCCCGCATCCATATCGGCCTGGAGAAATACGACGCTGCGGTATCGGATTTCAAGAGCGCAATCAAAGAGGCGAGCTCAGAGGGTACCGCGAGTGATGCGGATGTGAGGGCGTTGAAGGCGGAGCTGAAGAAGGCAGAGTTGGATCTGAAGAGGAGTAAGACGAAGGATTATTACAAGATCCTTGGGGTGGAGAAGGAGTGTACGGAGGTGGAGATTAAGAAGGCGTACAGGCGGGAGAGTTTGAAGCACCATCCGGACAAGGTGCGTTGAATCGTCCCTGCTCCTACCCGCATTTCCTCAGCTAACCACGACCATACGTACAGGGAGGAGACGAAGAGAAGTTCAAACTCGTCAGCGAAGCCTACGCCGTCCTCTCCGACTCGCAAAAGCGGTTCCGCTACGATAATGGGGACGACGACGACAATGGCATGGGCGAAGAGGATGGCTTCGGGCACATGCACGGCGGTATGAGCCATATGGACCTCGCTGAGCTTTTCGCCCAGTTCCATGGTGGGTTCCCTGGCGCTGGACGAGGCGGGGGTCGCCGAGGAAGTGGGTTCGGGGGGATGGGTGGGTTCCCATTCTAGCCTGCCCCAATTCTTCCCTCTGGATGCGTGGATGGATTGGTGAAACCACCCCTCCATTCTGGCACTACGTCGCCCTCTGTCCGGTTTCCCTGTGTTTCTTCTTAATCTCGGCTTGTCACCAGACGATCGAATCGACTTTTATTCCCCTACTGTTTATACGTTTCTATCGTTCTGTTTCCCTAGGATCGTTCTATTCCTTTTTTCATTTCCCCCACTCTTCCCTGCACATGATCCATTGACATCTCGCGCCCTGCTGCAATATTCAAGTTTCCGCTCTTATCTCGTGCATGTCTATACTATATCTTCTTGGTATCGATTGATTTGATACGCTACGCCCCATGCTGGAGGATGACTATGGGAGATGAGATACGCGCTTCAAAGGGCTGAGTGGGTGGGTGGAGCTTGAGGCTGGCAGCAACACGGGTATTGCGCATCGTGGATTTGTATGAAAAGTGAGCGTTCCGTTTCCCGTTCCTTCATTCATCGTCGGCTCTAACGACCGCCAGATTCCATTCATTCGATTCACTAGGCTTCTAATCTGGCAAGAGATAGGCGTCGGATTCGCTGGAGGATCCTAGGCCTATCCACCAGTGATATCTATCCTCTTCCACTTTCAACTTCGCCGATCCTTGCTCCCGCGATCTCGTTTCCCTGCCCGTTCCCTCTGGTTCGTATCGACCATGTTGAGTTTAGTCTCTTCGTGACCTTCTTCCCCAAGCCTCAAGGTCTCTCGCCCGCTTAGCCTATATTTCAGCTGGCTGGCCTCGTGTTGCTCTTGCAATGTGATCAAGAGATCTAGTCATGAGACGCCCGTTCTCTTCCCGACGCTTCATGAATCTTCGTAGATACGGTTCTTTACCTCATGCCCGTCCATTAAACTCACGTTCTGACCTCCTTCTAGCCCTCCACGCACCACGATTGAGAATCTGCACGCACAACCCTTGAGGATCTCCAGAATATCTGCAATCTCCCAGCTCAGAACGCGGAGGAACATCTGCACGTCGGGAACAATTCACCAACCGGAGCTAGCGAAGCCTCGTTTTGTCATGATGGGACACTTGCATCATATCCCCGGACGCAGCGGTGTGGGCGGGTTGTGTGGAAAAAATTGTCTGACCACTGTTTGCCACGGCCCCGCCACGAGGCCTCCCTCCATTGTCCAACGCTTCACGGCTTTCCTGCCCGCCACATGCCCTAGCCAACGCTACAGCGCACTACCGCTCCACCACCCACCTTCTTCTTGCAAGAGCTGCCCGCTCTTGAGAATTTACCTTACCTAGGGTAAGCTCAGCCGTCTGCGCTGCGCACTTTGAAGCTAACTGAGATTTTTCATCTGCTCAGGAACCGCCGGTTCGCTTCATTGCGCCCTCTGGACGGACCCTGCTACGACACCCGGAGCCAATCTTATTAGGATTCAAGGGGCCAGGACCTTATATTCAAGGGTTCGAGACGCACGCACCCAACGCACCCTATCCGCTCGCTGCCAGAGGACACCCTGCGGCCTGCGCTCGCATCGAGACTATCTCAAGACTATCTCAAGATCGTTCTACCTCCCACACACCAGCTACGCTACACCCCCCGCAGCATACGTTTTCGGCGGAACAACGAGCGGAACAAGGCCGACGCTTCAGGCGCACCGCAATCGATTGATTCACAGGACAATACCCAACGACACCCCATATACCCAGGCACGCTCATATACCACCCTCGACAGAGCATGCCCCACCACCGCGCCGAACCCCCACCACAGGACATGACAGACGACTACTACCACTACTACATGGCATCCCAGAAACGCGTTTCCCGGTGGATCAGCCAGACGACGAAGGAGCTCGAGACGGCGACGCCGATGCCTGTGCCGTCGTTGTTCGACGTTTCGATGGGGGCGAGTGCGATTCGGGAGAGTATCGCTGGGGAAGGGAGGAAGGGGAAGGAAGATGGTGTGCGGGAGAAGGAGCCGAAGCGGAGGGATGAGAAGGGGAGAGAGAAGGAGAAGGAGAGAGGTCTGAGGAGCACGTCGACGAGCACGCTTGTCGCTTCGAGTTCGTCGAAGACGAGAGGCGGGGATGAAGAGAGCTCGGATCGGAGGAAGCGGAAGGAAAGAGAGCGTGAGCACCGCTCGTCCTCGGATAAGGACAGGGACAGGCGGAAGCACCCCGACCTAGACCGCCACCTCAACATCATCCAAGAAGACGGCCCACGGCGATCCCGAGGAGACGACGAACGGCACGGCCAGAAACGCACGTCCTCCATGAGCCCGCCCCCAAGCTCCTTCAAACCAAGAGTGAAGTCGAACCCGAATGCGTTGGCGCTAGACCTGTTCGCGCAGGAGGCGGATACGACGATGGTCACTGAGACGGTGGCGATAGAGACGGTCCTGACCGAGGTGGACAGGGAGGGAAGGAGGCGGGTGACGCCGTCGGACCGTGCGGGGAGCGCGGGGGACCTAGCGAGGGTACGGAGGAGGGAAGTGAAGGAGGGCAAGGGCAAGGAGCGGGAGAGAGAAAGTGAACGCAAAACGGAGAGAAGGAGAGAGTCAACAGTATCCCCACAGAAATCCTCCCGATCCCGAGGCCGCGCTTCAGACAAGCTCGCAGCGCGGGACGTCCTCGAACGAAGGGAGCTTGACAGGGATAGGGCAGGGTTCCGGTCAAAGTCCCGGGCGACGCATACCACGTCCAAGTCGAAATCTAAACGCGAAAGCCGTCCGAGGAGTTCGTCGAGACCAAGGTCAGGCATGGACGCGAGTTCGACGTCGTTCCAAGCGCTCTTGGTGCTCCTCTCGAGCTCGATGTTGGCGATGGTGGGGGCGCCGAAGGTTGGGGTGTTTATGAGTGCGGTGGTGGGTGCTGCGGTGGTTGTGGCTTTGAACATGGTGCGTTCGTCGTTCCGTTCGTTCTCTTCTCCCACCTCTCTAGCCTTTTGGACGAGAGTTTTTGGGCTCATAATGGTCGCCTGACACTGATGCTCGAATCTATACAGCCCACAGAAGAAGAGCCCTCATCCTCAAGAAGAAAACGCTCCAGAAGCATCGACTTGACGAGGATGCCCGCGACCGTCCTCCGGTGACCGCCTGTCCTCTCCCTCTCCCTCTCTCCTCTCTCCGTAACCGAAAACATCAAGCTTTATAGACCGCCTGCCATCCAGGCCAACTTGGCGTAGAGCCGAGCTGCTTATGATCACGATCCCTTATGACACCTTTCCTCTCTCTCTCTCTCTCATTCATTCACTCACCCATGTTGCATGACCACCCACCCAACCAATTTATCCCTCCCTCTCTCTTTATATCCTTGTATATATTCCGTTCTCGGTTTACACCTTGTTTATACCTCTTCGATTTTCAAATCCTTCTGCAACCCTTTTGCAGGTGCTTGCGACTCGATGCTCAGTGCTCGGGAGTCGGTGCTCAGCCCCCTGGTACTGTTGATACCGTATATCGCTCTGTACATTACATAGATTCGCTCCCAATCCCGTATGCATCTCGAATGTATCTGCTGGATTATAGATTCAGACATGGAAAGGCAGGTTTCCCAAGTTTCTTTGCTTCACTCGGGAGGGTGCTGGGCCGTGTCGATCCGAGTTGCACATGGACCTTTGAACGATGCCATACCCTCCTGGGTCGAGGAGATAGTGCGTTTGAGCTCGGAGGGTGTGTATCGCTCCTGTTCGGAGTTCTACACATCCTGAACTTTTCTTCTGCGCTCATCGCCGGTCAGCTCTCCTCTTGCCCGCCCGAGCCTTTGTCAGCCTCTGACTGGGATTTGCGGCTGTCGGCGCCCCATCGCAGAAACATCTCAACGATGCTTGACACTTCTGGCCTTCTCGACTCTTGTGCACATTGAAGAGCAGTTTTACCCCACATATCTGCAATGCAACTTGAGAGAAATGCCAGAATTCAACAAAGGTAGGCATACTCTCTATGCTTGTGTCTGCATGTCTGCTCAAAAGGAGCTCTGCAACTTCTACTGTTCCTTGGTAACATGGCAGATGAAGGGGTGTGTCTCCACAATCGTCTTCAGTGTATCCTTGAGTTGGCGAAAAGGTGCAAGGCGAACAGACGTACCCTGTATATTCAGGTCAGCGCCAAACTCCAGCAGGCATGCGACAATCTTGGTGTGTCCGCGGAGGCATGCGTAGTGAAGTGGAGTCATACCACGACGACCTATAATTGCAATCAATCGTTGTTGGTCACGGTCCATCCCATTCCGCAGATTCCTACAGCTTACCCTTGATATTGGGATCCACCCCGAATCTTAAAAGAGCGCGAGCAATCTCAGGTGTGCCCTCGTACGCGCAAACATGGAGACTCTGAACCGTCGGGGGGCCAGCGCTTTTCACAAGAGGGCGCTTCAATTTCGGGGACGGGTTTGCACCGCATGCGAGCAGCCGGTCGACCACATTTACATCCCCTTCACAAACCGCCCAGAGAAGGGGGTAGCCATATTCACCCAAATTGATTAAATTGGGAAGCCTGAATATTGAGTCCTGCCGCTGGTCCAGCTGTGCCACCCAACTCCAAGAAGCATGGCTTGCTGCACTCCAGTCATCAGAGTGTGCCTACATCTTGAAGGGCCGAACGTACTGACCAATGATGTTGGGATCAGCGCCCTTGTCGAGGAGAAGGTAGATTATATCCTTCTGTTTGAATTCGAATGCAGCATGGAGCGCGGTGCGAGAAGCAGATCTGGACCCTACATCGTATTGCCATGTGAATTGTGCGCTGCCACCGGTAGGCACTGAAACATACTTTGGAATCGGACATCGACATCCGCGTTCGCATTTGCAAGAGCATGTGCAAGTTGCGGGATACCTGGGGGTAGCAATTAAAATCATGCAACGGCCGCACAAGTAGTGGCCGCACCTCGAAACCGTACGTTGACATCAGCATTCCCGTTCACAAGAGCATGCACGAGCTTCCATCTGCATGTACCGCAGGCAACTTCGAGCGCAGTTGCCCCATCTGGAGCACAGGTTGGTCGGTTGAGCATCAGCGATGCTACACAGAATTGGGAGTCGCCAGTGACGTACCTTCGAATGTGGCCTCGACCAAGTCCGGCATGATGTCTGCCAGGAGAGTGTCATAGCCGACTATGTCGTCCCCGACTGTTTCCAAGAATTCCAACAGGTGATCCATGGCGTACTTGCGAGCATACTCGGAGGCCTCGGATATTCCACGGGACGCAGCGATGCGGATAGCTCCGTATGCGAGACGCTGATGGCGTACCGGAGATGCGAAGAACGGGCCTGCGCGGTTCTCTGAGCAGAGAAAGTTGCGAAGTGATGTGTGCCAGAGGGTGACTGGAGAGCGGTCGTCCCCTGGAACCTGCATGATTGCATGCAGGCGGATGAGAACATTGATAACATTAGCGGCCCTGATCTCCAGAAGTTCTGCAATCTGAGCAATGGAAATTGCCTGTCGAGCCAGGGCAATGCTGCTGATGATATCAAGAAAATGGGGGAGGCGTTGCAGGGGCTCCAACAGGCTCACGTAAAGGTTGTCGAAGTCGGGCCCCCTGCCTAGGAGGATTGGCAGCCGGTCCATCGGAGTGAGCTCATCCTCGATGCCGGGGTCAAACAGTGCCTTGAGGATAGTGGTCATGAATATGAACGACTTCCCAATATGCGTGATGAGCCTTTTCTTGTCGTACCAGCTCGGCCACGAGTCGTCGCAGGCGAGGAGGCGCCCTTTCTGTTCCTTAGCGATGGAGGCATCCACGGCGGCCTCGATATCATCATCTGACGTCTGATCGACGAGGTTGAGGAGCTGGACCTGGCTCGAAGAGTGAAGCTCCCGATGAATATGGTTCTCCACACGGCTGGCGATTATGAATCGCACAGGAATACGGGGATTCTTCAAGAAGAAGTTGATTGCGCCGTCCATGAATTCAGCAACCTCATCCTTGTCTTCACACTCGTCAACCCCATCGAGAACGATGATTAAAGGGCCGTATTGAAGGGAGTCTGCGACGGCGGCTATTGGCCGAAGGACAAGGTACTCGAATTGGGCACCCAAGGAAGAGGCGGACGCTGAGAGTAGTCCAGTATTTGCCCTGACTGCGTCCTCAATGATGGTCGCTGTCGCGGGGAAGGCAGTCGCAAGCTGGTGAGCGATGGTGTTAGCGAATCTTGTGACCCTGCTTCTATCACCCGCTCCCCGAAAGAAGAAAAAACTCGCCGCCAGCCGGCCCTCTTGGGCGAGCCGTTCAGCCACCGCTTGCGAAATGGCGGACTTGCCGCATCCCGCGTATCCGTAGATCCAGAGGATGTGAGGGACGCCAGCCTGCGGGCTAAGGGCACTGTATGCCCAGGAAAGGATAATCCCGATGACTCTCTGCCTCGTCCCCGGGAGGCATCGTGAACTAGGCGGTGACACCCTCATGTTCCGTGTGTGGGATGCGTCGAACATCGGGTTGAGTAGGGTGAGGATATCTGCCCGCCGACTTGAGCTACTACGCTCCTCCAGAAGGAACGGCCTACCTGGGCGCGCTGGGTATTTCGCTGTCGTAAACTGGTTTACTGTTCCTGTATAACGAGCGAGACGTTCAGCGCGCGAAGGAAAAAAGGTCAGGGTGAAAGACCGTGATTGATGCTCACCGTAGTTTACCCCACTATACACGTTATTTGCCCATCCAACGGGAAAGGTGTTTCCCTGGTCTATGTGAGGTGAGATCAGATCGGATGAGGACTACTCGGAAGTAATTTAACAGCGCGATTACATACCAGCAACTTGGTCGTACCCCCCTGGAGGCGGACTGACCTGTCTCCGTTTCTTTAGTGCCTCCTGTGCCTCCTGTGCCGCCTGTGCGTCTTGTTCTCTCGTTCTCTTCGACATCGCGATTCGGAGGGTAGATTATCTCCCAGAAGAGCGGGAAGGAGATTGGAGGAGGATGGATGATGGTGGGTGAGGAAAAGGAGCTGTGAACACTTCACAGCAGCACACGCCGCTTTTAATTCCCCCGTCACTGCCACTCAGCCAAATAAGCGCCCGTCGGCCGCAACGATCCTTGAAGTCGGGCCAGTAGAGTTGCAAGGATGAATAGATAGAGAATGCATATAAGCTCCGCCATAGGTAAATGTGCGTCAGTGTCAGATTCACTGGGTGCACTGTATGGATAATGCTGTTCAGCAACCGCCCTCAGCTTGTAGGGGGCAACCCGGGTTGCCATCAAATTCAGTTTTCAGCAACCCTATAGCCACTACTCTTCCGGTAGCCGCCGCTTAGCCCTTCGCGTGACGCACTGATGTATGTGCCACTAAAGTGCGGAATTCTGGCGTGCATTTGATTCGTGTATGGACGAGGGTATGAGTGAGAACACCTCTCCTGCTCCGCAGGGTGGTCTACGTTCTACTGAATAGAAATGACCGGCACTTGGGGCGTCAGCTAGGAGTCCCTTCCTAGCCCGGCTCTCTCAGCTCACACGATGATCGCCGTAACGCCGTCATCGGTTCTGAGTTCCCCCGACATCTTGCGATCACAGGTTCCGCTACTAACACATAATGAAATTATGAATACCATCCCAAGTATACATATCGGCATACGGGGGGGACCGCCACGGCGTTGCTCTCAGCATCCACCCTTGGGAGCTGGCGCGGGTATGCATGACATTTCGTCTCGGAGTCCGTCTGACTGATACTTCTCTGTGCACTACATATATCTGCCCACCTTTCCCTATCTACTCGAGCGTAGGCTCGACTCACGCGCTTTCGATTGCGGGGGCTGTGGCCGCTGGCTACTGCCAGTGGCATGGGCGCCAATCCTGATGACGGGTGCCTCCGAGGATCAAGCTCAGTTAGATCTGTAGAGCTGCATACGAGACAAGGCTCTGCAATGTATCGACCGGGTATGTCACTCAAGCAGGTGAGTTGGTAGCAAGGGCGCCGAGGCCAACTTGAACACCTCACAGATTGTGCTGCATTCCCTCCTTCGCGGGTCGGATTGTTCACCTTGGGTGAGTACAAGATGGGACAGCGTCCATGAAAACTGCCCTGAAGGACAACGCCGAGAAGGGCGAGACTTACAGGGTGGTAACAGATTTGACACTTGAAGAATTGGGGGCGGAAGGGGTTCGCGAGAGAACGTATATTACGGGGTTCACGTTCTATGATATCACTGTTCGAGCGAATATTTACTAATAAAAGAAATGGGAGGAGGAGATAGCTCCGCAAAAAGCACTGGGTTGATGGTATGAGGAACTCGGGTGGCGGATAATCGATTGGAGGAAGTGGTAAGCGGAGGAAGGGCCTGGCAAGTGTTTCCTGAGGACAAGGGGTCGGTCCCGTCGGGGTGATCATGTTTGCAAAGAAAGCAGCAGCGTCTACCGGTTGTGAAAATTGCAGCTAAAACGATTCAAACGAGCTGTTAAGGTCGGGAGCGACGGGTCGAATGCGAGTCACAGCCATGTTCAAACCCCAACCCCAAGCGCCGTCCGTCTCCACCCAAGATTTGCGATGGTTCAGAAGTAGAATTGCCGTCTCTTCGGTGCTCCCCGGCGAATACGTGGAAGGAATTTCGGCAAACGGGCCCGGGTCTAGGATAGCCTCCCAGAAATACTCGTTGGCCTTCCAGACTGCTTTGAATAACTGTTCCGTTTGGTCCTCGAGTGTCTTGATCCTGGTGTCTATCCCTTCGACGGAGAGAAGGTCAGGTCTTGCCGACCAGATGGGGCTTCGCGAATGAAAGTCCTCCTGGGTGCGCTGGACGGTGTCGGTGTTCAGTTTGTCGGTGTCGAGGACCGAGGAAGCTCGGACATCGCGAAGGTCGAGCAGCATCCGGACTTTTATGAGTGCAATTGGGATCCCGTAGTTAGCAGCCGTCCATTCATCGCAGAACACTTCAACGCCCTCCATGACGTCCTCGTTTTCCAAGTTCAGAAACGGGAGGCTCATATTGCGATAGCAGTAGTCGCTTCTTGCACCTTCAGTAGCATACCACTTGATGAAGTCGTAGCATTTCTGGTCCTGCTCCAGCCGTAAGTAAAGGTTGGGTATCATATCCCTGGCGCCAAGGTTATCGCTGCGACAGAGGCGCAGCATGTCCCGCAGGTGCTCGAGTCCGGTGGAAACCGCGTCGTAGCTATCGAGCTTCAGCATCTTGATCACGTAGTCGATCCTAGCTCACATGTAGTCTCTCGTGCTCCTGCGTTTATCAAGCGCTCCAATCAGTAACTCAAGCGCCGAGTCTAGAAGACGGCGAAGCACCCACAGGATTCCCCAGAAGTGCCCGACTTTGTTTTCGAATGGGTACGGTGGGGCGAAGATACCACTCCCGGAGTCGTTTCGAAGTGTCAGCTCCTCCTTTTCCAGTTTGGCCCGAGCACGTTTAATTGGGGTGCAAACGGTCTTGTGCGTCGCCCAGTCACTGGCTTGGTGCTCTTTGCTGCAGTACCTGGCTACCTTGCAGGAGCTGCAGCGATTATCTGGAGGGTTCTCAGACTTGCAGAAGTTGCAGCGGGGAGTGACGACGTTTTCGACCATGGCGAGGTGATGAGGGCGAGGAAGAAAGGATGAGCTTTCTGGCAAGGACATCCTGGTATCAATATTAAGGTTAGGGTCCGCCCCGCTACTTTTGCCCGCTTCCTCTCCTCCCTCCATGACACCACTACAACACTCGCATGACTCCGATAAACCGTGCTCAATATGCAAGGTGGGCTATCCAACGGACACACGAATAGTGTTGCGATGCATCCCTAGACAATGGCTATCTCACCCCAACGAGGATGGCTACCGGGTCTGTCCTGTTATTATTGTTCAGCCGGGCCCTCGCTCGAAATCCTGAAGTCTCTGATATCCACTGGCTACGTATCCACAAGCCTCGGGTTCTCGAACATGGTGACCTACTTCTCTGTCAAAGTGGGGTCGGAAATCGAGAGAGCTTGGAGGAAATGTCGAACTATGCTCGGTGCATACCCTGCGTCCTTTCTAAAACGTGACGGGTCAGGCTAACTATCGGTAGACGTATGCTTCATCATTAAGAACCCAATCGGTTCCACGTTCGATCCCTCATCCTCACCGAGAGGCATTGCATGGCTGGCTCATTTCGACCGTGGCGGCACCCAAATCACCCCGCCGTTCGATGTCCACCAGCACCCCGCGACCCTAATTCGACTTGTGGTTGGACTGTCTTCGACGAAAGAAAGGATATTAGGTCCAGACGACAGCATCCAATGGACGATCGTTGACGGTTGAAAGGCCCAAGGGACGCTCTCCACCACCGGTCCAAGCGGACAAACGACTCGGAAGGCGTATCCGATTGCGGGCTAGATCGCGACGAACAGGGATTCCATACGCGGTCGAGCGACGACGTGCTGGAGGGTACAAGATCCAGAGACGCTTGAGGAGTATATCGTGAAGGGTTCGTGGCGGCGTGCTTACCGGCCACCAGAGTACGACCTCGGGTTGGCAAAGGACATCCCAGATGATCTCCCATGAGACTGGGAGGCGGGGGTCAAGGACGTACGATGCCCCAGCACCGTTGGGCAATATCTAAACCGTGTCTCCAGCCGAATCACCTTGAGATACTACGGCAGGTCCCTTACGTCCTTCACTTCCACTCTTCAGCTCCTGTGCGGGACGCGGGAAGCGGGAGGCTATCACTGGTACGTACCCGGCATTCCCCCATATACCTTGCCCTGACCTTCTTTGTAGCCCACCAAAGACTCGTAGGTGACGATGTGCGAACTCTTCACCGTGAGGTATCGCATAAAAACGTCCTGCTTGGCGAGCAGGACGCTGCCAAGGGCGAACGAGGCGTCCTCATCCACCTCGACGTGGCCTATACCCTGGTTGATACGTTTATACTGTGTTTTGTGGAATGGGTTCACGCTGTGGCCGATAACGTCGTTGGTTTGCTTAGAGTCACTGAACGGCCTTACACTTTACCTTAGCACTGTTGTTGCGATTTTGAGCGTTCCAATTCAATTACACCATTGTTACGGGCGCCAATTTGGATTCGACGATCACGTGGCATTTGGTGGGAACAGACGCGCCGGACAGTGGCCGCCGGGTGTAATTGTCCCTTTCCATCTGTCCACGACCATCGACCTTTCCACTGCCCCGATCCCCTAGAGTCGTATTTTTGCCTCTAGGCTCAACTTATACCCCGAATTGCGATGGACTCAACAACAGTGACGCCAGCACCCCTGAACCGAGAGATTCCAGACCGCCCCGACTTCACCACAACGAGCGACGCGTATCCGCACGAGCTGTATCACGACATCGTTCCAGAGCATGAGATTCAAACTTTTCTAGAAGGAATTGATACCTATGATACCGCGCAGAAGAGATGGTTGACCCCAGAAGCACCGGCCAACACAGACAACCTGGTCAATTCCATCTACTACATTCTCTCCTCGATTCTGCGGCGCTTCGTCAAGATTACCGAGCCAGGGGTCGACCGAGTACTGGAAAACACGCGTGGAATACCGGAGTGCGAGGAGAAGGATGAGAAAGGGTATAGAGCGTGCCCTCTACTAGCCGTTCAAGCGACTGGTCCTTCCTTCCAAACAACAATATGTCAGTCAGGAGGATTGGCGGCGAGGGGAACGGTCGAGTATCATGAAATGGCCACCTTCTTTTCTGTGAACCTCGAGTCCGATAATGGCAGCACGGAGGAACTGGTGGGCGAGATGGCGACGTATGCTCGGTACGTGGCTGCATAGCTCTGCTTTCGAGGCCCGTTTGCTGACTTCCCCACAGCCGAATCCTTCGCACCCAACCGAATCGATTCTACGTCAGATGTCTCGCCCTGACGGAGAAACATGCTCGTCTCGTCCATTTTGACCGTGGGGGAGCAGAGATTACCCCACCCTTCGACATCCACCAACACCCCTCGACGCTCATGCGGCTGGTCACTGGACTTGCTTCCACTGAAGAACGTCTCCTCGGCATGGACACGACCATTGGCTTGAAACCCACTAGCCGAAGAGGATATCATGGAACTCTCACTACCATTGGGCCGACGGGAGATCCCAAAACATACCCGATCATAGAGCGACTCCCCACTCTACGAGACTCTATACACGGGCGAGCCACAACGTGCTGGCGCGTGCAGGACCCTGATACTCTCGAAGAGCTGGTCGTCAAAGACTCATGGCGTTCAGATAATCGGCCCGGGGAGTACGAACTCTTGGAACTGGTTAAGGGTATCCCTGGGGTTGTGCAGATGGTCTCCTATGAGACTGAGCGAGGCGAAACGAAGGACTTCCGGTGCCCGACGACTGTCGGGCAGTACCAGAACAGGGTAGCGACGCGTGTAACGCTCAAATCCTACGGACCCTCGATCGAACGCTTCACGTCAGCACTCCAAGTTCTCTATGCCATCCGAGACGCCATAGCTGGCAAGTATTTCTTTTCCCGATCGGTATGCTACGCTCACCCGTCCTAATAGCCCATCAACGACTTACCGAAGAACACGTCCGCGTTCTTCACCGCGATATATCTGTCCAGAACGTCCTTCTGGGCGGAGTCGACGCACCAGAACATGAACGTGGTGTTCTCATCGATCTCGATCTCGCGTTTAGAGCCACGGACGCCAACCCGACAGTGAAGGCCGAATACGACCTTGTGCGCCTGATCTCCCTGGTTGCCACACCTCCCGTCACTGACACCGATTCTCCAGGGCATTCGCATTTTTCAATCACTGTCTGTCTTGGGCAGCCTCCATAGCAAGCACGAGCCCCCAGAGCACGACTACTTGGATGATCTCGAAGCTTTCTTTTACCTCGTCTCATATATCTTCCTTCTCTACCTCCCTGACGGTACCCCCCTGGCTAGCAAGGATGAAGGCCCTTCAATCCTATGGAGCTGGAGCGAGGATGATCCCAACGCCGCCTATGGGAACAAGACCCTGCTGTTCAGGACTGGCGGTGTCTCCGTTCGAACGGCTCGCTTGATTAGAGCTGCGTGGGGTGCTGTCTGTGGGGATCTGTTCGAAGGTTTCCGGGATTGGGTAGAGGAACGGAGGGACGACAAAAGGGAGATCGGCAATGAAAAGAATGCCTTGGCGTCGCTCCACTCACGCCGGGAGGATCACTACTCAGAGGTCCTGGTCTTGTTTGACAAAGCCATCGAGGCTATTCGACTCTCCCCTCCGCCCTCCGGGATCCTACCGAACAATCTTCAAGCCCACTCCGATCTCGCCGCCGCGAGTTCCCACAGCGCTGCACCCACGGCATGTCCACCGCCAGTTCTCGAAGTGCAAAACTCTAAAATTCCCGTGGATATTTATACTGTAGAGCTGACGCCAGCTAACGTAACCGCGCTCCCTGTTCCACCCACGCCAAACATCCCCCCTCGTCGATCTGCTCGCATTCGTAAGCTCTGTTTTGAAAAGGGGATGGGTCACGCAGAGCCCACCCACACGGTTGACGTGTCTCTACCTCCCGGTACCACACACCCCGCTCAAAATTCGCCTACCACCCAACCACGCCGCTCAGCTCGCATCCAGAAACGTCGCCTAGATGAGGAACATCCCGAGGCGCCCCAGCCTAAATCCCAACGTGTCGTCAAACGTGGCCGGGTGACCACCCGCTCCCGATAAGCGAAGCTTAACCATCTTCTTGCGATACCAACTCCTCTTCCCCCTCCTCGTGCTCAAGCGACATCCCCCCGATCCACGTATTCCATCCATTTTCTCTGCCTTGTCCTCCGCATCTTACCCCCGCCCTAAGTGTATCCTTATCGACCCTTACTCGCTTGCACTTTATATACCAGTCTCATAGCTTATACCCGAGCAGACTCTCAGCTGTAACAGTCACACTATACCCTTTGCATCGACCTATTCAATAGTCATCTCCAGCTTCTTGGTCATTCGATCGTTCCTCCCAAAACGCGCACGAGAAAGTCTCGACGCGAAGTAGGCCACTCTCTCTACACTCCAGCTTACCAGGGTCTTCGACACCCTGCATTCGTTGGTTAGGTTGACCCTCAAGGGGGCACTGTCAATGACCGCATTCGATTCGTGGAGGCGCAACCGAATATTTCTCCAGTGACGTGACTTGAAGGAATTAGGTTCCAGCTTGCTCATGGTCCGTATTTCAGTCTTCTACAAATTTCGGGGGGCTCCATGACTGGGTGCCCAACTATGTGTGCCAGATGCGAGACTTTGTTGCGAGCGGATTGGCCCAGACACAGCCACAGGTTCCAAACTCCTTGCCTTTCGACACCAAGCTTTCACTCCTCAGTCGTCCCATAAGGCGACGTCTTCTCTCCCCCGCTTACGCGAAGCCAGACTTTCTGAGCCCAAACATCGAACCCCAAGGCTGCCAGAAGCGGCCAACCATTCCAACGACGTTGACATCCCCGGGCCCAGCTCCCTTCCCCACCAATCCAAACCAAAACGTCACTCCACACGCTGACATATGAATTCAGCAAAAGATACGGTTTAAAAGCATACCCTCTGGTAGGATCCCCGCCATTCCGGCATACGACTCACTTGAAACAATTGGCAAGGTACATAACATTGTTCAATTCTCAAACATCTAGCTCTACTAACGCGGGAGGCGGGAACAACGAGACCACCAGGAACACTGCAGCAACTAAGCGGGACTAGCGAGCTGGACGCGGCGATACTTGTAATCTGGGGAATCGATATCCATGGCATCGGTTTTGCCAGCCTTGCGCTTGGGGGTCTTGTCGAGCAAGGAAGGGGGTGGACCATCCTGGCCTCCCGATACCTTGATCTTCTCAATTGCCGTGGTGAAAAACCCGATAACAGTGTAGAAGTGCTCGCGAGTCGCCTTCTCATCCATGAGGGGTGAGAAGAGGCCTTGTTTCAATGCAACCTTCTCCTCGGGCTCAGATGGGATGGGTTTGAATGCCTGGGCAACATCAACAAACCGGGCGTCGTGCTCCTCATCGCCGGGCTGCGGAACGTCGCTGGTGCCGATCTTGTCGATGAAAGGGTTGTCCACGTCTGATTCAACCTGCTTCTCCACTTTCCTGTATCCCCCCTTCGCTTTCACCGCCTTCTCCTCCGCCTTTTCGTCTTTCTCCTCCTCCTCCTCCTCCTCATTCTCTTCCTCCCTCTGCGTCTCAGTCTTCTTCTTTTCAACCTCCTTCTGCATTTTAACCTCCGCCTGCTTCTCACTCTGCTTCTCGACTATTGCGGCCTTCTGTTGCTGGATTCCCCAAACCCATTCCAAAAAGGATTTGAAGAGAGCTCCACAGGCAGCACCCCAGGACTCGGTCACGATCTGGACGGCAGCCCGTTTATAGCTTAGCGCCGGATCAAAGAGCAGCGATTTGAACGCCAATGCATCGCTGGCCAATTCCGAATCCCATCCCTTGATCACGTTCCCTGCCCTGTCTTTCTTGCCTCGCAGTGTGCCATCCGGGCGGTAGTTGAAAAAGAGATGGGAACAGAGGTTGAAGACGCTCTCAATGTCGTCCATATGGTCATGGGCAGGTGCCTTAACGTCGTTCAACTCGTTCAAGAAGTTGAGAATCATGCAAGACTGGAAGAACCGGGTGCCCTGCGTCGCTCATCAGCTTTCATGGTCACGAGGAACACAGCTGACTCCAACCTACCAGTCGTGCTTGTTTGGATACACTGCAGTCTCCTTTCTTCGGGTCAAAGTCCAGCGCGGCTCCAAGGTCTAGCACAACCCCTCGCCAGCCCACCTCAGCACCCTCCCCACCAAGTAGGATGGTCTTGTTGGTAATGTCTCTGTGGAGGATATGATGTCCGTAAAGTTCAAACAGGGCTAGAGGCAATTGTCAAGGAGTCGGCGATGAGGGGAGAAATGTCATGACTCACCAACGAGGCCGTCGTGTAAGGCATGGAGGACCTCCAACGGTTCGCTGAAATCATCGATCTGCCTCCCGTGCGCCCGCATCAGGATTCTCACAGGTCGTCGGTCCACGAAGGACCCGATGGTACTCTCGCATCGGAAGCTCGCGGCAGTGAAGTTGCGGAAGTAGTACTCCACGAATTTGCTCACTCCTTTGATCTTGGCGGCTTTGAGGAGGAGCTCAAGTTCCGGGGTACGATCTGGCAAGGGCCACGAGTCCTTCACAAAGAACACTTGGGCTTCTGGGCCCTGTTCGCTGACGGCCCACAGGGTGCTTGCGTAGCCACAAATGTCCGATGAATGGGAAATGGGGCGAGGGTCAACAAGGTTGTACACCCTTTCCTGGCCTTCTGGGCCGAACTTCATCGTCCCGGTCACCTTCCTACCGCCAACTATGTTCCACCGGATAGTGTCGTCAAACCCGATCTTGCGCTCGTTCGTTTCACAGAGCTCAACAACAATGCGAACGAACAGGTCGGCTTCACGATTGAGGTTGATGAGCTGAGTCTTCTGGCCACCGGCACGGTCAAAATGCACAAGCATGGCTCGCGTCTCGCTGATCAGCAAACCTCTCACAAAAATGCGATTAGGCTGGTGGGTAAATATTTGCCTGATAGAACCAAGATCAGCCAGTGCAAGCACAGGTGTCCGACGCAATATTCACTTACTGAGAGTAAACGGCCATCTGCTTTAAATTATCGTTTAACTCTAGATATTTATCCAGCTTTGCGTCGAAGAAGGTGATAACGTTGGCGTATCCCACAGCTTTGTTAGCGTCGGCCGGTATCTCGAACGAGGGACCAGTTGCGCAAATAACCAAGTCCGGTGAGGTGCGATTTTCGTTGTCCTTATGGGCGAGTGACATCTTGTGGGAGTTGATGACTTCGCGTTTGACTCCTGGACCCAGCTTTGGCTTCACGAACTGGTCCAGGATTTCGGTGAGGATCGAGACCTGGGGCGCATAGAGCTCCTTCTCCTTTTCGGGGGCGTTGGGAAGGGACCATCCACCGTCCAGTTCCGCTATATCTTTCTCATCCTTCAAGAAGCTAGACCCGTAGACTTTGTTGTCGTCGGACTTCAGCCACTTACGGATCTTCGCGTGACGCAAAGAAGACGCAAAGCGCTGTTGTTCGAAGTAGGTTGTGGAGGCTTTGGGGACGAAACCGACAGTCCTCATGAGCACTGCCCCCTGAATCTTGGCAAGGTGCCCTTTCTCGCTGGGTCTTGCAGTGTGCGGGTCTACGGGGGTCGACTGGCTTTGAACCTTAAAGTCAGGGGCAGAGGCCGTAACGCGACTCGAGATATCACGCATTCGCTCGTGGAGGGAGTCCTGGTGCGGGGGCGGCCCTTCGGGGAGACTGGACGCCCATCCTAGGGTGTGCGGGTCGTCCAAGTTGCCACTGTCCCTCGACGCGGGTATGTTGGCGCTCTGAGCGCCACCAGAGCGGATATTTGTTACGTTTAAGCTTCACGTACTATACTTTTTCTTTACCCCTATCTTTTTATCTTATCTGTCGCGGACTTATTTTATCTTCGAGCGGCTATCTTTTTCTTTTATGTAATATAGATTACCCTTCACTAGCGCTAGACGCCCGTTCTTTTATGACTCGTATTGTATGACGTATAGGCGCAGCCTTGCGTAGTTAGTTTATTCAGCTCGCGCAGTTTTGCTTACTCGTACGCAGCCCAGCGCAGCATTCCGTAGTATACGCAGTCGCGTTCTGAACTTCTCTTTGACTCATAGCGACTCGTACCTCTCAGTATATATACCCTTATCGCATACCGACGTACCTTAGCTTGTTATCCTTGTATCAACCTTCTTGACTTCCCTCATCTCAACCCCCGTTTCCCCTCTCTACGACAACCGGTGGAAACCGAAGCTCCTCCACCATTCTAAAACTCGCACATATCGACGACGTCCAGCAACTCTTAGACACCACGAAAGACCTCATCCTCTAAGAAGATCCCAACGAAGAGAACAACCAATACAACGACGACGACACTTACGACTTAGCCTAAAGGAAGAACAGAGAGAAGCGATCGTCGACATCGCCCCCGACTAGAAAAGTGACGTACGGCCGCCAAACTGCGCACACTGGTAGAACGACTACGATCGCCGATATCGAGCGTACCAGAGAATTAACAAGACCGAGCCGACTGTTGGAGACACCCCAACCGAGTCGTAACAGAATAACAAGCTCAACAAACGCCGCCCTTGCTTCAAGCGCGGCCAGGAAATAGACACAACGGATTCACCAAATCGACCGGGAACTCCACCTTCGCCAGACCAACAGTGCAAGCCTTACCCACATACCTACGACTCCGGAGCCCTACTCGACTACTGGGCAGACACTACCACTCAAAAAGAAGACAGTTGGACAGCCTGCATCTATCAACCCTGCCCACATCGACTCCTATACCCCTCAGTAGATCCGTCTGATCTCGAAACCCGCTTACCAGCTCTCGAAGACGAACATCAAGAAACAGAAACTGCCTTTACCCAAAGACTCCGTCGAGAGCGAAAGGAAGAACGACGAGCACAAGTAACTGCTCAATACATCACCAGGAAACTAGAAATCGAAGCTGCCGGAGTCGAAGCCCGAGAACTACAGGAAAAATACGAAGAAGAGTTAAGGAAAACTAGGGAAGAAGAATCAGCGTTTCAGAAACGACGTGATCAAGACCGACAGAACAAAGAAACACAGGCAGAAGAGCTTACCAGAAAGCTAGCCGCTACCCAAGACGCTTCAAACTCCCGCCCAGGCCCAGAAACTCCTCGACCTATCAAAAGCTTTCCCGGATCAAGAAAAGGATCCAGACCAGGATCTCGCCCAGAAACCCCCAGAACACCAGTCGTTCCACTACCCGCCGAACCTATCAAGGAAGAAAAAGAAATTTCGACTCCACCAGAAAACGACAAGAAACCCGAAACCGCAAACGAAGATATCAATATGACAGACAAAATCGTCACTATCAACAATGAGCCCAGCTCCAAAATCAGCGTCAGATCCTACGATGGATCCAGAAAAGACTTTCGAACCTTCGAAGACTCCCTTTCTCTCTACTTCTCTTATTACGCCGATCAATACGAAGACAAAGAAAAGAGGAAGATCACCTTTGTTCTATCCAAGCTAGACTCTGGCGAAGCGGAGATCTGGAGGAGGACCTATATCGCTTCAAAGAAACTCGATGCCGCAGAAGTCAAATATGATGACTTTTGGAAAGACTTCAAGAAAGCATTCGAGAAGACGAACGTTCAGGAAGACGCCCATTGGGAACTCGACAATCTCAAACAGCAACCTGGAGAAACCGCAGACACTTTAATTACTCGCTTCCGCCACCTCGCTGCCCTCGCCGGCGTTTCTCTCATCAACAATAATCAAGAAGCTCTGCACTATCTCAAAAAGGCGTTAAACCTCAAACTGGTTGTCAAACTTGCTGGAGAAAGAACCCAACCGACTTTGTTCGAAGAATGGGTAGATGCTGCAATCGCTCAAGATAGAGCTTATCGAATGTCCAAGGCGATCAAACAAGGACGAAGATATCCGGGTAGCACTTTTGTTACTTTCGCCAACTCCAGCAACCAACAAAACCGACGACCCGCCAGAGATCCGAACGCTATGGACGTAGATGCCATCGCCACCGACGAAAGACTGGAACTTCTCAGGAACAAAGCCTGTTTCAACTGCAAAAAACCGGGACATTTTGCCAGAGATTGCAGGTCGCCCAAGCAAAATAACTCTTTTAACAACTACCGCTCCAATCGACCTTACAGACCTTCCGCTCCCGTCCAAAAACTGTCTATCCAAGACGCGGCAAGGTCCATCCGCACTCTTTTCACCCAGTACACTGGAGAAGAAGAGAAAGAAATCATCGACACATTCGCTAAACTCGACATGAAGGATTTTTAGATAAGGAGGATCTCGCGACGACAATCTCTCCTACTCTCTGCATCCGATCTATGCTCGTCGCCAACGTTGAAAATCTCAGCATGCATATCCCCGTCACCATCAACAACTCTACTCGAAAAATTTGCACCCAAGCACTCATCGACTGCGGAGCAGGAGGAAAATTTATTGACCCCCGCTTCGTCGAACACCATCGAATTCCCACTATTCCGCTTCGATTCCCCATGAAGGCCAAAAACGTAGACGGCACACTCAACAAACACGGCACTATCTCCCGTTATATCCAGCTTCCTATCACTATCGACAACCGAACCAGAACTCACCGACTCTATGTCTGCCGACTTGGAAAACAAACTCTGATCTTAGGGTTCCCTTGGTTACAACAAGAAAATCCGATTATCGACTGGCGACTGGGAACGTTAACATGGCGTTCTCTAAACCTTAACTCCACCGAGACCTGGAGATCGAACCTCCCAGAAACCTCAAGAATCCCCGAAGAACCTGAACCAACCATACAGATCGACACTATCTGTATTTTAGAAGATCACTCCGACGAAGAAAATGTTGTATGGATCAACCTCAAAACAACAATTTCTCAACGCCTAGCCAAAGAACATCACCTAGAGGAGGAAGACGAAAGACCCCTCGAGGAACGCGTCCCCAAAGTCTACCACAAATATCTCCACCTCTTTCGTCCAGAAACCGCCGAAAAATTCCCTCCCAAAAGGGAATTCGACCACGCCATCGATCTCAAAGAAGGTTTTATCCCCAAGAGATTTCCCGCCTACTCTCTATCGCCGGCTCAAGAAGCAGAAGTCAACCGATTTGTCGAAGAAAATCTAAGATTAGGACGAATCAGACCATCCAAATCAGCTATGGCATCCCCCGTCTTTTTTGTATCCAAGAAAGAAGAAAAACTCCGACTATGCCAAGACTACCGTTATCTCAACGACTGGACTATCGCCGACGCATATCCACTCCCTCTGGTAGACGACCTGTTGAAGAAGTACCAAAAAGCAAAATACTTCTCAAAGATCGATCTAAGATGGGGATTCAACAACGTCCGCATCAAGGAAGGAGATGAATGGAAGGCGGCATTCAGAACACCCAGAGGACTATTCGAACCAACCGTAATGTTTTATGGGCTCAAGAATTCTCCGCCCACCTTCCAACGTATGATGGATGATGCTCTGCAACAACCAGATGAAATCTCCGAACCGGCCTTGGTGGATGGTTACGTCGACGACGTCCTTGCCGCTGGGGACACTATAGAAAAATGCAGACAAGACACATTACGCACTTTAGAACGAATCGACAAAGCCAAGCTACCATGCAACATCAAGAAGTGCGCATTCGAACAAGAAGAAGTAGATTTTCTCGGGTTTATTATCGGACGTGGACAACTTCGTATGGACCCCGTCAAGATCGCTGGCCTCGCCAAGTGGCCGACCCCAGAAGATTTGAAACAACTGCGATCATTCTTAGGATTTGGAAACTTCTATCGCAGATTTATCAAAAACTACTCCAGAATCGCAACGCCTCTGCACGCTTTACAAGGAAAAGACGTCCCCTTCATTTGGACCGACGAATGCGAACGAGCCTTTCAAGAGCTGAAAACTAGATTCACCTCTTACCCGGTCCTCCTGCTACCAAATCCAGAAAAAGCCTACCAAATCGAAGCTGACGCATCAAAACACGCATCCGGAGCTGTCCTAACTCAACTCGGAGAAGACGGAAAAAGACACCCGGTCTGCTTCCTATCACAAACGTTCAGTTCCGCCGAACGAAACTACCAAATCTACGACAGAGAACTCCTTGCCATCCTAAGAGCATTGCTCGAATGGAGACCATTCGTTTTCGGATCTCCCTTCCCGATAACCGTCTATTCCGACCATCAGAACCTAACGTACTGGAAAAAACCGCAAAAACTCAGTCCCCGACAAGCTCGTGCATTTCTCACCTTGACCGAGTACAACATCGAACTGAAACATCAACCCGGAACAAAGATGTATCAATCTGATGCTCTGTCAAGACGACCCGATCTTTGCCAAGACGACGGAAAACAAGAAGAAGTAATCGTACTCCCACCGGACCTGTTCGTCAACCTGATCGACACCGCCTTACAAAAGCAAATCCTAGATTCGGAAAATCTCGACCAAGAAGCCGGAGACGCCCTGAAACTATTACTAGAAGAAGGTTTCTCTGAGTTGCAAAACGACTTAGAAGATTGGACGGTGGAAACGAAGGATGGGAAACACATGCTATTCCGAAAAGGCAAGGCGTACATCCCTAATGACATCGATCTTCGAAGGGAAATAGTGCGATCACACCACGACTCCCCGACCATCGGACATCCAGGGGAACTAGGGACTTTCAACGCAATCAGGAAGACCTACTGGTGGCCCGGAATGCGTAAATTCATCAAAGCCTACGTAAACGGTTGCGCAGAATGCCAACAGTTCAAGATCAACCGCCAACCTGTCAAACCGAGTCTACTCCCCATAACCGCACCTGAATCAGCCCGCCCGTTCACCCAACTATCCATCGATTTTATCACCGACTTACCACGCTCAGATGGATATGACTCTATCATGGTCGTGGTAGACCATGGTCTTACGAAGGGGGTAATTCTCGAACCTTGCAACAAAACAATTACCGCAGAACAAACCACGGAAGCGTTTATCCGCAGGGTTTTCGCACACTATGGCCTCCCAGACAAACTTATCTCCGACAGAGGACCCCAATTCGCCGCTAAAACCTTCCGCGATGTTCTCGAACATCTAAAAATCGACTCCGCCCTATCAACCGCCTTTCATCCTCAGACCGATGGAGGAACTGAACGTGTCAACCAAGAAATAGAAGCCTATCTCGCCATCTATTGCTCCGCCAACCCGATGACTTGGAACCGAGCATTACCCATTCTCCAGTTTACCCATAACTCTCGCACCCACGCTGACAGAACGAATACCCCATTCGAACTCATCATGGGAACACAACCCCGAGCACTCCCAGAAGCGTTCGACGAAACCAACTTCCCCGCAAACAAGGAACGATTCGAAGATCTGGAACGTATCAGGAATGAAGCGCTCGCAGCCCACGAGCTTGCAAGAAACCGAATGATCGAACGAACGGACACTACGTGGACGCCATTCGAAAAAGGCGACAAAGTATGGTTAGACGCAAGAAACCTAAAACTCCCATACAAATCAAAGAAAATGTCACCCAAACGACTAGGACCATTCAAAATCATCGAAACGATCGGACTTCGCGCCTACCGACTCGAACTCCCTGCCAAATGGAAAATTCACAACGTATTTCACGTCTCGCTTCTTGCTCCATACAAAACCAACGACACCCACGGTCCATCGCATCCAGAACCACCACCAGAAGAAATAGAAGGGGAAGAAGAATACGAAATCGAAGGAATCATCAACCACCGTGTCAATCGTGATGGAAGCATCGAATATCTGATCAAATGGCTTGGTTACGACGAAACTCAATGGACGGAAGAAAATGATCTAGAGCACGCTCCAGACCTTCTAAACAAGTATAAGAAGGACAACAAACTGTGACGATTAGCCAAACCAAATCCTGCTCACTAGCCATCCTCACCACCAGAAAAACGTCTTCACCAAACCCTTTCTCTTTTTCAAAAAAAAATCTTTGAAATGGTCTCCACTTCCGCCCCCTCCACCGTCTACACTGCCACCCCCGTCTACAACACCACTCCAGTTTCTGTCTCCTCCTCCCTCTCTACTGTCTCCACCGACCCCGCCTCCGATATCGCTGTCTACGACCAAGCCCCCACCGTCAACAAAAGAAAGGCCACCACCGTCCTCATCGCCCCGGACGTCGTCCGCCTCCCTGCACGCTCCTTCCCCCTCGCCTCTCGCCACCCTTTCGACCTGCGCACCGCCTTCACCGACGACGAAATCGTCACCGCCGAAGAGCAGATTGCAGGAATAGCAACGTACGAAGAAGTAGTAAAGCAAGCAGGAAAAATCGCGACACTAGTCACCTGCGCCAGCTCTGGAGGACGCCCCGAATGGACGGTTTGGATGGAGAACGCGGACAAGGCCGAGGAATGGTTCAAGACCGTCAAGGCCATCCACAACGACTACCACCACATCCAAGGGCTAAACCCCAACCACCACGACGAGTACTGCACCGCCCTCACTTCCTACCGCGAAACCGCCCTCTTCCGATACAAACACTGGATCGAACTAGTCGAAAAGTACATCGACGAAGTCCGCCTCGCCATCCGCGCCGCCCATATCAAGCTCCGCAACTTCGACTACCGCAACCAGATATGGGGTTCGTGTTGGAAGACAATGCTCATGTCAACTCTATCTCTACAAAGAATACCTCTATTTCGAACGTTTTACTTATCTTCTATTGTTCTACAGAGAACAACAACCACCTTGTATTATTCCCATTATACTCGCACTTATTGTTCTCTTATCTCCACCTTATCTCCATTCACTGCTATTGTTCTCTACTTATGGAACGTCTATTGTTCTTTCTTATTGTTCCGCATATAGGTTATCTATTGTTCTCCACAGTATATAGTCCACACTGTAAGTGGGTGAGTTCCCATCGAACTCTCCCCACTTACAGGTGCGTATCTTGTATACTCTACTTACTTTCAATCTAACATCGAACTCTCCCCACTTACAGTGGGTCATACTTGCATCGTTCTACAAGTTATGAGCCCCGGGCTCCTCTGATCACGCCATCCGTTATCAGACACCGCGGTAACCGCTCCACTGCCCCTCGATCGCCCATAGCCTACGGCCTCTTCTCGTGTGATATCTCCACCTGAAGCCTATCTCCCTTCACATTTTCACTATCTTCACTTTCGCTATTTACGTTTCGCTACTTACATTTCACTACCCCTCCTGATACTCAGGAGTACATATCAACTTCCATTACCACCTTCTACCCCGCGGCAAGCGTTCCCACTACGGGAAAGAAGCTATCAGGAAGTCCACAGACGCTTACCGTCTGCGGAATTAGAGTAGTGATCCTTCTTTGAGAGGCCTGATTCGGTTGGACTGGGGAAACGACGCAACAGTAGCGCTCCCTCCATCCAAACGCTTTCAGTAACCGGTACTCAAAGTGACAGCGGGGTTCCCTCTGCGGATCTTAGTGTAAAACTTCAACTCCTTTTTAGGATATCTACGTATTGGTCCGTTTTACCTACAAAATCACGGGCACTTTACCTATCACCTATCTCTTATCGTTTCGTACCTATCATTTTATCCTCTCCCATTCTTCATCACCTACCATCATGGACTCTACCACTACGTCCTCGCCCATCATGCTCACGGCCTACACTGTGCAACAGTGGAAGTTCACTGTCGAGAACAAGGCCTTCGACCTCAACGCCTACGGCATCCTCACTGGGGAAGAGAAAAAACCTGGGAGCAATGCCGACGACAAGGTCAAGTCCGACTATGCCAGTCGCCGCTCCAAGCTCATCGGCTACGTCCGGTCTACTCTCGACCACTCCCAACTCGAGACCGTCCTCTCTGGCATCCAAGTCACCGACATCGCTGCTATCTGGGAGAAGCTCTTGGAAACCTACCAGCCCAAGACTTCTGGCTCTCGCATCAGTGTCCTTCAGGAGATGATGGCACTCCGAATGAGGTCCTCGGGTTTCGAGAAGGAGACCTACTCCGACTTCGGATCGCGTTGCATGGCACACGCCTCACGTCTCACTGCGCTCCTCCCGCAAGGAGCAGAATACCTTCCAGAGACAACACAGACCGTCACCATCTCCTCCCAAACGACATCGGACGGAGCAACAACGACAATTCAATCCACCAGTCGGGGAGCACATGAACTCCTTACGCCCTCTGCTTTCGAGGAAGGATACACGGCTGCTCATCTCGCGCGCGATCTTGCAATCAGCATGATCCCCATTGGTCTTGGCAAGGATGACACCATCCTCCGCAATACGCTCAACCACATCTCCACTGGGGACGACAATCCCCTTGAAGTCCTCGATCACCTTCGCAAGGCCGACTCCCTCGCTCGCAACACTCAGCTTGCTGAGGGGACGTCCGCCGCTCTTCAGGTAGCCACAGCTGCCCCGAAGAAGAAGGCGAAGTACAGGTGCAAGGTCCACGGTTGGCAGAACACGCATGAGGACAAGGACTGCCGCGTCCAGAACTCCCAGAAGGCCAAGATCGCGGAGACACCTACCACAGCAGCGACTGCTGAGGAGAGCGTCATGATGGCCAGTGTTGCCCACATCGCAAGTCCCCTTATCCGTCGAGCTCGTAACAACCCCACTAATACTTCCTGGAACCCAGACTCAGGTGCAACCTCACATATGACACCCAATCGCAAGTGGATCCGTAACATGGTTGCAGTGAAAATTGCTGTGTCTCTCGCCAACAACGAGATCGTCTGGGCTACAGGAAAGGGGGAAGTACGTTTCACGCCTCGTATATACGGAAAGGTTGGCCAAACTGTGATATTCAACGATGTACTATATGTTCCCGCACTTCGCAATAACCTATTCTCGATCCTCTCCGTTGTTAAGAAGAGCAAAATGCGCGTCGTAATTGAAGGAGACTCGCTTGACTTCTTCAAGAATGGCGAGCTACTCCTAACAGCTACCATCGACGGAACTGTTGGCTCTCTCAATGGGACAACGCTCGAAAACACGGAAACAGAGGCAGCCTACATCTCCAAGATCGAGAAGGAACTATTACATCAGAGGTTAGGGCACATTGGGAAGGATCGTCTGGAGACGCTTATGCGCCAAGACTTGGCCACTGGCATCCTGGTGAAAGAGGGCACGGAACTCAACGACACCTGCGAACACTGCATTGCAGGGAAGCAACATCGGGATCCATTCCCAAAACTATCAGCGAATCGCTCAACAGAGCTCCTTGGACGGATTCACTCGGACCTCCATGGACCCCTCGCTGTACAGACACCAATTGGCTATCGATACTGGATCACATTCATTGATGACCACTCACGGTTCAAGGAGGTTGCCCTCCTGAAACACAAGAGTGACGCATTCCAAGCCTTCAAAGACTTTGTTGCCAAGAGTGAGCGAAAGCTCGGCACAAAGGTCAAGGAACTTCGTGATGACAAAGGAGGGGAATACATGGGGAACGACTTCATTCAATGGTGCAAGGGACTTGGTATTGCACGGCAACACACAGTTAAAGCCACACCTCAACAGAACGGTGTCAGCGAACGACTCAATCGCACGCTAACTGAAGGGGTCATTGCCATGCTCAACCAAGCACGCCTTCCCATGATGTTCTGGGGTGCAGCTGTACTCTATTACACAGACATCCTGAATGCGACCCCATCCTCTACATTATCGAATACTACCTCCTATGAAGTCTGGCATAAAGCAAAGCCCGATCTGTCCATGCACCGAGTATTTGGCTGCCGCGTATACGTCCATGTATTGCGCAAGGACCGCAAGAACCTCCAGTCACACACGGAGCCTTGTGTCTTTATCGGCTTTGAACCAGGCTACAAAGGCTGGAAATGCTACAATCCAGTGACGAAGAAGATCACCATATCCCGGGATGTTATCTTCGCTGAGAGCACCTTCCCTGGTCTCTCGACCGTAGGGAACGAACAGGCATACACGCCTATAGGCATTAGGGACATCTGGCCAGACGCCGATCTCGAACCAGAGAATCCACCTCTTGCACCACCTCATGCTCCCATCGCGCCACCACCGCCTCCCCATGACCATCCAGATGATGGATCAGACGAGAGCGACAATGATGACGATGGAGACCAAGCAGCACCTCGGACTCCCGAGCGACCTCCTAAAACTGAGCCTAAGACGCCAGCCACACAGCAACCGTCTGTCCATCCGTCAATTCCACCTACTCCTAGGAAACGGGATCCCTCATCTACTCCCTCAACAAAACAGCTGCTACCAATACCTGCCTTGTTCCCAGGGCTCCCTGCACCAGCTGAGGATGGACCCATGTTCCCAGAACTACCTCCTCCAGCGCCGGTCGCACCTCCAGCACCTGCCCAGAAACGCACCCGGCCACCTCCCCCTCCCCCTCGCGAATCAATCCCTCGCAAGGCGAAAGTTCCGAAAGCTCCACCGCTAGTAGCACAAAGCTCCCGGCCCGTACGGAAAACGGCAACGACCGTCAAGGACTACCAACTCGCGAGTGGAAAAGGGAGACGTGGTACAATTCCAGTGGCCAGGCGTGAAGGGGGTGAACAGGTAGCAGATCGAGGGGGTGCACAGAGAAACAATCAGCTACCCGAAACAGAGGATGAGGATGAGGATGAAGACGACGATGAAGACGACGAACCTGTACAACCCATTGCAGCTGAGGACTTTGACCTTGACGACGAACCTGTAGACATGGAAGATGCACTACGTGCCACCAGTATACTTGATTCTCTCATCAGTCTATACCACGTCCCCCTGGAAGAGACCCTGACTCTCAACCAAGGCATGGAAATGGCATTCTACATGGCACAGGACAAAGCACTAGGAGCGGCTACACGCCGTCCAGGAGATGCGCCTCGGACACACTGGGAAGCCTTTGCAGGACCAGATGGTGAACACTGGCAGACCGCAGCACAGGTTGAGATTGACGCCCTAACCACCAATGGCACTTGGGAACTAGTCGAACTACCAGAGGGACGAAAGGTCGTCGGATCACGATGGGTCTTCCTCATCAAACGAAAGGCAGATGGCACAATCGACCGCTACAAGGCTCGACTTGTCGCCAAGGGATACTCCCAAATGCCTGGAGTAGACTACGATCAGACATGGGCACCTGCATCTCGTCTCACATCAATCCGCGCGATCTTCGCCCAAGCCGCCATGGAAGGACACTTCATTGAGACCATCGACGTCGACAATGCCTACCTCAACGGAACAATCGAGGAGCAATACGAAGTCTACATGGAGCAAGCGCCAGGGTTTGAGATCAAGAATCCAGACTCAAAGGGACGGAGATGGGTGTGCCGGCTAAAGAAAGGTTTATATGGCTTGAAACAGAGCGGACGACTATGGTACCAAAAGCTAGCATCAGAACTTGAAGCGATCGGATTCACCCAAATAAAGTCTGACCCAGCTATCTATGTCTGGGAGATGGATGGGACCCGCATTGTTGTACCAGTCTTCGTTGACGACATCACCATAACCTCGAAAAGCCAAGAAAAGATCCAATGGCTCAAGGACTCCCTTGCCAAGGTCTTCAAGATCAAGGATCTCGGACCCACCTCGTACCTGCTTGGAATCAAGGTTGACTACGACCGCGAGAACCGAGTCATGCGCCTATCCCAGACTCAATACATCCTCGACATGCTTGCGCGATTCAAGATGGAGGACTGCTACCCAGTAGGAACTCCAATGGATCCAGGAAGCGGTGCTACCCTCACCAAGTACATTCCAAACAAGGCTGACGACGAGATGATGAAGAATGTCCCATACATGAATGCCATCGGCGCCCTGATATACCTTATGATTGCGACACGCCCTGACATCGCCTACGCTGTTGCCAAACTAGCCCAATACAACTCCAACCCCGGACCTATGCATTGGAAAGCAGTCAAGCACCTATTCCGTTACCTCAAGGGAACCAAAGATCTGAAGCTCACCTATCGTAACAATGGTAGCAAGATGTCTTCGGAACTCTTTCAAGCATACAGCGACGCAGATCATGCTGGGTGCCTTGACACGCGACGATCCACATCTGGATTTGTCATTAAAATGGGATCAGGAGCAGTTAGTTGGTCAGCAAAGAAGCAATCGACGGTGGCAGACTCCTCAACAGAGGCAGAGTACGTCTCTGCGTCGAGCGCTGGAAGGGACATCATCTGGATGCGCACACTCCTGAAGGAACTTGGTCACGACGTCTCTACTCCCTCACCACTCATGGTCGACAACCAATCCGCACTCAAGGTTCTCCGGAACCCAGAACTCCATAGCCGAATGAAGCACATCGATATAAAGATGCATTGGATTCGGGATGCTATCAAGCGAGGCGACATTACTGTTCACTTTTTATCTACTACCGATATGATCGCCGATATATTTACTAAACCTTTACCCAAACCTGCCGTTGAACGTCATCGACTTGCTCTTGGACTCGAGTAAATACAGAGACATTACATTGAGGGGGTGTGTTGGAAGACAATGCTCATGTCAACTCTATCTCTACAAAGAATACCTCTATTTCGAACGTTTTACTTATCTTCTATTGTTCTACAGAGAACAACAACCACCTTGTATTATTCCCATTATACTCGCACTTATTGTTCTCTTATCTCCACCTTATCTCCATTCACTGCTATTGTTCTCTACTTATGGAACGTCTATTGTTCTTTCTTATTGTTCCGCATATAGGTTATCTATTGTTCTCCACAGTATATAGTCCACACTGTAAGTGGGTGAGTTCCCATCGAACTCTCCCCACTTACAGGTGCGTATCTTGTATACTCTACTTACTTTCAATCTAACATCGAACTCTCCCCACTTACAGTGGGTCATACTTGCATCGTTCTACAGTTCGGTCACCTTCTACGGGATGGAGGAGGAGGACAAGAAGAAGAGGAAGGGGGAGGTCTGCGGGAGCTGCAAGGAAGTCGGCCACTTCAAGACCGATCACGCCGGGTGGGTATGCAGCCACTGCAAGAAGTACGCCCCCCACCACTACCCTTGGGAATGCCCCAAGAAAATCGCCATCGTCCGCCGTCGTTCAATCCGATTGAACAAAAAGAAAACCACCACCAAGAAGCCCCGAGCCTCCACTTCTAAGGCGGAAATCGACGACGAGTGGAAGTACGAGGAGGATGGCTACGACTGGTACGGAGAAGACGCCGAGTGGAACTATATTAATTAGTTACATTCGATCCAGGGTCTCGAAGCGTAATAAGGGGGTAATGTTACGTTTAAGCTTCACGTACTATACTTTTTCTTTACCCCTATCTTTTTATCTTATCTGTCGCGGACTTATTTTATCTTCGAGCGGCTATCTTTTTCTTTTATGTAATATAGATTACCCTTCACTAGCGCTAGACGCCCGTTCTTTTATGACTCGTATTGTATGACGTATAGGCGCAGCCTTGCGTAGTTAGTTTATTCAGCTCGCGCAGTTTTGCTTACTCGTACGCAGCCCAGCGCAGCATTCCGTAGTATACGCAGTCGCGTTCTGAACTTCTCTTTGACTCATAGCGACTCGTACCTCTCAGTATATATACCCTTATCGCATACCGACGTACCTTAGCTTGTTATCCTTGTATCAACCTTCTTGACTTCCCTCATCTCAACCCCCGTTTCCCCTCTCTACGACAACCGGTGGAAACCGAAGCTCCTCCACCATTCTAAAACTCGCACATATCGACGACGTCCAGCAACTCTTAGACACCACGAAAGACCTCATCCTCTAAGAAGATCCCAACGAAGAGAACAACCAATACAACGACGACGACACTTACGACTTAGCCTAAAGGAAGAACAGAGAGAAGCGATCGTCGACATCGCCCCCGACTAGAAAAGTGACGTACGGCCGCCAAACCGCGCACACTGGTAGAACGACTACGATCGCCGATATCGAGCGTACCAGAGAATTAACAAGACCGAGCCGACTGTTGGAGACACCCCAACCGAGTCGTAACAATATTTCCGTCTGTTCCAGGGTTGAGTTTCGCTGTAACGTTGCCTACTGCTGCCTGCTGGTGGATGTGTCGAGGAGGGGTACATGGTATCTTGAAGCTAGTTTGAGGCGAGGGCGTGCCACTGAGTATTGTGTTTAATGCAGCGACGGGCTATAAACGTACTTTGTAACGGAACTGTGACCAGCTCTGCGTTGTGGGAGTGATTTTTTAACGCGGCCACTCCCTTCGGATGACATTCTGCGCACCCAGACGAGAGAGGGTAAGATGTGGAGAGGATGAAAGGACACAACACCGTGAGCCACACCTTCATCGGTTTCTGGGAACAATAACCAAACACTTTTCAAACACTCTCTTTTGGAAAGTGGCAACGCCCGGCCTGCCTAAGCCCAATTGGGTTTCCATTACCAGCGCACGTGATCTCACCTTACACACTTCGCGGACCTCAGGCTCACGTTCCGCAGTGGAGAGAAATCGCATGTATCGGCGACTGCATCAGCGTAGCATTTATAGCGACAGTTTCCATGGACCTTTGTTCCCAGACACATACAAACTGTCTGTCACAATGGTCGACAAATGCACTCACCTGGACCATCCATACTTTCTTGTAGTGCTTGTAGTATGTAAGCCCACAAATCTCAAGCAGTCTGGAGCAATAAAATCAGCAATCCCTGCAGTCAAGAATGCATCTTTCAGAAAGCGTTGTAGCCCTGAGATCGTTGAAATTTTCATTGCACAACCCATCCCACCGGGAAGGAACCGGGGGATGAATATTACTTCGAAGAGGCTGTACCCCAACCCCACAGGTATTCTCAAGCGGAACCTGGAGATTAACTTGCAGTATCTCTACGAGAACCTTCCCTCTCTCCCTGGCCAGACGGAGACGTGCACGGAGCTGTTCCATTGTGGTCAGCCATCGGTACCCGGTCTGAGGGCAATGATGATGGGACGCATTGATTCAAGATACTTACCATGCCTCATAGTTTACGCACATCTCTACGCGATTTATTTTTGATCTATCCTCCGCGTAATGATTACTTGTGGCTTCGAGGAATGGAACGAGCCCCCTGGACAAGGAATGGAACGTAAAAAATGGGAAGGAAGATAGGTGCTAGGGGGTAAGAGGGGATACAGTCATGGGGAACGTGTAGTAAGATTACCGACACAAATACGCTGAGTCTTGGAGCTCGGAGCTCGGGGGTGAGTCTCATCGTCGGATGCACGCTTGCGGCTCGGGATCGAAGGGGCCGATTCAACAGGCACTTTGGGAGGAGTCGTGGGAGCAGGGGCTCTGGCAACGAGAGCAACGGAGGTTGACGAGGATGAGGAGACAGGAGACTTAGAGTGATTTTCTGGGGGGGCGGATATCTGGCACACTCTATTAGCAGGGAGAGGGCGAATAACAGGGGCGGGGTGGGGTCGATGTGGGATGGCTGAGGCGAAAGCGGTGGGAGGCTTGATCTTGTTGATGGCTTCGTCAAGGATCTTCAAGACGTGATTGTAGTGCTCCACGCGGTGGGAGTGCAGAGACTCTAGACTGACGGTAGGCCCAGGACGGCGCCCGCCCTGCCTTCGAGCAGCTAACCGAATCTTCGTCTTCTCGTCTATCATGCCAACAAGCCACCGCCGGAATTTCAGGAACAGAACCGCGCATACCGTACCCCATACCCTTTCAATCAGCTGGGGGGCAGCTGCACCCGAGCCACTGAGACCGTAGAGCGCGCCCTTGTTAGATCCTGCAGTGCCGGCGGGTTTGTCGTCCGTCCAACCCATCAATATTTGGGGTCCGGGGTCGTCACTCGGGAGGCGGTGTCCATCGGGTCGGAAGGAGAGGAAGACGTAGCACAGGAGGTAGAAAAAGGATTCCAGGTCGTCTAGGTAGTCATGCATCTGCGGCGTCAGGGAGGGTTCCCGTGTACGCAAAACGTAGCGTGATTGGAAGAGGCGGGTACCCTGAGAGTCGAAGTTAGCAAGTGGAAACAGGTGATTGAACAGGGCGAGCTTACCAAGTGGTAGCTTGCAGGGGTCATCGGCTCATCATCCGTCGCTTTGAAAGCGATATCCAGGTCAATCAGGACGCCTCTATCGCCTTCGGGAGCGCCGTCCTTTCCAAGTAGTATGTTGTTGTGAGAGATGTCACGATGGAGGATCCGGATATCTTTTCCGCCTATTCGTCGATGTCCTAGAGAAGTCGGTCAGAACAAAGGTAAGGCTATGATGGAAATTGCGACGCACCAGCTATAGCATCGCGAACGGCAAAAAGGAGCTGCAGCCGTGACTCGAAGAAGATGATGGACCTTCCGTATGCTTTCATCGTGACTCGGTTCGCGATGCGATTCTTATACTGCAGTGCCGTGCTCGGGCATCGAAAATCCTTCGTTTCTCCCCGCCCAAGCTCATAAGATACCATGTGGACGACCCCAGGAACACCCTTGACAAGCTCAAGAAGCTCCCGCTCCGGGACCCTGTCTTCTGGCTGCTATGTATCCTTCACGACGAACTCCTCCGCCGTTTCGGGGTCGCTAACCTTCCAGCAGGTCGTCGCTCGGCCACGAATGAGGTCCTTGATTGTGGGGAGTTCTTCGACAATGTCGTAGGCCTTGAGACCTCCACCCGGGCTCCTAGTCGTGAGAGTCCCCTTCTCCTTCCTACCTGCGACGATGGTCCACTGAACGCTGTCGTCGAGGCCAAGTAGACGTTCATTCACCGAGGACAGGCCAACGACAAGGCGCACGAGCGTCGCAGGGCTATCATGGACGTCGAAGGGCGGTGATATCTGAGCGCCAGACCGGTCGAAGTGTACGAGGCGCACGTATTTCTCAGTGATGACGAGAGAGCGAACGTAGAATCGGTTGGGCTGTTGGTCGAAGATGATCCTGAATTGAAAAATTGGTGGAAAGAGCAGGTAAATGAAAACAGTAAGGACGTACCGAGCGTACGATTCATGCACATCTAGAGTCTCCTCGTCGCTGCTAACCCCCGACTCCAGCCTTACAGACATGTAACTGGCCGTGTTGCTGAATCCGAAATTGAGTGAGGGGCGGTCTCCTGGACGGTTGCGGTCCAATGGAGCCGGGGTGGTGAATGATGGTCCAGCCGCTTGCACAACGATGTCGGGGCAGATGCGGAATCCGTTCTCGTCCTTATCGTCCGCGGTTGGGACTCCGTGGGTGTTGACTACCTCTCTGCTGACTCCAGGTTGCGTGGGCTTCTCGAAGTGTTTCAAGACGGACGAGAGAATGGTAAATATGGAGCCGAGAATATCTTCGGCCAACGTAGGTGCGCTTGGGATGGACCATCTCCTCTCTCCGGAGTCGTATTCAGTCGTCTCTATTAAGTACTCGTCGATCTCGTCGCTCCCAAGGACTTCACGGTACAGATCGTGCGCATACGCATGGTTGGTCGTCGTGAAGCTAGGGAGCGGTTTTTCAGGTAAAGACATCATAGATTCTGTTTCCCTTCTTCCAAATTTCTCTGTAGAGGTAGAGGAGTGTGTCGGAAGTGAGGTGGTGCCAGGTGGTCGTGGTCAGAGGAGAGGAACGATCCTTAACTTTAAGTACGCGCCACGACAAAGCCTCCTGCAATCTCCACGTGATCGTGACGATGTGATTCAAGGATTCGGAACGACTCCCCAGTCTCCCCCAGTCCTGGAGCCCCGATTCGCAGGAGAAACGCTCAAAATGGCAACACTGTCACCGCAGAAATGGGCGTGGCGAGTCGGACTCGCCCCGTTCTGGATTATGATATTGGTACGAACCATTGCTATTCTCTAAGTACCTTGGAGAAGACGAACCGGAGGGAAATCACGATCTAGGGTATATGCTGTCAACTGGAACGTATAATAAATACAAAATAAAGATACGGAGGGTGACTATGAGGGAGGGGAAACAGGAAATGGAGGGGGAATCGCTAAGCGGGTGGGAGGTATTATGGGTATGGAGGGGTACCACGGGACGGATTGGTTGGGGAGTAACAGAATGGAATGGTATCGACAGTGTAGAAGGGTACGCAGACCCAAAAATATCCAGCCAGTCAAGGGAAAGGGGTATCGCAGGAATGTGGATAGGTATTCGCTCAACGAGAGCGGGCGGTCACTCGAGGAGCAACTTTCTTGATACGCCTCGTTTTGAGCGGGGGCGCCTTGGAATGTTCCTCTTCTTCCAGCCGACGTTTTTGGATGCGGGCAGACCTACGGGGTGGGATTGCGGGAAGAGCAGAGGCCGAAAGTTGGGGTTGAATTGGCCGTGAGGGCTTGACGATTGAAGGCTGCTGACTCGTTTGGTTCTGGGGGTGAACATCGCGGATCCGGGCGGACCTGCGAGGTTGGGTGGTATACGGAGACGGGGTTGATATCGAAGGAATCGTTGCTGGGCGTCGCTTGGTCGGAGGCGCCTGGATGGCGGCGCCCTCGGCGTCGAGGGCGGGGTCTTCAGTCATGCATACGGCCATGGAGGCCGTAGCGCCAAATGTAGCCGCTACTGGATTGGCGGGAAGCGCTTGAGGGGGATTGGACGATTCGGTGCCGCTATTGGAAGCAGGCGGAGGTCCTACTACCGGGTCTTCCTTCCTGAGGGTGTCGATCGCCTCGTCGAACATCTTCAAGACTGCCGAATAGTGCTCATCGCGACGGGAGTGAAGAGGCGGTACAGCCGCTGGCCCACCAGTGGATTTGGAGCCATAAAGAAGGGTCTCCTTTTCACCCAAGATATCGAGCATCCACCAGCTAAAGGTGTGGAACAACTTGCGGCAGACGGGGCCCCAGGCGTCTTGGATGAGTCGAAGCGCAGTGGTAGCTACCGCGCCCACCCCGTAAAGCCTGTATTTATTCATATGCGCGGTGTCCGGATCCTCATCGCCCAAGCTCCAAACGATGGAGGGTCCTTTCTCGGTGGTAGGCACTCGGCTGCCGTCAGGCCTGTAGAGCAGGAATACGTAAGCCAGCAAGTAGATGAAAGACTCGAGGTCGTCCAGGTAGTCGTAGGCGGGTGGTTCCTTCCCAGTGGAAAAGCTCCCCACAACGGAGGTCGATTGGAAAAGACGGGTACCCTGAGAAACGACGTGAGTAAGTCAAATCCGTAGATGCGGGGGCGCATTGACAAGCGAAACTCACAATGTTATGTTGCACCTTCACCGAGGGGTGTTCATCTGTAGATTTAAAGGACATGTCGAAGTCGATGATTACGCCTCGTTCACCCACTGGCGCATTTTCCTTCCCGAGGAGTACGTTGTTGTGAGAGATGTCCCTATGCACAATCCGCACATCGTCGCTGGTGAGTCTTTGATGAGCTGAGTGGCGCGTCAGATCAAAGGGGGATGGGGAGGAGGAACAGACGCAAACTTACCCGCTATCGCGTCGCGCATAGCACACAACAGCTGAAGGACAGACGAGAAGAACATAAGGGGCTTGCCGTACGACCGCACCGTCACTCGGGTGGCGACTCGGTTGTGGTACTGTCCGAGCGTGCTTATACAGCGCAAACCTTTCGTATCCCCCCGCCCACCTTCGTGGGAGATGATTTGAACCACGCCCAGGATGCCTTTCACCTGCTCGAGAAAGTCGTGTTCTGCTGGTCGATCGTCTGGGCGCCACGTATCCTTGACCACGTACTCTTCAGAAGTCCCAGGGTCTTGAACCCTCCAACACGTAGTGGCCCGACCGCGGATGGAATCCCGAGTGGTCGGAATTTGTTCAAGAATAGGGTATGTCGTCGTTTCTCCGCTAGGGCCAGTGGTAGTGAGCGTCCCTTTGACCTTTCTCCCATTGACAATGCTCCATTGGATGCTGTCGTCCAGTCCCAATAGCCGCTCGTTCGTCGAGGAGAGACCGATTACGAGTCGAACCAAGGTCGCAGGGTTTTGGTGGTAGTCAATGGGTGGGGTGATCTGAGAGCCAGCACGGTCGAAGTGGACGAGTCGCGCATGTTTCTCCGTCAAGACGAGGGACCGAACGTGAAATCGGTTGGGCTGTTCATGGAATATTTGCCTGCAGATGGTTGGCCCAACTTATTGCGCACCTGACATAAAGAGAATACGCACCGAGCATAGCTCGCCATCTCGTCCAAGTTCTCTCTTTCGCTCCCCATTTCCATCTCGAGCTTGACAGAGAAGAAGGTAGCGATGTTGGAAAATCCAAGCCTTGAAGATACGGGGGACGTTGGGTTGAGAGACACGGGTACTTGAAATGACGGTCCTGCGGCACGAACGACGACGACAGGGCAGAGACGGTATCCATCCTCACTCTTCCCCTGGCAGGCGACAACGTCTTGTGTGTTGATAACCTCGCGTTCGATATCAGGCTCTTCGGACTTGATAAATCGCTCCAGAATGGATCGTAGGACGCTGGACACGGCGCTGACCAGTGTCTCTGTGGGGGTTGGGACAACTGGAAATGACCACTTCTTGTGGGTGGAATCATAGCTATCGTTCCCCTGAAGGAATCCATCTATCTCCTGGATGTTAACGTGGTCTCGGTAGAGGTCGTGCGCGTAGGCTTCATTCGTTGTGGTGAACGGGGGGAGGGGTATATCCTGGGGTTGCTCGACCTGCAGATTTTCCGACGGCGTGCTGGAGCCCATCGACCAACTTCTGAAAGGCGAAGGCATCATAGACGCGTCTGTGGGGGTTATCAGGTCGCAAACTGGTCGGTTACCGATGATCCGGTTCGCCTGGCGTCAGGCGAGGTGGTGGATGGAAGAAAGAGCAGTGACGCGCCATGCCCGAACGCCCTTCCCAATCCAGATGCAACTTGTCATCAAATATCACGTGGCTCAGAGAGGCGCCAGCACAGCCGCTTCGATTGGCGCCCGTTGCCTCGCTGTACAAATCAAGCCCATCCGAAGGTTCTACGCTTGAGTGTTGCCCATATTGAAATCACATACGAGACGAAAAGAAATGAGCACCCAGTCGGAAGCACTCCACTCTTCATACCAACTTTCGCCCGCACTTCACCGAGCTGTAAGTAGCCATAGATTCGGAACTTCAAGCCAGAACACAGACACCTGAAGCTGGAGCAGCTTGGGGAAGACGTAATCACCATATACAATGTATCCTCATTCTGCCCCGCGCAGTTGCGGTACCGGTACACAAACTGTGTCCTCACGTGCAACTCTTTCTTCAATCCGTTTATGGAAGGAAGGCGGTAGCCACTGCTCCGTGCGCATATAAAGACCGACAGGGTCGATCTGGATCCAATGCGCGTTTCTTTCTTCCACCATTACCCAACTTCTCCACCGGATTCTCAGTAATGGCTTCCAACACTGACGAAAACAACATTCAGTTCGCCCAGGAGCCCATCGACGATAACATCCCAATCCTGCTGGATAGCCCTGCACCGTGAGTGGCTTTCTCTTCCACATTCATGACTGTTTAACCCCTGTAGAAGTTCCACCACTCATCTACCTCGTACTCCACGCCCGGGTGAGAGGAACCCCGCTGCCGCTAGCGTTGCCATCGCATTCCCCACCTCCCGAAGACCCACCCATATCAAGTCGCCGTCTCCAGATTTTGTCATCTTCACAAGAACTACCTCTCAGTCCGCTCATTCAGCCAGTAGGAACGATGCTCCGCCCGACAGCTACGATTGCCAAGATGACGAAGCACCTCCGCCGCTCGACCGAGTTTCTATCGACGACGTCAGTCGCAATCACGCGTCTGTGACTCTTCACGACACGCCCAAGGCACTGGGCGCCACTCGCGACTTCCCAAAGGGCGAGTCTGTGAAGATCCAAGGCAAGTCTATCATGACAACCTTGGGGGTTGCTACTGTCACCAAGTACAACTGGGTGATAAAACAATTGAGCCCCGCAATCGGCTTTTCGTACCCCGTCCTCCATCGCTGGTTGGGTGGGGATGTGGGTGCCACCCTCTACAACTTTAAGGCCGAGGACGCTGATCGTGTAGAAAGCTGTCGATGGGTCACAATCCCCGAGTGTCCAGCTCTCGAGGCAGATCTTTACGAGCCATACATGCGGCTCATCTCCACAGTTCTGCAGGACAACCACAGGCATGGCCCGGAGCGCCAGGTTGTCGACACGCACACTACTCAGATCCCACACTTCGAGCTCCACCGCACTTCGCCGGACATTGTAATTATTGGTACAGGCTCTTCCTTTCAGATACCATCCAACAGGAAGCTTGTCGGATATGCTAATGTTGTGGCATTCATCGACATCAAGCTGTACAGGGAACTCACCAGGGACTGCAGCCTTGAGCAGCTGGCTGTCTACGCTCGGTATGCAACTTTATCCTCCGTTTATCTCGATGCTAAGCATACACAGCCAGGTCTTTGTGTACCAGCCTAATCGCTGGTTTGTCCGTGGGATGCTTGCTAGCGAATCGCACGCCCAGATGGTTCAGTTCGATCGTGCTGGGACCCAACTCACGCCCGTTATCAACATACACGACGAGCCGGAGATTTTTACGGCCATGCTCCTCACGTTGACAACCACCGCGGACGACCGCAATTGCATTGGCCTCGACAATACAATCCAGTGGGTCCACGACGAAGCCGGAAGGAAGATCGGAGGCACGTTAACTATCCGCCACTACGAGAAGGAGCTAGTTTTCGACCTCGTCCACGTTGACCCTGTCGCCCATAATCGCCACATTCGCGGCAGCGCTACAATTTGCTGGAAGGTCCGCTATCCAAAGTCAAAGGCGAACGAGGAGTTCCTTGTCAAGGATTCGTGGAGCTCCGAAGGTCGCACGCCCGAGTGGCAGCTCTTGAGAAGGGCAAACAAGAAGGGTATCCGAGGGGTGTGTCGGATGGTGTGCTACGAGGAGCGCATCGCTCAGGCCCAGGAGTTCCGATGTGCAGACACGCGGGGTCTCTTCTTCAACCGGGCTTTTTCTAGGCTTGTGGTCGAGGCCGACGGACTCGAGATACAAAACTTCAAGGACAGGCTGCAACTCCTTCGTGCATTGCGGGATGCCATTGCCGGTGAGTAGGACCCCATCTGCAGTACGGAGATTGTGACCCTGACCGTATAAAATCAGCACATGGTAATCTTTACGGTGCCGGAATCCTCCACAGGGACATCTCCAACAAGACCATCCTGCTCGGACGGGAGGACGCCAAGGTCGGGGATCACGGCATCCTCATTGACCTCAGTGTCGCCTTTGATTACCACAGGACTGCCGACGATGGAATCTGTAAGGAGCCTATCCTGGTAAGTTTTGCTTGTCTACTCTCGTCACCCGCTCGCTGACTCGGTGTCGTGATGCTCAGGGCCCTCGCTTCTTCCAAGCATGCGGTATCCTTGACCACCTCACCAGCCTTAACGCTGAGTCTCACCAGGTGCCGAGGCCAGCCCACGACTATCTCGATGATCTCGAGAGCTTCTTCTTCGTTCTATGCTACCTTGTCTTCGGGTTTCATCCCGATGGGAAGCCGCGCGAAGATACGGATAGGGCCAGGAGCGTCGTGGAAGGATGGGATAACGAGAATGCCGGGAAAGCTCTCGCCCCGAAGAACATGCTCCTCAATCCATCGCGCCTCCACAAGCGCCTCGTCATGACGCTCATCGGCCAGTCGTGGGGAACAGCCTGCAAGGAACTATTTGGAGAATTCTTGGATTGGGTCGCCAAGATCCAGGCGGAGAAGGCGAGACTCTTTGATGAGAGACTCGACGAGTTCGTCGAGGAGAAAGAAAGGCTCGATAAGGAGGAGGTCGAGTCCGAACTGAACGGCGCTAAGGCCAGGCCCTCGACCAACCCCAGCGAACCAATCGCCCCAGTCTACCAGGAGTCCATCTTCGCACCCCTCTACAAGGATGCGCAGGCCCACTACGACCACCTCCTCGACATATTTACAAAGGCTATCGGATCCCTCAGGGCTTCTCCTGACGACGAAGAGCCGGCTCCGAAGGTCGTCATCTCCGGTCCCGATGGGGCGGCGAAGCGTCGCCGGGTCAGCAGTGTCACTTCCACTAGGCCTCCTACGATTGGCGAGCAAGACCTTGACTTCAAGATGCCTGACCTTCCTAAGGCGGCAAAGACCCAACGCCTAGATGAGCAAGGAAACGGTGCTGCTTGGATGTCTCGCACCCCAGCTCCCACTACTTCCTAGGAACCCTCCCTTTAATACTTTTTCCCTTTGAGTATCGTGTGTTGGAACTGTAACCAGTACGGTTTTCCCTGTCCATCCAGATGTTAGTTTAAGACACACGGTATCTATTACCGGCCTATAAGTGTGTTGTGCTTGGGGAATACATGTACCTTTGATGCTTGGGTGGGCCATCAGCCTATGCGTGACGACTCAGATCCACGGGGGGTGAGGGGACAGACAAGCAAGACACTTGGGTAGTTGGGCGGGAGTGTGTAGGAGGGACACAGGACAGGTTCCTAGACAGAAGCGAGGATGAACAGAGTAGGAGGGTGTGGGAACCAGAGAAAGGCTCGGAGGGGCGGGTGACGGGTGACCTAGGGCGAGGGGTGATGCGAGAAATCGGGGAGATGGAGGTTGGTAGCGGAATAGGTTAAGGCGCGTTCTTCTGGAGGAAAGTCCGAGCACTCAAGCATTGTGGGGCAGCGTTCTGTAGAAGAGTCTTTGATGGATGACGGAAACCAGGGTATGGAGGGACACGGAATGGGTTCCCCATGTTATGATTGGGAAGGGAGAAAGCGCCTCTGTCTTCTGGGCCGTCCGGGATCGTATTTAAAATGGGTGGCTTCGCCAGAACGAACGGAATTTGGGGTCCAGGCTTGAGCATTGAGGAGAACCTGTGAATCAAGGCAGAAGTAACGCTTGGGGCCGAGCAACCGAGTATACTCAATATTTTAAAGGACTATCCCACCATGTTTTCGATCTGTTGCCAATTGGGAGCCTTGAGCAGCATGGCGGGTTCAAGTTCGAAGAGGAGGTAAGCAGCAGGACTCCCCGGCATCCACTCATCCCGTATACGGACAGATTACCTCAGTCAAAAGACTACATCCCCAGCCGTGGTATGCGAAAATACGGGGGGAGCAGAGTGTGCAAGCAACCTAGTTTCCAGAGGCATTCGAAGGGAGGAACAGAGTAACTCGGAGGGCAGAGGGGAGCCCCGGATCCTCTTGACTCGTACGCCTCTGAATCAGAAAACTGCTGCGACAGATGTGGCTGTGCTGACGACCCTCCCGCCGACCGGGCTTGCCATTGCCAACTTATCCTCGAGCGCTTGGGTCACTGGGGACGGAGGAAGAGCTAGTAGCTAGTACCACTCCACTGGGGACCCTTGATCCCTGCATGCTCTGCCGAATACGTTAGTAGGTATCCAGGAAGGATATGTTCTTCCTAATATCCCAATGACTCGAGTAAATGACCGAAGGTTTCGCAGTTGAGGTTGAAGAACGACAGGTTGGAAAGTTCTAAGGGGTAGGGAAGGGATCACGATGGAGGGTACGTTGAGGGTAGACTCAGCGGTCCTATGGGTCTCCGTGCTAAAGAGTAAATACAGGATAATGATAATGCTAATGTCAAGGAAGGAAGACGTAAGTCCAGATGAGTCCATGACTGAAGATGAAGTGTGAAAAACGTCGGTGTATCGCTGCCAGTGAGGGTTACGCTAGATGAGAAAGAGGATCACAGATGATGGTATCGCAGGGGTGTGGGGTAACAGTATTCCAAAGGGGAACGTGTGGTATCGCAGGATTTTAAGTACGGTCAGTATCAAGCTCACCGTGACCGGGTCGTAACACGGGGTTTCTTTTTCATCCGCCTCGCCTTAGGCGCGGAGGCCTCTGGATGATCGTCCTCCTCCTCGAGGCGGCGCTTCTGAATACGAACAGACCGCCGAACCTGTGTCGTCGGCTCTGAAAGAGCGAGGGGTGCTGCCTTGGCCGGTCGTGACGACTTGATTGGGAGAGCGGGAGGTTGGCTACTTTTCCCAAGGTGGGGCTCTCGAAGGCGAGCAGATCGGCGCGGTTGAATCGCGACTGCCGGTTGAGCAGGCGGTGGGGGGGCCCCGACGATGATAGATGTGGGTGGAGGCGCAGTCATTTCGACATTGACCGCATGGTCAGGCGTTGGGAAGGTGCCGATTCCGGGGGGAAAGGTGGGGACCACAGGCAGGGCATTCGGAGGAGGAAAGAGGGCATCGTCCTCACCCAGTGTAGGTGTTCGGGCCGGCTTGGCGTCCTGACGAGGATCGGTGGTGGGTTTTGGCGTATCGTTGGGAGCAGATGTGGGTGTAGGCGACGAGCCTTCCACCGCGTCTATCGCTTCGTCGAGGATCTGGAGGACTCGAGAGTAGTGTTCTTCACGGTGAGCATGCAGCGACTCGAGCGGGTTGGCAATGGAATAACCCCGCCTAAATTGCCTCCTCGCAGCGGCCTGAAGTTTCGTCTTCTCATCCGTAACCTCAACCAACCACCTCCGAAACTTCTCGAACACATCCACGCACACGTCTCCCCAAACCGCTCTAATGATTCCTGGGGAGCTCACTCCCGAGCCGGTGGACTCGAACAGCGTCCCCTTCGCGACGTACGCAGTATGAGGTCGCTCGTCACCCCATTCCCACACAATAGTGGGACCAGGTTCGTCCCGTGGCTGAGGCGTTCCGTCGGGTCGGTAGCAGAGGAAGATGTAGGTGAGCAGATAAAAGAAGGACTCGAGGTCGTCGAGGTGGTCGTGGTTTGGAAGGGCTTTGGAAATGGTGCACGTCTCAAGGACAGAAAGGGACTGGAAGGTGCGCGTTCCCTGAAAACATATGTCAGTTTTCCTGCGGTGGCGCTAAAGAGGTGAAATGGGCCTACTAAATTGTGATTTGCAGTCACGGTGGGTTCCTCCTCTGTTGCTTTGAAGCCGATATCAAGGTCGATGAGAACGCCACGGTCACCATCGGGAGCGCCGTCGTTTCCGAGAAGGACATTCCCGTAGGATATATCGCGATGAAGAATTCGTATTCCATCGCCGAGGAGGCATTGATGTCCTGCAAAACAATTAGCTGGCGTAGGGGTTGGAACGCAATCGCAACTTACCAGCTATAGCATCCCGAATAGCGTACAAGAGTTGGAGTAGCGAAGTAAAACAGACAATGGACTTGCCATAGGACTTCAGCACGACTCGGGTCGAGGCACGGTTTTGGTACCGGCCATGGGTGCTCGGGCATCGGAGGTCTCGAATTTGACCTCGGTCACTTTCGTATGAGATCATCTGAACGACACCAGGAACGCCCTTCACGAGTTCAAGAAGTTCGTACTCCGGGGTGCGGTCGTCGGGGCGCCACGAGTCCTTTACTATGAGTTCCTCGCCCGTGTTAGGATCCTTCACCCTCCAGCAAGTCGTCGCTCGCCCTCGGATGGCGTCACGAGCGACAGCTAGCTCCTCGACTATCGCATACGTCTTCGGGTCTCCGCCTGACCCAGTAGTCATCAAAGTTCCGGTTGTTTTCAACCCGTCGATGATTTCCCACTGAATAGTGTCGTCGAGGCCGAGAAGACGTTCGTTCGTTGAGCATAGACCGGCGACTAGGCGGACAAGGGTGTGTGGGTGTCTATGAATGTCGAGGGGTGGGGTAATCTGGTATCCGCCACGGTCGAAATGAACGAGGCGGGCGTGCTTCTCGGTAATAACGAGGGATCTAACGTGTAATCTATTGGACTGCTGACGCAGAATTTGCCTGGCGTCGAGGTATTGGTAAACCTGGTTGAATGGTGAAAGCTCGACCGAGTTACTCACCGCGAGTAAGGTGCCATATCTGCCAACGTCTCTCTGGGGTTCCCAAGTTCCTCCTCGTTCTTTACTGCAAAGTAGGTCGCCATATTGGTGAACCCAAAGTTCGAGGAGGGGGTGTTCCAAGGAGACGAAGGATCCAGAGGAGCCGGGATGGCAAAGGATGGTCCAGCTGCACGAACTATGAGATCCGGGCAAATTCGGCGTCCTTGATCGTCCTTCTGGTCACACACAGGGATGCTGTGTGTGTATACTATTTCCCTCTCCACTTCAGGATCCGTTGGCGTGACGAATCTTTGTACGATAGATGAAAGGATGTCGAATACGGAGCCAAGGAGTCCCTCGGCCAACGTTGGGGTGCTCCGGATCGACCATCGTTGTTTTTCCACATCGTAGGCGGCGGTACCGTTCAGGAACGATTCTATTTCGTCGACTGCAACGACATCGCGGTATAGCGCGTGTGCATACGCGTCGGTGGTCGTCGTGAAGTCAGGAAGGGGTTCGTCAGGATTGACCACTGGACCCGTGGGGTGGGGCGGTACTGGGTGACTATGGATCGAGTGCATTTGAGATGGAGGAGAGAGCACGAGAGCCTGCCTCAGTACAATCCCTGCGATCCTGAACTCTCGAGAACGGTGTGTGTGTGTGTGTGTGTGTGAATGGTGGTGGTCAGAGTGAAAGGCCAGTGATGACCAGCATTCAAGTTTCCATCTCGGCAGCGGGGCCTGTAAACTCATCCGACGCGTGACCGTCTGATCCACACGCGCCGCGATGACGCGCCTGCTGCCACTGGCAGTGGAGTGAACTGGTCCTGACTCACTTTCTCGGTTCCCGCCAGTGCTTTCGGTCGATACACTTTATTTCTAGCGTCTCCTATTTCAAGTGAGCACCCCCGACAATGCATGCGGAAAATCCACGGCCATACCCTGCCTCCTAGAGAGGCACTTCCCAATGTAGGTTCATAGACTCGCGATCTATGCCTTTTAGTGGACTTTTTTTTTCATGCAGGGAAGCTCACGGATAGAAAAGGAGGAGGACGTCGTAGGCTCGAAGCTCGAGGCTCGTAGAAGATACCTATCCGACAGTTCATCCGAGTTCAAGAGCCAAGAGTGGTGAGGCTTCGTTTGTCCTAGGTTCCCCACTTTACGTTATAAAGTGTGGTAGCGACAGTCAGAACCCTCAAAGGGCCAGGATACGACCGACTCAAGCCACCTTCCCTTCCACACCTCGCCAAAACAGCTCAGGCGCCAAGTTCGTCAGGCAAACGTAATAGAATATTGGATACGCATCCGAACAAACCTACCAGCTGAACATGTAGTACAGGTGGTTACAAACGTAAGTACATCTTCGCAGAGGCGACACAAATCCATTCAGCACACGCTCGGGTTGGGAAACTACAGCCGAATCCATTCAAGAACTGGCCCAGCCGTCATCGTCCTCGTCCTCGCCCCCATCCTCGGGTTCGTCATCATCTTGGCCGGTTTGGGTGGTGCACCTGGAGGAATTGACCTCAAACATACGTACGGACTTCAGCCCATTGGGATTGCGAACGGAGCTGACTCGAGGGCGACCACGTCTCTTGTTCTTCGCGCGAGGAGCGTCCTTGTACTTCGGGACATCATCTGGAAATGAGCGGATATGCTCGATGGCCGCCTTGAAGAACCCGAGCACCGTGGCGTATCGCCCGGAGTTCGAACTCTGGAAGAGAGGTGCAAAGACTCCGCTGTATCTGGTCTCGCGGTGCTCGATGTACGAGACCTTCTCGTTCTTTAGAAGACCCTGGCGTCTATCTCTGACCCTGGCGTTTGCCTCCTTGCGCCGGGCTTGCACAAGCTTTGCCTTCTCTTCCTGTGTCGTGACGACCCATTCCAGGTAGTCTTCGAAGAGGGTTCCACATGCCTTTCCCCAGGACTCCCTAATGAGCTCAACAGCGAGATCCTTTTGTTGCCGCTTTGGATCAAACAATAGCGCTTTGCCTCGGAGCGCGTCGTCGGCCAACTCGCTGTCCCATCCTTCTACTATTGTGCGCGCAGGGTCCTCTGCAGGCCTGTCCCGGCCGTTAGGCAGGTACTGGAAGAGGATATAGCACAGGACGAGGAAGAAACCTTCCAGGTCGTCGAGGTGGTCGTGTGCAGGGGGATCTCCGTCCGAGAGTTTCGTCAAGAATTCGAGAATTGTGCACGATTGAAAGAATCGGCTACCCTAAGTCAATCGTTAGACGTTTGCGAGGGAGACGAGTCAACGCGACGTACCGTTCTCGCTTCCTTGATTAAATCAGCGTTGGGCTTGCTAATATCAAGGGCTACGCCAAGATCTATCAATATACCCCTATATCCTGCGTCCGCGCCTGGACGTCCAAGAAGGATGTTCTTGCTCGAGATATCGCGGTGTAGCACACCCTCCGCAAGGAGCCCGTTGTGAGCTAAAGCGAGACACGCATCAGGAAGTGGAACCAGCAGTACACAAATGCCATGGCCACCCACCGTTTATCACATCGAAGAAGGCGTAGAGAAGCGCCAGAGTATCCTTGAAGTTCTGAATCTGCAGTCCGTGCCACTCCAGCAGTATCCGAGACGCCTTTCGGTTGAAGAATCGGCCTATCGTAGTGTCGCAGCGGAAGTGCTTGATTTCGTCGCCGCGTGTATCGTGATAGACGATCCTAGAGACCCCTGGGACATTCTTCACCTTGGTGAGGTGAACGTGTTCTGCAGTGCGACCTTCGGAGACCCATGAGTCCTTCACGAGGTACCTAAGGCCATCTGATTGAGCGCAAACGTCCCAGCAAGTCGTAGCCCGACCGCGCATGTCGACATCGTGCGAAACTGGCTCATTCTGGTTGAGGTCGAACCTCTGCACGATTGGCTTCAACTTGTCATAGCCGACGATCATGTCCAGGGTGCCCCCCGCCTTCTTTCCGTTCACAATGTTCCACTGGATGGAGTCGTCTAGTCCAACAATGTCCTCGTCATGGCTGGCCAGGGAGACGATCAGACGAACGAGTACATCCTTCTTTTCGTGGATGTTGATGAGATTCGACACTTGGCTCCCGCCATGGTCAAAATGCACTAGCTGGGCATATTTTTGGCTAAGAAGGAGGCCGCGCACAAATTTGCGGTTGGGCTGGTGGGCAAATACTTGCCTGAAAGGTCATGTCAGATGCCATGACGGGTTAAAACAGTAGCATATACGCACCTAGAGTACACAGTTAACTGCCTTAAGTTGGCAGTCTTGTTGTTTTGCATCTCGTCGTCTAGCTTCACATCGAAAAAGGTTGCGAGATTCGAGTATCCATCTACAGCCCCTTTAGTGGACGGTGTCTCGAAGGATGGCCCAGCAGCACGAATGGAGATGTCAGGGGACGTTCTGTGCTCTTCTTTGTGGTGTAGGTGCTTCTTGTGTGTGTCCACAACCTCTCGTTTAACTCCTTCGCCACAGTGAGGGGTCACAAATTCAGCGACGACTGCGGTGACGATGTCGAAGTAAGCATCGTAAAGCTGGCTCTCCTTCTCCGGTTCCTGGGGGATGTTCCATCGATACCCGTCGCCAATCGTCGGGTCCTCGACAAAAAGGACCTTGCGCTGCTCTTCGACGCGCCTCCAAGAGTCGAGCTCGGCCTTTCCAACGGCATCGCGAAAGTAGCTGCGAATGAACGAGTCGTCGGCCACAGGGATGAGGCCCAATTCCTTCATGAGTGAGTTTCCATGTTCCTTGAGGGTCTGGCCGCTAGGGTCGTCTCTCGTGGTCTCTTTCCTGACCGGGGTAGAACAGGCATGGTTTTTAAGCTTCTGGGTAGAGCTGTCGATGCTCTGTGCTCGTTGCCTCGGCATATCTGGCAGGCTGTGGGCGCTACTGGAAATACCCTGGCCAGAGAGAGAGGAGATGGTGCTTGGTGGTAATGGGTGCCCGCTCCGCGTCGAACGGGAAGAGTTCTGGGCTTGTTCCCCTCGGCTTCCTGAAGGATTGAAGCCGAAGAGAATGCCGCTGCTAGCCCCCTGTCGTGGCTGCTGGGTGCTACCAATCGAGCCTTGTCCCAATGGAAACTTGAGAGTATTCGATAGTGAATTTGACACCGGGAAGGTCATCTTGGCCTTTGGAGGTCTGGTAGGGGTGTAAGCGCCACTTGAGATTGTGGAGCCACTCAGTCAGCGAGAGGCGCGGAAATGCGTATACAGCAGACGCACCTCGAATCGTCGTCCTGGTCGTTCTGCATAGGGCCTGTTTATTGACAGAGTCGTTAGAGGAAGGTGGGTGGCGGTATAGAGCAAGGATGTTCGGAGGCTTCAAGATCAATAATCGCGTTAAATATGATGGAGAACAATGAAGCGGTCGCGATGGCCCGAAAGGTCCAAACAGCAATTTGCACGTGATCGTTCTTCTGCTTGGTACGCTTGTGGGTTCCAGTGGGCTAAATCGAAGGCGGACATGGACAATATTGTGATTTATTGTCGAACAACGCCAGATCGAAATTATGGAATCTACAATAAATATGTAGGAATTTAGGCTGATGTTGGGTAATAGGCACCCATAAGTTCCAGGGTGTTGTTGCGCATGATTCCACGCGCAGCCCATCGGATCCTGGATATAATGACCACCACCAGGTTTACCCTAAGTAACGGACTTTCTTGTATTCCACCACCGCGAATTCCTAGCCATTGAATCCTAGAATCTGTACGTATCCTTTCTGAGTAGTTGATCTGTGGCCCATTGTATGCGAATTTTTAATTAAAGAGGATGAACGAAGGCATTCAGCCGGAAGGTTAGAGGCTGCGCTAATGAGGGGTCATATCATCTCCCCAAAGTTCCCTTCAATTTCTTCCACCCACCACCGAATCCTCTCTCAAGAGTGGCACACGCAGAAACCCTGGACCCCAGACTGAAAATTACTCTCCGACCAGCATGAGGCACGTTGGCGACAGGACTACAATCGTCGTGCGGTGGGGATCCAACCACAACGACGGGGGTGGAGAGATTCGAGGTAGCAAGGATGACGGGGGACCCGTACCCTGAACGATTTTAGGCGGATCCAAGGTGACCCGCGTGAACCCCAGCTCGTCAAGGCGCCGACGTTCCGGGGTTGGTTTGGAGGGTGTCCTCGGAGAATGCATGTAGGGAGGATGCGAAATCGATGCTGCTGGTTGTGTGCACCTTGCCATCGTCCATCTCGCTGAGGCCTAGCATTCAACTTTACATGCACATTTGCGCCATTTGCGCCAAAATCTTCCGTCAGTGTTGGGAGGGTGAGGCTAGAACTGAAGAGATGGACATGATGAGGAATGGCAACGGATGGTATACGGCGACCTAGGGTATACATGTCTAAAGTACACGCAATGGAGAAATAATGATAGTGATAATGATAATGGTACAGAAGAATGGTATAGGGAGAGTATCATGGAAGGGGCCGACAGGTCTGTGTACAGAACGGGCAACTAGGAGATTGGACGCAGGAGTTCGAAAAGAGGGGAGGTATCGCTTGGGGAATGATGGAGGAGCGGAGAAATGTGGGCGGTGTATCGCAGGGAGGTGGGGTTAACAGCTCATCAAGTGCGTGTAGTACCCCGACGACCTTTCTTGACACGCTTAGCTTCAGGAGGGACATCCGTTGACTCATCGTCCTCGAGCTGGCGCTTGCGAACGCGTTCGGAGCGGCGGGGCAGGAAGGCGGTCGAGGGAATAACAGGGCACGAAGATTTGCACGGCGGGGAGACTTGGTTGCTTACATGGGCCTGAGTTCCACCCTTCGCGACTTTGAGGTTGCGAATACGAGCAGAACGGCGGAGTTCTGTCATGGTCGGAGGCGGTGGTAAGATTCGGTGGATGGCGGGGAGTGCGATATCGCCGGACATCGTAGGTGTCGGAGGTGGAGCCATTTCCACGCCAATGGGCGCAGAACCCTGGGGAGCGACGGGTGTCGGGGAGGCGAGAGCGGGGATGGTTGGGGGAGAAGTACGATCAACAGTGTCCTGGAAAACGGGAGAGTTTGTCTTCCCTTCCGCCCCGCCCACCTGGGTAGGTTCAAAAGGAGGAAGGGAGCTGGTGTCTTGGGGGTCCGACGCTTTCACGGCCATTATGGCCTCATCGAACATCTTCAGAACCTCCGCATAGTGGTCTTCACGGCGTGAGTGGAGCGGCTCGAGAGCGTCGGGGCCGCCAGCACCAGCGGGTCCATCCAGAAGGTCGAGCTTCTCGTCTCTCCTGTCAAGAACCCACCAACTGAAGCCTTCGAACAACGTGCTGCAGTTCGACCCCCAGTTCTCTTCGACGAGTCTTAGAGCCCGGTCGGCTATAGCGCCTGCCCCAAACAGGTTGTACTTGTTCGAGTGTGCGATTTGAGGATCTTCTTCTCCCCATCCCCGGACGATGGACGGTCCTTGGTCCTTGCTCGGCAAACGACTGCCGTCCGGCTTGTACAGAAGGAATACGTAGGTCAGAAGGTAGAGGAACGATTCGAGGTCGTCGAGGTAGTCGTGTGCGGGTGACCCCATCCCGGGGGATGAGCTGTGCAGGACGCACAGTGATTGGAAAAGGCGGGTACCCTGTAAAAACGTGTCAGTAAAGGAAAGGAACGATATGGGGAATGTCGACGCGTACGATGTTACTTTCCCCTGGTACTGTGGGCTTGTCGTCCGTCGCTCGGAAGGCCATGTCGAAATCGATAATCACGCCCCTTTCGCCGTCAGGTGCACCCTCCTGTCCGAGGAGGACGTTGTTGTGGGAGATATCCCGGTGGAGGATACGGATATCAACGAGTTTCTGGTGCGCTGGCGGGCAATTTAGCTTTGATCTCGTCGGGAAAATGGTCGAAGACTCACCAGCTATCGCATCGCGAATGGCGCAGAGGAGTTGGAGAACAGAAGTGAAGAACAACAGCGACTTCCCATACGATTTCATGGTGACTCGAGTGGAGATACGATTATGGTACTGGCGAATAGTGCTGGGGCACCGGAAGTCCTTTGTCTCGCCTCTGCCAACCTCACGAGAAATCAGTTGCACGACTCCTGGCACGTTTTTGACTATTTGGAGGAATTCGTGTTCTGCGGTCCGACCGTCTGGTCGCCAGGAGTCCTTCACAACATACTCCTCGCCTGTCTCCGGGTCTCTTACTCTCCAGCACGTTGCGGCACGGCCGCGGATGGAATCTCGGGTGGTAGGTATCTGCTGCAGGATAGGAAAACTGGTGGGTTCTCCGCTGGGGCCAGTGGTAGTCAATGTCCCCTGGGTTTTCCTGCCGTCGACAATGGTCCATTGGATGCTGGTATCAAGGCCTAGCAAACGTTCATCCGTCGATGAAAGGCCGGCTACTAGTCGAACAAACGTTGCAGGGTGCTGATGAATGTCGAATGGCGGGGTGATCTGGGAGCCGGCGCGGTCGAAGTGTACCAGCCGAGCGTGCGTCTCAGTGACAATGAGGGAACGGACAAATATTCGGTTGGGTTGCTCATAGAAGATCCGTCTACGGGCAGTAAGTTGGACCTGCCCTTCGTAGGAGACGGGCGAGGGTACGTACTTGGCATAGCTCGACATTTCCTCCACGTTCTCCTCCTCATTCCCGATATCCGACTCGAGCTTGACGGAAAGGTATGTGGCCATGTTGGAAAATCCGAAGCTTGAAGATACTGGGGCGACGGATACGAGGGATTCAGGGATCTGAAACGAAGGCCCTTCCGCGCGGACGAGGAGGACAGGGCAGATGCGGTATCCGACTTCGTTCTTCCCCTCGCAGGCCGAGTTCCCAAGGGTATATCGAGCCTCTCGTTTCACTCCTGGATCTTGCGACTTGGCGAATCGTCCCAATATTCCTCGGAGAATGTTGCATACAGCACCGATGAGCTGGTCAGTCGTTTCAGGGACAGATGGAAATGACCACCTCTTCTGGGTGTAATCGTAGCTCTCGTGCTCCTGTAAGAAGGTATCGATGTCTTGGGTTTCTACCGCAGAGAAATAGAGTTGGTGGGCATAGACGTAGTTCGTCCTGGTGAATCCAGGACGAGATCCATGGGCAGTGCCTTTCCGTCGGTCGTGGTTGGCACCGAACGCGGTTTTGTTATTGATATCGAACCCCCCTGACCGGTTATAGGTTGAATTCATCGAAAAGGGCTCCCTGGGGGTATGCCTTTAGTCAAATTGAGTCGTTGGGGGCAGTAAAAGCGCTCGAGAGCAAGGACGTGGTGGGAGATGGAAAGAGCAATGACGCGCTTCAGAATCAGATTCGTTGCGTTCAGTGTCATGTGACCGTCCAATTAGCGCCCAGTCTCAGGCCAGGGTCACTGACCTTCACGATTGGCGCGGAGGGCCACAAACGCGATAGAAGACAACATCCTTTGCGCTCGAAATGCCAACCCAGTACTATTCCTGACCGTAGAGAGGGGGCGCCTGGAATAATGAATGCCGTCAGGAGACTTGGGACTGGGCGTCATGTAGATCGGCACGCCCAGTGAGTGGATGCCTGTGAATAACATCAATCAATGCTTCCAACTGTTCGGGCACTAGCAGCCTACTGAACTGCAACGCCCTACCACGCTATGACAGAAATGGCAAAAAGCGCACCATTCCAGCAACTCCATTCACTTGTCTTAGCTCGGGGATTTCTTTTCGCGAATCCGTCATAAAGTTATCGGGGCCGACTCCTCGTTCTCCGTCTCGGCTACTCTGCGATATCCGGGGTGCCTCACTCTGTGCCTAGACCGCGTGAGCAGGTCCGTAGATGATTGCGGAGGTCAGAAACAACTAGAAAGAAGGCAAATGAACAATGTCAGGCATACGTATATCAAAACGATTGCAAAGAGAAATTGTGTTCACAATGGAGACAAACCATGAGGATCATCGGTGGCTAGGGGTCCCCGGAGACAGCGAGACTGGTTTGGATCGCGAAAATGCTTTCGTGGTTCGAAGGTGTGGAAAGCAGATGGGTATTGGGAGTCTGGTGTGAAGGCGGAGGCATGGGATCAAGAGGGGTATTTCCTCAACCTCACAAAAAGGGCGCGCAGGTGGAGTGAATCCATCGAGGAGCGACGGGGTTAATCCATTTTCCGAGGTCCTCTTTGTATATTGGAGGTTATGTCGAGCAGATGACCCAAGCTACCACGGCTGAGAGTGGAGAACAGTAGGCTGAATAATCTGAAAGGGCGTGGAAAGGAGATCGTGACAGAGGGTACATTAGAGACATTAGAGCAGAGTTCGGCGGTTCTCTATGTGTCTAACCCAGGAACTAAATACACAATAATGATACAAGATAATAGAGGAGGGGAAACACGGATTGAGATGAGTTCATGGCTGCAGATGGAGTGTGGAAAATGCCGGCACATCCCTTGAGGGTCAAGGGAGAAGGGAAAGGGGTTCACGAATGATGGTATCGCAGGGGTGTGGGTAACAGTATTCCGAAGGGAAACGTGCGGTATCACAGCATTTTGAGTATCGGGTATGCACTGCATTGGCAATATGACATGGAAGGCCTGTGGTGCTGGGAATCGGCGTGACGTTGGAAGCAGGTGCGGGGATGGCCGACGATGCTTTCACAGCGCCTATCGGTCCTTCTAGGATCCGGATTGAAATGGAACTTGAAAGTATCGCTTATGCTAAGGGTGGGAAGAGGAGTAAAACGAAATGAGGTAGGAGGGGCGGTATCGCATGGGGTGGAAGACGAAGCTCTGCGAGAGCGGGCAGTGGTATCGCGCGGTCGAGGGTAAGGAGTTGGAGTTGCTCAGCGAGCGCGGGCGGTCACTCGACGGCCTTTCTTGACACGCTTTGCAGGGGCCGCGTCAAATTGGTCTTCCTCGAGGCGTCGTTTTTGGAGGCGAGCGGATCGACGGGGCTCGGTGGCGGGTAGTACGGGGGTTGGAAGGTGTTGCCTTTTGGGTCGAGACGCCTCAATGATGGGTGCAGAGGACGGGTCGCCCTTCGCTAAACGGAGATCGCGGATACGACTTGAACGGCGAAGTTGAGTGGGGATGGGAGACGGAATTCGGGTGCATGTGATGTTATGTGGAGGTGCGTCGGCGACGGGACCACGGTCGTCGTGGGGTGGAGACCCAACCACAAGGACGGGGGTGGGGAGATTCGAGGTCGCAAGGGTGAGGGGGAACCCCGCACCCTGAATCGTTTCCTCGACACTTTCGGCTGATTGAAAAGGCGTGATCGACCTGTTGCTACCGCTCTCGGGCGACAAAGGCGTGGTAACTGGCGCTTGGATGGCTTGGATGGCTTCGTCGAAGATGTTCAACACCCCAGCGTAGTGTTCGTCTCGGTGGGAATGGAGCCCCTTGAAGGGATCAGCGAGTCGTTCGGCAGCACGTCCACCAAGCAACTCAGTCTTCTCGCAACTTTTATCGTAGATCCACCAGCGAAAATCCTCGAACAACGTCCCACACACAGGGCCCCACCCTTCCTCAACGAGGTGTAGCGCACGCTCGGCCGTCGGGCCAGCCCCGAACAACAAACGCTTGTTCGCGTGCGCGGCACCAGCATCTTCCTCTGCCCACCCCCAAACAAGGGATGGTCCTTCGTCCTCGCTGGCGAAGGGAGTTCCGTCGGGCTTGTATACCAGGAATATGTAGGTGAGAAGGTACAGAAAAGACTCCAGGTCGTCCAGGTAATCGTGGGCGGGGGAACGGTTCTTGAGGTACGCGCTTTCCAGAACAGAAAGGGATTGGAACAGCCTGGTACCCTGATGGTAAATTAGAGGGAGGAAAGCTAATGAGCCGAGGGGAGTGACATACGATATTCTGCTCCGCCGCCACCTTGGGGTTGGCATCGGTGCCTCTGAAGGCCATGTCCAGGTCGATGAGCACGCCTCGAAAGCCCTCCGTAGCGTCGTCCTTGCCGAGAAGAATGTTATTGTGCGAGATGTCGCGGTGAAGGATCCTAACGTCGTCGCCGGCGAGACGCTGGTGACCTGGAGGACCAGTGAGATTGGCTGTAGAGGAAGGCGAGGCCTCGTTGAATACGTACCAGCCATTGCATCGCGAAAGGCGCAGAGCAGTTGAAGAATCGACGTGAAGTAGTAAATCGGCTTCCCATAGGAGTCCACTGTGACACGGGTAGCGATGCGGTTGTGGTATTGGTTGACGGTGGTTGGGCAGCGCATGTCCTTCGTCTCCCCACGACCGGTCTCGAAAGACACCAATTGAACAACGCCAGGAAGGCCCTTCACCACCTCCAACAGTTCGTGCTCTGCCGAGCGGTCATCCGGGCGCCAAGAGTCCTTGACGATATATTCTGCCCCGCTTTCGGGATCCTGTACCTTCCAGCAGGTCGTTGCTCGTCCACGAATGGAGTCACGAGCTATGGGAATTTGCTCGACAATCGGGTACGTTTTGGTGTCTCCAGTCGGACTGGTGGTCATGACGGCACCCCCTGCCTTCCTCCCGTCCACAATCGCCCATTGAACACTGTCATCGAGGCCCAATACGCGCTCGTTGGTCGACGATAGACCAGGAACAAGTCGGATGAGGGTCCCAGGGTTCTTGTGGATGTCGATTCGAGGGGTGATCTGAGAGCCTGCCCGGTCGAAGTGGAAAAGGCGAACGTGATTCTCGGTAAAGATGAGAGAGCGGACGTGGATTCGGTTAGGCTGATCCCGGAAAATCTGCCTGGAAAACCGTGAATGAGGGATGGGCATGCTGCGGGTCCAAGAAGACTACGCACCTGGCATAGCTCGCCATTTCGTCTACATCAACCTTCTCACTACCAGTCTCAGACTCCATTTTCACGGAGAAGTATGTGGCCATGTTCGAGAACCCGAATTCGTATAGAGACCAGTCCCGCTGATGTGGAGGAGTTGGCAACTCAAAGGATGGTCCAGCAGCTCGGACGACGAGCGTCGGGCAGGCGCGATAACCCCAGGGGTTCATCCCCTCGCATCCCGGAACGCCATGTGTATTGATCACCTCCCTCTGTACCCCTAGCTCCTCTGGGTTGACGAAGTGCCTCACGATAGATCGAAGGGTGCTGTAAACCGATCCGAGCAGAGTGTCTGAATTTGTTGGGGCCTCTGGTATCGCCCACCGTTGCCGCGCCCCATCATAGCATCCCACTCCTTCGAGATATGCCTCCAACTCTTGCTTGTGAATGAGGTCTTGGTAAAGATCGTGGGCGTAAGCGTCGCTCGTCGTGGTGAAGCTGGGTCGCTGGAGGTCGACTGGATCTTGTGCCACCAGGGCGCGCCGTCTTTCCTTCCAGAACTCCTTCGAATGGCCAATCATCGCGTATATGGAGAACATTTTGGTCGTATGAGGTTCGCCCTGCGGCCACTCTCAGGACAATGAGGGATAGAAATGCTGGAAGGTGGTGGGAAGTGGACAAAGGCGCTGGAAATGATGACGCACGAACACTGACGGATATGGTTTGATCGCCGTACACATTGCCACCGAACAATCCTCTTCCTCTGACCGCCATCTCGTCGTCCTTGAGAGCCCTTCCTCGTCTTGGAACCGGCTAGACCTACCACCCATGTTCTGCCTCTCGATAATCAAAGACAAGATCCCAATCCACCCTCAACACTTCTCGATATCGCCCGAGCAGACGATCACCGCCGAGCTCAACAAAAAGTACTCGAATCGGGTGTTGCATGATGTAGGCCTATGCATATGCGTTTTCGACCTTAGCGAGGTAGGAGAGGGGAAGATACGGTATGGAGACGGGTTTCTGTGGTATGAAGGTGCGTTTTCCGTCGCGATTGAACTGGGTCGTTGGGTGCTAATGCGCAGGTAGTGACGTTCAGGATGGTGGTATTCAGGCCGTTTGAGTCAGAGGTCGTCATCGCGAGGGTGAAGAGTTCGGACGAGGATGGGATCCGTTGTAAGTTGGATCATCCTTGGAGAGACTTGAGCTCACGACCTACGCAGTAACGATGGACTTCTTCGACGACATGTATATCCCCTCCATCTACCTCCCCCAGCCATCTGCGTTGTACGTCTCACCCTCTTCCTTTCCGCTTGCCCACTTACACTCCATCCCAGCGACCCCAACGAGCGAGCCCACTTCTGGCTCCCAAACTCACCACTAACATCCACCACCGAGCTCCTCGACAGCCCCACCTCCGAGCGGATGTACATCGATCAAGGCGAAGTGATGCGGGTACGGGTTGAGCAGGACGAGTTCGTGGACGACGAGCCGGGGCCAGCGAAGGTCGTCGAGGGGGTGGTGCAGGAGAAAACTAGGGGGAGGGCGCCGTATACGGTCGTTTGCTCGATTGCGGAGCAAGGCTTGGGCCCGGTTGCGTGGTGGAATGGGGCCCAGGTCGTCGAGGAAGGAGAGGAGGGGGAGGCGATGGAGGAGGGATAATGTGTGTTGGGTTGGTCCTTTTGCTTAATGATGAGCTGACGTGCTTGACAGGGGAGGATGGTCTGAGGTTCGTCCTCGGACCGCACCAGAAAACGTTCAGTGAACGACCCTAGGCGCTGTCTGCCCCGTCTACACGACAAGGTCACCCAGAGAATCAACAATTCGTTTTCTCTAGGGCACGTTACTCTACCAACGCGGCTCCAGGATGCACGCGGGAGACGACGCTCAAATCATAACGACCACACATTGTACTATATGCCGCATACTCAACCAATTCCATACAGGGTTTCAGTTCGTATGGGGGACCGCCTAGATGAGGCGGCTGCTTCCCTCACTCCCCATCTGCCTCTTGCACGCATCGTCACTACCCACATCTCTAGTGACCCTTGCTCTCACCGAATGGGATGTAACCGAGCATCCCACCTTTTAGCTCCTTTCCAGGAGCAATCAAGTTTTGTTCCTCAAACGAATCCCGGACGTTGAAAGCACCGAGGTACGCACCCATTTCCGGGATTTCTTCCGTCTACCTGTGGCTATTGGCTAACGAACGCAGGGTTCCAGAACCCCCCCAATAAAGAGGCGTTTGCTGAAGGACGACCTGCAGTCTGGAACCAACTCGAAGACACTGGAGGTCCCAAACTCAGCACGGCCAGCCACGCTTACGCCCACGATTCATTCTTGACGTTCTCGAAGAAGGGGACGTTGAAACGTTCGCGGGAGGTACAGCCAGCTACGATTCCGCAGCAGGTCGTCAATCCCTCTTGGCGAGTGCGGTTAAACTTTTCAGCTCTCTGTACGCAACCCTGTTCTCGGTCCTGCGGTGATCCATGGAGATCGAACGGCATGTGGTGGAAACCGTCCGAATCCTCATGGGAACGTCGGCCATCCTCGAGTGGGACGATTCAAAGGCCTCTTCCTCCCAACCTAAACGAACCTTCAGTCGATTCACGACGGAGCTTACATGCTCTCCCCCTCTTCCCGTTTTGAGCCCCCCGGGGCCTCGACTCAAGCGACCGTTGTAGGTGGTAGGCACTCATCACCCCCGCAAAGTGACCGGAAATTAAAGGTGCTGTCACCTCTGGCAAGACGCCTATTCTCCCTGCATCGTTACACAGACTCAATGCACACCAGACGCTGGTGGAAACACGCCCCTTCACGTGGCATGTTTCTGAGGTCGATTCGAAGTTGCAGAGTTTTTGTTGGACAGTGGTGCATCTACCAGCATGAGGAGTATGTCTATTCCTATCTACCTTTCGCATTTGGCCGAATATGTTATGCAGATAAGCGAGGTAAAATTGCTCATCAAATATGGAGAAGCCCAGAAGGCCAAACTTCGTAGAGATGCTTCGTCGGAAGGGAGCAAAAAATACCCATCCTGAGGCCATCCTTGGGGACTCATACGTGGTTTGACCGTCCCTTCCAAAGCATTACATACGGAACATGTTAATCCTCGCCTCGTCTAGAGAAAGATAAGATGAGAGAGGTGGGGATGGAAGGATGGAAATGGGATCTGAGGGCGTGAGATTGGGAACCAATGCGATTGGGGTCCGCAAGTGGGTCGACGTCGCGGAGTGTCACCGCCGAGCGATAGGAAGAAGGGGTGGGGTGTAGGGAGCTATGAGCATATAGTCAGCGGGCGAACTGACTCAACGTTGAGCACACGAGGGTGCGGAGGGTTGAGCATGAAGTGAATCGCGAAAAACGAGAAGTCATACAACAGAAGCCCATCTCTGTATCGTACCGTTCCTCTACCTCTCTTAGGTTGGGTGAATCGAAATGCAAAATCCCTGCCCTTGGTATATATTCATGACCTCGGTCATTGGGGAACCCTTCTTGAGCATCCCAACTACGGGGGGCGCCAATACTTAGGCGCCGGCCCAGGTCAACGGTCACATGGCGTTTGATGGCAACAGACGCGAACAATGGCCGGCGGATGCAATTACTGCTTTGTCCCATCCCACTACCATCCATTGCCTTTCAGCGCCGTTTTCCATCATAGATCCCCTCATATCCAACAATCTGAACATATAAAGCAATGATCTCGACCTCCACGACGCCAGCAGCCGGATCCATAGGACCAGAAGTCCCTGGATGCCCGAAGCGCTATCCAAGATACACGACGACGAACGATACCTACGTGCACGGCCTCTACCACGATATTCTGGGAGACCACGAAGTCGAGTCGTTCCTAGGGGAAAGCACAAGCTACGACTCCAACCACAAGAGGTGGTCGATTCTTCAAACGCTGACGAGACGGGAAGCCCTTGTTGAAGCCCTCTACACGGTTCTTTCGTCTGTCATACGACGATTTGTGAAGACCAGCGAACCTGGAGTAGAAAGGGAGCTGCTCAGCACTCAAGGTACCCCGGAGTGCGAAGTGGAGGACGAGAATGGATATCCGTTGTGCCCTATCCTCGTGGTTCGTGCAGCCGGGCCCTCGTTCCAAGTCCCAGTGTCACTGCAATCTGTGCCAGCGTCAGAGAAACTGTCTTTTGGATTCCCTGGGATGGCTTCCTTTTTCGTAGTAAAGCTCAGCCTAGATGTTGGGAGCACCGAGGAGGTTATGAACGAGATGGAAACCTACGCTCGGTAAGTGTCTTCGTCTGCGACAACGGCTTTGCCTATTGACTGTCCTGCAGTTACATTCTCCGTGACCAGCCCAACCGACTATACGTTAGGGCACTCGCCCTTACCGACAACCATGCACGACTCGTCCACTTTGACCGCGCGGGAGTTGAGATCACCCCAGTGTTCGACATTCACCAGCATCCTGCAACTCTCGTCCGACTGGTCACTGGGCTGTCATCTTCCAGCGAGCGTGTGCTCGGTATTGATACCAGCATTGGATGGACCGTTCTCAGCGGGAGGAAGACCGAGGGATTAATCACTACCACAGGCCCGAATGGACAGACCAAATCATATCCCATTCTCGAGCGCATTCGAACTCCACGAAACGAGATTCGCGGTAGGGCAACGACCTGCTGGCGCGTTGAAGACCCCGACACACTCGAGGAGCTTGTCATCAAGGATTCGTGGCGCCCAGACGACCGACCTGGAGAACACGAGCTTTTGAAGTTGTTGAAGGGGATCCCAGGTGTCGTGCAAATGGTCTCCTACGAGGCTGATCGCCGAGAGACCAAGGATTTCCGATGTCCAAGTACGTTTGGAGCGTATCAGAACAGGGTCGCGACGCGGGTGACGATGAAGTCGTACGGACGTTCGATCGAGCACTTTACGTCAATGCCCCAGCTGTTGTGTGCGATGCGCGACGCGATTGCTGGTAAGTGCTTGCCTCATCACCAGTCTGTCTAAGCTCACGTATGCCCAGGTCATCAAAGGCTTGTCGCCGATGGTGTTCGAGTCCTTCACCGCGATGTCGCAGCCCAGAATGTCCTCCTCGGAAGAGACGACGCCCTGGAAGGGGACCGTGGCATTCTCATTGATTTCGACCTGGCTTTCCGAGCATCGGATACCAGCTCCGCAACAAGGGTGGACCACAACATCGTACGCCCTCGGTTTTATTGACCCTGCCCCCTCGTCACTAATCCTCGTTTTTTCAGGGCATCCGCGTGTTCCAGTCGCTCTCCGTACTGGGGAGCAACCACATGAGGCGCCAGGCTCCGGTCCACGATTATCTCGACGATCTAGAGTCCTTTTTCTATCTACTGGTCTACATATTCCTCCTCTATCAACCCGACGGTACCTGTGTCCCCAGTACCGAGGAGGGACCCAGCGTCTTGTTGACGTGGAACGAAGAAGACGCCGACGCCGCCTATACGAACAAGCGAGGGCTTCTAGGGGCTGGTCGGGTGAAGGTCATGACGAGCCGCCTGATTGAGGCATCATGGGGACCGATCTGTGGGCAACTATTCAAGAAGTTCCGGGAGTGGACTCTGGCCAGGAGAGGCGACAAGCAGATGCTTTCCTACGAGGGCAAGGGCCTAGAACACATGCTGTCAAAACGGGATGAAAATTATTTAGCTGTTCTCGGGATGTTCGACGAGGCAATCGACGCTATCCAGGCACCGACAACGACTCCCGAGCCCGGTTCGACATCCGGACAGACGACACCCCGTCCTCCCATTCATGCCACCAATGTAACCGGAATCTCAACTGCCACTTCCAGGGCTGTGGCCGCTGCTCACGCAATGTTGGTCGACGAGTCTCCCTTCCTTTCAGCAGGACCCGACCCTCCCATGTCGGGCCCCAAACTTCGCCGGTCAGTTCGTATACGAAACGCCACCCTTGGTAAGAAGGAAGGCTACTCAAACGCTCCCGCTCAACCGCGCTCATCCGTTGCCGCGGCACCTGTGGATACCCAGCCACGGCGTTCTGCTCGCATCCAAAAGCGCCGACTCGAGGAGGACGAACACGCTGGACAGCCCCTGGCGAAGGTTAGGCGCACCAAGAAAGCCCTGCGGGTTCCAAGTCGCTCCCGCTAACCGTATCCTCACTCTCCCCTTTGCGATACCACAGTCTTACTGCCCTCTTCTCATCGCTGCCCCGGTCTGATATCTGACGCGATACCTTTCTTCCTTTGCTTTCCTGGTCCCCTTCGACCTTTTTAGTGCTCTAGGTTCTTTTTACTGTTATCTTCTCCATCCTGTTTGACTCGAGACTCGGACTTGTAAATGTACAATAGCGTTCAAAGGCACCTACTTCAACCTCCGTCTTGTCTTCAATTCTTCGGGAAACGCATGCGCTCCTCTCCCTGCCCGCTACTATTGAGTGCTCGGATTTAAGCTTTGAGAAGGTATCTGGATGCTCGTATAAATCGTTGTGGGGGACGCACCCTCTTAATTATGCAACCAACCTCGTTTTTATCCAGGCCACTTCCGATACAACTCCACTTTCAAGCGATGTGGAACAATCGATGTTCAACTGTCCTTGAAGTTACCTGTCGGTGGGGGCCCCTATCTACGCTTTGTCATCTGTGGCACCGCAGTCGAATCGATTTTCCAACTTCCGTCCGACCATTCCTCTCAAACGATCCTCGAAAGCGACGTCAAGGTCATCTCTACAACCCCTACCAATTGTAGGATTCATTCCAAGGAGCAGGGCGAGCAGGGCGGAATGGGGACAAGGCAAGTAATCGAATACTTCACAGACGGTGGAAAACTGCTCTAGACATGTTCAACATTCCCGACAACCTTCACTCGATTCTGAACTTCACCGGCCTCAGCTTGGCTCGTTTTCATCTCGAACTTTTTTTTCGCCATCGTTGAACCACGCTCAACACTTGGGTTCTTCGAGTCACGACGTGTCCAGGCCCATAGTATGCAAAAGACTGGCTCTGAACACCCGATATCCTCAGGCCATCGTACCCTTCCCCATGACATATTCAGAATGCCTTACCCCTTGCCCCGGATTATCGATGACGAGTTCATGCTTTCTAGCATGGATCGTACTAGCTCGGGGTAGTAGCATGCAAATGGTACTATTGGACGGTCTACAACTGTTGAACATTTGACTCGACTAAGCGGCTGGGGCGTACGATGACACAATTACGATGACATACGATGTACAAACAGGCCAAGTAACCGAAAACGAGCGAACAAATCTTGAACGTGACTGACGACGACACCTGGTTACTCGACGGTATGAAGGGGGTGACGCCACCGTGGGGGAGAGCGTTAAGCGGGTTTGGTACGGACCAGCTTCCTAGTCAGGTTCTCGACGCCTTCAGTGTCAAAGCCCTTGCCGACCTTGCGTTTGAGGGGCCTGTTGGGCGCGTCGGGAGGTGGGCCGTCCTGCTCTGGATCCAGCTCGATCTTGATGATGGCTATGATGAAGAGGGTGATGACCTTGTTGTAATGGGCAGAGACCATCCCGTTCTCCATGAGAGGAGCGAAGAGGCCGTTCTTGTACGCGACCTTCCGCTCGGGCTCGGAAAGGATGGGCTCGATCATATCGCGGACTCCTTCAGCAGCATCTTCGTCAACAAAGGGGCTGTCGTCGTTGGATTGGATAGGGGCGGTCTTTTGCTGCTCCGCCGCTTGCTTCTCCTGGTCACGCTCCTTGGCATCGCTGGCCTCCTCGGTATCCTTCTGCTTGCCACCCTTCTTTGTCTTGGTGGCCTTCTTTGTCTTGGTAGCCTTCTTCGGCTGTGTGGTCTGGTTCTTTCCATCCTTCTTCTGCTCCTCGGCCTCCTTCTGTTTCTTTATCTTCTCCTGCTTCTCGTTCTCCCATTGCCCTCTCCGATGGTCTCGGAGTATCGCGCCCTTCCCTTGCTGGATCTCCCCAACCCACTCCAAAAATGCCTCGAAAAGCTCAGCGCAAGCGGGTCCCCAAGAGTCCGAGACCATTTCAATGGCAGCTTCCTTCTGACCGAACGATGAGCTAAACAGCACCGATTTGAATGCTAGAGCATCTTCGGGCTTGTCCGAGTCCCACCCCTTCACGACGTTCCTTGCTTTGTCCCTCCTGCCCCGCGGTGTCCCGTCGCAGTTGAATTGGAAGAAGATGAAGCACAGTAAGTTAAAGACGCTCTCAAGATCGTCCATATGATCATGGGAAGGTGCTTCTCCGACGCTGAGTTCGGTTAGGAACCTCAAAATTATGCACGACTGAAAGAAACGATTTCCCTGGGTTAAAAGCGTGGTCAGTGGCATTCAGAGGCGGGAGAATTCGACCACGAATAACTCACTGCTCTGGCTTCCTTTGAGATGCTGCAATCTCCATTTTCCGGATCGAAATTCAGCGCCGCGCCAAGGTCGATCAAGATCCCTCGCAATCCGATCCCAGCATCCTCACTCCCAAGGAAGACGGTTTTATTGGTGATGTTGCGATGAAGGATGTTCACCCCATAGAGCTCAAAGTCGGCTGAGGTGTGGTGGTCAATTAGAGGCACGCATCTCTGGTCAATGCCCGGGCGTTTACTCACCGATGAGGATGTCGTATAGAGCGTAAAGAAGGTCCAACACATCACTGAAACTCTCAATACCTCGCCCATGCGGCTCCATCCGAAGCCTCGAAGCCTGTCGATCTGTGAAAAGCCCAACGGTGGACTCGCATCGGAACTGGACCGTCTTGATATCCCGGAGGTGGACCTCCAGCATCTTCCCAAGCCCTTTCACATCCTTCGTTCGTCTGAGTAACTTGTGTTCCGGAGTACGACCGTCTTGAATCCACGAGTCTTTGATAATGAAGGCATTCCCCGTTCCGCGTTCAGTAACACCCCACAAGGTAGTTCCGCACCCGCGGATGTCGAATGAGTGTGAGATTGGGCGAGGATCGATGAGATCATAGATCTTCTCCTCTCCAGGGGGTCCAAATGTCAGAGTTCCACTGCTCTTGCTCCCATCAACAATCTTCCAGCGAATGGTATCGTCGAAGCCCATTTGGCGCTCCGAGCTACCTCCGCATAGTTCGACAACCATTCGGATAAATACTTCAGGTTGGTCTTGGATGTCGACAGAGGGGCTGAGTTGGGCCCCAGCGCGGTCGAAGTGGGCCAGCTGTGCTTGTTTCTCGCTTAGGAGGAGACACCGCGCGAAGATGCGGTTGGGCTGGTGTGCGAACAATTGTCTATTCATTGTGTTATCCCAAATCCAATGAGCAATGTGGGCAAGTCTCTGCGAGACGACTTACCGAGAATACACGGCGACCTGCTTCAAGTTGGAGTCCGATTCCATCTGCCCGTCACGCTTGATTTCAAAGAATGTGACGGTGTTGGAGTATCCGACGTCCTTGCCATCGTCAGGCACCTCGAAGGACGGACCTGTCGCCCGGACCACCAAATCAGGTGAGGTATGGTTAGCGGTGTCCTTATGGCTGAGGGATTTCTTGTGCGTGTCGATGACCTCACGTTCGGCCTTCAGCGACGGCCGTACAAACTTGTTGAGGATGGAGTCGATAATGTTCTTGAAAAGTGGGTAAAGGTCGTCCTCTGCTTCGGCAACCTCAGGAAGATTCCACAACGAGTCGCGGTCTTTAGTGGCCTTTTTGGACTTTCCCGTCAAGTGCTCGGGCCCGTAGACCCCGTCAGACTCTGCGGATCCCATCCAAGCCAGTATAGCGGGGTCAGACAAGCCTTCCGCAAACCTCTGATCCTCGATGAAGGAGGGTGCTGAAGTAGGGGCAAAGCCGATCGATTTCCGGATTGCAATGCCTTCGAGCCTTGCAGGCTGCCCCTTGGCGCCGGGGACGGAGCTGTGCGACTCATACGGAGTTGACTTTCCCAGAAACTTGAATATATTTGCTGCGATATCTGCACGACCAGATATGCCCTGAAGACGCCCTCTGACAGAGTCTGCGTGATCGGGCGGTATTTCGCGACTACTGGAGGACTGGAAGGTGTCGTCTTCTCCGTCACCCAGTGCGAACGAGAGTGGCAGTGGGTTGTGGCTGGAGGGGCCACGACCTCGGCTGGGCGTGGTGTCAGCTATGGGAAGCGCGCCCCGCTGATGGGGCTTAAGAGAGGCCCTGAAGCTATCAGTGCGGTTAGCATGGGCTATCTTTAAGACGACAACACAACGGTCCATATACGTACGTGAATGGGGTAGTGTTGTCTGCACTGGTCCTTGTGGGCGTACTGGGTTCTTTTTCCTTGCCTTTCCCTCTCGCCTTCGACCCAGCTTTCTTCGACTTGCGGCCACGGTTGCTGGACGACATTTCAGAGGTCAATATGGGAGGGGTCAGGGGGATGGTGGTGGAGAGGAAGAATGAATGAGATCGCCAGAGTGGCACGGTTCGTGTGCGTAAGGGAAGCAATGGCCAAATAACCCTTTTAGGCAGGTCGTGAAGCCCAGTTTCGATTTGCACGTGATCGCGCAGGCTCTGCCACCGCACCACTGTACAGCGCGTTTGCTATTCACCCTGCCGTTAAACAACCCCATCGCCAGATCTACGTTGTGCTCTTTCGTAAAGATAGCTTCGCGCGGGGTCGTAGTAGGGGCCCGTTCCTCTCGACGTGTACCACGTGCTATGGGTCACCCACCCTTTCGAAGAAGGCCCTCTAGGACCTCCTACCAACTCGCTATCGAGGCAGAGGATTCATTTGTCAGGCTGCAATCCCTTCGAGCTTTACTGGTTTTCTCAATGCGGGTTACGCGGCGGCAGATGCGGCAATATTTGGGGGTGATTCGGGCTGTGCCATGCGCTCTGGGTTTCGGAGGATAATTGTCCCCCAACAACCCTACTTATTTTAAAAATCCTTTCTGTGCCTGCCAACACTCGATAGCCGGGCGCCAAATCCATGAGGTGTAAGCGCCCAGTTGACGAACGGTCACGTGGACTTTGATCGGTCAATCACGCGACAGACGTGAACAACCGCGTCGGGCGCAATTGTCGTTCTCTCCACCACCACTCCCTGGATACTTGCTTGATTTCCATTCACAAGAGCTACATAAACGACGCTAGAACTACCTCAAACCACGGAGAGCAATGTTCTCGACTCCCAGGAGACCGGAAACCCCCAAACAAGAGATTCCTGAATTCCCGAGCATCACCACGACGAGCGACAACTATGCACACGAACTATACCCCGCCGTACTTCAAGAACGAGAAATCGAGACATTTTTGGAAGAATCATTGGAGTATGATACTGCTCAGACCAGTTGGTCGGTCCCACCAGCACCGACGACGACGGAAAACCTGGTCAATTCCTTCGATGTCATTCTATCCTCGATTGTCCGGCGCTTTGTGGACTCTGGGGAGCCTGGAGTAGAGCGAGTACTCGATAATACCTCTGGAATCCCTGAATGCAAAGAGAAGGACGGCGAAGGGTATCGTGTGTGCCCCATGTTGGTCCTTCAAGCAACTGGACCATCCTTCCAAATCCCCAAAACCTTCCAGCCCCGGGCGCACGCTCCGTCGAGAGCAGTTGGATACTCACAGATGACTAGTTTCTTCTCAGTCAAGCCCGAAGAGGATGTCATCGGCGCAGGTGAAGAGGTTCGGGAGATGGAGACTTATGCTCGGTACGTCGTGTTGCGTGAATGCTTCTCCAATTCACTCCCTCACTGCGGCACAGGCGAATTCTTCGCATCCAACCAAATCGTTCCTTTGTTCAGTGTCTATCGATTATCCCTCACGGAAAATAAAGCGCGCCTCATCCACTTCGACCGTGCAGGCGCAGAGATCACCCCACCCATCGACATTCACCGGTTTCCCGCTACGTTCATTCGGCTTGTCGCCGGACTCTCGTCGACGGACGAACGCATCCTCGGAATCGACACGAGCATTCAATGGTCAATTGCCAATGGCAGGAGGGCAGAGGGCAGCCTTACTACGACCAGTCCGAATGGAGAGTTCAAAGCCTACCCCATCCTCGAACAACTCCGTACAACACGATATGGTATCTACGGTCGAGCGACGACTTGCTGGCGCATTCAGGACCCTGATACCCTTGAAGAGCTGGTTGTCAAGGACTCGTGGCGCCCGGATAACCGCGCAGGAGAGTACGAACTCCTCGAGGTTGTGAAGGGAATCCTAGGGTCGTGCAGATGGTATCCTACGAGACGGGCCGCGGCGAAACAAAAGACTTCCGATGCCCTACTACTGTAGGCAAATACCGGAATAGAGTAGCGACGCGGGTGGCCCTGAGATCTTATGGGCCGTCGATCGAACGCTTCACGTCAGTTCTTCAAATGCTTTGTGCCCTCCGGGACGCAATAGCTGGTGCGTTTGCCGTTTGTGACCAAGGTCTCTGGATGCTCATGCATGTTCGTAGGTCACCGAGAACTTCTCGCCGAAAATGTTCGAATGCTTCATCGCGATGTCGCGGCCCAGAACGTCCTGCTGGGGAGAAGAAACGCCCCGCTGGGCGAACGGGGCATTCTCATCGATCTTGACCTGGCTTTCAAGGCCACGGATACTGGGCCAACAATAAAGGTCGATCATAACATTGTACGCCCTTCTTCCCTTGTCGTTAAGACATTCACCTCTGACTGTCGTCTTCTAGGGGATTCGTGTCTTTCAATCCCTCTCAGTTTTGGAAAGTCTCTACGACGGAGACAAGGCACCAGTACATACCTACCTCGACGATCTCGAGTCGTTTTTCTATCTCTTGGCGTACCTCTTCCTACTCTATCGGCCTGAAGGTAGCCCACTTCCAAGCACGGAGGAAGGCCCGTCGATTGTGTGGACGTGGAGCGAGCCGGATGCTAATGTCGCCTCTGCTAACAAGCATCGATTTTTCGGCCTCGGAGGAAAGTTTCGAGCCAACCGCCTCGTTCAGGAGCTCTGGGGACCTGTCTGTGGGGATCTTTTTCGGGACTTCCGTGGGTGGATGGCGAGCAGAATGGATAACAAGAGAATGCTTCACCATCGGGGGGATGATTTGACACCCCTTCTTTCACAGCGGGAGCAACACTACTCAGATGTTCTAGCCATGTTCGACAAAGCCATCGAAGCTGCCACACCGTCGTGTGTGACCCCTACACACGACGAATCTCCTACTGGAGAGGTCCCTCTTCAACCTTCCGGCCCCTCATTCGCCACCACTCCTCTCTTGAAAAGCATGCCAAGAAACAGCACACTCGTTCCTCATGCACAAACCCCAATGCCCACCGCTTCCCCCACCCTTGTTGAGCCTGATGGGGGTGTTGTAATGTCCACGCACCCCCAGAACTTCCGAGATACCATTCGTTCACCACAGAGAGTGCGTTCTCAGCCACAAGCGCCGGCTCGATGACAGTGAATGCCCCTCTGCCCCACGATCCAAGGCTCCGCGTATCAATCAAGGGGACGGGCCTCTCTCCCCCACTCCTCAAGTTTGTGATCTAATGCATTCACCCTACCGACATGCATGATATTACCCTTTCTCAGTTCTCTTAGTGTGTTCGCCCTTGCTGTTGCTCACATCCATTCCCAGTCGGCGGTCGGTGTTATATTCCTAGTACTCTTAGCTACCAATACTTACAATACATTATTACTCTACACCTATGGAGCCCTGTAGGGTGAACGATGAGGTTTGATACCTATAACTTTTTGAGCTCCCGGCCATGCCATTACGGGTACGCACTGAATGGCCGATCTTGCGGGACAAGTTCCCTGCCCTGGGCGCTTGTTGCTCAACGGTCACGTGGTGGTTGATGGGGCGCGAACAATTGTCACGGATGCAATGACCGCTTTCACCCATTCCACCACCATCTCCTGTCCTCAATCACGATTTCTCTTGCGAACAGCCGTATCTCTGGCCATCAAGCCTCTAAAAGGCTCAAACAGCAATGAGTTCGACTTCCACAAAGCCAGAAACTCTGGATGAAGATTTCTCAGAGCTCCCCACCTTCACTACGACGAGCGATACCTACGCGCACGAGCTATACCGCGACGTCGTTGACGACAGCAAAATCCAAGACTTCCTAGAAGAAACAAATACCTACAACAGTAGCCAGAAGAAGTGGTCGACTCCAGAAGCACCAACGAAGGCAGAAGGCCTGATCCATTCCGTCTATTCCATTCTCTCCTCGATTGTGCAATGCTTCGTCAAGATTACCGAGCGCGGCGTAGAACGCGTCCTCGACAACACATACGGAATTCCGGAGTGCGAGGCAATAAACCAGAAGGGTTACCGAGTGTGCCCTCTGTTGGTTATTCAAGCAACCGGCCCGTCCTTCCAAATCCCCAAGACGTCGGCAACAAACTTGGGGCCCTCAAGATGGGTCGAATCCTCTCAAATGACGACTTTCATCTCTGTGAAACTGGAATCGGATGCTGGTAGTGTGGAAGAACTGGTGGACGAAATGACTACGTATGCCCGGTACGTCGTTTCGTACAATTCCTTTGTTATTCTCCTCACTGACTTCGCTTCAGTCGTATTTTACGTAGTCAACCGAACCGCTCCTACGTTCGCTGCCTAGTCATCACCGAGAAGCATGGCCGCCTCATCCATTTCGACCGCGCAGGGACCGAAGTTACCCCACCCATCGTCATTCACCAGCATCCCTCGACGCTCATCCGACTGGTCGTTGGACTCTCCTCTACGAACGAACGCCTCTTAGGAATCGACACAAGCGTGCAGTGGAGACCTACCTGCGGAGGGCCATACAAAGGTACTCTCACCACCACTGGCCCGGATGGGGCGCTGAAGACATACCCGATTCTCGAGCGACTACCGCCCCCACGCGACTCCATCTCTGGCCGAGCGACAACATGCTGGCGTGTGCACGACTCTGATACCTTGGAAGAGCTTGTCGTCAAGGATTCGTGGCGCCCAGACAACCGCTCTGGGGAGTACGAACTCCTTGAGGCAGTGAAAGGCATACCTGGAGTTGTACAGATGGTCTCGTATGAGACTGGACGCGGCGAGACGAAGGACTTCCGGTGCCCAACCACCGCTGGGAAATACCGGAACAGGGTGGCCACGAGGGTAACCCTCAAGTCCTACGGGCCCTCCATTGAGCGCTTCACCTCAACGCTTCAAATGCTCTATGCTCTCCGAGATGCGATAGCCGGTTCGTACCCCTTTCCTCCAGCACCTTTCCTGCTCTCATTAGTACTCCTAGGTCATTGGGGACTCACATCGGACGAGCTGCGGATCCTCCATCGCGACGTCTCGGTCCACAACGTATTACTTGGGAAGGCCGGCGCACTGGAAGGCGAACGGGGTGTGCTCATCGATCTTGATCTAGCTTTCAGGGCGACAGATGCCGTACCCAGCGTAGAAATCGACTGCGATCTCGTGCGTGTTTCCTCCCACTAGCTTATCTTTCTCGTTACTGATGTTACCTTTCTGGTTCCCCAGGGCATTCGAGTTTTCCAATCTCTGAGTATGTTGAGATTCCTCCCTGGCCGCGCTGAACCCCCAAAACACGACTACCTGGATGATCTCGAATCATTCTTCTATCTCCTCACCTATATCTTTTTCCTCTACCGGCCCGACGGGAGCCACTTCTCAAGCGCCGATGAAGGCCCATCGTATCTTTTGGCGTGGAGCAATCAAGACGTCGACAAAGCCTTCTCGACCAAACGCCGGCTTTTCGGGACCGGTCAAGTCAACTCGGGAACCGCACGCCTCGTTCACTCTGCGTGGGGTACCGCATGCGGAGACCTTTTCGAAGCATTCCGTGAGTGGGTGGACGACATCGAGGACGAGAAGCGGATACTTAGACATCGGCCGAACGGGGTGGCTACCCTCCTCTCTCAACGAGGGGTGCACTACAGCCAGGTCCTTGCCATGTTGGACAAAGCCATTAGTTCTCTCGAAGAGTCCAGTGCGATGGCTCCGACTTCTGTGTCTATTCCCACTCTCGAAACCGTATCTCCTGCCTCCACGGGCAGCGTTGGACCCCCCGCCTGTCAACTCCTGCTTGACGGTGGTTCTCGTTCTTGCTAGCGTATTACCTCTGACCGCCGACCTCACTGCCTGCATAACACCTGTCGAGACTCGAGGTCAAAGCACTCCAACAAGTGGCGGCTGCTCATGCAACGGATGTGTCGCAACCTATGTCCGGCCTCTCTGCCGTCACCCATCCCACTCTCTCCCTTCGTCGTTCTGCACGCATTCGTGAACTCTACCTTGCGACGACGCAACGTGTCTGACCACCACTCGCAGATCATTGCTTCTCCTTCGTTGTTTCCTCCAACCAGCTCCGCTTGGTAAGAGTCGTTGGCGGGGGCGTTGGTCTGCCGAACACCAGCGAACTTTATCTCTATCCAAGACTACCGGTGACTCTGACACCAACGTACATGTATATGGGAGGGTTACACGTTCTCTTTAGTTATCTTTCCTTCTCGCAATTCCACTCGCCCTGACTTTGTAGATCATTCTTCGGGGGCTGGAGGAATGTGGACCACCGGAATATACGCTTTATCAAAGTTTGAATGCCGCCGGAAGTAGTTTGGTGATGACAGGCACTAACCATGGGTGCCACTGCGCGCGTCCTTCACCGAGGCTACTTCAAGTTTGATGCTGGCACGCAGTGGTGGTAAGGGTATGAAACGCGAGATCGTGACACTGACCGTCATTGGTAAGTCATCACACGCGAATGAGAATTGCGTGGTGTAATGCGTAGGTAGGTGACAGACAATCACATCGGTACCTGCTCAAATCAGGGTGCATAGCTTAGTGTAGCCTCGTTTCATTGCATGCCCAACAGGGTCGGTTCAACGCACAATGCGTGGGCCTCTAGTAGCAGGAGGATCCGACAGACTACTAGGTAATACCTTCGAGCTTTATCGGCCTTCTTGTTGCCTTCTTGATGTTTATTCAAGCAAGGCTTGCTCAGCGCTTCACGGAGGCGTACCTGTGACCCGATGGGTCATGCTATTCGGGGACACTTTTGGAGAATTATGGCTTCTTACTGAGTCAATGTACTTTCTAAAATAGAGATTTTGAGTGCCTGCGGAACTCGTCAGTCCCGGAGCACCAAGGGCGCCAATTCCACCCTCGAGCGCTTCTTGTCAAATGGCCACATGGCACTTGATGGGTCAATCACGCGACAGGCGCGAACAACGGTGACGGGTGCAATTGTCGTTTCCTTCTGTCCACCACCACTCCCGGGCTTCGTGCTCGGTTTCCATTCAAGAAGGCCCCAGAAATGACACCAGGACTGCCTTAAACTACGAGGGGCAATGCTTTCGACGTCCAGGGGGCCAGCAGCCCTCAACCAAGAGGTCCCGGACATTCCGAGCATCACCACGACAAGCGACACTTATGCACACGAACTGTACTGCGGCGTTCTTGAAGAACGAGAAGTCGAGGGATATCTACAAGGTTCCTGCGATTACGATACTAACCAGACCAGATGGTCGATTCCACAAGCAACGACGACCACAGAAAACCTGGTCAACTCCTTTTACACCATCCTATCCTCGATTGTCCGGCACTTTGTAAAGTCTACAGAGCCTGGGGTAGAGCGAGTCCTCGATAATACGTATGGAACTCCTGAGTGCGAGGAGAAGAACGACAAAGGGTATCGTGTGTGCCCGGTATTGGTCCTTCAGGCGACCGGACCATCTTTCCAAATCCCTGAACCCATCCAGCCCAGCACACTCACCCCTTCGAGATCGATAGGATACTCTCAAATGACAAGTTTCTTTTCGGTCAAGCCTGAAAAGAATGTTGGAAATGTGGAGGAAGAAGTAGACAAGATGTCAACTTATGCTCGGTACGTGCGTCATGCGACGGCTCGACAAACAGTCTCCTCACTGCTTTACAGTCGAGTCCTTCGTAGTCAACCCAACCGATTCTTCGTTCGGTGCATGGTCCTCACAGAAAGATACGCCCGCCTCATCCATTTCGACCGCGCAGGGGCCGAGATTACCCCACCCATCGACATTCACCAGCATCCTTCGACGCTCGTCCGGCTGATAGCGGGGCTCGGTTCCACGGACGAACGCATCCTCGGCATTGATACGAGCATCCAATGGAACATCGTCAATGGAAGGAAGGAAAAGGGAGTTGTGACCACGACTGGTCCAACCGGGAAAGCCAGGACGTACCCCATCCTCGAACGACTCCGGACCTCCCGAGACTCCATTTACGGTCGAGCGACAACGTGCTGGCGCGTCCAGGATCCTGACACGCTGGAGGAGTTTGTCATCAAGGAATCATGGCGACTAGATGGCCGCCAGGGGGAGCACGAGCTCCTAGAGGTGGTGAAAGGAATCCCGGGGGTCGCACAAATGGTGTCCTACGAAGCTGGCCGTGGTGAAATAAAGGACTTTAGATGCCCTACCACCATCGGGCGGTACCAGAACCGAATTGCAGCCCGGGTGCTACTGAAATCATATGGACCGTCGATAGAAAACTTCACGTCGATACTCCAAGTTCTTTACGGTCTCAGGGACGCGATAGTCGGTAAGCATTCCCCCGTCCAGATACAGCGACTCAAGCTCACTTGTTCACCCAGGTCACCAGAGCCTCACTGCTGATAGCGTTCGCGTCCTCCATCGTGACGTCTCGGTGTTCAATGTGCTCCGCGGTCGCGCCAATGCCCCGGTGGGCGAACGAGGCGTCCTCATCGACCTTGACCTCGCATTCAGAGCTACAGAATCCAAGCCAACGGCGAAGGTGGATTATAACATTGTACGTCCAATATTCTTCCCTCCAACTGGCATAGCTTCCCTCATTAGTGACAAATCTTTCAGGGCATCCGCATTTTCCAACCCCTCTCCACGTTGGGAAGCATGGACATGGAGGCTGAGGCTCCAGCCCACGATTATCTGGACGACCTCGAGTCCTTCTTTTACCTCCTCACATATATCCTCCTGCTCTACCGACCCGATGGTAGTCGCCTCCCGACCACGGATGAAGGCCCGTCGATTCTGTGGACATTTGCCGAGGAAGACGCCACCCTGGCGTATACGAACAAGGAGATGCTGTTCGGATCCGGTCGAGTCAACGTTCGCACAAGTCGCCTCATTCAAGCCTCATGGGGCTCCATATGTGGGAACCTATTCGAGAACTTCCGAGAATTCACGCAGGAAAGGAGGTCTGACAAGGAGCAACTTCGATATGAAGGGAAAGGACCGGAATCCTTGTTCTCGCGACGGACCGAACACTACTCTGCCGTTCTCGGGATACTCGACGGGGCAATCGAGGCTTTCAGACCTTCGTACGGAACCCCTACATTCAACGAACCCGCTGCCGAAGAAGCCCCTCTGCGTCCTCCCACCGCCCCACTCACCACTACCCTTACCCATCCAAACAACCCTTCTAGCACTCCACCACCCCCTCTCCAAACAGTGATACCTAGCGTTCCTCCTGCTCCATCCAACGAGGTTTCCACCACATTTGTTGCCTCACCTCGGGACAGGGGCACGCTATCCGTATATCCCAGCCATAAGCGCCCCTCTGGAGATGACGACCGCCCAAGTCCCCTCGCTCCAAGCTTCGACGTACTAATCAGATGCGCCTCGTCCCGATTCATTCTCGTTGAGCTCATTCGTGAGGGCGTCTTGCTATGTACTACCATTCGTTCGCAACTACGATCACGTCATCCCACGCATCCTGAGTGTTGATATCTGTTGCTTTTCGTCGTTCACCGTGTATAATTGTCGGGGCTATCTCGCTACGCACCGTCGAGGTTGCTTCGGGGTTCTAGCCTTAAATCATATATCATACCTTTATTACCCTTATACGTAGGCTCGCTTCTGATGTGCTTTAGAAATGTTTGCTGCCATCGGCCTCTCCTAGCTCAATGCCGAAGCCCGGAGGTGACATTCACCATCTGCATTTTGGCGTCCCCCGGTTTCACCTCAGCCGTATCGATTTCCCGCACAACGTCTACTTATACCAAGTCAAAGTGCTGCTTCAAATAGAGGATTTGGATGGCCACGGATTTCTTTGACCTGTGGGCGCCAATAGGCGCCAATTCCTCGCGAGCGCTTCACGTCGGAGCGCCCACGAGACACCTCCCGCGGCGGCAAGCCTCGGCAAGCGCGAACAATGGTGCCGGGTGCAATTGTCCTTTCCCTCTTTCCACCACCATCGACTACTCTTCACTTGCTATTTCCATTCCTGAACCTACTGAATTCGATATACGGCTCTATACTCACTCAGACCGCAGTGCCTTCGACCTTCGCAATGCCAGCAGTCTGGAACCAAGATGTTGTAGACCTCCCCAACTTCACCACCACCAGCGACAGTTACGCCCACGACTTATATCGCGATGTTCTCGAAGAAGGGGAGGTTGGAACTTTCCTAGATGAGACTACGAACTACGATTGCTCAATGGGCAGGTGGTCGATGCCAAATGTCACATCGAACCCGGATAGCCTTGCCGGTTCTCTGTGCGCGATCCTCTCATCGGTTCTACGACGGTTCGTGAAGAGCAGCGAGCCTGGGGTGGAAAGGGTCCTGGTCAATACGACGAAGATTCCGGAGTGCGAAAAGGAGGATGATAGAGGATACCGCGCCCTGCCTGTTCTCGTCGTTCATGCAGCTGGACCGTCATTCCAAGTTCCCACTCATGATCAACCCACAGAACCCCCAGAGACGGAGGCGACAGAGCTTGGATTCTCTGGAATTGCGACCTTCTTCTCAGTGAAACCAGAATCCAAAATTGGCAGTACGGGGAGACAGGTGGATGAGATGGGGACCTATGCTCGGTGCGTGGCCTTGGATACCTTCGCTGGTGGGCACTCGCTGACTGATTTCCAGACGAATACTTCGCGCCCAACCCAACAGACTTCACGTTCGGTGTCTAGTGCTCACCGAGAAACATGCAAGACTTGTTCACTTCGACCGGTCAGGAGCAGAGATAACCCCACCCATTGACTTTCATCAGCACCCTTTGACGTTCGTTCGACTAGTCGCCGCGCTGTCCTCAACAGACGAACACCTACTCGGAATTGACACCAGCATTCAATGGTGCGTTGTCAACGGGAGGAAGGACCAAGGAACCCTGACTACCACGGGCCCCGACGGAGCGTCAAAGACATATCCCATCCTCGGAAGGATTCCGACCTCACGAAGTACCATCTGCGGGCGAGCGACGACATGCTGGCGCGTCCAAGACCCCGACACCATGGAGGAGCTCGTAGTCAAGGACTCGTGGAGGCCTGACTATCGCCCAGGAGAGTATGAGCTACTTGAATGTGTCCAGGGAATCCCGGCCGTTGCGCAAATGGTGGCATACGAGGCTGGCCGTAGCGAAACGAAGGACCTCAGGTGCCCTACCACTGCTGGGCGGTACTTGAACCGAATCGCCACCCGGGTTACCTTGATGTCCTATGGACCATCTATCGAATGCTTCACGTCGACTCTACAAATCCTCTATGCCTTTCGTGACGCAATAGCTGGTGCGTTCAGCCAATTCATCCGTTCCTTTTTTTTCCGAGCTTATGTTCCTATGCAGGGCATCGAAGACTGACCGCTGAAGAAAATCGGATACTGCATCGTGACGTCTCCGTGCATAACGTCCTCTTTGGGAGGGACGACGCTCCAGAAGGAGAACGGGGCGTCCTAATCGATCTCGACCTGGCCTTCAGGGCGACCGACGCCAAGCCGAGTGCAAAAGTCGATTACAACATTGTAAGTCCCCTGTGCTAATAGAGGTGCCGCGACCTCGGATACTGACATCATACGTTGTAGGGCATCCGCATCTTCCAGTCGCTCTCGGTCCTGGGAAGCCTCTATAACGAGGAAGAGGCCCCAGACCACGACTACCTGGACGATCTGGAATCGTTCTTTTACTTGCTTTCCTATATCCTCCTTCTCTATCGGCCCGATGGCACTCGCCTCCCGAGCGAAGGCGAAGGACCTTCGGTTCTACGGACTTGGTCCGATGACGACGCCAGCGTCGCCTGTTCTAACAAGGAGTTGATTTTCGGGGCCGGTGATGATAACTTTGTTACGGCCCGCGCTGTTCGTGCTGTGTGGGGCACCGCCTGCGGGGACCTATTCGACGCCTTCCGTGACTGGATGGCAGAGATCAGGAGCGACAAGGATTTCATCGCTTTCAATGACAGGAACTTGATGCCTCTCCTCTCGCACCGAGAGAAGCATTACTCCAGCGTTCTGAAGATGTTCGATAAGGCCATCGAGGCCATCGGATCGTCAATAACCGCACCTCCATCCACTCCAAACGACCCTGAGGGATCCGCCCCCTTCTGCCCTCCCTCTTCTCCTCATATTTTCAGAAGTGGCGACATGCGCATATGTGAGGCGGACGAATCAACAGCACCTACTGTCAGCGTTACGCTGGAACTGGCTGGAACTAGTCCAACCTGAATTTCCTACCCACCCTCCTGTGTTACCCTCCACCCTTCAGGTGTCTTCATTTGCCCTTTCCAAACTCGTCTTGAACTCGTCCCGACAGGGAAGGCATTGACAATGCACATCTAGCCCTCTGCTTGGGTGGACGTACCTCCGTATTCCTTTGCTGCGCGCAATGTATCCTCTAAATTGGTGGTGATAATGCCCCACGAATGTATGTATAATAGTTTGGTCCCGACTAGCAAGCCACGAGTAACGAGCGAGATAGTCGTAGTAACGTATTGAGATGGTATGAGTACAGGATACGAAGGCGGCGCTAACGGAGGAAGATAGCTCGAGTTTAAGAAAATAGACGGATGACTTTAAAAGGGGGCAAGGCGAGCCAGCTCAAGGGGGACGGCTCATCACGACGCTGGATTGATTGGTGCGCCGAGCCTTGGAGCGGGGGGAAGAAGGGTGTTCGTCATCCCCAGAACGGCGCTTGTGGCTAGGAGAACGCGGACTGTGGTACACGGATGGAATCTCTCGAGCACGGGGTGGAGGAGTTCGGGGCGTCCAAGGCTCAGTGGTAGGAGTTGGAGTCCTAAGCACTTGGGCTTCCGCATCGGAAGCGGGTGCAGTCATCGTAGAGGCTGCAGCCGGGGGTACTTGGGTGAGAGGTAGCGGAGGGCTGGGGGGACGAGGGGTTTCCTTCTCAGCGACTGGATCAGCTGGGGTGGATGTCGGCTCAGTCGTCGAGGATCTGATGCCCTCAATCGCGCTGTCGAAAAACTTGAGGACGGTCGAATAATGACCCTCTCGTTGTGAGAGGAGAGTCTCCAAACTATTGCCTTTACGGTGCATTGTCTCCTTTTCCTCTCTCCTGTTCGCCACCCACCCACGAAAGTCTTGGAAGAGGGACCCACAGACAGGGCCCCAGACTTCTTGAACAAGACGATTGGCTCGAAGCTTTCCACCGAGGCCGAAAAACCTACTTTTGTTGGCATGGGCAACGCTGGCATCGTCTTCGCTCCATGACCAAACAACTGATGGACCCTCCCCTGCGCTCAGGGCACGACTACCGTCAGGGTGGTACAGAAGGAATAGATAGGCAAGGAGATAGAAGAACGACTCGAGGTCGTCCAAGTAATCATGAGCAGGGGCCTGATCTTCGTAGTGGAGGCTGCCCAAAACGGAGAAGGATTGAAAGATGCGGATGCCCTGGCAGAGTAATGTCAGCGGAAGGATTATCATAGTACCGAGGGAAAGCATACGATATTATAGTTAACTTTTACTGTCGGGTTGGCGCCTGTGGGTATGAAGGCCAGATCAAGGTCGATGAGGGTCCCCCGTTCGCCTTCTGGAGCGTCACCTTTCCCAAGGAGTACATTGTACACCGATATGTCACGGTGAAGAATCCGGACATCATGGGCGGTGAGACTTCGATGCCCTAGGGACAGAGTCAGATGAAAGAAGAGAAAAGGGATGGAGGAGCTCACCAGCTATGGCATCCCGGAGGGCGTATAAGATTTGCAGCACCGACGCGAATTGTTCGATAGAGGGACCATAAGACTTCATCGAAACACGCGTAGCTATTCGATTCTGGTACATCCCAGCGGTGGTAGGGCACCGGAAGTCCCTGGTTTCCCCACGTCCCGTCTCGTAGGAAATCATCTGCACAACGCCCGGGATACCTTTCACCATTTCCAAGAGCTCGTACTCGCCGGATCGGGTGTCGGGTCGCCAAGAATCCTTGACTACAAGCTCCTCGAGGGTTTCGGGGTCCTGCACCCGCCAGCAAGTCGTCGCTCGGCCATGGATTGAGCTTCGTGGCGTCCGGAGCTGCTCGAGAATGGGGTATATCTTTGGCTGCCCATCGGGCCCAGCGGTGGTGAGGGTCCCCTTAGACTTTCTTCCGTTGGCGATCGTCCATTGGATGCTTGTGTCAATCCCAAGCGTATGCTCGTCCGGGGAGGAGAGTCCTGCGATCAGTCGAATAAGTGTCACAGGGTGGAGGTGAATATTGATAGGTGGGGTGATCTGTGCCCCTGCGCGATCAAAGTGAAAAAGACGAGCATGCGTCTCCGTTAACATGAGACTCCGAACATAGAATCGGTTGGGTTGGATACGTAGCACCCGCCTGTAGGGTACTTAGTCAGGCATTCATAAAAATGCATATGGCAAACGACGTACCGAGCGTAAGTTTCCATTTCGTCAATTTGTTCTTCTTCAGTCCCTGCCGCGGAGTCGAGCTTCACGGAGAAGTATGACACTAATTGCGAGTACCCAACGGACTTTGTGGGGACCTCAAGGGCAGACGCTGGTGCCACAATCTTGGGAATCTGAAAGGAGGGTCCGGTTCCCTGAAGAACCAAGACTGGGCACACGCGATGCCCCTTCTCGTCTGTCGCCTCGCAATCTGGAGTCCCATGGGTATTGTCTAAGGTTCGGGAGACACCGGGTTCTGTAGGATTCACAAAGCTTCGCATAATAGAAGAGACGAGAGTGTATATTGACCCAATCAAACTTTCCACGTTGGCTGGCGCACTGGGGACTAACCACCTCTTCTGCATAGAATCGTAGGTGTCGGTATGATCGAGGAACACTTCGGCTTCCTGTCTTTTGACAGATTCACGATAGAGCGCGTCCACATACGCATCGCTGGTCGTGGTGAACTTGGGATAGCATTCGGGGAGAGGCTTGTGTACGGGAGGGAGTCTGTGTGGTGAGGCGTCTCTCTTGTCAGGGCTGGAAGTCATCATTGGTGGGGATGATGCTGAAGGGAGCGTCGAGTGTGCTTTGTATCGCGAAACGGGGCGTAGGAAGAAGAAAGGCGGTTGTGGACCTCAATGACACGCTGCCGCAGTCAATGGGAGTCAGCAATCCACACCAAATTCAAACTCCGACGACCGCGCAGAAAAGTGTCCCCAAATCCTATCTCATCAGGCGCACACCGTGACACTTACTTTGTGAGGGGTAAAATGTTCATTCGACTGTACATAATAGCTTCTACGTCTCCGATCGTTAAAACCCTTACTGTGCATCAAGATTCGCGCATGACATTGGGTACGGGAGGGCGGAAACACAGGGTTCTGAGGGAACCAAGATGTTTCACTGAAAAAATCGACGGAGAACGTCTTTCTCGGCCTCTAAGGCGTCTAAATGTATGCTTTTTGCAGTTCCAAGGCGTAGTTTGAGAATATGAGCGACGGTCTCACAGGTGGTACATCCAAGCTCTGTAGCTTCGTTTCATGACAGCCGATATGAGAAATTTTGTTGCCATTATATACCTGCTGGTAAACCGTAACTATTTGCATGTCTTCTGAGGCCACCATTGAGCACTGGGGGACACAGCGAACGATTCCGACGAGGGATGGGCACCAGCTCGGACGAAATTCTGTGGGACTTCCGTTTTGGGAAGGCCCGGATTCCTCACATCATGGCTTTGGCAGGAGTTGCTGACTCCCACAGTCAACATGGCAATACATCATTCTCCACGTGATGCTTTTGATCGCCGAGTCTCCGGCAAGTGAGGTACTTGCCTATCGAGATTGTTTGGCCATTGTTTCCCCTGGTCTATATAACCTGTGAACATGAGCCTCTCGTCCTCTCATCTTCTCCACCACCTCCCACACAATGCCGTCCAGCAAACGTGGCCGCAACAGAGCGAAACAGACCTCGCAGCCCACCGCCGACAGCTCGAGCACTTCTTCGGGGTATGTTACTAGATCGTTCGCGCGATAGATCTTTCTTGACTGCCACCCCATTACCATAGCTTTCGGGCACCTCGTACCCCGCCTCCGAAGGCTCACCACCTTCCGACAACCAGCAACGCCCGCGGCCGATCCCAGACCAGGACGGGGACAGGCCCTATGCCCGGCCTCAGTGGAATACCTTTGACGTTCGATACCGGCGTCGATCCCGATGAAAACTGTTCTCTGTCTTCCAGCATGCACCATGCCCCGCCACCCCACCCCGAGTCTGACATTCAGGTGCGCCTGCGCGGAATATCCGAAAGTGTTGGCATCTCCGGCTCCGACTTTCAGAGCCAGATAAACTCTACTCCATTCCACGCAGCCGCTGCTAGGCCCAGCGAGAAAGGAAAATCAGCGAAGATTCAGGGTCTACTACTCATGAACACCGTTGGCCGTCCCCCAAAAGCTAACGAAAACTACATCATCAAGCAGGGATTTGCATCTTCCTGGAAAAACGACGAAATCGAGGCTTGGCTTCTCTCCGAAGAGAATCAAGTTTTCGGTGCTGAATGCGTTAAATCCTGGTCAGAGAAGGGAAGGTCACTGAACCCGGCTGGTTGGTGCTTGCCAGAGGCTACCACACAGGAGAAGGCGCTGTATGCGCCCTTTTTCTCGATCCTCGAAGCAATAATCAAGAATTTTGTAGGGCCAACATTGGGCCCAGGGCTGGAGCGCAAAGTAATCCGATCTGACAAGTTGTCACTCACGCACAAGGACGGTGAAAAGCACACTTCGCCTGACTTTGTCATTTGCGCTACCGGGCCATCATTCGAGACCCCGGCTGATGGCAAGGCTGTCGGATACTCTAATATAATCGCCTACTTCGATGCAAAGATTCACAAGAAGGTAGGCTCGGGTGCCAACTTGAAGCAGATGGCCGTTTACTCTCAGTAAGTCCTTCTGCGCTTCGCCAAGTCTCGAATCAATATGCTCACTGGGGAATCGAATCGATAGACAAATATTCGCCCAACAGCCGAATCGCCTCTTTGTGAGGTGTATCATCTTCAGCGAAAAGGTCGCTCAGCTGGTTCAATTCGACCGTGCTGGGTCTCAGACTACGCACTACATCAACATCCACGATGAGCCCGCCTTGTTCGTCCGCATGATCATCGAGCTCTGCGAGGCGGACGAACGCAAGATCGGCTTCGACGACACCATTCAGTGGACGATCGTTAACGGAAAAAAGGAAAGTGGGACTATCACATACGGAGATCCAGGCAAGGAGAAGATATACCACCTCACTGATCCTCACCCTATCGCCCATTCATCGGATATTCGTGGCACGGCGACTACCTTGTGGGGCGTCTATGAAGATGGTGCGGACGATAAGGTTTTCCTGATCAAGGATTCGTGGGGCTCGGCAGGTCGCACACCAGAACACAAGCTCCTCCTGGAGACTGCTGGTGTTAAGGGGGTATGCAAAATGGTGGACTATTACTTTCGTAACTTTACCGCCGCGAGCTTTCGATGCCCCACTACCATTGGCGCCTTCGTGGACCGACAACCTGTCAGGATTTTGATTGAGGCGTGCGGCCAATCACTTGAGGAGTTCAAGGCTGCATCGGAGCTCCTTTGTGCCTTGCTCGATGCCATCGTGGGTGAGTAATAGATTCCCCCTTCACGATATTCATATGCACCCCACTAAATGCCACCGCATTAGCCCATTATCAGCTCTACAGTATGCATATTCTCCACCGCGACATCACCAACCGGAACATCTTGCTTGGTGGAGAAGACGCCGAAGAGGGTTGGAGAGGAGCCCTGGTGGACCTCGGAGCCGCGCTTAACTTCCACCCAGAAGCAGGAGACTCCACGATTTCCAAAGAAGCACGATTGGTACGTCCGGTCCTGAGCTTAGTGACCGCCGATGGCTCACAGTTAGCATAGGGAACCCGATTCTTCCAGTCTTGCATGATCCTCAACTTCTTGTGCGGATTCACCAATGGGCAGGTCCCTCCGCATGACCACACGGACGACCTAGAGAGTTTCTTCTTCGTCTGCTGCTATCTGTTCTTCCTCTTCAACCCGAACGGCACCCCAAGGAAGAAGGGAGACAGGGCAAGGGAGGTTGTGAAAGGGTGGGATTCGGTGTCGCCCCGCGAGGCGTTGGCCTCTAAGGCAATGATCTTTAACCCGATGTATGGCCAGAGGCAGGCTGCCGTCGACATCGTTTTCGAGGATTGGGGTGTCGCTTGTGGAACCCTGTTTGAGTGCTTCCTCGATCATATTTGGGGCATCCAGCAAAAGAAAGCGACGATAATCCAGGAGCGTAGGAAGACAGAGACGGAAATGAAGATGCAGGCGGAAACAGAGGGGGGAGATGAGATGGAGGGGCAGGAGGGGAGTGAGCAGAGCGAACCGCGCGAGGAGCTCGAACAGGAGGTCGAGGCTCTCCAGCCCATGGGAGAAGACCCATTCGCTGACGATGCTGACGATGGGGATGACGATGCTCAGTTCTCCGAGGATGTCGAGCAGATCTTTGAGCCCATTAGTCTCGAGCCCAAGGAGAAGGTTGCGATGAAGCAAGGTCTTTTTGCGCCCCTCATGGATCAGGTGTCCATCAAATATCACTTCGAGACCATCATCGATTTCTTCACAGTGGCGACCACAAGACTTCGGATGACCCCCAAGAAGCACGGGCCGCCTGCACGCCCCGAGCCCACACCAAAGCAGCAGGCACCAAAGCGCAAGGTCGGCGAAGGTCCGAACGAAATGGCGGGTGATCCCAATGCGCAGAAGGCAAAGAACACCCGAACAGAGCCTGCTTGAGGTCTCCTCAGGGTGTGATCCGTTGACGATCGATAGGGCTCCCAGTATTCCTTCCTTCCCGTTTGTTTGGAATATATACTTAGTATCTGTAATTGCTCGTCTGCCTACAACTTGGGCCTCAATGTGACTCTTTATGTGCGACTTTACGAATGGTCTTTGAGCGCAGTGACGGCCCCGCCGGCATTGAGTGGTTGACCTAGTAATCTTGACTTGGAAGTCGATATGAAGCACTATTAGCGAGTTAGAGCTGAGTGGTAGTGCATGAGTATAAACGGATAGTGTATGAGTCCGCATCTGGATGAGCTGCGAGGCAGCTTAACCCAAGACGAAATGTATTGCAAATGCCAAGGGCACAGGTTCGATGTTACCGTCGTGCATGGTATCGCTCATCCGTATGGCCCACTGGGACGGTCAGAGAGGCTCAATGGGGGCTGAATTGGTTTGTTGGCCCAAACGGCCAGAAGAAGACCGGGTTCCCGCCAACATGACATGAGTACTCTCAGATCCCGCGCAATTGCGACACACCATGGCGACCTAAGTGCCGCTATGTACATTGGGCCATATTTTTTTTGCTGCGAGCATGCATTTCAGGAGGGCTTCTACATTTTCATCTTTGAATCTGGGGGAAGTTGAAACAAAGGTCGAAGATTTGAGTCGTCTATAATGAATGGGATAGAGAAAACAAGATACAGGTGGCGGGTATACGACAATTTTGGACTGGGTATCAGAAAACAGGGGGAAGAAAATGGGGGAAAAGTCGAAGGGCATCGCGGACGGAGTAGCCGAGGTATTACGAGGCGGAGCCGCGGAGGGGGAAGCTACTCAACGAGAGCGGGAGGTTACGCGGTGGTGTTTGGCGATTCGCCTGGCCTTGACTTGAGGGGACTCAGGGTGCCCGTCCTCTTCGAGACGGCGCTTTTGGATACGGGCTGAGCGGCGGGGTTGGAAAGTAACCTCGGTCGGAGAAGGGTGGGCGGGGCCACGTGACGGAGCTGAAGGAAGACTGCGGCTCGCAGGGCAGAGTTCGCGAAGGCGAGCGGATCGGCGGACAGGGATGGTGAAAGGAGGTGGATTGGAGGGTAGGATGATTGTGGGTTGAGGCGCCGAGGGTGAGTCGTTGGTCATGGGGGCAGCTTTTGGGGGATCGAAACATTGGGTTGTAGATGGGGCTGGGTGGATGGCGGGAAGAGTGACGGGACGGGCAACGGAGGGGGTGAACTTGTTATGAGAGGACGGCTCAGGGTTTTCCAGAGTGGTGGAACGTTCATTTTGAGGGCCGGGAATTGGGGGCGTATTAGGCTCGAACGGAGTGGAGGATTTGAGGACTGCTATCGCCTTGTCGAACATGGCCAGAACATCTGAGTAGTGTTGCTCCCGTTGTGAAAGGAGAGCTGTCAAATCATCCCCCCGATGGTGAAGCATTCTCTTGTTATCCATTCTGCTCGACATCCACCCACGGAAGTCCCGAAAAAGATCCCCACAGACAGGTCCCCAGAGCTCCTGAACGAGGCGATTGGCTCGAAACTTTCCTCCGAGGCCGAAAAAGCGATGCTTGTTAGCAGAGGCGACATTAGCATCCGGCTCGCTCCACGTCCACACAATCGACGGGCCTTCCTCCGTGCTTGGAAGTGGGCTACCGTCAGGCCGATAGAGTAGGAAGAGGTACGCCAAGAGATAGAAAAACGACTCGAGATCGTCGAGGTAGGTATGTACCGGTGCCTTGTCTCCGTCGTAGAGACTTTCCAGAACTGAGAGGGATTGAAAGACACGAATCCCCTAGAAGACGACAGTCAGAGGTGAGTGTCTTAACGACAAGGGAAGAAGGGCGTACAATGTTATGATCGACCTTTATTGTAGGCCCAGTATCCGTGGCCTTGAAAGCCAGGTCAAGATCGATGAGAATGCCCCGTTCGCCCAGCGGGGCGTTTCTTCTCCCCAGCAGGATGTTCTGGGCCGCGACATCGCGATGAAGCATTCGAACATTTTCGGCGAGAAGTTCTCGGTGACCTAGGAACATGCATGAGCATCCAGAGACCTTGGTCACAAACGGCAAACGCACCAGCTATTGCGTCCCGGAGGGCACAAAGCATTTGAAGAACTGACGTGAAGCGTTCGATCGATGGCCCATAAGATCTCAGGGCCACCCGCATCGCTACTCTATTCCGGTATTTGCCTACAGTAGTAGGGCATCGGAAGTCTTTTGTTTCGCCGCGGCCCGTCTCGTAGGATATCATCTGCACGACCCCTGGGATTCCCTTCACAACCTCGAGAAATTCGTACTCTCCTGCGCGGTTATCCGGACGCCACGAATCCTTGACCACCAGCTCTTCGAGGGTGTCGGGGTCCTGAACGCGCCAGCAAGTCGTCGCTCGACCGTAGATACCATCTCGTGTTGTACGGAGTTGTTCGAGGATGGGGTAGGCTTTGAACTCTCCGCATGGGCCGGTGGTAGTAAGGGTGCCCCTGGCCTTCCTTCCGTTGGAAATAGACCATTGAATACTAGTGTCAATTCCGAGGAGGCGTTCGTCTGTGGAGGAGAGTCCGGCGACAAGCCGAATGAGTGTGGCCGGAGACTTGTGAATATCGATGGGTGGGGTAATCTCTGCGCCTGCACGGTCGAAGTGGATGAGACGCGCGTGCTTCTCCGTGAGGGCCAGACATCGAACGAAGAAACGATTGGGTTGAGTGCGAAGAATTCGCCTGTACCGGAGTGAGGGAATAAATCGGGGATGCATTCATGCAACACGACGTACTGAGCATAAGTCTCCATCTCCCGGACCTCTTCATCTGCGCTGGTGACCTGATCTTCGGGCTTGACTGAGAAGAAACTCGTCATTTGCGAGTATCCCACTGCTCTCGACGGCGCGAGAGTGCTGGGTTGGAAGGTTTTGGGGACTTGGAAAGATGGTCCGGTCGCCTGGAGGACCAATACCGGGCACAGACGATACCCTTTGTCGTTCTTCTCTTCGCACTCAGGAATTCCGTAGGTATTGTCGAGTACTCGTTCCACTCCAGCCTCCGCGGAGTTCACAAATCGCCGAACAATCGAAGATAGGACGGTATAGAAGGAATTGACCAGGTTTTCTGTCGCCGTCGGTGCCGATGGGATCGACCATCTGGCATGAGTAGTGTCGTAGTCCAAGGATTCTTCCAGGAATGCCTCGATTTCTCGTTCTTCAAGGACAGCGGGGTACAGGTCGTGTGCATAGGTGTCGCTCGTCGTGGCGATGCTGGGGAATTCAGGGATATCTTCTTTGGGAGTTCCTGGTATCGTGGAAGTCGAGAACATTGCTCTTCGTAGTTTGAGGCAGTTCTAGCGTCGCTACTGACGCCTTCGTGAAGGGAAATTGAGCAGGAAGCCAGGGAGTGGTGGTGGGGAGATGGAAAGGACAATTGCACCCGAGACCATTGTTCGCGCCTGTCGCGTGATTGGCCGATCAAAGTACATGTGACCGTTGGTCGTCCTAGGCGCCCACCTGGTGGATTTGGCGCCCAGGTCATCGAAGGTTGGCAGGCGCAGAAAGCATTTTAAAAATATAAGGTGCGGAGAGGAGTTACTATGTACGAATTTGGATACTCAATCTCCCAAACCTGACACATTGGCCTTGGTTGTAAGAGAACATGGGTTCAGTGACAAGACTCCCTTACGGATATACAGCCCCTCAGTCAGTATCCCACAATACCTGTCAGATATCAGGAGGTTCATAGCACCGACAGCATCCCAGAAAAAGTGACCAATTTCCCGGGAGTGCCCCCTTCATCAATCGCTGCCCCGGTAACCTCATCCACTCTACCTCCCGCCATCTGCACTTCGCAGACCGAAACGACGGCGACCCCCAACGCACCCCATGCCGCTCCTAGTGTGCCGACCCCTTCAATTCCCTCTACCCCGCCACGCCGAGCACCCCTTACTCTCTTTCCTCAGCCAAGCCCGACCCCACAGTGTGGAAAGCGCCATTCTGGCGACGGCCAACACCCAGCTTCTCCTCGGTCAAAGGCTCGGCGTACTAGTCAAACTCCTGCCATGAAAAGACTCCTTAAGATCGTCTCAGTAGACCTTGAAAGATTGAGTCGCCCGATTCTCTTCGAGTGCCTAAGGGGTTGAGGGCGGAAGGAGGGCGGAAGGGGAAGCACAAGGGAAGCACAAGAAAGGTAACCAAGCAAAGAATGCGTTTCCTTACAGCGGGGGAGGGAGGGGAGGAGGAGGAGGGCAGAATGAAGGAGGACTCGAGGCCACACCACTACCAACGTGGCTGTGCTAGGAGTGACTCGCGACTACCTGCCCTTGCCCCTCTTCCACTTCCTACGTAGTTTAGCCAGGTGTGAGGCTCAGGAATCGAGAGAATGGAGAGCTATATTCAGAGTTAAGGCCGCCTGTCGCGCGGGAAGCCGAAGCTGGAGGTATGAAATAGTGATCATAGCGCATGGTGCATTGATACAGGTGGGCGTAAAGTTGGGCTATGTATAAATTATTTCTAGGGTACTACAGACTGGCAGTGGAAACAGAACAACGTGGTTGAAGGGAAATGACCCATATAACGAGTCCAGTACGCGGGGGATATTGAGAATTGGGTCGAAGGTGGGGTTCAGAGGAAGGCGGATACTAGGTATTGATGATATCATGGTTGAATGCATCGCTTGATAAGGAGAAAATTGGGGGGTGGGCGGTGTGTCGTAGGGAGGTAAGGGACCGTCGTGCTCAACGAACGCAGGCGGTAGCGCGGGAATGGCTATTGATACACCTTTCTTTAGGCTGAGGTAACTCAGGGGTGTGGACCTTCCTCGAGGCGGCGCTTTTGAATGCGAACCGAGCGGCGGGGTTGCGCAATGGCTGGGGTTTGGACAGATTGGGTTGGGTTGGGAAATGGAGATGTTTTGGTGACTGGACGCGATGCCTGCTGCGCGGTTGTGAGGCGGATCTCACGAATGCGGGCAGAGCGACGAAGGGAGATGATGGGATGGGCGAGAGCGGGGTGTCCGGGCGTACGTTGCAACACATCCATAGAGTCGGGGGCAGCCTGTTGTAGCATTTCAACCCTGACGGGCGCTGTACGCCCAGTGGGACCATCAGAGAGAGGTAATGCGCTAGCAACAGAGGGATGAGAACCATCATTGAGGGGGATTTGACAAGCGGGAGGCCGAACCTTGCCCGTGGACGTAGGAGCCGTGGTGTTGGGGGTCGGAATAGGCGCGGCAGCCAATCCCGTTCCAGTTGACTGTCTGAAAGAGTCGATAGCTTCGTCGAACATGGAAAGAACCTGGGAATAGTGTGCCTCTCGTTGTGAGAGGAGGGTAGCCAACCCGTTCGGCCGACGTCTCAGTATCCGCTTGTCGTCCTCGATCTCGTCCACCCACTCACGGAAGGCCTCAAAAAGGTCTCCGCACGCAGTGCCCCATGCAGAGTGAACGAGACGAGCCGTTCCGGAGTTCACCAGGCCTGTTCCGAAAAGCAGGACCTTGCCCGAAAAGGCTTTGTCAACGTCCTCATTGCTCCACTCCAAAAGGTACGATGGGCCTTCGTCCGCGCTTGAACAGCGGGTTCCATCGGGTTGGTAGAGGAAAAAGATATAGGTGAGGAGATAGAAGAATGATTCGAGATCGTCCAAGTAGTCGTGCTTTGGGGGCTCAGCACGGCCAGGGAGGAATCCCAACATACTCAGAGATTGGAAAACTCGAATTCCCTGGGGAACGCAGAAAGGTAACGTCAGTAACGAGAAAGATAAGCTAGTGGGAGGAAACACGCACGAGATCGCAGTCGATTTCGACGCTGGGTACAGCATCTGTCGCCCTGAAAGCTAGATCAAGATCGATGAGCACACCCCGTTCACCTTCCGGCGCGCCAACTTTCCCAAGCAGCACGTTGTGAACCGAGACGTCGCGATGAAGGATCCGTAGCTTGTCTGATGTGAGTCCTTGATGACCTAGGAGTACTAATGAGAGCAGGAAAGGTGCTGGTGGAAAGGGGTACGAACCGGCTATCGCATCTCGGAGAGCATAGAGCATTTGAAGCGTTGAGGTGAAGCGCTCAATGGAGGGCCCGTAGGACTTGAGGGTTACCCTCGTGGCCACCCTGTTCTGGTATTTCCCAGCGGTGGTTGGGCACCGGAAGTCCTTCGTCTCGCCGCGTCCGGTCTCATACGAGACCATCTGTACAACTCCAGGGATGCCTTTCACTGCCTCAAGGAGTTCGTACTCCCCAGAGCGGTTGTCTGGGCGCCATGAATCCTTGACGACAAGCTCTTCCAAGGTATCGGGGTCATGCACACGCCAGCATGTTGTCGCTCGGCCAGAGATGGAGTCGCGTGGGGTCGGTAGTCGCTCGAGAATCGGGTATGTCTTCAGCGCCCCATCCGGGCCAGTGGTGGTGAGAGTACCTTTGTATGGCCCTCCGCAAGTAGGTCTCCACTGCACGCTTGTGTCGATTCCTAAGAGGCGTTCGTTCGTAGAGGCGAGTCCAGCGACCAGTCGGAAGAGCGTCGAGGGATGCTGGTGAATGTCGATGGGTGGGGTAACTTCGGTCCCTGCGCGGTCGAAATGGATAAGGCGGCCGTGCGTCTCCGTAATGACCAGGCAGCGAACGTAGGAACGATTCGGTTGACTACGTAAAATACGACTGAAGCGAAGTCAGTGGGGAGAACAAAAAAGGAATTGTACGAAACGACGTACCGGGCATATGTAGTCATTTCGTCCACCAGTTCTTCCACACTACCAGCGTCCGATTCCAGTTTCACAGAGATGAAAGTCGCCATTTGAGAAGATTCGACCCATCTCGAGGGCCCCGAGTTCGTTGCCGACGCCTTGGGTATTTGGAAGGATGGGCCGGTTGCTTGAATAACCAGCAGAGGGAACACTCGGTAACCCTTCTCGTTTATTGCCTCGCACTCCGGAATTCCGTATGTGTTGTCGAGGACGCGCTCTACGCCGCGCTCGGTAATCTTGACGAAGCATTGCACAATCGAGGAGAGAATGGAATAGACGGAATGGATCAGGCCTTCTGCCTTCGTTGGTGCTTCTGGGGTCGACCACTTCTTATGGGCACTACTGTATGTATCGGTTTCTTCCAGGAAGTCTTGGATTTCGCTCTCGTCAACGACGTCGCGGTATAGCTCGTGCGCGTAGGTATCGCTCGTTGTAGTGAAGGTGGGGAGCTCTGAGAAATCTTCATCCGGAGTTTCTGGCTTTGTGGAAGTCGAACTCATTGCTGTTTGAGCCTTTTAGAGGCTTGATGGCCAGAGATGCGGCCGTTCACAAGGGAAATGGTGATTGAGGACAGGAGATGGTGGTGGAATAGGTGAAAGAGGTAATTGCATCCGTGACAATTGTTCGCGCCCGCTGCGTCATGGCCCGTCAACCACCACGTGACCGTTGGGCAACAAGCGCCCACGGGAGCCTCCTAGGGTTGCGTATCTAATTGGCATTTAGTTACAAAGTGTAAGTTACGATTAAGTAGCTTAAGCCCTTATCTACACGTGTAAGTATTGTAACTTATTCGCCCGACTTTCGGTGTACCCAAGAGCACCAGAGCGGTGCACAGGCACTGATGCGCGGTCGCCTCAACTCGTTTGCATGGTCGAGGGCGTCGGGAGGGAGACTTGGCCAAGGTGCTAAGGCTCAATTGCGATTGGCTAGAACGGGAACAGAGGAGGTTGGGGGGACTTTTGAACTCGGTAACTGGGTGTAGAAGTGGTATGTACTTACTTGTATGTACCCGCATCGCTTCCTGTCGCTCGTCCCGCCCCTCTGTGCCCCATACCTTTGTTGCCTATCCAAATTATTTCCGCGCGAAATCAAGTCTCGTGACCTACGGGCGAGCATTAATTTACACAATAAGTTACATTAGTTGCCCACCCGAATTGTTTTGGCCTGTAAGTTACTATTTAAATGCCCTGGGGTGAATTATACACGCAACCCTAGAGCCTCCCAAACACGCATCTCCGGAATAACGCACATTATCCAAAGCGGGGCACAATCCACGGGGGTACGGCCTCTACACTGAGTTCACCCGCGTCCGACGCAGAAGTCCAGGCCCCTGGGACTCCGACCCCTTCTATCACTGAGCCCGGGACCCTCGAACTCGTCCAACGCACGCTCGAGAGATACCACCACCCATATCCCAGTCTCAGCCCGCTCTCCTTGGCACAAGCGCCGTTCTGGGGGGTGGGAAACACTCGTCCTCCCCCCGCTCCAAGGCACGGCACACCGGCCAACCCAACCTCGTCACGAGTCGTTCCCCTTGAACTGGTTTATCTTTTCCGTTCCTAATATCATCGCATTTGCGGTTACTTTCACTGTCGTCCATATTTCTTCAGCTCTACCGATTGTCCTCCGTTAGCGCCACTTTCATATTCATATCCTGTATTCGTTCATACCCGTCCCAATACCTTACCACCAAGACTATCTCGCTCGTTATCCGTGGCTTGTTAGTTGGGACCAATCTATCATACATGCATTCGCATTGCGTTATCACCACTAATTCGGAGGATACAACACGCGGCAAAGGGATACTGAGGTACGTTCACGCTTTTGAACTAGTGCCCACGCAAGCAGAGGGCTAGATGTACACTACCAACGCCCTCGTTCTCGGGACGAGTTTGGAATAGGCGAATGAAGACGCCTGAAGGGCGGATGGAGGAAGGTTGGGTGAAGGTGCGAGTAGGGTAGACAGTGGCAAAATGTCTTTCCTGGGGACGGAAACATGCTAGATCGTGAGAGGGTCGGCGTCTGGGCAAGGTGTCGAGGAATCGAACTGGCTTTCGGAGAAGAGCGAAGAAACGCGGTGAATCGAGCGGCCAGGTGGTGGGGTGTGACGATCAAATGCGTAGGTATTACCGCCGATGTCGTCGAGGGGTGTGTCGACCTACTGAAGCTTGCCCTTGATCCAATCCAGTGCCCCATCCGTCTCCGCCCAAGATTTACCATTGTTCAATAACAGGATCACGGTCTCCTCAATACTTCCCCGCGAATACCCACTCGGAGACATGTGAGCGTATTTCCTCGGCCGTAGGATAGCCTCCCAGATCCACTTGTTACCCTTGTGCGTCGCTGCAAACATTTCGCCCGTTTGCTCCTCAAGCGCTTTGATCCTATTGTCCAAGCCCTCCCTTGAGAGCAGTTCTGGCCGAGTGGATCAAATGGAGCTCCTAAAATCCAAGTTGTCTCGAATGCGCTGAGCAGTGTCGAAGTTCAGGCGCTCTATTCCATAGAGCGCTGAAGAAGCACGGACGTCGCGAAGGTCGAGCAGCATCCTAACCTTGATGAGGGTAACTGGGATGCCATGGGCTACCGGCGACCACCGATCCGTGAACAGCTGGACGCTCTCCATCACGTCCTCGTTCTCCAAGTTCAGGAAGGGAAGGTTCATATTTCCCCAGTCGTAATCGTCACGATCCCCGTCCGTGACATACCACTTGGCGAAGTCGTAGCACTTTTGGTCTTGCTTGAGGCGCAAGTAAAGGTTCGGAACCATGTCCCTGACGCCGAGGTTGTCACCGCGACAAAGGCGTAGCATGTCCCGAAGGTGTTCGAGGGCGCCTACCACGACGTCGTGGCTATCGATCTTCAGGCTTTGGATCACGTAGTCGACCCGAGCCCGCATGTAGTCTCGCGTTTCCCTATGTATTTGCGCCACTCCCTTCAGAAAATGATCAAGCACGAAGCACAATAAACTTGCACCCACAAGATCCCCCAGAAGTGGCCAACGCTACCCGGGTCTTCGAAAGGATTAGCTGGGGCAAATGGACCCCCGGAAAAGTTTCGAAGCTTCAGTTCCTCCTTCTCTAGCTTGGTCCTGGAGCGCTTGATCGTGTTGCACACCGACTTGTGCGAGGGCCAGTCGCTGAGCTGATGCTCTTGGTTGCAGTATCTGGCAACTTTGCAGGAGCTGCAGCGACTATCCGGAGACTCTGAGGAATTGCAGTAGTTGCAGCGAGGAAGGAGGACGTTTTCGACCATGGTGAAGGTTTGAGGACAGAAAGAAAGAGGCGAACCGGAGTATTCCTTTACCTGGGCCAAGTGATAGGAAGGCTAGGTTAGGGTTACGGCACCTCCTCAGAGTTCTCCTATCATGGAGGAATCCTTGGACCGTGCGTCAACTCTCCAGAGAATACACGAGAACGGAGGTACACATATGGTATGTTACAGATGCTCTATGCTATACATGTCTTCAGAATGCGAATGGAAAATATAGATATATAACGTGGGAGATGGAGAAGGACAAGTGGAGTGGGCGCCTAATTTAAATGGTCATGGTGGAGACACGCAACCCGGCCCGGGCTTTCTATGATTCTGAACGCTCGTGGAGATGATACAAAATGGGAGGGAAGGGAGGCCTCGCTTGAGGAGTTGAGGTTCCTAGAACGGGGAGAGAGAAGCACAGGCGGTGGTGTCGCGAGAGGAGGAAAATGTCCTCTCAACGAGCCAGGGTATCGTATCGTAGGAAAGGGCCCATAGACTCATCGGGATCGAGCGATAGCACGGGGGCGTTGCGTAACGCGCCGTGCCTTGAACTGAGGTGCCTCAGGATGCTCGGCCTCGTCTTCAACATGCCGTTTGGATAAGTGTGCTGACCGATGAACCTGAGTGACGGGAATGGGCGAGGGCGAAACGCTAGGCTTAGCCGGTGGGGGTGCATTGAGTACGAAGGGGGGTTGTTCCCCTTTCGCAAGACGAAGATTGTGCAAACGGGTGGATCGGCGGGGTTGGGAGAGCGCCACGGCTGGAGGTGCAGATCGGGTAGTACCAATGGACGCAGTCATCTGTGGGGTGTGAGATTCGACCAACGTGTTGGAGGTTTCGACCACGAAGCACACAGTTTCCGGGATGAAAGGCTGGTCGGTGCGAGATGAGCCCATAGAGCCCGTAGCGCCGTTGTCAACTACAGTGTCCCGGACTGAGTCGAACTTGCCACGGTCGTCATGAGCGGGGGCAGGTGCATTCTCATTCATGGTGGCGGTCAGAGAACTGAATTTGGAAGGTGCAGCACCCCCGCTTGGGAGGGGTGTGTGAGCCGCGGGCTCCGCCCGAGTTTTATCGATAGCGTCGTCGAACATCTTAAGGACGACGGCGTAGTGCTCATCGCGATGGTCGTGGAGGGTGTTCAGGAGCTCGGGGAGTTCATGACGGAGCGACTCGAATATAAGAGCGTACTTCTCTTCCGTCATCTTCTGGACCCATTCGCGAAACTGTTCGAATAGAGCGAGGCAAGCCGGGCCCCAGTACTCCCTAATGACCTCAGAGGCTATCGCTGCGTCCTCCCCGTATCCAAACAGCCCATCCTTGTTGCTGGCGGCGTCTTCCGGAGATTTGGCCCCCCAGCTCCAGATGATCGACGGCCCTTCCTCTTTGCTGGACGCGAGGCTTCCATCGGGCCTGAAGACCAGGAACAGATAGCTCAGGACATAAAGGAATGACTCGAGATCGTCTAGGTAGTCGTGTTGGTATTTGTTGCACTTCATGGAGCAGCTTTCGAGGACTGGCAGCGACTGAAAGACACGTGTACCCTACGACCTCAAGTCAGTCGGAGTGCAACTCAGATGCGCTATGAAAGACTCACCGTGTTGTGGTCCACAGAAGTGACCGGATGCTCATCCGTCGCTCTGAAGGCGAGGTCGAAATCAATGAGTACTCCTCGTTCGCCGTCGGGGGCGCCATCTCTCCCGAGCAAGACGTTGTTTTGGGAGATATCGCGGTGAAGGATCCGGAGGTCGTCACCGACGAGTCGTTGATGCCCTGAAAAGACATCAGGGATATTCAAGGTAAAGGTTGTGCAAACGTACCCGCAATCGCGTCACGAAGGGCACAAAGGAGCTGAAGAGGTGATTTGAAGCACTCGATCGATCTCCCGTAAGACTTCATAGTCACTCGAGTCGCTGTCCGGTTGTGATACTTCCCGTACGTGGTATGGCAGCGGAAGTCCCTCGTCTCCCCACGCCCAGTTTCGTAGGCTACCATTTGCACAACGCCGGGGATGCCCTTGACGAGCTCGAGCAGTTCGTGCTCTGCGGGGTGGTCTCCTGGCCTCCATGAGTCCTTCACCACAAGCTCCTCGGACGTATCTGGGTCTTGGACGCGCCAACAGGTCGTCCCTCTCCCGAACATCCAGGCTCGAGGGATAGGTAGGTGCTCAAGGATGGGGTACGCCTTGCGCTCTCCGCTTGGGCCCGTGGTCGACAACATTCCCTGGCCCTTCCTGCCGTCGACGATGGTCCACTGGATGCTGTCGTCGAGGCCAAGGGTGCGCTCGTCCGTAGAAGTAAGGCCTGCGAGGAGGCGAACGAAGGTGCCAGGATTCTGGTGGATATCGATGAGAGGGGTGACCTGCGGACCTGACCGATCGAAATGCACGAGCCGTGCATGCTTCTCCGTGATGACGAGGGACCGTACGTGGATTCTGTTAGGCTGCTCGCGGAAAATTCGTCTGCGAATGAAGTCAGCTGGATATCCATGCCAGAGGCGAGCAACTGCGCAACTACGCACCGGGCATATGTCTCCATTTCGTCCGCGTTCTCCTTCGCGCTGCCGAGCTCTCGGTCTAGCTTTACGGAGAAGTAGCTCGCAATGTTGCCGTATCCGATGTTCGAGGCCAAAGAGGAAGGCAGGCTTTGGGGATTGGGGATCTCGAATGACGGTCCTGCTGCTCGAACGACCAACGCCGGAACCCCAACCACGGTGTCGTATCCCTGCATCCCGACAACATCTCGTTCTACTCCGGCCTGAGCAGGCTTCGCAAACGTTTTTATCGCCGAGCAAATGACTTTGCATGCAAAGTCGACAACGCCTGTTCGGGTTGTCGGCGTTTCTGATACGGACCACCTTTTCTTGGTGGTGTCGTATGTGTCGGTCTCGTTCAAGAAGGCCTCTATATCCTGGTCATGAACCTCACGCCGATAGAGGTCTTGTATGTACGCATCGTCCGTCGTGGTGAAGCCGGGGTGACCTTGAGCCTGCGAAGGCATGGCTAGCGTCCTGGTGAGAGGCCAAGTAATATTGCCTGGAGGGGGTGTCGGAAAGACAGGATGTCACCCCAAATCCCAGATGAAGTTCAGATGGTGGTGGTAGGAAGCAAGAAGTGACAACAATAGTATCCGAGCATCATTTCAACAGTTACATTGGGCGCCCAATGTGGATCGGACACGTGACACTACATTCAAAGACGAGACCCACGAGAAAAACTGGCTTGCCCTCGACAATATCCAGTCGAAGCCAAAGGCGTGAGACGTCGCTTGCATAGAAGGAGGTCGTCCCAGCGCAACGTCACCTCACGATTAGGGGCTCGCTCACTGCAAGCCTGCAGCCGACTTACTCCCCTTGTTACTCACCGTTAACTTTGCGTTTCTGGTTTCTCTATTGGTCCCCACTGCAATAGCCTCACGGCCGCGCACGCATCCTAGTGTCATCAACCCTCATTGACTGCCCGCAGAACCTGATGGGCTCATACCTCTACCAAGGGTAGACATAGAAAGGGGTGGCCCGGGTGCAGCGTCAATCGCGTTGTTCTCAACGATCTACTATATTGTAAAATTGGTGTATCATCTACTGTTGGAGGCGCCGCAGTGCTGAAGAGGATCATGGGGCATTGTCTTTGTGACGTCCGTCGTTGGAAGACGGGGCGACGGTGTGTGCCAAAACCTTGGGCATCGAGAATTAGCGGAGGTTATGGGAGACGAAAATGTCGCAAGAATGATGGAAATTTTAGCCCCTGGGATGGGGGCTGTCGACCGCCTTCGAACCGTCTGTGGGAAGGTCGAAGTGCATATCATGGTAGGCAAGAAAACTTTGAAGCCCATTCGATGGGAATCAGAGCTTCCCCATGATCCAATCCAAGGCACCGTCAGTCTCCGCCCACGATTTTCCGTTGCTTAATAGCAAAATCACGGTTTCCTCGATACCCCCTTCTAGAGGAGGGTTCGAGAGAATCGTAGAGGCCAAGGTCGTTTTACGAAGACCTGCCTAGACAAGTATGGGATGGCGCGAAGAGCTCCAGCAATCAATTAATCACGGTGTGAGGGGAATCACGATGAATAGTATATTATCCGTATGTAATATGTCCAGTGGGTGTCCAACGTTCGATATCCGTCGTATTATCCGATGCGAAGTACGCGACGTGTCCATGACAGAAAGCGAAAGAAAAATAAGAATAGGAAAAAAATGCGAGTGGGGGAGCAAGTGAGGGGGACCTATAAATCTAATGGGAGACGAAGGGCACAAGGGGACACCGCTCCTATGCATTCGTATTCGGAGGGGGATGGTCTTTTGCGTGGGGAAGGGAAGGTATCGCTTGATTTACGCAATTCGAGGAAGGGAACGGCAAGCACGGATGGTGGCACCACGAGGGGTATGAAACCTCGCGCTCGACAAGCCCAGTGGTATCCCATCGTAGGGGGGCATCTGTGGAGTCACCGGGAGCGAGTGGTACCCCGCGGGCGTTTCACAACGCGCCTCGCCTCCAGCCGAGGCACACCAGGGTCCTCATCCGCATCTCCCAGCCGGCGCTTCAGGAGGCGAGTTGATCGGCGGGTCTGGGTAAGCGCGGGGTGCGAAGGCGCGGTTGTAGCTTTTGTAGGTGGAGGTAGCCTCTTGGGTGCGGGGAGCGAAGGAGGGTCTCTATTAGCAAGGCGGAGGTTGAGGATGCGGGTAGACCGGCGGGGTTGGGTGACAACGAAAGTTGGAGGGGGAGACGAGGACGCCGTTACAGCGTCGGCGTCGATTACCGGGTGGGGAGCGGGGAAGTTGAGCTTGTCCAAGTCCTGAGAGGGAGCGCGCGCCCCTTTCACCGCGAGGGCGGCGGGGGATGCGGGCTGGGGAGATATGAGCACCTCATTTGGGATAGGTGGAGGCCCTGTTGACTCCGCGTTGATCTTGTCAATGGCGTCGTCGAACATCTTGAGGACCGCGGCGTAATGCTCCTCGCGGAGGGCATGAAGGGGATCCAGAATGTCAGCGCGTCCACGACGGCCCGACCTGAACACAAGCCTATCCTTCTCATCCATCACCTTCGTCGCCCAGTCATGGAACTGCTCGAACAAAGCGAAACAGGCGGGACCCCAGTACTTCTCGACTACCTCGAACGCGGTATCGTAATCCTCCCCGAATCCGAACAGACCCCGCTTGTTACACGCCGCCGCCTCCGGTCTTTGCTCCGCCCACTGCCAGGTGATTGACGGGCCCTCGTCCTTGCTCGGCACGCGGCTCCCATCGGGCCTGAACGAGAGGAAGAGGTAGGTCAAGACGTATAGGAACGACTCGAGGTCGTCCAGATAGTCGTGCTGGTGTTTATTCACACGGATTGAGAAGCTCTCGACTACCGAGAGCGACTGGAAAATGCGGGTGCCCTGCATCTGGACATCAATTCCAATAAACAGGGGCGGAGGAGCGGGGACTTACGATGTTGTGATCCACAATGACCACCGGATGATCTGGCGTAGCTTTGAATGCGAGGTCGAAGTCGATCAATACCCCGCGGTTACCCTCGGTTGCGCCCTCACGTCCCAGGAGAATATTGCTTGGGGAGATATCCCTGTGAAGAATTTGAATGTCGTCACCGACGAGGCGTTCGTGGCCTGGAAAAAAGTGAGGACTAAGGTGTGAGGCGAACTAAGAAGATCGGCGTACCAGCCACGACATCGCGAAGGGCACAGAGGAGCTGAAGAGTCGATTTGAAGGACTCGATCGACCCCCCGTAGCATTTCATAGTGACCCGAGTGGCAACGCGGTTGTGGTACCTCCCAGAGGTGGTGGGGCAGCGGAAGTCCTTCGTCTCGCCCCGTCCCGTCTCGTATGAAACCATCTGCACGACCCCGGGAACATCCTTGGCCAGTTCGAGCAATTCAAACTCTGCAACGCGGTCTTCCGGCCTCCATGAGTCCTTGACCATCAGTACTTCGAGAGTATCGGGGTCTTGAACGCGCCAGCATGTCGTCGCTCTGCCCCTGATCCAGTCTCGAGGGATGGGTATCTGTTCGAGGATGGGGTACGTCTTGCGCTCTCCGCTCGTTCCAGTGGTGGTCAGCGTGCCCTGAGACTTTTTGCCGTCGACGATGGTCCACTGGATGCTGTCGTCGAGGCCAAGGGTACGTTCGTTCGTGGATGATAGCCCAGCGATGAGTCGAATGAGCGTCTCGGGGTGCCGGTGGATGTCGATGAGGGGAGTGATCTGAGAGCCTGCGCGGTCGAAATGCACGAGCCGTGCGTGCTTCTCTGTGACGATAAGAGACCGAACGTGGATCCTGTTGGGCTGCTCGCGGAAGATCTGTCTAGGGGCCCAGTTAGTTTTCGCGGTTCGTGCTGATATGATCGAAAGTACGACGCACTGAGCATATGTAACCATCTCGTCCAGGTTGTCTGCGGCGTCTCCCATCTCCGAATCCAACTTCACAGAGAGATATGTCGCAATGTTGCTGAATCCGACACCAGACGGGACTGAGGAGGAGGGGGTTTCGAAAGACGGCCCTGCTGCTCGAACGACCAAGACTGGGCATTCCGGGGCCTTGTTATCCTCTAAGCCGAGGCCCGGGATTCCATGGGTGACGACTGCTTCCCGTTCCACTCCCTCCAGGGTAGGCTTCACGAACACTCCTATTACCGACTGGATGACCTTGAATACCGAACTGAGGAGGTCTCCCTGTGTCGTTGGCGCGCTTGGCATTGACCACATCCTCTCTTTTGGGTCGTAGGCACAGTTATCCTCCAAGAACGTCGCAATGTCTTCGTCCTGGGCTTCGCCTTGGTAAAGAGGATGGGCGTAGGCCTCGCTCGTCGTCGTGAAGCGAGGCAGGGGCTGGTTGGGGGTATCTCGACGCTCTTCCCTTTGGTTGCCTGGGCCGAACCTTCTAGAGGGTGTCCCCATGAAGATCCTGAAGAGCCTGTCTATGTGTCGAGCCGACTAGCAACGAGGATGGTGGTGGGAGAGAAGGAAGACCAGACCCTGCCAGTGAGTCACTGGGCGCCTAATCATAATTGGAAAACCGCGATCACGTGCGCTTCCCAATGCGGATGTCAGAAGTGCAGCGCGTCATTGTTGCCCTTCCTTCTCTACCACCACCATCTGCCCTCAGACTCGCAGTATTTGATATGCCGTCACGTCGTGGCGAGTGTGAATACAAAAACACGACTGGAGAGCGCCCAAGGCCGGAGCGAGAGACGCCCAGCCAGGACCACCGAGGCTTCACCACCACGAACGATACGTACGCGGAAGGGCTGTACCGAAGTGAAGTCCAGGACGGAGATGTGGAGAGCTTTCTGGGGGCTGACGGGGTCTACGATACCACCGAGAAGAGGTGGCTCATCCCAGAAGCACCGGCGACGCGAGCGGATCTCGTGAGCTCGGTGTTCAACATCATTCGCTCGGTCATAGGGATGTTCGTGAAGACGACGCGGGGCGGGGTGGAACGAGAGGTGGTAGGAATGCAGGGGTACGATGAGGTTGACGACGTCCCAGCGTTGGTGGTTCGAGCAGTTGGACCGTCGTTCGAGACCCCCAAACCGCAGAACCCGCCTTCCTCTTCGGGCTCGACAATTGGATACAGCAACATCGCGGCCTACTTTTTTGTGAAGCTAGACGGAGAAGTCGGGGACGCGAAAGAGAATGTGGAGGAGATGGAGGCATATGCTCGGTGCGTACTTGTGCTCGTCTGGGGTATGAATTTTCAACTGAATTTCACTCAGACGGATCTTCCGTGAGCAGCCCAACAGAATCCACGTACGGTCTCTCGTTATCACGGAGAAACACGCTCGGCTCGTGCATTTCGATCGTTCAGGCCCGCAGATCACCCCTCTCATCGATATCCACCAGAATCCTCGCACCTTCTTTCGCCTCCTCGCGGGTCTGACTTCTACGGACGAGCGCACCCTTGGCCTCGACGACAGCGTCCAGTGGACCATCGTCGACGGCAGGAAGGGTCAGGGGACGTTGACGACCACGAGCCCAAGCGGAGAGCGCAAGTCGTACCCCATCATCGAGCAACTACCTATCCCTCGAACCTGGATCTTCGGGAGAGGGACGACCTGTTGTCGTGTCCAAGACCCAGATACGTCCGAGGAGCTTGTGGTGAAGGACTCATGGAGGCCGGGCGACCGCTCTGCCGAGCACGAACTTCTCGAGCTTGTTAGGGGCATTCCCGGTGTTGTGCAAATGGTAGCCTACGAAACTGGACGCGGGGAGACGAGGGAGTTCCGCTGCCATACCACGTCCGGGAAGTATCACAACCGGATAGCGACTCGGGCGACTATGAATTCCTACGGGCGATCGATCGAGTGCTTCAAATCGCCTCTTCAGCTCCTCGGTGCCCTTCGTGACGCGATTGCGGGTACGTTCGCACAACCTTTACCTTGAATATTTCTGACATTGTTTCAGGACACCAACGACTTGTCGATGACGACATCCGGATTCTTCACCGCGACATCTCCCAAAACAACATCCTGCTCGGAAAAGACGACGCGCCTGACGGCGACAGAGGAGTCCTCATCGATTTCGACCTCGCCTTCAGAGCGACGGACGAGCATCCGGACACCACCGTAGACCATAATACAGTGAGTGCCTGTTTCCCCATCTGTGTCGTCCTCCCACTGACTTGAAGTCGCAGGGCACTCGTGTCTTTCAGTCGCTGTCGGTCCTTGAGAGCCACTCGATCCAGCGAAACAAGCACCAGCACGACTACCTGGACGACCTCGAGTCGTTTCTCTACGTCCTGGTGTACCTTTTCCTCGTCTTCAGGCCGGACGGAAGTCAGGCGTCCAGCAAAGAGGAAGGACCATCGATGATCTGGAAGTGGTCTGCCCCAACTCCGGACGCAGCTGGCAGCAACAAGCGAGGGCTGTTTGGATATGGGGAGGACGCAGAGACGGCATCCGAGGTCATCGAGAAGTACTGGGGGCCGGGTTGCTTGGCTCTGTTCGAGCAGTTTCGCAACTGGGTGAAGAAGGTGACAAAGGAGAAGTACGGCCTCGTATTCGGGATGCGCCGGGGACGGGCCGACGTTCTGGACATCCTGCACGCCCACCGAGAAGAGCACTATGCGGCGGTTCTCAAGATGTTCGACGATGCCATCGACGCTGTACGGGAGGTCAGCCCTTCTTCACCCCCCGCCGTCGAGGCGGATACACTCCCCACTGGTCTCGCGCCCCCTCCTCCAACTGAGGATAAAGTGGAGGCATCTCCTGAACCCCCGGCACCCTCTGAGAAGGCCCCCTTGGCTGGTCCACCTCCCGTAGCTGCGCCTCCGACTACACCTCCACGGGTCACTCACCCACTCTCGCCTTATACCAGCCCCAGTCCTGCCACGTCCAGGTTAAAGCGCCCTTCGGAGGACGCGGAACACCCTTACTCTCCTCAAGCCAAGTCTCGCCGCACCCACACCGGCTCTCTGGTTACCAGCCGCTCCCCCTAAGTGAAACACTCTTCCTTCCTGCGATACCCTCCGCCCCCTCATCCAATGTACTATTTACCTCTCGCTTTCTACCCTTCATTCTACTCTTCCGACCGTTGTGATGCCTCCCCTCCCGTTATACGTCCTCCTTTGCTCTCTTGCATTACTATGTGCTTTCGTTTTCTGTTGCCTCCCATTGCTTTCCTGTTACCCTCTCCCAATCTTTATACCCTTGGTCGTATTATACCCTCATTTGTAAATTACAACCCATCGTCCTCTTCCTCACTCCAATATTACCCCACGACATACTTCACTCAGGTTTCCTCATCCCATTCCTGCGATGCACGTTCCTGTCCAACGCCCAATCAGGGGCAAAACACTGCATCCGACATTCATCCGACGCTATTTCGGGTACAAGATCGGTGCTGATCTCATATCTTTCCCAAAATCATCATTCCAAATTCCAATGGCTTCCTCAACCCGTCTTGTCTTCGTACCACCACCATCCTCACCAAGCGCCGTATACCCGCCATGACGAGCCAACAGAGTACCTCGACTTTGAAGGTGTTCAAGATCGTGCCGACGACGCAGCAATACGATTGGGGCAAGATCGGGAGGGAGGCGAAGGTCGCACAGTTCGCTGAGGCGTCGAAGTTGCCCGTGTTTGTGGTCGATGAGGGGAAGCCTTACGCCGAGGTGAGTATTAGCCGCCCCAGCGACAATGGCGATGTCCACACTCACTGATACGGCGCATAGCTATGGATGGGGACGCACTCGTCCTCGCCGTCTCTAGTCAAGGCCACAGGCGATCTGCTCTCAGATCACCTCCAGAAACACCAAGACCTCATAGGCTCGCGCATAACGGAGAAATTCCCCGACGCGAAGAACGGCGGGCTCCCCTTCCTCTTCAAGGTGCTCTCCATCGCCAAAGCTCTGAGCATCCAGAGTCACCCCGACAAGGAGACGGCGAAGCAGCTGCATGCTATTTCGCCGAAGATCTACAAAGGTGCGTGTCTTATACGTGTCTTTGGGCTGGAGATACGGGAAACCTGACATGGGGTATAGACCCAAACCATAAGCCTGAAATGGCGCTGGCGTTGACAGAGTTTGAGGCGTTGTGCGGGTTCAGGCCTCTGAACGAAATCGCCGCCAACCTTCGTGCAACGCCCGAACTCGAATCCATCATCCCTTCCACCATACTACAAGGGTTCTACTCCTCTTCCTCATCGACCGCCTCACCTTCCTCAGAACAGAAGCTCGCTCTCAAGAACCTCTTCGCAGCCGTCATGACCGCCTCGCTCTCCCAAGTCCACTCCTCCATCGAGTCTCTCATAAATCGCTACTCATCTCGACCTCCCTCTCCCTCATCTCTGGCCGACACGAACCTCCCCCCTCTAATCCTCAAACTCCAAACTCAATTCCCCTACGACGTCGGCGTCCTCTGCCCCTTCCTCCTCAACATCATCCACCTCTCCCCCGGAGAAGCCATCTTCCTCGGCGCAGGCGAGCCGCACGCCTACATCTCCGGGGAGGCCATCGAGTGCATGGCGAATAGCGACAACGTTATCCGCGCGGGTCTGACGCCGAAATTGAGGGACGTGGAGAATCTGGTGAAGGGGCTGACGTACGAGTGTGGTGGGGGAGAGAGGTCGTACGTTCAGCCGACTACGTTTACTGAGAAAGGCCAAGACGACGGGGGAAAGAGCTTGCTTTACGACCCGCCCATCGAGGAGTTCTCTGTGGTCAAAGTCGACCTGCCGAAAGGTGCGAGTGAGCTGCAGAGGGCGGTGGATGGACCGAGTGTGGTTATCATCACGCAAGGGAGTGGGAGGATCGCGTGGGTGCAGGAGGGGAAGGGAGAGGAGGTGGAGGTTGGGACAGGGGATGTGTTGTTCATTGGTGCGGGTACGCCTGTGAGTTTCTCGACGAGGGGGAAGGAGGAGGGGTTGGGTGCGTTCAGGGCTTTCGTGGAGGCGTGAGTGTCGGTAGGGTGTGCGGGTGTGGGTGGGGTCTGGACGGAAACGAAACGAAGGAACCCAGAGGGTATTGGAATTGAGAAGGACGATTCAAATGGTAGTATATCAACGAGCTTATATATGGTTATCGATGTGTACGGTGGGTATGGTACAGATGTTCAGGCCGGAGGGCGCTTTCATTTGGGTGTTGTGGCTTCTTACTCGGACTTGAAGGTACCGTCCTCGAGGTCCTTCACGAGGTCCTTTGTTACTTGAAGCCAGGCCTTCCCAAGTACCTCTACGTCGTCGACCTAGATATTACGGCGGTTAATATGGTGTCAGGGTTTCGGGGTGCGATCGAAGGAGGCGGAGAGATCGGTAGCACGTATACGATGGTTGAAGGGCGAGTAGATAGTATGACCGGAGACTCACCTCGTTAAACACCTGCAAGCTAACACGCGTCCACCACTTTCCGTTATGGAAGAACCAGGCGGAGTACGTCTTGTGGTCTTCGATGAGGGCGTCGTTGAGGCGTTTGTAGAGGGCCTTGCTGTACTTGAGTGTGGACGGGACGGGGAGGGCGACGTTGACCTGCGCAGTGGATGTATGTCAGTTTTTCGAGTCCAGTCATAGGTCGTTGTGTGGTTCGCGGAAGGGGGGAGGCATGGTCGAGCTGGAAGGAGGGAAGAAGGGACGCACCATGTTCAACGTCTGACTCCCGTCCTCGTCCATAACCTCTGTCCCGAGGATCTCAGCGAGGCGTTTACCGGCCTTGAGTGCGATGTCGTGGCAGTACTCGTTGATCTTGTGTTCGCCGCCTAGCCATGCCCTAAACTTGAACGCTGTGGAAGGGAGTTGGGTGAGTAAAGCATTCGCGTCGTCGTCCGGGGAATAGGATGGAGAGTGCCTAGGAGCTCGAGGGCAGGGGTGGGTAATATCGACTCATGCACGCTGGTGAACAGGCGCAAGATGGTACCGACGCATCCCCTCTCGGCTCCAACGAAGAGGAGCACGGCGATGGTGGGCAGTCGGGGAGGCCAAGGTAGAAAAAATAGGAGGAAGGAGAACATACATTCGTTGACGCTGAGGAAGGGAGCGAAGTCGATGGTTCCAAGCCCTAGGGAGAACCGTTAGCTGATGAATCAGGGACGTGGACGTTGGGGTGAAGGGAAGGAAGGCAGGGAAAAAGGGAAGGGGGTGGATGGGAGCAAGGAGCGGACACGTACATTCAAACTGTTCGAGGAGGTTGGTGTCCCCATTTCGCTTGTCGAGTGGGATGTAGTAATTGGATGTCGGCACGGTGGTCTTGATGATGTGTTGGTTGCTGTCAGGGAAATCAGCATCGTTCGAAGGCTTGGGTTGGACGAGACGAGGAGAGGGAGAGCAGGAACGAACGATAAATCGCAAGAGTGTATACCGAAGAGCAAGGATGATGGCTGGGAGTAAGAGACGAGGAAGAAAGCGGAGGGGTAGGGCTCGAAGCAGATCGACGGAAGGGAGCCTGTGTGGAAGTAATCGACGAAAGATGAGATGCTCACCGGAATGGGATGTAAAGTACCGCGCAAGACCGTTTGGCGTAAAGCCACTTGTGGCAGTTCTACGCAGATAGATGGCCGGGGGAGAAAGGAAGAGGAGGAAAGAGAGCATCATCAGTATCAGCATCAGCAGATATACAAGCAAAGGCAAATTCAGGGGAAAGCGCGACTTTAGCTCTTCCCCATCACCCATCCCCTTCCTCGTTCGCACTTCGAGTTGGTACTGCGACTTACCGAAGTCCAGAAATCCGGCTGCACCTCTCCAAGATTGAGATCCAACTCCTGGCCGATACTGTGCGCTGCATCGATGACCGTCCACACCCCCGCGTCCTTCGCGATCTTCACCAGTTCCTTCCACGGCAAGAGCACTCCTGGGTTGCTGATGATGCTGTCGATCACCACCACGCGCTTATTGTTCGCTCCGACCTGCGCTTGAGGGGAGGCGAGGAGAGATGTGAAGGAGGAGATGATGGAGGCGAAGGTGGTGGGGAGGGAGAGCGGGAAGACGACGAGCTTGGGGTGCGGGGCTGCGTCGGAGAGGTACTGCGCCTGGTTGCTTATTGCGGAGTAGGACGTGTTGACTGAATTCCGTCCTTTAGTCAGTTTACATTCTAATCTCGAAGCCTCTCTTGACGGTAAGCTAGAAAGAGAGAGCGACGTACAAACAATAATAACGTCGTCCTTCTCCCACTCAAAGTTCCTCAGCACAGTGCCAACTCCGGTCGTCGCGTTGTTCACGAGGAAACACTCGTCCTGGTGCGCACCGATGAGCCCAGCAATGCTGGCTCGGGCTTCTTTCAAGCGCTCCTGGTACCCGAACCGGTGGAATCGCTCGGGGTTGGACTCGATCTCCGTCGTGATCTCGAACGCAGATTGGAGGACGGCGCGGGGAGGGGTGCCGTATGATCCTGGATGGGATGGTATCAGTGTAAGTCTGGGATGAATCGACGCGATAGGGCTGATCAGGGGGAGGAAAGGGGCGGATGATGATACTGATAATAGGGGGAGGGGTAGAGGGAACGAGAGAGGGGGTACGCACCGTTGTTAAGGTTCACATACGCCGGGTCCATCGCGAAGTGCTTGCGCATCTCCTTCCCAAACGCAGGGGGAGGCTGGTCGTACAGCGTCTTGAGATCGGTGAAAGGCATCCTTGCTGAGTAGATCGTTCGCGGTGCGAGGGGATGAAGTCAGGAGAAGAAAGACGCATCGGCTATATATCCGTTCGCTCATACTGCAGCCATGTCCTGTGAACCACATGGGCGCTTGAGATTAATGACTCGATAGGGGCTGCAGCGCGACACGTGATCGAGAATATTATTTGGGCGCTTGACTCGATCTGTGATCATGGGTAGGTGTCACTGCGAGGGTACTCGAGATAGTCTCGTGGACCAGAATCTAGGACAGCAGAAGGGAAATTCGAGTCATTGGAATGGGTCTCAGTCAGCAAAGGACGTACAGAGGAGGATAATTCGGTGTTTAGAGCGAGCGGCTTCGGAATGGGCATGGAAATCGGCGTACCGTCAGATTGGCGTACAGAGGGGGTCGAGGCGGATGTCCCCTGGGTTTCCTTCCTCTCGGAATATGGGAGCGGGGCTCAAGGTAATGAATTTCTGCATGTCGCTGTCCTGGATATCTTGGTATCTTGGTACCTGTGGGCGTCTATTAGTCTGTCCGGATCTCGGTACGAGCTTTGATCGAAATTACGAAAGGCTCACCCTCTCCTCGTCCGAGTGGTCGGGAAATGCGGTGACCATTGAAGAACGTTGTTAGGGTTTGGTAAAGATTCAGGAATGTCGTAACGGTAGAGGCCGCCCGTTTCGGCAGTGCAGGTCTCGAGACTCGACATGTGAAAGGGTTTCTGAGTTTTCACTCTATCGGTCAGTATCCAGACCATCAGACGATGCGTATGTAAGTTGGGAGGTTTAAATACGGGAGGTGAAATGGCTAGTTGGTTCGTTGGATGGGCGAGAAGGGTGGAGTGAAGAAGATAAGCGGGCGAATCAAGAAGAGATGTAACGAGACTGTAAGCGAATAAATAGAGCGGTTCAGAACAGAATAGACATCTCACACGAGAACATGCGCATTGGCCAGAAACCAATCCAGAATTTGGCCTGGGTGATAGGGTTCGTCTCGCCGTTGTATATTTTTGAATTGGAGCTGTACGTTGTGTCGGTGAGAGCGTACGTCAGGAGAAGCTCTGGCTCCTGGCTGCACCAAAATTCTGGAAGAGAAAAAAAGTCAGGTGGGTCAGGGCTCAGAACAGAATAGAAATTTGAAACACACTACAATCTCAGTTAAAAACACATTCGGAACCAGGGCTTCCGGACGACGGTAACAGGGTAATACCTTCCAATTGGGTTCAGCTCGATGCTGTGCATCGTGCTGGTGAGGGCGTACACCGAGAGAAGCTTGAGATTCTCGTTAAACGACGAGAGGATGCTTAGATAGAGCATGATCGTCGCAAACCCAAAGACAGGCTGGCCTTTGTCCAGTTGTCCTGTAGGCTCCTGGCAATACATACCGTCGTGAGCTCAGGGTGTGTAGACACCCTCACTTCACGTATAATAAGCTCAGACAGAATACTTGGAAGAGCCGAATGTCGACTCAGCCTTCGTTGAAGCTTTCCCTAAGCCCTATTCTCCGCTTCATTCGGACACAGCGTCCAAGACCTCCTGCGCAGTGCGAAGGGCTTGTTCGCGCGCTTTCGTCAAAGCGTTCAACGAAAGATAAGGAGCGAGCATCGGCAGGGCCTAGACTCTCCGACCTCGCGGTGTGGCGAGACCAGACCAAGCAATCGTCATTGGTGCTGTCCTCCCTCTCGTAAGTCGTAACGAGAGGGAGAAGAAGGTCCGGTGGCACGGGGCGATACGCATTGGAATTTCCAACCGTGCAGCACACCCACTGCCATGTCCGCACCCCGCTACCCCTCCCCCGATATCTGATCCAATGTCCACCAGACATTGAAAGGATGCATTCCAGGTCGGAACGTAAGTTCACCTGGATGGAAGCCAAAGTTTTCAATACGAGCGGGAGGGTAAACGAAAGGACGTACACAAACATTCTTCGAGTTGCAACAGTGTACGTACACAACCCGCTTTTTTCGCCCGCCTCTCCGCATCGCGGAGATGCGGAAGATTTGGGAGAAAGATTTCAGCTGCCAGTGCATCACCGTGTTGGGTGAAGAGAATTGCCGTCCAGAAGATGGGGGGTCGTCTTCCCAGCGCTTAGGTCGAAACGGCGAGGAAGGGAACGACCTTCGAGTCGCCGTCCACCACGGGTAGAACTGGGCGGAGTCCACAAGGGTACACAACATCGTTCAATTTGGCTCGAGCATGTACCAGCCGTCTAGATCAAGGCACCATGTCAATGTCAGGCAAAGGACCCCCCGCAAAAACTGGGGTGAATATTAAAAAAAGACTTGGAACTGCGGTCATGGAGAATCGAACGGAGGAGGAGATGTCACATTCCGTGACACCGGCTTACGTTGCCACCAGTCACATCACTCCTGGTCACGTTGGACCCTGAAGGGGGCTGTGGGTCCCATGCGCGCTCCTCTCCACATCCGACGACCATCATCACAGCTGGGAGTCCGAGTCGGGCCCCGCCTCGATTCTGCGATAGCGAGATCGATGCAGCGTCTATTCAGTATCGTTTCAGGGTCTTCTTGCTCTCGGAAATTGCGAGAGAAGGCATGGGACGCCTGGAGACGGGCAGAGCTGGGATCTTGTACGTGTACGCGCCAAATTCAAAGATTCTGATATGCTGAAGCCTGATTGAGCTAGCTCAGTCTAACATAAAGGGTCCTATCGTTGACATCGGTATCGAGCACCGAGCTCAGAAAACATATTATGGTCGTTCTCTTCGACGATGTGCGTTCGAAGAGGGTGCTGGAGGTACTCTCTACTCGAAATGGACCTGTGAGCACCATGGAAGAGCCCGCGATCCCTGGCCTTCTTCTTCGATTTCAAGCCAGAATCTCGCGGATCCTCTATTTATCATGATCAGGGACGGTGCTGCCTTGAAGTCCGTGTGGCGTCTCGCTTTCCACAAGCGGTGCCAAGACGAGGGGGGGTTCTGGTTGGCCTTTCCTTCTCGAGAAATGCTTCCTGGGGAGGGCGTTGACATCGTGTCCGTGTCCCCGTGAGTGGGAGAGCTTTTTTGAAAGTTTAAAACGCGCGGCCGGTTTCTTTTCTCTTTCTCCGTTTGCCTCTTCGTCCCATTTGGTCAATACCATATTATCTATCACGGTGACCCTGCAACCGTAAGCTCGATTATTTTAAAGTGCTTCGTTGGCACGACTCCATTCCTCCTTCACCTCTCTGTCTTTTTCCTTGACACGCTCTCTCTCTCGTTCAAATTCGTTCTGAAGAGATGGCGGAGGCGATCCAGATCCCACCTCTGGACAATACGTGCGTTCGACGGATATGACTCTGCGAAGGTGGGACTCATGGCCGATACAGGTTCGGGGCTGCCTTTGTGGGCATGGTGGTCGCAGCGACGTAAGTGCTTGAGCCTGTTCGCTTCGTAGGATGACGCTCAGATGGGTCCTGGCTTAGGCTTCACGGAGGTACGCAACGCGTCTCGTCAGGGTCATCACTATCGGCTCAACCCTTCCTTCGCAGTGTCATGCGTGCAGACCTTGTACTACTACACGCACCAAGCCGATGAATGGCCAACGAAGGCGCTGGTTCGTCCCACTCCGCGTCTCGGGTTTCGGTCGCTGAGGTCATACTCGCCTCGATAGGTCGCGGCTGTCATGCTGTTCGACACGATCCACCAAGCCCTCATCACACATACCGGTGCGTCCTCCGTGCCCCAACTCTCTCTTTCCCCTCCCGCTCACTCGACCTCGCTCGCACACAGTCTACACATATGTCATCACGAACTGGGGGAAACCAGCGATTCTTGGGCAGATTGTTCAGTGAGCTCCTTCTCATGAAGCTATGTGTATCACAGGCTAATATAGATTGTAGGTCACTCGTCGTAAGCACAACCTCACTCTCTATCTATGCCTGTACATGCTCTAAGAAAGATTGACATTGGATTGGTTAGATCGAAGTCCTATTCAACGTGAGCAAGCTAGCATCCATATCTCGTCGAAGCTCAAACCTAACTGAGCTCTTCGCCCCAGGGATTTACAGCGCTTCTCGTCCAGAGGTAAGCTTCATTGGCATCCTTGCCACCTCACCCCACCCAATCATCGTTTCCTTTCTCATATCTCACCTTCGTCCCACAGCTTCTTGACCATGCGAGTGTGGAAGCGTGCGTAACCCTTTCCCCCCGGCAACCGAATTATGAACAGCGTCCTTAACCCTTCCTTCCTTCGTCCCAGTCAGCAACAAGAGCATCATCCTCACGGGGGTTGCAGTACGTCATTCGAAGTTGGCTGGTTCCCTGCTCGATATGCTCACCGCTAGAAACTGGTATAGGCTCTCCTGGTTATCGGCGAGTTTGGTATGTCGATCGATCCATTCTATTCCTACTTCGTATGACATGAGGCTGAAGATCCTCCCTTCTAGTGGTGGTTGTCGGTACGTGCAATCGTTCTGGTCCTCCGAAGGCAGCAAGTATTGATCGACACGATGGTTGGGATCTGCAGTCTTCACAGCAATTGCGTACGTCCTCTCCTCCCCCCACTCTCTACTCCCCGCCCGTACTGACGTCTCAAACACAGGCTGGGCTTCGAGACGTTCCTGGAACTAAAGAAGCTGGAAGTCAGTGCACCACCTCCCTACCCCCCTCACCCCACACCGAAGTTCGCTTGGACTGACCGAACCCCACTTCTCGACAGGCACTTTCGCGCACGGTCAACGCTCTCGCTGCGGCTGGCGATGTCTTGATCGCTGCATCGCTTTGCATCATCCTTCATCGGTCGAGGACAGGGTTCCATAGGTACGCCTCGACTATCCGGCATTTTCGCACCGGGTTATTGGTCGCTGACGCCTACACCTCTCGTAGGTCGGACACCATGATCAACCGACTCGTATGTCTATCCACCTACTCTCTCCACCCCACCCTTCCCACACTCCGCATGGCCTTCGCCTCCCGTCCATTCAATAAAGTCTTGGCTAACGAAAGAGTGACTGACAACTCCCTTGTGCCCCTTCTAGATTGTGTTCGCAGTGAACACTGGTGTATTGACGAGGTGAGCTGGGCTCGTCTAGGCTTTATTTATAGCGTGAAAGAGAATCTGACATAGAGTTTCCTATCGTCTAGTTTGTGCGCTGTCGCGTCGTTGATTTCGGTACGTCATTCTTCGAATCGTCTACAGGACGTCGAGAGCTTACCGGCGTGGCTTAGATCTCCGTTGCGGGCGATACGTTCATCTACATCGGGTTTTTCTTCTGCATCGGCCGGTGTAAGCACCCTCTCCTTGTCGTCTGGCAGACACGATTGCTCACGAGGGTCTGGATGACGGCCAGTGTACACAAACTCGCTGCTTGCGACGCTCAATGCGAGGAAGATGATTAGGGGAGCATCGGATCCGGTTCATACGACAAGCGACTTTTCGTTCTCGCTCAGGGACTTGCCGAAGAATGGGGCTGTGGCGTCGGTACCAGGGAAGGTTGGTCTCCATTCCTTCCTCCTCATGCCAACCTTCTGTCATTTCGTTGCGAGTGCCTTGTTCGCTGACCATCCGTGCACAGAAGAGTGCCCAGAACATCTCCATCAAGATCGACACCACGCACGAGTTCGCTACGGACCAGGACTCGGAGCGGGGGGACGAGAAGGTGCGCGAAGCTGTGAGTACCTCTTCTCTTTCTACCAAGGGGTAAAGACGTATGATTGATTGAAAAGTCTGGTTGGTACGATACCGACAAATCTCAACCGCAAACGAACAACTTCAAATAGGCGAACCGTCATATGGAGTATGAGGATAAGAATGGGGTGGTTGTCATGTAATGTGACGACCCTCCCTGTTGCCGTGAAAAAGTATCTATTTCTCCTTAGACACGCTTCCCTTTCCTGCCCTCCATCGCATCTATGGACCCGTCACCGATCATCTCATCCACAACGCACCATTTCTCCAATCGGCTATCCTTATATCCACACCTGCTTTCCGCCTTCGTGCACAGTACTTCTAGACCACATATTCATGTCTTGTTCACGATATACTCTACATACATACTCCCGAGTTGAACCCTCCTCGAGTTCCTTCGACAAATTTACCATTGACAAACCCCTGTTGCACCATATCTCCGACACCATGTTTATACTTGTCACTTATTTGCGGTAGTATCTTGTTCATTGTACCATAGAATCTAGTTTCTGAATCTAAATAGTTTCGTGGTATGAGGTAGGCTTCCGCGTTTTGACTCGGGATTCCGGAAGGGTGAGTACCTTTGGCAACCCCCATCGATAAGGCCTCCAGCTCACCCCACCATGGTCGAGAACGTCCTTATTCCCCGATGCAACTTTTGCAACTCCTCGCTGGCGCCGAACGGTCGCTGCTGCTGCTCTTGCAGAGCAGCCAGATATTGTAGTCAAGAACATCAGCTCAGGGACTGGGCAGGTACGCAATGAGATCAAGCGTTCCAGGACGAAGAAGAAGGAGCCGAAGCTTAGAAACAATCCTGGGGATGATGTCCCTTCTCCAACCAGTTATGACTGGGGGAATATGAGCCTCCCGTTCCTGTGCCGAGAAAATGAAGACGTCATGGAGGGTGTTACCCTCTTCTGCGGTCGACGCCCGTATTCTGGCAATCACACTTGTCGAAGTCCGAATGTTCCTCGACCTTCGCGACGTTCGAGCCTCCTCCGCTCTTCTCGGGGTCGACAGGCTAAATATCGACGCTGTCCAACATACCCAAGGGAACCTAGATTTACGAAGCCCTGTCCGGTCGACCAGACCGGACCTGCTTCCCGTAGAAGGGGTGGACAAAGGATCAAGGCCTTGAGCAGCAAACTGATAAGCGATTCGCCGCAATTCACAAGGCCAACCACCTCTCTGGCGGGATATCGGACAGCCAGAGGACTTCTCGCAGTGGGAAGGGAATGCCGAAGAAGCCGCAATTTGTCCGTAAATGTCAGAAAACGCTGGGAAGAGACTAATGGTCCCTTTGAATGGGCTAGGGGAAAGCTCTAACCCTCAACAAATGGCTTCAACACATTCTTGCCCCACCGATGTAGTCCATTCTTCTCACCATTCTTTTTCTGTCGCGGACGTTGGCGTCCCACAACCGTCGACATTCCCATCTCCCATCTTTTAAATTTACCCACCCCGGATTCCTGCGGCCATCCTGTCACTGATTCGACGCCTGAGTTTTGGTCCCTTTGCACCAGGCGCGAGTGGCGGACGTTGCGCGATCACGTGCAAATCTAAAATGGACTTCCCGAGTTGCCTAAAAGAGTTGTTTGGTCATGTAACTCTGGACCTGCACGAACTGTGCCACTCTGGCAATTCCTCATTCTTTCTTTCTCTCTACCATCATCTCCCCTTGACCCAACCCACCTATCTCCCATATCGTATATCTCAACCTTGGAAATGCCGACCAACAACCGTGGCCGCAAGCCAACGAAAGCAGGCTCGAAACCGAAACCGAAACCAAAAGGCAAAGGCAAGGTGAAGCCCAAAGAATCAAGTATACCTACCATAGCCGACGGGGACAAAGCCACTTTCGAGTACGTGAAAGTCTCATTCGCGCAGGGTAATTGATACTCACTGAGCCAATAGGTTCAGGATGCCGGTGGTCACTGGCAAGCCCCCGGTCACCCCCCCTCAGCGAGCCTCGCTTCCGGACGTCGACACTACGCCTACCAGGATCCGTGGCAAGCCCAGCGCCGAGCCAGCATTTTCGTTCGACCTTACTGCCAGTGGTTCAGCCATAGATGATAATCCGTTCCAAGACTCCAGCAGCCATCCAGGGCCACCCGACCATGCAGACTCTACGCGAAGTCGCCTAAAGGATCTCTCTCAGCGCGCCGGCTTCGCTAGTGACAACTTCAAGTCCCTGACCCATTCTACACCTTACGCTACACATGGTGCCACGCCCACGATGAAGGGGCAAACTTCAAGAATTGAAGGGATAGCGCTCGCGAAATCAATCGGCTATGCCCCCACATCTGGGTCCGGCTTCATCACGCAGCAGAACTTTGCGGATGGGATATCGGATGAAGCCATCCAAAGCTGGCTATGCTCTAAGGATTCCGATGGAGTCTACGGGGCTGCTTGGCTGGGAGACAAGTCTGACGAGACGAGGGCGAGTTTTGACGATGTCTGGAATCTCCCCGAAGCCGCCCCCGAGGAGAACAAACTCTACCCCTTTTTCGAAGATATTCTCACAGCAATATCCGACAAGTTCGTGCAGCCAGATCTGAAACCCGGTATCGAACGCAAACTCAAGGACACTCACGACAAATCGCTCACGCACGTGGATGGCGAAACTCGTACCTCGCCTGACTTCGTAGTTGAGGCCACCGGTCCTTCGTTTGAACTCCCCGACGATGGCAAGGAAGTCGGATACTCCAACGTCACCACTTTTTTCGACGTGAAGCGCGATGATCATATGACCGGTGTCGGCATCCTGAGGCAGATGGGTGTCTATGGTCGGTGAGTGCACAATCGAAGAGTGGTCTACTGCTTGCTGGAACTAACTGTGATGAATACGCAGCCAAATCTTTGCGCAGCAGCCAAACCGCATCTTTGTACGGGGAATTATCATAAGCGAGAAGCGAGCCCAGCTCATCCAGTTCGACCGAGCCGGGGCCCAATTTAGCCCGTTTGTTTCGCTCAACAGCGAACCCGAGGTATTCGTCCGTATGGTCGTCGAGGTATTCGGAGGCAAGTCGGAGCGTTCGATTGGGTTCGATGACAGCATTTCCTGGAATATTGTCGATGGCAGAAAGGATACGGGCACGCTGACTTTCGGCCCACCGGGAAAGGAGAGAACGTATGATCTCCTCGGTCCTCGCCCCGTCTCCCATTCCTTCGACATCCGTGGCTGCGCAACTACCGTGTGGGCCGTTACCGAGCGTGGAGGAGCGGGTGAGGTGTTTATGGTCAAAGACTCATGGACCGTGGATGGGCGCACCCTGGAGCATACGCTTCTTGAGATAACAAAAAACGTCAAAGGGGTCGGCAAGATGGTGGATTTCCATGTTCGTGGCATCAAGACAAGCGACTTCCGGTGCGAGACTACCCTTCAATTCTTCACGGATCGCCAAGCTACGAGGACCATGATGGAGGCTCATGGGCGGAAGATTGGAGATTTCACTGACCCGTTGGAGGTCCTGTACGCTTTATATGACATCCTCATCGGTGAGTTCAAGCCCTCCACTTGATGACCTGTATCCTGACTGACACCTTTGACATAGCCCACTTCGAAGTCTATGGGATGAACATTCTCCATCGCAACATTACCAATAAAACTGTCTTCCTCGGGAGCGAGGATGCCGCAGTGGGTTTACGAGGAGTCCTAATCGACTTCGAAGCGGCTTTGAATTTCGACCCCGAGTCCGGCGATACCGCCATTTCGAAGGAGGCTCGATTGGTGGGTTACTCATAATCCTCCTTGTTTATCGCACCACGCTAACTACCCTTCGACGTAGGGCACCCGCTTTTATCAGTCATGCATGATCCTGAGGTTCTTGACCGAATTGAGTGCCGGCGAAGCGCCTCCGCACGATCACATGGACGACCTCGAGAGTGTTTTCAACTTGGTTTGTTTCCTCTTCTTCACCCGCCGCCCTGATGGGAAGCCTCGCGGCAAGAAGGATAAGGCGAGGAACGTTGTGAGGGGATGGGATTCAGACAAGCCTGATGACGCGCTCGCGTCCAAGGCCCTCTTCTTCAGTCGGGCGTTTGGCCAGAAGGAGGCCGCCATTAAGCTCGTCTCGCAGTCTTGGGGCACGGCTTGCGGAACCCTATTCAAGCAGTTCTGGGAGTGGGTTTGGGGCATTCAGGAAGAGAAGGGCGAGATACTTAGGAAGCATTTGGAGGAGCAGGAGGAGCTCGAGCAAACGATGAGGATTGCGAGGCTGAACGAAATGGAGGGGCACAATATTGCTGAGAAGAAAGGGGAGGAGCCCACGGAAGATGGGGAGCAAGGCGGCGAGGCTGAAGAGCAGAATGGTGACAAGGGACAGGAGCAGGAGGTCACAGAGTTAAAGCCGGCGGGGGAAGTGGATGATGATGGCGATAACCCAATGGTAGACGAAGAGGAAGAAGAAGACGACTCGGAGGTGCTCGCGGTCCTTGAGCCCACTGCACCCATCCCCAAGAAAGAGGTCGCATTCAAGAAAGGCCTCTTTGCACCCCTCATGGAGAACGGAATGGTCGGCGACCACTACAACAAAGTCATCAACTTCTTCGTCATGGCCATCGCGAAGATCGAGGTGTCCCCAGGCCTGAATGGACCCCGCGCCATCGTTGCAGACAGACCGCTGAAGCGTAAGCGTGGCCTCAATCAAACGGTCTTCTGGGCTACGTACAAGAAGCTTCGCCGCACTCCAGAGTCCAACCCGAGTCCGCTTGAAGGCCCATTTCTCCTTTCTCCCGTTGCATAGACACCTTCATAGTAGTGTTCGGGTCGGTTACCGATGTGCTCGATGTACTGTTAATTCGCTCCTAGCCTTTGCTTTTGTTACGTTGAGGTGCCCAGCGTTACCCACTGTCCCTAGAGTCGAAGCCTGGCAAGTCAGCCTCTGCAAATAGCAAAGATGAGCGAGCCTGACCATTGGATATACCAATACATTGTAATCAAGACAATCTCCCTCTGTGGCGAGGGAAACCGAGAGCACGAGATAAACCGAGATAGCCTGCATTGTGCATCCCGCAAAAGTAGACTTGTAGTGGTGTCTGAACAGGGGTATAGAACACCTGTGCCTCGGTAGGCGTGTAGTTCTTGTACCTAGAGCAAGCCAGGTAGTGTGGTACAGCCTATTCCGCGTTCTGAAGGGTTCGTGTATCGACCAGATGTCCCTGTGGAGGTCATGGAGGATCTTGGGTTCGGGGAGAACCCAAATCCAGCGGCCTGGGGAGTGGGAGTCCGTCGATAAACCCTGTCTAACCGTCAGTATGCGTCACCAAAGTAGGCCCCTTCCATTCGTACATGGCGGGGGACGCTGGTGTCCTGCGGCCGGCTGGACACAAATTTGATTCTCGACGTTTGAAGAGGTGCCACGTTGGGGTTATTCGATCTTGGAAAGGAGGGTATAGACTACCTGTACATGAGGATATACGAGGATGTCTGAGGCCTGAGGTTTACGCTGCTATATGACATGTTGTTGTCTGATCCTGCTTGGAACTCACACGAGAGAAGGGGTTGGAGCACGACCTTGCGTGTCGTTGTACCTGGCGGTGCCTAATCTTGGGAGAGCTTTAACCTGGTTGGCCGGTGTCATCGTTGCTGGAGAAAGACTGCGCTACAGGGCAAGGTGTGCAATGGGGTTTTGAGGGCACATTTGAAAGTATTCCGAGACCAGCTGTCAAACGCTGAAAACGAATGACTAAGCTTAGATGGGGCCCCATAGGGGCTGTCCCTTTGGGCTGTAAGGTGGTGTGGACCTTCCAACATACGCGGCTAACGTAGCCAACGTTTACTGGTGTATAGTTGGTAACAGTGGGAGGTACCACGGAAATGATTGCGTTCATTTGCTTTTCAACAATGCTGAAGTGGTCGAGAATATGTGATACTAGGATACGCCGTACTGAGAGGTGTCAGAACAGAAGGACCTTAGCGTACGTGATCTATTGGGTATGATAGGCTAAAGGTATAGAAAAACAGTCGCTGGAAGGGATCGCTAGAGATAGCTGAAGCGGGTGACACGGAAAAGAGGAACCGGTGACAGGAAGGTGCGCATGGGAGGGGGGAAGCATGGTTTTCAACGAGAGCGGGTTCCAACACGAGGACTTTTTCTGCTGCGTTTAGCCTGAGGACGGGGGCTCTCGGTAACGTCGTCTTCCTCTAGACGGCGTTTCTGAATGCGGGCGGAACGGCGGGCCTCAGGCATGGACAAGGGCTTGGGGGACGACGATGCTCCAACCACAGGACATAAAGAGTGATCCTTCTTGTCAAATTGGTCACGGATGCGAGCCGAACGGCGCAATTGAGGAGCTGGCGTGGGCGGAGATGCCTCAACAGCGAGGGGCGTCGCCATGTGGGATGGAAGAAGGGGTGGTCGGCGAGTGTCCGTCAAGGTGGGTTCCGGCGGAGGAGCCGTCGATGCTCTAATAGCTTCGATGGACTCGTCGAACATCTGCAGGACCTGTGAATAATGTTCGTCTCGGTTTGGTAGCAGGTGTTCCGGCCCTTTGCCTTCGAACCCAAGCCTCTGCTTGTCCCCAGTCCTAGACAGCGTCCAAGCGCGGAATTTCTGGAATAGATCGCCACATATTGGACCCCACGAAGCTTCGATGAGGCGGCCGGTGCGGACCCTCACCCGACCTAGCCCAAGGATCCCGCGTTTATTTGACCAGGCGAGTTCGGCATCGTCCTCGGCCCAAGTCGCAAGCATCGAGGGTCCTTCTTCCGTGCTCGGGAGACAACTACCGTCAGGGCGGTAGAGCAGCATGGTGTAGACAAGGAGTAAGAAGAATGACTCAAGATCATCCAGGTGATCATGAACTGGGACCCGCTTCATGAACTTGCTGGATAAGACTGAGAGGGACTGGAAGATGCGGACGCCCTATAGTGGCGAACGTCAGTGTTGAGCATGGAGGAAAATAGGAGACCGTGGACGTACAGTATTGTGATCTGCCTCGATTGTCGGTTTGGCGTCCGTTGCCCTGAAAGCCAGGTCAAAGTCGATGAGCACACCCCGTTCCCCCTCGGGGGCACCGTCCTTTCCCAGTAGGACGTTTTGAGCTGCGACGTCCCGGTGAAGGATCCGAACGTCATCAGCTACGAGCCTTTGATGGCCTGGAATACACGTGAGCTTGGGAGGTCCAACTCGTTGAAAGTGAGGAGCACATACCGGCTATAGCATCTCGAATTGCAGACAATAGTTGAACTACCGACGTGAAGTACTCGATAGAGCGCCCGTACGCCTTCATCGTCACCCGGGTTGCTACGCGATTCTGGAAGCTCCCAAGGGTACTCGGACACCGGAAGTCTTTCGTCTCCCCACGGCCGGTCTCGTAGGACACCATGTGCACGATGCCTGGCGTGCTTTTCACTAGCTCCAGGAGCTCATACTCCCCACGGAGATCATCTAGACGCCACGAGTCTTTGACGACCAGCTCCTCGAGCGTATCAGGGTCCTGAACACGCCAGCATGTAGTCGCCCGCCCCCGAATCTCGTTTCGTGGGGTGCGCACTTGCCCTAGAATGGGGTACGTGTTGGGCTTGCCATTCGGACTCGTGGTGGTGATTGTCCCTTTCTTCTTCCTTCCGTTGACGATGGCCCACTGGATGCTGGTATCTATTCCGAGGACGCGCTCATCGGGGGAACAGAGGCCGGCGACCAGTCGAACGAAAGTCGCGGGGTGCTGGTGAATATTGAAGGGTGGGGTAATCTCCGCTCCTGCACGATCGAAGTGGACAAGCCGAGCATGGTTCTCTGTGAGTATTAGCGAGCGAGTGTACAGTCGGTTGGGTTGGTCACGGAGGATCTGCCTGGACAGGAGTTAGCATGGGAAACTTCGCTCGTTGCGGTGGTACATACCGGGCATATGTTTCCATTTCATGAACCTGTTCATCGACACTCCCCGCGTTCGAATCGAGTTTCACGGTGAAGTAGGTTGCCATGCAAGAATACCCTACGTTGACCTCCGCTAGCTCCGAGGATTGGGGAATTTCAAATGACGGCCCCGTCGCAGGGACTACCAGCACAGGGCACACGGCGTAACCATTCTCGTCCTTCCGCTCGCACTCCGGATGACCCTGAGTGTCAATAAGGTGTCGCTTGACTCCAGATTCGCGGATCTTCACGAATCGTTGCATGACAGAGGAAAGGACCGAGTATAGAGCGTCGACGAGGGCTCCTCGTCTCGTCAGGGTTTCGGGGATCGACCATCTCTTCTGCCCGGAGTCGTAGCTCTCCGTCTCCTCAAGAAATGACTCGACTTCATCATCCTCCAGAATTTCGCGGTAGAGGCCGTGTGCGTAGGTGTCGTTCGTCGTCGTGTATCTGGGGTAATGTTTGGGGCATCCAGAGTATTCTGGTGCTTTGGATCCAGTCCCTGGCGTTGGGTGGATTGAAGGCATTGTTTAAATGTTTTAAATAGGGCAATATTGTCGACCTTCAGTGTCTTCCTGGATGGAAATGACGTTGGAGGATAATGGATGGTGGTGGATCGGGAGAAAGGGGCAATTGCATCCGACCACAATTGTTCGCGTCTGTTGTCATCAAAAAACCACGTGACCGTTGACCCGGAGGCGCCCAGGCGTCGAATTGGCGCCTGTGTTGCAGGAACTATGGCCATCGAGAACGGAACACCAGACATCGCGGTACTGAGCGGAAAGATCCCTCATAAATAGCTGAATCACCGGCAAACCCTGGTTATTCCGGAGATTTTCGGTCAGGATGCCGGGGATTACCAGGCCCCTGGCAAAATGCACCAGTAATTTACCGGTACGTTGGCCGAGCACAATTACATGAGGTGGGGAGACAGACCAGCCAGCCGACGTCGTGAGCCGACTCTGTGCAATGGGAAGATAAGTAAGCGAAATGCGATTGGTCCTGATTGGGCGTGCGGGTTCGAGGACCACAGTGAACAAATAAATATGTTACGCTTGCTCCAAATAGTACTGGAATTAAAGATGGAACATTGCGAAGGATCGGAAATTATAGATATAGATACATGGGTGGTACAGTGAGCTGGCAACCCACGTAGATGTAGGGGAGGCGGTATCGCCCAAGAGGAGAGGTGCGTTTGAGATATTAAGTAGAAGGGGGGTCGCAGAGAAGTGGAGGAATTCGGGTATGGATATCGCAGAGAGAAGATGGTAATGACGTCTTTGTTCAACGAGAGCGGGTTGTGGAGCGCAAACCCTTCTTGATGTTAGGACGGGACGCCACAAGGTCCTCGTCCTCCTCCAGGCGGCGCTTTTGTGTACGAGTGGAACGACGAAGCTGAAGTGTTGGCGGCATCGCAGGGGAGGGCAGGAGCTTCGCGGTTGACAAAGATGGGCCTGTGGGTTGCGACGAAACCTGGGTCTTGGAGAAAACGAGATTTCGGATGCGAACTGATCGTCGGGGTTGAGATGCGGATGCGGCCGGTGTAAGGGCTGGGCCGACAAGGGAAGGTGTCGCCTTATCGACAGACGCCGCATCGAGTTCCATGGGCTGTGCGGCATTTTGGGCAGCTGCGAAACCGAGAGGTGGAGGGGGTACTGCAGACTGAGGAAGAGAGAGGGTGGACGCGGGAGCTGGGGACGTTGACGAAGCTTTGATTGCTTCGATAGCCTGGTCAAACATCTTAAGGACAGCTGAATAGTGTTCATCCCTTTTGGGTAGCAGTTGCTCCGGGCCCCTCTTCTGGTACGCTAGCCTCTCCTTATCGCTCCTCCTTGATAGCGACCAGGCGCGGAACTTCCTGAACAAGTCTCCACAGATAGGACCCCACGACGCCTCAATTACGCGCCCTACGTGGGACCTGAGCGGGCCCCCTCCGAGAATACCCTGTTTATTTGAGAAGGCCTGACTGGCGCTTTCTTCCCTCCAAGTAGACAAAATCGAGGGTCCTTCCTCGGTGCGTGGGATGCAGCTGCCGTCGGGCCGGGACATGAGCATGATGTAGACGAGGAGATAGAAAAAAGACTGCAGGTCGTCCAGGTAATCGTGGGCCGGAACTGTCTTCATGAAATCGCTAGATAACACTGAGAGGGATTGGAAGATGCGGATGCCCTGAAGGGTGGACGTCAGCGATGAGCGCGGTGGCTATTCTGGGGGAGGCTACCTACAACATTGTGGTCTGCATCGATTGTGGGTTCGACGTCCGTTGCTTTGAAAGCAAGGTCGAAGTCAACCAGGACGCCCCGTTCACCCTCCGGCGCACCATCCTTCCCGAGGAGCACGTTCTGAGCCGAGACGTCCCGGTGAAGTATCCGAACGTCATCGGCGACAAGGCTTTGATGGCCTGGAGTATACATAAGCTTGGGAGGTCCAATTTATTGAGATATGAGGTGTACATACCGGCTATAGCGTCACGAATTGCAGATAACAGCTGGCCTACCGACGTGAAGTATTCGATGGAGCGCCCGTATGCCTTCATCGTCACCCGCGTTGCCACACGGTTCTGGAAGTTCCTATAGGTGCTCGGACACCGGAAATCTTTCGTCTCTCCACGGCCAGTTTCGTAGGAGACCATGTGCACAATTCCTGGCGTGTCCTTCACCAGCTCCAGGAGCTCATATTCCCCACGGAGATCATCTAGGCGCCACGTGTCTTTGACGATCAGTTCCTCGAGCGTATCAGGGTCCTGAACACGCCAGCACGTAGTCGCCCGTCCCCGAATCTCGTTCCGTGGGGTACGCATTTGCTCTAGGATTGGGTAGGTCTTGGGCTTGCCATTCGGACCCGTCGTGGTGATAGTCCCCCTCTCCTTCCTTCCGTTGATGGCCCACTGGATGCTGGTATCTATACCGAGAACGCGCTCATCGGCGGAAGAGAGTCCAGCGACTAGTCGAACGAGAGTCGCAGGGTGCTGGTGAATGTTGAAGGGTGGGGTGATCTCCGCGCCTGCCCGGTCGAAGTGGACGAGCCGTGCGTGTGACTCTGTGAAGATAAGCGAGCGAACGTAGAGTCGATTGGGTTGGTCACGGAGGATCTGCCTGTACAGGAGTCAGTATGGGAAACTTCGCTCGTTGCGGTGGTACATACCGGGCATATGTTTCCATTTCATGAACCTGTTCATCGACGCTCCCCGCGTTCGAGTCGAGTTTCACGGTGAAGTACGTTGCCATACAGGAATACCCTACGTTGACCTCGACCAGCTCCGTAGATTGAAGTGACCGAGGGATTTCGAACGATGGGCCCATAGCAGAAACTACCAGCACAGGGCACATGGCGTAACCATTCTCATCCTTCTGCTCGCACGCCGGGTGACCCAGAGTGTTAATCAGGTGTCGTTCGACCCCAGCTTGATGGGTTTTCACGAATCGTTTCACAACCGATGAAAGGATCGAGTACAAAGCGTCGACGAGGGCTTCTCACCTTGTCAACGTTTCGAGCATCGACCACCTGTTCTGCTTGGAGTCGTAGCTCTCCGTCTCTTCAAGGAAAGATTCGACCTCCCCATCCTCCAGAACGTCGTGGTAGAGGCCGTGCGCGTAAGCGTCGTTCGTCGTCGTGTATCTTGGATAGTGCTTCGGGCACCCAGGACGCTCTGGTCCTTTGGGGACGGCTCCTGGCGCTGTGTAGGTCGAGGCCATTGCGTCAAGGTTTGAACTGGTATAATAATGTCGATTTCCAGAGACTTTCTGGAATTGGTGCTGGAGGATAATGGATGGTGATGGAACGAGAGAAAGGGGCAATTGCATCCGCCAGCGATTGTTCGCGTCTGTTGCCATCAATTACCACGTGACCGTTGACCCGGAGGCGCCCAGGGCCACTGGGCGACCGAGAATAACGCCAACAGCGCGGCTGACGCCGCAGAGCCCGCTACTCAATATGTTTTTTCTGGTAGGTGTGTGAGAGATTATCGACAGATAATCCTGAGGAGTGAGGAAGGATGGTGACTGGCGATTGAATTTGGGGAGCCCGCAAGGTCCAGATCAAGTCAATGTAGGGGAGGGATAGGTGAGATAAGTCAGAAATAGCAACACAATGAATTTGACGGCTTTTGATATGCACGAAGCTATCCCAGTCACGTCTTGGCCGCCAGGGCAAAGAAGCCGTGTGGGGAAGGACACATATACGGCGCTAATCGAGCACACGAGGTTTGTGCAAAGTCCGCTCCAAGAAGAGGTATCTCACGATATGGACAGAACGCTATACTGGAGGGCACCGCCTGAAGGAAGGTTAGCATTCCAGGATCTAACCAATCGAAGGGAAGGAGACGACGAGAACCAATGGCCAATCTAGGATTGTTATCATCATGTTCACCTTTTGCGGCCTCGTATTTAGTAAAGTTGCTGCATCATTTGACCAGGAAGAGCGAGGGTGATGAGTATTTCGAATGCACGCTGGTGTGAGGTAGGTGATGTTTCGATTGTTCGAATACATACCAGAGGAGGAGGAGACCACTGCGGCGATGTTGCGGGGCGGGGCATGACGTCATGGTGCAGACGCAAAAGGAAGTTCGGTCCCGCAGTTGGGAGCATGATGGTGGGAATACACGTGACGGCGCTGGGGGGAGGGTCTACTGAGAAACCCGCTACTGTGAGTAGCGGGCATTGGCGCCCGTGTTGCAGGAACAATGGCCCTCGAGAACGGCACAACAGACACCAGCAGACGCCGCGGTATCAAATACACAATGATATAATTTGCATATTTCTGAGCGGAAGTAGCCCCATAAACGGCTGAATATCCGGCAAACCTTCATGACATGGAGATTCTCCATTACGGCACCAAGGATCACCAGCCTGAGGCCCCCCACTGGGAAAACCCATCAATAATTCGCCTAGGTTAAATCTTCATGTACCACCAATACGTTTAGAAGGCTACAATCAACAGCTCAGCAGATTCCAAATTTGCTGCAATTTCATGCAGCGTATACGAGAACGAGGTGGAGGAGAATATGGGTAGATGGTAGTACTACGCGCTGTTACATAGTTTACTCCCTATGCGGCCTATGTACGTTCCCCTTCAGCGCACAATCGTGTGGACGCTTAGACATCCTCGCCAAAGTGCTCAATCCATATGCGACATTCGAACAGGGTTCATAGCACTCATGAAAGGAGGACGATTGGGTCATTTAGCATATTCTCAGAGCCCCGTATATTGAATAGGTAGACGCAAGATGTGGATGCGTGTAGATATCCTCTTACAATACTCCTGACCTAACGCCTGCTGTGGGATATTTCGTGAGCTCTTGAGACAATTAGACAAGGAGGCAGTGGTACTGACCCGGAACCAGAAACATCGAGCCTGAGCAGCTTCGCGTTGATTTCCTTCATCGTGTCAAGCATCTCGGGTGAGGTAATGGGTGTCCTCCTGCACAAGAGGAAGTGTAAGTGGGCCTGCCTGAACGTACATTCCACGGTGGGGGCACTCACGCAGTACGGGGAACACTCCACGCCGCCTTCCACTGTCCCTGCCTCTTCTCCACTCTGACAAACAAAGACAATACATCCCCATTGAAGGGAAAGATAAGGTCGATATACCGTACTCCGGGGCCTGTCTTCCCTTGGAAATACTCCTCCAACGCACTGTAATATCGAGGCTTGGCATACTCGGGATAATGCTCTACCCTAGGATCGGTCCACCAAATGCTTCTGTCGCGCAGACTCCGACTATGGAATCCGGGTCGGAGGGTTGTCAGGTCCACGATGGGTATGGTCTCATGGAATGCGTGGCCGGCGTTCTCCGTTAGGACGCGTTCGTCGAAGAATTCCGTGACGCTGTTGTAGATGTGCACTCCTAACGCGGCGAGGAAGCTCCTATTCCGCTGTCCCCAGATGCACATCGAGGTTTTCCTCTCTGGAGAAAGTGACTCAGGCGTAAAGCTCCAGGAATCAGCGAAAGGTACGTACGAAAATGGTCTGAGCTAGCGGCTCCGCACTCTGACCTATGGAATCGACGCCAATCCTCCTTCTGGCAACCTTCGGAGCAATAGATGACGCGGGAGCACCGAAGGCACTCCTTGAATTCCGAGGGCAGAGCGGTCTGCCTTCTCGTGCACTGCATGTAGTGAGAATGTGAAGCGGGTAAGAGTGTCGCATCACCCACGGATATGTTGTCACACAAGTGAGCCCCGGCCCCCTCCTTTTTCTTTATATCCAGCCTCCTGAACACCGATTGACCAAAGAAATCCCAAGAGCTTGCTATTCGGGGCATCGTCTGCCTCATTTCGCCTATGATGACGAGCGAAAGGGCGGGCCAGATATCTTCCAACGCCTGCAGGACTTCAGGGAACGACATATACCGGCCGACTAGATGGAGCATCTCCCCTGCGTCCCTGATCGCCTTCTCTTCAGCCGCCGGCAAGACCGCCATCACCCGCGCCAGCACGAAAAGGTACTTTGAAGCGAAAAGGTCTCTGATGTTCCTCACAATGCGGGTAGGGTCTAAGGAGTCGTTGGTGAGGCCGAGTACCGGTCCGATCATCGATGCCAGGATACGACGCCCACTCTCTGTGCGGTGGTGCTTTTGGAGATGTGTCGAGATCACATCAAGGGTTTCGGAGACGACGACGATGTAATTTTCGGAGAGCATCTTGCGACGGAAGACATAGTTGAAGGTCGTGAGTGCGCGCAGGGTGTCGAACATGAGGGTGATGTACCCAATCGGTGGGTCAGGATTGCCGATCTTTTGGTCGATGGCCAACTCTCGAGCCTGATGGACTCGGTCAACGAAGGCACGGGCGAACTTGGTGGGCAAGGATGGTTTCCCGGACACGATTCTCTCCAGCAATAGCTGCTTCGTTTCGTCTTTCTTCACCGAGTCATGGAACCACATCAGGAGTGGACAGACGCCTCTTCGATGCGCAGGATCCATGATCACCTGGCCACCATCGTCCTTGGCCAACCACATGCGAAGGATGAGATCCGTGTAGACCATGGTTGAGGACAAGGCGTCAAGAATGCGGTCGTCGAAGGAGACCAGGTCCCAGAGAAATTCGGCATGCATGAGATGCACCTCGGACGTGTCATTCTCCGATGAGGGCTTCTGCTCCAGGCTGCTGACGTTGAGGTCGAGGAAGAGGTGAATCCATGGACATATTTGGTCGATTACCTCTAGTATTCGATTGACGGCGGCTTCCTTGAAGTTATCAGCTCTCCAGCCATGCATGATGACCGCATGGAGCACCGACATAGATGCCAGCGCACAGTCGACGTAGGGCCTGTCCTTTAGACTAAGGAGCTGGAAGTTGGGTTCGTAATCGGCTGAGAGATGCTTTGCGGCGACATTGACGACACCGATTGTAACCTCTTCCTGCTTCTGAGGTACAACAAATCGGTACAGGCTCCAGAGATCATCAGAGGTTCCATCGTGCGCTTTCGAAACGAGCTGCAGTGCATGGCTTAGTGAACGAGGGTAGCTCATGATCACGGCAAAATGTTCGTACCTGGGCAAGAACAGCACGACGGCCTCTCGCTGCTGGTGCGAGTCTCGAGTTTCCCCTGTTCATGGAAATGGTTAGGAGCAAAGCTCGGAAGTGCCCGACACGTGGGTGCGTCGGGACGGAAGCACCGATTTGGCGAGATAGGGGCAGCTTGGCCCACGGAGAGCAACTCTGCGCTAATGAAGCCCGGGTGTAGCCACCGCTACGAGGGGAATCTCACTGGTAGTAAGGGATATGAGTGCAGAATCAAACGTCTATATTAGGTGAGAATAAAATACGGCGCAACATAGAAGAGTCAGGAGCGGGGAATAACACTAGCTACATAGCCATGTCGAGCAACACCATACACAGCTCTCCAACGTGGCCCCACTCGTTCCAACTTCACCACTATGTGGGCAGTCCACCCAACCCCAAGTGCAAAGAGCCCCTCTGCTAGCTGCGCCCTTTCTATACCCCTCCCAGATCGATATTCCCGAACGAGAGGTTCGAACCGTAGCTTGAGATAACCTTGAAGAATAGTATGCGGCGGTCGATCCCAGAGGTTGTCCACAGTAAGGCGGTGGAACCGACAATGAGGATCCATGTCGACGAAGCTTATGCTGGGGATGAGGTGATGGAATTCCTGGGTTGGTTCATCCCTTGCGGCTGCCGCACCCATCAGGTGCCCTTTTTTGTTGTAGAGGTCCTCGATCAACGCCATATGAAAAGCCCGATTTGCATGGCTGTAGTAGTTGCCAGACGCCTTCCTCACTGGAAAGATCAGCGATGAGCGATTATTGATTATTATTCACAGTTGTGCATAACGCTTACCCAGGCAGTCTGCTTGAGCGTGGGGGCATTCCAATCTGTGTCGTTCTTTCCAATCGTGCGATTGGCATTCAAACGAGCAATAGGCGACGGACTTGCAGCGAGAGCATTCTTTACATTCAGCGCTTGTGGACTCGGGGAGACGTTGGCACTGTATTCCGTTCATCAATAACGCAAGATCGGTCAAGTGGGGAAATTCAAACGGATCATTGGATTATCGCAAAGCTTGACCCCCTTACTCAGAACCATGTCGTGCAATTGCTTTCGCCAATCCACCGTTTCTTTCATTTTGTTCCACTTTGTAAGGAACACTGGGTTTGAAGAGACTCTGGCGAGTAGGCCCTGTGATCGTAACGATTCAAACAGGATACCAACGAACACCCCATCCGTTGTCCTTCTCCCAAGCTCGTCCAGTAACCCCTCCACGAGGCTAACGGGCATTCGATCGTCAGAGCGAAAGGTACTCCCATTGACCCCATAGCCCAATACGTTGACGAGCCCCCCTGAGACCAGGTCTCGGTGATTTCGAACCGCTTGGGTAGGCCTCGTCGAGTAATCCGCAAGTCGATACAGGACCTGTAAGGATGGGAAAGTATTGCGGTGATCGTTTGGGCCCAACGCTGTTGCATCACAGCAAATGTCTTTCAGAGAAGAAGCGTACCGCCTGACGTAATTAGCCTCCAAGAAGCTTAGCTCCAGTACGTTGCTGAACTTGATAAGCGTTTCTGTATCCTGGAACAGACGTTCGACAAGGGGGAACGCGTCGGAGAGGTTAAGACCGTGACACATCTCGACGCGGGACACCACGCTCTCTACAAACAAAGAAACGAAACGGGGAGGCCGAGCGAGGATACGCTGCAGAAGGACCTCCAGGCCTACATCCTTACCCAAAGCGCTTGAGAACAGCATCTGGAGGGTGCAGTGGATTTCTTGGGCTTTCAGCCCCAGCGATACCCGCCCGTCGTTACCCTTGGCTACCCACATTTGGAGCAATAGGTCGGAGAACGTCACGCTCGAATATGCAGCCATTTGAAGCGCAGCATCGAGAGAGACGATTCCGAGCATAAAAAGTGAATGTTCAAGGTATAGACGTGTCATCTCGGCCTTGTGATCCGCATAGCGCTCCTCTCTTTTTCTGCTTGGTGCCAGGCCCAGGTGAAGGAAGGTGCTGACCCACATGCATAGGCCATCAAGCGAATCTTCAAGCAAAGGAGCCGCTTCTTCCTTGAGACGAGGATTCACTTTGCACGCCACGACAGTGAGGGAGACCATCAGCATGCTTGGAAGTGCGCGTTCAATGTTATCTTGGCCGAGAGTCGTCCTGTGTTCGTTTCGCCATATATTTGGGACCAAGTCGAGGTCGAGGTGCTTCAAACACACCCGAATGAGCTCGGAGGTGCAGTGTTCGGGCTTGACCACGGAACGCAAGGTTTGAAGGTCAGTGATGGAGCCACGCTGCGCCCCGTTCAGCAGCTTGAGACATGTCGCGTCAGAGGGTCAACGGAGGTCAGTGACGAGGGAAGCACACCTGCCCCAAATTCCTTGGTCCCCCATTGCCTTTTGACATTGATAAGAACTGACACGGAGTCTTGTAGCCCAGAATCAGGACCAATGTAAGTAGCTTCAGTCGGAGACATCGTACATACCTGTCTGGGGGTGCCGGGTATCTCAGCCAGACGGATAGGTAGAGGCTAGGTAGAAGCGCCCGAGAATGTGGTTCGGAACAAAGCTCAAGAGGTGCCCAACCACGTGGAGGCGTCGGTGCGGAGGCACCCGTGACGGATCATTTGGCCTGTTACAGGATAGGGGCACTTCTGAGGCCTCCAGCGGCCCCTCCAGACATGTCACCCGTATAAAAAGCACCAATAATTCTCCCACCTACTTTCCTTGGTCGCTGATCACCCAATGCAGCCGTCCCTGGTGTTAAATCTGAGCCACTCCGTCCTCAGTATGCTCCGCGGTCATTTAAGCCGTTCGAAGTTTCCTCTCGTTCTGTGCATTCCTTCTCGCCCTTGCCTCCGGCTCTCTCACCTCTTTCTCGGGTCTCTGTGGGTTAAGATCTCGGAGGGACTTGCTTGATTGAAGATTCCGAAGCATTGTTATCCCATCCCTTCGCCCCAGGTTGTGCAATTCGAATCATCGAATGTGGAAAAGGCGCGACGTGGGTGATTACCCACATCCAGCTTCTTGGCCAAATACGGCGTCCATCCGGCAATGAGCGTCATCAAGGCATGCCGTCAATGGGCGCCTATTTCCTTGCCCAGCCAATTAGGCACTTGTTCATGAGCATGTGGTGAGCTCTGCCTGCGTCCTGACAAACACCGGTGGAAGCGACATCGAATAAACGACGGATTCGAACATCCCACTAGGCCCGATTTAGCCCACCGACATATTGTACCGTCGAGGTTCACCAGACGGGCGAGCGGGGAAACCAGTTCATTGAGCCAACTTGAGGGTAGTCTAACAGACCCTTGATTAATACCCTGAAGGGAGTGGAGTATTCAACAATGTAATCGTTTAATTGGCATATCCTGAGCTTTCTCCGGCCTCTTCCTCAGCTAAGTATCTATATACCCAGTATACGAAGCAATCCTTGGAATTCATACAGCAGACATTGGGTCCGAACATAAGTCAGAGGTTAGCAGGCCCGTAGAGACGAAGCTTTTGGCGTCCACGGCGCGCTCTTCTTATCACAAGGGTCAGACTAACACTTAGATGCTTCACTGGGTCATAGTCCGACAGGAACATCAGAAGTAGGGCGTTTATACGGTGCTGATCAACGAGGGCCAATGCACGGGAGGCGCTGTTAGCCCCGCTCTGGCTGCGCTATCGCAAGCGGCATTCTACTCCCACTGAACGATAGGCTGCACACCGACTATCCTCTTGGTCACAGGGGTACACGATGTGAGATGTACCACCATTTGGCCCGTATAGACCACCTTCCAAGCCCCCAATATGTCATGCATGACTCCTAACCTTGGCTTCACGTACAAAGTTCCGCAGAGGGTGCCTTCCTCGCCAGACCAGTAGTCCATTCACAGTTCTGAGGTACACACGGCACAGAATAGGCTATTTCGACTGCCGACATGCGCGAAGATCGCTGGATTTCGAAGACGAGCCTTTACCCCCCCCCTTGTGTGAAATGGACGTTAGAGGCGCTGAAGTAACACCGCACCCTCCCACACCACAAAAGGCCTTGTGACCCTTCCCCGCATCTTAGAAGGCATGGAGTTTTGGCCCTTGCTTCCTGTTCTAATGATGGTGCATGAACAAGGACATGCTTTGCGAGCCGGTTCTCCAGGGCTTAATCAAGGGGCCTTGCAGTTCCTCTTCAGGACACATGGGATAGACGCAGCCGTGTATGGCGCTTGCCTTTCATCTCGGACCCGCTGGACACAGGGACACATGATAACCAAGGAAGTGCTATTACTAGGAATGGGGGTGCTAATAATATAACGTGTTGCTGATTGAGGTGACGCTCGAAGTCGATCTGGGGGTCGGATTCTTGGCATACCATGGCTACCCTGAATGGCTTTGAGGGTGTCGGGCAAGGTGTGCCCATGGTTGTCCGGCATTCGCGGCTACGCTAGAGTGTAAGTTGTTCTTGGTGTTGGTAGCGTTCTGAAACCTCCATGAGTGGCCGATCGCGGAGGTACAGATAAAGCGGACAAACCTGCGCCATGTTGTGGTCGGTCGGTGGACCGAAAATCGTCATGAATGGTGGATGCCTCCAGTATGCCGCCGTGCAAACTCAAAGTCTTCTGTGGCGTCCCATAAACTTCATTAAGCAAAGAGCGGTTTCACTGCACAACGTACCGTTTGGTGGAATGGCAGCCATGACTGCTGAGGCAGTCGCAACGAAAGCGAGCGCGGCCAGAATATATCTCAGTGGGTGCTGGGCTGCTTTGAACATGTTGGCCTCAGCGAAACGGCGAGAGGGAGACAGGGGTTACGACTGGAGAGGAACTCCATCCAACCCAATGACCTTTTATAGGGGTCCACGGTGGGGAGAGGTACGTACCTCCGGCCACTATGTCACCATCGGAACCAAAGATCTTGGCTGTGGTGGCTCAGCAAGTGTCGAGCTTACCCACCATTCCATCCGTTTCTATCTCGTCATCATAGCCGGGGCCAAAGAGACATGACCCACCGAGGAAGCCAAAAGCTACGGTATCCACTGTGGTTCTTCGACAAGGATCACACACCACGCGATATGTCACCCCCGGAATTAGATAGACAGCGAGAAAACCTCAATTTCGTGCAGACATCGGAATACTCTGCGATCCGATTCAGTCGAGGGGTAAATGAAGTCGATTTGTCGTACGCCAACTCAATCCAACATTTTGACTAGACCAAAGATGAGAATTCTGAGGAGTGACACTGAGTTGAACATACTCACCTGAGGTAAAAGGAGCTGGTAGGAGGCTTAGCAGCTAAATTAGAGAATTTGGGTTTCCTGAGAAGCGCTGCGCTTCCAGAACTTCCAGGGCACGCGTGGCAGAGCCTCGTGAGAGGTTCAAAGAAGGGTACCAGTTAGGGTGTTAAGGCGGACCGTCACTCACAGCCAGTCCCCGGAACCTCCCCAATCGAAGTTCCATGCGCTCCCGGGCTCCATCGCCAGGCCAGCTCCATTCGCATGCTATCATACCATCTTATCCTGGAGGATATCATAGCAAAACTAGGGATACAAAGCCAACGTAAGAAGGAAGAAAATAATCAAGAACAACGAACGAAGGCTAGAAGTGCTATGGCAGAGCCATGGGATCCGGAGATCCCAGAATACCGCAATCCTTCATGAATGCTAACCAATTCGAATCCAACCTTGACTCCCCGCTCAACCCGAGCTCGACAGCACCGGGGTTCAGGACGTGGGCGAGCTGCTGCCTGTCCTGTCCGTGCATGTCCAGCATCATGGCAGATGACGAGGACGAGGGATTACCCCTTTGTGCCTGAGCTTTCAGATTCTGGGATATCAACCCAAACGACGACAATAGCGCCACATTCTCCTGGAGGTCAAATTGATAGGCTGGGAGGTTGGCGTTGCTGGACGACGATGAGGGTGGTGGGACACCATCGGACCCACTGTAGAGGCTTGCGTTCGCCATAGGGACGTCGGTCGACTGAGAGTTTTGACCGGACGGACCGGCGATTGGAACTCCCAGGAATGCGGCAGACCAATCTGTAACATCCATGTTGGGGGTAGAGGCAAATGATGTGTCCGGTATTGGGTCCCACTGTGCTGCCCACGCAGTGGCAGGGTCCCAGCCACTGGAAGCTTGCTGTCGGGGAGGAGGCCGGGGTGCTCTGTATCCTGTCGGGCTAGTGGCAAGCATCGTGAGGAAGTCGTTATAAGCCGCGGAATCGTGAGCCGGAGGGAATGTCGGTTCAGTGGTAAGGGTCAACGGATTGGGAGGGGAGGTGAAGTGGTGGTACGGGGACGATCCCAGGTTACTTGAAGGCTGCGGGGTATGCTGTTGAGGTGGCGGGAGCGAGAGCGTATCGTTCGTCGGTGGGACGACGGAAGTGGGTGAAGGAGGGGTATGGGCCCCTGGATCCTCGCTAGTGTTGCTCGGAGACGCGCTTGCCCGTTTCGAGACGCTGACACTGTCGCGGCGTCGGCACTTCTTGGTCAAGACGCGAGCCTGCCCTCCGAAAATAGCCAGGTCGATGTCGCCAGTCTCCTCAGACTATGGAAGAGATGGGTGAGAGGAAGGAGTTTGGAGGTAGGCAACACTTACATCATTAGCGGTTTCTTCCGTTGCAGAGGTTATTTCATCAGGCTGGGCATTGAATACTTTCGTTGCTTTGTCATGGAGCCGCTTGAGAACCGCCTAACCAGGGGGTGAGATGCGCTGCGGGGCCGAACAGCGAAGCACGTACCAAGGCGATCCTAGCCCGTTGTGACTGAGGGGCGGCCTTCTGGAAGAGGAGGACTGCCATATCCAGGTCCTTCAACGCGTTTGCCGCCATACTTGACGTAGGACACCGAGTAACGATCGTCCCAACTATAATCTAGCTCGTGGTGTCAGGCTTAGCATCAGTCTATCGAATAGATAAGGGCGTACGGCAGCTGAGAACGTATGGTAGAGCAAGAACCAGATCCTCTTCGCGAGCTCTTCACACCTATCGAATTGGTGTGCCGTGGCTTTGATTATGATGGACGCGCAACGATAGGCCGTCAAGAACGATGGAGCGAACGCGCTCTGCAGCGGGTTGGTGGGGTGATCCAGCATGGCCTGTGCGAAGAAGCTTCTATGGAGGTAGATCATGACTGGGGTTTCGTCAGGCATAAGCAGCATGGAGGAAAGGGGGGACGTACTGACTGTCCGGTTCTGGCTAGCATAGAAATCGCGAATGCTCAGCGACGAAGAGTAGTACAACACTTCTCCATCACTCGGGCTGAGGTAGGGTTTCAAGGAGGTGGGGAACGACATCTCTCGAACCTTCTTATCCAGCTCCAGGATGATCTTGTAGCTAGGAGTTTCTGCTGTGAGAGTAGCTTCAGCCACGCAGTAGAAGATATCACGGGCATAGTCGTGCTTCAACCTCCAAACTGTGGGCAGATCAGAGTGACGCTTGGAGCTGCGAAGAGCTGCGAAGCTTACAGCCACTTTGGATCTCCCCTGAGTCGCTCAGTGTTCCCTCCTTGTCTTCAGGGTATTCGCAGTCCACATATGATAGATGGATGGCGGGAGGGCGACCCATTGCTAAGCTCTATCCAGGGGAAGGTCGCATGAGGAGTCTCCAATGTGCAAGCGGTGCACGTACATGTGACACGTCCGCCGAGAAGATCTCCCAGAACAGATTCCGTCTTCTTTGGACAGTCTCAGGATCCAAATTCCAACGAGCACTATCCCGATCTAGACGACCATGAGTAACGATGTTCTGCCAGGTCAACAAGAGCACTCACGAAGACCGTACTAAGAAAAGGAATTCTATCAGAATCGGGCATAACACGAGGTTAAAATTGGGCTTGGGACGCACACTTTGAGCAAGCTTGGCTGCCATGCTCATGATCCACCACTGCGGTACCCTGGTGAGCGAACCGCTACGGAAAGGGTGATTAGATAGACGCACTGCACTATCTCGAGAGTACTTCTTCCCAGCCAGACTATGATACGTTGCCATCAGACCCACAGCGTGGACTGTCTCCAGCGTGGGAGGGCAGGTTTTTCGAAGTGACAGCGCTGCTCTTCCTACGTGATAGAAGTGTTCTGCTTGTGCATTGTATGGCGGTAAGGTGATATCGAAGAGCGCCCCAAGGGAGAAGATGAAGAACAGGGAGGCAAGCGCGTGAGCATAAGAAGAATCGTCGACTTCCAGGGGATCGGCTGAAGGGCCGCCATTTGCTCGAGCTTGGGCTTTTGCGTGCGCATTATCGTAGGTGTTGGGCAGGAGCTGCTCGAGGAGCTGCTCGCGTTTGACGGGCCTAAAGAAGAATGTCGCATGGTCGAGGTACGACTCGCAGAGGGTGAGTGCTCTGGCGTCATCCGGGAGTGAGGATTCTAAAAGTGTTAGGCCATGGGCATTGGGGCGGCGAGAAGCAAGGAGGCTCAGTTCCCCTGAGAGGCGGTCGATTTCTGGAGGCAAAGGGATCTCCTGGCCGTCTTCGTGTTCTCCCTCGTCGGGATCTTCTCCAGCCTCAGCCTAGGGGTTCGCGGACGGTGAGAACGGGGGATATGGGATTCGACCAGTGAATAGGCTATTACCAACATAAGCGTCTACCAAATCGAGTTGGTCAGAGGGCTGGAACGCTGTACAACTGAAACAAGTGACGCACCTCGGATCCTGCAGACCGTCCGAAGTATGTCACATTCCCATCCTCCCCCAATGCCAGGGTGCCCAGGGCGTCGATCTCTTCTTTAGCGGAGCCCCCTTCTGTGGACGTCGGAGGAGCTTTATGCTCCAGGGCTTCTCCCCCGAACTTGATCTTCAAGAGGTCGTCGCCGAGGAGTGGGTGTCTTTCATCGGCGACCGAGGCCTGCATTATAGCCAAAGCGTCTTCTAACTGTCGAATGCGTGTACTCATTTCAGATATCTTGCGATGCAGTCGGTCCGTATCAGCCAGGATGAATCTAGGAGAAGGGTCAGAGGAAGGGACTGTCGGGGTAGGGGATACTCACCGCGTTCCTTGGCCCGCAGACAAGATACCTATATCCCTCTCAGTGAGGTCAAGCCTTTAGCCCCAGAAACAACGGAACATACCACAAGGACATATGCTCTCACAGCCCCTCCTTGCACAAGAGCCGCAAGGTACTTTTTTGTCGCATTTTAGCTTCAATCGCCGGCATTCTGCGCAGGATAGCTCCCCTGGCAAAAGGCGAGGGCGCTTCAGAACGGGGATTCGCCATGGGTTCTACAGCTGGGACGCACCTCGTAACCGTTTGAGTTCAATGTCTTTGAGCTCCTCCTCCGAGATCTGTTTCTGGGTGCGGCGAGTGCTGATCACTCTCGTAGTGTCGACAGGCATGGAGGAAGAGCGGATCTAACTGGGTTGTTCTGCGCCATGAAAGAGTCTATAGGGGAAATGCGTCACCCCAGGTGACCCGGCGAAATGTGGGAGGCCAAGAAGCATCGAGGTCAGATGGGCACGGCTGCGAACATATTGATCTCATCATCGGAACTGGGCAGCCAATCGGATGTCTGGGATGATGGTTTGAAAAGCCGGTGAATTCACTCAGCGTCATGGGTGATGCTTTGAACTTTGGAGGAAACCATGCTTGACGTTCGGTTTTGGTGCGGTATGGGATGGCCAGCACTCCACGCCGATCCAGGTAGAAAATATGGAGGATGTCAGAATTAGCTCGGAGACGCGAGATCGCCGGTGAAAGGACGAACAGCAAAATCAGTCAGCAACCCTCTCAGCAAGTTTAGCAGGAAGCCAGGGAATAGCACATACCAGCTTGCATGAGACCACAGTTTGAGCCTCGCGGCGACTACAATGTACGGCACGCCCTTCAGTACGCCTCAGCCAGGTCCCTACCTCGATTCATGCGTTACATCTTCCAGCTCCCAGATTACGACAGGGCGAAACGATCAGTACTCATTTGCGCCCAGCGAGGGCTTGTGCGTCCTTGTACAACGAGTACTCAAAGCGAAGAATAGAGCTGCGGGGGCTGACGCAAAACGGGAGCTCCCACCAAGCCAACGATCTACTTCCGCTTCAAAGTGCGCCTGCCAACGTCCTCAGAAACCTGAAGAAATGTGTTTAGAATCAGGAGTCGAGTGAGAGATGCCCGCAGTATATCGACACCTGCCTTACGATCCGTGGTAGAACCAGCTGCAGTCCTCGCACTTCTCTTCGTAGTTGGGGCATTCTTCGTTCGGCGCTTCGTCGCCGCCGTCTGCACAGAAGGGGGAACCGGGGGCGGAGAGCTCATCCTCGCCCGCTTCTTCTTCGTCTCAGAGCGGTCGCTAAGGGCAGACAAGGGCATGTCCGCCAGTGGGGTCTCGTCGTCGGACGATTCCATAAGTTTCGCCAAGGAAGGATTGTGATCTTTAACGACTTTAGAGGGGGCAGGCCTCTGGTCGACCATCGGACCTTGCTGAGCAGCCTGGGAGTTCGTCAAGGGCGTCTTGAGGGCATCGACGAACAGAGGGTCTTTTGGGCTTGACGACATCAGGGACTGGAGGTTCACCATATGGCTCGCCGCAGGGCCGGCGGTTTGATTGCGCAAGACCTGAGCGAGCGTCTTTTCAAGTCCCTTGATGCGCTGCTGCATGACTTGCAACTGGTTATCGCGCTAGCCGAATTCAAAGGTAGATGAGAAGGGTGATGCCACAAAGAGGCGATCCAGGACACATACGGTTTTGATCTCGATGTCCTTCTGAACCAAATATTCCTCGTTTACGGACTCGGAGACAGAGAGAACATGCCGCATCAAAGTCTTCTCGACATCCGTCTAGGGAGACATGAGCTAAGTGTGGGGGAAAGAATGAAGGAATGCGTACCAGATTGCCTTCACGATACCGCTCAACGAGTCTCGCAGCATCATCCTTCAAACGACCGTTCTCTGCGGTGAGACTGTCGAGCTGAGCTTGGACCTCCTTTTTCTCGACAGTGGGCTGTAAGGAACTCAGGAGCTCATCCTTGCGCAAGGCAAGCTCCTGGTGCTCCTCTAAATCCAACTTCAATCGGGACATTTCCGCAGTCAACTCGGATACCTGCGCCTGGTTGCGTTGCATCTCCTTCTGAGAAATGCTCAAAGCGGTTTGAGCGGCCAACGCACGCTGCTCTTGAGCTTCGACCAGCTTCTTCTGTGCGTTGACTTGGGATTCAAAAGTCTCCTTCTGGCGTTCCCTCTCCTCTGCGACCAAGGTGAGGAGCTGGGTCTGCTCTTGCTTGAGTGAAGCCTTCGGGGATTTAGTACCGACGACCCGACAAACAAACACTGCGAACATACCAGGCTTGCTTCGACGTTCATCTTCCCCGCCTCAAGCTCCCGGATTGTGGCCTTGTGGTTCGCGATCTCCAGCTAGTCGAGCTTTAGAAGAATTTCAGCGAAGTCGTCAAGGAAACGGACCTGGTACTTGGTTGCGTCCTTGGTCAGGCACACTTGGCTGGTGTGGCATCAGTGAAGGCCTCCTGGCACAAAGCGGGACATGGGGCAGTACCTGTTGGTCAATACCCCCATCTCCCTCTCGAGTTTAGCAACCTGTTCGACACGGGAAGCCTAGGAAAGGTCAGGCGACGCCAAGGGTAATAGATGAAAAATCGTCTAAAAACCTCTTGCTTGTGATAACGCTCGTCGTTCTGGCGAACATGTTCCTGATCCCTACGCATACTTTTCGTTAGGGAGGTAAGCGGGCGTATCACAAGGCACGGATACCTTTCGACGAGTTCTTGTTTCTCTTTCTCACATCTAACAGGGTTCCCCTTATATGAACGTCTGGCGGAACGACGTAGGAATCGGGACATACCGCGTCCTCAACGCCCGATATTCTTCCCTGGCAGCGCCTACTTGCGCGCCGGCCTCGGAGAGCTTCTCCTCGAGGCGAGTACGTTGTTGCTCGAAACTACACAATGAAGAATGTCGACACAAATACGTCGCTCGTGAACGGGGATACTCACGACCTTTCGGATGCGGCACGTCCCTCGGCCGCGGTCTCTTCAAGCTGGGCACATCGCGATCGAAAGCTGCGGCAGAAAGAGGTAAATTTCACTCTTCACTTTGGGATAATGGCGGGACGTACTTCTCCTCAGCGGCGGCTCGCTCCCTTACCATGACCTCATGGGCGATCTTGTGGGTCTGCTTGACCTCTTCGAGTGAAAGTGCCCTGGTGTATACACGATTAGGACAGGCGGGGGAAGGGCCTTGAATACACGTACTGAGATTCAGCCGCTCTTTCAAGCTCCTTGCATCGAGCTTGAGCGACCTCCGCCGCCTTGGTCGCTGCGCTCAAGGCAAGAAGGGTCTGTTCGTGCTTCCCTTGCACGCTAGGATACTTCAATACGGCGCCGATTGTGGAGAAACTATGGGAGTGACTTACCTCTTCAAGTCGCGTTGCATTGCTTCCAACTGCTCACCGAGTTCCTGAGCACGAGCTTCGAGTTCAGGGTTTCTGAGGCGCTGTCAGGTTCCTTGCTACCCCTCTCTGCCAAGGAGCCGCTTACGGGTTACGCTTCAACAACTCATCATCTTTTTCGGCGATGGTCTTCTTGGCTTCCAACCACCTAATCATGAGATGTCAGCGAAAACGTCTCACTACTTCCCTGGTACGAACAGTGCACGAAGTTCCGACTTGGATTCGTGCACCGACTTGAGCTCGGACCGCACAACGGATAGTTCCTTGTCCTTCCCGTTAGTGACTTCTTGCGCGGACAGCAGCTTGTTCAAATGGCTAGTGAGAAATGTGTTAGGGTGTCCGCCTTTGGGTAATGACAAAAACGCACTCCTCTTTCACGGCACGAAGCGATACGAGTTCCTCTTCGGACTGCGAGATGACCCCTTTCAAACGCTCCAACCTGCCAAAGTCAGTAAAGGGATGGGATGCAAGCCGGACTACATACTCAGCGTGGGCAGCCTCCAGTCTCTCTTCAGTCGCAACCGCAGTCGCCAGATAGTCAAAGGTTTCCATCTCCCGGACGACGAGGCGGTCAGTCAAGCCCTCTACCTTCTCCTGTAGCGAAATCGAATGCTGATTGCGAGCCTTCAGGTCCTCATAATCTTGGTGGAGCTGAGCCAGGGATGTCTTCTTCTCTTCCTCGAGTTCTTCAATGCGTGTTTTGGACTCTGCGACGACGGAAGCAAGGTGATGCAACTTGTCCCGCAGAATGTTCGTCACTTCTTTAGCTGGGAAGGGTAAGCTGGGTCTTTCACGGGAGTACGACCAAACGAACATGACTCGAGCTGAACTTGCAGCTCGCCGATGACGGTCTTGGATTCCCGCAGAGTTGTAAGGAATCCGTCAGGTTGGAGTAGGGCCTTGTTCGCTGAAGCATTGTTTTATTAGGCGACAGTTCACATCATCGCAAACAGGCCCACCTTCCAACGCATCCGAAGCGGTAGCCCTGAGCCCCTTGGCCAAAGAGTCGTAGTCCCGGAGTTGGGAAAGAAGGGTTTGATGACGTTCCCGGAGCTCAGCGTATGAAGCAGTCCGCTCTTCAGAGCTACTCGCGGTGAAAATCAGCGGGTCCAGAGAGGAAAGACTTGAGCGAGACCCCCACCTCGATCGAAGGTCTTGAAGGGAACGCTTTAGCTTCCGAATCTCATCCCGAACGCGTTCTTTTTCCAGATTCTCCTCCTTGAGCCGAAACGTCAGCGTTTCAATCGTGTCCTTTGCCTCGCCAATGGAATGGTGGGCCGCCTCTGCTTTCCTATGCGACTCTGCGAATTTAGCTTCGTAGGATGTGAGGGTGCGACGCAAATCAGTTGCCTGTGCGGAAATCTCCTGCACTTGAAGGTTGAGATTCTTGATCTCGGCCCTGGCAGAGTCCCGCTCCTGGAGCATTTCGTCATACTCCCTGTGGACGCTCTCATTCTGCTCCTTGAGCTGGCTGACCTCTTCCTTCAGGTTGATATACGAATTAAACACCTAAGATCAAGTAAATGAGAAACGGCGAGGTCACGATCGACGGCATATAGCCTCAACCCGTACATGTCGAGTCGCGTCGTCGACGTTATCTTTCCCACAGGCCGTGCTAGTGCTGGACCTGGGAGGTGCTCCTAGAGTCAAAGGGCTCGAAAACCGTTCAAGGCGGGATTGAGAAGAGTCGTTGGAACGGCCATCTAGAGCAAGAACATAAACTCAAGGTGTTCCACATGCTCACTCTCCGTACCATCGAAGTGTTCGGCCCGCCCGCCCTTCTGCTTCAAGGGCTTTCTCTGCGGCGTTCCCGTCGCAACCTGGGGGCCGGCCTTGGACTTATCTTGAGATCCATACAGCAAATCGAAGAGAGGCTTCCTGTTCTCATCATCCTGGTTGAATTTCCTCAAAGGCGGGTTGCTCTTCGCCGGGGCGTTGGCCCTGAAAGGTGTTCCATGAGGTCGAAGACTATCGAGGGCAGGATTTTTCAATGCAGGCTGGAAAGTAGTAGGACTCTGAAGATTCCGGCGAAGTTCGAGAAAGCTGTACGTTCCATTGTCCATCTTGGACGTCGCTGACCTCGGCGCAGTATCGATGTGACGGTGGAAGCGACGAAGGAACAGCCCCGGCGAATCCAATCAGGGGCGACGGACTTTCAAATTATTGTACCCCCGCCTCCCCTTCTATACCACTGCAACTGTGCACCATGAATACTAACTGACTAAAATAAATGTTCCCCGTGAATGAGCGACCAGGTGTAAATTCTAGTACATGGTGCTAAAGGTCACAAAAAATGAAACCGCAGCCCCAGGGCTACAAGCTCAATCTGGGGTCGGCGCCTATCTTCACACACAAATCGGGTGTTGAAGCCATCAAAGTTGCCGGCTGGGATCCGGTGGCTCACTTGCCAGTACCCGGCAACATTTTGTTCGTTTGTCTTACTTCTGTATGAGAATTCCTAACAAGATCCAGGTCTGCATGGCCATGTTGCTTTTACGTTTCCAGTGTGCCTGTTTGCTGAACCCCACCCTTTCAGAGGCCACGAAATTCGTTCTGGGAGGAGGAGGAATCGGATGCGTTTGACTTTGGGGTCAGCCTCCACCCTACCTGAATGCGGGATATCATACGGTAGATGGGTTGTTATGGTTTCCTGCCGGACAGGGTGGGACATTGTTTTTGGTCACCTAGTGCTTGTACACACCTCCTCGGACCAAGAGGTGACAGATCCCCCGATCCTGGACATAGTTCTCACGACCCCTCCCCCCCTGGTACCCCCCCTATATAAGGAAATTTGCGTGCCCTGCTTGGCTTTGCGGTGCATCCAGCTCCGACGGCATCTGACAAACCGCCGAGATCCTGCCTTTCTTCAAGGTTCGCCTTTCCCTCAATGTCGCGTCTTGCGGCGCGTCCTAAACTTGTATTAAACGCGTTGAAAGGCGCGCACGAACCTTTCTCACATCTCTTTAAGCATCATGGAAGTTCGGGCATGTATAACACCCCGCTCATGGTTCAACTTTCGGGTTCTGGAACTGTACCATCCCCTACCGACGTACTTTTATAGAAACCACTTAGTTTATCGAGTGTTGAGACTGCATACCCTACTGAGACTGCTTTTAATTCTTCGATTCATATCATCCGGGATTTTCTCTTCTTCTACTTGACTCCATTTCCCAAGAGCGGGGAAGCACAGCTCCTCGAGACCGTGACGTGTTGTGTTCCCAATGCCAACAGTGGGCCAAACATGAGTGCAGTGAGATATGTGTTTTCGGGCTCAAGGACAGGCCAACCTGATGCTTTGGCGCTGGCGAAGAGCCCCTCCGGGGAGTTCCAATACCTGGGCAAGCCGACCTCATGCCGTGCTTCGGAAACTTCCGGTTCAGATCATTTCGGCGTCAGTGCTCTCAGATCCATGTCCATAATTCCCAGATCTGCCACCTCTTGCCTCGGACCACGAATATGCTAAATTCGCCCGAGGGTTGCCTTGGGGCATCTAGATGTTTGACCCATTGGACACACCCCCAGCTACCCCCTGTTCTGAAGGCTATTCTAAGTTTCTGGTCCCTGGTCGTAACAAATTTCTTGCGACCAGGGACCAGAAAGTTGACCGTTACCTCGAGCGCGAAGCACGACACGATAGTATGTAACTCCGGGTGGAAGGCTAGATTCACAACGACATGCAGATCTTCTTGTCACCCGTCATTTGCCATACGGGCGCCTAAACACATTCCGGCGCTTGGGCGCCCGGCCACATATTTATTGGTCCTTTCTGACTGTGTTTGGAAATTTCCGTGCTATCTCGTCCGAAGTCCGGCGCTGGCCGGGTGAGGTATTTTTGGCATTTTTTGAGCTATTTCCGGCATCAGATTATGCAATAACCGCGGTCAGTGCGGCTCAGGTGTTAGGGGTGACGCAATCCTTCCCTCTCTTTGTCCTCCTCCATATCGCCTTACACTCGAAAGACTCTCGCTAGCGACTGAGGGTACGCGGGGCTTGGAATCCTGAATGGAGAGCGTCTAGACAGCCGGGAACTCCCAGGACTTGAGCTTGTTTGTAGAACCGCTGATGAATGAGGCAACCAAATCGTAATTCATCTCCAAGGTCTTTCATCCCCAACCACGATGTCCAAGGTGTCGTCAAAGTCGGACAAGCGCATAGTGAGCTATGATCATACCCATTTAGATACTCATCTGACTCTCCGTGACTAGAGGGACCTCGCAGATGGTGCAACGACGGACAATATCACGTTGAGCAAGCTAAAGGCCGCTCTCGAGTACTGTGAGCTCATGCAGGCGGAGCGGCCTTACATCGAGTCCAAGGAAGAGGCACTCGCGGTCACCGCGTGTCTCTACATCCTCCATCTGTTTCTGAAGGCCTGCCTCGATCGGCCAAGCCTTCACGGTGCTGCCCTTCCCCACCTGGTTCAGGGAGCAGACGCGGTGCTGTACTGGCTCGATGTGGGGATCAGGCTGTACACTGACAACAAACCAGTCTATTTTCCGGCGCACGTCGCAGACTACATCACAGCCCTGCACAATCTGTTCGATTTTGATCCAACGACGCTTCGCCCTCTGCTTGTCCGGGAACCTATGTTCTTCGACCTGATCTTGAGCTTGTGGCATCCTCGCGAACAAGATTTTGCTTGGACCTTTCTGGACAACCCTAAAACACCCAATGACGCCCCATGTCCTGTCGTCTGTCTTTTCCGTGCCGTCGTCCAAGACGGACCCAGCCGTGCTGCTCTCTTCGACCACGTATCCATTCATCACCCTCGCCGTGGCACCCTGCTTCTAGCTCAGGGAACCATGTGTCGGGCCGAACGCTCTCTCTCAACCAGGTACAGCACCGTGCTCTCCTACAAGAAGCTCTTCTACGTCTACCACCTCGTGTCCACCATGTGGTCGCTCTGCGAAGATAACCCCCCGATGCGCAGGCGATTCACCCATACCTGCCTCGCCCCGGAGACCTTCTCCCGCGTCCTCGAACGCCACATCCGGAATGCACTGCACGTCGAGATCGATCCGTGTAATATCGTTCCCGGGGCAGGGACGAACGTCACGTTGATCGATTGGATATTCCGCCAGGACGACGCGAGGGTCGTGCGGAACTTTACCGAGATGATACGCGGGAGGATGCTGCACACCGTTAGCCTCACCTTCGAGGCACCGATCCCCGCGCACATTAAGGAGGAGACGGCGGTGCTGGCTTCGATCGTGGCTCCGTTCACGACGTACCCTGCGGTGGTAAAGGAGCTATTGGACGTGTGGGGAGATGCGGCGAAGACGGGGAGGCCAGAGCCGTATGACGTGGTTCCGCAGTCGTGGAGGGAGTTTTGGAGTGGGGCGGCGTATAATGTGCGGATATGGGAAGAGATGCAGGGCCAGTCTGTGGGCATGCATGTGTGCGACAACCAAAAGGTGGGCGATGTCTACCAACAGTAATATCGATCCTCACTGGCTGCAGTGCCCTGGGAACCAGAATATTCCTGGTGCAGAGTACAAGCATTGCGGCGGATGCTCCCTGGTCGCGTATTGCTCGCAAGAGTGCCAGAAGGCCGATTGGCTGGCATATCACCGGCTAGAATGTATCAAGGCGCGGTGCGAACGCTCAGGTATGCTCTCATCTGCCCTTGCTAAGCCATACTCACCACACGACAGACCTCATGGAATCCGAGCTCCGATATCACCACAGCTCTCGCGCCCTCCACCTCTCTCTCATCGAATCTAGGTTCAATGACCTCCCCACCCACAACAGCAGCATTAAATACGGTAACCCCTCGGACCACATCGAACCGGGCAAGTGCATGCCCGTCCTCTCGTTCCTCGGTCTCAAATTTGAATGGAAACCTGAACATATCCGCATCGCCGCGAACTGCGATACGTCTGCGGACGGCGATAGGGTGCAGTACCCGGGCGAGTGGGCGGCGATAACACCTGAAGGCGATGGCTTCGTCAGGGTCCCGCCGAAGAGGTGGCTGGAGTTTTTGGCAGACTATATGGAGGAGGTGGCAATCGAGGAGTTGATGAGGGAGGAGAGTCGCAAGGGAGGTGGGGTGGATACGAACCCGAATCATACCTTGGATGATTTGGATAATGCGGTGGAATTGGTCCCTGTGGATGAGCAGGAGTATGGGCCGATGGGCGGAGTGAATGTGAAGTTGGTGATGGCGCATTTTGCGGTTAGCCATGGGTTCATTGTTACTCATCTTGTGAAACTGAGAAGAGTCGATGACTTGAGGTGGAAGGTCGTGGGTGGGGTTTGGAGGTATGGTGCGAGGTGAAGGGTCTGAAGCGCTTATCATATTTTTCTTGCTTTTCTTGCATGCTAATACCAATGGATTCTTCATCTATGATTCACGAGATGCAATGGGGTGAGCAGGTCGAATACAGCAGGTTGCTGAGGCTTGCGGCCGGCTTGTGGTTCTGGGACTTCTGCTATTCCAATGGTTGTGTAAGTTACATATGAGTTGGATTGTCATGGATGATCGAGCCGCCCAAGGCCAAATGCTTGTGCTCTTCCTAGTACTCGACCACCATGCCGTGAATATTTTAAAGACAGATGGAAAGTCTTCTATGCGCCTTACTGCCCTTCCCATGCACTATCATCATCTGCAGCGTCATGACTGAGCACACCCAGTCCACACCGCCCGGATCGATTGTGGGCTCCGAACGGGGGAGACGTCGTGTCTTTGGGGGTTTATCACGTATTATGTTGCCGTGAATGCCCTAGTGGATGGGTGAGATTAATACAGCGACGACGGGAAAGCCTTAGGAGAAGGGCGACCTTCCGGATGAGATGATCGAGCTCTGGGAAGCACCGGGGTATATATACCGACCAAGGATCGAGTGCCAAAGCGAGTCGTTGGACCTTTTCGGGAATGCCTCAAGGTGAGCCTCTGGTTCATCCTAATATTCCAATCTGAAAAGACGTCCGACCCGATCTTACGCACAGCGTTCAGCTAAGTCCACCCACCCCCAGCAGATTGACCTTTCGTGTTCCCAACAGGCCTATACCATGCCGTATGACTCAACCGTCCAATGGAACGCGACAATACCACCCATCTCAGCTCTTCTGCGTTGCCCTCATTGTACGAAAATATTGTGTCAAGCTGGGACTTGTAATCCTCATTACGTATCGTGCCAAACGAACCCAAGGGCAACTGGCTATGTTGAGTAGGATGGGTCCTTGATTCCACGACAAACGGCCTTTGTCGAGGCGTATGGCGAGGGCTACAAGGAGGGGCCCAATGAAGTGAAACTTGGTATGGCGTATTTGGCGGAGAGAAATGGCTATGTGGCCATTTGGTTGGTGAGGCTCAGCGGGCCACGCCAAAAAAAAATTCAATGAGAGGCAAATGAGAGGAGATGAAAACTCGATGATAGGCCATATGTTTGGAAATATTGGTGAACATATTTCCGAGCTACAGTCGTCTGGTACTTATCCTGATCATCTCTAGATTGGAATTTCTTGTAGGGATGAAGATCAAGGGGGTGAAGCAAAAGACCACTGGCAGGCGAGGCCGATGTATGGAATTGAGCGAACCGGACGTCTGCTGAGCTAATAGTACTGTATTTGTCTCTCCTTATTGACTTTATTCCCGGACATTTCCGGGGATACGGACGTCCTGTATTCGCGGTAGACGTCGTTTTGTAGTACTTTTCTGGTTCGTGGGCGCTAATTCGACCCCTGGTGCCTCCTAACGGTCACGTGGGACGTGATGGCAACAGACGCGAATGGCAATTGCTGACGGATGCAATTGACCCTCTCCCTCGTTCCGTCACCATCCGTCATCCTCCAGCGCCAATTCCATCCGGAAAGACTCTGGGAATCGACAGTATTACCCTAGTTCAAAACTTCGCAATGACCTCGACCTACACAACGCCAGGAGCCGTACCCAAAGCGCCAGAAGATCCTGGATGCCCGAAGCTCTATTCAAGATACACAACAACGAACGACACTTACGCACACGGCCTCTACCGTGATATTATAGCAGATGATGAAGTTGGTTCATTCCTGCAAAAGACCGAGAGCTACGATCCCAACCAGAAGAAGTGGTCGATCCCCGACTCGCTGATGAACAGGAAATCCCTTGTCGATGGTCTATACTCGATCCTTTCATCGGTGGTGCAACGATTCGTGAAGACCAGCGAACCCGGAGTCGAGAGACACCTGATCAATACTCAAGGTCACCCGGGGTGTGAGGCGACGGACGAGAACGGGTATGCCAGGTGCCCTGTGCTGGTCGTTCCTGCAACGGGGCCGTCATTCGACATTCCCGAGGCACTTCGGTCCTTGCCTAGCTCAGAGGTGGCCGAGGTCAACGTAGGGTATTCCTGTATGGCAACCTACTTCACCGTGAAATTCGATTCGAACGCGGGGAGCGTCGATGAACAGGTCCATGAAATGGAAACATATGCCCAGTATGTACCACCGCAACGAGCGATGTTTCAAATACTAACTCGTGTACAGGCAGATCCTCCGTGACCAACCCAATCGCCTCTACGTTCGCTCGCTTGTCCTCACAGAGTCACACGCACGGCTCGTCCACTTCGACCGGACAGGCGCGGAGATCACCCCACCCTTCAACATTCACCAGCACCCTGCGACTCTCGTTCGACTAGTCGCTGGACTCTCTTCCGCCGATGAGCGCGTTCTCGGTATAGATACCAGCATCCAGTGGGCCATCGTCAACGGAAGGAAGGAGAGGGGGACTATCACCACGACGGGTCCGAATGGCAAGCCCAAGGCCTACCCCATTCTAGAGCAAATGCGCACCCCGCGAAACGAGATTCGAGGACGGGCGACTACGTGCTGGCGTGTTCAGGACCCTGATACCCTTGAGGAACTGGTCGTCAAAGACACGTGGCGCCTAGATGATCTCCGTGGGGAGTATGAGCTCCTGGAGCTGGTCAAGGACACACCAGGCATTGTGCACATGGTCTCCTACGAAACTGGCCGCGGAGAGACGAAAGACTTCCGGTGTTCGAGTACCTTTGGGGACTTCCAGAACCGTGTGGCAACGCGGGTGACGATGAAGGCGTACGGGCGCTCGGTCGAGTACTTCACGTCGATAGTTCAACTATTGTCTGCGATTCGAGATGCTATAGCCGGTATGTACACCTCACTTCTCTACGAATTGGACCTCCCAATCTCACGTGTACTTCAGGCCACCAAAGGCTTGTCGCCGATGACGTTCGAATACTTCACCGGGACGTCTCAGCTCAAAACGTTCTTCTCGGGAAGGATGGCGCGCCTGAGGGACAGCGGGGCGTCCTGATCGACTTCGACCTCGCCTTCAGAGCAACAGAATCTGAGCCTACAATCAAGGCAGACCACAACATTGTACGTTTACTGTCTTTGGTTGTTAGTAGCCTCATCGCTGATTTCCACCTAATTAGGGCCTCCCCATCTTCCAATCCCTCTCAGTGCTATCCAGCAAGTTCATGAGAAAGAAGAACACGGCCCACGACTACCTGGACGATCTTCAGTCATTCTTCTACGTCCTCGTCTACATCATGCTGCTGTTCAGGCCGGACGGTAGTTGCGTCCCAGGCACCGAGGAAGGACCCTCGATCCTGTTGACCTGGAACGAAGACAATGCTAGCTATGCCTTTACCAACAAGGAAGGCCTTCTTGGAGGTGGCCCGCTCGAGTTCCAGATTGGGCGCCTGATCAAAGCTTCGTGGGGTCCTATTTGCCAACGTTTGTTCAAGAAGTTCTGCGCTTGGACACTATCCAGAAGGAGTGACAAGGAGAGATTGGTATTCCAAAAGAAGGGCCCCGAGCACCTCTTACCTAAACGGGACGAGCACTATTCTGCCGTCCTAGAGATGTTTGACCAAGCTATACAGGCCATCAACCCTCCCCCCTGCCAAGGATCCACTGCTACGCCCGCCCTTCAAATCCGCCGCTCAGCTCGCCTCCGCGGCCCCCTCGAGGGAAAGACGGGGGCGTCTCTCACAGCCACAGCCGGAGTGGCTTCAAGTGGTCAGGCCCCGCATATAGATCAACCCCGACGCTCTGCGCGTATACAAAAACGCCGCCTAGAAGAGGACAATGACCCTCAAGTGTCGCTCCCTCAGGCGAAGCGTGCCAAGAAGATTGCCCGGGTTACGCGCCGCTCTCGTTAAGGAAAAATACGGCCTTCTCCCCTGTGCGATATATCTCCTTTCCCAGCGCAACCTCTCCTACCTGAACGATACCTTCTACCTCTCCCCATACCCTCCTGTCATCAACCGTTGTATACGCCATGTCGCCTGGAGCTCTCTCGACCTCTTCTTATTTTTTGCTGTCCTGGATTAAAACCCCTCTGTTGTCGATTCTATATCTTTATTACCACTATGTACGTGTACCTATCGTAGAACGTCTAATGCCACATACCACCCTCTCCTCCGTTCGGGAATGAGCGCTGTAGGCTAGTCGCAAGTCTAAGAGGAACTTTGGGACGGTCCATCCTATCTACTACCGCTCTGGAGGATTTGCGACTGGCTGCGTCCCGCTTCGTCTCCCGGAGATACTCGATGTATAGAAACGAGCTTTGGATGGAAGAGGACATCGCAAAGGACACTTGCCCCTGTTTCGGGGCTTAGTCAGCCGTTCGTTTTCCATCTTCGCAATTCCCTCCCCGAGCTACTGTTCATCTGCAAACCAACCTTCGCTTTCTCGGAGACATAACCTTACGAATTGAAGAAGTCCTCCCTCGCATGCATGGCCTATGTTCGGGTGTCCACGAAGAATGTGGTAAGGGTGAAAGCAGTGGCATTGAAAACGTCTCGATCTACACTCGAGATGAACGACACCACCAGCAAATAAATACTCCGGGAAATACATTCGAGCGTCAAACTCTAGGAAAGCATATATACGAAGGGTCAACGACAACAAACTCTGGCATTCGAAGGTATGGGATCTCAAGTACTAGTAGCGGACTTGGTGTTGCGATGCAGCTTCAGCCTCTTGTGGGCTTCGTGGTTGAAATCCTGCTCACTCTTGCGTTTGGCGGGCCTGTTTGGTGCGGCAGGGGGAGGCCCATTCTGGTCTGGGCACAGCTCAATCTCTGTTATGGCCATAATGAAGAAGTTGATGACTGTGTCGTAGTGGTTGGTGACCATCCCATTCTCCATGAGGGGTGCGAAAAGGCCTTTCTTGAACACGGTCTTCTCCTTGGGAGCTGGAGGGGCTGGCTCGAGAATGTCGAGAAGCTCTTCGACGCCGTCTTCATCTACCAGTGGATTGTCGTCGTCAGCCACCACGTGGGCGATCATAGGCTTTGTGAGCTCTTCAACCTGACCATCGACCCCGCCCTGCTCTCCGGTCTCCTTATCGTCAGCCAAATCAACATTCTTCTTCGCAGCTGGGCCCTTCTTCCTCTTCTTCTCCTCCATTTCCTTCTTCTGCTTGATCTCTTCACGCTTCTTTATCTCCCACTGCTCCTTCCGATACTCCTGAAGAATAGCTCCCTTCTGTTGCTGGATACTCCAGACCCACTCCATGAATGCCTCAAAGAGGGCACCGCAAGCTCGTCCCCAGGAGTCTGTGACAATCTCGATGGCAGCAGCCTTCTGGCCGACGGCCGGGTTGAATAGCAAAGACTTGAACGCCAGCGCGTCCTCGGGCGTGTCTGAGTCCCACCCCCTGACCACGTTCCTCGCCTTGTCTTTCTTGCTCCGCTCTTTACCACCGGGGTGGCGCTCGAAGAAGAGAAGGCACATCAGGTTGAAGATACTCTCGAGGTCGTCTGTATGGTCATGGGGTGGTGCCTCGCCCACGCTGAGCTCGGTCAAACAACTCAGAATCACGCATGACTGGAAGAAGCGAGTTCCCTGTGTTAATGCCGGTCAGTGGCGTATAACTGACGGACGGTCACTAACAACTCACTGATCGAAGTTCCTTCGCGATGGTATTGTCGCCTGTGGTCGGGTCGAAATTCAACGCCTCCTCAAAGCCAGTGAGGATGCCACGCAATCCCACTTTAGCATCTTCGCATCCGAGGAACAGGGTCTTGTCAGTGATGTTGCGATGGAGAATATTCAATCCGTAGACTTCGAAATGGGCTGCGGCAGAAGGGGTTAGGGAAATGGGCACAGTACCGAAGAAAGGACAATTACTCACCGATGAGGATGTCATATACAGCATAAAGGAGCTCCAACGTGTCGCTGAATCTCTTAATACCGCGACCATGGGGCTCCGTTATAACCCTTGAGGCCTGGCGATCCGTGAAGGATCCAATGGTCGTCTCGCAGCGGAAGCCGCTTGCCTTCATGTCGCGAATCTGGAAGTCCACCATCTTTCCAACCCCCTTCACGTCCTGTATGATCTCCAGGAGTTTGTGTTCGGGAGTACGCCCGTCAGGGGCCCACGAGTCCTTGACTATGAAGCGAGCTCCTGTCCCGCGTTCCTTAACGTCCCACACCGTGGTTGCACACCCTCTAATATCGAAGGAATGGGAAAGAGGATGAGGATCGACGAGGTCAAATATCTTCTCCTTCCCCGGTGGGCCAAACTTCAGGTAGCCCTCGCTCTTCCTGCCGTTCACGATCTCCCAATGGAAGCTATCGTCGAAGCCCATCTGGCGCTCAGAACCACCCCCGCACACCCCAACGACCATGCGGATGAAGGCTTGAGGTTGGACGTTGATATCAATGCAAGGAGTATACTGGGCACCGGCGCGGTCGAATTGTATGAGCTGTGCTTGCTTCTCACTGAAGAAGAGGCACCGCACAAAAATGCGGTTGGGCTGTTGAGCGAAGATCTGCCTGTTTAGATGGGTAATTGTCAGGCCAGCTGAGGTGTCGAAAGAGTGCGAAGATACTCACCGAGTATACACGGACGCTTGTTTCAGATTCGCGGCCAAGTCCATTTGCCCGTCAAGTTTAGCGTCCAGGAATGCAACGATATTGGTGTATCCAAGCTTTCTGCCATCAGGGGGGACCTCAAAGGATGGACCCGTTGCGTGGACTACAAAGTCGGGCGACGTAAGAGTGCCGGTTTCCTTGTGTGAAAGTGAGGTCTTATGAGTATCCACCACTGTCCGTTCAACTCCCGGGCCCAACATTGGCTTGACGAAGCGTTCGACAATAGCGGTGAGAATCGTCAGGGAAGGGGTATATAACTCCTTCTCCTCCTTGGCAACCTCAGGAAGGTTCCACACTCCCGCACGATGTTTCGCCCTAAAATTCTTCGTTTTCTTCCTCTTCCAATTTAGGCCGTAGACCTTGTCAGAAGCCTTGGAACCGAGCCACTCCTTGATATCGTTGGCGTCAAGACCCTCTGCAAAGTTCTGGTTGTATATAAAGCCAGGGTCGGAAGTGGGAGCATAACCGATGGACCTCGCGAGAGATAGACCCTCTAGCCTGACGGGCTGTCCTTTGGCAGTAGGCGCAGCGCTGCGAGAGTCGTACGGAGTAGAGGCCGATATGTCCTTGAAGTTATTCCCAGCAACGTCAACGCGCTGGGATATGTCTTTAAGGCGAGCGCGGATAGAGTCTTCGTGGGCAGGTTGGTTGCTGGAGGTCTGTAGCGCATCGTTGTCGTTGTCCGTGTCACGGGCATCGGGTCCGAAGTTCAAGGGAAACTGGCTGCTGGGACCGCCGCGGATTCGGGTGGGCGTAGTATCGACGTCGGGGAGCGTGCCTTGCTGAGGAGGGGTGACAGGGGGCCTTGACGTTGGCATGGGCATGGTGAACCTATTGGCTTAGTTAGTATCGGTTTCCCTGAGCCAATGAGACTTTCGCGTACCTGAAGGATGAATTTTCACCATCGGCTATGGTGGGTCCGCTAGGTTCTTCGGCCTCCACATTGCCTTTGCCTTTCGGTTTCGGTTTCGCCTTCGACGCGGCCTTCGTCGACTTGCGGCTACGGTTGCTGGATGGCATTTCGCTCGAGATATGGGAGGCGGGTGGATTTGGTCAAGAAGAGGCGATGGTGGAGAGGAAGAAAGAATGAGGAATTGCCAGAGTGGCACGGTTTGCGCGATTTTGAGGTAACAATGGCCAAACAACTCTTTTAGGCAACTCGGAAAGCCCATTGCGATTTGCACGTGATCGCGCAGACCACGAGCACAGCTTCATTGTGGGTTGGCCACCCGCTCGCACGTTCAAGTTACAAATTCTTTGACCATGTGTCTGCCTGCAGGTGCTTTCTGCAGGTGGTCTTGCGCCACCGCGTCAGGGGGGCGTGTCCTAGCTTGTCGGAAGCTTGTAGGAGTATGTTGGCAGTTTGTGGTAATGAGATACTTTGTTTTAAGCCAACGATATTCCTCACGTAATCTAGGAGCACAAATCAACGCACTCCACCATTGAACCTCTTGGGCGCCAATTCGAGGGATAGGCGCCTATTGGATCACCCGTCACGCCGTGTGGAGATGATCAACCAACCACAAGCTGTCAGAGGTCGCGAACAATGGTTACCGGTCCATAACACGACCAGTCGCCGTCTAGAAACGCAGTTCGTTGTGTGTAAGCTTCATTCACTCCCCGGGGATTGTAGTAGAACTCAAACAGAGCGCCGCCAGCTATGTACCCAGCCTCCACCCACCGTATGATCCCGAATCAGGGCGGATCAACTGCTCCCCCGGGGTCTCCACGACGGTCGACAAGCGACACCTGTGCATACAAGGTGTACCGTAGAGTACCACCAACTATTGCGTGTGTGCTCCTGGGTCATTGAAACTGATAGACCCAAAGATTAGATTAGATGCCACCAATTTTCGATCGGTTATGATTGGCCCGTTTCAGTCTTGCACCGTCACGGCCACCACAACGTGCAGGCCTCCCCAGGTCCACTATGTCCGAGTCGAGTGAACGGCGTGGGCACTACTTTACCCCAACAAGGGCAGGCGCCGGGTCGACCCAAGACCCTGAAAACGCTCAAAATACCACGAATGCGGTCCGGGCTCGAAACTACCCCTTCACGCCGACAGTACGTACTACCTTGCAACATGGTGGTCAGAAGTTGGAACGGCGCTCCTGACCCACAACACCATCTCTAGCAAGTGGGGCAAGCCAAAAAAGGCTCTTTAGATGGCCTATGGAAATTTTACAACGCGCTATCCACGAAGAATTGTACGCCTCAAATTTGAGGCGGTCAAGTACCTCTCTGAGCTTTCGGACATCTTCTCTCCACGGCGTACGAAGCTGTCGGTGATCTGGAAGCCCAGTACCTCGAATCTCCTGGCCTACTATCCCCAACTCTTGCGCTTTGCCAAATCGCGTCGTTAGCTCTAACTCGCGTCGTCCGGAACGTGAGGGACCTCGTCTCAGGCAGGTTCATAACTCTGCGTATTTATGTCCTACGCTCGTCCTTGCACAAGAGCGCAGCCGAAGTGAAGTCTTTCCAAGATATTTTCAAGCTCTTGGCTTCGCACTTCGTCTTCCCTTCGGTTATTCAAAGTCCCCTGGCCCAACCCTGTTCTGAATTGTACGACCATGTCGTATCCGAAGCTATCTTTGAAGCTTGCCATCCGCGTCACGACTGGCTCCCCGAAGCCTATTATGCTTTCCGTTCGTGGATGAACGCGCTTGCGGAGGTGTATACGTCGTGTACCGCGTCAGGCGGTGAGGACAACCCAGGTTAGCTGACGCGTATGAAACCGACGTCAAGCTCATTTGGCAAGTTGAGCTGTATGACTCCGTGAGGCGAGAGCAGCATATTCACATCTCGCGGTATGGAGATTGAGAGAATCAAGGACGGCCAATTGAAACTAGCAAACTTCTAAGTGTCAATGTCCTCGAGGCTCGTGCTTCGAAGCAGAGAAAGCATCAATCGCCTACTGTCTCCGCTCCGTCGTTTTCCTTCGAACCGCATGATGAAAATAAGAAGGGACTGAACACACCCCAAAAGTCGCTTCCAATATGTATCGAGCTACACTCGCGTTGGTAGCGCAGCCTTAATTAATCAGAAACATATCAAGTCAGCGAGACGACTAGATACCACGATGAGAGAAACATACAGGTTTACGTCGCCTGTGACGCTCAGTAAAAACGGGAAGTCACGTCTAGGGCACAGGGAGGTCACATTTATCACAAAAAAACGTCTTTTAAGTCATCCCGTCAAAAGTGTCGTAATTTTGACCTCTGCTCGGGTTGTTGGAAGTCACCCACCGGTCACCCACCCGCCGCATCGCGGTCTCGTCAAGGTCACCATCAGGTCCCAAATCGTTTTTCTGCGCAAACCGTGACTTCCCGTTTTTACTGAGTGTGACGAACTATACTATAGCCCGAGGCGAACCTCCCTTCTACCTCCTCGTCCTTGTGCAGCCTGACGGTCAAACAGACGGTACTGACATGCGCTCCCCAAGGAGAGTGAGCTTCAACGATGCGCACACCTGCTGAACTTTCGGGCTCGCCTTCAATTAGGGACGTGTATCTCGGCTTCGAATACTCCTGATCGTATGACGAATCATCCCAGGGGTCATCAGGAGCAAGCGCAAACACGCGCGTGCTAGCTCGCATCGGCCACCCCACTAAGTTGAACGACGAGAATGACGCGACCCCATAACCGTCGATCGCAATGTCGAGGAAGTTCACGGGTAGGCGGCTCACGATAGGATCATTGTAAAACCTCTCCATAACGGCCAGGTGAAATGCACGCGTCGAGTGACTGTAGCCCGCCGCCATCGACTTGCGCCCTGTGTCGGGGTGCACTGAATCAGTAACCGCATTGGGAAACTCGGGAATTAAACACTGAGAAGATCTTACTTCGAGTGTCTTCCCCGGCAGCCCCGCACTCGTACTTGTGTCGTTGGCTCCAATCTACCTTCTGACAAGCTTCGGAGCAGTACGCGAATGTCCGGCAACCCGAGCAGTGCCTCGCCGTTGGAGGGATTTTGGATTCCCGGAGATTGCACTAGGACTAAATGGTAAGGGAAACGCGTAGGTAGAGGAACTGGGAGGTTAACTTACCAATGGGTTGTCGCAAATCGTAACGCCCCCTGGAGGCACGAGAAGGTTTGGTCGAATCCGGACCATATATCCCAAGAAGCTTGCACAAAATATTCTCACTTTACCCTTCCACTTACCAATACTCTTTTTATTTCCTTGCCCCTGGAGCTTGAGTTCGACGAGGCTATTTGACTGGCACTTTGTATTCCCACGAGCTACATTGAGGGCTATCTGTCAGCTCCACGCCCTCTCCTCGAGGCGCTTGAATCGTCCTCAACACGTTGTATCGTTTGTCTGAATGGTGGCTTGATCGAGGGATAGGATTTTGTCCCGGATCACACTCAGGGACGGATTTAGCGCCCGTCGGTGTCTGTCCACGTGCCCACAGTGCACAGCCACACTGGTATGACGCGGGCGTCGCTGCGCAGGTCTGCGGCGCTCAACGTGAACGACGACGATGGCAGGCCTGTCCTGCTCTCAACTCTACCTCTGGCTCACGTTATGGGCCGTCTTCTTGGCGTCATGTCTAGCCCAGAAGCCATCTCATGCGGTCTCGGACTTCAAGAACCTACCGGCGCGGCTATTCTTCTTCGACGATACATTGGTGCGCAATTGCAGGATTGGGACATTGGAGTCGGGCTAATGAGGTCTTATCAAGGCTGCTGTATATCTTGATGCATTGGAAGGCAATGTATACGTGTCTCAAGACGAAGGCAAGACTTGGAAGCGGGCGGAGGACATACCCAGTGGAAAGATCACGACGGTGATTGAGCACCCGTTCGATACCAGATATGTGCGTATCCTGCGGTATACCTCTTCTATATACCCTGACTGGTCTCAGGCGTTTGCATTGACCGATGAGACGACGCACTACCGCACAGAAGACCGAGGACGCTCATGGAGACCATTCAAAGTCCAAGATCCTCCAGCGCGAGTCGGGCGACCCATGTCATTCCATTCAGATCCGGCGAAATACGGCCATATTCTACTCCAAACGACCCGATGTGACGGCAGAGGATGGGGCGCGAAGTGCAAGGACATCACCTACTACACGAAGCAAGCGTTCAGCGACGATGCCAAGGAACTGCTCTCCGACACGATGAGGTGCCAGTTCGCACATGGCAGCAAGGATTTCAAGCACGAAGCTCCCCTGGATCTCGTCTATTGCGTTGCATTCGACACCGAATCCCCCACAGGCCCCCACCACCTCGCGAACAGCCGATTGTTCTCCAGTACCGACTTCTTCGAGAAAGATAAGAAGATCGAGAATCTTGGGATTAGCAGGGAGGCTAGGGGGGTTGTCGCCTTTGCAATCGTATCCAAGTTCGCTGTCGTTGCTCTCCGGGACACTTCGAAAGGCGACGGCGAGATGCACCTATTCGTGACGCTGGACTCGAAGAACTGGGCCAAGGCACATTTCCCTCATGCATCGAGCGCTAAGCTGCGGGAGAACGCGTACACAGTCGTCGAGTCGACCACGCACTCGTTGGGGGTCGATGTGGTCATGCAGGATAGGAGCACCATCGGCACGCTTTTCGTCAGCAATTCGAACGGGACTTACTTCGTCGAGAGTCTGAAGGATACCAACCGAAACGAGATGGGATTCGTGGACTACGAGCGTATCTATGGGGTGGATGGTGTTGGTTTGGCAAATGTTGTTACCAATCCTGAGGATGTCGAGAACAGGAGGGCGGAGAAACGGCTGAAGACTTTGGTGACGTTCGATGACGGTGCGCCCGCCTGCTGCTTCTCTCTAGATTGGTTCTGACCCCTTCACTAGGCCGAGTTTGGCAAGGACTGAGGGCACCAGTCTACGACGCCAACGGCGATAGGACGTCGTGTGACGTGTCCGATATTGACAAGTGCGGTTTGCATATGCATTCCGTAACCAACCCTCACAATTTCGGACGCGTCTTCTCGTCGCCAGCTCCCGGATTCGCCATGGGCGTCGGCTCCGTCGGCAAGAACTTGGGCGCTTACGATGACGGTGACACGTTCCTCAGTACCGACGCCGGGATCTCATGGAAAATGGTAGCCAAGGGCGCTCACAAATACGAATTCGGAGACCAGGGCAGCATCCTCATCCTGGTTGACGACGAACAGGTCACCAGCACCGTCAGGTATTCTCTAGACCTTGGCAAGACCTGGGACACGTACGACTTTGGCGTCAGCATGCGCGCTCGGGGTTTGATCACCATGCCCGACTCGACGTCCCAGAAGTTCCTTCTGCTTGGACAGGTCCCGAGGGATACGAAGAACAATCAGGCCAGTAAGGTAGTGATCGTGTACCTGGACTTTGCGGCGACACGTAAGCAGAAGTGCGCGGATAGCGATTTCGAGAAGTGGTACGCCCGCCCACCTGGCGCTAGGGCGTGTTTGATGGGGCACAAGGTGCGCGTCTTCGTATTGCATTGCTCGCCATCGTCTGACTGGTCTTGGATATCTAGCAATGGTACAAGCGCCGAAAGCCCGATGCTGATTGCTACGTTGGAGAGAAGTTCAATGACCCTGTTGAGCACGAAGAGAACTGTGAATGCACCAAAGAGGACTTTGAATGGTATGCACTGAGGATTTGCCTCTTGGACCCTTTGAAACTTACGGCCTTTCTTCCTTCGACTAGCGACTACAACTTCGTCCGCCATGGTGACAAATGTGAGCCAGCAGGACCCGAACACATTCCTGCCGGCCTGTGTCCCGGAGATCCCAAGCAGACGTACCTTGGATCTTCCGGTTTCCGCAAGATTCCCGGCAACACGTGCACCGGCGGCGTCAAGCTAGACGACAAAGTCGAAAAGCCCTGCTCGAAAGCCAAACCCGCGGAGGGCGAAATCATGCACCAGAAGTTCCCTTTCAGCAGCGCAATTCTCCAACATGCCTATTTCAAGGACTCCTCGACCATTCTCGTGCGCCTCGCAGACCACACCGTCTGGCAGTCCAGCAACGAAGGTTACACGTGGAACCAGGTCCGCCCTGAAGTGAAGTTTCTTGCATTCTACCACCACAAGTACTCGAACGAACGCGCCTTCCTCATTACCGACCATGAGACCGTGATCTACACTACCGACACGGGCAGGAGCTGGAATAGCTTCAAAGCTCCTACCCCACCCAACACCTTCGGCGCCCAAGCTCTCCGCTTCAACCCCGCCGACACCGACTACATCCTGTGGGTTGGGAACAAGAACTGTGTGGGTACAGCGCAGTACTGTCATGCCGAAGCGCAACTTTCCAGAGACAATGGGAGGAAGTGGGCTGTGGTGGAGAAGTACGTCCGGAACTGTGCGTTCGCGAAGGATCGGGAGCTGGATACCGACCCGACGGAGATCATTTGCGAAAGCTTCACCACCAAGAAGGGGAGGCAAGGCACGCCCAGCCCATCGAACCCGATGGAGCTTGTCGTGGGCAACAACTACTTCAAGAACAAGAAGAGGTTATTTGAGCAGGTCGTAGGATTCGCTAAGTTCTCGGAGTTCTTGGTTGTGGCTAACGTGAGTGATCGTTACTCTCCGACCAGTAGTACTGTCTTTCGAACTTCGTCCTAGATGGTCCCAGAGAGGCGATCCCTTGAACTTCAAGTGTCTTTGGATGGAACCCATTTCGCGTCGGGGGAGTTCCCTCCGAACATGAACCCCGAGACTCACGTACGTTGTCTGCCTCCTTTGTCGGGGCTTCCTCATCCTTACCCACCTTTGAAGGCCTACACGATCCTGGAATCGACGACAAAATCCCTGTTCCTTCATATGACGATGTCGGAGCCCCCCGCCGCACCGTTTTGGGGTAACATCCTCAAGTCCAACTCGAATGGCACCTACTTCAATCTCGCTGTCGAGAACGTCAATCGCGACGAGAGAGGATACGTCGATTTTGAGAAGGTGATTGGGTTGGATGGGATCGCATTGATCAATATCGTCTCGAACACGGGTGAAGCTGCTGTTTCTGGGACCAAGAAGCTTCAATCCAGGATCACCCACAATGACGGTAAGTAGCGCAGCGCTGTTCACCAAGACTCACTCCCTGACTTCCTTGCAGGCAGCACGTGGAAACCGCTTACCCCACCCACCACGGATTCTCAGGGCAATAGGTACTCCTGCGAAGGCACGGTGAGTCACCTTATCTCCCTTTCACGAAGCCATACTCACAATCCTCGCGCAGAAATGCGCCCTCCACATCCACAGTTACACCGAGCGCCGTGACCCTCGAGCCACCTTCAGCAGCCCATCCATCGTTGGTGTGCTCATGGCCGTCGGAAACGTCGGCGAGACGCTTGCAGAGTACAAGGATAGCGACACCTTCCTCAGTCGCGACGCGGGTTTCACGTGGGAGGAAGTGCGCAAAGACGCTCATATGTGGGAATTTGGAGACTCTGGGTCCCTCATCGTTATGGTCAATGATGAAGAGCCGACCGACTTCTTGCTTTACTCGACGGACGAAGGAGCGAATTGGAGGGAGTATCAGTTCTCCGACCACAAGGTCCGGGTTATGAGCATCGTCAACGTTCCGAGCGACACCAGCAGGCGTTTCTTGCTTTTAGCGACGCCAGCGAAGGGTAGTGGGGCGCTGGCTATTCACGTGGACTTTAGTTCTCTGGTGACCAGGCAATGTAGAACCTTTCTGCGCAATATTTTGACAGAGTCCTTACGGTTCCCCACGCAGGTTCCCTGGATCTTCAAAATCCCGCGAATGACGACTTCGAGCTCTGGAGCCCCAGTGAGGACCGCAACGAGAAGTGCCTCTTCGGTCGACAGGTAAGCAGATGCCTGCTCGGTCGCTTTCAATATGTCCTGATTTCATTTCTTAGACCCTCTATCATCGCCGATTGCGTGAAGCCCAGTGCTACATCGGAGATTTGCCGAAGGTTGATTCCAAAATTCAGAAGAACTGTGTGTGCTCGAAGGTTGACTTTGAATGGTGCGTCATATGCCCGCCCCACGCGTCGCCGCCGTTAAGTCGCCCGCTCACCCTGCCCCTTAGCGAGTTCAACTATGTGAAGAACGAGAAGGACGAGTGTGTACTGGTGGAAGGAACCAAGCCTCTCGTGAACGACGAACTCTGCAAGGACGGCGAGGAGTACTGGTATGAAAGGACAGCGTATCGGCTGATCCCATACTCTAGCTGTGAAGGAGGCCAGAGGCTAGACCGAGGCACGGCGCACAAATGCCCTGGGTTCAAGAGCAAGAGTGCCTGGTTCTGGCTGTTTATGCTTCTCATTCCCTTCGCGTTCACATCGCTCGTGGGATACTATTACTACCGCAGGAGCGGGCTTGCCAGAGGGTGCGTGACTGTCGCTTCTCCGCCTTCTACCTTTTGTTGCTATGTCCGGTTCCTGACCCCTCGGTTCTGCTTTACCTATTTAGAACGATTCGACTTCCAGGAGGAGACAACAGGGCGGTCCCCAGTCTCAGCTCCGACTCGGGTATTCTCGACACCCTTGCGTCGGTTCCTTGGTATTTGGTTGGCCTGGCAGGCATCGCCATCGAGTGGGTATCCTCACAACTCGACACCGCGTCCTGGAGAGCAAGCAGAGGGTACCGGAACCTGCCTGTCGATGAAGACGCTCAGGTACTGCGATTTGAGGACGAGGAGTAGGTGCGACCAAGCGGTGGGAAGGTGGACGAGCGCTATCTAATCGCTGCGATGTTTGATCGGAGGATGCATGCGGACCTTTGCGCAAAATTATTGTATGTTACCCCGCCCTGTTCTTTGGTATAGGGCTAGCTTCCTAGAGCCTCCTTCCCGTTATCAGCCTAAATTTCTACACTTACTCGCTATATATTTATTCTAGGACCGCTTCGACTAGCTTTGGGCCGGGTTCATTGAGCCTGGCCCTGGTCTGACCCCGCGCTGCCCTGCCCCATAGCAGTTTTGCTCGCCGATCATCAATGTAAAGTCTAAATGTTTCCCTCATCCCCACTCTTCCATATTCCCATCGGCAGTAAGGGGGGTGAGGTGACCGTTCGGTGCCCGCGCGCAGTGCGAATGGAAAAACGCTGGAGCGCGCTGGTCCCTGGCATCGTGCGACTTCTGCTGACCGCGAGGCCAAGTTGTCTTTGTTCGCGGATAAACTTCTTCATGCCCGGACGACGAACAGGGAAAGTTCCCTACACGCTCATCATTCTCGGAGACTTCGAAATCGGTCTATCGCCTATCCATACACGGTACGAGGTCGGATATTTTATCGGTCCCGGTGGATTGTGGGGCATCCTTTCGTCTGGCTCTTCACAAATCACTAATTAACTAGCGGGTTCCTCAACGCCATGATTTACACTGGAGGGCCTAACTTCAGAAGATCATTCACGACACTCGTCACAGAAGAGCGACGCGACTGGGGTTCACGAGGGTGAAGGTCCACCCATCATATCGCAGCGCTCGAAGAGCGCCTCTACTGTCGGCGCATTCTCGAGGAAAGCAAGTGGCTACTCGCTCTCAGCTCCCTTCGATGGAGGTAAACCGTCAAAGCGATAGTGCATATGCTCTCTGAGCTCTGAGCCCTTTAGGCCGACGCCGCCAGTCATCTGATTCCGAGGCCAAAATGCCAGTTCTTACCTTCCTATTTTGTGACGGGGATGGTGCGGGGTTCTTTTCAGCGAATGAATTCTCGTACCTCGATGAAGGTATGGTATTTCCCAGAAATTCTCCGACCCCGACGGATCCTAGCGATTTTCGTCTCGAGGTGCATGTTGATCATGCCTATCCTCATTATCCGTACTCCGTATGTTAACTTACAAATGGGGAATCTAGCGAGGGAGAATGGGTATAAAAGCAAGGTGAAGATGGAGGAGGGGACCCCAGTCCACAGTTGTCTAACGCACTTCGACTACCTCAAACACCCCAGCAATGTCTTTCCAACTCTCAAGCTTGGTCGTTCTCGCCTCTCTGTTGCTCCAGGCAACCGCACAGTCGCTCTCCATGTGAGTGCACCTCGAGCCGTCGTTGTGAACAATACTGACGACCTATCTACAGCACGAGCGTCGGTGCTATTGGCACAGGATGCACACCCGGGAATGTCAAGGCCTACACCAACTGTGGGTAGCTTTCTCGCCGAGTCGAAGACAGCCTTTATGAACCACATTTTCTATAGCTGACTCAAGCCTCTCGTTGTGGTTCGCCGACTTCCGCGCCGACACAGGTCCCAGCGCGGCCCCCAGTGATCAACGGGTTAACTGCCAACTGACCTTGGGCGTCAAGTAAGACCACTCGTCCGCACCCCGTGTATGGACAACTGACAATTACATCCCTCAGCGTTCCGTCAGGGTACCAATTCGCCTTCGACCAGACTGTCCTAGTAAGTCATATTGGTTTCGTATCGGTGGAGGGACGTGTTCTAAACAGGGGTGCTTAGAATGCTGCCTACAATGCTGGCGCAGGAGTCAAACTCTCCTCATCAACATCATACTACTGTGAGTTTATTTACTTCATGACCGCCACTGGGGAAGGGAATTGACCGTACCTCAGTCCAAGGTCAACTCTCTGAGGCCGTCGGTAGCTGCAGCGTAGCAGGACCAGGAAGCAGCGGTCTCACCACTCTCGTCAACAAATTCTCTCCCATCCTCTGGAGCCCATGTGGGAAGTCTTCCATCGTCAGCATCAACACCGACCTAAGGGCAGACAACGGCGACGGCAAGTCAACGGGATACATCGCTGTCCGAAACTCAACGGTTTGTCGCTCATATCCAGCGCGCGTTCGATCACAACTGACTGTTCTCCTCAGGACGCAAGCTTTATCTGGCGCAAGTGCTAGACCCTCTCCTACTCTTTTATTTCCCATTGATACCCCATTCAAAATTCCCGGCCATGGTTTAGACATGGTGTATTTGCATGATAGCATCACCAAATGGAAAACACATTCACCCCAATCATGCTCGATGGCCCTACCTCTTTGCAGCCAGTCGCGATCTACCCCTATCTCAAGTTGGACCGAAAACACGTGCTTGTGACGACAATTTTGATTTTCCACCTTGAGTCTTGACCTCCAACCTCCAACCCCTTGCCTGGTTTTCGAGAGCAAGGTGTATTGGGTCTCACGTCTCGACTGAACCCCTTCGATTCAGAAGTGGGGAATAAGGCCGGTAAGCGCGGCATTCTGGAGCAGGTATGCTCAGTGCGGGTCAACGACGCTATTTGTCATTTCTAACTGGACAATTCATCGAAAAAGCCGAGGGAGGCGATGTCAAAGATATTATGGCGTTGTATCATGCGATAAAGCCAGAAACCTGGAACGTCAAGGTTACCCGACTTTGACAAGGTTCCTCGACATCGACCTGGTGCCGAATCTGTGGAGAGAAAAACGAAGGACAGCAGAAATACAGGAACATATCGATAGAGCTTTGCTATCAGTTTCCATACTGAACACCCTGATTACTAACGGTGCCTCAACACACGTTCTTGAAGAAGAATCGGTCAACCTACTTGAGCCATCCCTCGGTGGAATGTGCATGTGGATCAACACCTTCCTCCATCTTCGCCTCCCAAACCTCAAACTGGGAGAAGACGTCACAGCTGCACACAGGACTGAAATACTATACGTGTATGGGGACTATTGCACGTTCCTGTCTGCCATTATCCGCCTCAACCCAAGTCTCGAAGTCGCCCTTCATTCGAAGTCGACTTTTTTCGATCTCCTTCTCCGAATCTGGATATCGCGAGGGGAGGATGGGGAGGCGCTTATGAGCCGGGAGGCATCAAATAGTTCCCCGTGCCCAATCCTATTCATTTTCCTTCGCTCTCTATTCAAAGATGGGGGCAGGGAGGTTCTCTTACAACGCCTACTCGCTCGCCCTGAGCGATTCTCGCTTCTCTTTGCGGAGAGTGTGGTGTCTAGGGTCGAGCTCTGTCAGACTATGCCCTATCGTCAAGCCATATCGTTTCTTGACAAGCTTTTTCGAATCACGGAGTGTCTGGTCGGGTTGGGAAGCGTGGCGGCACTCAGCCTCTCCAAGGTGGGCTACCTCGGGCGATACGCTTCCACCCTCCAGGACGTCTTCTCGAAAGCAGTATCCGTTACCAGCTACAGGGACACACCTCAAGTGTTGTTCTGCATCTCATGTTTGTATCGCACAGCAGACTTCCCTGGAAACCCCAGCTTAATCTCCCGAAAAACTTCAAGGATCTCGTCGCAGGGGGGTTGCTTGGCGCGCTGATCCTCTCCCTGGCTACGGTCCACCCTAGTGACCGGAGCTCGGTGGACTACGGGATTGGGTTGATCGATGAACTAGGGAGAAGGACGGCCGATCGCGCGTTCGTCAACACCATGTTCGATTCAGGAATTCCAGCGGTTCAGACGGAAATCGTCTCCTCGGACCTGGAACTCAGCTCCGATTGGGAGTGTATGAGGGATGTCCTTGATTGGCGGAACAAATTGTACGAAGTGGCGTTGGGCCAAGGTGCAAGGTTTGACAACTCCTCTGTAAGTACTAATGAGTGTCTTGATACGCTGGCAAATTTGGGAACTGACGATTATGAAACCTATGTTTACAGTGTCGGGGGGCGTTTGTTACTCGACCGGGTGTGCAACACAAAGAGTGTTCCCGGTGTATGTCTGTCGTCTACTGCTCGAAAGAATGCCAGAGGACGGACTGGAAAGAGCGTCATGCTGTAGAGTGCTCCCAGGCCCGCCATGACTATCTCAGTAACGTTGCTTCAGTTTGTCTTCCTTGCTACTGTCCTGACCTTACGATAGGGAGGAAATCCTCTGGCTACTGTTACAGCAATCTAAGCCGAGCGTCGCCATAATCGAGTCTATATGCAACACCGAAGCGGGGTTACTATATTACAGAGTAGAGGGTCAGAACGCTATTCATATATATGACAGGCATACTAGCATAGCAAAACATAATGGTATGTGAACGGGAGGCATAGAAGTAAAGAGCATAATGGAGGCAGATTTCTTGCAGAGGGCGGTAAAGAAACAGGAGAAGACAAGAGGGGTAGGGTACAATGGGGAGCTACAGCCATATCATCGCCAAGGACTTTCAGCCACAGGACTCCCCTCCTCTTTCTTGCCTTTCCTTTTCCTCCGCTTCTTTCCACCTTCCTCATACTCGTCCTCATCACCATCCTCCTTCGATACCTTCTTATGGTGGCTGAAAACCACTACACCGTCTGTCCCGTTCCTGTACTTTTTGCCGTTGACCCTCACCAACCCACCGGGAGGAACGCGTATTTCATAGTCGTAGCTAGGACTGGTTTCCTCCCGCATTCCTGGAACCGCTACCCTTTGCGTTGTACCGGTACCTTTGGTGATGAACAGACCAGGAGCTGGGTTGACCTTTGGCGTCGCATCTACGACCTGGGCGGTCCGGGGGTAGCCCGCAGCATCTATACCGAGATATGCGATTCTCGGCGTTCCGCTTCCTGAGTAAGACGCAGTTGTGATCCTGGCATCGGTTGGGGAAGAGCCCACGGAACCACCAGGAGACGCAAGATGACCATTAGTGCTCGCGTTTGAGGGGTGACCCGTAGGTGGAGTAGCGTATCCATTCACAGCATCGTAGGAAATGCTCCTGTTAATATGACCTGGGTAATCAAAGGCTGGCGAGCCGATAGGATGGCTTGGAAGACTGCGGGAGTGTTGGATTGCACCTGGTGTCCCAAAGCTCACGAGATGACTCAGGAGTGGTGATGAAGACCTGCTGGTATCGGGACGGTGCGTCGAGGCGCTTGGAGGTCGAGGAGGCCAATGAGAAGGTTTGTTGACCAGAGTCATATCAGAAATAGGCGTCGACCTGCTGGAATCGGACCTCAGCGTTGGTGTGCTGCTTGAGGCGCCGGGGAGACGGTAGGGCGTAGGAGCTGAATAACCTAGTGACGCTGACCTTTCAAATCCCGGAGTCCCTGGCAGGGTTCTGCCGCTGGAGACGCTGCTCGCACTGCTTGGGGGTTGCGGTACGCTATACGCGTGACTGGGAGGTTGTTGGTACGGCGCCGACGGATGAGTAAGGGGAGAAACTGGGCGGTATGAGTACGACGCAGATCGCGCCAGGGGTGATGAAACCATCGTCGGAGCCCGCCGATAGCCTTGAGACCGGAGAGAGTGGGAGAGGTACCTGCTGGAGTCGTCGTCCATCTGCGAATAAGGCGCCGTAGTCGATCCTGAGAAGAAGGAACGGGGTGCTGAATGGTCGTAGATGCTCCTGGGCGAGAATGGGGGTTCTATCGCTGGCATAGGCCAGACGGGAGAGTTGACGTGGGGAGATCCGTGATCGGATTGGTGGGAGGTGTGGTATGAGTTGCTGGACATCGGGGTCCGAGGCTGATACTGGCGAAGTAAGAATATGTGGAAAATATTAGTGGGCACTGTATGGGTCAAAGGGGTGTGTCGCGACCCGTTCGTCACCTTTATATGATCTCAAAGGACCATTGCTTGGTGCCACACCGACCTGCGAATCCCTTTGAACCATTGTGGCATTGTCCAAAGCATTCTCGTATTTTCACGAGATAGCCCGAGTCATCGATCAAAGCGCATTCTGACTTCACCAATGGCCGCTGACCCCTCTGGTGCACAGGTTGTCGTTCTCCAAGTGGTCAAAGCCACGGAACAGGGGAACGGTTGCTTTGTTGGGGTGCAGAGTTATAAATACATCGCCTGAAGCAGATTTATCGGCGACATGGAGTGTTTAGAATGCCTGAAAGGTGGTGGGGTGGTGGGTTGTGGTGGCACGACACAGAATAGAACTTAAGCGCCCGCCACGTCGACCTCTGTGTCCGGGTCAATGCCGTTTGATCCCCGGACCCTAACCTGATGCGACGTCTCCCAACAAGTTCATTTTCCTCTCTTGCCTTTCGACTATCATATTGGGTATCTTGGTTAACCTCGGGCGCTTATTTGACGCACAACTCTCTTCCTCTCCATCGTTGAAGACCTACAGGTTTCTGTATTTGCGTCTGGGCACCAGGGGATACATAAGGTTAGGGGCACTCCATCAATGTGTCACCCACAAGCAAATCCAACACCTTGTTCACTGACTGCCATGTCCAAGGTTTCGGAAAAGGCCCACAAGCGCATCGTAAGCTCTGTCATCTTCGGAGGTCGCCTGGCCTGACTACGAGGAAGAGAGATCTCGCGGACAATACCACCGAAGACAATGCCGTCGTCAGCAAGCTCAAACCTGCGTTGTATTACTTTCAGGCCATGTACAAGGAGGTGCCAGAGGCGACGACGACGAGTGACCACCGAGCAGCGTCCGCGTGTATATTTATCCTTCAAGCCTTTCTCAAGGCGTGCCCAGACAGGCCGAGCCTTCGCAGGCCCGCAACTCCTCTCCTGTTGAACATGCTCGATGCCGCAGTCTATTGGCTCGACCACGAAATCCGGTTCTACCTCAAGAAGAACCCGATGATGAACTACAGCATTGACTACCAATCGCTCTTGTCGAAATACATCGAGACGCTAACTTGCCTGTTCGACTTTGACTCGGGGATGCTGCGCCAGCCTCTCATCACCCGCCACGCGTTTCTCGACCTCTTGCTTTACATCTGGTTCCCGAGAAAAGCGTACGGAAACCCACTCTACACATGGACGGATGTGGAGAACCCTGACACGAGTTTTCAGTCGCCCTGCGCATTCGTTTCCCTATTTCGCAAGGTTATCGAGGATGGACTTGCCCGTGAAGCACTTCTCGACTATATCGCTCTTCGACACCTTCGGCATGGGCTGCTGCTCCTAGCCCAAGGGGCGACTCAAAGGGCCGAATGGTCCATGGAACACCGTTATGAGGCTATTCCTTCGTACAGGCTGATATACCATGATCGACCTCCTCAGGATCACAGGAACGATTACACACCTCAACCCTCCCTACGGCGCCGGTTCACCCATAACTGTCGCGCTCCTGAGGTCTTCTCCACTGTCATCGAGAAGCACATGCTGTTTGCCCTCGAGGTGGAGGGTGTACCCCACAATGTCGAACCGGGGATGATGCCGATGCTCCAGCTCTTCGATTGGGTGTTTCGGTGTTTCGGCTGGATAGCGCGAGGACTGTGAGGAACTTCAAGGAGATGATACACGGGCGGTATCTCCATATATTTTCGCTGATCTTTGAGGTCCTCGCGCCTCACCAGAGGGGAGTAGAGGAAGCGGTGCGTGCGATGGCTCCCTACACAATCCAGTCGTTCTCCAAGAGCTACTGGATACATGGAGAGACGCAGCCAGGGCAGGGAGACCCGATCCAGATGCGGGCCCAACGGTTTGGAAGGAGTTCTGGAAGGCCGCTGCATATAACGTGCACGTATGGGAACGACATCAGAAATACCCGATACGCGTATGCGATAATCGGAAGGTGAGTGCACCCATATCTTCGAAAATTTGGCCGACTGACTTTCCTCACAGTGCACTGTGGCTCGGAGGGCAGCGCCCACCGCACCCAAGCAGTGTAGTGGTTGTTCCTTTGCTGTATACTGCTCCCCAGAATGCCAAGACGAGGACTGGCGTATGAACCACTTTGAGGAGTGCTCCATCGCCCGGTGTGAACGCCTATGTACGTCATTCTACCCTTCATTTGACGGCAAATTGCACTAACACCACTACAGCTATACGTGAAGCCGAATCCCGTTCCACGCACACGACCCGCGCCTTTCATCTCGCCCTCATCGAAGAGCGTTTCAACGACACCATCTTTCCGCACCGAGAGCTCTTTGAGAGAAAGTACTCGAAGTGGCTGGACATCCCATTCACCGTTCACCAAACTTTCCCTATCCTTTCCTTCCTCGACATCGAGTTTAGCTGGACCGTCGAGCCCGACGCCTTCCTCGCTATGTGCGACTGGGAAACCCCCGACATGCTTGGGCGGTACCCAGGCCACTGGGTGGACGACAAGTTTTACATTGGCCAACCGCGCTGGGTGGACCTTGGGACGTCGTATGTTGAGGGTGTGAAGGATGACTCGAAGAAGATGAAGACGGTGGCGATGGCGATGGCACATTTCGTCGTTAGCTATGGGTATATTGTGAGCCATCGCGTCAAGCTGCGGGTGAATAAACAGGGGAGGTGGATTATCGTCGCGAGTGCGTGGAGGTATGGGAGTAGGTGAGTGTATCAGAGGTTTGGGCGAGGAGGTTTCGGTGTCTCAATCCTTTTTTGTATAGGTATGTTGCCAACCAGAAGAAAGAGATAGAGAAACGGAGGCGACGTGAATGGCAAGCAACCGGGGCGCACAGTAAGAGTACTTAGGCCCCATTCAATCTATTGTCGTGAACATTAAGGGATACTGGCAGTGTTTAAACTGAGCACTCGACCTCTCAGGCGGTGTATTATTGGTACCTGGAACAAAAAACGACTGGACATGTCGATTGGCAACGCTTAATGCAATGGCACAAGCGCCCGGGTGGCACCTTGATTGCCGGACCCTAACCCCAAGCGCAGACAACCATGATGGCGCTGGCGCGAGCTTCTGGGTCATCTTCTCGTCGTACCACGATGTCGGTTGGAGAGCTCGATATGGTCGGTGAATACATGGAGTCTGGAGTAGGGTGAGTACCATTCTTAGTCGCGTCGCAGGTTCATACTCACCCAAACGACACCCATTCACCCTTAGATCAGGGAACTTCGCTGCAATACACCGTCCATTCGCCATTCACCCCGTTATTGGTCAAGGAATGACATAGTTCTCCTTCCTTAGCAACAGGGCATGTAAGAATATACTTCAAGCGCGTCGCTAGCCCGTCAATGGGACCCTGACGGCTTCCAGGCATCTACGTGACAATGGAAAGCAGGTGGTGCACAAAGGGCACAATGGACTAAGGGGGAGGGGCGTGGCCTGAGAGCATTGCTCGCGTATTCAAAGAAAGTAATCAAGCGAAACGCGTTAAAAGGGGTGGACATCACTCATCGCCATTCCTCGCCTCGCCTCCTCCACCACCCCTTACATCCATTCTGTGCGTTGTTCGCCCGCTGCCAGTGGCCTGGTGGCCTCTTACTCACCCACTGACTCTAGTCCCAAGGCCTCCCAAGACCATGTCCGTCTACGACAACTCCCCTGAAGCCTTCGAGAGGTACCAGCGGAAGCAAGCAGCAATCGCTTCATGGGTCAATCAAGCCCCAACCCACTACAGCATCAACTCCCGTGGTTCGCAGACGCCTGCTCAACCGATATCAACTCACGAACATCTTGGACATGGGACGCCCCTTGGATCCTTGGGAAGGTCGCCTTCTTCCCTCGGCTATCCTCCCCAGGCTACCAGCAACCACAGCAAATTCTCATCCCAGTCTCACTCGCGTAGGGATATTCGACAGGAGGAGCGGGCGTTCAGTATGAATAGCCCTGGGTACCACAACTCGATTACGACACCAGTTTTCTCTAGCTTCGTTCACCAACCTCCGAGCACAACTGGGAGCGTGTCCACGAGCCGGACCAAGTCCAGCAGGCCGGGAACGGAGAGATCGAGAACGATGGACTACGCGCCCTCACATGTGCCTTCCCCAGCATACCTCCCTTCTCCCAATCTCAGCCAGTATGCCGTGGTACCGGCGGCTTCCAACACATCGGGCGTCATGGCTCCGAGAGTCGACATTCACAGGTCGTTGTCGTCGACCACCTCCTACCCTGTGGTCAATGAGTGGCCCAGCCAGAATCAGTACCCGCCTGGATTCGTGCATGGGCCGAGCGTCGCCTCAAGCATTTCAAGTGCTCGTTCGGGCTCCACCAGTTCGTCTTCGGCTTCCTTCGTCCACCCAGTTGGTGTTATTCCCCACCAGGGAGGTTTACCGCAGGCATTCAGTGATACTTCATGTCGCCCCACGACCACCAGGACCACCTCGTCTGATCAGAGACGTGCATACCCGACCTCGAACCCTGTCACCGCCATGTCGTACGCTCCCAGCGAGGCACGGTGCGGGCGTTCTGCGACTTCCGGGTACGCTCAGTCTACAGTCTCGATTAGTTCTAAGGGTGGAAATCGCCACATGCGTTCACGATCCCTGTCTGCCTCGTCGAGGTCCTCGGATGAGACTATCGGTGCGGCGGAACCACAAACTCTGAGGCAACATCCACGAGTCGTAGAACCTGACGCTAGCAACGCGTGGCTGACCTCTCAGGTATCCGTAAGCCCTCATCCTCTATGAACTCCCTGCCTTGAATCTCAAACTCAATTCTACTCGTAGGGAGACCTCGTCCCTTTGGTGGCCAGGGCAACCCAGCTTGCCACACAGGAACGCCAGAGGCAGCAGCTTGGAATCCCGTCCTCGCAGCGCAGCGTCGACCCCAACTGTCCTTTCAAACAGGTCACCCTCGACCCCGGTGCGTCTATCAACGTGGATGGATGTCTAGTCGTGAACCAAGGTTTCATTCGTCAGACGTACTGGGTATACAGCCAGGACGACCTCCGAGCGTCGTTAGGTCTGCCCAGGGTCGAGGTAGCTGACGAGAGGCGTGCAAGGAAGACAGACAAGGAAAGGAGGAGGCGTAGGGAGCGGAGCCGTTCGAAGAAGGGAAGTCGATACTGACAAGTCCTGCGACTTGGTGTTTGCCCAGGTCGGCCGCGCCATTATAGTACAATGTAATCGCTGTAACCCCAACGCCACTAAGTATCTCTGTTTCTATTATACTCCTTTTCTGCCCTCTCGGTTTATGTACGCCACGCCACCTACGGTGACTAGTGGGCCCTTCCCGGGCCCTACCCTTACCAACAGACTGCGCCGCTGACGCCTGACAACCACGGCGATTTTTTGACTGGGATAGAGTGGGTATGTGTTTACGAACTGCTCTGTTCGAAGCTGACTCCTCTCTATAGCGTTATAGCGCAACCAAACCCTTCGACTTGAAGGACGTGCGCCATTCTGTCGTGAACAGACTTTGGCTCAGACGACCCTGTGGGCCTGGTCCTACACTGCCTGAGGGCTCATTCTGACTTTGACGAGGTTACTATGCAACCAAAATACTCCCCGAGCCTCCAATAAAGGCAGAGGGTTAAGAATCCAGACCGTGTTTTTTTAAAACATTTGCTATCCGATAGTTAAGTACTACTTAATGTTAAATACTGTGTTTAAATACAGTGGTAGAGAATGCTTCGGATAGCTATCTGGCCTTTGCAGGCAGGAAGAAAAGTGTGTTTAAACACTGGTTTCGGCCCATGGCACGTGAGTCGAGTGGGGTGGCGAGGGATGGTGGTGGACGGATGGGCGCTTAACATGGCCCCGCGCTGTAAAACATGAGATACATGTATCTATATACCTTATACATATTTAAATACCATTGGTAGTTAAACACTAATAATTAAATACAGGGTCCTTGGACGGGGCCCAGCAAGGCGGTCGAGGTAGACACCCACCCGGCCAGTGGGTGCCTGGTCGAACGGGGCTTGAAACACCGGCTATGGAGAAGCCGGCACCCCTGTCGCCCCTTGCCCAAAGGCAAAAGGGGTTGAACACCTCTCAGTCACTCCTCACCAACCCGTGTGGTGGAAGGGGGAAGAGAGGCGTTGGGGCATTTTTGCAAAGAGGTGCGGCTTATATAGCCAGCCCTTGTTTGCTTGCCAAACAACGCGGTCGCGGCGGTCACGCGTTGATTGTTTAGCGGAACCAAACAGAGCCAAAGGCCCAGGGCTATATAACCCGAGGGCGAACGGAGCAAATCCCCCACTTCTCTTTGCCTCTCTCCACCACTTTCGAGGTGATGGGGATGGGACTTCGAGGTATTTGACGCTGTCGCCCATTAGGGGCGGCTGCATTCATCGATTTGATGGGGAGTGCGTGTTTAAACACCGGCTTGAATACCGGTGTTTAAACACCCCGACCCAATGTACTCAACCAACTTAAACACAGCCGACTGAATTAGTGCTTAACCACCTTCAAGCGATGTTTAAATACGGCATTCTAGTCTTCTCTGAATGCATTGCCGTCGTCAGTAAAAATGTCATGGATCGATGTTTAAACACAGTATTTAACATTAAGTAGTACTTAACTATCGGATAGCAAATGTTTTAAAAAAGAACGGTCTGGTTGTAGGAGGGTTGCAGGGATCAATCGTATCTGCATCCCTCACGCCCGAACTATCAGTCTGTGAGTGCCATTCTGCTCAAATGATCCATGACTTCGATCTCATTACTACGGACATCGCATAGGTTGAGACATCTCTTCACATGTCCTTCTACGTACGCTGCCAACAACCAGTTCGCGAGTATCAAGAGTGGAAAGCCGGGATCGAGTCGTGGCTAGACGAGTGCCGAAGCGCCTCTGCTGACCCTGCGGGCTTACATTTGGAACAGAACTCTTCATCCCGTGGCATAAACACATACACGCCAGCCTCTCGTTCCCGCCGAGAGGCCCCTTTGCCTCCTCTTCCTCCTCTCTCGCCTATCAGCTTTGTAAAGATGAAAAACCTTCAGGATTTTGGTGGCTACTACGACTATCGGGGCCCAGAAGGCGAAATAGAACGATCGATGAAGGGGCTTTCACTTCGGGAGTCACCCCTCAGGTGCTCCCCTTCGTCGTCTCCATCCGATTCTGTCACGGCTATTGAACACTCTACGACTCGCCGCAGGGGTCGCAGTCACCAGCGGCCCTCACCCTCAAGGGTATACTCACCCCCTACCCCGCTATCAACGAAGTTCCCTGCGAGAGCGCCAAGAGCAGTTTCACCTAGTGATGTGCAGGCTCAGGCTCCGAGCCCAAAGCCCAGCCCAGCCCGAGCCCTCAAGCCTGAGCCCAGCCCAGTTTGGGCGCTTATTGGAAGCGGGCTCGGGCGGGCTCTGGGCTCGGCTTCCCATTTTCGGAAGCCCGAGCCTTCGGCATCGGCCCATCAGATAAATTGAATTTCCGAATCTAATCGGTGGCGAATGGTCATTAGTTTAGCCCACCGTTATTCCAATGGTCTGTAGAAATTCATTAGAGTCGCACCTCGAACTTTATTCTCCTAGTTCTTGCAGACTGTAATTAGTTTTTCGTCACCGGTCTAAGGCTCATTTTCGTTCTCTTTCTGAACTTGCATCTTCCGAGCGGAGTCCAGCCATGTCGTCGAACCCTTCAGCACCTTCTGCATCGGGCAAGCGCCAGCCCAAGGCAGCCGAAAAGCTCAAGGACCCTTCGAACACCAGTATCTCCGAGTTAGCTTCCCACCGAGAGGCTCGTGAGCGTGCACTCGAGGAGGCAGCTAAGCAGTGCGAGAAGGGATCCAAGCAACCGCAAACGGCGCCAAACACATCCACCCCGAGCGGCACGGCTGTCTCACAGCCCAACCCTCAACCCACGACCTCGATCGACCTCGACCTCGACCTCAACTCAGAGCCTGATGGCTCAACGACTGGAACGGCCAAGCGCAAGAAGAAACCGAAGAACTCGAGTACTGGCGGTACGTCGGTTTTCACTCGCCTTACCTTGCGTCTGCTGACTTATCGTTAAGGGAAAAGAAAGCCGCGCAAGAAGCAACGTGTCGATTCACCCTCCGAGCGCGCATCCAGCCCCGCTGCGGAGGAGGGTGAGAACGATTCCAGCTCATCGGACGATGAGATCAAGATAGTCCCACCGCCCCCTCCACCCCCACGCCCGGAGGGATACTCACCGACAGCGGACATTGATGCGTTCTACGGCCCCATTGAGGATCTACCCAACGGGAAGAAGAGAAGGAAGTGCAAGGATTGCAAGGACACGACGTACGTACTTTATCCTCATTTTCCTGTGTGCTTGGCTAACTTGCAGGGTCCTAGATACGGTGTACCAGACCCTTCGTCGTGCAGGCGGCACATTCAAGCATACCACAAGGTGTGTAGCTTTACTTTACCTCGTTTACCCGGCTGTGACTCACACTCAAAAATACTAGCCACGGTATTACGAATGGTGCAAGGAGCACAAGTTTGCGTCCATGCTACCGAAGGATCGCAAGGCGGCGGCTGTCAAGGAGGCCGAAAAGCTCGCTCAATCGACCATCGATAAGCACCTTGAAGACCCCAAAGAGCGTGTCATTCCCTACTCCCATCCCCTCTTTATGGATGCAGCCCTTGAGTGGCTGATTCGAACAAACCAGGTACGTACCGTGTTCGCTCGAAGGACACAGAATATATCTAACCCCTAACTGGTATAGCCTACTGGTGCCCTCGAGCACCCCGCGTTTCAGAAGATGATAGGTGTCGCTTCCCGTTGCCCCACTGGTGTGAAGGTCAAGATCCCCGGACGCAAGGCAACTACGGCCCAGATCATGAAGCTATTCGACAAGAATATTCGGGATCTTCGACGGCGGCTAAATGTACGTAGCTGTTTTCATGATGGTTTCTCTCTCCGGTTCTCATTGTTCATGCGCTCCAGAGTGCTGCTGTGAAGGGGAAGATCAGTATCACCTGCGACGCCTGGCAGGCAAGCAACCAAGACGCCTACTTTGCCGTTACCGGACACTGGATTGAGGAGACGTCTCCGGGAGACTGGAAGCTCCAGAGCGCCCTACTTGGGTTCACGCTCATGAACACCGCACATGACGGAACCCGCCTTGGCCGTGCTCTGTACCAGATCGTCAAGAGACTTGACATTGCAGATAAGGTACGTATTGCATACATATTACATGCACCTTGGGATACACGCTTATATTCTTTCGTTAACGTAGGTTGGGTGGATTACCTGTGATAACGCGAGCAACAACAACACGATGCTTCGCTACTTCGCCACCCGGCTCAACCGTAGACGCCGCCGCCAGGGAAAGAAGGAGTGGAACGAAGCCCACCACCACATTCGGTGAGTAATGTATCAGCCATCATGTTCAAGGTACCTAATGCGTTCATGACAGCTGCCTCGCTCATATTATCAACCTCGCAACTCAAGCGGTCTTGGCTCGGTATAGCAAGGCAAAGCACTACGATCCGGCTGAAGCAGATAAGTACGACGAAGACATCGAGATCGTAACAATGATGCGCGACGTGGTGGGCTTGGTTCGGGCTATTGTTGTGAAGGTACGCCGTCGCATACGCTGCCTCAATCCCTAGTGTGACCTCTGATGGCTGCTCTAGCAACGCTCGTCAGCGAAACGCACCGAGATGTTCAAGAACCTTCAGCACGAGAAGGAAATTATCGTCGCCCTCGTTCTTCTTCTCGACATGAAGGTACGATGGTCTTCGACGTACATAATGCTGCGCCGTGCCCTCAGCCTCAAGGACTTCGTAAACACGTTCGTTTATACCATGTCTCGGGAGGAGTCGAACAAGGAGAAGCGTAGGAAGATCGATGACTTAGGGTTGGAGGAGGAAGAGTGGGAAGAGGTAGCGCTTTTTTGTAGCCTCCTTAAGGTACGTGTCATGCAGATATCGCCCACATTCTCCCCTTCTGATCCACGTCTAGCATGCGGACGCTGCTCAGCACGCTTTCTCATCCGAGACAGAGCCTGTGTTGTTCAATGGGCTTCCAGCCCTCGAACGTCTTCATCGGGCATGGACCTCTCGCAAGGATAAGGCCAAGTTCTCCCGTTTCAAAGAGGCGCTCGAGGATGGCCTCGCTAAAATCGAAGAGTACTACGACAAGACCTCAAGCTCGCACGCGTATACCATGGCAATGGGTGCGTGCATTTCTATCTTCATGTCTTCTGTGACTTAATACATTGCCCTTGGTGTAGTGCTTGACCCCGATACCAAGACGACCCACTTTCAGCCAAGCTGGGCCAACGGCCTCGAGAAGGATGTCCTCAAGAGCACTGAGGAAATCGTAGGTCACCTCGCTGTCTATCATGATATGGTTCCTAACTGTCAGCTAGTTCAAGGAGCGATGGCTTGAACTTCATGGACCCGGAAGCCAAACTGCGGCGCCCAGCAAGTCAACGTCCAAGGCCGCAAAGACAGCTTCACGCTCCCGCCTCTACATCGACGATTCCGATTCCGATTCCGATGACATCCCACAGACATCTGCACCATCAGCATCGTCCGAACAGCCCTGGCTCTCTGAGTTCAACGCTTACATCAACGGCCAGGACTCGTGTTCGATGGGAGGGACCACCGTGTCTATGGTGTCTTGGTGGGGTGTACGTTTTCTTTCCCCTTTCTTTCCTTCGACATACATGCTCACATTTATCAACTAGGCTCACGCTGCTCGACTTCCCACCTGGGCCTCTCTTGCGCGGGACTACCTTGCCATCATGGCATCATCAGTCTCTAGTGAGAGGGCATTTTCTGCTGCTGGGATCACGATATCCAAGCGCCGAAATCGCCTCAAGGGTAAGCTGGTGGAAGCGTTGCAATTCCTCAAGTGCGCGTATGAGCATGACTTGATCTTTCGGGACCTCGGCTACACTGAGGCTTGGGAGCTCGAAAATGAGGTACAGGACGATGATGGGGACCAGGACTGGGTTGACGTTGAGGTTGTTGAGGCCTGGGATGCCCACATCAGTGTCGATAGTGACGCTGATGAACTCAGCGATGTGGATGTTTAGTGTAGTGAGAAATGTATTCAGTTCACTTATCTATAGACTACAATGGGTATTGTGTTATATCTTTATATGTGTGATGCTTGGATCATCGACAGCGACGCTTGCTGAGCCCTCCCGAGCCCGAGCCCTATAAAGCCCGGGGAGGAGGGCTGGGCTCGCAATCTCAAGCAGCCCTGGCCCTCTAAGCCCGAGCCCAAGCCTGGGCTTTTGAGCCCAGCCCGAGCCCGCACATCACTAGTTTCACCCAGACTAGGGCTGCCCACCGTGCCGTGCACGGCCACGGCCGTCAAAACACGGCCAAATGACGGCTGGCATCCGTCTGAGCCGGACCGGCACGTTAGGCGCCCAAGGGGGAGACGGGACGGTAGGGTACCGTCACGGCCGTGGACGGGTATGACGGAACATCAAGGCACAGAGTGGAATCGAACTTCGTCAGACACAATTTGTACATCATTTTTGACATTACAATAATACTATCTACACTTTTGCTCGATTTTGCGGCAAGGACACACACTCTGCTACACAATCATCAAAGTACGAATTGGACATCCTACGAATCAAGAGCGTCGTGATTACTAATACATCCCAAACCGGTGCTTCAAGCGCTAAATGCGCCAATGTCGCTCATTGAGCACCCACCAAAAAAAAATCTGTTGTGCGAGATGGCGCACGAATGTTCGAGAGATTGCATAGCATCATATCTATTCTTAGACCCCTTTGGGCACCGTGCACGGCCGTTGACGGGCGTGATACACGGTATGAGACGGCTCTTTGGCAACTCAAGACGGCACGGTAGGGTGAGTCCCCCACAGCAAACGGCACGGTACACGTGGCCGTGTCACGGCAGCCGTGTCCCGTGCCTCACGGTCACGGTGGGCAGCCCTAACCCAGACTCCCTGGTGCAGCCAAGAGGGGAACCTGATTTCACTTTCGAAGCCACATTTTCTGCAAAAGACGTCGAGTATCTCAAGGTCAAGTCCGTCGGTGGTGTGCGCATTCAATTTTGGGTAAGGCCGGAGGGTCTGAAGAGAGGTACCCTTGTTTGTGTGCGCCTTGTTCGGTGTTCACCAATATTACTCACCGATGGTGATATCTAGGATGTCTTAGGGCTTTCTCGAGGGAGATACGCGGGGATCGTTTGTACCGTGGCTGAGATGGTGGATTACTTAGACATGTACTATTGGAGCCCTTCTTCCTCGACAAAGGTTGTCAAGATCAAGTTGGATACTAGAGTATCGGCCACGCTCAGAAACCCTATGTATCTAGACAAAGCAGATAATGCTCATAAACAGGTCACTCTAGAGGCGTTGAGGAAGTCTGCAAACCCCCAGTCCTTCTCCTATTACAGTCTCGTCACGGTCGGGACTCACACGAGGCATATCGTAGCGGCGCGTGAGCAGCGCCAGTCCCCGACTCCTTGCAATGGTAGGTAGGTAGGTAAACAGGGGAGGCTCAAGCGGAAGGTATCACTCCTTGGGGTTCGATTCACAGCCTGGTTTGGGGTTGCGAACACAACTCGGCCGCGGAAAGGCGATATATACTGAGAGGTGTAGTGCATTATGATATACAGGGGGTCCGGCCATCGCAGGAAGCCTCTAATCCATGTGCTATTATACCTTTAACCACCAGTAGCTGGCGCTTTTTTCCATAAAACCCTTACAGCTGTCTGCTGGGGGTTTTCCAAAATTCACCTTTCTGTCTGAGGGGCTCCCAAGGGGCTTCCGTCAAAGTGCAATTTGCATAATTTTGCAAAAGCCAGAAATAATTGCGGCTTGGGTGGTGCTTCTCTTCCAAATGTAGCAGGGGCATCATTTGCGATGTGATCCAATGTGATCAAGTCCAACATAACACTGTATGTTGAGCAAATCAAACAAACCAAAATTCACATTGTGGGCTCTCGAAAACATTCTCAAGTGGGCTCAAATAAATTTCATTATTAAAATGTGCATGCCCGGCGTGTGTAATGCCACCGTACGTCTGTCAAATCGAGGCCCTTGGGCCGAGCCTGCGATGAGCGGCAGCAAGGAACCCGGGGGCCCCACATACTATCATTCACAAGGATCCGTAAAAATTTGAGCAATGTGCGAGTTTATCGTACACGGTTGGAGCCTTGGCCGCCAAAATCCGCAAACATACGCGCTCTCATCTTGAGTTTACGAATATCCAGGAATGCATTTGACATCTGGAGGACTGGTGTTGCCAGCGTTGTCCCGGGACGAGGGGGTCCAAAAACTAAGGATGCGTAAAAATTGTGACGCGCGGCATCAAGCGGCTGTCACACCTTTCGGTCAAACCCGAGAGCAGGCGTGACATGGTCAACCTCCGGCGGGTCCACCATTTGACCACATCTCCCCTGTACCTCCTGAAAAACTACGGGATGGCGCACAAAGTCAATAGTCACCCTTTTCAAGAGTTTTGGTTGAACCTAGAAGCATGTAAGATTTACGATGCGGGGGACGCGTAACGACACGTGATGCAATTTCGGCGGAGATTGAAAAAGACGCGTCTCAAATTGTCACTCCCCAACTCGCTGCTGGATTTCTCTGCACTGCCGGCTTATATCCCTCGCTTGGGGGGTGATCTGGTGTTTTATAGACCCCAGGCAGATATTAGGGTTATCATAAGGGGGGCCCCTGCCCTCGCCCCAGAACCACGCTCAAAATACACCCAAAAACGGGGACCCCCGCCTCCAAATCCTCCCCTAGCTCTTCAAGAAGTTCACCAATACTCACGAAACCTTCACCTATGGATTCCCCAGAACCAACAGAATATGGCGCTCTGGTTTTTGGCCCGAGCGAAGTCCCGCCTCGGCCAAAAATCGGGTTTTACATTGCAATGTGGGATTTACAGTCCGCTGGTAATGATAGTATGTGACTGACGGTCACACATCGGGGGCCACGGGACCCTCCCCGGAGCATCGTGGGGCCCCCCCGAAGGGAGGGGTGCGATGCGCAGTGGGAGGGAGCTACCCATGTGGGAATGTGGGGGCTGTCGCGAATGGAAATCAAACTTACATCACATGACCGTTGCCAAGAAATGCGATTATGCATAACGCAAAAAGAAGCCCACACTCCCAGACAGAAAAGTGAATTTTGGAAAACTCGCACCAGACAGCTGTAAGGAAATTATGGAAAAAAACGCCAGACAGGACTCCTTTAACGATAACCGAGCCATAGTGGAAGGAATAGCAGGACACTTAGAAATTTCGAGGCAGGAACGAGTTGAGGAACCTTGAAATGAGTGATAAGAGTGCGCAAATGAGAGTTGTGCATCAGGAAATCGGTGGGTGGGTTGTATCCCCAGGCGGAGATGATCAGCCATTCGCACTCAGACCCATCTGAGATCGCCAGGTCAAAGATGGCCATCACATTGTCAACGGGGAACCATTGTGGCCCCCTTCCACAAGAGTTGGCGGCCATGAACCTATAGTAAATTGTGGGCCAGCCTGAAAATGTGAGGTTCATCAGATTGTCTTTGAGAGACAGTGCTCCGAGCTTGTGGCATTATTCAGTTTGCTCGAACGGCTGTTGTCAGTGCATGATCGCGACCTCGCATGCAGAACCCATTTGATATGTGCTGTTTTTAGAGGGCAGGCCTGCTTCCAAGCTGATGATCAAGGGATCATATGATTGGCGCCATTGCGCATGCTCACTGGTACCATGGAAGAAGAGGGCCAGAACCTAATCCCTAAGAGTAGACTCTCATATTTGGGGGCCAGTATTTCCTCGATCACCAAGGTCTACCAAACATGAAATGGACATTACGTGAGATGAACCAGACTTCGACCAATTTCCTTCGAGATCTCAAATTCAATTCAAGTTGCCACTATAGGTCAACCCTAAGCGCTACTACCACAAAGCCATAGTCCCACGGAATGAAGTCATGTCGTACCCACCAATATTTACTTCAGGGCCCTCTGTCGGTGATGGCGAGCACCGGAAATTTTGGATGGGAGAGAAGTCACCAGCGCTGGGGATGGGACGTCGCCGGGAGCGACTAGGAGGTGGGCAGACACAATGTAGACGGTCGGAATCGTACCAGCCCATCGGACAATTGGGATGCACGATATAGCTTGTGGATTGAGGGCGGTGACCGTAGCTCCCGGAAATTGGAGTGGGGTATTGCTCCTATAGTTAGTCGCATGGCCGGGGTTGAGCAATCATGCGAAATGAGGGGAGTAGGTGGAGCCCAAGACTCACAAAGGTTCTGCTGGGAAGTCGCCTTCGGTCTTTCTGGTTCTTCCCCGCGCTTTTTTCAATGCCTGGTGAGCACGTTCACCCGGACAGTGGACATATGTCGTGCAGGGATTCCGAGGCGATGGCAGCTGGTCGCCCGAGTACTCAGCGAGAATTTCCTGTTTCCAGTGGGGAACGGAACAAGGGACCGTGTGTCAACCACAGTACAGACAACCAGGGGCGGCACAACTGCCACGTACTAGTGCGACCCGAGGGTCGGGGATACGATCGCAAGGACGCACAAGCCAAGGTACTATATGACGAACTGGGCCTGGATAACTCGAGTCGGTTAGCAGTGGCAGCTGGGGGTGGCCAGGGGAACCATAACGCACGGGGAACGCCTTGAGCATACCTCACCACGATAGTCCGAAAAGTCGAGCTTGGGCATGCAATAAGTAGGATACACGAAGTCGGATCAGAGCCTTCGCCGCCTTCGTTTCCTGCACATCATGATTGGGCACGGTTCATGAGTGGAAATATCCCAGTTCTATCGAGCGTGCTGGCTTACCTTCGGTACCTCCGACTCGTTCAATAGAAAGCGCATAGACCCCCGGCAGTGAGCACCACGGCTTGGGGGAGCAGGCGACCCCGTTCATAGGCCGCATCCTAAATGCGGGGTTGTGGGGCGTGGAAGAGTGGTCTGAGTAATTCGTACCCTTCCCACAATCTAGGTTATATGCGGCTTCCCAATCGAGTCGGTGAATGCTCGCAATTGAGACCTATGACAGTGAAACGGGGTCAGTTTCTCCTCCCCCTCCCCCGGTGGCGCAAAATCCACGGAGAATTGGATTACGGATATTTTCCGACTTGTGCCCGATTCTTGGTAGGCAATTCTTTTTGCGAAGACCCGACGGAGACAGTTAGCGAAGCCAGACGCATCACGTACCAAGTAGTCGAGTACCCGATAACCAAGTTCGGAGGTAGCAAATTTGTACAGGAGGTCCAAGGGTCTCGAGAAGCCCCCGTTTGGACCCCAAATCGCCTGGGATTTCAGGAACGGAGTAGGTACTACAGGTCCTCTTCATCGGTGCCACCACGAGGCCATCCATACTCTCCGTGCTCTCCTGGTTCCTCATCAGAATCCCGATCCGTGACACTGTCGTCGCTGGTCGCGTAACGTCGGTCGTACGTCGAATCGTCGGAGTCGGTCTCTTCCTCCATGGGAAGAGGGGAAGTCGATTGTTCTGGTGAGGTGCGGGGGGGAAGTTCATGGGTGAGCAAGTCGTCATCTATATCCATGGGTTCCCCGGGTGTACCGAGCGCCGTAGAAGTCGCGGGCTGATCCGTGGCTGAGCTTGAGGAGGTTCCTGGATGGGAGTATGTATGCCCCACCGCCAGACCCCAATGGAACCTCATCAGCATGTCGCGGTCAACGAAGCTGGCGGTAGGCGATTGACCTGATGTGAATAATCTCGAGACCGACGCGATTGGAGTGATGAGCTCACGGGTTAACATAGTACTCATTCCACTCCTCCTTATCTTCCGCAAACGTGGAGAAAATCCTCCCGGAATGGTCTGCGTCAGGTGTATAACGCTTTCCCATCGAGAATCGGGGGATGATGTGGGCAGCGCGCATGACGTTGCATGGGTCGATGAAATCGCACGCGAGCCGATCCCGAAGGGGCACAAAGGAGACGGTTTCAGGACGCTTGAGCGACCAGATCATCGATTCCGTTGCTGGTGTATTTTGCGGGTGATACCAGCGGACCCACAAAAAGTCAAAGCGCCGCTGCTTGTGGTCGAGCATGCCAGGGCCCAAATAAAGGACATTTGCGTGGAAGATCCCGAGGAGCCGGGCATAGCTGAACCGCTTGGGCAGGTTGTTAGTCGCATCGAATGCATCCGTTGGTGTGTCTTCTTTCTGTGGATGTGGTGAGTCCTCCTCGAAACACATCAAGTCGCGGCGTGAAGTGTGCGGATTGACCGTGTCTTGATCACGCCGACAATCGTATGTGGTGTAGTTGAACTGAGCAATAGCATGCTGGTAAATGCGCTCCGAGTGAAGATACAGCTGGTTGAAGTGACCATCTGTCAGGGCGCTCGGGCCGTCACGGTCCATCTTTTTGAGGATGGGTAAGGCAGCCGGATAGTCCTCTGGAGAGAGTCTCGCCTCTTGCAGCAGTCTCTTGACGACTCGAGGGAGCAGGTGTTGTTTAAGTTTTGGGATAAAATCCTAACGAACAAATACTAAGTGCCTTTTCATGATATTAATGGGTTTGGAGATTTACGGACCCTCACCGCGGGATCTCCCCCATTGGCAAATACAAGGCGCGACAGTTGCACCGGCTGATTTTGGGACTTCCCTATAAAATAAGGGAGAGACGCAACAGTGTCCGCGTCCGAGGGGCCTTCTTCGAGCGAGGGTGTGAGATGCTTCCGCAATTTCCGAATCCGAGCTTGACGAGTCTGGATACGGGATATCTGGTAGGGGGTTTTCTTCTTGTTTGTTCGTCGGTACTGTGCCTTGGGGAAACGGTGGAAGCGTTCCGACTGTTGCTAAGGTCAGTCATCGACACCATGCGACACTGGGTAGAGGGCGTTACCATTTGCGTTGAGTATGAGTCAGTGGTGCCAAACATTCGAATATAGGCGGGTACGTCTCCCAGAGAATGGAACTTGGGGGTGTTGATGTTCCAGATCTTGGATTTACGTCCTATCGCGAGCGTTATCAGCGCCTCGGGAGCAGCTAAAAGGCTGTGAGACGCCATGCATTACCTTTTGAATTTGCCGAGCGATCGGGGCAAGGGACCTCAATCTTGGGCGAGCAGGTTGATTCTTATCAAACGATGCACGTACCTGTAGTATCCTGCTCTGAGTCCTGCGCAAGCTCCACCACCTCCTGATTGGACGGGGCATGTTTCCCCTTTTTCTTGGACTTCTTCTTCCGTGCTTCACTACGCTTTCTGGATTCGTATTCGCGCTGGAGCTCCTGGGTCTCGAAGGAATTGCATGTTTCAGAAGAGAACCGTCGGCACTCGTCGCCTAGGATGCTCGTCCAGTCGTCTAGAACACGTAAGGTTTCGTCCGTGTGAAGCCTTAGCTTGGCCAGAGAGTGCCAATGAGCGAAAACGAATAGAAGGTCTAGAGCCCGGTCGTCATGGTCTACTGGAAATAGCCCTTCAAATACCGGGATTGCACACTGGCGAGCGAAAGTGATTCAGGAAGCTGTGCGACGTGGTGAGGGCAATAGCGTGTTACATACCTGCAACAGATCCTCGTAGTTCCGCGCTGCAAACTGTTTCATCTCGGAAACGTTGTTGCCAAAGCGACGAATGGTATCGCGACCGAAACCAGGAACGCCGCGGAACCTTCATTAGGTCAACGGAGACGAATGGGTGCGGGGATCAGTATAGTCGGTTCAAAGAGGGGAGTACACAGCGTTGAGGCCCACCTGGCATTGAGAATGTTGAGTTTCGCCTTGTCGATGGCTTCTAACAGTCTGAGGAGGTGGATAAAGAGGGATTTCCACACGCCGATCTCCACTTCATGCAATATATCAACCGCTACGATGCCGTATACGTTGAGGCCGAAAGGGGAGAGCCTCTCTGAGAAGGCGTTCTGCGGCGTCATGACCTCCGTGAGCCCAGTAGGAGGCCAAAGTTTGAGCTGTCACTCACTTTCGTTGGGACCAACGAAGTTGGTTTCAATAGCTCCTCAATTCTCTTTGTATTTACGCTGAGATGCTCTTTGTATATGATGCGGCGTGCTTGGTCTATCTTCAGCTTCCTGTCGTTGTCGTCCTGTCTATGCTGCTCAATTCGCATCGTACGGTCATCTCGAGACCCCATGTTATGTATGTCGGTGTTGGCAACCAAGCACCGTGGACATGGGTGGTCCCCATTGTTCCTGATGCTCACAACCGCAGCTCTAACTGAATATTAGCAAGCACTCGAACCAAGGGTCAAGACAGACTTACCTCTCCGGATAATCCGCCGAGTAGGTCATCACTCGGGGATAAAAGCGCCTCCGCTCTCCGTCAGGTGACATGACGACGATCCCATGTCGATATGCGCTAATAAACTCGTCGTCGAGCAGTATCCTCCACTGGGCCTGGAAGAGTTCTCGATTCAGGTAGGTGTACAGTGGGTCGCCGACGTTATTCTTCCCAGATGCCGCAAGATACCAATCTTGAAACCGGTCCGGAAGCTAAAGAAGGATGGTCAGTATTGAAGCGAACGCATCTTCGGTCTTCGAGAACCCTAGAAGACCTAAAGAAATAGAGAGGACTAACCGACTGGAAGTAGGCGACCTCCTCAAACAGTTTCAGCGAAGGCTTTGCCCGCCGGTGCTTCGATTCGTTCCCAAAAAGCATATACAGAGGCCACAACTTGGCGCTCCCGAACGACGTGAGCATTGTCTCATCAGAGGCGAACATCAGCGCTACCACATATCTGGGTAAGTGGCTTTCTGTCGGTTCGGGAGGGAGGCTCTGCAGTGGCATCAGCAAACTGTCAACGTTTTGTAGGGGAGGCAAAGGCCGTTTTTGTATACGACGAAGAGGCACTGACCTGCACCTCCTTGAAAGCGTTGATGAAGGCGGGAGAGTGATACAGCTCGCTGTACACGCGCACGTCCGGGCCATCTTCCTGTCGCCGCCAACGCAGATCCGTAGGGATGACGTGGAACTGCTCCCTTCTTGAAGCGTCTTGCAACCGCTCGGTTATGAGAGGCACCAGTGGGCGATAACGGAAGTCCGGGACCTCGTAGTGATGAAGCCCGGGTTGAATGGACGTGCTGTTGAACGGTACGTCGAGCTGAACCGATGAAGTGTGCCAAGATGTGCCGTCTCCCACCCATTCAAAAGTGGGCTGGGATGGGCCCTCAAACTCTGAGGATGCGAGCGTCGAGTTGATTTTGTCCCACTTGGCTTCCCGAATATCGTTTGGGTCGAAGTCATCGCTGGTTATGATTTCGACGAGATTGCGAAAGGATTCGCGGCTTTTCTCGTTTCCGTCGTTCCAGTACCACTCCCCTAACAGGAAGGAGTTCAGGTTGGGGAAAGGATACAGATCCTTTGTCAGGTCCACCTCGGCGCCCTTTGGATCGGCGGCGATATCGTGCAAGTCTTCCGGGGAAACATAGAGGTCTGGATCGTGGGGGGTCCTCTCTGCTGTCCAGTACCTTTTGTAGAGACCAAAATCATTCCTGGGGGTCTCCCTCCAACTAGATTCATCGAGGGCAGTGCGACGGCGGGCCTCGGGTTCCGTCTCTGGCCCGAAGTAGACAAGGAGGCCACTCTCGTGCGCGTCGGCGTCGTCTTGTGCAGGGATGGATGGGATGTGAAATGGAATTGCCGAAGTCAGGGTGAACTCCTTGAATCGCTGAATTGGCAGGCGCGTACGATGACCGCGTCCTAACGCGGTGCGCTCGACCACTCGAACATCAACCGCGTCGATCTCGATCTGGTCTGTCGCGGGCCTGGGGTTGGAATTTACCTGCTATGCGTGGTGAAAATGTTGGAAGATTCGCAAGTTTGGGGGACAGCACTTACGGGGCCATCCTCCGTCTGACCACCGGTGACGTTCCTGGGCGTTCCTGGGCTCGGAAGTGATGGAATGTCGACATCGATTGCATCGTCACCAAACCAAGAGTCTAGCACCTCTTTACCCTTCTTTGACTGAGCCTTCCGTTCTTTGTAACGTTCCTTAGCCCCTTGAAGGCTCGACCCAACTCCCCTCTTATATGGCGTGCAGGTGTTGATATGGTGTGTGTAGCTATTAGGCTGATAAAAACGCCTCCCGCAGGAACATTTGCGACTCCACTCTGGTTTCAGGGCGGCGGTGTCGTCCAGAAATGAGTCCATGGCTCTGGATATGCGTTAGTTAATGCCAAGCGGGGTGGCGAGCCTTCTCACCGTACCTTTATTTTGTCAAGACTCCGGCTTGTAGAGCTACCGTGAGACCATGGCATTCCGTGGTTACTCCAGGAAGTTTCCGATTGCCAGTGTGGATCCAATGTCGGCGAACAAGTTCTTCGGACGGATCGCGGGCAATGGCGAAGCCCTGGAGAGAAGTGAGGTTGGGGAGTTCCAGGAGGTTCAGGTGCAATTTGATTGGCTGAAGCTTTCCTACCATAAGTCGCGGCGAATTCCTAGCAACGCCAGACGAATATCGCTCTCTTCTCCTATGGAAAAGCAGGCACCCAGGAACGCGTGCCCAGAGTAACCATTGTAATTGAGCCCCACCTTCCTCCGTTTCGGTAAATAGTATCTTCCGCAGTGGAAAACTTCCTGCGAGACGGCAAGAGGAGGAAACAAAAGAGCCAAGAGTCCTTCAGCTATAACACCGGATTCCTGCGTCGATGAAATACGTTTGAGGGTGAAGGGAGCTTCGGCTCTGGAGCGTGGTTGTGGTATATGTAGTAGTGATTAACTGAACGGCATTGGAGTTCCCACTGTTGTATTTGAACTCCGAACATTGGGCTCATGAGGCGGAGCCTCAATTGGACACTTTCGCTGACAGCCGCACTCACGGGAATGCTATCCTGCACTCAACCGACCCAATCCCATCGGAAACAAAAGGTAACAATATCATTGAAAGGAGGGAAGCTATGAGGGAATCTATTGGTATCTCCTACGCCGTGAACTTCTCCAGGTGCATCCAAGTGCCAGTCACGATCACGCAGCTGAGCTCGATGGCAAAACGAGCCGAGAAAAAGCCTGAGGAGGCTGGTATGGCTAGAGAGCCGTCTCGGCGGCGGTGGTGGCGGCGGAATCCTCAAGAAGTCGAGATCCATGCGCTAGAGAGTCGTTGGTACAATTCTCTCTTTCTGGAGGGGTTTCGAACATACCAATACACGCTTCAAGCGAGGTAATAATAACCTTCAGGATGGTCTGGATCGCGACATGGAGGAAGTGTGCCGACCTGACATAGGCACCTAGAGAACGGGGTGGAAAGGAGAACGAAGGTTTGTTAGATGGAGTTCTGCCGTTGGGATACGAACTCATGGTACTCACCAGCTGCCTGCGAGGATGCATCTTGGGACCAACGGCGGAGGAGGACGCTAGTAGAGCTCGCGGCCTGACTTGCAAACTGGATGCCCACGGTGACGGAGCTGAGATCTAAAGAAGTTGTACTGAATTAGATAACATATCTTACGAACGGTGAGACTTGGAACGCACATTTGGCCAGCTTGAGCGAAAGAGCTCCGCTCAGCGTGACGAAGCCTACCCAAAATACGACAATGCCGAGATACTCCGCCAACGTTTTCAATGACTTGGGCAAGTTGTGCTCCACAAAAGGAAGGGTTTCCGTCGTCACGTAGAGCTTCGCGACGGCAGAGACGGTGTTCCAGTCGCTTGGATTATTGCTGTAAATAACAACGGACCTCTTGTTGTCCACAGGGAGGATGACCCTTGTCCCCTGGAGAATGTGGCTGTTCTCCTGGACGGTGCGTGCCTCGCTACGTCTGAGGACGTTTATCATAACCTGGGGTGCGGCCCCAGTGATCTGGGTGACCGGTACCTTCGGATGGCTAAAATTGAGGGGGCGAAGTTCAGGTGAAGTCAGGTTCCGACGACCCAAGCGAGGTGTGTTGATGAGATGAGATGACATACTTTGCACGAGTCGAGCTGGACATGGTATTCAGAAGGTGGAGAAGGGGGAAGGATGCGACGTGGTTGAGTGGACTAGGTGGTTTATCTGGGTATTTGAACGAAGTCGGATGCGGCTACTACCAGCGGCGATCACGCAGGGCATGCCTAAGACACGCCTTTGGGTCTGACATGCACCGACACAGAAAGCAAGCGAGGCTCAGCTAATTGGGGAAACAAGGGATAAGTGCGGAGGCGTACCTCGTGTAGGTTCGATGACTGGGGAAGGTCGAGCAAAGAAATGGTTATTGGCGCCTTTAAACGGGGGTTCTTCATCGGTGCCCTGCCCAGTTGGTGGCCGCATGAAGAACACGCCCCAGGGGTCTGTGCATTTCATTCGATGACAAGCAGCCGCCGTCCGAACAGCCAGCGAGGAGTAGCCTCAATCGCCTGAACTCAGGCTTCTTGTTCGACTCCTGATGTGCCATCAGTCTTTAGACGCCAGGCCCCGCAACCCACTTGCCACGAGCACTCAAATTCCAAGAACGATCAGGAGCTGACGGCAATACCCAGATACTCGGGATCGTTCATTCGGAGATATTCTCTTTAACTTGATGCTAACGAGCCCTCCACTGTCACCACCGTAACTCAAATTGCGGGATCAGCCGTGAAGCGCTCAAGGCTGGCACCACTCAGGGGTCCGAAACGTGACCAGATGCGATGAACATATGACCAGATGGTTTCTTCTATGTTCCCTGTGCCCCCATCCCCTCAGATCAATCTGACGCGTAAGCTCAGGCAACAGAGAAAATACGCCCTCGATCTGCCCTTGGACCCGGACTTAGCTTGCACGCTAACCAATTGTGGCCCCTCAATCACGTTCCAACTTTTGATCGCTTGTCCTCGAATCTAGCGAATTCACAAATTAAGGTTCAGATCGGTTCAATCGACCCGGAATTCTTTGGACCTAGAGAGCCGAGCAGGTCTTTTGCTGGATTATGGATGTTGAGAGGGAACTTGCAGTGATGCTCAAGATTTGTCGCCTTCGGCTTCCCGAGGAACATATAAGCTGACCCGTCGAGACGCTGAAGAAGCAGGCCTTCCCCTCCTCCGACGCTCTGACGACGCATACTTCTCTATCACTTCCCGCTCATCAACCGGCACTGCTCTTCGATGAATATCGAGCCCGATCCTTCCACCACCACAGATCTCTTCTCTTCCGATGGAGATTGGACGACATTTCTAGCTCCTTCCCTCATGGGAGGAGGAGATCAAGCCGTTCTATTCTCCACGCCGGCGACTGTGCCGCGGACTAGGGGGAGGGCTATCATCCCGTCGTCGACTCCATACTTCCGAGGCGCCCGTCCCCTACGACGGGCGTCTCCAGCGCCACGGCCTCTTTGGGAATTCTCTCCCCCTCACGCTCAACGACAGAGCGGGGGGTACAACTTTTGGGGGAGAGACAGCTCCCCAGTAGGTGGACCGTCCGTACTGGAACCTTTTCAGTTGGGGGTCATCCCTGAGGCTGATGTCTCGAACGAGCCAGAGGGGACCTGGGCGGAAAGTGGGTGTACATTATTATTTCCCCTATAGACAGGTTGCTAACGTCTCTCTGCGTCCTCCAGTAGCTGATGGGGTGGTTGTGGATTGGGAGGGACCAACAGGTAAGCCTGAGAATTGCACACATGGCGTGTATCGGGTTCACAAGGTTCCTCTCAAGCAGGGGTTTTTTCCATCTACTACCCGGGCCAGATACAAGACGACCACCCGCAAGAGGGATTCGACGACGATCAGCTCCCAGAAGCCCAGCCGTCTTGTAAGTTTCGCTCTTCCTCGATGGGGGTCTCTCGATGTACTGTGATCGGCGGCTAACTTGAATGTCGGCTTTCTCCCCCAGTTTCCCCACTCGGAAGTACCTTTGATGCGACCTGCGACTTCCTCAAGTTCGACCCCGAACGGCCGACCTTTACGACGTTCGACCTACTCTCGCGTTTAGGGTATGCATTTAGTAGCGGCGTGACAAGGTCAGAGCTTAGGCGCATCTTTCGCCAGTGCCGCCCTTGTGGGAATTTGCTCTTCTCAGAAAGGCGTGGCTATCATCGCTGCGACGGGCCTCTGCTTCAAACTCAGGAGGAAGGATTCGATTTGGTGACGGCTATGCTGGGGATGGACAGGCACTCCGGAATTTCTCCTGCCGATTTTGACAGCCTTCTCGTTAGCTGTGACGACTGCAATCGTTTCTGCCTGGCCTCCATGCCTACCCGCCATCGCTGCATCCATGCATAACCTATAAACCTTCAATCTGCCTTACCTTGCCAGTGGTACCATTCCCCGTTTTGGCCCATTCCTTACCTCCTAATCACCTCTTCTTGGACTTGAATTTGTTGCTAGGTACTTTACTCAACCAGATATACGACCGCTGTGCGATTCCTTTACAAGTGCGGGGGAGGATGGGTGTAATTGTGCACATAAGAAAGAATACATCGTGTCATAAGGGTAAGAAATTCGCTGAAGTACAACATATATATTTGACAGAATAATATAACGTGAGGGACCATAAGACCAGGAGGAGTCTAGTAAACAAGTGAGGGGAGGTGACGAGCCACCACTGCGGAGAGGTTTGGCCGTCTATCGCTATCGTTTGAATACCACATCTGCAAGACGACCGATTGGAATGCAGACGGGTCGCGGCTAAACAAACTTCCCAGCGCTTGGATTTGGTCGTGCGTGAGGGGCCGTCTGGGTCTGTTTCGGTCTCTTCCCTGGTTCATGTGAAGGGGTGGCGAGAGTCGACTCGATCTTGTAGATTGGGGGTTGTGGGCGGTTTGAGAGGGGGTTTGGTTCATGGCAGGTGTCTCGAGTGGGTTGGCAGCGCGGGATGGCTTTGGTGCTATCGTGCTGATCTGGATCCTCGTCGTATTGAGAGAGACGAGATCTCCGACCTTGTTCAGGGCTTGAGAGACCAGTAACCCGATCTCGTACTCAACGAGGCTAGTTGCGTCCACGTTATTGTTCAGGGAGACGAGGAAAGAATCCTGTGGTTCCACCAAAGACGAGTCCCTTGACTCTGATTTCTGCTGGGACCCTGCAGCCTACAGTACCGCACATGTGAGTTACACTGGACACCGTAGAAGCAGAGCTAGGGATACTTGCACTGGAGAGAGGTTCGGCCGCGGGGGCGTTGACCAACGGTGCGTTACTGCTGGTGGGGTGGCATGGCGAGCAGGAGCCACCGCTTAGAGCGCTAGGGGATACCATGGCGACCGACGTTGAACGAACGCTTCGTTTGGTACGATGATATTCGGGGGGCATTGGGTTGGAGAACGAAGAGCTGGGGTGGCTGGGTCGGGGTGGCCCGGGTGATGTGTTTGTGATTTTATGGGGGTGTTGGAGAAGAAAGTTACAAATAGGGAACGTCGACGAAGGGATGGAGCATAAAGCCAAATGGTGCTCCGGAGATGGTCCTCAAATCTTTGTCAGGCTATAACTGTATGTACGTATTCCTGACTCTCCATGCGATGAAGCTTGAAAAACTGCTGGTTCGATGCCAAGGAGCCGGAGGAGGGGTAACGTGAGAATATTACAGGGAGCCGCACTGCCACCTTGGCTGTACCAGCCTGGTGTAGCGCTGTTGTTGTTTCAGCTGCCTCGCATATACTACTCCTTGCTTCAATGCCGCGTGTACTTGGTCCCCATCCATATGAAGGTTCCCATCGAAAAGGAACCTCTTCTCTCACAGAGATCTATACTGGCGCAACCTTTGGCGTCGGACGCCGATATTACCGCCCTATGGATTCCAGACCGGATGAAGATTTCTGGGGAGCTTCATGCATGTGTCGAATTCATATGACATTTTGAGACTGGTATGTGATCCTTTGACCTCTCATTACTCCCATCGACCCCCCGATGCAGAATACGCTTCCTATTAGCCCAGCAACCGCGGACAAAGGCTCTTCTAGAATTTTGCCTCTTCACGCCTTGTAGAGCCGACAGGATGGGCCAGGACACTGTGGCCGCCCCACAGCAGCTAGAAAGCGGCCTGTCGATGATTGGGGCTGTATGGGCTGTGAAATGGTATCGGCGATAGCGTGGTATGTTATTCTGGGCTCTCCACCACAATCACCAGTCAAGAATCGTCCAGAACGATCTGAATTATAAGGTTTTGCCCCATAGCCCCTGCACCGTGGGCGCTATATGACTGTCCACACCGATCACCAATCAAGAATCGTTCAGAACGATCTGAAGTATAAGGTTTTGCCCTGGGCCGTGGGCGCTATACGGCTATCCACACTGATCACCAACAAAGAATCGTTCAGAACGATCTGGATTATAAGGTTTCGCCCAATACCTCCTGCATTGCCACTGGCCAACCCCGCGATGGTCTTCCCTGGAGGAGTACAGCGAGGATATCAGCCGTACTCCGTACCTTTCTAGCTGGACATACGTCGACAATGCTTGCTTTGTTCTGGCCTGGTTATAGCCCAGCTCACTCCAAGCAGAGATCCTCTCTTCAATCGGATTCCTCAGGCAGTTGTCGCCCCAGAGGCATCTCTGCGTTGCGCTTGGGCTCCGACCCTCTTGTTGGCTCTTATACGCGTTGGAGGACCCCTGGGATCGCTCCGACCTGAATTCGTAATACACTGGTTTCATTTCCGTCTTGTGGCATTTACCAAACGTCTTGCAGGAATGTATTCGTCGCTGGAAGCGAACGCCACCTTCTCCCGAGACAGGTTGCACCCTGACGCTTTCCTTGCGGCATGGGCTGGCCTACCTCATCCATGCTCTCCTGAACGAGTAGAGGTGAGCCAATCCCACGGCGCTCATCTGCTCTCCTGGCACGGGTCGACGCTCTACGGTGTGCCTACTGGCCTCTCAATTTCTCTATATAACGCCTGCCCTACGACCCATACTCCAAGCTTCAAGGTCACCTACACCCTGTTCTCATCGGCCCCTAGGGCCCCCTTCCCTCTCTTTTCCCCTCTCTAAGCTTCAATATCTCATCGTGATGGACCCACGCTCCGATTCTGGCTTCTCCCGCAACCACCCCCCTCAGGGAGGAATGGTATGAGTGTTATACGATACCTCACTCGCACGTCGCCGTTAATCAGTATCAATATCGCTTGGTTCTCTAGGATGCCCCCGACACAAGGCTGCTAGGTCACTGGGTCTATGCAGCACCATTCGCTGGGAACCCCTCGTCGTCGATGCTGGCATTCAGCGGAACCGGATACCAGCGCCAGTCGGCTGATGCTCCCCAAACCGTCGCGTTCGTCGATCCTACCGTGGAGCAACCCCGAAGTCACTTCGCAAGTAGTATGTTTGCGCAGGCGCACCAGGACCCAAGTTCAACGGGGGGAGGCGTCACTGGGCAGAACCCCTTCAGCACATCGTCATACGGCAACCATTATCGGCCAGACCCTTCAACTACTCGACCGCCCTCGGCTCATGATCGCTCACCGTACGGGGCCCCACCATACCACCCGCACCCGGCAACCCAGCCGCCTTCTAATCTACCCCATCTACACCCCCAACTTCATCGAACGATGCCCATCGCACCCCAGCACTACGGACCAGCCACGGGCTCGTCGTCTCACCAGCACCACCCCTCCCACCCCTCCCACCCCTCCCACCAAACGTTGGAGCACGGTGGCGGCCCTCCATTTGCAACGATCCCATCAAGTCTCGAGAACGCTCTTCATAACACACACTCTCACCCGGCGCAGGGAAGCGACCCCAGAGTGGGGACCTCAAATATCTTCGGTCATCCTTTGGGCCAACAAGCGTACGGCGACGGATACTCGAACCCCCAAGCCACAGGATACAGCCTGGGGCATGCGCTAGGTGGAAGCCACGGTCCTACAGATTCTCAACATCTCGGAGGGCCCACAGGCGGGCATTCGATGCCCCCCCTGTCAGGAGCAGGATCATGGCACCAAGGGGTTCGTCCCATTCACGTCTACGATTCTACGGGTGAACTAATGGTTACGTGCAGGTACCGAACCATGTCAACGAGGCTATGATGATGGACTGGAGTACGCTCGGGCGGGGGTCTCTCAGTACTCAAAACCCAGAGCAATATGGACCTCCTCTCGCTTCAACGTCTTCGGGAACGGCTTCAAACTATCCCCCTACAACACACGAACATACACTATTCCACGAGCGTCCACCGACCTATGTGCGTCCACCTACCTACGAGCATCCCTCCTCCCATACGGGCGACAACCATTCAGACTTATCCGAGCCCCCACCTCAACGGAGGAAGACCAATCACCTCGGAGAAGACACTCAACCCCACCACAACCCACAACCTCAACCTCAAGGCAGCTCACAAACTCGGAACGACTCACAAACTCGGGACAACTCGCAAACTCAGGACAACTCCGAGGAAGGGCACCTCCTCGGCTCCCACATCGAGCCTTCCGATCATCTTATCGCCAGTCTCGTCGATGCTGCCGTCCCGTGTATCGGCGTCCAAATAGGTGTCGGCGTGGGCATCACGCGCCGTAGCGCTGAAATGGCGACGGAGATCGCTGCGTTGCAACCATCGCCTCACGTTAGCTGGGAAGTGAAGAAGCTTAGAGAGAAGGTTGAGGCGGAGTGTCAGGAGGGTCTCGAGAAAAAGACTGAGGAAGAACGAGGTAAGTCGCTCATGTTGTCGTCAACCCCTTCCCTCTCTCACCGCTCACCCGTTTCATCTTAGTGCAACTCGTCACCAATATCGTCAACAACATATTCTCTCACAAGGTCAAGCCGGCCGTGACACAGAAGGTAAGCGCTCTCATGTCATCGTCGCAGGGCATATGGCAGTGCTCATATCCTCGACTCGGGTTGTCCTTAGGTATATGAGAAGGTCGAAGACTTTGTCTTCAAGATGATCAAGTACTTCATTCGCCTCGTCAAGGATGACGATATATTCGGCATCCGAGATCTGGATGACGAGGATGGGGTGGGGCAGCAAACCCTCAGGATCGTTTTAGGATGGATGGCGACGTCCATGTACCACACCCACCTCTACATCTTACACTCGCCGAAAAAAACCCTCAGGCTCTCTGACCTCGCTATCTACACGATTTATCCACCCCTCCCCGGCCACCATGTGAGTTGGATTACATTGGACTGGCTTCTTTTTGGTTCATTGCTGATTTTTCATTGGCTCCGTTCAAAGTTCTTCCCCGAGGTCCTCTATGCTGGCCTAGGTCTGGGATTTCGCATTGCTTGCGTCTTCTCAGACGGTAGGCACGAGAAGACCTGGAAGGCCTTGGTCAAAGCATCGAACAGCAAAGCACCGACCGGCAAAGCATCGACCGGCAAAGCATCGACCAAAAAGAAGGATCAGGTAAAGCCTCTCATGGCTACCACTACCTTGGCGATCGAGAGTGGCACCGTTGCCAACGGTGAGTCCCTTCTTCTTTCGACAGGCGGCAACACCCCAACTAATACCGGTTTCTAGACGACAACTCGACGACGCCCACGACCGGCGGTAACGCAGCACACGGCGGTGAGTGCCTTTAACGATACGTACCAGGGCTGCTCTTCTCATATCCGCTCCTTTTCCCTCTGTCGCGTCAGACCCCGCCAGTGGTGTTCCCCATCCTATCAGCAATGTTACCAACAATGGTGAGCACCGTGTTTAGCTTGACAGAAACCTACCCTGCTTGTTGGAATCTGACTGTCTATTCGGATAGATCACGGTGAACGCGCTGGCACTTCGGCAAGCACTGTACCCCCTCCTGTTCCCCCAACGGCTCCCAGCTCATCGACGCACGCGGAGGCCGTCCCTGACCCTATGGGGGCTCTCCCTGGAGAGGACACCGACGCCCCTGCGGCCATCCCAACGGCCAGGAGGAATGGGGCGGACAAGATGCTCAGAACAGCCTTCGGTGATCAAAAGGCCGCGATCGTCAACTTCAACTCCACTTCATTTTTCAAGGTCCTCCGGTATCAGTACGGTCTACTCGACAAAGATTTCAAGGACCCACGTACTGGGGACAGCGTGCTGAAGTATCTCTACGATAATCAAGTCAAGCTCGGGGAGGACGACATCGGTGGCCCTCTCGATCTTATGTGGTTCTCGGGCCTAAACCCCCAGGTCATCGTACGTCCGCTACTATTTCTACTGTTCGCTTAGACTCGATATACGCTAGCCTTCACTAACAACTCTTCCAGATGTGCGGAACCTTCGAGCACATGTACAACCGCGGAACACTCAACGTCACCGCGAAGGGGGTCCTAGAAGATATTGAGGCTAGAATGGTGATGCAGTCGAAGGCTGTTACAGCACGCCACAGCATGAGTTCTTGGGTCATGGAAGAGCCACAGGAGCACTCTCTCTTTCGTCACCGCTCTTTGGGGATGGCTGGCTTGATGTCTGGTTCAAAGGACGAGGCTAATCACCCCGCTTTCATCGAGGATCTTCCCCAGACATTCAATCCCACGTTGACCGATCACCTCCACGTCCCCGGTCAATCTTACTCTCAACGTCATGGTTCTGCCGCAGGTACGTTCTGCGGGACTCAATAGAGCTTCAGCCAATCTCACTCCTCTATCAGGCCGATGCCACGCCTCCACATTGGAGGACGACGTTGTGCGAATGGTCAAATCAGGTGAGTGCCTCCGATATCAATATATTGGCATCAGCTTGTCTCAACACACACTCTTCCAGTCTTGTCACGCCAACACCAGCCGCACCAGCCTGTGGCTTCCAGCTCAAGATTGTAGGCTTGTGGGGGGCGTCGGCGTCGGGCGGTTCGACTTTGGGGACTCCCAGGGCTGGACCTACTAACTATTGCCGTGGTACTATGTCAATTTACTCTCACTAACATCACCCTCGGGTTCCTTCTGCACTCCTCTACATCGCTATTATCGTCTTTTCCATATTGTATCAAGTACCCGCCTTTTTTACCAGTGCACATATGAATTATGCCACCCATTATCAATTTGGAATTCATGCCGGGCGGCGCTGTGGTGATGTCATTGCTCCGGCTTTACACCCAACCACCACCACGATGACCCGAACGCTGCCCCTCCGAGTCTCATGCATCCATTCACTTACTTCGTCATGGTCTCGCTCGTTCTCTCGCCTCACTTGTAGAGTAAGGTTCCAAAGACCGCCTTCACGTGTTGGGCTCTACTTCTGTGTTTCTAATTTCACACCGTCTCAACTGGCCCTCATTCCCTGTATTTCAGGTCGGCATCCATCTCTTCAGGTACGCTTTGCTATCCTGGGCGATGTTCTCCTCCCCGGGCCCGTCATTGTGTTTTCATGCTCTCTAACCACTCCGATTGCCCTCCTCTGGTATCAGATGTTGCTTCAATTCCGATGCTTGCTGTCTCAGCTGTTGGTCCAGAGTCTATCTCTATCTCTGGAGCATACCGTCTCATCAGATACTGGACAGCTCCAGTTCCCCCTCTTTCACCACACGCACCGCCGGGGTCCGTGAATTTGACCTTCTTACGCATGATCTACACCCCTGTTGTCGTCTTATGCCGTCGACACCTAAGTCGGCTTCTTCCGCGCACAAATTCGAGTGTTGAATGAGCCCGATTTACATCATGGCCTCTTCGCCCCTAAACGAAGGGAACCTGCGCCAGGCAACTCTGGATTAGTCTCCAATCAACTTCGTAAGTACCCCGAGACTTCCACAGACCGTGCGGAATACATGTCCCATCGTCGTGGCCCCAGCCGAGGCTGTCGCTGCTCCCTGCGGTATGTGTCCCCTGTGGCGTACGCCCCAGCATCCTCTATTGATAGTGATGGTCAAGGGTATTGGAAACCCGCCGGGTTTGCGGGACGGGTATGCGCGGGTACGGGTACGGGTAGACATCCGCATACCCGTGGCGTTGAAAACGAGCTCAAGAACGTCCAAAACGGACGAAAACTCGGCGGGTTATGAGTGATTTATTCAATTCACTCATATCTCCACCATTTCTGATCCGTTTTGGGTGTTCTTGGGCTCGTTCGACGCGGGAAACCCGCCGGGTTGCGGGTCAGGGTTCCCACGGGTACGGGTACGGGTCGCTGCGCCGCTACCCGCGGGTTACCCGTGACCATCACTATCTATTGACCCTCGTCCTCTCGCAATGCGGCTAGGCTCTATCCTCAGGTCGAACTGGTGAATTCATCGTGCCCATCATTTACGAGGAGGACATAAAGGACCGGATGAAAAAAGAAAGAAAAAACTCAATTTCGGGCTCCCCACCTGTAATAGACCGCTCCCCGTGCGTTCCGCATTGGGTTTGGTGGTCCAGTGAATCATTTCTGTGAAATCGAGACATCGATCGACACTCCCAGTTAGCTTAGACGAATTTTGTTGAAGGTTCGTCCTTTTGATCCGTTGTCGAGGCTTTAATCCGAGATTTTTAACTCACCATCACAGGCTCGACACGCGATAGCGTCCGGTACTGTCCAGACACCGGCTACCCAGAAATTCGCCGCTCCCGATCCGACCTTGGTCAGTAGCTATAAAGCCAGGAGCGGGAGGGTTTCCCAAACCGACTACGTCTGGAAGTCTACGCCCCAAACCTCCCCCCCGCTCAATCAGCACGCGAACCCTCACCCAGCCCTCCGGTTTCCAACCTTGCTCGTCTACCTGTCCACGCCGTCCATTCCAATGTCGAGTGACCCCCCGCCCCCAGGCCCGAGATATGGAACGGTCTCCAACCAAGGAAAGGATGGCGTAGAAGGTGAAGCTCAAGTCGGCAACAAGAGACCTAGCGCCTTGTCGCTTGGTCCGAGAAAGCGTCCGTGGGTGCTGTGGCCTTGAAGTTGAATAGTGCCCTCACTAACCTCACGACTCGTCTAGCAACCTGCACACCGATCCCCTTATTCATCACGGCCGCCACTTCGGCCGCACAGTGTATGCATTCATCAACATGCATTCGCTCCTCGTCGCTGGTATTAGCGTCGATGAGGACGCGCCGCCCGAAACGCAACAGTAAGCTACCAAACTCCTCTTAAACAACTCGAGGGTTAACAATCGCGAATAGAGAGCGACGGGAACTACGTATATTCAAGATGCTACTGAAGATGATACCGAATGTGGAAGAGCGTTTGATGGATAGCAGCGCGGAGGAACTGATGTCAATCGCCAATATGGTACGTTGCAGTGAGCGTCGTGGGGCCGCCACGTTACTAACTCGCCAACCTTAGCTCCAGAAAGGCGCGGCCAGTGCACGAGCGGACGACACCAAGAGCTTGAAGGGTACGATCATCGAATGGCTGGTGCCACCCAGTGGCCGTCCTCTGGACCCCCCCTTATCCAGGAACATTAAGGTAAATCGTGGGTTTAACCACGAACGCACCGGGTTTTTGTTATGCCCTGCAGAACTGGACTGGAACGACGAAACGTTGAGTCATTTAAATAGCTTTGCCACTATCCCTACTGCAGCACTAACGCACTTTTAGTGTCAAGAAACAGCTTAAGACCAAGGAGATAGTTGTTGCCGGTTCTAACTGGCCCATTTTCGTTTACCAGAATGAGAAATTTGACCCAGAGCACCCCTGGAAGGGACTTTTTCGCAATCAACTTCTAGTTTTGGTGAGCATCTGACCGTACCTGCTCTTGTCGCATCCGACCATTCCTTAACCCCTCCCACAGGCATATAAACACATATTCACCTCCCCGAGCTCCGCTGGGGAGGAGCCGAAGGCCACACGCTGTGGCAATGCAAGGATTCATGGGATGACCCATGTTACTCGGGCTTCGGTGGCCTACGTTGCGACGCAGGTTAGTGTTCGATTCAAAGCCACTTTTATCCGTGCAAACGACTGCTATTCGGTGGTGCTCATTTTCAGCTCTAGGTTCGCTTTGCCTTGAGCTCATCCACGATTTTCTCTCGCACAGACACGGAGATGGACTCCGAGACCTTCTATATCTCCGTTCTAGAAATTCTCGAGGATCCCGAGGAACAAGAAGAAGTCAAAGATTTACTGGGTTGGTGGAATCAGTAAGTGACTGGTCCCTTCAGACCCTCCTACTTTACTCTAATCACCAATTCTTTTCTGTCCCGCAGGAAAATATTCCCTTCTTATTCAAACGCCTATCGCCTTGTCCCCACGAACAGCGTTCTTGCCAAGATCAAGGAACGACGCAAGGTGATCAAGGGCGCGCCGGGCTCTACCGGTCGCCCCTCCCAAAGCGACTCGGATGCAACTCCGACCTCGAATTCGTGACCCACTATCTAGTGCACCGTGCCCGTAGCATACCCAACCATGTAATTACACACCCCCGTAGACCTTCCCTAATTCACCACTAATTGTCACGAATGATATGCCTTGGCTCAATGTCCGAAAGTCCCGCAATCGGCCTAAACAAAGTCGCCCCGCTACAATTGATCATGAGCGAGAATCTTCCCTGCCTCCGATCACCGGACCAATCGAAGGTCGACGCTCCCCCACAGGGTGCACTGTTCATGCACTCGCATAGTACTCCGGGTTGACCGTGTATGGCTTTTCGGTACGTCGGATCGCCTTGTAGTCACCGTGCAGAGCTATGCTCGGACTGAGACTTCTGCTCAGGCGCCGCTGCGGAGACCGTGGTGATCATGGGCACCACTGCGATACGAGAGTATCATAACCATCTCTCCGAAAGACGTTGCCCACTCCTAGCGTAGGGGCGAGGGCTGTCAGCCCTGTCATTCTGGTTGCACTTTGCCATCTACACCAGATCGGGAACAGATGGTAATCAATAACCGTGTGGGGACCATGGGGGAAGCTCACCGGAGGTACCCCACCTTATAATGTCAGATTCCTGTTCTGAGCTGTGTCCATGCTTCCTATTGTTGGGAACAGGTTATCTGGAGGAGCCACGATGCCTTATTTGGCTTTAGACCGTCATTCTGATTTCTGAGATCAAGTCTACCTGTTGGTGCAATCGTGCGAACGGTTGGAGGGTGGATCGCAGGCCGCCAGTCCGCATTATGTGCTCAACAGAGACCAAATATCTTTGGGTTGTGGAACCTAGCAAGTATACCCACCCATGTAAGAATGTGTCAAGCCTGTTGCAATTATGGGGTACATTTCATTTCATACAATGTTTTACAGTGATATACCTGCCCAAGCCATTGACTATCGTTGCTCCATAGAAACCCTGATGTGGGAGCACCACTCACCCTCAGTAAAAACGGGAAGTCACGTCTAGGACACAGGGAGGTCACATTTATCACAAAAAAACGTCTTTTAAGTCACCCCGTCAAAAGTGTCGTAATTTTGACCTCTGCTCGGGTTGTTGGAAGTCACCCACCAGTCACCCACCCGTCGCATCGCGGTCTCGTCAAGGTCACCATCAGGTCCCAAATCGTTTTTTTGCGCAAACCGTGACTTCCCGTTTTTACTGAGACTCACCCGTGAGGCTCGCTAGTGAATCCCAGTGAAAAGTGACTCGAGCCGAATCAAACGTGACGGAGACAAATCAAAATTCTTGGCTACTCTTGATCGTGCTTGGTCTGGTTAGCTCAGTTGGACTTTTTTTCTAAGCAAACCAAGCCTGGTCAAGAGTGTTAAGCAAATTTGGCCAACTTGACGAGGCTCGACCACTCTAGACGAGATTATCCACATAAAAATGGGGCCTCTTGCCCCCGTAAATTTCGGAATGGTGCATGAATCATAGCTGTTCTCCGAGCTCGGTGGTTGGGTATAATTCACTTGCATTCGTCGGACACAGTCTACATAATACATGTATGGAGTACGTGCTACGATATATGGGCAGGAAGGCAGTTGACACCTATGTATGGGTGCCACGTCGGGCCACTCCATTCAACCCTATCCTCCCGAACTGGACAGGCAGCCGTGGCAACGAGCATTGCGGCCCCATGAGCGTTTACAGCGACATCCTAGTGTTGGCAGCTCAAGGGAACCTGGTCAGTGTCCTCGGAGCTGGTGTAATTGAAGGACACTTACTTATATGTCTCCCTCCCTTCCACCTCGTCGAACGACTGCTACCATTCGCTCGTACTCGTAAAGGAATCTGAGGCAGAAGAATAAAGAGGGCGGAGGTCAGCTTATGGTGCACGTGTACAAAGAGCCGATGGCACAACTTACCCTAGGCATGTACGGAGAGCGGCAGACTTAAAGCAGTTGAGAGAAGGATGTGGGAGGGAAGAAAGGAGTGGACGTGGCATCTATCACTCCAAATGTCTCTCTCGGGTGCCGGCCAGAAAGAAATCAAAGTATATGTTCGAGGGAATAATTTGTTGGACCTCCTCGACCTCGCTCGACCTTGCTATAATGCCAACAATATGTCTCACCGGCATGGCGCAATGAGAATCAAATTTGACTATTCTATTAGTAGCTCTTAGTAGAGTTCGTCTACACTTGAATCCACTCGAGCGCAGTTTGATGGCTTTGGCCCGGCTTGATTTCGCTCGAGTCACTTTTCACTGGGAGTGAATATTCGCGCAGGAGATGACTTTCAATACAGCGTGCCAAGGTAAACCCCCAAGCCCGGGCTCTGGACAGCAGACACATAACGATGTGGGATTGAAGAGAGACGACAAGCCAGCCAAAGCGGTACCTGGGTCATCAAGCATTTCAGAGCAGGCAGTCAAGGAGGTTGTAACATATAGAGGGGTCGCCGCAGGTGAGTATGGTTCGTCAGAAGGAGGGCTGCTAATGCGCCATTGATATCAAGAGCGCGAGGACATCGAGAGGCGAGTTTTCGAGGAACCATCACGGCCAGTGGCGACGAAGATGAGAGAAACATGTACTATGTAGAGAGAACGCAGTACTAGTGTGGGGCCAGCTGGGGCAAGTGGGGTTGACGTCGTCATGGTGGGAGTGGCGAAGGAGCTAAGTACTCCCAAATTGTGGCTCTACGTTCGATGCTTGCCCGTTCCAGTAGGTTATTCTCACATTTTCCTCTCTGCTACAGAGCAGAGGTCCGTTTTCTGGGTACAGAACCCTCCTCTCACTTCGTGGAGTCGGGGACGGGGGTACGTCGTGCCCAAAGCCACCATCAACGTTACATATGACCCCCTAATGCCAGTACGGAGTAACGTCAGGCTAGGCTGCACCTTTTGCGCCGAAGGCTCCAGCCTTTACTCAGCTCTCTAGGATGGCACGTTCGCCAACCTCAATATCCCGTTGATAAAATACGTACTATTACTGAGCTAGCTCCAGCATCCAGGCATCGCTTTCGCATCCCACCTTAGGCGACTCGTGGCTCCCCTACAAGAGGTATTTGGGTACGGTCGGGGGTAGTCTCATTCAATGGCGCCGCAACGTAGAAGCATCTCTACAATGTTTGGGGTACTTGCCCTACCCGCCCCCCGAGTGAGCTGGAGAGCAGTTTTGCCCAGATTGTCTGTAACGAAGTGCACTCATGTGAATGCTGAGACACAACCAGGCAGGGGGGAGGCTTACTTCGTATGTTGGGGTCTACATTGTGCTGAGTCAGTAGGCACTCTACGGTTTCTGTGTCGCACCAGAAGCTTGCGCTGTGAAGTGGGGTATTTCCGTTGTGATCTATGCGCGTATTGAGTCAATGCAGAGACAAAAGAGGGGCCTGCGCACCCCGTATTGTTGGGTCAGCTTTGAATTCCAACAGCATTTCCCTGACGGCGGGGTCCCCAAGAGCGCACGCATAAAGAAGGGGGGTCCGCCCATGACCGTCTGTATAGCATGCGTAATAAGAAGATGAAGGGGCCAGAGTAGGACAGACATGCCTCGTATATTTGGGTCAGCATCGTATTGGAGTAGGCATTCCATGATTTGCGTCGCTCCTCTGTAGTAGGCACTATAAAGGGGGGTCCATTGCTGGCTGTCTGTGACTGCAATGTCAACTCTGAAGCCATGATATATAGAGGGCAGGATTCACTTTTGATGTTGGGGTCGGCACCGTACTCCAACAGAATGCGGGTGGTATCGTACGTGTTTCCCAAAGCAGAAACATGGAGAGCCGACTCCCCAAACGAGTTTCCTTCCAGGGTTTTCATTACAGCCCAATACAGTGAGAGTTTGTGAGACTTACTTGCTAGGTTTGGGTTCGCACCGCAGTCGAGGAGTCGTGTGACCAGGTCAAATTTGCCCTTCCCGACCGCCCACATAAGGGGGAAGGAGTATCGACGCCAGCCAGTAACTGTGGCAGGATTGAACGGGGAAAAGCTACGGCTCGGAAGGTGCACTTACAGCCGTTCAACGGGGGGACTGCACGAATAGGACGTTGGAAAATTGGAGTAGCAACGTTAGTGATATATCTTGTGGGGAAGGTTTCGGCGTACTCACCTCCAATGTTTGGGTCAGCACCCTTCTCCAGCAGAAATTCGATCAGGAACCCCTTATCATATAGGCAAGCTACGTGTAGGGCGACCCTGCAGCCGTTGAAGAACCCTGTGTCAAATTATAACTCCTTAAATTGGGTCCTGGCATCACGTCAGCGAGAACGAACTGACGCACGTTGAAATGGGGTATTGACGTTAACTCCCCCTCTTACGAGTGTTCGAACAAGGCACCAATTCATGTTGCAGGACGCGACTTCGAGGGCTGTCTGTCCACTGAATATGGGATCGTGTAAATATGTAGCGATCGTGCCAAGTGCATGAAATGGATTGACAGCCTCCTCCATGTCCTTCGCGAATTCATCTAGGTGATATATGGCGTTTCTCTGAGCGTACTCATACGCTGGGGATGAGGGTCAGCCTTCTGCGAGCAATGAAATACACCCTGATGCGATAGCTCTATGGTTTGTGAGGAAGGGTCCTGCGCGATTGGTGGAGCAGAGAAAGTCACGAAGGGATGTATGCCAGAGAGTGACTGGTGTGAAGCCGTCGTCTGGGACCTGCATGACTGCATGCAATTTGACGAGAACGTTGACGACGTTTACCGGCTGAATGTGGAGGATATTAGCAATCTGGACGATGGATAGCGGCACTTTGCCTCGAGCGATGATGCTAATAATGTCCAGAAAGGACGGAAAGTCCTGGTATGGCTCCAGCATCCCCCTGTAAAGGCCGTCAAAGTCCGGGTTCATGCTGAGAATCCGGGGGAGGCGTTCCCTTGGTGTTAATCCGTCGCTAGCTTGCGGATTGAAGAGGTCCTTGAGGATGGTGGTCATGAAAATGAACGACTTCCCAATGCGTATAATCAGCCGTTCTTTGGTGCCCGAGTCCAGCCAGTTGTAGTCACAGGCCAAGACGCGTCCACGCATCTCCTTCTCGATTGACACGTCAAGCGCCGCCCGAATATCTGCATCGGATGTATTGTCCACAAGGTTAAGCAATTGAACTTGGGGAGAGGAGTGAAGCTCCCGATGAATATGGTCCTCCACGCGACTAGTGATCAGGAATCGTAGTGGGATGAGTGGGTTCTTGTCGAGGAAGGCGATCATATCCTCGACGAAGGCGGCGATGTCCTCGTGGTCTTCGCATTCGTCGAGGCCATCGAGAACAACGGTGACAGCACCTTGGCGGAGGTCGGGGGCAACGCAGAAGATTGGCTGATAAATGAGTTGCTCAAACTGCTTACTTGTGGAAGAGGTGGACGTCGAGCGTAGCCCCGGATTTTTCCTGACCACATCGTTAATGATGGGCTCGACGGACGGAATCGCAGCGGCGACCTGGTGAGCGATAGTGTTGGCGAACCTCGTCACCCTGCTTCTATCGCCAGACCCCCGAAAGAAGAAGAAACTGGCACCCAGGAGATTCTGCTCAGCTAGGTGCTCGGCTACCACTTGAGCGATTGCAGATTTTCCGCACCCGGCGTAACCGTAGATCCACATGATATGGGGGGTGTTGGGAAGGAGGGGACTCCTTGCCCAGGCGAGGACCATCGCAATGACGCGCTCCCTCGTTTTAGGGAAGCATTTCGAGTTTGGCGGTGAGACCCTGAGATTTCGAGTATGGGACGCATCGAGGATGGGGTTGAGCAGGGAGGTTAGATCTGGTAGTCCTCGGTAAGATGTCCGTCGGTTTCTAAAGAGGAAGGGAACGTACCAATCTGGTCGTTTCTCTGAATTGTAGTGCTTTGGTTTATGACACCTTTACCGAGCAAAATCGTTCAGCCATCCTGGGCGAGTGGGCGCTTCTGTCGTGATCTCACCATAGTTCACGCCGTAGGTAGCGTTGTGAGCTTTCCCATTTCCAGAGCTGCTCTCATGACCCAGATGAGCACGAGCTTGTGGTCGTACGGGAGCCATTGTGAGGGGGGCATGTCGCCTTGCCGCCCGTTCTGTGTCTTGGTCCTTCGCGGCTTTTGGCATCGTCGACCCTTGGGGTCAATCGGCGACTCTGAGCAAAGTAGAGAATGGGGATGCCGCTGGTGGTGGTGGCGGTGGTGGTGGTGTAAAAGCAAGGAGGTACTGTTTACAGCAGCAAGTATAACACGTGGTTCGGTGGACACTGCCCCTATTTTCCCATCACTGACGCGTCCAAATAGGCGCCCACCCTCGACAACACCTCAAAGTCGAACAAAACGTCTACGGTTGGAGCAGTGGTCCAGGACCACTATGTCATACGATCGTAACATTGTGGCGACCGCCCGGAAGTCAGTAAATATCGATCGTACCCATCTACCTGAATCTCGTAGAAAAAATATACCCCCGCTTCACTAGCAGGTATGTAATCAAAGAACATAGTACGGCCCCGCCAACAGCAACACCACTCAGCATGAACCCCAGCTCCACACTTGAGAAGACGTGCCCATTCTTCATCCCAGTGTCCATTGAAGCCCCGTTCCCATTCCCATCAGGCCATCCGCTATATTGAGACCCTGTTGTCGCGAACCAGAGCTTATCCGAGCCTCCGATCTTGCCCCAGACCGCTGTGCCATTGACGGGATCCGGCATAACCTCTGCGGGAGTCCAGTCGCTGTCGTTGTACCCAGGCTGCTCCCACCCATTCCCGAAAATCCTCGACGAGACCCAGGTCCTACCTGAGCCTGTAGAAAACACCTCCGGAGCAGGCGTCACAGAGCCCGTGCCTGTAAAGTTGATCTGAATCGCTGCGCGAAGCCCTGCTGGACTGGGAGCCGCAGGGGGCCCCACTGCGTATCGATTCATAGCGCGGACCGCAAAGGTCACCTTGTCGGTTGAGATGGGGACGGAAAAGGGGAAGGGTGATCTCCAGCTGTCCTCGAGACCTAAGTCGTGAACGAGGGCGCCGTTGATGAATAACTCAAAGTGGTTGTCGACGGTGATTGCGATTATCGTGGAGAAGGGCGTTCGGGAGGATGGGGAGGTGTTGGTCCACGTCTGACGGAACACGCGTTGGACGTTACCCGGAACGAGTGGGGGAGGGTATATATTGATATCTTCGATCGGCCAAATCCAGGAGGAGCCGGTCAGGAATGTGGTGATGAGACCAGATGCTTCTTGGGGAATGTCAGTTTCTTGGAGAGGGAGGAACGTTAAGTTGGGCATGCTGGTGGGTGAAGGTACAATTGCAGTTGAGTGTTTATTCGTAAAGCGGCCCTAGCCCGTGTCTTACCCTAGGAAGGTCCGTAAATTCGGCGAATGTAAGCAGTGCACGACCGGAGGTGTCCTAACATGGTGGCGAGCGGCGCATGGTGTCTGTACTCTGCGGCACGTGTACGGATATACAGATCACGAATAGGCGCCCACCGCACTTCTACTGGACGTACCGTTCTCCCGGGAAGCCAAGTCAAGTCTCTCCAGATTCGCTCGTTACTTTCACATTCAAACCTCCTCGGGAGCCTGCAATGAAGCTCAGCACACGGCTTTGGTCGAAACCACGACCGTCACATGCAAAAACAGCAAAACGTAGTGTGGATATGGTCGAGGTACGTACGTACGTGGTATGTATTAGGTATCGCGGGGAGAGCGCCTGTCTGCCGTGTGTAAATGTGTAGGTATCCCGTAGGTATCGCAATGCGAAGGAGGTACAATGTCAAAGCAAGATATGCGAAGTGAAGTGAAGCGAAGTCCAAGCCAAATAAAATAACGTGCAACAACGGCAAAACCGCGAACGAAGAGGATGAGGGTGAGGAGGGAGTAATGCCCTTTTATGCAACAATCGTCCATCATAGCGAACACTAAATCACCACGCCAACACCACCGACACAACGCCAGCAACCACCAAACTCACCAACACATTCCCCCTGGTCGCACTCGCCCCATTCGTCCCCTGCGCCCCAAGGTCCCTATCATCCAACTTCGCCTGACTCGGCACCTCAAACGCCCCCTCCCTCACCACCACCGCGCCCTCCTCCGCCAGCCCAAACGTCGCACTCGCCAAATGCGCCGCAAACTCATACGGATACACACTACTATCCACCACCCTCACATTCGCTAAACCATACACCTTCAAACTGCTATCCACAACGCCACCCCACTTCCTCGGGAGCATCGAACAGCTCGACGCAGGGTGGTACTGCGTATTCGCACCCCCGTTCGTCAGCCACTCGTCGATCTCGTCGTCGGTGGCGACGCTGGAGCCCGGGGTGGTTTCGGGGCCGAGGAGGTCACCGAGGGCGGCGCCGACTTGACGTACGAGCTTGACGCCTTGGCGCATGATGACCCTGTCCGCGGGGTGCGTGAAGTACTGTGGATCAATGACGATGGGGTCGAAGGGGTTCGTGCTGTTGATGTAGACCCGTCCGCGGCTGTAGGGATGCTGAATTGCACTTTGGATGGAGATCTGCCCCGCGGAGATGACGCTCATGAGCATCTCGATCTGGGCGCTTCCCTCCCAGAATGTCGTAGCGGTGAGGTTGTACACGGCCTTGTAGCCTTCGACGACTTCAGGGGAAGGTGAAGGGACGGTTTGGGTGCCGTTCTCCAGCATACCAAGGATTTCTGTTTGGTAGACCCCTTCGTTGCTGTTGAAGAGGAGGGAGGAGTTGATGAACGCCACAGCGTCGTTGATGAAAGAAAGGAACTCGGCGGAGCGAGAGAAGTCGGCACCGGCAGCACGGACGTCGCCAGCAGTCTCGACACGACTTTCCCAGACAACACCAGCAGTCTACATAGTCGCAGTTAGTTCAACAGTGGTTATAGTAGAGGAGGGTGAAACTCACCAAATGATCCTGCAAATGCTGACCAACACCCGGAAGATCATTCACGACATCCACTCCAATCTGGTCGAGGACATCCTTCGGCCCCACCCCACTATGCATAAGCACCTTCGGACTCCCAAGCGGGCCCCCCGCAATAATAACCTCCCGATCCACCCCAACCACAAACCTCGTACTCCCCGCATCCTTCGCAAACTCCACACTATGCGCAATAACCTCGTTCCCATCGCTCCTCAGTTTATCGCTGAACCCCACCTTCGTTACAGTCGCTTCGGGGAGGATGTGCAGGTTGCTTCGTGGGGGGAGGGAGTCGATGTACGCTGGGCGGGAGTATGAACGGGTGAGGTTTGTGGGGTTGATGCTCGAGGGTGAAATGAAAGATCCCATCGTAATCCCGCCATTCGGGTGCTCCTGGGGAGGAACACCTACAGTATTCAACGCCCCAGTCCAGTTGCCCACAATACCGAACATAACACGCGGGTAGCTGAGACTCATCGGGCCCCCGGCTCCATGGGTACTCGCGTCGTACGGGAACCGACCACCGATCTCCCAAGCATCCTCAGCGGGGGCGGTGAAGTTTTCGCTCTTCTTCATAGCGGCGAAGAGGGTGCTCCAGTTCCACCGGCCAGCGCCGGTGAGGACGTCGGGGTCTTGAGAGGATTCGAGGAGCCGCTGCCATGCGTCGACTTCGATTTGGGATGGGCGGACGAGGTACATGGCGTTCATGGCTGTTGAGCCGCCGAGGATCTGGGCAAGGGGATGAGAAGGGACGAAGGGGGGAATTCATGCGGAGAAGTACGAACCTTTCCTCTTGGCCAGGTTCCAGCTCGGTTGTTCAGCATAGGCTGGGGTTCGATGGGGTGCTTCCAGTCATAGTCGGACCCCACAATGGATGTGTAGAACGCGCCAGCGGGAGGATCTACGAGAATCAGTATCAGAACCTGTCCGCGTCGCACACCTCAACAAAAACGACTCACCAACTCTGTCCTTCACCTCGTCCCCGCTCATTCCAGCTTCCAGCACGAGCACCCGCCGACTGCTATCCTCGCTCAGCCTCGAAGCGAGCACAAGTCCAGCCAATCCACCTCCAGCAATGATGTAGTCGTATGACTTCAGGACGTCGTCCTGCGTGATGAGCGAGAATTCGCGCTTTTCAAGCGTTCTCCGCAGGATTCGGGCATCGTCACTTGAAAGCGAGGGGTCTCGGGGAAATATGTTGCTCTCGTAGAGCGCTGCGAGGTCGAGGGAAGGGGATGCTGATACAGGTACAGATGCCAGCGTCATGGCCAGGGCGACGAGGCCCACACAGTTGAGTAGTGATTTCATCACTCGTCGTGGTTAGGTTGAATGTGATAAGGGAGGGGTGCGATATAAAGGTTAGCGGTGTCGTTGGTTCCGCAGCGATGGCGATGCACAGAAAAGGGCTTGGGGTATTAGATCGGCCTTGGCTTGTGAAGGGGGTATCGGACTCGGTGTCGAGGAAGTAATATAACTCCTAGCCTAGAACGATCGAATGAATCTGTGATTAGCTCATAGATGTCAGAAATAAATGAAAGAACGGAACATGGTGAGTGGTTTAAATAGGAACGAGGAGATGACAAAGCCCAGCTTCGCGACTGAGAAGCAGGTCGAGAACTGTCGAGGGAGAATTTGAAGGTTCGATTGGAAGAGGGTGGGGAACGAGGTAAAAGGAAGTGGGAGACGAAAGCGTAAGCCAGCCGGCGGCACGCTTAAAGCGAAACAGCAGGGAGATGCAAGCTGACTGGGAGCCAAACGGACAACGTCATGGTGTCCCAACGCCTCATGCTGGTGAAAGGAGCGTGAAAGGCGGAGACGAGGGGAAAGCCAAGAAGAAAGGGCGTCATGTGGATCGATAACGAACAAACACATCGCCATCGACAAGGAGCCTTGAAAGGAGGAATGAAGCAGGCAACGCGACACGGAGGTTAGCTCACCTAGACCCGAATACGATTCAGTTCCAGCTACCAATTGGCGTGAGGAATGCCTTCGGTGTTGGGCGCGTCCGATAAACGTCGAGGGGGATGGAGTGAGATATGAGCGTTCGCGTCGGGTGCGTAGCTTCTGCAGGGTACTAAAGTTGAGCTTCTTGTCGCTTCGGACAAAGGAAGGACAGTGGGCGATGAAGGAAGGGCAGAGTGCAGCTGAGGTCCAGCTACGCGCACTCAGAAACGCAAAGGGACGCCTTAGCTAGAGAAACCGTGGAACGAGGGTAGCGGAAAGGCAGAAACGACGAGGAGAAGAAGCAGAAAGCCGTGAGAAGTGCAGACCGCAGCTGAGGGCAACAGAAGACGCGGATATAACAAGAATGGAGTGGCCGAGGCGAAGGAAAGCTTGGAAGCTTGGGTCACTCGACATGACGACACTGCCATACGCCGAAACGCTGGAGACGAACTTGGCAATCTCAAAGTCATGAACGGAAACGAGCTTACCTCGACGCTACTCGGGAATTCTAAGTGTCTCGGTGGGTGTCGCTACGGCTCTGAAACGCTGCGAGCGATCGTTCGTGATCAAGAGAGTGCCTCGGGAAGCAAGGCTGCGTGACCTACTTCTCGTCGAGAAGGGGGCAGTCGTGGGGGTTATGTTATGATGCAGATGGTTGTCCTGATGATGTGTGGAGTAGAATGTCGTGCTTGGACGCGCAGGTGGGTATGAACTGTTCTGCGAAGCGTATATATAAGTCGAAGCCCAGGAAGGATCGCACAACGCCAGGAAGGCTGACTGCGCGCTTTCCGCTCCAGAACGGGACTCTGGCAGGCGGACCACGGGAAGCCTGACAACACTCACCTCGGCTGTCCAAGAGAACTCCTTCTCCGTCCGCAACTCGCGAGAACTTCGCAGATATTCGTTCGTCCAATTGCAAGTCGTGAAAGGGCGTCGGGGGTCGTAGCCGTCGTCGTCCAGAGAAACTTAAATCCTGGACCGCCGGGCGTGGGTATTCGTAAATGTCAACCGCAGCAAGCCAAGAGAAACGGAAGAAGAAAAGAAAGAAAACCGAGAGAAAAGAACCGTCCTGGGCGCGGGTTAAATGGGCGGGGCCAAATCCAACATTGGCTTGGCATGGCTGATCCGGCGCGGCATCAATCAGCGGCGTCATCGAGGCACAGGTCCGCAATTACAGGGGCTCCGGAGCGTTCGAGGCAGTTTTGAGAGGGCATACCTTGCTTCCAGGGTGTAGCCGTGAATCAGTCGATTTTGAGCCTGGATAACTATCCAAATAGTGCTCCGGACGCGATAGAACGGCTTCCAATGGCTGATAAGTTGTCGAGACAGAGGTTGCAAGCGCGTCTATGCCGATAGGTCTCATTCAGTAAAGGCGAGCACATGAAATCCAGTCGAGCACTCATACGCTAGGTATATGCGTGCTAAAATGCAGTTGTGGGTGGGAAGGTCACCTTGAAGATAGCCGGTCTAGGTTGAAGGCGGCGGTCAAAGGAACATTGAGACTTGACGGTGTAGGACGCGCTCTATAACGGTGAAGAAGCCCGGAGAAATGGTGTACGTCCTTTTTAATGAAGGTGGTGGGAAAGAGGGAAGGGAGGGCAGTGGACGAGAGCAATAGGCATCGAGTCTATGTACGAAGGACAAGCTGAGTCTGAACCAAACGGAAGCGGCCGAGACCACCTGACCGGCGCCTATCCTCAGCGTCAGATCGAACGACAATCCCAGGGCTGTAAATGGTAGCAGACCATCTCAAAGACAATACAAGGAGCCATTTCAGCATTCTGAGCACCCTTGAATTGGGCTATTTCGCGTGAGGCTCTGGAGCAAGGTCCTTAGGATTCTGGTCTTGAGTAAATATCGCTGTGTTGGTACGTATCCACCTGAACCTTCAGGGTCTGGGTTTTGGATCTCAGCCATGATACTCAGCTAAAAATACTCCCTGTTCAATGGGGGCCTATGTACAGAGCAAAGAGACAAGTTCGAAGCTGGGATCACCGGGGAAATGATCCCTCAGTCTGCATCTTGGCCAACGCCTTTGTCACTAGCCGGCGTGACCGGGAAAATCTCTCTCCAACACAGCAGTTAAAACCACCTCCACCTCCGCTTTCCGTCCCAATTCTCGAAGCCTGGGGAAGGCTGCGTTGAAAACTGTGTCTTCGATATTAAGCAGCATGCGGCGAAGAAATTCAATATTCCTCTTCCCCGAACCGACAAAGGTGAGGGACAACTTCACTTTCTTCAACCTCTGGAGCTTCGTTCCTCTAGGAACCAAGACTTCATCTAATCGACCCAAGGCCGGCGCCAGATGGGCTGCGAAGTCCAGTTTCCATACTTCCCCGCCGATCCACCAAGTAACATCCAGCTCCTCCAGTCTTGACAAGCCGGCAAGGTAGCCGTTCAGTAAGAGGCCGTGGAACGGATCATCGATACCAGTATCCAGCGCGATGGTGATCAGCACATCATAGGAAAGCCTCTTGAGTGTGTTGAAAGATGAAGGATGGATGTACTGCATGGGGGAGCCGGTGTATAGCCTAGTGTAGTTGGGCATGGGGAGATGGTCTCGAAGGTGAAGTTCTTTCAGGCTGTTAACTCGGCTGAGGATGTCGGCAAAAGCCGACCTATCCCGTAACATAGGACCGGCGCGACAATCCACAACCTCTCGACATGACAGAACAGGACTTCGAGCACCTTCTTGTTCGTAGTGCTGAGGAATGTTGTCATGATCCTGATCATGTTGGTGGCATCGCCGTCAAGTTTCAGGGTCTGGGGAAATATTGGCTCGTTCTCAGCTGCTTGGCTACCTCTGAGGGACGTAGTGTTAGTGAGTGCGCATGGAAACACCAAGAAAAACGTACCCGCCAGGCCCAGGCATGACACACGACCGACGTAGGTCCAGTGTTCGAATGCCAGGAGCCTTTGCCAGTATCCATGATGGGAGTTGTATATTCTCCAGCGCCAGGGAATGCAAAAGTGGAGACTCTAGAATGGATACTAAAGCCCCAGCATGCTGTGGATGTTGTTGGAAATGACGGGAATCAAATGGTTGAAAGTGGGTAAACCGAAAGTCCTGGGGAACACCATCCGCCGTCAACTTGAGTTGTTCTACATTGTGTAGCTGCGTTAGCGCCAATGCGACTTCGATGTTTCCGATATCAGGTATCTCCACCCCCGGCATTTGGTATGTCAGGACTCGAACATGGGTTGCCACATGGGGAGCGCTTGCAATGAGGGCTGCAAAGCGGGATGCGTAGTCGGGCCTTGGAACTAATTGCCCATCCTCCATCACTACTCTCGGTCGTAAGGTGATAGAGTAGAAGATAATTGACTGGCAGTGAGGCACGCAGGACCTGGAGACGAGGCAGAGTGAATTCAGATCTTCTCTGTTGGAAGTGCTGAGATCGGAGCCATCGCCACACGCCACCTCGCCAACGATGCGGCTCAGTATCTCGGCGGGGATGGTTTCTTTCATGGTCAGAGGGTACAGCCAAATCGATGATGATGGGCGGAAAGAAGAAGGCCAAATCCGGTTTCTCAGGGTTGGACTTGTCCTGTCGATTTCCGAACTCCGCTGCTTATACTCATCCTCCCCACAATTATGGGTCATGCTCGCCGGGGTGTCGAATGTTTCCCGAGGAGTAACAGAGTCGGTATGCACAAAGCCCATTACGGGTGCATATCAGCTAGACCCCTTCGAGCTCATGGCCAAACGAAGCGTAGCTTACAGCTCCGAAAGCTTACAAACTTGACACATTTGACGGGCGCCTAATTATGTACGTGACAATATATTTCGCTTGGGTTTGGGGTCCAGCTCAGGACTTCAACCGCTCACCCAGGGGCTTTGTGACGTAATTACCCGAATCGAAATACGAGGCTCGGAGCTTGAAACACAGTTTGCTCCCTCCTCCTATCCATACCAGCCTCGCATCACCCACTACGACGCCGATAGTCACTCGTACCGCCAGGGCCGATATGGCGAGGAAGCCACAACCACTTCCAGGGATCCCGCTTCCAGCACGCGTGGCATTCGATCCCGCTGGTGACAGCGCATGGCATACCCTCCTTGCTGCCCAGGAATACGCTCAAGGAGAGGGAGATGCATCCTCCCACTTTTACAACGACCGACTTCTAGGGACTCGCGTCCTAGGATTCTTCATCAAGGATCTATGGGACCATCGGAACAGCTCATCTCTGGCTCATGCGGCGTATTCTCATCTGCTCCCCAAAATATTTGCATGCAACGACACCTCAGGATCTGGCCTTGTGGTAGGAAGCTCTGACGAACTTAACCTCATTAGTGAGCGTGTGTGTATCATGGGTATTCAGGCGCGGAATTGCATGATGTCAGCATGTAAGATCAATACTTGTCTTCTCAATTTGCGGCGGCTTGAAAGAAGGAAACCTCTCCTATTCCGTTGCAGTTGAAGACACCTGGCGATACACTCTTGACCCTAGCGATGACCCTCGCCCGCGCCCCAGTGTTTCTGAGACGATCGATCGCATGTTCGAGGGCCTCAGAGAGCCGAACCACCGGCCGAAGACGATGGAGGAACTTAAACTCCAGGTGAGTTTCGAGCGGTGTTCGGTGCCTTGTGGAATCAACTCACTCTAGCTCGTCCTTTTACAGGCGCTTGTTAGGGACGGTTTGAAGTGCATCGTTAACAACTGGCCCGATGGGGAACGCGGTTCTCTATTTAGGGGTCAAGAAAGGCCGCGAGGGACCGAGGGTGTCAATGGTACGCAATGCTTAGTTCTAGTCCCTATTAACATTGCCGAGGAAGAGGGTGATGATAAGGTACGTACCCGCTCTTCCACGGTCGCCTATTTTGCTTCTCAGGTCTGACCCTCACCACGCCCCGGGAAAAGCCAAAGCGGTCGCCCATCCCTCTCCTTCATTTCCTTGGACTATGGGACTGTATCAGTGGGTTGGCCACTGAGTGCGGTGGCATCGGGAATATCATGTCGGTCGATTCGGGTTTGCGCTTCAGTTTCGATAAATTTTACTGGTGGTTGGAGGAAGTCCAAGGAAAGGTATGTCTGTTGACCATTTTTGGGGATGTGGGCCGCCGCTCAAGGTTACATACACATCCTAGTGCAACACGTACAGAATACAGATGCCAGAGGGAGCCGACTGGAGGCAATGTCAGGGCCTTTACAATGCCTCAGGCGATGGGACTGTGACTTTCTCTCTAAATCCCCTGGTCGAGGCGAAATGTAGCGAACTAGGTGTCGACGTCTCAGCGACATCCTTACTACCGAACAGAGAGCTCATTGCTTTCCGTGCGATGTGTGCTCGCGTGGCCGACATATCCGGTGCTGGACTACATAAACTCAAATTGGAAGACGAACGGGAGTCATATCAAGAAGCCAAAGAGGATGGATCTTCCGGGCATTTGCTTACCTCTTTGATATACTCTCGTGTTCCCCTGGAAACATGAAATATATGATTTAATAGATTCAGGTAGTTTCGCCCGAAGTTTGTTGGTGCCCTGAGCGCTTCGACTCACTCCAGTTCATTCTGTGATAGGCGCCTGTCAGGGACGGTTTGAAGTGATTACCAACGACGGGCCCGATGGGCAATGCGCATTGCTCTTCACGGTGACAAAGTACCCAAAGTCCGATTGCCTCAACGAGACGCAATGCTCAGTTCCAGTCCCTCTCGACGTCGCTGAGGAGGAGGGTCAGTGAGTATCCGCTCTTCCAGGACTCGATAGCCCCCCTCCGCTTCGTGCATCTGAGGTTCACAACTCTGTGGAAAGATAAATTGGTCCCCAATCCCTCTCCTCCGATTCTTTGGAATTGAAACTCGTATCCGTAGAATGGTGACTGAGTGCGATGGCTGGATAGCGTTGTCACGGTTGATTCGACGCTGCGCATGACCTTTGATAGGTTCCAGTGGCGGTTGGCGGAAGTCCCTGGAAAGGTGACCCTGTATGTTCCTTTCATAAGACTCCCTGAGACACATACATATCTCAGCGAAACACGTACCGAATCCAAATGCCGGGCGGAGCAGACTCTGGGGGAGGTGCGAAGGGCCCTACAATACATCAGGGGATGGGACCGCGTATTTCTCTCTCAAGCCCCCGGATGCTTCAACTTGGGGCCCAGTGGGCGGGGCTTGAGTTCGACGTCCCAACAACCCTCGCCGTTGCTAAAGAGAGGACTCTTCGCTTTCCGTGCTACCTGCGCCCGCGTGGCAGACATCTCCGTTGCTGAAATACACAAGTGGGCGTTGGCACAGGAGTTGGACGATCATGAAGTCGTCAAAGCAGATGGATCTCGTCTCGGCTTGGAACGGTTGAAAAGATGGAGACACGTTGGATGCGGATGGTATGCATTGCGGGATAATGAATTGCGAGAGAAGCTATAAATAAGTAGTGAAACGACTGTCCATGACCACACATTGACGACGATCGTATCACCCCTGTGGCACTAAGTATTACTTACTAGAACACCTTACCCAGGGTATACCGTCGTCGAACCATCAAGAAAGAAACGAGAGCCCCCAAGGAACTAGCGACTAATGTGACGCCGATAATCATCCCAGCGAGCTCCCCCCGCGAAACAGCCACTCGCGACCCTATGCCCGCAGAAGTCGACTCAGACGGGGTTGGTGCAGGAAATCCTGAGCTTGGGGTGCTCGGTACGGAGGTCGCGAAATTCAGTCGGGTAGGTTGGTTCATCGTCCACCACACCGCCGTTCCGTTGACCATATCCGGCACCTCTTTCGCCGCATCCCACTTCCCATCGTCGAAATCCACTTGCTCCCACCCACTCCCAAAGATATGAGACGAAGACCAATTTTGGTTTGGACCCGTATAGAACACTTCAGAGGGGGTGTCGGCAGGCGAAGAGAAATCAACCTTAATCGCTGCTCGTAAGCCTGCGAAACTGGGTAGTGGGGCACCGAGGTTGCTGAAGGCGTTCACCGCACGGATCGCATATGTCACCCGGTTGGGAACGTCCGGCGATATCGGCACAGTAAAGAGGAGAGGTTTTTCCCAAGCATGGCTGGAGTTCTGAGCGTGGAGGAGAATGCCATTGACGAAGAGTTCGAAGGAATTGTCCGCAGTGATTACGATGGTCGTAGACGAAGCGACTTTGAAGGAGGGTGAGGAGTTGACCCACGTTCGGCGGAATGCGCGTTGGGAGTTTCCAGGGGCGATTGGGGGAGAGTAGAGAGAGGGGTCCTCCGAAGTCCAGATCCAGGAGGAGTTGTGCATGAAGGCGTCGATGAGGCTGGATACATGGTCGGGGACGGGGGATTCTTGGAGGGGGAGGTAGGTTGAAGAGGTCATGAGGGGGTTATTTGTGGGGGTGCCTGTCCAGCAGTGGGGCCCGACCAGCGAGGGAGATGACACGCTCGCACCAGGCGACGGTCTGAGTGGGAGAGGGAGGGTGGACGATACGGTTAGTACCTCGGTACTTGAAAAGCGGCGCCTGGTTTTAATACCCAGACAGCAAGCCGTTCCCGTCGCAAGCGAGGCAGTGATTCAATGTGGTGATAGCCAGACATCAAGAGATCAGGTTGAAGAACAGACATAGCCTCGGGCGCTTGTCTCCTGGATCGCAGTACGAGGGTAGATTCATCCGTAAGCGCACGCAGCAATCAACAAAACACCATGTGGATTCTGGTCCAACTGCCCATGCCTAAGGTCCATCCCTGACAGGGGTACAACGCCTAGTACACTCTGCCCCGGACGTATTTCCGCCTAGCCAGTAGGTACGAGACCAGCGCCCCGATTAGAGCCGCACCCACGGTAATCCCAACCACCATCCCAGCCAGCTGGGCATTCGTCAACACAACTCCATTCGACCCACTCCCACTACCGTTCCTTATCCCTGCAGACGTCGCTGATGGAGCGGCGACGATTGTGACAACCCCACCGCTCGCCGGTTGCGGGATCGCAGTCGCCAAATTCAGCTTCTCTGGGGTGGATAAGCCGCCCCACACAGGCGTCCCATTAACGGTGTCGGGCATGACCTTGGCAGCGGGCCACTGGCTATCATCGTAACCCGGCTGTTCCCACCCACTCCCGAATATCCGAGTCGATAGCCAGGTCTGGTCTGAGCCTGTATAGAACGTTTCTGGGGCAGCTGACCCGCTGGACGGCGTGAAGCTGACTCGCACTGCGGCGCGGAGGCCAGCTGCGCTGAACGCTGGAGCGCCGCTATCGCCGTATCTGTTGACGGCGCGGATGGCGTAGGTTATTCTGTTGCCGGAGACGGGCACGGAGAAGAGGAATGGTTTCTCCCAGGAGTCGTCGTCATCTTGAGCGTGGAGGAGGACGCCATTGACGAAGAGTTCGAAGGAGTTGTCGGCGGTGATAACGATTGTGGTTTCTTCGGCGGTCTTCGATGTGGGGGCCGAGTTCGTCCAGGTCTTGCGGAAGACGCGTTGGACATTCCCAGGTACTTGCGGTGGAGGGTAGAGGTTGGTATCTTCGGCAGGCCATATCCATGAGGCGGTGGTTTGGACGGTGGAAATGAGTGTGCTGGCGTTGCTGGGAACGGGTTGGTCTTGCAGGGGGAGGAAGGACAGGTAGGACATGGTGAATGAGGGGAGGAGTCAAAAGCAAACAGCACGCGCGAGGCGTGGTCTCCTTCACTTAAGGACTGGCCTACAGCAACCGATCGGCGACTCAATTCAAGGGCCAGCCGTTAAGCGCCGAACGTCAATGTTGCTGGGGAAATTGATAATTCATCAGATGTTGGGATGGGGAAGTCAAAGATGAACAACGTACTTCTCGTTGATCACCATTCTTTTCCCTCGCGAATACGGCGCCGGGAGAACATGAATGTTAGAATCGTGCTCGCCAAGACAGCACCCAGGCATAGCCCAATAGCAAATCCCGCGTATTCTCCGCTCGAGAACGCGTTCTGGAGGTTCATGGCGTGGTCACTGAGCCCGTGGTGAGCTGCTGAGGCGGGTGTGGTGATAGCAGCGCCGTGAAGAGCCAGGGTTAAGGTCGAGGTTGGTTGACCTATGGCTGGGTTCACCGAAGGCAACGTCGTGGCGACCCAGAGCTGGTGTGGCCGCTCAAGGGAACCCCAGACGGGTCCATTGGCGAAGGCATTGGGCATAATCTGAGCAGGCTTCCATCTTCTATCGTCGAATTCTGGTTCCTCCCACCCCTCGGGGAAGAGACGCCCGGATAACCATGACTTGTCCTGTCCCGTGTATGATACCCCACTAGCCGTTCCATCCGTGTAGTGCACCTCCACCCCCATTCTGAGTCCAGCAGGACTCGGCTGCCAAAGCCCGATATCGGCGTATCTGTTGATAGCGCGCACGGCATACACGATCTTGTCTCCGGAAACGGGGATTGTGAAGGCGATGGGTTTGCCCCAGTCGTGTGTTCGGTCAGCCTCGTGCAGCAGAACGCCGTTGACGTAGAGCTGGAAGTAGTTGTCGGCTGTGATAATGATCGTGGTCGACTTGGCTTCCTTCCTTCGGGCGATAGAGATGGTCTTGCGGAAGGCGCGCTGCTCGTCGCCTGGGACCATCGGCGCAGGGTAGCCTCCTTCTTCAGGCCATATCCAGGTGGATTTGCGAAGGAAGGTGTCGATTATTCCTCCGGATTCTTGGTCCTTTGGAGAGATTGAGGAGGTCGAGAGAGGGAGATAGCTGAGTTTCGTCATAACCGAGCAAGGTGTCGTGGTTCCAGTTAGAGATGTAAACGTCCTATGTACCGCAACGTCGCAGGTTTCGAGGCGAACAGAATGCGGCTAAACGTGCACAAAGCCTCCACGAACAGTTGAGATAGCAGAGGAGAGATGCGGTTCGAGGTAAGCTGCGAAAAATGTCCGGTCCATGACGATTCCCATCATGATGGTTCAGGCGCCGAGACACCGCCACAACCCGCCCCATAGTTCGTATGCCGCACATAACGAGGTCAGTTTGTATAATGTGTAGAGAGAACGTTGAATGTGGAAGGAGGTGGAAGGCTGAGAAACGATACAATCCGAGATTCGGAGCGTCTCGGGAGCTCTCTAAATCGGGTAAATTCAGAGTCACGTGCGTGGCGCGACGCCAATTAGCGACGCGACTGGCCCACGCGACCAGGGAGTTCACTTCACCCGTCCTGATCTCGCCGGAGTAGCGCCAATGCACTATCCGACGCCGGTAAGCTCCAATCTCAACCCTTGGCCAATTGATTCCCAGCGCTCACTAAGTACCATTGGAGGGTCAAGAAACGCAAATACAAAATGGTGCAGAAGAACGGGGCCCGATACACTCACCGCGGAGCTCGCGGTTCCCCGGTTCCCTCAAGGTTCCCTAGCGAAGATGGGGATTCATGACCAGCACTTCTGCTCCCATGAGGCGAGAAGAGCCTAATTGGCCGTAGGACGTGATTCATTCGTGTCGCAGTAGGTTTAACCTGTAGTCGTGTTACGTACACTTTAAGATTCGCCCAGCGTGGCGGAGTTTGGAAATGATCGCGCCGTTCACACTTAGCTAGTCCAGCGATCGATACCTTGTTTCTTCCCCCCACTATCGATTCGTACCTTCAACCTCTGTGTGATGAAGGAAAGCATACCCCGCGACGTCCTCAACTGTATAGTTAGCGAGGTGGCTTATGGCGAGGAAAAGGATCTTCAGCCTTCCAGGCGGGACGATGTGAAGGCGCTCTGTCTGGTCTCAAAGTCCTGCGTACCAGCTTGCCAAGACGTTCTCTTCAGCGCCATCACGCTCCACCCTGACAAGATCGTTGAAGGCGGCGAGATAATCAGTGTTCCCGACTACACTTCGCGCTTCGCAGCGCTAATGGCAAGGAGTCCGCACGTTGGAGCCTACGTCCGGAGGCTGACTTATCGCATTACGGAGTGGGAGACCTCCGACGTCGCGAAGCCAGAGCTCGCGTATGCTCTAGAGCAGCTGCGAAACGTCGTCGAGCTCAAGTTGCTTGTGGACGAGGCACCCCGGGACTCCCCAATGTTCTGGAGTCGACAGTGTTTCAAGATGTTCGACTCTGACCATTTTCATCACTTTCCACGACACGCCCATGCCGTACAAGCAATCCTGGAGCTCCCTACGTTACAGTCTCTGACCCTTCGGAGCATTGAAATGCCTTCGTCGATAATGTTCAAAATAACGGGCCTCGAATGCCTTGACCTTCAGCGCTCATGCATCCTCCCTCTTCGCCCCCAGTGCGTTGTCTCGCCTTATGTCATTCGAATTCATATTGATAGATTTTACATCGTAGAGAGCCTGGGGGCTCTGGACGTCCCCTCAAACTGAAGACGTTGAAGCTGGACGCCGATTCTTCCAACCCCATCCTCGCAGTAATTTTGCGCAGGCTTTGGAACCCCAACCGCTTCGGCATCTCGTTCGCCTACCTCGAGAAGTTAACGATCGCCGTTGGCCCACCTGTAGATACCGAGAAAGGAGAAGACGAAGACGAAGAAGAGCCAGGAGAAGGAGAACCAGCCTTCGCCACGTGCGACGTCTTCCAACGAACGATGGCCCTGAAAGAACTCCACCTTTACGACTTCTTTCCCGTGCCTTCCACTCTGAAGTACAGTGTTCTTCGCAAAGAGGCGGCACCTCAGGGAAAGGGCCTTCTCCTTGGCTTTTGGGCTCGAAAAACGAGATTTAGAAGGAAACCCAGCAGAATTTGCGTAAAAATGAAAAGTCCGAGAAACCGCCTGTCACGTGACCAAATTCAAATTTTCGAAAAAGTTTCGCAACTCTAATGACCTTCTCTGAGCCTTCTAGGGTCAGCTAGACACTTAAAAACCATGCAAGTGACCTTTCCCGTGTTTACCCTCCACACCCGGGCTCTCCCAACCCAACTTTCACTTGAATGGGTACCTGAGCCAAGCCGAGGGAGGGAAGGGGAGGGAACAGGGGCTGGGCACCTCACGTGATGCGTGTGAGATCACTTCCCAGTATAGAAGGTCCACGTGACAAAATTCAAATTTCGGACAACTTTTTCGAAAAATCTACGAACTTCGACAAAGTAAGGAGATAGTCTGAAAGCCATCGCGAATCTGCGTCGATTGCGCTATTTTAAATAACATTTGGGTAAGAACTGCAACCCGAGTTACCATCACAAGATTTCGGGTGCCAAGAGGTCGGTTCTGGGCGAAGAACACTGTATGTCACATCCCCTCTTCAAGACCTCCACCGTGCGTCACGCAGCGCCCTCAGGAAACTCTCCTACAACATTCGGATGTGCATCAGCGCCGAGGACACGTCCATTCAAGACATATATCACTCCTTCCTGAAGAATGGCGCCCTCTCTGCGTTATCTGGGCTCGAAGAGCTAGACATCTCCATCTGTATTAGGGGGCATGTCCATGCTCTGGAGGTCGACGCTCGATTTTGCGAGGCTCTGGGAGAACTTGATACCGCCCTGGGTCAGGGCGCCGTTGCAACCCTGAAGAAGGTGAAGCTGGCTATTGTGTTGAACACTCAGCTCACCGCTTCTTGGGCTGCTCGAGAAGTGTTAGGCGAGGTGAAAACTGTCGCGTTCGTGGTGGCGTTCCCCCAGCTTCGGGAGCGGGCACGAAAGGGAGAGCTTAAATTTGAGCTTGAGGTTGAGCTGGATGGAAGCGGCAATGATACGTCATCGGACGAGGACGAGGACGAAGATGAGGAGGAGCGGGGTGAAGAAGTCGGCGAGGAGTCAATGGAGGTTGAACTGGACACGACCTTGGGCGCTTGATGTAGCAAATGACTCGTGCTGAACTGTTTGAGTGGTATGGGATATCTCAAGATGGGGCGCCCGCTGGGCATAGTAGTCTGAATACACAAATAAAATCGTGAATGCACTTCATCGCACTCACCGAAACCCATTTCAGCTCTTTAAAGTTTAAAGGACCGCAACACGGTCAGCGGGAGGTGACCATGTGCGCACTTCGAACTGGCTGGCGATTACGTCGACACGATGTTCCCTCTCAATTTCAGCTCATTCCTCACTACCGAACATGGGCTTCCTCCCCAACATTCGGTTACGCGTTCGCCAACCAATCTGGGGACCCATGATCTAGCTTTGTGGAACCCGAACACCCTCTGGCTCCGGGCGAGCGAGAGCTCTGAAGGACGAAGGCAGTAGCTCAAGTTCCAAACGGGGATTAAGCTTCGAAGGTCTGTTCAGCTTCCGCCAGATCCGATTGACTCTGGATTGCCAACTATGCTATCGAACTGGAGACCGATACCTTCGAATAGAGCCATTCGCTCTATCCTTCAAGTGGGCGCCAAGGTTCGGTGCTTCGAATCTTCGAAATGCGGTATCACCGAATGCCGGCTTGCTTTGTCCCCAACTCTGCGATTCAACTGCGATTCCCATCACGATGTAAGTAGTGTTCGAAGGCTAATCTATTATGACGCACACGGAAGAGGCCTTTAAGAAGCACCTGTGAAACCCGGACACGTCTCAGTACACGTTGCGGAAGGTATTCGACGACGCCGAGGCTCATGCGGGGATTATCCATCCAAGCACTAATACCGATTCCACAGTGGGAACGCGCTGATACCCCCTCACTGAGACAATCTCCTCAACATTGCTGTCGAAATCAGCATGGTGGGACGTACTAGCTGGCTATTTTGCTTTCTCTTCGCGCTGCTCGCATCCTTGCTTGATGGTCCAACTTCAGCATCAGCCGACGAAACGGGGCCAAAGAAACCGAAGAAGCTCAAGATCGAGACGCTGTATGAGCCGGCCCATTGCCATAAGAAGAATGCGAGGAAGACCAGGAAGGGCGATGAGTTGAACGTTGTATACGTACGTTTTAGCCCATATCCTTTCGAGAGCAACGACTAACCAAGAATCAGAGCGGGGCGTTCTACACCGATCCTGACACTATCTTCGACACGAAGTGAGTCCTACAATTGACCCAATCGTCCTCCGCTGATCATCCCCCTCTTTTGCTGATAGCATCGGCAAGCCTGAGCCATTGAAGTTCACCCGTACGTACTACACTTCGTTGTGCAGCCGTGCCAGCTCTGATTAGCGCCCGTAGTCGGAGTCGGGAAGGTGATGGCCGGATGGGAGCAAGGCATGACGAAGATGTGTGTAGGGGAGAGGAGGAAGTTGATCATTCCCGGGGACTTGACGTTCAGTGAGTAGCTTGATATGCATCCAAACATCTTGCTCAACGGCACCTTCCCAGATGGCGAGCCCGCTATTTACAATGTCGAGCTCAAGGCGCTGAAGAGGAAAGCTCCGTCTCCAGGAAAATCAGAGCTTTAATGACGCCATCTCTCCTTGTACCCATCCACGTACGATACAATCTAACGCTTTGAGTCACTGTTCCTCCCTGCTCTTGTTTGCGGTTATTCTTGTTGAAAAAGACTGCGTTGAGCGAGGTTCGAATCAGTGACTGATGCCGCCCTTGTTGATTTTTCAAAGCCAGTACCCGCCACTCCTTGTCTTCTACGTTCTACCTCGAATCATCAGCTCTCTCTGCGAGTCAAATAAAGTCAAGGCAAAGGCCACCAGGGTCACCAAGGCCACCAAACCGATCTAGAGCGTTCCGAACCTTCGGGTGGGCAGACGGACATGAGTTCACGGATCATATTTCATCGACGACTTTGCGCTGATCCTCCGTCGGTAAGTGTGACCTCCATGCACACCTCCTCCAAGATTCGGACTGCACAGGGCCCCTCACTTTATCCACCCCAGGTTCGGATGTATCTGAAGCCACGAAATACACTGCGGCGACAGCGCTCGTCCCGGTGTCCAGATGACCTCAGAGCCGTTCTTGGGTATTGACCCTCGAAGTGGTTTGGCGCCAGATCTACTGAGATGTTATTCTCAAATGCAAAAGACCTGGCCTCGGTCTATCGCACAGTGTCCGTGGGTCCACCCTTCCAGTTTCCTCGAGACCTACCGTTGGATATTCAAGTCAAAGGGCTCCTGACTCCGACCTAGGTTCCAGTTTCTGTGTCACTGATGTCATCATTTGCGCTGCGCCGCGGCGGGATTGAAATCGCGCGTCAGCCATATCGGGTTTCCTCTTGACCACCACCATCCTGCCTGCGGAATCGTAGCCAAAATGCTCAAATCAGACCTGCTTGCATTTCCACCCATATCTGAACCCGTTGATGTCTGTAATTCGAGTCAACGCACACAGTTTCCTTTGGGACTGATTCGAACTGCCTCCACTATCTTCAGGAACTCATCGCAACCGCACGACGCGGCAATCGCGTCTCAGTGGACAAACTGGTGCACATTCTCGTGCATGACATTGGGAAGTACACCAGCGACATCCTCGACGCGCTGATTTCCCAGCTCAGACCCGAAGTTCTGACCGAGGGCGTGGAGACTCTCAACAAAGGAAGGCAGTTGGCTCCTCCTCTCCCTTATGCCAAAGAAATGGGATCGGTGGCGATCAATGGGGTATACATGGCTTCGCTTGGATGCGCCAAGCACCCTGGAGCGAAGCAGGAAACTGTATCTGTCATTAGGAGCAACCTCTCAACCATCCTAACCTGGATTCTAGTCGACCTGGGACATAGACCTGGGTTCATCGACACCAAAAAACCAGTGAAGGCCGATGAGCCTTCCTTCATCCTCCACTCAGGGCTTCTACTCGGGGTGATGGATTTGGATGCAGATCTAGAGGTAGATGTCCTCGCCAGTCCCATTGCTGTTGACATCGCCCTTGTTCTTTGGTCCACCCTCACCGACAACTCAGAACCACTCTTCCTTGCACGCCCAAGGTTCCGCGTCCGTGAGGCGGGGTGTCCCATTATCGACGTAGTCCTCAGGTTCGTCCAGGTCACCAGGTCAGATAACCCTGCGCCCATCATCCAGCGACTGTCCACTCCCTCTACTCCCTGCGACCAGACGATCTTCATCGACCGGCTTATCGCTCGGGGCAAGCTCTTGACCATCTACGCTCGGGAGAGGCAGGATACCATGCACTACCTAAAGATCCTCGAGAGCTGTAGAGCAATGATGGACATTAACCAGTCTCTTATGTTGCGGCATCCTCAGACCCTTGGAGCTGTCGTCAGGGAGGCGACTGCCAATGTTGCGACGTACTGCGACATCCTCACTGCCTTAACGCGAGCTCCAGTTGAAGAGGAAGTCGAGTACATATACACGGAGCGCATCAGCGACCTCTTCGTCTTCGTCTTCTCCCAGTGGGTTCTTGGATCGTCGACTTCTTTCCAACGCAACTTGGTTGACTCCTTGGAAAGGGGCCGGGTCGTGTCCGCTATCTCTGTCTTCCTGAAACAGAGGTCCATGTCACGGGCGGGGATGGATAAGCTGTTCTACCTCGTCAAGATGGTGAAGGACTCGTTTGTGTTTCCAGTATCTGCAAACGTCGTTTTCAGGCAGGTACTCGACAACCCCGAGTGGACTCTTCCGCCAGGGCGGCTGCCAAAACAGTCGAAGGCTCCGCTTGCAGAGATAAACACCGAGTTTCTCGCACTCTCCTTCGATATGAGGACTTCCTACCAGTCGTTACCTCGCCGGTTCCCCATCTGCGATAGCCTTGAAGTGAGTGGCCGTTTGTCTTAGTCTGATTACGCGAGTTCTGAGCACGAATCAACAGCATCATGCAACCAATCCACCGCCGTTTCTCAACTCCAAGGCGTGCTCCCACTGCCACTCCGTCACATACTGCTCCAAGCTATGCCAAACCCAAGACTGGGCGGTGCGTCATCGGTTTGAGTGCAAACACTCCCGTAAAACGTATCTAGGTGAGCCCATTTCTACTATCCGAGATGCGGCCCTGACCTGCGCTCTCTCAGAACAAAAGCAGGAAGAACGTCGCTACCGCCAACGCATGCGCGCTCATCACCTCGGTTTCTCCATCCGGTACTTTCACCACAGTTTGGCTGGTAAATATGGCCCTGTCATCGCTGCCAACCGTGATGCCCCCACCGAAATGGCCGCCTTCATCGACCTCAAGGGCTTTCCTTTTACTCCGAGCGTTCTGCCCCTCGAGCAATACGTTCGGGAGGAGCGCCTTCGGATTCCGGTGCACCTCAGGCGCCGGTTCGACCACATGGTCGCTTTGTCGACGGGACCAGAGAAAGCGGATGAGCCGATGTCTTATAGGATGCTTCAGTCGGAAGTTAGATTCGGGAAGGAGAGGGTGTCGATGATCGGGATCCTTACGGGGAAGGATACTCTTACCTGGAGTGGGGGGCCGAGAGTCATGAGCAGTATGAGTTGTTCTAGGTGAGTCGAGTTCTTGCTGGTCTGGTCATATTGATGCTGAGTATCGTTCTTCAGACGCGCTACTGAGGAGGAGGAGCCTCCAACGATGGTACCACAGTTCCCAGAGTTGGTCCTCTCCGAACGTCTGCTCAAGGAATAGGCGGGATAAATTCCTGTGGGGCCGGTCATCAATGCCCGCTTCAGTGCTGAATACGTTTATTAAAACCAAGTATGCTATGCTATCGAAGTGCGTGTTACTGCTGAATGTCTGTATGCTATCAAGTCTATCTTCTAAATTGTCGATTCCTTTCAATATCTACCCTTCTTCAGCTTCGAGCTCTTCCTCGGAGCGTTCACGAAAACCACAGGTCCTCCCCCGTATACTGGTGGACTCGCCAGTGGCTGTACTATAGGATAAGTTACAGACAACGACGACGATCGTCGAGGCTGCTGCCAGCTCGTCGTTCGATAATACTGGGGTCGGGGTTGGGCAACTGGCGTTACCACATTGACTCTCCCGTTCACGTTATAGCTGACCATCGGTGCAGAGCCCGGAGGGACACCCCCATACGACGCGTAGGGCGGTGAAGTTGGGGGTCCCGATATTGATCTTCGCCGATGAGGCTTTGGGCGTGGTTGGTGGGGAGGGTGTTCTCGGGATGGTGAGCCGTACTGGGGTGTGGATGCATTGGATGTGTCGTAGACCCACGCATGTCCGTTCCACCTGGGTACCAGGACGGTGGGTGATGACGGACCTGCTGCCGGGTACCCCGTGAAGTAGCCACCTCCACCTCCATAGTGTGCTCCGCCTCCCCCATATCCGAACGCCGGCGCAGACCTAGGCGGACTGGGGGGCCTGTCAGGGCCGTATATTTCGCTGGGGGTGGAGGGTTTCGAGTAGAAGTCGCTACCGCGAGGTCTGTCTGACGGGGTGAAAGGGTTTGGGTGTTTGTGGAGGGATGTCTTCGAAGCCCACTTCGATATTCTATCCTGCTTCTTCCTCCATGCCTCAAGGGCTGCGGGGGAGTAGTCGTATTCCGTCATGTCGTGTGGCGGGTAAGTGAAGGAGTAGGGGCGTTATGGGTGGTCGAGGTGTGGGGGAGCTTTATGTAGGCGAAAAGAGTCGCTTCTCGATGACTCGGTCTTCTATGTGGCCGGACGAGCGATATCTCGGAGAATGCAGTGAAGACTAGCGCCTGGGTTCCCACAACGGGCGATCTTCTAGACTTGGCGCATGGACTGCTGTTTGCGCTACTTATGGGCGCTACGGAGCTGACTCGGTGAATGAAAGGTGACTTGCTGAGTCAATCGAAACGGAGGCAAACGGGAGTGCGGGCTGTTTTGAACTTAATGCTTCAGGATGTAGGAGGGAATGAAGGACGTACGTAGTGGAGGCACGGAGGGGGGAGCCGGGTATAATGGAGACGAGGAACGGTTTGCTGGACGGGTTCGCTTCTATTAAGGCTTTACCTGGGCGATGTATTGGGCCCTCGCTGTTCAACTTCTAGGCTGACACAGCGTCTATCTTCTGAAAGCACAGTATAAGTGTCATGATAACGTTCCAGTGAAATGGTCGGACCTTCGAGCTATGACTTAAGTTACAGCGCCGTCCTGACGGCGGCTCCCTTCAGCCAGTTGGGAGGGAGGATGGGTGGCTTGCGGAATGATGATAAAGAACGAACAAGAAACGGAACGCAGGTGAGGTCACAAACGTCGAGGTCATAACAACAGGCAGTGCTCCATTGCCAACATGGGAGTCGGGGTGATAGAGTGGCTCAGGGGAATGGCGCCGTGCCATGTCGTCATCCCCTCGATGGTTGATTTCCCCGGTTGTTCTCCGAGGCCGTGGCGCGGTGGGTGTGGCTGGTTCTGGTTGATTGGTTTGAACGATTCACCTCGCCTCCACCTTGATCCAGCATCGAGGAGGCTTACATACATATAGGGCTTGTAATAGAGAGGGCAATGAAACGAACGGGATCCTCACTTGACCGATTCTTTGACACCATCAAGCTTAAGTCGGTCGCAGTGCGTTGATTTCCAAGGGCTCCTCAGGTTCCGTCCCTTTTGCGATGCGTGTTTCCCGGTAGAGAAGATTAACGGGAGGGACGAGCGAGCTACGACTGTGCATCAAACAAGAACTTGAGAAAGGCAATTGGATGAGCACAAAAGAACGACGAACCCGTGCCGAGCGACGCAATACTTCAGCTCAAAGTATTCGGAGTTTTCTCTCTTCTTCAGCTTTGCAAGTAGCGTGATAATCTCCGTTTTCGAGAACGCGAACCAGAACGAAGCAATGCGTGTCCGGGACAGCCCCTCCCCGGAGATGTGTTCTTGGAGCATCGAGCGCATGCGGGGCTCGAGGTATTCTTGAGGAAAGTCCAACTCCAGATGGGACCCCAGGTCGTCCACTTCGGTGTCCAGATCGAAGAGGGTAACATTGAGGGTGGTGTAGTCGACAACGGGGACGAAACGTTTAGACGTATAGCGGGGGGAAAATGGCAGCACGTCACCACCCACGGAAACCCCGTTATACGCCGATTGTGCCATCGCTGCATGGGCGCTGCGTTGTTTCTGGCTGTACCAGGAACAGGACGCCTTTCTCGCTAGATGTGGATCAGAGGGGGTTCAAAGTCGGGAAGCCGGTGGTGACTTACAAGCGCGCTCCTTCCGTGCACTGTCGCATTCGTATTGATGAAACTCACTCCAGTCCTCCCTCTGACATTTGGGCGAGCAATACACCACCGATGAGCACCATGAGCATTCCTTGTACTCAGCATGGGATGTCTCCGAACACTGTGCAAGAGTGGGTTACTTTCGATCGGGTAGTTTGGAAAGAGTCTATCAAACTCACCGAAGGGTTATCGCACAGCATAAAGTTCTCGGTCATGGACCGAGGCAACTTCATGCGCTCCGAGAGGACAGTATGAAAGAGCTCCCAAGCCACAGAGAATGGGCCACCCCAAGTGGCAACCCTTTCAATGAGTAGAGAACCTAACGATGCCGGAAACTCCGCGCGCATGAGCTCATCAAGAACACGCGTATAGGTAGTATATTTGCCGATCATATTAAGTAGGACGGTTCCAGTCCCGTTGGGATGATCGTCGCTGGTGGGAAGGGAGGTGGTAACGCGACACAGAAGGCCTATGAATCCGGCAGAGACGATGTCTTGGGCATGCTTGAGGTTGTATAAACCCAGATTGTCAGGGCCACCCGTACCGACCATCGAAACCAAGACCATCAACCGGCGGAACAAGTCCTCCACGGCACCTTGCTCGATGAAGGCCTTGGAGACCGTATCGAGGGTAGAGCAGAATTCGTAGACGTAGTTGGCTTTGGAGAAAGAACGGTAGAAATAGTCGTTGAACTCCGACAAACTCTGGTATGTCAGCCAGAGAGAACCAAGTGACCGGACCACTTGGTGGGGGTCAGCACCTGCGAGTGCCGCATTTCGTACCAGCCGAACCCGCTCTACTGTTGCCTTGGCGAACTCGAGAGTGGAAGAGGCGCGTGTAGACAGCAGCTGCTGCAATAAGGCTTCCCTTCCTTCCTCGATATCTACGAATTTGCGGAGGAAGGAGGCCATCGGACACCCTCGTCCACGTGAATAATCCACATCCATGTAGAGTGTTCCATCAGAGTCCTTCGCAATCCACACCCCCAGAACGAGCTCAGCAAATGCTGTAGATGACGCAAGCTCCTTGTGGACCTCTTCGTCAAGCCCAAGGAGGTCGTGCAGCAAGTCTGCGTTCCTCAGGTACGACTCTCTGTAGTCTGGACCCGGATCCATGTGATAGGTAGGGGTGTAAACTCCAAGCCTCAGAAAAGCGCTCACCCATCGCCGAATTCTGTCCGTTGTTCCACGTATCAGGTTCCCTGCCTCCCTTGCTTGGGGAGACTGAGACTGTACATGACCTAAGCAGGTAAAATGGACCAGCGTGAGGCAAGCCACGGCTCGGTCGAGGTGTAGTTGATCTGCAACGGCGAGGTGTCGTGGATTGGGTTCGTAGTCGCCTACCAGGTGAACCAAAGCGACCTCGAGCATCTGAATGTTGAATTTCTCCGGATGCTGCATCAAAAAGCAGAACAGCGCTTGGAGATCATGCACCGATCCTTGCCTTGCGCGAGAAATGAGCTACAGGCGTAGCTAGGTAAATATCTCTCAACCAGGTCGCCATAATTGGGACACGTACCCGCTTGGTGTCCGTCATTTCGCCCTGCGGGATAAGTTTGGGATGGAAGTCGGAAGTCGAGGTTCGTCACGCGAGAATGCTCCGTGGCGCTCGGTCACACCGGCGGCCGCCGAATATCTCCGCCCACTGGCCACAAGCCCCTGACAATGCAGTTTAGCGGCCGACTCTCTTAACTTCCATTCCGAGAGAGCTTGTTGGGAGTAGGGAAATTGTCTTCGCAGGTGTAACTTAGGCGGCTCTGAGATTGGGCTAGCCATCCAAAATAGCAATCAACTCTTCGACCACAAAATGGCCGGCTGGAGCCTGGTGAAGTTGGAGGTGGACAAATTTGGGACAAATTTGAGGTAAGGCAGAAGACAAGTAAAAGTGTAACTTCGGGTAAAACGGATTCACGTGGGGCATCCTCATTTCGAAAGATAATGGGAATCGGCTTCCTACAGATTGTAGCCCCTGGTGATATCTTCAATCTGTAGGAAACCGATTTTGGATAGTGCCCTTCGGAAGGATGCCCCGACTGTATTTCTGTTCACCGAAGTTACATGTTCACACGGCCCCTACCTTAAATTGTACTGAGATACTTGCACAGTTGGGCCGCATTCCTCACATTATCTGTAGAACCTATCCACTGTGCAGTGTCAGGTCACTCGGCTTAATTAGGAAGGTAGGCGCTTATTTGCGTGTGCGCGCAAACGCCTCCCATCACGCCAAACACAGGATGCCCGATTTGTTCTTCGGCAAGTCAACTGCTGTTGATCGCAGCCTCTGTTCTCCTTCCAATGGCTTTCACTGAGAACGGCATCAACCTTGCTCAGGCCCCGTATTTACCTCCCGAGATCGTTCAAATGATCGTGCGGTTGAGACGAATCAGAGCTCGGCTCGTGAAAGGCCAGTGGCGCAATGATATTCAAAGCCTCTCGTTCGTTCGGTCGGACTTTGTGGACACATGTCAGGCAGCACTATTCGAATACGTGGTCATTCAGCCCCCGTCCTGGACCGTCAATGGATTAACCTACCATGGGCCTGACCTTACTCGACGCTTTTCCGAGCTCATCGCAGAGCGTCCTCAATTGGGGAAATATGTCCTCAGTCTTCTCTACCGACTTCCCAGAATATCGAGGCCCCTCCGAGACGCAACTGAGGCTGCGACAGCACTCGAACACTTGACGCAAGTGCACTACTTGCACATTGAGCATGAAGAGTCAAGAGAAGGAGATAATGATGCACTGGATTGGGCGCATTTCACCTCAACAAAGTGGCGAAAGGGGAGGAAGCCAGGGTACCCAAAGCTGTATGAGGCATTTCGGGCTTTGATTGGGAACGACTCCTTGAGGACGCTTATCCTCAAGAATATCCGCATTCCGGCCGAGGTGATATGCAAGGCGCGGGGGCTTGAGGTACTACAGCTCGACGGATCTGACTGCCAGTACGTATTCCGTTGTCTGAATATGCTTGCTCAGCGCTAATAGCCACCCCAGCGAGCCTATCGAAGACGGCCCACACAACCCTCTACTCATCAAAAAACTCTACCTTACAGGTAGCGCGGCGTACGACATTGGGTGGGATTTGTCCCCGGGATCCCGGCACCCGGTCACCTTCACCACTATTGACACTCTCCACACCTCATTCGGGGGGAATCAATACGAGGAACATGCCAAGAAGGTCATACTCGGTCATGCGACACAGATTCGCACACTCGAGCTATACACCTCCGAGGACCACCCATTCGGCGCTTTGCGAGCTGCGAATGCGTACCAGCACCTCAACCCTCTGAGGCATCTCAGTTCCGACGCATTCTGCACGCTTACGTCGCTCTCCGTTGATATCGTCTTCGCCCTGTCAGACCCGCCAGGGGTCATCAGCGATCCTTGGCAAGGCCTGTGTTCGGATAGCACCCTTCGCAAGCTGAAAGCCTTACAGTACCTCACCATCAAAGTGTGGATTGGCGGGCCCGGATGGAGGTTTATCGACATCGACGCCAATTTTCTCAACAGTAGATGGAGGCGACTCGAAAGAGTCCTCGTCCCGAAGAATTCGGACTTTACGCTCGATAGGTTGAAGGTCATGGAGCTTATCGTGGGGATACACGGGAATTGTCGATCAGCCCCTAAGGCGGAGGTAGATGCGTTCCTCCCGAGGATCCAGAAGCGAGCACTAAGCCTCCCTTGGATGCTGCGTCTTTTGGAAAGGTCAAAGAAGAGCGATCTGAGCGTGGTGACGAGGATGGCGAGGAGACATCATGGATGTCGTGTGGCTCAATGCCAGGGATGATAGTTGCGCAATGGGTAGTTGCGATGTAGTGGAAGTGACAACGGAAGTGTGCGAAGAGCGCGAAGAGCGATACTGGAACCCTGGAAGAGTACGAGTACGTTATTGTAATATTAGGCGTTATACCATCTCGGCGGTGTTCACAAGACGAAGTTTCATGAGGATATTAATGTGCTAAGCACTAGGCGTGGATAAATTCCTGTGATCTATAAGCACGGGGCCACGATATTGTACAAGGCCTGTCACTCCCCGAGAGATGTTCGGAATATTCTATTCGGGGTACAAATAAAACATTGAAGAGGTCACTTGAATGACCGCCTGACTCCTGAGCCATGGGGCTCGACAGGCATGGGTCAGCTGCAATGTTCCGTGAGGTAGTTGTTAACCTAGACAACGGTTACTAAATAGTAAATACACGGAGAATAGTATCATTATAAGTCTAGGGAAACTAAGAGAGAACAAGAAAGAAACTCACACCTCAGGATGAAGTCAGAAGCAACAAGCTGAGGTTGAGTGAACGAGAAAAGCGAACTATAAGTATGAATATCTAAGGGTTCGCGATGGACGAGTAATAGAAGCGTGCTTCGATGAGTGATGTACGAGATGAAATAGGAAAGACGATATCCATAACGTCCAACAGTAGTGAGAGCAACCATCTGTGCGCATGGGTAACCCTTAGTGGCACTGTCTCCTCGACGAGAGAAGGATTGATCATTGAATGCGCACTTCCCATTTGTTTGGGTCGGCGCGAAAATAAGCGCCAATCGGGATTAGCACGTGAGCGCGTCCGGCAACTCATTTTCGTTGATCCGGTGCGCCCTGCAGCTGCAATCGCGGGGCTCTGCATTATACCTTTCTCCCCTACCACAACCGGTTCACTGGGGCTGACTCAAGCACAGATATGCCCCCTCGTAGGCCAGGGCGGGCGACGCCTACTCGAAGCCATCCGGTTGTTCCTGAGGTACGGGGACCAGTGCGAATGCTTATGTCGTGGAAAGCAGTCACTTCAAACTGATTCGTACTGACAGGTCCCTTCCCAAGGCCTCATACAAGGCCTCGAGGATCTGCGACGGCTGAGGGCTCACGGGAACGCCGATGAGGTTACTCTCAAAATGTTTCCCATCATTTTCAAGCACCTATCTGCCTGTCCCAGCCCAATCGCGACTGGTGAACGCGACGACTCTGGAACGGCCATACTGTTAGCCTCTGTTTGCCTCAAGCCGTTCTGGGAGGTTATCGAGGGGTCCGGAGGTGAAATGAGCTCTTCTGTAAAATCAGCCCTCATCCCGGAGCTCTATGGATCCGTATGTGATTGGACAAGGCTCGGCTTGCAGACCGGGCAGCCATGCCTCCCCGGCGACGCAGGCTCTTGGAAAGAAACATACCTCTTGTAAGCACGACTTCTCATCGCTCTCCTGGCTATTGATGCGGAGCTCTCGCAGTTTTTGATGTCGTCTGCCGCCTCCAGGTGGGGCCATATGGGCCCATTTGGCCCATGTGAGTTGGACTATGTGCCAACCCATACGGGCCATTAGGCCCATGACCTGTCTATGTCATGGGGTGATGGGCGCTTGTTGAAGTCCCCTTTGCAGAAAGTGCGAGGACATTGGTGTACTGCGATTTTGCCACCCCCCTGGGATACGCCGTCCAAGAAATTATCTTACCAAGTTTTTGGACCCGATTTCCAGGCTTTCGCCTGGCCCCAACACGGTACTAGGGCAGTGTCGCTGCCGTGTACGTCTCTTCTCTGGCACGAGTATTCATTAGTCGATATGTTTATATTGCTAGTTTGTGGTGGATGGCTCAGGTTTCCAGATCATGTCTCCAGCTTGGGCCCTCTCAAAGACGAGCAACCGTGCATCGGGGACCTCTCAGTCGGCCTGGTGCCCGTGAAACTATGGACCTTCTTGTACACATCTAGGTATTAAAGCCGGCGCCATTTCCCCTCGGGCGATGGGCGCGTCGCAGATGAGCCAGGCGTTTGTGCGGAACAATCGTATGTCTCGAGATAAGATAAGATGCGATATTTTCGGAGAATGCCGCCAGCCCCCCACGCTGTCGCCCAACTTGAAGGTTTATTCTCGACCGCCACCGATATTTCTCACTCACCGAGCAGTACACACAAGACAAGGCGATATGTCCCGGAGATCTTCTGCACCTCCACGACGGTTTCAGGATGTGAGGGCTCGCGATCTGATGCCTTGCTACACAATGATTGCTGACCTTGAGTTTAGATGTTATCGGCGGCCAACGCAGGCGACGAAGCCAGCTTGCGAGCTCTGTATCACTCAATATCGCACGAAAACCTCGGCGAGGGATTTATCGATGTGATAGAGTCTAACGTCTCCATCGAGCCTCCCACCCAGAATGACGAGGACTATACCCGCCGGGCGAATGCCGGAACCCTGTCTCTTCTCATGCTCTTCAAGATCTCCACGAGTTCGAAGTCAGGGTACCACCAGTCAACTCGAACAGCTCTTGCAACGTTCTACTTCAGAAACCTGGACGCTATCTGTGGCTGGATCAAATTCTCCCTACGCTCTGGGATTGGGTTCGTATCTGGGCCGCGGGGCTCCGTCGAGGTCCCTGCGCAGCGTTTGGAGTTATACATGACGTACGCCATGCTCTTCCCCGAGTTGATGAGCCACCTACACCCTGACCCGGGGACGTCCCCCCTTAAGGCTTCCTTATCATCGCCTACCTTCTGTCGACTGGTCTACCAGATGTGGACGGACCAAGAAGAGGATGTCAGAGGGTACTTTACCGCGATGGGTCAAGATCAAGCATGTTCCATTGCTTCCCTCATGGCGAAGGCTCTGAAAGATGGGAGCCCTGAAGACTGGGGTATTCTGTTGGAGATCCTTGGCGCCGACGGTTTCTCGGGGTTTGCAAAGGCGACTTTGAAACGGGTTCAATATGCATCTAGGGGCCTTTCCGATGGGACCCTTTCATCCCATGGTTTCAACATGGGTCGCATCAGCACTATCTGCACTATCGTCGATGTCCTGAAGAATATCATTCCCTATACCCCGGCTTTGTTCGAGGCGCTAACGCGCCTTCGATTTTTGAAGGTGGTTGCGAGCTCAGTCAAGATTGCCACCCAAGTCGCGGTCAAGAGCGAGAAACCAGCCCGTATTATCCATGCACTCTACCCCACCATCCTTCATCTCTTACGCCTCGCTCTGGAAGCGCGTAGCCGATGCTCCAGAAATTGGGCGGACCTCGTCTCGGGAGGCTTCCTGGACGCTCTTTCTTGTCTGACCAACAACTTATCGGGAGAATCTCAGCGGCGGATGTACATGGTTTTGAGCAAACTGGGTGGATACACGTTGTATCCTGTTGTCCTCCAGGAATGCAATCGAGCATATCCGAAGGGCCCCCCTGCAACTGGAATGGACTCAACGAATTGGGTGCAATTCTGGGGAAATATCATGAACAGGGTAGAGGTGTTGCAGCCGATGCTGGACCAAGGCGCTGATCGGGTAATACCTCGTATCTGCGATAATGTGCAAGTGAGTGATAGTTCGATGGGGTCGGATCTCACTGACTGTTCTCCTTGTCGCCGCCGCAGTGCCAGCTCACCCAGGGAGAGCGAATCCTATTAGGATCCGAGGCGTCCAGGGAGTGCTCAGGGTGCTGTTCGGTCGTCTATTGCTCAGGCACTTGCCAAACGGCGGATTGGAGCCGGATGCATCACTCTGAGTGTCTGCCAGCCAAACGGGACCGCGCAAGTGAGTTTCCTTCGACTCGGCTGGGGTAGTAGCCTCACCTAAGATTGTACGGGCGCATTGCTAGGTCGCCGACTTGTGAAGGGATCGTACAGCCATAGCTCGAGGGCGTATCACACCGCCATGCTTGAAACATTATTCAAAGCCGACTATGTCAATCCTGACACGGTCACGGCCTTCGACTATGCCACAACCGGGGACGAAAAGGTCGTTCATCGGAGCGTAGACGAATGGTGGAACGGGGAAGGGATGGACGATCTTAACCCGCCGGACTACCTCTTCCCTCGCTTTGAAGCACTGATGGAGAGGTATAGAAAGTCGGAGGGCAAGTTGGTATTGTCGGAGCTTATCCTCCCACCTCTGGGAAAGGAAAGCGTGATGTACTTGGCCGTACTGCTGAGGCAGGAAGATGGGAGATTCCAGTCAGTGTTTAGTGCGGCTCGGTGTGGGTGAGTGTTCGGATTGACAAACATCCGGATAGCGACTGACTCGAAATCCCAGACCACTATCCATTTTTTGAAGGGGCATATATCTGCGGCCCGGTAACTCGTGCTTGTATAGTACTTGTGACCGGACGTCCTTCAGTGAGTCTCGCGAAAACTGGTAATGCCGTAGGGCCCGGTATCTACGGATTCAGGTATCACTGGCATGGAATTACACGTTTTTGACACAGTCGCTATCAGAGGTCGGTGAGTCAACGAATCTCACAAAGTGGAAGAATGTGGAACGTACGCATGCTTCGCGAGGCTCCAAATACTTTCATATTTCTTGCCCTTCTTCTTCAACACCACCGTCAAATACACCATCTTCTCCTTTGCAAAGTGAAAGACGCCTTCGACCATGCGTACATCTTCAGTGAAGGCTCCCAACTTGTACTGGTCCATTATCGCGGAGATACGGGGCTCGAGGAAGTCCTGAGTGAAAGGCCAATGGGCCTTTGCGGTCCACCACGTTTTATCGCGCAGGGTAATGACGTTCATGTCCTGCTCCGCTGCAATATACAAGAATATGGAAAGAGTCTCGTGTGCAGCATGACCACGATGGTCCTGTGCCATTTCACGGACGGTGCTTGAATTCAACGGTTCGTTGAACTCAGCTTCGATCCATTTGGCGTGGAACTTGCGCATCGAGTGGCTGTAAAGTGCGCCCGTCGATTTTCGATCTGCGGAAAACAGGAGCTTGTGAACATCGACAAGGATTTGCGAAGCAGGTGAGGACTTACTGTAGTAGTCTTCCCTAGCGTGACAACATTCCCTCCGATGGAACTGCACCCAATCGGTTCTCTGACAGTCTGCAGAACAGTATACGACCGACGAACATCCTGAGCATTGCTTAGGAATGAAGTCCGACTCTGTCGATCGAGTGCACTGGGAATGGGCCAATCAACACGCGAACGTACTAAGGGCAAAAACGACCACACCTGAACGTTGTCACACATCGCCGACATTCCCTCCGTCGCGCGGAAGATTCGACTAGTATCCCAACATCTATATCTTAGCGACTCCCAAACATCGCACAGCGCGTCAGAGCCTTTGATGTTTTGGGATAAGGCGCTCGAGTTTGTAGAGCGAATGCTCTTAAGGACGGCTGGATAGATGGTGAACAAGGAGAGGGTCTCCACCAGGTGGGTTCCAACGGTTCTGGGTTGAGTTTCGGATGGGGTGAGTGGGATTAACATACGGCCCAGGAGAGGGATAAGGCCCGACGCTACAAGATCCCTCCAGTAAAGAACTCCCCGGGTGGACTGCTCTGCGGCGTGCACCAGCAGGCTGCAGAGGGGTTTTAGATACTGACGAGGGACGCCTTCCTGAGTGGTCTCCACAAGAGTGAATGTGGCGTCTAAGGCCTTCAATAGTTCGCCCATATAGTGCGCCGCGAGGAAGCGTTGCCGAAGCGCGGGGAAGTGAGTATTAAGGGCTTTATGGAGAGTGTCCAGCAAGTCAAAGAGATAGTCCGCAGTGCGGTGGTGCACCGTGCCAGGGGCGTTTACTGCGAGGCCGAGCTGCTGCGCTCTGGTGTCTTGGACAACACCCAACTGTTGCGCTCGATGAATGAACGACGATGGCAGTTCGTGAATACGCCCGTTCGCTTCAAAGCGATCCAGGAGGGCCCGCCTGCCCTCTTCGTCGGCCAGGCACGTCTTGAGAAGCCAGAGAACTGGGCATGACTCCATGAACTCGTTGTCAAGGTCGATGAATAGCTCATCGGATCGCTCTAGTTTATCCATCCACACGTGGGTGACGAAATCCACAAACGCCGTGGAGGATAGGAAAATTCGTCGGAGGGCGGCGTTGAGCGGTAAAAGGATCGAGAGTACGCGAGACGTTTGGGCTATGGTGTCGTAGCTGACCACGTACTTAGAAGCCGCCTTATGTGGAAAGCTTTGAGCTGGGGTAAACAGACAGAAGATAGCCCAGCGGCAGAGCGCGTCCACGGCATCCTGGTTGCTCAGACGCTCCACGAGTACTTTCCTAAGCTGGATGCTTTTGTCTGCCGCCAATATCGAGGTGGTTAGGATAGGTATGCAAGGCAGCACTCTCCGTAGCGTTATTCCTCCGCAATTTTCGAGCTCGAGCTGGACGGGCAATGTTGAATCATATGTCGTCAAGTGTTTCAATGCCACATTCATCACATCAACACTGCAGTTCTCCAGATTGAGGGAGAACTGTATATTCCACAAGTCTTCAGATGACCCCTCATAAGCCTTTGAAAGGACCTTTTCAGTGTTGGACGATGCTAGCGTGAAATTTGTGAGGTAGACCTACTTGGCGTGGTATAGTCTTCGCCCAGCGCTCGTTTGGAAGTGGCCGCTGCATTTTAGAGGATTCTGAGGACGCTGTCCGATGGGAGGGACCACGGAATGGCCCAGAGGCTCTCGAGGTGGTGGTCGAGGAGCAAGGTGCGACGACTGTAGTGTGGCGCCACGCCGCCCATAACGGCGCTGGCGCCACAAGGATCACGTTACCTAACATGCTATGGGCGCTTAGCGGCAAATTGAGATTACAGAGCGCCTATCTCGGTTCGCCCCCGAGACCGACCTCGGGTTCCAACAATTGGGCAATACGAGAGCGTCTATGGTATTATTCAAGGCATAAATTAAACTCCAGTGAACGGAGTGAGGGTACTGAGACACGATCGATACACAACTGACTCGAGAGTGGATACAAAGCAACAAAATACAGGCATACAACACAACAGAAAGAGAGGTGGGGGTGTAACAAAGCAAAGGAAATACAGCGTGAATAAAGTAGTCTATAATCTCTATGTGAGGGTAGTATCACCTTGAACAACACCTACAGCCCCCTCACACCGCTCCTCCACACACTCTCCGCCCATGAACCATCCACATCCCTCTCACCCCTGCCTCCCCCTCCACCCAGCAAAACAGGCACCATACCTACATACACCTTCTCCAACGCCCCACAGCCGACACTCCCAAAATACCCCTCCGCAACCCTCCTCATCCGATCCGCATGCCACCTCTCCCACGCAACAGGCTCCAACTCCCTCAACGTCCCCTCATAATCGAACGGCATCGACACGACTTCCGGGAGGATACCCAAGCACATCGCTGCACCTCCGACCTCGCCGCTCCCACCCTCATCCCCTCGACTGGGAGTCGAGCTCCCTGACCCCGAAGACGAGGAAGAGGACGGCGCCGAGTACCCACCCAGCAGCTCGAGGCACTCTTCCTCGCTCATCCAATCCTCGGGCCACACCCCCACAGGCAGCTTCCTCTCCTTGTAGTACCGCCGACTTTCGAGGTGACGCGCACGCGGGTCTTCAAGGGGATGACGAGGCGTGTTCGGAGGGGTGGTGGTGTATGTGTCGCGGGTGAAGATGAGGGTGCGGAGGTTCGAGAGGGGTTTCGACACAGTGGCGTAGGAGGTGGAGGGCGAAGAATAGGGAAGGAAGTACGAAGAAGAGGAATCAGCGGCTGCTACGGATAAGTCGACGAACGCCGAGGTGTTCGAAGATGTCGAAGGGCGACTCAGCGCCTCCACAACCCTCGCATGATCGACCTCCCACTCCGAACACCACCCCACATGCCCGCCCTGACTCCCTGCACTCAACCACAGCACCTCTAGGCTCCCCATCCCCGCAATGGTCGCCAGCGCCTCGTCCGATGGCGAGGCGTCAAACACCAGCTTCAGCATCCTGAGGTCTGTGAACCCGGATGCCAAGATCGGCAGGACCGAGGGCACGGTAGGATGGAAGACTGCGACGCTCGGAATGGGTTGTGAGATATCCAACGCCTGGACGTGGTTGTTGTTCTCCAGCAGCTTGCACAGCGACCCAAGGTCTTCAGGACCGAAGACGTGTCGCGCTGCTAGTGTCGAGTGGAGGTACGGATGTGACGCCAGGCGGAGGGAGCGGAGGTTGGAGATAGGCCCGATAAGGCCCAGGTACTCGTACACGTTCCCCGTACACCCCTCGATCGACAGGTCCCTGAGCTTGGCAGGCGGTGATAGCGTGGGTCTTGTCAATGTGGAGGGCGATTCAGGGACGTCGAGAGTGATACCTTCGAGGTGGAGTTGTTGCAGAGCCGGGAGGGAGACGACGAAGGTGAGCACCTCGACGGGGATGGGGAGAAGCTGCCTGTCTAGGTTTCTCCACACTAGCGTTCGAAGTGTATTCGAAGTTGATTGCAGGATGGGGAGTACTGCTTCAGGACGCGTTTTCGACGCGTTAGTCACGTCGATAATGAGAGTCTCGAGCGCAAGCGCGCTATGAGCATCGGTGGAGGAGGGAAGTGTGGGGATATCTCGAGTCTCAGGGTCAAACTTGCTGACGTTGATCCTCATATGTTTCATGGTCGAGGAAAGTGAGTGGAACGTATCGTGGTGGAATGGCGCATCCCAATCAAGCGTGATAAGGTTGGGAAGGACGCCGGCGGAGGAAGCGCAGATGGCCTGGACTCGTGATAAGGTGCCGTCCTCCAGGATATCAGCAGGCCCCATGAGTTGGCTTGCTGGATTTGTGATTGGAAGGGCGTGGCGGGTTCTGTGAGCGACCCTGAGATGTCGGACGCATGGCCCAAGGCGTCGCGAGTGCGTTGACGTGGTGCTGACGACAGAACCGCTCCTAGTCCTGGTCGTCCTTGGGCATGTACCCTCTTCCGCCTCCAACGTCTCCAACAACCCCATTCCTCCTTTCCCCTTGGCGTGGTCAAGATCCAGTACGACTCTCGAGAGCTGTATGGACCGAGAAAGCTGACGACAGTCCCTGTCCACCAGCGCTAGGGACGCCAGATCAGCCGGCGACAAGTATTGAACGATGCTGGCCACGAGTTCGAGCGGGAATTGGAAAATGAGGGTTTGTGAGGTTATTGGGGCATTGTCGGCAACGCGGTCGAAGGTGAGAGGGATAGGCCGGTCGAATATTGGAGCGTTGAACGGCATTTTGCTCAACGCGGGCGTGCTAGTGAGCCGGACGATGAAGACGGTGGGGTCGACTGTCGGTGACGTCGAAAGAAGCTCGCTGGAAATGAGAGTCAGATGAGCGCGTGGTGACGCGTTTTCATATGGACTCACCCAGAACGTGAATATGACTGCACGAGTCCAAGAGGAACCTTGGATGGTGGGTTGTCGTACGAGGCGCTATATATGTCATAAACCGTGCCAGGGACCCGCAACACGAGACGATCAGCCACACTGATCGGTGGCAAACCAGGAAATCTTTCCTCGATGGGTCGTTATCGTCGAGGTGCTGTTGCTTCCGTTTCTCCCCGGGTGGAAGTCGGTGCGCAACCCCCTTGGGGCTCAAGCACCTCCGCTGCTCGTGGCGGGCCTCGAGGCGTGACGCCTGTAGCCCAGGTCGCGTATCAGCCCGGCATTCCTCGTGCACGTTGCTGCCGCCCCAGATAGAAGATATAAGCCCCTCGTGCGTTCATAGCATCGCTTGGCATAGAACATACCTGGAGCACATCCCTCACGACGAGGAGCACCCTGGATTGGAATTCGACCCCGACATTACGCCATGGAAGGCTGCCTCGATGTTCGCTTGGGTGATGGATCCCTGGAGTCCGGCACATCCTTGAACCCCCTCCAGGGCAATACCGGTCCTCTTGAGAGATGAAACCTGAACGGAGATGGGGAAGGCGACATAGAGGGAGAGGACAAGTCGCGAGCAGGCCCTGGGCTGGGCGGGGCATCGATCAGCGCAATGATGGATTTGTAATCGCCGATCTTATCTTATCTGGGCCTTGGTCTGGGCGCTTATCTCGTCCAGGCGCGCAGATCTCCATCGAAGATGGATATCGACGTCAGCTTTCCATAGATATTGTGCAATAGTAGCGATGATCCTTCGCACATCCATCACATAGTAATCCATTGGGCCAATGTATCACCGGTACTTCATCCTAATACCTCCAACTAACAAACCGCTCATATAGTCTCAAAATCTGAGGTCCTAGGCGCCCAAATCCGTCAGCCGCTGCCCGCATAAGCAATCTCATAACACTCACCCGTATCGAACGGCACTGGCTACCGCTTGAAACCCCGCTCCCACAGGCTTCAACAGGACAGTTAAATAAATCGCCTCTTCCCTTCCAAGCGGTGGGAGAACGACGTCGGCTATGCTCAATTCCCCGTCTGACTTGCGATACTTCTCCATCATGGCTTCGAATCAAGGGCGAAGGTGGTCCGGGGGGTCGCAGTTGTCCATGGGGCCTTTTCCGGTCCACCATTGGTCTACATTGCGATGATCTGCCCTCCCTTCCCCCGTTGTAGCGTAGTCCAAGACCATGATAGTGTCGGGACTTGGGTTGTAGCTCTGGAACGACGTTTCGAGCATAGCTGTGTGGTACGCCCTGGAGCTATGCCTGTACCACCCCTTTGAACGCCGACGACCTAGTAGAAGGTAGTAGAAGCACGGCCTCTCTCGTGAATAGAAGGGCACTTACTCTCATACTCTTCGCTGCTGTGAGGGCATTCACCGTGATGAATTCTCTTCCAATCCTCCCTTTGGCACTGCTTCGAGCAGTAGACCACTGAAAAGCACCTGGAGCACGCTTTGGGCGCCTCAGAACGAGATATGATTTTTTCTTGCTGAGTAGGTTGGCACTGTGACGAGACATCGATTCGCAGGATCAGCGAGGCCAGAGCTATATGTATGTGCGTTAATCCTACTCACCCCGATATTGTCACACAGACGAGGTATTGCCCAAGTTTTCCATTCGTCTAGCATCGCATTCATGACCTCGTCACGGCTGGTGAGATTTCCCCAGAACGTTTTCCACTCATGATTAACCGCATGGCCCGCTACATCCAGGGGGTTTGTAGGCCGTCTGGATGTGCCCGATCGGACGCTCGCAAGACAACCGGATATATGGTGTACCCGGAAATTGAACTCAGGGTTGAAGTGCAGGCGAGCATGTCCATACGGTTGATCCCCACCGCGGATGGGTTGTTTAACGCGTTGCAGAGCGCCTCCAGCAGCCCTCCTGAGACGGCGTCCGCCCAGTTCCTGGAGGTACGGCACCGTGGGGCTCGAGCAAGCTCGCTGATATGGAGGAGGGATGTGTAAGCCGCATGCAAGATTCGCGATCCTTGCGCCCCGTCGTTTATCCCAACTTTCACGGCGGCATTGAAGAAGTGTGCGATGTGTTTTAAATATCGAAGGGACGTGAGTGCTTCGAACAGCGGCGGCACATAGGGAACGGCCCTCTCCAGGCCGCTGACGATGGCTGCCATAGTGTCGACGAACCCCACCGCGTATCCTGGGGGATAAGGGCGAGCGATCAGTCGAGACGCAGCGCGAACGCGCTGGACGACCCCCCTCGCAAAGGCGGCGAACCCATCTCGACCAAGACACTCCATCAGGACTTGGCGATCTTCAAGACCTCCCTCATTCAGGGCCGTGGTCATGAGCTTCGTGATCGAGCAAGGTGTTCCCCTACCCACAGCTACGAAGTACCCACCATCAGTATCCCTCGTCGTCCAGATGTGGAAAATCAGGCTGCAAAACGTGGGCGACTGAAGGGAGGCCCCGAGAGGGGACTTCATGGAGCCTGGGTACTCCAGTTTTACGAGGTTGGCGAGGAGCTGCGAGTGTATGAGGTAGAGTTCTGTTCTTTCAGCCGGTGGTTTGATTTCATCGTAGGCGCCAGTGACAAACCCCACTCCAGACCGCAGGGAGAACCCGATCCAGCTAGATACTGAGTCCACATTGTTGAGATAGAAGTCTTCGACCATGCGTTGCGCAGACTTGTCCCTCTTAGACATGTTTGATACCTCGTAAAGTAGGAGAAGGCAGATGGTTCCCGCGTTTGCAACTCGGGTATAATTGACCGAGTCCTTGGTGGCAGGCGGTTCCACCGAAAGGTGCGTCAGAACAACATCCAGCACGCTCATGTTCAGCCCCTCGTCAGACAGGGAGGCATAGAGTGCCCGCAGGCTCGCTTCCTCCCCAGCATAGGCTCCTGACAGAGTCTTCAAGTAAGCAATCTAGGAGATCAGCTGCCAACACGCTGATGAACGCTGGCAAGGAAGTCCTTACCTCTTGAAACCGTCGCGCTCTGAAACTTGGACGCGGTGCCATGGGGTTTTCTCTTCGTCGAGCTGGTCTCAGAGGGCGACCCCTTGTGTCTGATGGGGCTCCGGTGTCGGGGAGTCGGCGTGAAGGAAGGGGACAAGCCGTGTGCGAGCCCGCGCTGAGCATCGATCAGAATCACAGATGACGGCACTTGTATGTATTCTTGGATCTTATCTTATCTCGTCCGAGATTGGGCGCTTATTCGTGAAGAAAGGTTTTTGTCATAGAGATTCCTCAAACCCAAAAGGTACAAAAAGAGTTTACGCAAGTTCAATGATACCATTATTAGCATTGTATTGTCCCCGCATCATTAATAGTTAGATTGTCGTTGATACGTACGATCTCATCCTCCTCCCTCAGATAGGACTATGCTTGGAAGAGTTTCCCTACGTTACGTCTGTAAGAGGTGTTTAACTTTGAGATTACGAAGGGAGGGCAGCCAACGAGACTACGTACCCATATCTGGCGATGCTATACGCCGCTCTGAGTGCCCCCTCGTGGCGCCTCAACACTACCAGAAGATGAACCTGAGTGGTAGTGCTGTAGGGAAAGATCGACTCGACAAGGCACACAGAGGATCCACTGGACCGTTCCCACTCAGAATTCATCTCAGCAATCAGGTCCATATATCCAATGGTCTCATCGACACGCGGGCGGAGGTGCTCTTCCGGGAAGTCGATCCAAGGCTCTCTAAAGTTGAAGTCCCAATCCATCGCTGTAGATTGCGCTGTGGAGAACGCGAGAATCCTGAACGGGAATCTCGCGTTCCCTTCACATGACCGATACGGGAGCAGTCTTCCTTTGTTTCCCATTTGTGTCCGTGATCCCCAAACTCTGGATTTCGTATATATCGACCGTAGCGTACCTGTACCTTTTTCTTTAGGTTCTACCTCACCCCCACTTTCCCTCCTTCGCTCCAGATGTCCCCTCACAATTCACTTCTTTGATGAACAGCTCCGGAGACCGGTTCAGCGACCCCCTGAACACCCCTCAGCGCCTCTTGCGCGCTTACAGCGCAATCCCTTGCGTGAGCTGTACCGTCTCTGGGGAGCCTGTGAAGTCAAGGACGGTGTATTTGGGCCACTGAACGTCGTTGACCGAGCCTTGATTGAAACACGCGCAGACCAGGTCTAGGTGAAGAGCGCGCGTTTTGGGAGGGTACGGGCCAATATCTGCGTATTCCGTCAGAACTGGCGCTTTGTGTCCACCGGTGGGCTCGACACTTGCCTGCAAGGTGCTCCCGAAGAAAAGAGCATTCTCCCCGATGGAAGTTGTTCCAGTCCGCCCTTTGACATATCTCGGAACAGTAAGCCATGATACCGCACTTGCACATTTTCGCGTCGTCAACAGATGTAATCGCGTCACGCTTTGTGCACTAAAAGAGCACCTCGGGTTATTGAAGGTGGGACAAAGGAACTGATGTGAGCACATACCATGGAGTTGTCACAGATTGTGAAAGGCGGCTTTTCAGAGAAGTCGAAAGCGCTGTAGATCCTGTCCAGGGACGCTGACCACGAGAGGTGGTTCCCTTCTCCAGCCTGCCCGGGGTACTGAGTCAAGAACTTGCCTTTCGACGCTTTGCGCCACGAGCGGAAGAAATCCGACGCGACATCCCTGTTAGTTGCGTATGGTGCAAGGGCCGCAAATCCTCGCTCCCAGTGCCCAGACACAGCCTCGTTGAGCTTGTTGCCTCCGTCGTTGCTGGGACGCCATTCTGGCTTTTCACAGAGTCGACCAAGGATGGTTAAGAGGACGGTACTCATCGCTATGCGATCCTCTCGGGTCATTTTCCAGGTCTCATCCCAGACAATGGCAGAAAATGAGTGGATCGCCAGGGCCACTTGTAGAGGCAGAACATTGTTGAGTTCATGCTGTCGCGAGTGGTCTCGAATCCATGTGCAGATGTCGTTTGCGATTTCGAGAAGAGCTCGAACGAATCGGCGCACAATTTTAGGAGTCATCAACGTCTGTTGGAGGAGGCCGCTGTCCCTGTAGAGCATCACAAGGATATTGACTAGCCGAGAAGCGTTGACGAGAGATGGGAGAGGTCCCCGACTCCCTTTAAGCGCAGATGCAGAAGTGAGAAACTTCACCTTCCACATGAGCTCCGAAGTAAACAGCTTTAGGAGCTCTGGAGAGTCCTCTAGCAGTTGTATTAGAGGGCCCTTTCTTCCGTGATCCAGATTCGCAAGCGCACATAGTAGCAGGTCGGCTGGGAATCCGTACATGTTCACGCCCTGCCCAAGAGCTTTCTGGAATCCGGGATCTTCAGAATCGATGCGCCACATCTTTCGGAGGATGATCTCGGCAATAGCTTCGGAGGTCCCATCCTCATCCCGGGGAGAGGTCAGTGTGAATAGGTAGGTGACACTCTGGAGAAGAAAGGCGCAGGTAGTGGTGTGTGTAACCGGATCCGGTCGCCCGCGGGAGGTAGCCAGGGGGCTTGAGCCATGCGCTGAAAATGAAAGTGAGAGGTCTAGCCAGAATGATAGACCGTGCCGATGCTTGAGAAACGAGAAAAGGAATGTATTGGCTAGTAGCAGATTGTTGTTGCACCATGGGACAATCCTAGAAAGGACCTTTAGGCAAGTAATTCCTTGTAAGAGTTCCTTCTCGCTCATCATAGTCGGCTTTTTCTCCTGGGATATCACTTCTTCTAGAAAGGCGAAGACCGCAGTGATGTCTGCTGGTGAGCAGGACACCTGGATAACCGAGTTGTATAGGCTGAGGCACTCGCGATATGTCCTCAACTTTCTAATTCTCTGGGTAAATCCGTTAGCAAACCTTTGGCCCAACGGGGAGTTAAACAATACACTCACTTCCACTAGGGGATTCTCCTTTGATCGAGGACGTGTAGCCATTGCGAAAGTGGATACAGGAACGGGTGGCGACGCTGGGGGTTTGGTAAGGTTACGATGCACGGGTGGAGGAGGGCTACTTATGCATCCTCCAGAGTGGCTTTTCTCGGCCACAGGCCGAACGGCCCATTATAGGGTTGATGGGGCCTCGTCAAAGTTCAATGTCATTGTCGGGGTCTCAACGGTCGCACGTTACTCTCGAAATACAATGGGGCGATGCCCTTAGGCACGCGCTCAAAAAAGAATAATAAGATCGGGTAGCTTCGTTTGCGTGGCGTCGAGTCGTTACTCCTAACTAAGGGAAGAGACCACCCCTAGGTTGCGTCGCGTACCTCGCAACGCAGTATCCAGGCACCCACTTCCCCGATACCGCCCTTTTCAACCTAACCGTCAGGAACACGGCATAATCCTCTCCAAGCCGAAATACACCATCCACAAGTCTCGTTTCCTTCCCTCCATCCCCGCTATCTCGATAGCCCTCCATCAATTGCATAATTCGGGGTTTCATCCAGCGCTCCTTAAACACCGCTCTCCCTCGACTCCACCATTCCGCACCTGCCTCGCCCATTCCTACGAGAATCGAGAAGGAGGAAGGTGTGATGCGCTGGAGCTCGATGACGTGGTCGATTCCTACAAGCATTAAGACCGGGAGGACGTGATTCGGCGGGGTGCCCGGGTACCTCTTCGTGCTCTCGGCCTGGATCTCAGACAGGCGAGCGTTGTACGTGCTTGCGATGAGGTGGGCATGGTAGGCACGGGAGGTGTGAGTGTACCACGCATTCGCAGTGCGAAGGCCTGCAATATCAGGTGAGTGGTGGAGTCACTGAAATACGGAAGGAAATAGGCTGGACATGCACTGAACCGCGGGCTTGGACTTACGGGAATGGTCAATTCGAGCGCGACGACACTCAGACCGATGTCTCTCCTTCCAATCCTGTTTCTGGCAGACCTTCGAGCAATAGACGACAGAAGAGCAGCCTGAGCACTGGCTTGGCTCGGGTGTCTGATCGGATCTCTTTGACGTCGTCGGGGTTGGGCCCTTACTACCACACTGAAGCTCGAACGTGAATGTGTCGTACTTGTGAGGATTGGAGGCCGAACTTACCGAGGGATTATCGCAGAGGTTCGCAGTTATCCCTGCCGGCACCGATTCCATCACTCTCAACCTCCCTCCCAAAGACTCCCAAAATTTCTTCCACACAGGCCCAATTCTCGCAAGTCGTAAAACCTTCCTCGCCTCTTCCTTTGGCATGGGGTCCTCCATTATTGCACGGAGTACGGACGGGTACACAGTATACTCGCCCAGTATTTCAAGAAGATGGGTAGCAGCGTCTATCTGGACCTCGTCGTTGGTTGGTAAAGACGGGAAGATACGAACCACGGTCCAAAGGAAGTTCCCCGACAAGAGGTCCCGATAATTCCGTACCGCCCTCGAAGTCTCGTCCATGACAAACGTCAAGAGTCTGTACGTAGGCCTGAAGAGGGCGTAAAGAAGAGCTTGAAGGTTCTTTCCACCAGCGACAATATCGTTCGATATCTCGTAGAGGACGATAGCAAAATCCGTCACGTATTTGACTTGCACGAAGTACCGTCGGAGAACGTGAGCGTGAGATGAGAAGAGGATGTCGACGCATGTGAGGAGAGCGTCCATGTAATCGATCGCTTGGTCCGGGGAAACCCTACCGGTGAGCTGTTGGCCTCGGAGAACGAACCGACCAGCGAAGTGCTTGAGGAAGCCCGGCGGTTGCACGAGGATACGCATGAGGAGGGTCTCGCGTCCGATCTCGTCCTTCAATGTGTTCAGCATTAGAGCCAGGATTGGACACGGGCCGGGTCCCTCGAGTTGCATGAAGACCTCGGAATGGTTCTCTTCCGTCATCCAGAAACGGGGGAGGAGATCGGCGAACGAGGCGGACGAGATGAAGACGTGGAGGACGCGGGGGTCGGAGGCGAAGAGGATCGACAGCATTCTCGAATGGAAGAAGTACGACTGGCGAAAGTCGCCTCCTGGATTGTCGTCCATTGGGACCGATAGGCCGAAGTGCAGGCAGAAATTAATCCACGTGCAAATACCGTCAACGGCCTCACCTAGCAGTGGTATAGCTGCATCCTTCAGGGAAGGATTGAATCGCAGCGCACGCGCAACGGTCAAGAGCATCACGACACAAGGGAACGCGTTCTGAGCGTAGGTCGCGTGTGGTTCTCTTTCGTGCTCATCAACTGCGATGTTGGGCACAAGTTCGAGTTGAAGATGCTTCAGGATGGCTTTTAATGCGAGGAGGCTGCATGTCTCTGGCTCCATCGCCCGGTGCAATTCCCAGAGATCCTCCTTGCCTCCATCCCTGGCCTGAGTGACGAGCTTGGGGGAGAACAATCAACTACTGAGAGGCCAACTTCGAATCGCCTTTGCACCTACCTTGTCGAATAGGGGCTGCCCGCCCGCTGGTGGTTTATTAGGCATTATATACCTTTGAGCCACTCCAAAGTAAATCTCCCAGGGGGAAATGCCTCGGTGGGGCGACGACGATGAAGGTAGGGAGCAAGGCGCGCAAAGCGGCGGGGCTGTTAGTTATTGGGTAACCCTAGCCCACCCACTTCCTGCCAGGGCAGCGATCTTCTGGGTTTGAGAACCACGAACGACGCTACGGGCTTCAGTAAAGACGTAAAAATGTCAATGGAAGATAGAGCCGTGTCTCCAGGAATTCCTTTCGACCTCGCCCTATCCCTTAGACGCATCGAGCTCTTACGTTTTCCCAGAGCCCAGGAGCAGACCCGGGGCGCCCAGACATTATCGTGAGGCACGTCCAGTCTGACCGTAAGTATAGAACTTAGTACTCAGCGCCTGGACTATCAAGCAAGATGCTTCGGATAGCGCTCCATTTCTGAACCTTTCTACTAGGATGTCAGCCAGAGCTACTCGAACTCTTTAGATCTGCAGTGAGATGTGAGAAGGTTCTTCAGAAGATAGTCCTAGCCGGACCTACCGGGTCTAGCTTTCACATGCGGGAAGAGAGACAAGATGTTTGCTGTCATTGTTTGACACAGTTGGTTCCTAAATGTGGATGGGAAGATAAGATAAGATAAGATAAGATAAGATGTGCGTTAGGCGCCTGCTGCAGGTTGACGCTGAACGTAGTCCATACACCTTTTGATTCTATTGTTTGCACATACTCTGCATGAGGGTCGTCAGTATGAGGATGTCAGTATGAGGATGCTGTCCGAGGTACTCCATCGTACCCACCGTGAACCCGACAGCAATAACCACGTTAATGCCAGAAACCAATCCACGAACATTCACGAACAATGGGAACGCCTTTCATTGAATTTGAAGGACTTGAATCGAGTCGAGGACCTCTCGGGCTCCAGGGAACGGTATCCTTGGCCTCAAGTGAGGCGCTCGGGCCTGGGGGACAAAGCAACGACGAGTGTCGCGGCCGGCTTTTGTTCCGTGTTGCCTTGAGCCACCGGTTCGGGTGGTCAATGCGATCTTCGAGCAAAGCGCCGAGGCTGTACATCGCGGTCACGATCAAAGCCCTTTGCGCCTCTGGTTTAAAGGCAGACATCCATTGCCCCCTGGTCAGCAGTTTTTGATAAAGAAGTCTCTCCCTAACGAGTCACCCCCACGCACCAGCTACCGCTTCAATGGCCCACCAAGCTCTGGCTAGACGCAATCAGCGGACACCCCCGCCACACCCCCTCGTCGAGGTGAGTTTTCACAAATTTGTCGTGAATTGAATACTCACCGCGATTGCCCGTACAGGATATCAGAAAGCTCAAGACTCCCCGTGAGTGTTACTGGCTGCTGATGTCGATTCACATGGTAAATACCGAACCGGCAATTATCGACGCCGCCTTCGAGTGCCTGAGAGTCTCGGACTCGGCAGCCTTTCACTTTTCTTCTGATCCGCAAGTCGCCCACAAAGAGAAGCTGCGTGGATACACATGCCTTCACATTGTGTTCAAGTCACTGTCGTGGTGTAACACCCGGGAGGATCTCAGGAGGTCCTTCAAGACAAACTTCCTGCGTTATCACAAGAGTTTGTTGTTCTGGCTGGAGATTTATCTGCCCCTGGGATCCGAGGACGAGACCCGTCAGTCCATGGAATCCGAACAACGCCATTATGACTGTGCAGCTCGCTTTGTGAGCCACTTGCTCAGGGGTTTTCAGGAGCCAGAGTGTCTCGACATAATCTTCGCCGAGGACTGGATTTTCGCAATCGTGACTCGGATGTCGAAGGGAGACCCTCGGGAAGACCTCTCCAGCGAATCTCACACATTCCCGACGACTGGATCCGGGGACTGCAATTTCGGCTCTATGTTCAGGTCCCTCACAGAGGCGGAGGTTCGTTCGAGGTTCATCTCAAGGCTGCGCAATTCGCCCGCCTTAACTAAGCTCCTGGCAACGGACGTCGTTGCAAAGCTCCATCTTCTCACCCAACCCGATCTCATTGCGAAGAGGAGGGCACCAGTGTCTATTTTGATGCAGCACCTCTTCTGGTACGTGCAGGGTGCTGTTTTGCTTATTCGAAGCGACGAAACTTTGTGTGCGACCATGACACCGATCTTGACCGCGCGACGAATTTTTCGCAATTTCAAATGTCTAGTGGAGCGATTCAACGAGCAGGCCGCCGACAGGGGGTATGATGAGGTACACACCGCTTGGGGTGCGCAGGTTCTTGCCATTACCTGCATTCTCATCACGACTATTGTGTGGGATGGAAGGTGGAAGGTGGCCCGGGGAGATCGCATCAAGATGACGGTCTTCATCTCTAATTTTCTCGGTTCAATCTGCCAGCAGCGATATGCGTTTCAGAGTGACGTTTATGGGCCCTTGCACAGGGCCTTTGAGTTGGTTGCGTTGTACATGATACATCCGGACGTTTCTGCCCGTCTGGTGCAGTCTAGGAGTAAGAGGTTGACACAAAGCCAAGGAGGAGTCCTCAAGGGTGGGTGGGTAGGACGGCACTTGGTCCCAATCAGGAACGGCCGCTTTCCACACTAAACAGCACGGGTGCCATTTTGTGGAGCTGTGCACTTGCCCGTGGACGGAGCCAGGACCGCTTGCCTGGACCGGTCTCTTGGACCATGCCTACATGATGTCTGAGGCATACACTCGCAGTCCCTTCTCTAAAGGATATGTGAACTTCTGTGATAATATCAAGGTGCGTAAATCCTGCACCCCATTTCGCTAACATCTAACGAGCCGTATTTAGTGCGAAAAATTGGGAGATACCACGTGTCACATCAAAAAGTGCTCAGGTTGCCACTCGGCTGCGTATTGCTCTCCCCAATGCCAGAAGGAAGACTGGAAGGATAACCATCGATACGAATGCTCTGAGGCCGACGACAGCTCAACGGGTATGTCCTTTCATATGGCGGTTATATTGATTACTAAATCCTATTTCTTCAATGGAAGCTTACCCGTCCAAGGTGCGAGCGTTCCATCTGAGCATAGTCACCTCAAGGCTACGCGGGAACATTTCTCTGCAGAGCGTCCGGTGGCCGGAATACCTAGTTTTCGATTTTACGACGGCTCCACTAACAACAAAAATTGCGACCTGGAGCGCCTTCAACAATAATCAAGTGTCCGAAAAGCTGAAAGTGGTGCGAACCCGTATGCATGATGATGCACGGTCGCCTCAACCCTCCGCGCAATTCCTCGAAGCTCTGTTCCCTCTCAGCACCGGCACTCGTGTACGCCTTTCCGTGCAGCTAAGGAATATTGGAGGAGTCTTGTGCCTCAATCATTGCATGGTAGACTATGGGCAGGCCGAGGATACGGGTGACCACCAATTTGCCGTTGAAATGATGTCGGACCTTGCAGCACACCGGAATGAGCTTCGACTTTTCCCGGGCCCCTGCAAGTGACCTCGCTGTCTAGAATAAGTATGCAGCCAGACTGGACTGTAGGACGCTAGGATAACCAGTGCTATTACCTATTTTCCTTTAGCACGAGCTCCTCCCTATGTATCAACACTTGCTGTAGACCCCTCTAGGCCGATTTCCGTGGACAGTGCCCGATAATGAATTGAAATCGAGGGCGATTGTGCGACGTTCGGCGATAAGGACGTCCATGAGACACACGGTTGCCTTTAGAGCCGTCCTTTGGTGTACTCCACTCTGTCTCGCCTGCAACTTACACCCACCTGTAAAACAAGCGCCCGTGGTAGACCGGAGCAGATAAGATAAGATTGAGTGATGGCAGCACGCTGCCCCGTCGGCAAAGCCCCCGCATTACTCTTGTCTCAGCCCACCACCGCAGTAGTCGACCCTCTTTCGCTATCTGTGAGAGAGAGCCTCCGACTTAGGCATTGGGTAAAGCGCGAATACCTCATGCCGTATCTGGGGAGCAACGATCGTTGGGCAAGGGCTATACCCCGCCAGGTATGTCCCCGACCATCAGCCCTCATCGACTTAAATGAACCTTCAGAAAGGTCCTTTCCAGGGCATATGAAGGGTCAATAGAAGATATATGGGCTATCCAGGAATGCCTCACATTGGAGAATTGCAACGTCGACGTATTGAATGTCGCTCTCAACGGATTGACGACCCCCTACTCCCCACTATCCCTCGATCAAAGACTCGAGTCTGGGGATATCACACGGCATTCACAACGCGCTTTGGGATGCATCTCTATCCTTTCCCTGGCCGTCGTCACAACGGGAAGTAAACCGGGGATCACGAAGGTGCTCGTGGAGACCTTCCAAGACCAGCGTCGTATCGACGCCTTCTGTCGATGGGTGATCCTCTGCCTCTTCGTTCCTACCGAAGCCCGAGGCACCACCTCTCGATACGTTGTCAACTTCGAATCCATGGCACGGGCATGTCGGCTACTCACAGTGCTTCTATCATTGAACCGCGTTCTCATCCGACATTTTCTGGCGTCCACATCTTTCATGGATCTTGTACTACATCTGTGGATGGACAAGCTTGAACAGGGCGACGACCTATTGATCGATATCGACGCTCCTGGTATGCCGATCTGTACTGCTCTCTACCTGTTACAGATCTGCATGGAAGATCCTGACGGGTTCGTCGCGCTGATGAGCCGCGTTACAGCACAGAACCGCCTCCACGAATTCCCATTCTCCTTTATTCGGCGGGCGCGACAAATGAAGAGAGCAGCACTTGAGAAAGCGCCAACGGGATGCATGACGGAGACGCTATCTGTGACTTTCGAGCTGCTCGACATGCTGCTGGCCGACTCCGGTCTTCGGCAACGGTTCATTCGGGAGGACTACATATCGCAGTATTCTTCGCTGCTAAATTCACTTTCGTTGGCTATATCCTCAGGCACGAGGACCGTCACTCCCTTCCAACTCCTGAAGCCCCTGGCGAGACTTTCCATTCACGCATCTGAGCAGTCCACACGAGGGCCCGCGTCGTGGAGGGACCTTGTCTCGGGAGGCTTCGTACTTGCCCTCCGACGAACCTTAGAGTCTATCCCGGAATCTGACAGCACGCTCATTACGTTTGCCTGTCGTATAGTGACGACGCTCTCCTTGTTTGTGACCTATCCCACAGTGATCAAGGCAATTATCGGACTGCCGGATTCCGACCTATCTTCGGGTTTGACGGAAGGGGGCTACGAGGCTTTCGAAAAGTGGGATTCACTACGGGAGAGAATTGGAGATGCCGCCAAGTTGTACCGGGTGGTGGGGGGACAGGGACCGCTATGCGATAATATTGCGGTATGTCATTGTTCTTCGATGTATCGAATGGCTTTGATACCTCGGGCTTCACAGTGCACTCGACGCCATGAAGCTCAACCCCAGCTGAAGCAATGTTCGACGTGCTCGTCTGTTGTCTACTGCTCGATCGACTGTCAAAAGGTCGACTGGCAACAGTTTCACAAGAGCGAGTGTCGCTACGCGAAGGTGGATCACTACAGTATGTTGAGCTTGCCACTGGCATTCCCGAGTTAACGAAATATTCGCCTCTATAGATGGACGGTCCGCAGCGTCACTATACAGCCACTCGACTCGCGCATTCCATACGAGATGGATCGAGGCCGAGTACAACGACTCCCTGAACCGCGGGCTCCTTAGTTCTCTGACTAGAGACTATTGCCCCGATCACGTCGATCACGAGACATTGCCCATGTTCCTATACATCTCCGTCCATCAGGACATGAAAGTCGTGAGCTTGCGCGACAACCAGTGGTGGACCTCCAAGTCACATTGGGACTTCACTGGGAGCTACCTCGAACCTCGCACGGCCGCGCTGATCCACGAATACAAGGCTGGATCCTTCCCAGACGATATCCGTTTGGTGGAAGGTGTATTTCATTTTGCGAAGGAGAAGATGGTGTACCTGACTGTGATGCTGAAGCGTAATACTGGGGGGGAGTATGAGGCCCTATGGAGCCTTGCGAAGCACGCGTGAGTCCTCTCTCAGCCTATCTGGGGGATAGATTCCTAATGATTAACTTAATATGCCCGGGACAGTGACTGCATAGAGGACCCGTGATCAGGGACCCCACGCCGAGGCGTCAAGCTTCAAGGGACGCTGTCTTCGCTCGATCTAACATTCTCCATCCTATCTAAAGGCTCGTTTATATCGAAAACTCAAAGTTAATATGTAGGAAACTTCCTGTTCTCGAGCCGACAACCTTTTGACAATGAATTTGGGGAATGCACGGTGGGGGCGTGCCGCGGAGACGGTGTCCAAAGCAGGGCTGGGTGAGGCCACGGTTGGCGACGGGTCAAATCGTTCAATCATAGAGGCTCGACGCGTCTGATCAGGGAATCAAGTCCCTCAGTACTGCGTATACGGGGGTGGGACAAGGGTGAATGCATCGAAAAATGAGGGCAGAACAAATGAAGGGCGTTGAACCTATCCTTTCCCTTCTGCGCGACAAAATATTAAAGGCACAAAAAGAGGTCTGAGTGAGTTAGACTTGGATCGACCAGGTGGCAGGCGGGATATATTGATCGTTCCTAGTACTACCCGGACTGACTTCTCTGCACAGTGGGGTCAAACTATTTACGATACGATCCCTGAATTCGCTAGAGCTTCCTGGAAATACATACGAGTTATTGGGTGGCTATGGTCACACTCGTAAAACGGACCTCCTGCTACAACAAGTTTGAATGTCGGCGCCTCCTCGGATTATGGGGCCACCACAATCACCGCCTATCACCGCTCGAACTGCACCATGCTGTGCGGGAATGGTCTTTTGCCAGCTTTTGCCTTCCGCCACCATCTACCCAGTGCTCAGGTCAGCTACCCTCCTCTGAAGATGGCACGGCGCCGAGGATACGTCCCCCCAATAAGGGACACAATATCGAGTGAGGTGCGTCCACCGTTGCCAAGCTTCGGAGAATGCCTTTGAGACGAAGCATCCATCTACCAGCTCATCGCAAGAGCAGCGCATGGGGACGTGGCGTCTATATTGAAAGTGGGCTTGGAGTTGAATGCATCCAACTGCGACGAAGACGTTATACGGATCGTGCTCAACCATCTCAGGCCCGAACTCGTGCCGAACATAGTCGAACAGCAGCACGATTATGAACCCTATACAACCTACGCTTTGACAGCTGTGGCTTCCCTCACGACTCTTGGCATTGTATTGAAAATATTCAGGTCTAAGCCAGCTTTGGCGCAATCCGCCTCGCCGAGGATCCAGGACGTGGTTGATGGCATATGCATGTGGATTAACTACATGCTGCACTACGGAATGTCGATTCATACGAACGCAAGGCCGGACTTTCGACAGTCATACCTCCTCCATGCCCGACTACTTTCGGATCTCATTGACTCTCACCCCCAGGTGTTTGGTGCCCTTCTGTCAGGGACCCGGTTCTTCGACCTCCTCATTCGCTTGTGGATGACTGAAGGGGACGATGGAGACTTGTACATGGACATCACTGGCCCTTCGCCTTGCCCGATCCTCTCGGTCATGCTGAAGACCCTCAAGCAGGACATTGGGAGGGAAGCACTCTTACAGCGAATCCTTGCCTGTTCAAATTCTCTCCGTTCTCGTTTCGCCGAGGGGGTCAAACTTCGTGCCATCCAAGTCATCGAAGTCGAGACAACCTCTCAAAAGGCGGTCGCCTATCTCGAGGTTATCCTCTCAATCACGGAAATACTTCTCTCCGACAAAGAGCCAGTGGACCTCCGTCGCAGCTTCACCAAGACAGCCTATCTGGTGGAGTTTGCTACTGTCCTCAATGGGATCTCCATGGAGGCTGGATACAGTGGGGAGGTCAAATCTATCATACCCGGAATTATACGTCCGACATACAAGCTTTTCGGTCTCATCATGGGTGAGAACGCTCGGGCAGCGCAGAATTACCGGGACCTACTCGAAGGGGAGATTCTTCCTCACATGCTCCGCCTTCTCGCTTGGCTACCTCACAACGACCGGGCGTCAGCAGACCTTTGCAATGCTCTCGTCCAGATGCTGGGAATCTACACCATCTATCCCAGAGTGATCAAGCAGCTCAATCGATCCAAACTGCCAGATCAACTCCTCCAGAAGCCGTACGAGAACCCCTTGGTCGCCCACGTATGGGATTCCTTCAGATCTGCTCTCCGTGATCGCATGGAGGCATACAAGGCGATGCCGGAAGGCCCACCCAACCTTTGTGACAATTTCCTCGTGAGTTTAGGGCATTTACACTCGCGCCTTCTCCCTCATTTCTATGGCTCTAGTGCGAATTTTCCGCTCGTTCGACGCGTTCGCCCTCAGGGAAGCCGAGAATGTGCTCCGGCTGCTCTTCCGTTGTTTATTGTTCTCAGCGATGCCAAAGGCAAGACTGGGAAGAGCACCACCGCGAAGAGTGCAAACACGCGTGGCTTGATCATCATCGTAGGCCGACCTGTCCGCATCACACATCGAGCACAACTGATATTTTCTGTATCCAGGTAGATGCTCCGATGGCACTCGGTATTCCCATGCGACTCGCGCCTTCCACGCCCATTTCGTCGCGTCGACATACAACGGTCGCTACAACGACTTGAAACGGGAATGTGCCGAGCTCTACCCAGGCATTGCATTCAACGAAATTCTCCCCATTCTCCAATGCACCTCTATCCGATTTGCCATCAACCTTGAGCCGATCGTTCCTATACCAAAGGATAACCCACACTACCAGAAGAAGAATTTGGAAACTGCATGGTGGGAGCGGGGCGACAAAACAGTGTTCGACCAGAGCTGGCTGAGGCCGCGGGTGTCACAGTTGATTGAGGGATATCGAGATGGAACGATAGGGAGGACGGACGTTGGGGTGGCAGAAGCCGTGTTCCCGATGGGGAATGACTTCATTGTGTTCCTCACCGTTCGGCTGGAGAAGGCGAGGAGTGGGAAGTGGGAACCGGCATATTGTGTGCCAAGGTATGCGGTCAACGCCAATAAATCCTCGAACAAGGAAAAGTTATAGTCGTATACTATAATGCACCGCACTGCGGAAAATACATAATGCAACGCTGGTCTACATCTGAAGCCAATTACAGGGGTGCGACTAAGCAGGTTCCCCAGCTTGTGTTCCGTACCTTGCGATGCAATATCCTGGCTCCCACCTCCCCGACTCTGACTTCCTCAGTCTCACACTCAGGAACACGGCATACTCCTCCCCAAGGTGGAATACCCCCTCCACAACCCTCGTTTGTTTGCCTCCATCCTCGCTATCCCGATACACTTCGATCAAATCCGACACTCTTGGTTTCAACCACCGTTGCTTGAACGCCACCTTTGACCCTCGATTCCACCATTCCAACCCTGCCCGTTTCCCCGCGCTCAACGAAGAGGGACGGGAGGGCGTGATTAGCTCGAACTGGACCCCGTACTTGATGCCCGTGAACATGAGAGCGGGAACCACATGCGTTAAAGGGGTGTCTCGATAAGTCTCGGCGATCTCAGCCTCGATTTCGGCGAGGTGGGCGTTATAAGTGTCTGCAACGAGGTGGGCGTGGAAGGCACGGGAGGTATGACTGTACCAGGCATTTTCGGAGCGGCGCCCTGAAACGGTACATTTAGTATTGGTGGGACGAATAATTTGGGAATTCGCTGCACGTACGGGAATGGTAGACCTTAGCTCTTCTGCATTCCATCTGATGTCTTTGCTTCCAGTCTTCCTTTTGACAGGTTTCAGAGCAGTACACCACAGACGAGCACCTCGAGCACTGTTTCGGCTCCATGTGCTTGCGATCACCACCAGTGGTCACTGTGGTCGTGGTGACCTTGCTACTACCGCACTAAGGGTTGTATGTTCAACGTTCCGCCATTTCAGCTGTGCAAAGGGGCTCACCGATGGATTATCGCATATAGTCACGGTCACGTCCTTTGGCATCCCTCCCAGGGCCTTCACTCTCTCGTCGAGGGTACCTTTGAATTCCTTCCAGACTGGGGCAACCTTCGGAAGTCTGAGTAAATCCTTCGCCGCCTGCTCCGCCGGGGGCTCATCCAATGCGGCCTGAACGACACATGGATAGACAGTGTACTCCCCCAAGACTTGGAAGAGATGGAGGGCAGCCCCAACCAAACCGTCGTCGTCGCGCGGCAACGACGGGACAACGCGAACAAGGAGAGGGAGGTAGTTTCCCGCCCAAAGGTCTCTGTGGTTTCGGACAGCGCGCGGGGTTTCGTACATAATCAGCTTCATGAGCTTGCATGTGGGTCGAAAGAGGGCTGACAGCAGGTCTTCCGGGTTGTCCTCCTCATCTAGGATGTCGTGGGAGACTTCGTCGAGAATGGAGGCGAACTGGGTAAGGTACTGAGCCTCAACGAAGCTCCTTCGCAAGAGGTGGGTGTGCGACGAGAACATGAGATCGATTGCAGTGATAAGAGCTTCGATATACGCGATTGCTTGAGCGGGGGTGGCATACTCGATGAGCTGATGAGCCCGTAAGACGAAGCGGCCAGCGAAATCACCAGGGAATTCCTTCGGTCGTATGAAAATGCGTGTCAGAAAGGTCTCGCGGCCGATATCCTCTTTCAACGTTTTGAGGAGGAGCGTCATGATTGGGCACGGGGCGGACCCTTGCAGTCGCATGAAGACTTCAGATCGCTTTCCCTCCGTCATCCAGATACGAATGAGGAGATCGCTGAATGTTGGCGATGAAAGGAACATGTTGAGGATACGAGGGTGTGAATTGAGGAGATCCAAGAGGAGCTGGGACTGGATGAAGTATGATTGTCGAAAATCGCACCCCGGGGTCTCGTCCATCGGTATCGACAGGCCAAAATGGAGGCAGAAATTTATCCACATGCAGATGCCCTCAACAGCTGGATCGAGCAACGTGACGGCCGCATCCCTGAGCGACGGATTAGATTGAAGCGCCCGGGCAACCACTGAGAGCATTGTGACGCTAGGTAAAGCGTTCTGAGCGTGGGTAGCATGAGGTTCGCGTTTGTGCTCGTTGATCGCGAGGTTGGGTACAAGCTCGAGTCGCAAGTGCTTCAAGATGGCCTTTATCACAGCACTGTTGCAGAGCTCGGGCTTTAGAGAGCGGTGTAAATCCCAAAGATGCTGCTTTCCACCATCCCTTGCCTGAGCCACAAGCTTGGGGAACCGATTCAATCGTGGGCAATTCGTCAATGGTGGTCGAGCATACCTGGTTGAAATAGGCTCTCCCACTCTGGGCTGCGTCGTTTGACATGCTCTTACACCTTTATATGGCAGTAGGAAAGGCCAGTAGCGAAGGGGGCGAAACCTCGGCGGGGAGATGATGGCGGTCGAGAACAAAACGTGTTGGTACGCACGAGCGAAGAACGTGACCCTAACCCCAATCCCATGCGGCCCTGGATGGGCGCCTAAGCAATGGGGCCACACTATTTCACGAACCGACGTAAAGTTAGCGATTCTAAATGGCCACGCAATGAAGAGGTACCATTTCTCTCCAGCATTCCCTCATCGCGGAAGAGGAGTAAAGCCGCAATTCAATCGGCGAAAAGGGGACGGCCCGAAGCATCACCTCAGGCACTTCTGCTAGAACACAGAGCCAATTGGTGGTTTGTGGTTTGGCCTAAATACCTTGTGTTGATGGATATTAACAAGGTTTAACTTGAGGGAACAAGCTTATAGGGGGAAATTGTAATGGTTGACTGTGCTAATATTCGTTCCAAAACACGTTCAGGCAGGAGTGGACCGACTCAAAGCTAGCTTTCTGAAGAAAGATCATCAATACCCGACTTTAGCACCACGACGAGAGACTCACCCAAGGCGAGGGATACTGTATACAGCCTCGTATTTCAGCCCATCCTTCTTCAACAACACGAGCATCAACACCGCCGAGATTGCTCCCCGCGGAACCCAAACGTGCACTAGCCGCATATTTGGAGGAATGCGACCCTCCTTATACTTTAGTAGGAGCGCTAGCACGCGTTTCTCGAGGTATTTCTGGTGGAAAAGGTAGTCCGATTTCTGGTTGGGGGTAGCTATGAGTGCGTCAACTTTGTCCAGGACGATGGCAGGTTCCCCACTCGCTGACGTGGGCGCCTGACCCAGGTTCGGAAGCTCAAAGAAAGGGATGGAATCTGTTAGACTGTAGCCTCCGAGAGCCATTTCGCGGTCAGCCCTCGCTCCCTCACAGATGTCCTCCACCACCTTGAGATGGAATGAGCGCGTTCGGTGGGTGTACCAGGTATGTGATCCGCGCTCGGCTATGGAAGGTTGAACCCCAATGCATGCATGAAAATGAAGTGCCCCGCACCAAGGCGATTGTCAAGAGCAGCAGCACATTCACCTCGATGCTGCTCAAGCCAGTCAGAGCGCTGGCACTCTTGAATCCGCTGGGTCCACATTCGACACTTCCTCCGAAGAGGTAGTCGGGGAGGGGTACATCCCCTGTGAACTGTGTGATGGCAACCTCGAGATCCTCGGCATCGTCCTATGCTGCTCCGGCTGTGGGTCGTGTCGCAGGTTCGAAACCGCAAGCGCAGACCAATCGAAGGCTTGCAAGCCAGGGATACCCCTCCTCGGCTCCAGGGGGGCATACGACGCATACGAGTGATGAAAAAGGTGAAGCTGGTTTAAACCGGGGGGCTGGGTAGGTTTAAACCAGTCCAGTTTAAACGGAGGCGGACATGAGGCGCCTGACATGACTGCCAGCGGTGCGATGGGGAGCGGCGGACGGGCGCTTATCGGAAATGCATCGCCGCGCCTCGTTTGCAAAATTGTATGAATTTAACGGATGTGCCTATTATAAGAACCAGAGATCATACTACAGACCGCACTGGGGACAATACTCGCGTCGTACGAGGAGGACGGGGTCGGAAAGGTGTTCGAGCAGCGGGTTGTGCTCGAACGCGCTTCCAAATACCGGCCCGCGTGCAGGTGGTGCCCCAGCCGTTGCCCACATGAAAGCGAGAACCAAGGAGGGGAAAGGAACGGGGTTCGAGAGATGCGACGGGCGATGAGAGTGGGAGAGGAGGGGCGGGAGAATTGACGGGAAATAGAGACGGGAGGACTTACCATGCGAAAACCTATTCTCGTTGACCGGGAGCCCCTTGCGCAGACCGCCTTCGGCTGCCACGTTGCCTCGATCCCCTCGAGAACGCGTATTCCCGCTCGTTGAAGCCTAACCCATCGCAAACGGCTGGGGTGATGCTGATGTCGAGGGGCTGTGGAGGGGTGGCCAACGCGTGTATTGGTCGAGGGAAATCCAGGGGGATGTGGTGGTTGTGGTTGAAGAGTTGATGCCGTGCCAAATACCCCGTCCCGCCGACAACCCGCCGATCACGCGTTGAATGTTTGGTGCGACCAAATAGGTATATAACCCAGGGGTGAACCAACCGAGTCCCCATTTCTCTTGTCCTCTCTCCACTCCCTTTGGGACGGTAGTGGAGAGGGGACTTACAGATTTTCAACGTAGTCGTCCATCGTAGGTGATGACGTCGACATTGTTAGGCGCCCGACAGGGATTCGAACTCCGGTTTAAAACGACGCAGTTTGAATTTCGTCTCGCCTGCCTGTCAATACTCACACTGGTTTCTATCTCTCGCAACCTACCCAGGCCCCCTGGTTTAAACCGACTTCATCTGGCAACAGCAGCTTCGCTCTCGCAAGTGTGAGCGTGTACGCCGCTCCATCATCCAACCCGACACTGCGTGCAGGCACCCCGAGCGCGACGGGTATTCACGACGGGCCCTTCTACTCATGGTGGACCAACAACGCATCTCAGGCCACTTGTGTTAATGGAGACAAAGGCAATTTTGAGTAAGCTATCGATCCCATACTCTCTTGATGGGCACCGACGCCACCCAAGGATCGCCTGGACCTCGGGAGGAAGCTTATTCGGAGGGAAGGGTCGGAGCGTCGGCTCTGGAGACTCCGGGTACACCCATTCGTGTTAGATTACTCTGCATGATTACACTTCCACAGAATTGTATCATACTCCGACACCTATGAGGGTCAGGGACCGTCATTTATTTCGATATATGGGTGGACAAGAAGCCCCCTCGTCGGGTCCTATATCGTTGACAACTTCGGACCTACAGCCCGTACAGCAGTGCAATCAAGCTAGGAAGTGCGACCACCGGCGGTGCCGTCTACGACATTCGCAGGACCGTTCGCGTCAATCAGCCCTCGGTTGACGGGGTGAAGACTTTCGAGTTCTTCGTATCTGTTCGCCGCGCCAAACGTACAGGTGGAACTGTGGACGTCGGTACTCATTTCCGCGCATGAGATAACGCTGGCATGATACTCGGGAAGGACCATTCGAAACGATTTACAAATGGATTCGTGATCTCACTCTGAATGTGCCGGGAAACTCCTGCTTTGCGCCAGGACGCTTCTCTGTGTCTTGTGATCCCTGGGCAATGCGCTCCTTTACTGCGACGTATGGCCACGTATAAGAAATTGGCCGCCTCCCTCGTCTCTTAGAATATGCTCGTCGCTCTGCTCTCCGTCGTGCTGACGGCTGCCGCCGCGCTCGCCGCTCCGCCTTCAAGTTACACCGCACGCACAGCAGCTCCTCTGTCAGAGGGAACACACGAAGGCTTCTTCTACACATGGTGGACGGACAACCCAGACTCTCAAGCATCTTACACCAACGGGGTTAAAGGGAATTTTGGGTAAGCTGGTCTCCCTGGTACGCCAACGGTTACGCGAGCCCAAGTCATTTCTAGCATTACCTGGACGAACGAAGAAATCGTGTTTGGAGGAAAGGGTTGGCAACAAGGGACTAGCAACAGGCACGCACCTCTCCCCTAGTGTTTTGAAAGAAGCTGAATTGTCCTCAGGGTAATCTCCTCTCACGGACAATTCGAGTACAACGGCAACGCGCACATCGCCGTATACGGCTGGAAGAAGAACCCACTCGTTGAGTACTACATCGTAGAGAACTTTGGGGCCTACAACCCCATAAATGGAACGACCCCTCAAGGGACTATCACCATTGATGGGGCGGCCTATGACATCGGCAAGGACGTCCACATCCCCCTACCTACGATCCCGGGCGACCAGACATTCGAGAGGTTCTTTCCGTGCGCCGCAACAAGCGCTCATCTGGCAGAGTGGATGTAGGTGCTCACTTCCGGGCTTGGGCCGATGCTGGAATGAACATTGGGACGGATCACGACTACCAGATCATGGTTTGCGAGAGTTATTTATCACTGGGGGCTTGTAACATTACCGTCTCCGCTGCATAACCCGCATCACCGAATCCCAAGCCAGGAATGAACAGTAAAGTGCACATGGTCGTATTCGGTGACGAGTATAATCTATAAATCATACTCCTGGATCTCGTCCTTGAAGGTACCACGAACGGTAACTTCGATAGAGGCCCTTGCAGGCTGGGGGGGATATCCGAAAGATGCATACAACTGGCTGTTGTTGTTGTAGACGCACGAGGAACAGGACTTGCAGTACGTGGGGCGAATGAAGGCCCTCCTATTACAGGACGTGCAGTAAAGGTGCTGAGAGGGGATGCCGACCAGAACACCACCCTCACCGTTGGTGCATGAGATACTCCCTGCCACACAGGTGGTGATGTACATCGCAGCTGTGTCTTCGAAAGCCTTTGAGCACGAATGACAGGCAAACGGAGATTCTAGGCAGGGTTTCCCACAGTCCCCACACCGAATTGAAGAAGCCGATAGGCCGGTGTAGGTGGCGCCCCGGTGTGTGATTGGCGCGATCGTTGGCTTCATGGGGTTACCGACCTGTATGCTGACAATGCGGAAGGCGGACCGAAGACCGACAGCCTCCTCGAGTTGATCGGGAGAGAGCTCGATCTCCTTTGACGTGAGGCTAGCAGTCCTTCGACCAACCACGACGCCACTTTGTGGTCACGCGCCAATGTGATCTTCTCGACTGGAGTGAGGACGAACGACTCGCTTGAGAGTGTTTTGACAGCAAGCTCGCGAACCTATTATGTGCCGGAAAATGAGACACCCCTTGTGACGATGAATAGTTGGAGTCTCGCACCTTATGCATTTCCCACGGCCTTGTAACCCTCAATACCCCAATCCACTGTTCCTTCGTCAAGCGAAACTTCCCAGACATCATATCTTCCATCCTTCAACGGACAGGATTAGGTCGAATGAACACACGAGCTCCTATGTGCCGGCGAAAACGCACGTGGGGTACAGTATCATGAGGAGCGCCTCGAAGTCCGCCGCTTTGTATCCACGCAGCTCGATTGGACTGTCGTCGGTTGTACCTTCGCCCGTGCTAGGGAGGAGGTACATACCTTCGAATACCTCCGAGTGTTGCAAAAGGACATTTCTGCCGACCCGGAATGTCCTATCTTCGACCTAAAGACGTCCACTCGCTCGTCAGTTCCCGGACGTGGAGCAGATGCGTTCGATGGTACCTTGAAGACCGTGATGTCCCAGCGAAAGTCTCTGCCTGAGGCCATACCCTGCCGAGCTGGTGTTGTGGTCATCTGAGCAACGGGATAGCCTTGAAATCGAGACTGGGCGTAGTGGTCAGCAATCAAGCGCTGAATCGGTATCGATATCTCCCACCCAAAGCTGTAAAAATAAACTCCGGTCATGTGCCGCACGGGCGCTTAAATGGTGATTTGACGGATATCGATTAGTTGCTGTCCTGCGTGCCCAGACCCTTTGGTGTAACGATAGACGTAGGCTACAGACATATCGGAGAGGATTAAGGAACGTAGGAGAACATAACGCGATGCCGGACTCGAAAGCTCCTAAACATATGTATGAAACGGCGCAGATGACTGCAAGTGACTATGCATCGCACTCCCTGATCTCTTCCTGGAAGGTCTCCTTCACTAATGTATCCACGCGGGGTTCAACTGCCTTGGAGAACCCAAAGAAAAGGTAAAGGGTATGCGATTGATGCACCCCGTTGCAGCTCTGGCAAGTAGTGGGGCCCGTAATAAACCGTCCGTCGCACAAGGAGCAAAAGAGGTCTGCACCAGGTACGATGAAGTGACAATGGTATCCACTACTCTGGAAGGAAGGCTTCGCTGTGGTGTAGATAGAGCCGACTTGGTTTGTCACGAGATCCTCGGAACAAGAATGACAAGGCCTAACCCGGTCTTTGACGAAGGGCTGGTAGCAGCACCCGTAGCGAAGGTCATCGATGGAGAGCCCAGTGAAGGCGCCATTAGTGAGGGCGAGAGGGATGGTTTTAGCACAAGAAGAGCGCCGCTTCAGACGTATAGAGGAGATGCGGAATGCAGAGCGAAGCCCGACAACTGCTTCCAATGCTTCAGGTGGGAACTCACTTTCCGCCGAAGTGATACTTGTCAGGCCTTCAACCAACCACGACCCAACCTTGTGCTCTCGACCAAGGGAAACCATTTCCACGGACGTCAAGGCGGGAGTGCCGTTTGAAAGGCTGCTGATCGCGAATTCTCGGATCTGAGAACGAGAAATTAGTACGAGTGTTGTAGGATGGGTCGAGCGACGGACTTCTTTCATCTCCCATATTGTCGAGAGTCTGAGGATGCCAACCCATTGATCCCTCGTCAAGGGCACGCGGTTTGCTACGAGATCACTGGACCTGGGTCGCATTGTGAGCAAGCTGGCGATGAATATTCCTCAGGGGGAGCTCACGTTGGATATAGCACCCTCAGCAAGGCGTCAAAGTCAGCCGCTTTGTGCCCTTCCAAGACGATCGGGTTGTCATCGGTGGTCCCTTCCGCCCTGCGGTCGCCGGTGCCGCTTGGGAGGAGAAACATGGTCTCGAAGATTGGAGATGCCACCGTAAATCCATGGCGAGTCACGCGGAATAATGTATCCTCAACCTAGACGGTTTTCACGTTAAGCTTGGTCGAGCTCTACAAAATGCCACCGTTGGAGGTACCTTGAATACAGCGATGTCCCAGCGAAAGTCCGCAGAAAGAGTCGTGGTGGGAACAGACTGGGATGGGTCGGACATGACAGGGCTCATGGCGGTAGGGACCAAGGAAAGGAAAGGATATCCATCGATGAATACCGACACGAGGTGCGGTGCGGGATGCACGTGGCTTGGACGTGTTTCCTGGGCGCTAACGAGGAAATTAAACCGATAAGCATTGGAAAGTAAGGACGGAAATAAGAAAAGACCAGTCTAGCGATGCCACGTCCCCACAAATACGAAATATCAACCACCTATATATCACATTCCCGGTTTGTTTTCCTTGAAATTTCCCTTTCACCTCTTTACCCAAGTTCCAACTATTCAGCCCCGGAACCCCGGCTCCAAAATCCCACTCTCACTCTAGTTCATGTTCAGTACCACTTTAATTTTGCCATTAGAATTTCACCTGTATATCATCTCATCATACTACCCACTCTTCCCAGTGCCATTCACGGTTCGCTCCTCTCCCTAGTGAGCGCGATAAGATAAGATCCTTGAGTTGCGCCCACGTGCACCAGGCACGCGCTGGCAACGCGGCGTTCTCGAAAATGAACCTTGCTTCCGAACCATGACCATCTTCCCGAACGAAATCCTCGAGCTCATCATCGAGGAACTGGCCGTCGCTGGAAAAGGTCCTTGGAAAGGCCTGCTCAGGGACGTCAAGTCCTGCTGCCTCGTCTCCCAGGCTTTCGTCCCCTTGTGTCAAAAGCACATCTTCCGATTTATTGACCTTCATCCAGGAAGGACGTCTCTCTCTGGGACCCTATCTACCCCGGATACCACGGAGCTTTGGGCAAAGCTCCTGGACGGCCACCGCGACCGCCAAGTTCACCCCGGGATATACGTGCGGAAGCTCAAGTATCGCCCGGCTGATGACCAAGATCGCGGCAAGCAGCTTGTCTTCAGCGCACTCCGGGGGATGCCAAACGTATCCGAAGTAGAGCTCATCGGAAGTAAGCGTGGCGGCATTGGCTTCTTTTCATGCTCCCCCGGTTGGAGGTCTGCCATCCTCTACCTCATCCAGCAGCCTAATATCAAGTCCCTTACCTTTCGCAACATCGCATTTCCCGTGGAGGCTTTACAGTGGTGCCATGCTCTCGAAACGCTGGAAGTTCATGAATCGTGGGTTCTGGGCTTGTTTGAGCCTCGCATTAGCCTAACCAGCAACGAATGGTAAGTGTTCTATTCTACCCGGTCGGCGCCCTGGCAGCTGAACGACTTTCAGGCGTTCGGGAAACGTTGGACTGGATAGCGGACCTGGGTTCCAGTCAGTCTGCCCACGAGTCATGGCCATTGACTCTATGTCCGGAGCGGATACTGGCGTGCTTCCCAAACCAAGCAGCGGAGAATCGTCCCCCAAGATCATACGACTCGATAACGTAGAAGATTTACGTCTCGTCGTCGAAGGATTCTATGACTACGATGTCGCCAGGTCGGCCTTCGGAGACGCTAAATCTCTCCGCAAGTTGAGTTTTCAGGGTGCGTAGGGTATCACCAACCCCTTCGAGTGACAGTGTACTAAAATTATGTGTAGTGAATGTGGAACCGGACGAGGATACGATCCTTCCTCATTTTCCGCTGGCCGTACTCCACCCTCATTCCTTCGTCACTCTCACCCAGCTTCACTTCAACGTGATGATGACGCGCGACTGGGAGAATACTCCCCTCGAAGATCCCTACCTCGGCTTCTGTGAAAAGGCCCTTCGAAACCTCATCGTGCTACAAAAGTTGAACTTCAGCATCTGGATCGCCGACATCATCGCGCTTCCCGATAGTGCGTACGGCCCACAGTGGGGTAAGCTCGACAGAGCTCTCGTGGCAAACGGGACTGCTGTCTGTCACCTTCCCAATCTAAAGACGGTCAACGTGGGTGTTTGGTTGAAAGTTTGGGATGGCAACGAGTTCAGCGGAGGGAGTAAGAGAAGGGCTGAGGAGACGCTGGAGAACATTCGGACGCACGTCCCGTCCCACTTTGGAGGGCTAACAGCTCTGATGCGTAAAGGGGAGCTTGGGTTCTCTTTCGAAGCTGGATTGAAGCTGGTGCCGTATCACACCCCTGGACGGTTTCATCAAACGCAGCAGTGGAAACGCCACAATCGATAATCCCTTTACAAAACGGCCCTTCGTAAACTGGTATGTCGCGAAACGGTTTCCTCTCGTTCCTGAATGTCCTAGACAACCCCCGCTCACTCCACTGCCCAGTCTGTCATCTTGTACCTTCCGTATTACCCTTCCGCCGTTGGCCTTCCAATCGATATTCTTGACACTTCCAATGCGCAGCCCCGAGTCTTCTCCTTATTCACCGGCCATTTCTCGCAGGTTTCGGCTCCGAACCCAGCCTTAACATCTCACTGTCCCTCACTATTGCAGTTAAAGAATTACGCAGGAAGAATTCCCGTCCCAGGTACACCTCGGGAGCGGGGATGCAATTGTATCGATTCTATCGAAGAACCAGTGAGTGCAGCCACATGCCCACGCGCACCACGAGGGAAGCTGATCAAACAGACTTGCGCAACCGAACGTGAGAAGCGGTCACAAGTCGAGAACGACCGCGAGCTGGGTTTTTCCAGGAACGCGTGTCTCGCATCCTGGCGATCGCCGCCCGTCACTAGCCCTCTCTCCGAAACCCCTCAAACCAGTCTCACATTATGCGCCGTGTTTCGACAGTTTGACACTCGACGTTCGTGGGACTGAGGGAACATTGAGGCTCGGAATAACCCTTTGAAGGCTCGCGGGACGAGAGTCAAAGGTTATCCAGAAGTCATCTTTCCTTCTCGCCAAGCGTCAGATCCACAGGCCCTCTCGAGCTGACCACAGGATTTCGCGTGGGGGTGAGAGAACTATGGGTGAAAACGGAGATCGTAGCGATGTGGGTGAGAACCGTGCTTAATAGGAGGTCTTGGAGGGTCTATGTTTCCGATGAACAGCCGGCTGTCTCCCATGATGATGTCATGTGCCACCTCCTGGATTTGGGTTGGATACGACCGCCTATGGACTTGGCAACGTAGGATAGGCAACAGTGGCCAGAGGACGAGCAAACGCGTTCAGTGTTCAAACGGTACGCCTCTAAACACTGTTAACGCCGTGCACGCCATAAATCTAATTTTTATAGTACCGCGACAGGGGATCGGTGGGAGAAGGAGAAGTCGAAGAATGTGGGGAAGCTTCGTAAAAGTTGCGGGGAAACTAACGCTTCTCCGGGCCAAGCGCTCCGGGACATGGATTGCGGTGACCATATCGAGCGGAGCATATCCTGGAGAAAAAGTGAGTGTACGGGTGCAGACAGCTTGAGAGGATATATATTGGCCTCACGTCTGGGCATAGTCCCTCGCCACGCTCGACCCTCGACAATGGTTTCCTTCACTTCGCTCTTCGTCGCCGTTGCTACCGCCGCTTGCGCCCTCGCAGCCCCGTCCGCTAACCTCACGGCCCGCGCTGGAACCCCCAGCTCCGAGGGTACGCACGACGGCTTCTTCTATTCCTGGTGGACCGACAACGGTGCAACCGCCACCTATACCAACGGCCCGAGGGGTAATTACCAGTGAGTCTCTTCGACACCATACGGCCTCCCAAAGGCTAATCTACGATTTTCAGGATCACATGGGGTACCGGGGGCAACTTGGTCGGCGGAAAGGGATGGAACCCAGGCACGAACAACAGGTACGCGACGTAATTTTATTCTGTCTCGGTAATGTAATGCTGAGCGTCCTAAGGGTGATCACGTACTCTGGGTCATACCAGTACAGCGGCAACTCCTACCTCGCTGTCTATGGTTGGACTCGGAGCCCCCTCATCGAATACTACATCGTCGAGAACTTCGGCACCTACAACCCATCCAGCGGTGCTACCAACAAGGGTACCGTGACTCTTGATGGCTCAATCTACGACATCGCCCAGAGCACTCGCACCAACCAGCCCTCCATCGATGGTACGGCAACCTTCCAGCAATTCTGGTCCGTTCGTCGTACCAAGCGTACCGGCGGTACTGTCGACGTCGGTGCTCACTTCCGCGCCTGGGCCGCTGCTGGCTTGAACTTGGGGACGAACCACTACTACCAGATCTTGGCTTGCGAGGGATACTTCTCTTCGGGTTCTTGCAATATCACCGTCTCCGAGGGCGGCTCTCCCACCAACCCCACCACTGCCGTCCCCGAGCCCATTACCACGACCTCGACTCCCGCTCCCACCGGCAATTGCGCTGCCAAGTGGGCACAGTGCGGTGGCCAAGGCTGGACTGGTGCTACCTGCTGCGCGTCAGGAAGCACCTGCCAGGCTTCTAACCAATGGTATGCCCCCTCAGGTGTTAGCATCGCAGAGTTCGCTAATGCATCATTTCAGGTACTCCCAATGCATCTAAGTATCCATCAGAGAGAGCATGGGGGGTATCTAGACACTGGAATGTCTTCGATATTGTGTTAGTTCTGTCGGCGAATCAAAATGTTCTCGAGTTGCTTCGCGGGTCGGACGTATGAGATAGCGGCTGTATAAGTCAATCCAAGTTGTGGTAGCGACATTGGCCCTATTCTGAGCGGTTGTAATTTGTCTTCATCGACGATATACGCGCAACGCTTTGAGGGAGGGAGACAACTGGCGCGACATGCAAATCGGAGATTCACATACCAAAAGAGCCTTCGAACAACGGTGTCGTCATGCCATACTAGGACAATAATAATTACATCCTGTGTAGATAGTATTGCCCCGCCACCCATCTCAAACGATCCTCAAGAGACGCGGGCGCTAAAGGTGGGCGCTATTACTACGGGCCGGCTCACACCGACTTTAGTTCCCAGACCCCGATGAAGCAAGACATGCAGCTCTCCGTGGTGCCTTGCCCGAGTATCGGTTGAAAGGAAAGGGGCGTGTGTGGATAAGGCTCGTAGAAGTAGCGGGTAAACAGTTTTCTTTCGAGAAGTTTGGAGCGGCACACCTGACTTCTTGAATTACAGTAGGATCTACCCCGGATGAACTGGTAGTTAGACTATATAAATCCGACTGGGGACGGAATTTTCCGCAAGAGCTCTAGCCTCAGACCTCTACGATGGTTTCCTTCACCGCTCTCTTTGTCGTTGTCTCCACCGCTATCTGTGCGCTTGCGAACGCCTCTCCCAACGTCACGGCGCGTGCTGGGACTCCTAGCTCAGAGGGTACCCACGATGGTTTCTTCTACTCGTGGTGGACCGACAACGGCGCTCAGGCTACCTATACCAACGGAGCCAAGGGTAACTACGTGTAAGTACTTGAGTTCAGTGAAGAATCATCACTGACCCTTCGCCTTTAGCATCACTTGGGGTAACGGGGGAAACTTGGTCGGTGGAAAGGGATGGAATCCTGGAAGCAATGATAGGTAAGGGAGCTGTCATGCCGGAGACTCGATTTGTCACTAATTTCCCGTAGAGTGATCACGTATACCGGAAGTTATCAATATAACGGAAACTCGTACCTCGCCATCTACGGTTGGACCAGGAACCCTCTCATCGAGTACTACGTCGTCGAGAACTTCGGCACATACAACCCGTCTAGTGGCGCCAGTGGGAAGGGTACTGTCACCGTCGATGGCGCTGTATACGACATGGCCCAGAGCACCCGTACGAACCAACCCTCCATCGATGGAACCAAGACCTTCCAGCAATATTGGTCGATTCGTCGCAACAAGCGTACGGGTGGAACCGTCGACGTCGGCGCTCACTTCCGTGCTTGGGCCAATGCTGGCATGCGACTCGGTACCGACCACTATTACCAGATCGTCGCTTGCGAGGGTTACCAGTCTACCGGTACTTGCAATATCACAGTTTCCGATACCAGCTCTGGCGGAAGCGACCCTGGCACCACCGCCATCCCGACCCAAACCACGACCACCACAGTGACCGCCCCCTCAACGACCGCCCCCGCTGGACCTCTTCAGACCCAGTACGGCCAATGCGGAGGCCAGGGATGGTCCGGCCCAACCCAATGCGCGTCTCCGTACACTTGCAAGCAGGTCAACCAGTGGTACCACCAGGTGAGCATTAGCTATAATAACATATGTCGACCACCACCAACTCGCTCCTCCAGTGTTCTTAATGGTGACCATGTCACTCTCGGAGCGTGCGTGTTCGCACTGGGCGTGCGCACCCCAATAAAACAGACGTACCTTCAGGATTATATTGTAAATGAATTCGCATTTGAAGTTTTGCAATTGTCTCTCACCTTCGAGTTGAGCCGGTGGGTGGCCTGGGTCGCTTGCGGTGGTCTGGAGTGATACCGTCCGTGCATAAGATATATACTGAGTACTAGTATTGATCTGTCGAAGTAATGACTAAACCGACGGGTCTACTTGACCGTCGCTCTGGAGGAAGAGTATCGGGGCTACATGTCGTATTCCTGGATCTCGTCCTTGAACACGTTTCGGACCAATGCTTCTACCGAGAAATCGGGAACACGGGAAGGAGCAAGCGGAACGATGAGGTTGATAGATGGGGCGTTGTTCTTGTTGCAAGCCGCGCACGCAATACCCCCTGGCATGAAACTGCGGTGGCAGGCGTAACATAGAAGGGCATCGGCTCGGAAGTAGAACGAAAGACCTACGTCGGTGCGATTAAGCATTGAAGTGGTCGTCGAGTGTGAAATGTATACGGGTCCTACGGTGCCAGGATCGGTGGACTGATTGCACGACTGGCAGGCGCATCCGCTTGTTATCATAGGCTTTACGCAATATCCGCAGTGAAGAACAGGGAGAGCGAGGCGCGTGGCGTTGTTGCCGTCGATAGGGAAGGAGGTGATCATGGGCTTGCTAAGTGCCTTGTTCTGGATTCCCACAAGTCGGAATGATGCGCGAAGACCGATGGCCTCCTCAACCTCATCAGGGGAGAGCTCCGGTTCTCCAGAAGCAAGACTTGTCAAACCTTCGACCAGCCATTTCGATACCTTGTGTTCGCGGGCCAGAGAGACCTTTTCAATAGGAGTGAGATTAAAGTCCTCGCTCGATAGCCTTTCGATAGCGAACTTGCGAATCTGTTTAGACGATCTCACTTTGTATGACGAAGGAAGGAAGGGGGATAGCGAAGACGAACCTCGTGCATCTCCCACGGCCTCGAGAGCCTCAGTACGCCAGCCCATTGCTCCTTCGTAAGGGAGAACTTCCCAGAAATTAGATCCGTCGTACTGGCGGAAGAATGGTATGAGGCGTTGCACAGGGTGGCGAGAAAGCGATGGGCATACGAGGGATATAAGATCATGAGCAGGGCCTCGAAGTCCGCAGGGTGGTAACCCTCAAGGACAATTGGGTTCTCCTTCGACTTTCCTTCCCCGCTGCTACCATCGCCAACGAGATACATATCCTCAAACACGGGTGAGTGTTTAACGAATGACTGTCGTGCGGGGGAGAAGATTTCCCCCTCAACCTATTCGCTGCTCAGCTTAGATACTTCACGTAATATTGAGAACGATTCCACCTTGAAGTATACAAGATCCCACTGGAACGCCATCGGTCATTCAGAGGGTAAGAGGATGGATGATTGATGTTCGGGATCAAGATCTGTATCGGAGCAAGATCTCTTTCTGGGTCGCCACGCGGCACATCATGTCACGACGCTGAACGTCGCATCATGCGGCTCGGTCCGTGCGTCGTCGTGCACGATTAAGCGCCCAACGCTCAGATAACGCAGAGGAGTATGGTGACGCAGCGATTATCTCTGGTGCTGAAAGGATACATGATGCGAGATAAATATTGGTATCATAGTCTGATGGATAGTGCAGAGGCTACTCGACGTTAGATTCGCCCGGCCTACCCCGGAACGTGCGCTGCGAGATACAAGGCCGACGACAGAGGGGCTCAACATGAGGGATGGGTTCATTGATGTACGTGTACTAAACTTCGCACTCGTTTATCTCATGCTGGAATACCTCTCGAACCAAAGCCTCCGTCGATGGAGTGACTTGAGACGGGGTAGGGGAGAAAAGGGCCAGGTAGATATTGGCTGTGCTAGCGTGGCTGTGGTTGCAGCTAGGACATCTGATGCCTTGGATTGTTGGGCCATGACAAGAGGTGCATTTAACGTACTGAGTGTTGAGGTAGAAGCAGTGGCCACCAACATTGGCATTATTATTCACCGCAGAGGTCGGAGCACTGGGAGCCACGTAGATGGTTCCCAGGCTATTGCGACTGAGGGTTTTGGAGCACGATCCGCACCCTAAGCCCCCTGTCACCATAGGCTTACAGCAGGATACGCAGTGAATGGCGGTGAGGGGGAAGGTGGCACACTGACTCCCACCAACGGAGATTGATGTGACGGCTACCCCGGAATTGGCCTTCATTCGAACGCCGGCGATGCGATACGCTGTACGGAGTCCCATTGCTTCCTCAAGATCATCGAGCGGGAAGTCGTGATCTACTGAGGCCAGCTTCGTGAGACCTTCGATGAGCCATGATGCTATTTTATGGTCCAACCCGAGGGTGACCTTTTCGACCGCTGTGAGGCCAAACGATTCCTCAGAGAGTGCTTTAATGGCAACGTTGCGAATCTAGTAGACACATAAAGGTGGGCTCGGGGAAGTGAGATACTAGAGTATGCGATGACGAACCTTCTCCATCCTCCACGGCCTCGAGATTCTCAGAACTCCAGCCCACTGTTCTTTGGTGAGGGTAAACCTTCCGGCGATGACATCCTCTGTACTGTTGGAAACACGCGAGGGTAAGTCCACCGCCCGATCTATGTACAACGATTGCGATGCTGCATGCTTACGTTGGATAAAGAATCATCAACAGGGCCTCCAAGTCCGCGGCTCTGTATCCCTCCAGGACGATGGGGCTTTCCAGTGAAAGACCTTCCCCGTTGCTTCCGTCTCCAACAAGGAACATGTCTTCGAATACCGGAGAATGCCTGACCAGTGCCCGCCGACTGGTGGTGAAAATCTCGTTCTCGGCCTGTTGGGTTCAGCTCAGCCCTCAGATATTCATCGCGCTGAGTATACCAACCTTAAGACACACGATATCCCATCGGAAAGCCATATTCGGTGTGCTGCTATCAAGGATTAAGTGGGGGTGGGAGGAGCTCGACATCAAGTGCTGAATCGGTATCGATGCGGCGACCGTGTACTTATCGTACACGAGGGATGTCACATCACGACGCGTGAGTCACGTCATGTGCTTTATGGGCGCTAAACCAGATCGGCCGTCTCACCGCCACCCCGAGGTAATTTAGCGCCCACCGTTCACATGACGTTCGAAGGCTTGTGGCGGAAGTTGCCGGGGCCTCGAGGCCTAACCACATATCGCCGACTCGGAGCTTCTCTACGGCCGACTTCCCTTCATCACCCTCTACCTTTCCCCCTACAGGATGGCCAGCCCCATCATGGCAAGTCATGACTCGCAAGTCCAGCCCACGACTTCCGCTGGAGTATAGCAGCCTTCAAGGTGAATACTTAAATTCGGTTGTCCAATCGATGCTATTCCCGTAAAAGGAGAGGCACCCCTTCGCTACATCAATAGGCGTGCGCACCCCAATAAAACAGACATACCTTCGGGATTGTGTTGTAAATGAATTCGCATTTGAATTTTGTCTCTCACCTTCGATTTGAGGCGGTGTGCGTCCTGGGTCGCTTGCAGTGGTCTGGAATGATACCGCCCGTGCAAAGATATAGCCTGAGACTGAGTACCAGTATTGGTCTGTCGAAGCAACAACCAAACCGACAGGTCCACTTGACCGCCGCTCTGCCAGGGTAGGGTATCGGCCATTGGGGCTGCATGTCGTATTCCTGGAGATCGTCCCTGAACACATCTCGAACCAATGCTTCCATCGAGCAATCAGGAACAGGGGAAGGAGATAGTGGAACGGAAGAGAATCTGCACGGAGGAAGAAAGACAGGCCTATGTTGATGCGGTTAAGCATTGACGTTGGAGTAGTCCAGAGTGGACCTACTCGGGCACGCTGGCTGGGCACCTCGGTATAGCGTCGAGGGCAAGGAGTGATATTGATCCCGTACGGTAATACACCGGTCCGTGATACACCATGGGTCACTGATACTATACAGCGCACTTTGGGGCGTTTTTCTCGATAACCGGAAGACCTATGGCTCGTATTATTTTTGTGAGGGGGGAAATATTTTCTGTCTATCATATTTCTAGGCTATCGCGTTTGCTTCTCAACTCATTGAAATTCCAGAAATCGAACTCGGTCGGTGGAACACCATTTTGATGGCACCAATTTAGCCCTTGTTTGGGCTCCAACGCTCGCGAGGCATACTCTTCCGCTGCAGAGACTACCGTGGATGACTGAAAGCAATGTATTTTATTGATTTAACACGTTTAAGAGGGGGGAATGTGAGCGTGTCGCGGACGGATGAGGTGAACACACCGCCGTGAAACACCTGATTATCACGCGCCTCTCACCCAAATTTGGCGCAGTCACACACCGTCACGGGTGTATCAAGGAGCCGATTCTCGAGTGCATCGTCTGATACCGTGTATCCAGGAGTGCACAGCCCGCCCACTGCCCCTACGATATTCATGTGCATTCCCAAGTAGTAGGTAGTCAGCTTAAAAAACACCCAGAGCCAATCGACGACGAATTGCTGCCTGCAGAACCCGATTACCGTGGACTCTATCACGGACCGGTGAGCCAAAGCGACCTTTTCAATAGGCGTTAGCTGAAAGTCCTCGCTCGATAGTCTTTTACCACTTCGCATGGAAGCATGATGAAGAGAAGTTGGCCAAGACAAACCTCGCGCATCTCCCACGGACTCGAGAGTCTCAATACACCAGTCCATTGCTCCTTCACAAGGGAGAACTTCCCAGAGATTATGTCCGTTGGCCTGGTGAAAGAATGGGATGAGATCCTACATCATGATGGGGTGGCTAAGAGGCGACAGACACACGAGGGGTATAAGATCATAAGATGGGCCTCAAAGTCCGCAGCTTGGTATCCCTCAAGGACAATAGGGTTCTCCTTCGACCTTCCTTCCCCACTCCTACCATCACCCACGAGATACATATCCTCAAACACGGGGAATGTTTGATGAATGCCTGTCGTGCGGGGAAGGACCCTTGCCCCTCGACCTATTCGCCGCTCGGCTCAGGTGCTTTGTAAGTCCGAAAACGATCCCACCTTGAGGTAGCCAAAATCCCACTGGAACGCCATCGGTCATTCAGAGGGTAAAAGGGTGGATGGCTGATGTTCGGGATCAAGATCTGTATTGGAGAAAGATCTCTTTTCTGGGTCGCCACGCGGCACGTCATGTCAAGACGCTGAACGTCACATCATGCGGCTCGGTCCGTGGGTCGTCGCGCACAATTAAGCGCCCATCGCTCAGATAACGCCAGAGGAACACGGAGATGCCGCTCTTATCTCTGGTGCTGAAAGGATACACGATGCGAGATACACATTCTGATGGATAGGGCAGAGACTACTCGACGTTAGATTCGCCCGGGCCTACCCGCGAACGTGCGCTGCGAAATACATGGTTGACTACAGAGCGGCTCGACATGAGGGATGGGTTCACTGATGTACGTGTGCTAAACGTCGCACTCGTTTATCTCACGCTGGAATACGTCTCGAACCAGGTCCTCCGTCGAGGGAACAGCTTGAGACGGGGTAGGGGAGAAAAGGGCCAAGTAGATATTGGTTGTGCCAGCGTGGCCTCTGTTGCAGCTCGGACATGTGATGGCGCCTTGGACTACTGGGCCCTTGCAAGAGGTGCACTTGATGTGCTGAGTGTGGAGGTAGAAGCATTGGCCACCGACATAGGTGTTATTCTGCACCGGAGAAGTCTGAGCACCGGGGGCCACGTAGATGGTTCCAAGGCTATCGCACCCGAGGGTTTTGGAGCACGATCCGCACCCTAAGCCGCCAGTCACCATAGGCTTACCGCAGCCACCGCAGTGAATGGCGGTGAGGGGGAAGGTGGCACATTGACTCCCACCAACGGAGATTGATGTGACGGTTGCCCCGGAATTGGCCTTCATTCGAACGCCGGCGATTCGATAGGCTGTACGGGGTCCCACCGCTTCCTCGAGATCATCGAGCGGGAAGTCGTGAGCTGCTGAGGACAGCCCCGTGAGACCTTCGACGAGCCATGATGCTATTTTATGGTCCAACCCGAAGGCGACCTTTTCGACCGCTGTGAGGCCAAACGATTCCTCAGAGAGTGCTTTAATGGCAACGTTGCGAATCTAGTAGACACATAAAGGTGGGCTCGGGGAAGTGAGATACTAGAGTATGCGATAACGAACCTTCTCCATCCTCCACGGCCTCGACATTCTCAGGACTCCAGCCCACTGTTCTTTGGTGAGGGTAAACTTTCCGGCGATGACATCCTCTGTACTGTCGGGAACACGCGAGAGTGAATTCACTGCCCGATCTATGTACACCCATTGCGATCCTTCATACTTACGTTGGATAAAGAATCATCAACAGGGCCTCCAAATCCGCGGCTTTGTATCCCTCCAGGACGATGGGGCTTTCCAGTGACCGACCTTCCCCGTTGCTCCCGTCTCCAACAAGGAACATATCTTCGAATACCGGAGAATGCCTGACCAGTGCCTGCCGAGTGGTGGTGAAATTTTCGTTCTCGGCCTGTTGGATTCAGCTCAGCGAGGCTCAGATATCCACCGGGCTGAGTATACCAACCCTGAGGTACACGATATCCCATCGGAAAGCCATATTCGGCGTGCTGCTATCGAGGACTACGCAAGAGTGGGAGGAGCTCGACATCAAGTGCTGAATCGGTATCGATGCGGCGACCGTGTACTTATCGTACACGAGGGATGTCACATCACAACGCGGGAGTCACGTCATGTGCTTTACGGGCGCTAAACCTTATCGGCCGTCTCACAGCCACCCCGAGCTAATTAGCGCCCGCCGTTCACATGACGTTCGACGGCTTGCGGCGGAAGTTGCCGCAGCCTCGAGGCCTAACATACTGATAGGCGACTCGGAGCTTATCTATGGCCAACTCCCTTCATCATCCTCTACCCTTCCTCCATACAGGATGACCAGCCCCGTCACAGCAAGTGATGCAAGCCCAGCCCGCGATTTCCGCTGGAGTATAGCAGCCTTCAAGGCGAGTACTTAACTTCGGTTATTCAATCGGTACTATGAGCTTAGGAACCCAGGTTGAGGATCAGTTGTACTCCGTCACTCGGCAGGCCTTTGTGGAGGCTTCTCCGGTTTTCAGGGACATGTACTTGGTCGGAGATTCTGGGAGCGGAGAAGGCGCTGCGGAGGACCAACCAATTGTATTGGAGGGGTATAAGGCGTGTGACTTTGAAGCGCTTCTGACTGTTCTGTATCCTACGTGAGTGGATCACTCGATGGTGCGATCGTGATGGTTACGGCCTCACCTGCCTTCAACCCTTAGGACCACCGATGTGCTGTCTGGCCAGTTCAAATTGACAAAAGATCAGTGGATCGGAGTGCTACGACTAGCGGGCCATTGGGAAATGCAGAAGGTCCGTAGAATTGTGTCTCCCCTCCATGTCCATATCCTAAGACAGTCGCGTCTCACCTGCTCCGTTCAAAGATACGAGAACTCGCGATCAGCGCTCTCTCCGGCGACTCGTTCGGCCTTACCCCCACTGAGAAGGTCACACTCGGGCGCGACCACAAAGTTGTCTCCTGGCTTGTTGGAGCCCTAACGAGTTTGGCGTGTGGGAACCCTGAACTTTCCATCGATGCTCTAGAGGAGGCTGTGACCGCTCGTACAGCGCTGCGCATCGTCGGCATCCGGATGGATGCACGCGCAAAGCCCGCGTTGATCCCAACAAGCCTGCCCCAGTTGGCGGGGGTTGCAGCGAGCTCAATATCCTGCCACCTGTGCTATCTTCCTTGCTTAGGAGATGTGTCCAATTTCCACAGCTGCGCGAGAATCTACAAGCTGGATGATACCGTCATTTTCATTCCGGGCGGGGGTTTTGGACTGGGGGTTGCCGTCCACGATGCAGGAAAGGTCTACCTTACCGTTAATGCTCAGTCCGTGCACTGTCCCACCTGTGTGAAGAGGCTCTTTTTACAAGCTTTTAAGTGCAGGTCCTGCCAGCTGAGTATAGCTTTGCAATCGCAGCTTTACCTGTCTCCTCCCCTTCACTACAAGTCTCCTGAAGCGATCGAAGCCATGGTTCGAGACGTATTCAAGGCGGAGATCTCTGAGTACGAGGCGTAGTATATCTTTGCTGTATACCACGATATGTACCTAGAATAATCCGATCATGCCTCTTAGTGTACGCTGGACCCACCTGAGGGTGATGGATGGAGAGGCTGGATACCTCGGTATAGTGTCGACGCTGAGGTGCGAGATTGATTCCGTGCCAATAATCGCATGCGTCTATGTCAGGTACCTACGACAATCCAATCTGATCGATAAATTACATGGCAGTACTGGGTTATTACAACGCCTAAGCGCTCAGTCCGCGTTGGAGTTTGTCCAAGGCATCCGAAGAGATTCATATACCTGGGGAGCAACCCCGACGGCCTCGCGTCCCACATATTTAGGGAATATGCAGATGCCAGAGTTGAGGAAGTGTGATAAACTGAAGGGAGCGTCAGTAGTGTGTCCGTGTCCCGTAAAAGGGGAGGTACCCCCTCGCTAAATTAGCGCCCAATATCGGGTGTAGAGCGGCTTGATAACGCTTATCAGAAAGGTGTCTCTAGATCGTCTGACCGCAGTCTCCCGTTGTGGGGAAGCAGAGCTTCGACGTATCACACTCGTCAACGGGCGTTTCGAGGCCGAAACTGGCAGGAAGTATGGAAGTATGTAGGTATGAAGACAGTTGGCAGGTCCAAGTACCCCTTGAGAGGTACGACATCTGTAGCCGCGGTGGATGTACGATCGGTCAGCTAAGTAAGACTGTGTGACGATTTCGCCTGGTGGAGTATCTTGAATTATGTCTGTCCCAGTCTTCTGCAGCACTTGGACAAATCGCCTTCGCGTCACCTTTTCCTAGCTGACTGAGCTCGAATCCAAAGGTGGTATGTACCGACGCGTCCGGAGAGTTGTCGCCCACGGGTGTCAAAGCTGTCAGTGCCACCACAGGTCGCACGCATAGTCTTTCCTTATTCGTCGAGTCTTGAGACCAGAGCGGTATACGAAAAAGCGAAGCTCGAGAGGGAAACACCGATTGTATTGAAGCTCGCCTCGTTACGCTCAGCTGAACACGACGAATCCACATGTTGCTCAGTGAAGCTTCGGTACTCTGGTCTACGGGAGTACATACGGTTCTTTCAATTCATTTCGCGGGGTTCTGTGCGTGCGTTCACCACGGGGACGGCGTGTGGGTAGGCTATGTGAACGAGTTTGGAAGGTTGTAGCGTACGGGTTGTTGTTCGGTTCCACATATCATAAGTTGAACAGCGCAGCACGTCGAAACGAGGTGATGCCCTGAACGACCCAGGGGGCGCCACCTGTGGGCGAGACTGGCCGCCATGGACTGCGGAGTCGGGGAGCCGTACCGATGTCTTTGTTCTCCAATGCACTCATTTCGAACTGAACACGTCTCTGTATCAGGTCGAGCTGCGGTAGTACATACGCTAACTTAGATACAATATGAGAGTTCGAAGGACACAGGGAAGGCTTCGAGAAGTAGGAAAAGGATCTGGAACCGTTGTGCCCTCTGCAAGTATTCAATGCTGCGATCAAGTGTTGTTACGCGGGTGTAAGGCCACGCCGCAGGGAGGCTTCTTGTCTCACAGCAGGGGTTAGAGCAGAGGTTAATCTCTTTTTTTTGCCGATGACAGGTGTGAACGCGTGCGAGTTGGGTTGATTCCCGGCGCTCCAAGGCAGGAGAGGCTTGGCGTGGCGAGGAGAGCGTACACGGCAAAGAATACCCTTGGGTATTTGAAATAAGAAGCGCTGGACAAAGTGCCTCGTTGGTCGCGCGTGGTGGGGGTGTCTTGGGAGCGCTTGGAAGTGGTGCGGACCGATTTGGAAGCTTCTGTCAAAGTTTCTTAGGAGATGGTTGCAACAATACGGTTGCTTCACTTCATTTCCTGGGTGATTTCGATAAGATGAAGCGCTGGGATCCATGCTGCGCTTATGATACGTATAGAACCTTCCTTACTTCACCCGCGCGTTCTTTTCTCTCTTGCGAGAGTGGATGGGGTTGGGCGTCAAGCAGATGATGCAGTCAAACGCACCCGCTGCCAACTCGAATTGGAAATATGTCGGGAGCAATCGGATGAATATGGTAGTCCGCCGATCATACTCGGGTCCGGTGTTCTCAATTCCGTTTCCCGAATGCCACGTGCTCGAGCGACGTTGCCCGGTTGCTGCCATGTTGAGATGTGGGCGCTTCTTCTCTTCCTCCATCGAGCCTCTTGCTCCCGCACTCCATCATCGTGGATTTCTCCAGGTCACCGCGCTGGAATATCGCGCGGATCCAAGGCAGTCTAAGGCTCTCTTTCTCCACCCTATCACCCCCGAGGATAGTCGTTCGAGTCAGTTAGCCTCGCCCCAGCTCAGATTCGAATTTCGGATGGAGTAGAACCGGCGACATACTCTATCGCCACCTTTTCCCAATTGTTTCCATTCCAATGCCGTCACCCAATTCCACCTCGTTAGGGAGGCCTGCTGAATCATTCGAATCTCCCCTGTGTGCATCGAATAGGAGGTGCCAGTCAAAGAAGGAGACGGGCCGCCCAGGGAGTGGGATTTTGGCTTTCAAAGGTCAGAATTCTTGGAAATGTGGCTGGATGAAGGGGCTGAACGGATTTTCCCACCGGCAGGCCGGGTGTCTGTATTCGTTAAACATTTCTCAAGGGACATACAATTGACCCACCCCCACAACCCATTTGACCAGATTGAAGTTACCCATTTGGCAAGCGGGTGAGGCAGGGGGCACGGCACCGTGACCCAGCGCAGTCAGTCATATCGACCCGGCGGTGTGAAAGAACGGCTCGTTTCGTCGTCGTCTTTGCACTTGCTTGTGCCATCCGTCCGTCCCGCAGCGTCCCTATCGTGACGGGGAGCGGTGACTAAGATCTCTTGCGCATACATCTTAGTACTCTCTCAAGGGTTACACGCACGCAACCTCCCTTGATCTGCGACTCCCCACGACCGTATTGCTTGCTTGTTGATCTTCATCTCGCCCCACCGCGGCTGCGATCGAGCGCGTTTCCGGAACCCAAGACCAAGGCTAAGCGCTGAAGACGACGAGAACGAGGAAGCGGGATAGGAGCGCTGTACAAGTCTAGGAAGATCGAAGGCAGCTCGAGGGCCGGGTAAGAGCGAAGGTCGGGACACCAAGCCAAGGGACGAGCAAGAGTAGGCCTAGCCACGGAGGAGCCACCGAGAGAGTATCGACAAGTCGGTCGGCCTACCACCAACATCAACACTCGACAGGCAGCCGTGGGGACGAAGAGCACAGGGGACGGCGACGATGCCCCCTGAACCCAAGCAAGCGAAGCTCAGGAGGAAGGCGAGTAGGAAGGAGCTGGACGAGTTTAGGTTCGACGGGACGCATGCCAGGGAGCTGGAATTGAAACGGAATCGAGGTACGTGTCGTCCCGTTCCGTTGGGTCTGTCAGGATGAGCTCTATATATATGCATTATGAGCTCGTTCGGCCTCCGTCCGTTCATCGCTCATGCACTGACGTCGTTGTCCCGGTTTAATAGGAGAGGTACGCAATTCAAGATACCAAGCAAGCGATGTCATTGACCCATACATACTTCTTTATAACCGCCATTTCATATCCATTCGTTCGTTCCATTCATTTCGAACTTGAAACCTTCCCCCGATGCACGGCCCCCGTCCTTGTCGATCCCTTCGACTCCTGCCTCGTTGCATGCCAATTGCACCCACCGCGCGCTATAATGGGTTGGATTACCTAGGTTAGCTGTGCCGAGTGTCGAAGGTGAGTAGACATGTGCGATCACCGCATCTCCTTGCTTTTCTTTCTTTATACTCTCTTCCTCTTGTCGTCTGCTTCAGACCCATTTGCGTCTCTTATCTCTCTCCAGATCCCCGGTTCCTGCTTTCCTACGCATTCTCGTTATCTTTCTCTTCGAACCGCCGGCTAGAGTCAAGGGCTGACACTGACATTCGACGTAGGCTAAAGATCAAGTGCGACAAGCAAATCCCATGTCAATCGTGTGTACGGAGAGGGTGTACGGCTCTGTGTCCGAATGGTAGCCTCTCGACGGGGCAGGGTACACGGTACGTGGTGCCTTTTTCGGTCTCTACGACCAGCGCTCACCGTTTTCACCTTATCTCCTTGCCCTGTCTTCCATCTCCACCACCGAACGACGACGAACCGAACCTCGGCTCTCGACTCTCGACGACCAACGCTCGACCGTCCACCCTGGTGAAATGACGACGACCGCCCAACCGACGATACGCAACGCATCTGTCACCGCTGCTTTACCCCGAACCCGTGCCGCCCATTGCTTCACCCACTCTGGACCTACCATGCACCAATCGAATTGCCCTGTCTTCCATGACCACAATTGAACGTGCCCACAATGACCCTGCCCTGACCCTGCGTCCTGGTTGTCCGCTGCCCTCGACGGTTCTCGACCCTGTGATCGACGATCGACGGTTCACCTCAACGCTGAACCCCGCGATTTCGAACCCTTTCCTCCGCCCATGGCGCTTCTTCACCACCCGCCGTCCAAAACGAACCACCCATGCTGAACCTCCTCCCACCACGACCCGGCTTCTACACCAAACCACCCACCTTCCACCCCGTAAAACCTTATCAATGCCGACAGCTTCGTCCTAGCCGCAACCGAACACCTCCACAAACGCATCGCCAAACTCTCCACCCGGGTCCGCCTCCTCGAAGACGCCCTTGCCTCCCTCCAATCCAAACACTCCACCGAACCCCACCCCCTCCTCCAAGCCGAGCTCCTCTCTGCATCTCACCAGCTCACAGGAGCCGCTGGACCTTCCTCCCGTGAAGGAGGTGAAGGCCAACTGGTCCATGCAGCATTGCTGGAGGGAGAGGAGGAGGATGACGACGATGATATGGATATGGATGGAGGGGGAGATGTGGGAGAGAGGGAGGGAGATGTGGGGAGGGAGAGGGAAAGAGAGAGGGAAAGGGTGGGGAGTCGGAAGGGGAAGGGGAAGGATGGGAGGGGCGAGAATGGGGAGATTATCGATGCGTTTGGGACGTTGAGTATCAGCCAGCACGGGGTGGCGAGGTTCTTTGGGCCGACCGGGGGAAGTGAGGTGCGTTCGATTCTTTCATTCCGTTTTATCAACGTGTCCGCTGACCAGTTCACCTTATCAAAACAGAGTCTCCTCCTCTCGAACCTTGACACGCCGTACGAAGACCTCCTCTCCAGCACCTCCTCCACCTCCCTCCCCTCCTCCGCAACCGCCCCCCACCCCCACGACACCGGCGCCTTCTCCCCCAGCGCCTCCACCCCTTCCGACTCCACGGGCATGCGCGATTCGCCCTCCCTACCCGACCTCACATCCACGTCCGCTCTAACCTTATTCTCTCAATCGTTCCCATTCACCCCGCTGGGTACGCCCCCAGATGTACAGGAAATGATCGAGAGGCAGCATTTGCCAGAAGAGGAGAGGGCGGTGGGGTACTGCAAAGTCTACTTCGAGCAGGTCGCATGGCTCTTCCGCGGCCTAACGAGAGGCCAGGTTGTAGCCGAGATGATACCCGCTATCTACAAACGCGTGCGGAGGACGAGTCCCACAGGGAACGCCAATACCAATGGGAATGGGAATGGGAATGGGGCAGGGGAGACGGGTTTAGGGGGAGGTGCGAACCTGGATGGGGAGCAAGATGAGGAAGAGTGGGCGGGCCCACATGATCTTGCTCTTTTATTCATGGTTTTCGCTATCGGCGCGCTTGTTGGAGGGCCCACAGACTCCCCTATACCTGGCTCTGCGACGAGCTCTACCCACCCGTCGCATTCTTCAGGATACCAGCCGTCCCCACTCAACCAGTCGACTTCGTCGTCGGGGGGATCGTACCAGCAGGACGAGCCGGCGCCGGCAGATAGTGGTAGTAAAGCGGGAGTTGTGCATATCTTGCCGTCGAACCCCCCGTTGGCGGAGCATTTCTATCAGATTGCACGAGCGTGTTTGAGTCTTCAGCCCGTGTTGGAGAAGCCGAGTATTGTGACGATTCAGTGTCTTCATGTACGTACTTTCCTGTCTTTCTTCACCCAGTCGTATGTTGGGAAACTCACGTGGTGTTGTTGTAGCTGATGAGCGTGTATGGGGCGATGAGTGGGAGCGATATGAGGAGCGAGACGAGCATGGAGATGACGTGGAGTTTGATTACGATGGCGGCGCATTTGGGGCAGACGGTACGTTTTTCGATACCGTATCCTTCCACGACCCTTTCTTCCATCGTCCCGGACCGTTCTCCCCTTTCTCCATGGCATCCATCGGCTACGATCCTTTTCAACGCTGGGACTTCATACCTTCTTCCAACCCCGTCGTTCGCCTTGTGCGTGGCTGACGCCTCATCCTCCCCTCTAGATCGGCCTTCACCGCGACTCCGCTCGCTGGGGCCTCTCTCCCATCATGGTCCAAAGACGTCGAATCCTGTTCTGGGACCTGTTTGTCGCTGACACATGGCAGTCCCTGAACACCGGCCGACCCCCAACGTTCTCCCTCCCGTACGTGGACTGTGCTTACCCGCAGTACGAGGAGCTGGACGCAGGTGGGGGCAAGAAGCTGGACGTCGAATGTACGTTTCTCCTCCCTTCTTTCCTTATCCCTGTCTCTCTCTCTTTCTTTTTCCCTCGAGTGCGAGTACTTACTAACGTACCATCCCTCCTTTCCTAGACGAGCTCTGGTCCTTCCGCTTCGCCGCGGAAGTCGTTGCCGAAGTCACAGCGCGGACGCTTACAGCTGAAGGTCCCTCCTATGCGACCATTATGGAGCTTGACAGGAAGGTCCGGGAGTTTCCCCTCCCCGAGTCTATGCAGCAAGGGAAGATGGAGGCAAACGATGCTGTGGGTGCTGGGAGTGCACGGACTGGGAAGGATGAGGATGGGGATTATGTGACGAGTTTCCAGAAGTGTGTTTTGGATCATATCAGGGAGACGAGTGCGTCAATCCTACTTCCCTGGCTAATGCCCTTGCTGAATAACCTCCTCGTCGTTTTCTACTTTACAGTCCTGCTGTACATCCACCGCTCGTTCTTCGCACAGGCTATCATCGACCACCCGGAGAACCCCCTCAAGTCGGCGTACGCTCCTAGCTTCTTGGCGAGCTACAGGGCCAGCTCGACGATCCTCAAGTGCGCTATCGAACAATTCAACGCGTGGCCTGGGAGCAGTGCTAGATTCTGGACGATGTGGACGTTTGCGTTTACCGCAGCTGTGAGTCTTTCGCCTTCCAACGCCGATGTCGTGCTGGGGCCGATGCTGATGGTACTCGTGGTTCATAGGTTGTTTTCGGGACGGTCGTCACTCGAGGACCTAGAAGCCCACTGGCGAAAAGCGCGATGAGAGAACTCGAGCAGGCTTGTGTTCTCTTTTCAAAGGCGTCGATCTACAGCACACGTGCCACGAAAGCTCTGGTACGTACCCTTCGACCACACTCTCCTCCGGCATTCCTCTAACATCGAGCCACAGCCCATTCTCAGGAAGCTCAACGAAAAGGCGCATTATGCTCTCCAAGCCGCCCAAGCCAACGACCAAGACGCTGGTATCCACTGGTCTGTCAAGCAGGAAGATACTGAGGACGAGCTGGCCATCTTCGCCGGGCACACCCGCTTCGTCTCCGGCTTGAAGGACAAGGGAGGTTCTTCCGGGAGCGGGGGGAGTGACCGGGCTCAGAGTGGTGGTCCGACGGAGACTGCGACGCCTAATACGGTAACAGGCGCGAGCCGGTCGGGGATGGTTGGCGTCGGTGGGCCGAAATTGGACCAACCGTCGGCTAGAGCGCCCCCTCCTTCGCTCACACTCCCGCCACCGGAGTATGGACCCAGCTCGTCGGGGCTGTTCCATTCCCAACAGGCTGGGCCTTCGTCTGCGGGGATCATCGCACCTCAGGCACCGTATCTCCCCAGGATAGTGCAGCACACCCCTGGGACGCCGTCGTATGGAATCCAACCCGGGAGTGGTGGCGGTATGCCGATGTATGGAGAGTCGAGCGATTCGAGGATGGATACCTCTGGGAACGACGGTGGGAGGTGGAGTGCGTCGGCGTATGGGTCTATGGATCATCGTCAGCATCAAACTCCGCAACAGTCGTATGCGTCGTACACTCCCCCAGAGCCGAGGAGGAGTATTCCTGGATTGCAAGCGTTCGATTGGTCCGCGCCTGCGGGTTCGAACCTGCGACATGACGCGCAGCCGGAGCAGCATCGGACGATGCCGAGGATCTCGAGGTTGCCGTCACACAGTGCACAGGGGATGTACCCCTCCCCGACTACCTCCTCTTACCCCAACTCCTCTTCCGAGGAAGTGTCGAATGTGGGACCTAGTGGAAGTGGGGATTATGGGTACCACCACCAACAGCAACACCATCCTCAGCACCACCACCAGTCGTCTCACCACCAAGCCCCTCCTCCGTCATCGCAGCACCACTACCAGGCTCATCAATCGCACTCTCAGCAGCATCATCAGCACCAGCCGCCTACCCCGACGACGCCCCAGTACCATCCTATGTACTCGGCCTTTGGGCCTTCCCCGCCGCCGCCGATTACTAGGATGACATCGAGCGGGGGGCCGAGTGCGATGACGGGGGTGCATGTGACGGCGACGAATGCGGATTTGGCGGATTTGGGGATTGCGAGTAGGGATTCGAGGTTGGATGAGAAGTGGAGTATGTTTATGAGCGAAAGTGGGATTTTGGAGCCGGGGTTCCGAGGCTGAATAGTCGGGTAAAGAGGTGAAAGTGAAGTTTCAAGGAAAACCAAATAGGAATGCGATGCATAGGTGGTTGACTTTCTATATTTGTGGGGACATGGCATCGTTAGATTGGTCTTTTCTTGTTTCCGTCCTTACTTGCCAATGCTCATCGGTTTGATTTCCTCGTTAGCGCCCAGGAAACATGTCTAAGCCACGTGTGTCCTGCGTCACACCTCGTGTCGATTTTCATCGATGGATGTCGTTCCCAATCTCTGGTCCCTACCACCCTCCATCCTCTCCGTACTACTAACACCATGAGCCCTATCATGTCCGACCCATCCCAGTCTGTTCCCACCACGTCAACTCTTTCTGCGAACTTTCACTGGGAGATAGCTGTATTCAAGGTACGTCCAACAGTGGCACCCTGTAGGAACCGACTAAAGGTTGACGTGCAAACCGTCTAGGTTGAGGATACAGCATTCCGCGTGAATCGTCATGGATTTACGGCGGCATCTCCAATCTTCGAGACCATGTTTCTCCTCCCAGACAGCAACGGCGATCGCAAGGCGGAAGGGACCACTGATGACAACCCGATTTTCTTGGATGGGTACAAAGCGGCCGACTTCGACGCCTTGCTGCGAATCCTATATCCAACATGAGATCCCCTTGAGGAGTATGCATGGCCAGCTTGCTCATAGTGTGACCCAGGTCCAGGGGTCTCATAGCAAACCGCGTGTCCTTGACGATGGATCAGTGGGTTGGCATCCTCGACTGTCGACAATATGGGAGATGAAAGAAGTCCGTCGCTCAACACATCCTACAATACTCGTACTAATTTCTCGTTCTCAGATCCGAGAATTCGCGATCAGCACACTTTCGAACGACACTCCCGCACTGGCGCCCGTGGAAAAGGTTACTCTTGGCCGAGAGCACAAGGTTAGGTCGCGGTTGGTTGAAGGCCTTATAGACCTTACGTCGGCGGAAAGGGAGTTTTCGCCTGAAGCATTGGAAACGGTTGTCGGGCTTCGCACTGCATTCCGAATCTCCTTTGTACGCCTGAAGCGGCGCTCGTCTTGGGCTAAAACCATCCCACTCACCCTCATCAATGGCGCCTTTACAGGGCTCTCCATCGACGACCTTCGCTACGGGTGCTGCTGGGAGCCCTTCGTCAAAGACCAGCTTATGCCTTGTCATTCTTGTTCTGGGGTTCTCATAACAAACCAAGTCGGCTCCATATACACTACAGCAACCCCTTCCTTCAAGAGTAGTCGAAACCATTCTCACTTCTGGTTACCCGCAGCAGAGCTCTTATGCTCCTTATGCAACAGATGGTTTATTTCGGGCCCCACTACTTGCCAGAGCTGCAACGCGGGACATCGATCGGATATTGTGTACCTTTTCTTTGGCTTCTCCACATCACTTGAACCTAGCGTGGAGGCGTTGGTGAAGGAGACTTTCCAAGACGAGATCAGGGAGTGCGAGGCATAGTCACTCGCAGTCATGTGCACCGTTTAACACATATGTTCAGAAGCCTTCGAGTCTGGCATCGCGTTGAGTTATCCTACATTTGATAATCATCTCTTGTGTATATGTACCCTTCGTCTATCGTAGTACAAAGGCTCTGGGCACGCAGGACAGCAACTAATCGATATCAGCATTCAATGATCATTTAAGCGCCCGTGCGGCACATGACCGGACTTAATTTCACAGCTTTGGCTGGGAGATATCGATACCGATTCGGCGTTTGATTGCTGACCATCACGTCCAGTCTCGATTTCAAGGCTATCCCGTTGCTCAAATGACCACAACACCAGCTCGGCAGGCTATGGCCTCAGGCAGAGACTTTCGCTGGGACATCACGGTCTTCAAGGTACCATCGAACGTATCTGCTCTATGTCCGGAAACTGATGAGCGAGTGGGTATCTCTAGGTCGAAGATAGGATTTTTCGGGTCAATAGGCATGCGCTTGTGCAGCACTCGGAGGTCTTCGAGGGCATGTACCTCCTCCCTAGCACGGGCGAGGGTACAACCGACGACAATCCGATCGAGCTGCATGGATACAAAGCGGCGGACTTCGAGGCGCTCCTCATGGTTCTCTACCCAACGTGCGTCTGTTCTGTAAGGCATAGATGTGGGCTTCGACTCATGTTCCCGCCTGAAGTATGGAAGATACGATATCTGGAGGGTTTCCCTTGACAAAGGAACAGTGGATAGGGGTATTGAGGGTGACACGACCTTGGGAGATGCATAGGGTGCGAATTTTTTCTCGACCAAGGACAGCCTCCTGTATATCTGGGCTAAGTATCCCTTTAGATTCGGAAGCTTGTTATCAAGGCCCTCTCTGGCGCATCATTCGTTCTCGGGACCGTGGAGAAAATCAAACTAGCGCGCGATCACAAAGTTTCGGCGTGGTTGGTGGAAGGGTTGGTTCGTATTACACAGCAACAACCCAAACTTTCATCCGATGAGCTCGAGCAAGCCGTGGGCCTGCGGTCGGCCTTTCGTCTTGTTAAGCTTCAGGTCGAGTCCTTCAACCAGTCAGGCGTTTCCTCAATAAAACGTGCCTGCGAGTTCTACACCGGCCTTTCGATGGCGGCGCTTCGGTGTCCAGGCTGCACAGCGTCCTGCCTGCCCAACCCGTTCTCCTGCCATTCGTGCTCCAAAATGATTCACTCGGAGGAGGCATCCACATTCTACATCGATTCCGAAACGGCGGGCCCGAATGTCACCAGCTCTGGGAATGGGGTTCACCTTTCCTTCCCTTTGTATTACCTGGTCTGTCAATCATGTGGCAACTGGGCGGTCACGCGAAGCATATCCTGCAAGTCTTGTTCATACCATTTTAACATAAATGGCAGCGGCCCCAAGACTCTGGTATTGGCACGCTTTGGACACCCTGCTGCTCCGACCGAAGAGATGATTCGCTCTACCTTCAAGGACGAAATCGAGGAGTACGATGCCTAGGGAGGAACTTTCTGTGTTCCTTACTCGATAAGACCGGTATTTGTTAGACGCCTTCCGTCACAGGGTCTGCTGTAATTCGGAGATTTCATTGATTGTATGAACTACGCACCGGAGACGGTGATGTTACAAGCGCCCGAGGACAAATAGCTTTCGCAAACCATGATCTGGTAGTCGTGATCCGTCCCAATGTTCATTCCAGCATCAGCCCAAGCCCGGAAGTGAGCACCTACGTCCACTCTGCCAGACGAGCGCTTCTTGCGGCGGACGGAGAAGAACCTCTCGAATGTCTGGTCGCTCGGGATCGTAGGTAGGGGGATGTGTACGTCCTTGCCGATGTCATAGGCCGCCCCATCAATGGTGATAGTCCCTTGAGGGGTCGTTCCATTTATGGGGTTGTAGGTCCCGAAGTTCTCTATGATGTAGTACTCAACGAGTGGGTTCTTCGTCCAGCCATATACGGCGATGTGCGCGTTGCCGTTGTATTCGAATTGCCCGCGATAGGCGATTACCCTGATGACACTTCAGGTTTTTTCGAACCACCAGGGACGAGGTGCGTACCTGTTGCTAGTCCCTTGTTGCCATCCCTTTCCTCCAAATACGCTTTCTTCATTCGTCCAGGTAATGCTAGGAATGATCTCGGCTCGCGTAACCGTTGGCGTACGAAGTAAACCTGCGTACCCAAAATTCCCTTTACCCCCGTTGGTGTAAGATGCTTGAGAGTCAGGGTTGTTGGTCCACCAGGTGTAGAAGAAGCCTTCGTGTGTTCCCTCTGACAGAGGAGCTGCTGTGCGTGCGGCGTAACTCGAAGGAGGAGCAGCGAGCGCGGCCACAGCCGTCAGCGCGATGGAGAGCAGAGCGACGAGCATCTTCTAAGAGACGAGAGCGACGGCCAATTTCTTATACGTGGCCATACGTCGCGGTACAGAAGCGCATTGCCCAGGGATCACAAGACACAGAGAGGCGTCCTGGCGCGAAGCAGGAGTTTCCCCGCAGATTCCCAGTAAGATCACGGATCCATTCGTACAATTGTTTCGAATTTCCTTGGCGCACGTCGCCCTTCAACAGTGTTGACTCTCACAAGTAAGCTCCGATATCTCCCCATTAGAAGCACTACATCATTGATTCATAAGTTTGTATATTTATTGGTTGCTGCCCGGGTTCGGGGGGTAGAGCGGCTTCATTACTCTACCTGGCCTCCGCAACGGTGATGTTGCAGGTGCCCGACGATCGATAGCTTTCGCAGGAGATAATTTGGTAAGAATGGTCCTTCCCGAGTTTCATGCCAGCTTCAGCCCACGCGCGGAAATGAGCACCAACGTCCACAGTACCACCTGTGCGTTTGGTGCGGCGAACAGATACAAAGAACTCGAAAGTCTTCACCACGTCAATCGAGGACGATTGATGCGAACGTTCCTGCCAATGTCGTAGACGGCACCGTCGATGGTCACATTTCCTTGCTTGATTGCACCGCTGTACGGGCTGTAGGTGCCGAAGCTTTCAACGATATAGTACTCGACGAGGGGGTTCCTCGTCCGCCCATAGATCGAAAGGAATGATTGTCCCTCAGCCTCATAGGTGCCGGAGTATGATACAACCCTGTGGGAATGTAAACATACAGAGTAAGCTAACACGAGTGGGCGTACCTGTCTCCAGAGCCGACACTCCAACCCTTCCCTCCTAATAATCATCCTCCCGAGGTCCAGGCGATCCTTGGGTGGCGTCAGTACCCATCAAGAGAGTTTGGGGTCGATAGCGCACTCAAAATTGCCTTTGTCTCCATTAACATAAGTAGCCTGAGATGCGTTGTCGGTCCACCATGAGTAGAAGAACCCGTCGTGAATACCCGTCGCGCTCGGGGTGCCTGCACGCAATGTCGGATTGGACGATGGAGGGGAGCGCACGCTCACGCTTGCGAGAGTGAGGGCGAGGAAAAGGTTGAAAAATGACATCGCTCAATCCACTTCGTAAGCCTAGATCGTGTTTTAATAGAGTATTCATTCATTCGGAACAGATGTGGGACCTCGCTTCATGGAGAACCTCTGAATACCAAGTACGTATGTCTCCGCATCACCAGAACGCATTGACACATTCCTGAATCACCCCCTTCATAGAATTTCCCTGTACCAAACCCGTTTACCTGTCTGTGCCTATCAAATATTAGGCGCCCATCACGTATTCCTTGTCCCCGTGAATCGCACGCGACCGTGCACATGACTGAGGCTGGGTGATCACCTGACCGACATATTGTGATGGTAACACTTGGTAACCTGGGCCCTTCGCGCTCCCCCTCGAATTGCCGCTTACCATGACTGTTCAAGCTACGGTTTCTCCAACAGAAGGAGTGGATGATGGGTCCCAGTTCCTCTGGGATATCGTGGTCTTCAAAGTGAGCACCGTGCGGCGCCATTCCGTCTGCTATCTCGGGGTCACCGCCAGCGTTTTCAGGTTGAGGACCAGATATTTCGCGTCGCTCGACATGCCTTCGTCGAGAACGCAGAAGTATTTGAGTCGATGTTCCAGCTTCCAGCAGGCCCCGCGGAGGTTGGAGGGAGAGCGGAAGTTCAGGATGGCGCGACCGAAGATAACCCCATTATTCTGGAGGGATATAAGAAATGCGACTTAAAGGCCCTCCTGAAGGTTCTGTATCCTAGGTGAGCTTGATACCACCGTTTGCGGTGGCTCCTTTGTCACGATGTCGGGTCCCCTTAGAATCGGTGACATCATCTCCGGGCAAATCAGCTTGAGCAAGGATGAGTGGGTTGGTGTGTTGAGGCTCTCTACGATCTGGGGCATGACTACAGTATGCCTTTCATCTACGACTCAAGCCCTCCCTATCCAGCTGAATCCCTTTCCCCACTCAGATTAGAGAGTTCGCCATCAAGACCCTATCCGAGTCCCCTTCTTTAGCTTTGACAACAGTAGAGAAGGTGACGATCGCCAGAGAAAGCAAGGTATCGAGCTGGCTGACCGAAGGAATCACACAACTGGTCCCTGTATCCGAACCTTTAACTCCCTCTGGCCTCAAGGCTGCGGTCGGTCTATCAACTACTTTCGAAATACTGGCTCTTCAATCGCGGTTCTCGCTCCTCCGCTTATTCGGACATCGGGATGCAGGGGGAGTCGTATGTACGGTACACGACCTCCAATGCTCCTTCTGTGACTGCCTCATCTTCGGTGATAAGCCATTCACCTGTGCGTGCGGGAAAGTCATCGATTCTACCAACAGTAAAAGCGTCTTCATCACGAAGGATAGTGCCAAACTCGACGCAGAGAGTCCTATAGGGAGAGTAGGGCAGAGTAGGGCTCAAGTTTCCTACGATGAACGTAGGATGCATTGTGCGCAAGGCTCAGCTCATGACCCGCGATGGAAATGTGGGAGTGAGTGCGGTCAAGGGCAGCTGTTCATTGGGACGACCAGCGAGACCGTGAAGGCAATGGCGATGGAGACATTTAGGGATGAAATACAGGACTATCAGTGAATTTCGGATGCCTTGCGAACTCGTTCGATCATCATGCTGTGGGAGCCTGTATGCATAGCTCCATGAGAAGTCGATTCGCGGTGAGTTGTAGGACCGCTTGCCGTTTCACTGCCAGGCTCACTCGTGCCACAACACTGTAGGCAAAATATTGATACCGATGAGACGATTTCGGCCTCTCAACGCACTTCAACGCACGTCATATCACGAGGACGGGCGCTTAATCCACGTCATCCATTACATGGGTGGCCGGACAATCGACCCCAAGGTACCTTCCTTTCTGGGACAAGTGGACGACGAATAAACCTGGGCACAACAAGGACAAAGCGCGACGGCTGTTATAAAGCTTTCCCCGCCACTGGATGTGCATTCACTTCTTTCCCTCATGTCGCACCCATCTCCGATCCCCCAGCCCTTTGTCTTGAAGAGGTCCAAAAGGTCGCAAATGAGTCCTTCTCTGCAGCCGGAGCGCGCTATCAGCAGGCTGCCCTCGCCCTTCTCCCGCATGCCCAACGAGATTCTTTACGCTATAGGGAAATTTATCCAGGTATTGCGACCTGCCCGGGCTCGAACAACATGGAAGCACGACCTTTCATCCCTCAGTCGCACCAGCAAGGCCTTCACGGTGATATGTCAACAGCTCATCTTCGAATCAATCACCATTTGGCTTTCCGACTTTACAGTGGACAGGGACAAAGGGATGCTATTCTTTGATCATGAGTACCCAAAGGTGCTCTTCGCTGACATCTTCCCCAACTCCACCACTCAGCTTGCGTCATACGTCAGGACGTTGACTTATCGAGACTACATGAGCCACCCGTTTGGCCCGTCCGCTGACCAAAGAAGCATCAAAGCCCTGGAGGGTCTGGTCAATGTTTCGGAGCTACGCATCGAGGCCACGAAGCCCTCCAAAGCATGGCCACATATCGATGTCTTCTTCAATTCTGAAGGGCAACTTGGAAAGGCCGTACTCAAAATCATGCATAGCAAGTGTTTACGGGCGTTGAAGCTCGTGGGCGTTCGCATCCCTGCTGCGGAGCTATCGAAATGCTCGGCCCTCGAGACCTTGGAGTTGAGTGAATCTCTATGCCACAGCGATTCCGAGATGTGAGTTCTCATTTCCTCGTGCCGTGCCTTGAAAGTCTCTGATACGGTGCCCCAGTAAGGGTCGAGGCTCTCCCGTCGAAGGGAGCCTCGTTTATGTGAAGCATCTCATTTATAAAGGAAGCTACAAGAAGAACGAACTGGCTTTCCTCCCGCAGGGATCAGTCGCCAACCGCTTGCTGTTTCGGTGGGACGAACTCCGAACGGCGACTCTAGGTTTCGAGGATTCGAATTTCAAGAACAAGAGTGAAATCCCCAATCACATCATGCGCAATGCCAAGAGACTCGAGCGCCTCGATTTGTACTCCACGCGCCCTTCCGACCCATTCGGAGAGCGAGACCAGGAATGCCCCATCAGTCACCTCCATTCCGGTTCATTCGAGACGCTTACCTACCTCTCCTTGCGCATCGACTACGCCGTGAACCATCCTCCCGAGCAATGGGGCATTAAGGTACTTCGGGATCCGTACCATGGACTTCTCAAGGATGGGATGCTTCAGAGGCTTGTGAGCCTTGAGGAGTTGTGTTTGGATATTCGATTTGGAGGAAGCTCGGTGAGGGCGGTATATGAGGACAAAGGCTTGCTGGGGGACGGATGGATGCAGTTGGATAGGGTTCTCGCATCAAAGGGAAGGGAGAGGCCATGCAAGCGCTTGCGCCGGGTCTCTCTGGTGTATGGGACCATACCTGACTGCACGGATGAAGCTTACGACGAGGTTGCGTTCAACCAGGCGTTTGTTGACGTGATTACGAAGTTTGAGGGCACGAAGGAGGTGGCACGGGAGGGAGACAACAACGTATGAGCTTCTTGTAGGGGTAACAACCAATTCATTCGCAATCGCAGCCTCCAACGTTAAACATTCCAATGCATAGAGGCGAATGAAGTAACGCAGATGATTCATTCGGCGGGAATTGTGGCCATCTTACTCATGGGTTTCCGCCAGCTCTGCTCCAAATACCTCGAGCACAAGCTTGTCGTCGCTGCTTTCTTGAAAGTCTAAGATAAACTCGCTCCCTGGTCCTATCTTTTGGCAAGTCCGACAGTGGTGAGTCTCGATGCGAACAGGACATTTGGAGCAACTTGTGCATCGCATAGCTTCTGCTTTAGCTCGAAGTCGAAAGGTTGCTTGATGAATCTCGAGGACTGGTGCTTGGAGAAAGACTGCATTGGCTTCGTGAGGGTCGTACACACGGCCATTGCAGCCAGAGCAGGTCCACCGGACGCTGTCGGTGTAGAAAGTGGCCATGCATGCCGAGCACTTCAGCGAGCCCAAGCTACACTGAAAGCCTGGCTCAGATATGCCAATTTTACGTAGAAGGTTGCACCGGTCTCGGATGGCGTATATCTGGCAGGCGGTCTCGAGACCCAGATCACGGATGCAGTCGAGAGGAAGCTCTGGAAGCCTAACAAACTCCACTATTCCCTCTTTCAGCCAGAGAGGGACTCGATGAGCCCGACCAAGCATCACCTTCTCGGTCGAGGTAAGGTGCAATGGGTGGCTTGGATCGGAGACGGATAATACTTTGATGGAATGGAGCCGAATCTACGCCTGGATATTAGATCCTGGAACCGAATGGGTGAAGGTGTAGCTTGCACCTTTGTCATAAGCCACACAGTCGTTAGCTTCAGAACGTCTATCCATTCTTCTTTCGATAGATCAAAGTCTCCCGAGATAACATTATCAGGCCTAGGCCATGTCGGTCAGTCCCTGAAAGGGCAGTCGGGGGGAAACGGGTCTTACGTTGGGTAGAGGACCTTCAAAAGCGTTTCGAACTCCTTTGCCTTGTATCCAGCCAGGACTATCGGGCGTTCGGGCTGGCCTTCAGTCGCCTCAGACGAAGGAGGCTGTGGAATGGCGAACATATCGGCGAAAACAGTCGACGTCTGAAGGAACCCATGGCGGGGTACATGAAAGACCTGGTCGTCGACCTACAGAGCCTCGTGAGTACCGCACCCGTCACCGAATCTCGACCACACATACTTTGAAAGCGACTGGGTCCCACAGCGTCGGGGAACCAAAGTTGAGAACGGCAGCCTGCGAAAATGTTTGATTGTCACTCATGGATGTAGAAAAGAAGGAAAGCGATCAAAGAAACCTCGAGAGGCTCAGGGATGTCAGACATAATGCATAATGCCACAATTCTCATGATCCACGCGGGGACGAGAACAGGGGGCCGTCGAGAGTTAGCCTTCGAGGTAGGACGAGCAGATCGAGCAGGTGTGAAAAGATGTGTTCGATGGACGGGTTTGGGAACGGAGTAATATTGAAGTAAAGGTAATAAAACACGATAACAATGTTGGCTCCAAGTGGAACCTCAGGGCGTACACTGGCCTAAACGACTCATGTCAGCCTTGCACCAGGGTTCAAAGGACAGGATCCTACTTACTATACCAGTCGTTAACGACCTTGCATGTACCTTGAGCACAGCTCGTCGGGCCAGCCCATCCACTACCACCACACTGTCCGTACAGCGCTGCGCCACCAGCAGGCTGCGAGGGAAGAGGTGCAGCGGTGGAAGTGGGAGCAGGGGTCGAGTTCGAGGTCGGAGCGGGTGCACCACCAGCGGGGCATCGAAGAACGGGAGGTCCGGGAATGGTGTAGGGTTGCCCGCCGTTGTTGGGGACGCTGTTTTGGTAGATGTTGATGGTGATCCCGCTGTGAGAGTAGGTCAGTATGAAAAGCGGATGGAAGGAGAAAGGCATCGTACGCATGGTTGGCTTGGTATGCGCCAGGGAAGCTGACGAGGTCAGTGCCTGTGCTAGTCCCTCCGCCGGTGACGTTGATCTGGGCACATTCCATCTATAGGATGAAGACGATCGGATTTCAGAGACCCCGCGAGCCGGCAAGAGAGTGAACTCACGTAGAACTGAGCACCACCTTGGCTGTACGCTCCGTGAAGCGCGATCAGCTCAACCCGCATGAGGTAGTTACCAGGGGCGATGCAAGAGGGCATATCGAAGTACTGCCAGCCGTTACCGCTAATCATACGGTCGACACCCCACTGCCCATTGTTGGTGGTCAGACCATCCTCGGCGATTTTGAACCACTTGAGCCCACGAGCGTCGGCAGTGGCAGCGTTGGAGACCTTGGCGAGGTAGACCATTGTCGGCCCTATTGGACAGATGAGCTACCTCGGAACCATACTCAAAGGCTTGATCAGGGGCACGTACCCTTGTGACTCTTTGCAATGGGATGGTCAGGGTCGTTGGCGCCTTGAGCACCGCCAATGACATGACCCCACCATGCGCCGACGCGAGCCCCAGCGGGGATGTTGATGATATTGCTGTCCTTGAACTGGAGGTTCTTGTTGCACGCAAATTCGGCGTCATTGACATTCTCGATGGGCTTTCATCGGTGAAGTCAGTGATAAGAACACGAAAGCAGCCAGGGAGGCGTACGTAGTCCGAGCTGGGTGCACGAACACCTTTCAGTTGGCCTTGATCGACTCCGTTGACCGAGACTTTCTATTTTAACTCGTCAGCAAGGACGGAGAGGCCGAACTGAGAGAAACGTACCTGAAAGATAGTGTGCCCATAGGCGATACCGGCGAATGCCAGAGCGAGCAATGCTGAGCCCCTCATGTTGACGGAAACAAGGATATCCTTTGAAGGATCGATAGAGAAGGACCACCCCGGACGCTACTTATAATGGCGACGAATCCTACCCAAAAGAGAGCGGAACCTCTGGTAATCATCGATAGAACCATCCCCCGAACATCGGGTTTGTGCCAGTAAGGTGCAATCCCCCAGCGTCGATTTTGACGAAGACTCAAAGCAGGGAGCAGTAGTGAGGTCACTGATACCGAAGCATATACCGTTTGATGCCCCGAGGAAGGACTGAAGAAGAGATGTGGGGTAGGAAGGCAACAGTTGACGTTCCAATGAATATCCGTCGGTTGAAATAAACTTGGGCGCTTTCCGTCAAGATGACGAGAATACTCCTGAGGTGAGGTAAGAACTGAGAAATACACGAGAAAGAATTATCTACGTACACTCCATTGCAAGCCTCGCTTCGACCTGGCCAGAGAAATCCGCGGCGAGCTTGGTTCATCGAGGAGAGTAGTGAAGTCCACCGTCCTGGTTCAACATCGGGAGCATTCTCAACTCCGCGAAGAGCTTGTACCCTCCGAGGCAATCTTTCCGCTGACGAGACGGCCCTTCAAAGATATCTCACCTGAAGCAAGCCAAGAGGAGGGATCGTATAGCATGGACATGGTGGTCGCGGTGGAAGAAGCGGCGTCAAAGCAACTTGATGTGTGAAGGGCAACGCCATAGAACCCAAACACAGTCAAACACAGAGTTGAAGGCAAATCTCAGCCGTGCCTCAACTTTCCATTCACGTCGCCCTCCTCCTCAACAGTTTCTCATGGAATCCTCTTCCACACACTCTGGAATCGAAAAGCTTGAGCACAAGCGATGGATTCGGGGTGTAATCCCCAGTAATTCAAGTTTTCTTAAGACAGACATCCGACAGGATGGCCCCGGCACTGGTGACAGACGTCGTGACGCCACTGGACTATTTACTGACTATATCGCTTCTGCCCACCTCTTCTGAGCACCTACGATGGGGGCGCGGTGACCACAGGCTTCTCAGGAATCGAGTCACAAGCAGGGACCAATGGCTCGGGAGTTGGTCCGGCGTTGCACACCGACCACGGAGGAGTGACGACGGAAGGTGGGTGAGTAGGGGTGGGGGCGTTGAAAGTAGTAGAGAGGGCGTTGCACCGCCTGGGCATAGTGGCCGGCGCAGGACCGCTCTGGATGGGGTTGCACCCAGGGAGCTTGTCCAACCCTATCTGGGGGTTAGTCACGACCGCTCAAATGATTCAAAGCCGAACTCACAAGTCTCCTCGGTCTTCTCGTCGACCTTGACAGGGACACGGCATTTGTTCATCTCCTCGGTAGTCTGGACGGTGAGTGCTGCGCAGTTGGTGACGATACCGTCGGCAGCCGTGCAAGTATCCATTGCCCTCGTCAGGGAATCTCCCTCCCATCCGAACACGTAGTCGGCGTGCTGCCCATATCCAGTGCTACATGAAATGTGAGTATTCGCTTGAACACAGGATCAGTGTAATGGGCACTCACGGATCACCCATGCTGAAGATGAAGGGCTGGTCGACACCCTCAGGCCACCAATCGCGATTGTTGAAGGGTCTAGTGTCCCAGTTGATCTCCATGAAGAGAAGAGGCAGACGAACGGGGTGGCTCGTAGGGCAGTCCGTACCGAAGAAACCAGCCCCAACAGGGTGCGCGACGTGACTCTGGTGATCGGGAGGGTCAAGAGTCTTGCCGTCCCAGCATCTACGAAGGGCGAGAGCGATGCTCGTTAGCCGACCCACTGCATGAGCGGATGAGGTGAACGCACTGAGGGAAGTAAATGTTCGACCGAATACCACCAGTGCAGACCTGCTTAGGAAGGTGGAAGGTGTCGCCGGGAGGGGTTCCAGGTGCTCCGATCGCACCGGCGTCCGCCCCTTGGAAGCAGCGGAAGGTAGTGGCGGTGGCTGCAGCACTCTTGGGATCGATATCGTCGCGTCTGCGGAACGGGTCGCCGACGAGCATACGGAAACCCTGTCCAGAAGGTAGGCTCAATTCCCGTTTAAACGAAAGTCGAATTCACGAACTACTCACAGGTGCGAACGAGGTGATGTTAAGGTCCTTGGTAGGAGGACCGGGCTGGAAGTAGTAGACAGTCATGCCGCCCGATTGGAGACCCGGTCCAGTGTTGTGGTTGGACATTTGGGGTACCTGTTCGATAAGGGAGGTAGGAGTGTTAGAAATGACACAGCGATATTCATGACAGGACCCTAGACCGTACCCGAATGTAAGAGCCATTACGATGTCTGAAGTATAGGACCGCCGTCCAGTAGTTTGATTTGTCCTCCACGAACCTGCAGGTCGTGCAGGAAGCCTGCTTGGAGATGTCGACGCCGTCATCCATGGCGAGGTCGAAGGCATTCTGAAGGGTACAGTGAGAATTGGGAGTGTGTATTCGACGGCGGGCCTAACTCACTCCACCGACGACTTGATGCAGGTGAGGTGAAACCTTTCCTGGGGTGACGAGGCTGAATAGATGAAGCTAGTGTAAGCGCTTGTTGATCATATAATTATAGGACGAGGACATACGGATCGAAGCGCTCAGTAACAAGATTAGAGCACCCAAATCGAATGAATGCATGAGCCCTGGGTAATGCCAGCGTAACCGCAGCGACGAGAGTCTTCCACTGCATCGTGACCACAAACGCTCTCTTCAACTGAATAGAGAATCAAGAGAGGCAAGGGCGCTCGACGAAGAAGCGAGGGTAGTCGGAAAGGAAGCTGGAGCTTATGGAAAAGCCCTGGCTAAACTGCCGTTTAAATAGGTGTGCCGCGGTAGGTGGCGAGGACGACCCATCCCGTGCTAAGGCCATGGCTTCCGAGAATTCCTCAATCTTTGGTGTGCTTCTCCCTTGAGATCAAGAAGAATGAATTCTCTGAGAGCGGGAGACCGTGATAAACACAACAAATTACGGTACACGGCATGGAAGTCGGGTAAAGTGGCGCGCAGAACCTGCGAGGATTCGCCCGGACTGATGGAAGGACTGGAAAGAATCGGAGGCCGAGTGAAGTCAGGAGCGTCCTGTACCAGGGCTTTAAGTTAAAAGGGACAGCCCTAGCTGAGCTTGGTGGCCCTGCACCTTGTTAAGGGCCATACAGCGTTGGACAAGCTTGGGGTGTTGGAGCCCAGAGCGAAAATGGACATGCGCTGTCTAAGCCACTCACTCGCCTTTGGGATCGTACCGCAATATACCCGGTCGGCTTTAGAAGTTGAAAGAACTCACTTCGCACCACAAATATCGAACAAGCTATTCACCGCCTAGTTACGGTGGCATAGGGTTGGTGGAACGTATCCGGCGGCCACGTGTGAGGTCGCGAGCGAAGGTCTCTAAAGACTAGGAGAGACCAAGGTGAGGTACATTGTGAAGGCAATCGCACGCCTCAACAATGGAGATTAGAGTGCTCGAGATAGTAGTATCCAGCATCCAGAGGGTCACAGAAAAGAAACGTTCCGCACCGGTCCTCCACGACGGCCCGCAGAGACGACTGAAGCGCACATCGGTGGGCTTGGTACGACGAGCATGAGGGTAAATCTCCCTGAGGGAGCAATCGGAAAGAAAAGGGCAAGTCCAAGCGGATGGCGAAGTACTTATACAACCCCATCCGAGCTTCGGAGGACATGAAAGCACGCGACAAACTGCCTTCGTTTGATTGCGATAGGCCTTCCGCGAGCAGTGAGGAGGAGCTGGTATAATCCTTCATCCTAAAGCTCGGATTCGACTCAATGAAGTTCCTATGATACCGGTACGGGAGCTTCGTTGGTCTTCATTTCGTTATCAAAACGGAGTTGAGAATTTTGCAAAGGAGAGGCGTAAGTAATTCCGGGAGGCCTGCCTCTATCACCCCGTACCGCTTGCATCTCCCCACACGATGATCCCTGTACTTGAATTTTGGCCCTGGAAATGCCCGTTTATTTCCCAGGACCAGTCATTCAGCTCCCGGAAGATCACCGGTTGATTTGCAGCTATTAAGCTCGCTCCTGTGAATGCGAAGCTCGACAGAACGATCCGTGTACTGAAGAAGGCGACGATATCTACCGTTATGGAATTAATCCACATTTCTCCCGCACCGAAGCTTTATTGACTCAGTGACATGTGCGACAAAACGCTTCTAGCCGCGAATGCGTCCGTCCACAAATTCACCGAGAGCCCGACGCTTGGTAGGCGGGTGTGCCCGCCGAGATTGGGACGGGGTGTCGAGTCGCTTGCTGCATCGTCTTCGCCAAGGTGTCGATGAGAGAAAGGGGATTGAATTTCAATTATGGAGGATAGAGGCATAAAGCGAAGATAAAATCGAAGGAGTAAAACCCGCATCCGGCCAGCATACGCTTCCCGTGCTTAGACACATTGAGAGTACCAGTCGTTTAGCTTCTGGCAAGTAGAGCCTGGGGCGCAGGTAGTGGATCCAGTATAGCCTGTTCCGCCGCATTGACCGTACTTCGGTACAGTTGGACCTTGAGGTGCACTGGGCACCGGAGTCACGACAGTTGTAGTCGGTGTTGGCTGAGGAGCGGCGGTGGTCGTCGGGCCAGGGGCGGGCTGAGAGGCACCAGGAGCAGCAGTGCATGCGGGGTTGTTGATCATGGTCGCGGTTCCTGGTCCTTGTTGAATGGGGTTGCACCCAGGGAGTTCGCGAATGACTGGGGAGGAAAGTGAATGAGCGTCAACGAACTCAAAGTTGAGAAGGTATTATCGAGTCCGAGACTTACAGGAACCTTCGACGACCTCGTCGATGCGAGGCTGCTGCTTGCAGGCATTGATCTGGGCGTCGCTCTGAACGGTCAAGGCACGGCAGCTCTCGGGCTGTCCACCTTGGTCCGTGCAGGTATCCATGGCGCGCTGAAGAGAATCTCCTTCCCATCCGAAGAGGTAGTCACCGTGTTGTCCGTAGCCGGTTCTAGTCGAGCAATTGAGTTAGTTAGCCTTTTCGTCGGAGGGAAAGTCGAAGGATTCCAGGACGTACGGGTCACCCATAGAGTAGACGAGAGGCTGAGAGCCGTCGGTGGGCCACATATTGAGGAATTGGCGCGTGTCCCAAACGGTCTCGTACAAGATCAACGGTACGCGCACCGGGTGGGTCGAGGGGCAAGTTCCAGGGTTGAAGAAGAGTCCACCAGGTTGAACCGTGCCTTGCGGGAACGCCACATGGCTCTACCAAAGCGCGTCAGCTTATTGAATCACTCGTCGTCCCAGATATTCGAGAAAGGGACTATGCCAAGACGTACGTGATGATCGGGGACATCGGCGTTCTTCCCATCCCAGCAACTAGGGAAGTAAATGTTCGTCCTGATACCGCCGCGGCACGCGTTTTTCGGGAGGGCGACAGTATCAGCTCCACCGCCAGGAGCAGCGGTGTTGTTACCAAAGTTCTCTGAGAAGCAACGGAAAGTGAGTGCGTTAGACTCGGCGGCACCGGATTGGAGAGTGCGAGAGCGGAGCATGGGGTCGCCGATGATCATACGGAAACCCTAAATAGTTTTGAACATCACGGATGTAAAGACGGAGCGAGTGGATGACCGCACCTTCGTGAACGCGGTGACCTTCTGGTTGTTGGGAGGTTGGATGTAGTAGACCGTCATACCGCCATTGGGGCTGCCGACGAACTGGTTTGCCATTTGAGGTACCTGTACGAGTCTTGGTTCAAAACGTGATCCGGAGGTGGAGGGTGGTTCTGTACGTACTCGCATGTAACTTCCATTCGAGTGCTTGAAGTACAGGACGGCGGTCCAGTAGTTGGACTTGTCCTCTTTGAATCGGCAAGTCGTGCAGGTAGCTGCAGTCTCGAAGGTGATCGATGGGTCCATCGTGAAATTGAATCTGCCCGGCGGTCGTCAGTGCCAACATCTGACTCTGGTACAAAGGGATGGTGAGTTACGCATTCTACGAATAGGGGAGTGCCGTCAGCGGATCTGAATCGCGAGACTAGTAAGAAATAACCTTACGCCTCCAATGATTTGATGAACGTGAGGGGAGATGGCACCGGGGGTGACCAGCCTAGGGGTTGGATTCGACGGTTAGTTACATTCTTGTAGTTCGGATATGAAGCAGAGGCGCACGGATCCAAGCGCTGGGTCACCAGCTGGGAGCAGGGGAAACGCAAGAGCGCATGGGCATAGGGTGCCGCCGCGATGAGGGCGAGGAGGGAGGTCCACTGCATCTCGACTCGTCTTCTGAAGCACAGAAGTCTGGGAACACGACGGAAGAGGGCGAATAGGGTATTTATATCAACACCCTCAAAGGATAGTGGCGACGTTAGGGTGTCATTTTACGGAGAGAAGGTATACTGTGATTGGACGGGTAATCCATTCGAACGCCAACCTGCAGAAAAATGAATATACACCGTATACCAGCCACCTGGGCGTGCGCCGCTAAACCACTTCACCGCGATTCAACCGCCTGTAAGATCCGTGGTGGCTTCTCACTATTCCAGGTGAGCCATATAGGTTGGGTTCTGCGCATATTGGACCCCACGAAATGCGCGTGTTCGCCCCGTCCTCGAGGCTGTGAGGCTTCGACGGGCCTCCCTGCTACTTCCTATTGGTCAGTGTTCACGTTAAAATGGTAAGGTGGGAGGAAATGGACAAGAAGAGAGGGGGGTGCATGTCGAGGCAACCATAGAAGGAATTCGAACGTGACTGATGAGTACGAAAATAGACAAAGAAGGTACGCTTTGAGGGGATAGGGTACGAGAGAAGCGTACCTTCAAAGAGGAGAATTAAATAGACTCCGTGAGTTCCTATCATCGGAAGGAGATGTAAATCTCAACTTTAACGCCTAAACCGACGAGTGGGCGGGTGCTGAGCACATCTCTTGGCTTTTTGCTTTGATCGTGTCCGACTGAACGATGGGGAAAACGCCAACGCAAGTCCGGGATCGAGTCCATCAGATCACCTCCAGTTCGACCTAGAACCCACGAGCTATTAGGCCCTGAGGCCCGACGCAAATTATGTGAGGCAGCGTTTGTGGGCGGGTTCACGAACTCATGATCATGAGCCGATTCCACCTGACGAATGAATCCGCACTCCGAAATCACAGTGTTGGGGCGTATGCTCAGGATGCAGCCAGGTTATAGGGGCCGTCCCAGATGGAGAAAAGCAAGGGTAGTCTGGGGGCTTCACAGCCAATCGTCCGTTGGAATTCCGTCAGGGAGACGAGGTGGAGTAAACTTTAGAGGTCCATGCAGATCCGAGTCCTAATGCGACGGGAGAATCGATCCTGTCTAAACTGGGTTAGGGCGAGGAAGGATGTGGCCCCCTTCGAGACCCGCGAAGAGGTAGTTCGCCCAAGATATGGGGATGTCGAGGTTTCGACCTGTGTGGGTTGACTATCAAGATGAAGAAGCAGTCGAGTAGGTCCTGAGACGAGAAATTGTACCGCGCTGTAGGCAATCGGCACAACGAATCACAGCCCAGGGTTATGGTGGCCCGTCAGGGAAGTTGGAGGGAAGGGGTACAGCCATACAGGGACAAGCATGAAGGGATCGGGCTAAGTACACGGTCATGCCAGCAGGGTGCTCTGACGTTGAATTTGGATAGGAGCCGCCAGGGGCGACGGCCGGAATGGTGAGGGTATCACGCTTGGATCCAGAATAGGACGGATGCCGACATGAAATGTGAGCAGATGTGAGCCTCCGGAAGAACACGTGTTTGCGACGTCCTAGAATTGGCTCTCGAGAGGGCAATATTCGTGGCCCTCACAGTGGTGGTTGCAGACTGGGATGCATTTTGGGGTTCAGAACTTGAAGCCGGTCACCCGAAGAATATTTGGGGCTTGTTTGGTTGGGTCCCACGGGGTGGTGACGGTACATCTTATCTTATCTGCCTTTTGCCCGTTCAACGCCCCTACGTATGCAAACCACCGAAGGCCACTATCGCAAGGACATACTTACCGCAATTGTGGTCGCCTTTTGGAAGGTGTTTGCCATGGGTAGATTGAAGATTTCATCGGGGCGACATCGTGCCTTCGACGACCAGATTCACGAGACGAACATTGAATGATCAGAAAGGGGAACGAGGTGCGAACAAGTGTCAAGAGCTCGAGGTGCCAAGGCAATCTCTGGGCTGTTTATACAAGGCCGCTCCACTCGGGTCAAGTTTTCCATTGGAACATGGTCAACGCCGCCCGTCCATCCGCCATTCAAACTGTCACCCAATCGGGACCCAACAAAGTAGAGCTACACTACGGGCAAAGGGGGGAATGGGTGACTTGCCATAAGACTTTTTGAATATATCTGAATAGATTCAGAGTAAATCGGGGCCTGTAGACCTCCCAAGCCGACATGCCGGGACATGGGCGCTGAAATTTTGATGGGAGAGGGTCTGAATAAAACGGAATCTATTCAGAGGGTCAGGACCCCCCGAATAGATTCTGAGGCGCTCGAATAAACCCTGAACTGCCTTATTTGTACTTAGATCCTCTCACGAGCCCTCCATGACCGACATTCGTGAGAGTGAGTCTCGATGTTGCTTCAGCGCGACCTCAGCGACTCCTCCCTGAGCATGCGCCCATGCCCGTTGTCGGTCTTTCCTACCTCGCTGATTAAGTCTGAAGTGCGACGGAGGCATTTCACGATGTTCCCTGAGAGATCAGGGCACCTGCACCTGCCATCCAATAGCCAAACCGACAGTGCTACTGGCCCCTCTGAGGGAGACCACCGACGGTCAAAGCGCTGAGGTTGAAGGTCCGAAGGGAAATGACACGAGTGACCCCTCATCGAGGAGTAGGGCTACCCAAGAAGCAATAACACTTGAGTCAAGTGCCTGCAAGTGGTGAACCTAGGCTGGGGCACGGCACCAAACCATCTATTCGAGATTTAATCTGGTTGGATACCCCGGCGCTTATGGTTTACTCAGCTGAGTATTATAATCGAACTTCGAACTCCGATGACAGGCCCAGATAATGCGGAAACATATTTTAATCTTATGGCAAGTCACCCAATGTGTACCGGGCATACTCTCAGGGAATAGTAATTTATGCAACGTGAATGCGTATCTTGTTGACCTTCACGATAAATCACTTATCCCTGTCTTAATTAGCCAATCAGAGGGCTCCTAGCTTCTGATGCCGACCGGGCATAATTGTCTTATGCACGGGTCAGGATTATGACTGGATTATGGTTGGGATAAAAAAAACCCGGTCCTCTCAGGATTAACTTGATACTCGTTGGAGATTCCTCCTCTTGCCCGTAGTGCTATCGACATTTAGACGCCGGATCACCAGCGTTTGAGGCCAATTGAGTACTCATGGAGCCGCCCACCCCAACGCAAGTACTCCTGATGCGCTCCATGCAAGTTCCATTTGAGTGCCATGCAAGCTCGGATCGGACGCTGGCCCCGGATAAAAATATCCAGAACAACCTCGAGCGCTGATGAGATGTCTCGCAAATGAGCCTGTCCAACAGATGCGATTGGTTGCGACGAAATTCAAACTCCACTCGGAATCGCTTTGCGATCGTTCCCTGCCAGATCACCGCCTCGTCTTCGCGTCCCTGGGCTTGGCTCGCGGGTGGGCTGGATTGCTTCCGACCTCCTCATATTCTTTTAATGGCCGCCATTCCATCCCTGTTAATTTTCCAGCTTCATTGCCTCCCTTTGTTCCCCTATCCTCTCCTTCCTAGTCGCCCTCCATGAAATCCCTCTTCCTCCTCGGGTTTGCCTTCCTCCTCTCTTTCGTCGCGGCCTCAAACTCGGGCATCTATGAAGACGACCATCAGACCGTCTCGCAGCCCCCTGCTGTCGAAGCCAATGTCGATGTTGGACGACGTGAAGCGGCCCCAGACTTTGCCCCAACGCCCAGTCGACGCGTTACCAACGCCGAACGGCTTCGTCGCGGTCTCCCTCTCCTCCCTCCATCCCGTCGATCAGGCGCTCGTAAGTCTCGTCTAGTGGTCGCCTCACACAAAGCTGCTGACGCGCTATCTGCGGTAGTCTCACCCCGTGCCTCCTGTGTTCCCCTGAGCAACGGAAGCGGGAAAATTCAAGTTCGCCGCACCAGCGATGGGGTTGTTCTTGGTTACATCCGCAAGACATTCGACGGACAGAGGTCCTACACCTACGGAACGCTGGCTAATGCGCTCACGGTACAGCTTGGGAGCACGGACAGCAACGACGTTAACGGTGCGATCGAGATACTTGCGGTGGAAGGGCCCGACCCCGCCCACCCATTCGTCGGAGCTGTTGGGGGTTCGGGAGGGTACAATTTCAACACGGGTCAATTGGGGTGCGTAAAATCCGGTGCACGCTTCTTACTTATGTTCTAACGACGGTTTCCACAGATACGCGTATCTCGCCGGAACTGGCCACAGTGAGTCCCAGGTCACCCTTCTCGTAATTCAGGCGTTCATCCATTAATGTAGCACCCGCGAACGCTCCTCCCTCCACCAGCGCCGGACATTCCATTCAATCTCTTGGATATAATGCCCCGGCTGAATCCACTATCTGGAAGGTGGACTGTCTCACTACTGAGATCACGGGCAAGTGGACGAACTCCGACGGATGTGAGTTCAATCTCAAGTGCTGTCTTGCAGGGACTCGCATTCTCACAGATATCCCATCACGCACGCAGCTCAACCCACCACAAGCATTTTCTACGACCCGCCCGTCGATTTTGTCGGCCTCGTCGGCGACTTCTCTAAGTTCGTTCAGACCTTCCCTGGCGAGGGCGCGTACTTGGTCGTAAGCCCCTCTTCATTGGCGTGTGTCCCAAGCAGGCTGGCTGACGTTCTCACCAGAAACTCTACTTCGTTCCCGACCTCGTCTTGTAGTCTGTTGGGGCAATCCCGTCTTGACCTGACATTGGACAATATAGAAACTAGGCGCACGTCTGCCTACCTTACACTCCTTACACCTACACTCCCTGTCTACCGATACTCATTACTATATACCCTACTAAATGCACCATCAGATGTGTTCGTCACACAAGTTCTGACCATTTCCCCTTCGCCATTCACACATGGCCTGTTTGGTACACCCATCAGGGGTCGTCATTTGACCCGATGCCTTCGGTGGCGGATGTCTCGAGAACAGCTCGAGACCTCTGGGCTCTTTTACGCGTGGGATCTGGGTATAGACTTTCAAGTGGCCTGGGGACGTCATCGGGCGCTTAATTCACGTGGTGGGCCTAGGTTCAGCCTCGTGGATCAGATATCGGGTATCCGATCTCCACCGTGAACCTCTCATCTACCAGCCGCGTCTTCGTCACATCTACTTCGTTTAACCATGCCTATGTCAATGGAGCCATGCCCGACGAACAGATCAGAGTTCTACTGGGACATGGTTGTATTCCAGGTGAGCACTGTTGGTCGATAATAAGTCGCCACGGTGTCCTGTCTCCCTCCGTCTACCCGCGGGGTTTCTCGCCAACGCTCATTCTCGGCGCCCAGGTCGAGGATACATTTTTCAAGGTCCCCAAGCAATGGTTCCTGGAGGCGTCCCCTGTTTTCGAAGATATGTTTAGCCTACCACCAGGCAACGGTGCGGACAACGCGGAAGGGATGTCCGACCTGGATCCAATCCGTCTTGAAGGATACGCCTCGGCAGATTTTGAGTGCTTACTGATGATTATGCATCCGACGTACGTTCAACGTTTTGGGGTGCATCCTGACATTATTGACGCCTGACATGACTGTCCGCAGGACCAAGGAAATCCGGGAGGGAGGGCCCGCGCTAACACGGGAACAGTGGACAGGGGTACTTAAGCTCTCTACAGCATGGAAAATGAAAGACGTGGGACTATCCTCCATCGTATTCCCACTCGCCCACTAACCGCCTCAACAGATTCGTGCACACGCCATTGAACAGCTCCCAAAGAGTTCGGGGTCTGCGCTCAGCGCAATCGAAAAGGTCCGACTTGCCAGAGACCACCGCGTGAAGAGATGGCTCGTGGACGCGCTGTGCGACCTGCTGTCGGACTCAGGCGGCGCAACCGCCCTCCGGCTTGCAAACATCTTGGAGCTTGACACCTTGTATCGAATCATTGGCGTCCAAATTCACGCCGCAGCCGATTATGGTCACCGCTTCAAACTCACCGGGGACACATACGACGTTCATCTCGCTGAGTTTCTATGCCCAAGATGCTCTGCGAGTCTCTTTCCGAACGGTGCTACCTGCAGGAAAGGGCATACTTGGGGTTCCAGTGATGTAATTCACGTCCGACGGGGTTTCGTGCGACCACTCCCTGACGGGAAGTATGGCATTGCGGTCAGAGACGGTCCAAAGTGTATAGGACCAGGCAGAAGTTGCTTCGACCTATTGGCACCTCCCCCACTCCGCTGCCGCTGCCAGCTCGCCATGTCCAAGGCGGGTCTCCAGGCAGACCCTGTCGCGGAAATCGTTCTCGACTTGAAGAGATGGAAGCTCGGACGGTTAATAGAAGATGCCATGCATGACGTCGTCGCAGGCTGGGAGGAAACCGAATTTGTACCGTAATAGACGATTATCGATCGACCGACAGGTGCCCAGCTCCATAGTGTATGGTTATCGATAACAACTCACGGTATACGCGTGTCAGTTAGTAAGGCTTCATTGATCTCCGAATGCCTGGCGCGGTGCACGCGCATACCATGCTCGTTCCACGTTCCCTCCTCGTGTTCACCACGTTGCCCTGCGATATATTAACTCGCACCTCCGATCGATAGAGGATCCGGTAGACAACCCCCTGGAGACGGATTCATTGATCGCCCTCGAGCAAACACTCGGTTGACCTGGTGTGTATCTCCTTGTCACCCAACGAACCGCTTACTCCCTGATCGGGCGTCATCTTCCCTTTTCTTGGCGCCTTGCCGTGAAAGCCAGTTATTCCCCTCAGTACACTCCAGGACACTGAACGCAATCGCATTGCGCACGACCACCAGCTCGTTACCACATTATCTCTGACAATGCAACAGGGCAGGACGCAACAGAGAGCAGGGATGGCTATCAGAGTAAACCACCTTGAAAGGGAAACACTCGTGAGGGAATTACGGGAGACAAGGGAGGAGCTCCAGGACGTCCAGGGAGAGCTGAATAGCGCGCAACGTGAACGGGACCTTCAGGAGTGGCTGGCTGAGAGAGCTCTCGAGGTGGCAAACGACGCGACTGAGGCCACTCGAAGTGCCCTCGAAAGGACCACGAGCGTATCGAAACAGCTAGTTGAGTGTCGGCGAGCCCTGGGCGTTTCGTTATTGATCACTCTCCTGATCACTGTCCTGGTCCACTGGGACCTTGCCAGCGGTTCGGGGACTTGCAAGTGGGCCGGGGTTGCGTCCAGGCTCTTCTTTGGTCATGGCCTCTGCGCGGCGATTATATACATAGTTTGCGCCGTAGTTATTCTCCTGCGTAAGGCTCTGGTGAAGTATTGGTAGAGGTTGAATGTCTCGAAACCCGTTTGGCGATGCTCATCTTACACGAAAGTCTCCTGGAAATGAAGCCTACTAGAGTACTATATCGCCTGCTCTGTATACTAAGATCTATGTTTGTGCAATATGTCAACCCTTTTATGCCCCCGTGTCGCGAACAGCATCTTGCTCTATGGCGCTCTATGGAGGTGCTAAGCGCCCGTAAGCACATGACTTCCCGCACTGATCAGCAGGTGACCTAGGTGACCCTGCCCGGGATCCAATATTTAAGAGACCCATCGATCCTGATCATGATTGGGCGCTTGATTCTTTGCCTCTGCGACCAAGACTGTTCGCGATAGTACGCTCACCTCTACAACAATGGTCATTGCGTCTGTCGAAGGCACGAGCAGATTGCCGGGAGTGAACTGGGATATCGTCGTTTTCAAGGTTAATCAGCTTCAGTACCAAGGACATTCCTCCGGGTAACCCGAAGACTATAGGTTGAAGATGATATTTTCCGCGTTCCAAAGCACGAATTCATCAAGTACTCTCCAGTATTTCAAGATATGTACCTTATTGGAGACTCGAGGGGCGGGGAAGGGACGACATATGACAATGCAATTGTCTTGGAGGGATACGCGGCGAAGGACTTTGAAGCGTTGCTGATGATACTCTACCCAAGGTGGGTTGGATCTTTCTAGCCAATGCGGCTACTCTGAGTTGCGACGAACCCACGTACCATAATTTGATTTTCAGTATGGACGACGTGAAGCGCGGACGGTATACCTTGACGAAAGCGCAATGGGATGGGGTCCTGAGGTTATCACGTCCATGGGAGATGATCGAGGTGTGTCCACGCTTTCGCACATTGGAGTAGCTCACCTTTCTGCGACTAACATTACGCCTAGATCCGCGAGCTCGCAGTCAAGACCCTCTCGACGGAGCCATTCAAGGTGACACCTATGGAGAAAATCGCCCTCGCCCGAGAGCACAAGATCGCATCATGGTTAGTTGAGGGCCTTACCAGCCTAGTACTTGGGTACCCAAAGCTCTCACATGGTGCTCTCGAAGACGCCGTTGGCCTTCATACTGCGTTTCATATCGCCGGTATGCGATTTGACCTGTCCAAAATTTTGGTCTCCACAATACATAGGAACCATACTATACTGCACACCGGGCTGGCAATCGCCGCTATGTCCTGTCCCAGCTGCTTCAAGCCTTGCCTTCCGACGCCCTTCAGCTGTCATCCCTGCTCCGACGTCTTGCGTCCATTCGATGTCACCGCGACTTACTTCGCCTACGCACGCACCGCCTCCGCTCGAGACGGGAAACTGCAGTTTCCCTTCCATTTATCGAATCTCTATTGCCATTCGTGCAACAACCGGGTCATAACTCGAAGAACCAGGTGCACATTGTGTGACCACGACATCTACGATGGCAACCGGGCCTATGGATGCTTGGTGCCATCCGCCCCACCAGCATCCGCAATAGAGGCAATGGTTCGCGAGGAGTTCGAGCATGAGATTGCGGGGTACGACATGTAGAAGTTGGATTGGCTTGATAATGAGCGGTACTTACTTAGCCTTCTGTATCACTTGCGATACTCAGTCGCCAGCACTTCCATATATTTGCGTTCTCGAAATCCATCACGGTCAATTATAGCCGCATTTTAGCTTTGAGAATGAGCCTACATAGAGAATGAGATTGACTGTAATGATTGTGATGAACGTCGAGCGGCGCCAAACCGCATCATCGAGCGCCTAAATCCCATACGTGTTATGGGATCTAAAGTTTGCCTCGTGGATCAGATATGGACATCTTCCCTCTTAAGACTCCGAGCGCAAGCATTCCACCTGCTCTAACGAGTCATTTCCACGACGGCCGAGTCACCCAGGACGAACAGATCAGACGCCATGTTCGATATCATAGAAAGACGCATCTTTGATAGGCGCTTGCTCCGCAGCCTCATGTCTGTCGTACACATTGCGTCCCAAGTGAAGGGGGAAGTCTTCAAAGTTCCCGCCATTCATCATCATCACCACCCCGGGACTCAAAATAGGCTGGAATACCGGACCATCAATCAGATCTTATAGGGCGTACACAGCTAAAATCTGCTCCATCGGACCCACTCATCTCCACGTGCAAAACACATGTCACTGCACGTTCTCCTCATGTACGCCACGTTTTCTTTGCATATATCAAACAGCTCTTACAATTAACACTCGACGACACTCGAGTACACCTGCCCACTACGGCAAAGCAGTGGGTGGTCAGGGTACCCGACTCTCCACCGAACGCCCTTAATCGTTGAGCGGCCCAGCCTACCGCCCTACCCTCCACCTCTACTACTCACACTGACGCGTCGAAGTGCAAGGGAATGCCGACGGAGAAGAAAGAAAAATCCGCCCCTTCTGGCATGCTTTCCTCGTCGACAAGGGATGGAACCCCGCAGCACGCCAACTCAGAGTCGGATGGGAAGTCGGATAGGCTAGAGAAGGAGCTGGCGGCCAAGACAGCGGAGCTGCGCACTACTCAGATTGAGCTTAGTCGTGTAGTCGGGGAGCTGCAGCGACGGGGCGGGCTGGAGCATGAAGTGCACGGGGCTCATGAACGTGCTCGCAAAGCATGCCAGGAGGCCAGTCTCCTTTCGGCGAAGCTGCAAGAGATGAAGGAGAAGTCGGAGAAAGAGATATCCCAGGCGCAGCTTAAGCATGCCAAAGCCTTCAAGGGTATGCTATGGCTCGCTGTTCTACTTGGATCCACATGCGTTGTCCCTCCTCGAACTTGGGCCACGGTTCTAATTGTGATTGTTCCCATTGCTTTCCACGCAATACTCCCACATTTAGCCGAGTGGATCCTCTTTGTACGAGATGGTCCAGTAGAGCGCGAGTCCTTGGAACATTACTTACGATTCCTCATGTACGGCCGTTGACTACACAAACCTAGCGCGGATGACTTGTAAATGGTATTGTGTATCGCGCGAGGCGAGATCATAAATGTATACGAGTTTTACGTGTAAAATAGAGACCCAGTTTCATGCTCACTCTCTAGCATGCCGATAACCTCTCATCGGTCCGATATGAGCGAGTCCGGAAATTAAGTGCCCGTCGAACACGTGACGCTGTGACATGCCAAGTTGTGACAGTAACGCATTTTTTTTTTTTTTTTTTTTTTTTTTTTTTTCCAATTATCCCCCTCCGCCAATTCGTCGGGGGTGTGTATTCGGTACATACACAAAAGACGCACGATCGCATTGTCCCCGAGGGAGGCTACACCTAAACTACCCTCTCATGGCCCTCCGTCCAAACCACGGCCCCTGCCCGAGGCCAGGGACAGTCACCTTTGTCCTCGCGTGATCGCCGAAGCTTCCAACTGTCAGTTTCCCGCATAGATGGTGTACGAGGTCGCCGCGTTCGCGGGCGCGGCCCTCAGCTTCCGGATTTCAGGGGAGTTCCACCCCATTCTCCGGGTCGCATCAGGTGACAGTAACGCATTCCTTGCTGTTATCGCATTATCATCGATTCGGCGCTTAGATGCGAACCACTTCCCACATCCTCATACCGGACCCGCGATCGTCGAACTCAGAATGCCAGGAACCGACTCCGACTCAGCGTGCGTTAGAACCCCTCCAAGATTCCAATGGGATGTGATTACGTTCAAGGTGCGCTCAGTTGCGTCGTCGTGGCCTTCCCCAGCCAAAGCCGTTGATCGATGTAGGTCGGAGACAGGTTTTTCCGGGTAGCTCGACAGGAGCTCGTGAACGAGTCACCAATCTTCGAATCAATGTTCTCGCTTCCCGTCGGCGGTGGACCTGAAAAGGTGGAAGGCCAGACCGTCGAGAATCCAATCACTCTGGATGGGTACGAGCCTGAAGACTTTGAGTCTTTGCTGCGGCTTCTTTATCCTACGTACGTCCCAGGCTCCGTGGTATCAAGGGAGCTCAAGCCGATGTCGATGAAGTTTCGGCGATCTTATGAAGGGGTCCATCGATCTCACAAAGTCACAGTGGACCGGGGTTCTGAAATTGTCAACGATGTGGGAGATGGAAAAGGTCGGATATCATGTCCGGCAGCCTCGTGCACACGCCGCTAACCCATCTTTCTAGCTTCGAAAACACGCAATTCTGACACTCTCCACCGGCACTTTCGGCCTGACACCCACAGAAAAGGTTAGCCTTGCTCGGGAGCACAGGGTTGGATCCTGGCTCGAGGAAGGACTTGTCAGCCTTGTCAAAGGGGATCCGGACCTTTCGCTGGATGACCTCGAAGCCGCCGTGGGGCTTCGTACTGCGTTTCGAATTGTTGGGATACGTGCCAAAGGCGCGTCACGAAACACCCTACTCCCCAAGGCCGTCGGTGGGGAGACCCGCCCCACGCTTCCATTCGGCCATCTCAAGTGCACCTTCTGCTCCGGTTTTGCGTTCAAGGATTCTTTCAACTGCTGTAATTGCGCGCGGAACATCGGTTTGCAGGAAGAAGGGGACATCTATGTTCGGCCCACCAAAGATTCGCTGGTGAAAAGTAACTCATCATTCGTATTCTACGAGATTGAGCTGCAGGATCTCATGTGTGTCTCGTGTCGCAGTCCGTCGATCGGCAGGGCAATCTCTTGCGCTTCCTGCAGGCGTACGATCCAGTTAACGGAACATGTTATGTTTCCTCTGGCGTCTCTTGGCTGTACGCCACGCGTGGAGAGTGCTGAAATTCGAGGGGCGTTTTCAGATGAGTTCAAGGAGCTTTGCCACTAGACCGCCTCTTTCCTTAGCACCCGTCTGTCGAACCCCTCATAGATTACCCAAGGTTGGAGGAGGAGACAACCTGAGAGGGGGAAGGAGGCCGAATCCCGTCGTCAATGGTCATGTAGCGAATCTATGCACGTAACGACAGTACATATCAATATAAACCGACTTTATTTCATTAACAGATCCCAATTTCTCTCACCTGCACCGGCGCCTGGACGTCACCTACGCTGGTATGTACAGGGCGGTTAAATAGTTGTCAACAACACTCAAAAACCCGGGCGTAGTTCCAACCCTATCGAACCATCATGGCTCCACTCTAACAGCTGCAAACACGGAACGGTGAAAAGAGGCGAAAGGCGCCTGCCCTTCCCTTTGAGAGGGAACTCACGAATGAATGACATTGTCCGTAATGACTGGGCGAAGCGCCCGTCGAGCAGAGCGAACGACGTCATCGAGCGCTTAAATTTTGTACGTATCATCGGATCCAGAGTTTGCCTCGTGGATCAGATATCAGGTATCAGAATTGGACCCACATCCTTATCTTGACTTTCCACCCGTCTGAGAGCGAACGCTTCGCTTCCTCCCCCCAGTCATGTCCCCGACAGCACAGGCACCGACAACGAGCAGATCAGAGTTTTACTGGGACACCATGGTCTTAGAGGTATGTCCGTCAACCGCAATCTTATCCGCAACCTGATCAGAGGCGTACCCATGTTCGACAGGTGGAGGGGACGCTGTTCAAGGTTCCGAAGCAGAGATTCTTGGACGCATCACCTATTTTCGAAGACATGTTCAGGCTCCCAAGGGGACCCAGTCCCGATGTCGTCGTCCAGGGCGATTCAGATCAAAGCCCGATCCGCCTTGAAGGGTACACCGCAGCTGATTTCGAGGCGTTGATGATGGTGATGCATCCCAAGTGCGTCTGTGGGGGCTTGAGTCTGGGGAAGTTACGTTCATGCTCATGTATCTTGTCTCTAGGATGCAAGACCTTCAGGCGGGTGCGATTCTCCTCACCCAAGACCAGTGGATTGGAGTGCTGAAGCTATCGACTACATGGAACATGAAAGACGTGAACATCTGCTTTCTCCTCTTTCTGTGTAGACCTGGGTTACTGATTCCCATGTGATGCTGTCCCAGGTCCGAGCCCACGCGATTGACCGGCTATCCAAGCTCACGAGCGCACCTTTAACCCCTGTCCAGAAGATTCATCTCTCCAGGGACTATCACGTTGCCCAGTGGTTGACCGAAGGCCTGAGAGATCTCATCCTCGATGTTGAGACAACCCCCTCCGACCTCACGTCCATCAGCCCAGACCTGTTCAGGAAAGTCTTCGACATTCAAAAGCTCGCTGCCTCGGACTTGGATCAACGCTTCCCACTCACAGGAAATGTCGTGCAATTTCACCCTGAGGAATTCCGTTGCCCGAAATGCGGCGGAGGCTTATTTACAGACGGCATACAGTGCTCAAACTCGGAGACGCACACGTGGCCTCCTGGTGGCCTTGTCCCCGTACAGCGCGATTCGCAGGCGAACCTGGCGAAGTTGGGTGGAAGGTATATCATCGGGGTGGGGAATTTGCTTTGTCCTGTGTACGCACGGTATGGAGTGTGTCAGTATCGGTTGGTACCGAGCAGTCTGTGTTGCCCCTCTTGTGAAGTTGCTCTGACCAGGGTGGGAATCGAGGCTGACCCTGTCACGGAGGTAGTCCTGGACCCCAAGAGGTGGAAACTCGGGCAAATCGTACAGGAGGTCATGAAGGACCTTCTGGAAGAGTGGGACCCGTAAAATAGTGTTATATCGACACTCTCCAAATGTACTCACGGTCGCAAAATCACTGGTGCTTATATTCACTTGGACGGGCGGGTCGGGAGAGTGTCGTCTTTGAGCATGAATGGGCGGTGGGTGGGTGGGGCAGAGTGTGGGGATGACGGTGGAAAACGAGAAGAGAAAGAATTGTTCAATAGAATAGGGAGGGTAATGGAGGAGCGTCGATATCTAGCGTGTTACAGTGTAGTCCCTCGTATGGGTAGCTGCAGCGTGGGATCCAACTTCGGATGGGCACAAGCACGGAATGTGAACGAGAGCAGTGTGCACCATGACTAGAGGGCCTAGGTACTTCTTTGTTCGCTAAACAGTTCGCGTCCGACCACTGGCCGTTTCCAGCTGAGAGCATCTGATTTGGGGGGTCTAAACCGTAAACATCGCCTCTCCGAGTCCATCACCTCTCCACCGACTCTCAATGAGAGCACCATACATATTGGGAAACAGTGACATTCAAGGTACGCGTCCTGGCTGCGTTGAAGACCCACGCCAACTCCGAGGTGAAGCGCTGGAGGTGCGTAGGATTGGGGTGGGACGTTCGTTAGCCGGTACTTAAGTCTCTGGAGACTGGGCGGTGTCCACTGTGCCGTGCGTGAGTCTGAATGTGATGGACGTGTCGTCGCCGGATTTCGGGCATTAGCTGAGAGTCTGAGACGAACTTGGGGTGGGGGAGGTAGAGTTGAAGTGGGGGCATGGATAGGTATTTAAATTAGGTAGGGTGTGGGGGACAATTTAAAAAGCGGAATCATCGTCTGGGAAGAAGCCTTGAAGCGTGGAATTTGGACAAGCGCAGGAGTGTCTTTGGGATGAGAGTTTAGGTGGGTCCGCAATGACTGTACAGGGATTTCCGTCGGCAAGTCGGGACTCGGGGAGACGGTAGTGTCTGGGGGAGGGGTGAGGAGATGAGTGTGGAGGGAGGGACGGGGATGGAGATGGAGAGGTGGGTAGAGCAGAGGGGCGAGTGCCACCAGTAACAAGTCAGGCATACTTTCCGAAAGTCTAAGCGTTTCGACTTAACGCACGCGGCGAATGTAAGTACGCGCGGATGCATGTCCTGGTGACAGGTGTGGGGTTCCTTGGGCCGTGAGTCAGTTCCTTGCGTGCAACCTGAGGGCCCAGTCTCGCTTGGGTGTGGAGCGAGAGGAAGTTAGGACGCCACTCAATCGAAACGCACAAGACAAGGTCGGCCGTCGATCCGCTTCCCCTTCGGTATTCGGAGAAAGCGGATCGGAGACGGGATGATCTCGGAACCAGCATTCCCGGCTTCGGCTTCGGGTTTGATAGATCACATCAGTCACGATGGGTTGGCTTGAGTCGTCGTCGTCGTCGCTTCGTGCGACGCTAAGGTTATGGACGTTGGAGTAGTCCAGAGTGGACCTACTCGGGCGGGCTCGCTGGTCAGGCTGGTGCGCTGGGCGACGCTGGCTGGGCACCTCGGTATAGCGTCGAGGGCAAGATGTGGTATTGATCCCAGTCACTGCTCGCGTCTACATCAGGTAGCTATCATGATCTAATCTAATCTATCGTGGTGCAGGCTGTGCTGGGCGCCTAATCGCCCTGGCACAATGTATACGAGTTGTATGCTTAAAATAGAGACTGGGGTTTATGGCCACATTGCAACACCCCGGTGATCGCCCATTAGCCCGAGTTCGGAAACTAAGCGCCCATAGAGCACATGGCGCTGTGACATGCCAAGTTTGTGACAGGAACACATTTCGCGCTGCTATATATTTGCGTTGGCATCGATTCGGCGCTTAGATGCGAGACACTTTCCGGATCCTCGTACTGGAGCCGTGGTCGTCGAACTCAGAATGCCGGGAAGTGACTCCAAGGCGGCGCCGGGGTAAGCCACTCCCGGGCCAAAATTCTGATGGCATATCGCCGTTTTCGAGGGGCGCTCAGCTGGGTCGTCATCGCTCTCCACCAGGATAAGGGCCGTTCATGGATACTATAGGTCGGGGGTCGACCTTTTCCGGGTTGCTCAACAGAGGAATCACTCGTCTTCGAGTCCGTGTTCTCAGGTCCGGCCGCCAACGTGGAAGGCCTGCAGGACTGACAATGATCTAATCACTCTGGAAGGATGTAAGCCTGAAGACGTTGAAGACTTGCTGCGGCTTCTTTATCCGACGTAGGGCTGGGACTAGTATCGTACTGTCGGGACTTGTAGGCCCTGATCCCCACGCCGAACGTTGGACGACCTCATCAACTCGGGGTTGGTCCCTCGCACAATTCAAGTCGCAGTGGATTGGGGGTTTGAAATTATCCACGATGTGGAAATCATATCCCTTACCTTTATACCTTTACACACAAATCGGTTCCCCCTTTCTACACTCGAAAACACGCAATCCAGACACTCCCTTTGGAATTTTCCCATCGAGAAGACCACTCTCGCTCAGCGGCTCGGGAACACGGAGATCTGAATTCGCCTGACTCCTGAGGAAGGCCTCATCACGTGCCCTTCTTACAACAGATCTCGAGTCTTGACACCCCCTTGACGCCCCCCCTCCACCCTTGACGAACTCGAAGTCTCGAAGTCTTGAAGCCAGCGTGGGTCTGCGTCACGCGTTTTCGCGTTGTCGGAAGTCGGGGTACGCGCGATGTACGCTGGCGCGCACCGACTCGGACGCACTGTTCGTACCCATGAGGTAGCTGGGGTGTTGTGACCTGACAAATTTGCGCTGGGATGCCTAGACTGGCTTGACTGGCTTGGGTGTTGTGGGTGTTGTGGCTCAGCCTTCAGGCAACGGGAGTTCATAAAATGCCATTCGTGCCAGCAGGATAATAGATATACGTGTCCTTGTGGGGGGACACATGGGTCTTCGACACAGCGTTGAGTCTGAGATGAGGTGCACTGTGCTACCGGTCTTTAGGATCGGCAGATGGGGTTTGGTGCACACAAAGTGTATGAAATCATTCACGACCCAGGACCTTGAACGCGCACCACGCAGCACCGGGTGTTTCACCGCTCCCTTTCCTAAGTCCTTTAGAAGAACCACCGAGAACGTCTCTGGCAGGCCACAGACTCGGAGGATCAGGACTCAGGACTCAGGAGCGCATTCGCGGCACCCGAGTTCAAGGAGCTGGACCGCCGCGCCGTTTACACGAACATGTACGGGTAGTTGGAGTTGGAGGTCTGTGTTTTAGGGGACGGGACTGCGTGCTGTAATGATTGGGGCCTGGGTGCTTAGAGTGGTGTGTGTGTGGGACGCTGTGAGTGTGGGTGTTGGGTCTGGGAAGTGTGAAAGACACACCGGCCTCAGGGGGACATGGAGGGACAGGGAGGGACAGGGAGGGATGTGGGACTGCAGGAAGATATGGTGATTATGTGGATAGCTAGAAGGTAGTGGCTAAAGAGGGTGAATGTACAGTGTAGGGAAAGGTGTATGTGAAAGGGAATTATGTATTAATGGAGCGCTTGGGGGCTCGTACGTGTACCGAGACTCAAGTGTTCAAGTGTTCGAGAACGACTTGGTATCAAGGACGACTGGACCATGGGGCCCAGGAGGATGCATATGAATATTGTGGCTGGACGGATTCCCACCCTGAAGATGTGTGGAGCGCAGGGTACGTTTGGGGCTGTAGCGAGAGGGAGGAGGAGGAGGAGGTACGGATTGGTGGGTGGGTCACGGGGAAGCGATCAGCTTGAGTGTGAAGAAGGTGGGAAGGGGGAGATTGGAGCGCGTGTGGTGAACGATGGGCGGGGTGTGGGGCGTGGGGTGTTCTTTTGTGGGTTTTGAGGGTGTTGGGTTGACTTAACTTACTTACAGTTACTGACCGAGTCCTGGGTGGGTCTTAGAGCTCGACCACGGCCACGGCTTGCTACTGCTGCGGGGGGTGCACCCTTGAAATGGGATCTGAGTCGCTGTACGACTGGGCCCTGGATGACTGGTGTTATAACTTCTCAACGGGGTGCTTGAGGAGGAAGAGGGTGGGTTCGAGAATCGATGTGGTGGAGCGCGAGGAGGAGGAGGTGGGTGGATGGGAGGTGGGTGGATGTGGATGTGGATGGGAGGTGTGGGTGGGAGGTGTTGGTGGGAGGTGAGTGGTTGGTGGGAGGTGGGGAGGAGCAATGAGAGGGGCAAGGAGAGAAGAGGAGTGAGGAGAGCCTGTGTGTGTAGCCTCGGTAAGCGCCGAGTGGAGAGGCTGGGTATGGAGAGTGTGGAGAGGCTGGACGTGGCTTGGGTGTGGGTTGGGTGAGTAGGACTTGGGTGGGTTTGGGGTTGTGGAATGAGGAATGAGGAAGGGGGGATATGGGTGTGTGGTTTTCAGTGTTCCGATGGCTGGGTGTTTCGGAATGGAGCAAAAACAGAGCAAGTGTGTGGGGTGGGTGTGTGGGTGTGTGTGGCCCAGGGTCGCTCGGAGGAGGGGTTACAAGGCGGGTGGACGTCCGAGCGAGACTTAACTCGACGGCAATGGCCTGTCTGATGGCGCATCGGGATTCGGAGAAAGCGGATCGGGATTCGGGAAGGCGGAAGGCGGATCGGAGGCGGGGTGATCTCGGCACCGGCATTCACGGCTTCGGCTTCGGGGTGATAGATGACATCAATCGAAGGGTTGGCTTGGCGTCGTCGTCGTCTTCGTCGTCGTCGTTGGGAAGGGTAGGGATACATAGCAACGGGCTTGGGATTGATTTCAATTTACCTCTTTCTCTCTTTCCCTCTTTCGTTCGTGTGATTTTGACTCTGTTTTTCTCTATTCGCTCTCTCGAGGGAGGTACACGCTCGTTCGGTTTGAAGGTGAGTGGGCTCCTAGCTATCTGTATTCGAAGCGCCTTCTCCCCTTCGTTCATCGAGGGTTGTCTCTCCACCCTTGTCCACCCGTATCCAGCTTTCACGCCTACCTCACTCCCCTTGTGACATTTCAATTCCACCCCGCGCAGCCTGCACGCACTCCGACTGTTCGGGTGATACACTCCCACGTTGTCTCTCTCGTCACTGTTGGCTTTCGGTGCGTGTTGGGTGGTGGGCGTGCGTGTTGGCTCTTGTCCTCGTTGTCGTCGCTCGTTGTTGTGTGGTTCGTTTTGTTTTTGTTTGGGTTGCCTTTCCTCTTCCGCTTTCGCTTTCGCTTTCGTGTTCACTTCGAGTGCTTTGGCGCTTCTTCCTCCTTCCTTACTCCGTAATCCTTGGCGCTCGTCGACCCAAGCTCACACAGACCCTAGCTTAGGCTATACCCACCCGCACCCCTCAAATCCGTATAACTCATACCCATACCACCTAACGTAGGACCGCAGAAGAAGAAGAAGCAGGAGGAAGAAGGAGAGAGATACGATGGCGCGCTTCGGCGACTTCCAACCCCTGTGCGAGACTGTGCCCTCGTATCCCTGGTGTAACCTTTTCTATCGTCAGGTGCGTTGTTGTGTTTGTGTGGGTGGGGTTGGTTGGGCTCATCGTTTGTTCGTTCTCTCTCTCCACCCTCTGTTGCTCGTTGTTGCTCGTCGTCGTCACCATCCTCGCTAACGTCCTCAACCTCGACCTCAACTTCGACCTCCCCGCCGCCCACCCAACCCTCAATCCACCCACCCACCCATCGACGCCCGCCCAAACCCTACTCACACGCCCCATCATCCACACCCGCGTGCTCGTCGCCATCTCCATCGTCATCGCCATCGCCATCGCCGGGGTATCTCCATCGCCCTTCCGTCTCACTTCACCCTTCCTCGGTTGGTGTGGCCGCTCAAACGACGTCGTCCTCCACGTTGTGAACCCCGGGTCGACGGGATGCACGTTGTCTACGATGAACCGAAACGAACGACGTCCTCGCCGTCGGCTGTGTACCGAAATGACATGAAACCCTCGAACCGAAACGAAACGCACCCAAACGAAACGATGAATGAATGAATGAACGAATGAATCGCTGCGCATCGTCACCCTCACCATTCACCCTCACCCCTCACCATACCATGCACCCTTTCACCACCTCTTTCCGAACGCCCGCCATGCAAACCCGCTCAATCCGTCTCGCCCAATCCATTGACGCCTCCTCCGGCCTCGTCGGTCAATCCATCCATCCATCCATCCATCTGTCCATCTCTGGACCAACGCCGTGCCGCTTTTCCTCAACTCCGCACCCGGCCTTCACGCTATTCACCTCGTCGCGCCGCCTTCGTCTTCATCCTCAAACCCGCCTTTCTCCTCAAACCCGCCTTTCTCCTCAAACCCGCCTCTCCACTCCCATCGCCTTCGGTCCACTCCCCTCGGTCCACCGACCTCAACCCATCTCTGCCTTCCCCACTCCTCGATACCGCCTCAACCCCAACCCGCCACGCTACCTTTGAACACTCTCCTGTCTCCCTACCTTCCAACCCGCCACGCTACCTTTCAACCCACTCATCGCCCTTCCTCAACCCACTCATCGCCCTTCCTCAACCCGCCACGCCCCCTCCTTCACCACTTTGAAACCGGAACCACCTGCGAACTCGGCAGCTCCTCCAAAAATCCCCCTCATCCCTCGAAGGCCTCTCCGCCAACGCGACCTCCGCGCCCGTAGGCGTTAACCCGCGCTGTGGGATTCCGAGGGTTGGGACGGATGGTATGTCTTTGTCTTTGTCTTATTTTCTTTTGCTTTCGATTTGCTTCGCTGCGCTCAGCTCGACGTCGACTCGAGATCATCCCGAGGACTCTCGCCTCGAGAGCTCAGCTTGACCGGAACCTGGGCTCGGGCTCCGCCCTCGCCTTTACTACCCAAGGACTCGCCCCCACCCCCTCCTAATGAGACTGCTCGCTAACCCTCCCCCCAGGCTCAATAAGCAACGTCGCCAACATCGCGGTGTGCGGTGTGAGCCTCGTCTTTACGCTCTTTCTGGTGTGGAGGTGTAATCGGCGGAAGGCTGCGGTTGGTGAGTACTTTCTATTGATTTGTTTGAATTGAATTGGGGGGAGAGATTGGATTCAATTCGATTTTACTGGATATCTTCGTTCCTCTTCTTCCTACCTACCATCGTTTCGTTTTGGTTCTCTTCTCCTCTTCCTACCCACCTTCATTTGTCCTGGTTCATGCTACACATCCCCGCGGCGAACTGGGCCCCATCCTCAAGACCCCCCGCGTCGTCCTGGCGGCCTACCCCCACCCGTCCTCAAGGGCCCATCCTCATCCTCAAGATCCCTACATCTACCCCGCGTCCATCGACCCTCCTCCAAGCCATGTCGTGTGGACGTGATACCCATCCATCGTCGGCCTCGAGACTCCAACTTCCGGTTCATTTCGCGTCGTCCTCGAGGTCCTACCCTTCCCCACCTCACCCTCACTTTCTACCCTCCCCATGACTTATCGCACCACGCACCACGCGTCTAAGCCCCCAAGCGCCACGATATATCGAATCATTCGAAGCAAATTCGAAACGGAGGACTGAAGCCAAGCCGAGTAGGGAATGGTGCAGTGCACTGCATGAGGCGGCGATTTGGGCCCGTGTCCACTCTACCGCCGCTGCAGAGCCAGAGCCAGAGCACGGGTTGGATTTGGGTTAGAATGGGAGATAGGAAGGGGAGAGATATGAAAGACACGAGCGTCGCCTCGTTTCCGTTATCTCAAGAGTGAATGGGAGGAAGCGAGGAGGGATGAGGAAAGGAAGGAAGCACCGCCTCGTTTTGAAAAGCCAGGGAGTGGGAGTGCTGCGATGTGACGGAGGGGAGGGGTTGGGGGAGAAGGGGAAGGAATGAATGAAGCGGGGTAGGAGAAATGGGGATGGGATGGGTGTGGTAGGAAGGAGGGGGAAGCAGGAGGAGGAAGGAGGGGCGTGGAAGCGGTGATGGGACGGGTGTAGTAGGAAGTCGGGGGAAAGGGTAGGAGTGATGGGGTTGGCGCGGGGGAGGATTGAGGTGGTGTCTAAGTCGATTCGGAGCGCGGGTGGTGGATTCGGAGAGGCGGATGGGTGGACGGATGGGCCTGTGGATCTTGGATGGGTGGGACGACGAGGGCGGGTGTCGTTGGGTAGGGCCAAACGACTCGTTGGGACTGGGAACGCTCTTGGAAGCCGACTTGTGGAGGGTAGAGATGTGGATGGTCGGGATTCGGGTCGCCTTCCTTTCTTTCTTCCGTTTCTGGTTGCGCTTGCCCTCCCTTTTTTCGTATTTCACTTTGGACTTTCGACCTTGGACTTTGGGCTCTATCGCGCTTTGCTTTTTTCTCTTTCTTCCGCCTTTCCCTCTTCCTTTCATCTCCCTCTCAGGACACCCGCTAACGTCTCTTCCCCTCTCTCCCCTCGCTCACCCTACGCTCCTCTCCCTCAAAACCTCACCCCACCCTCCCTCCGTCCTCCCTCAAACTCTCGCCAATCCCATTGCTCGCTCCGCTCGCAAACGCAGGCCGCATCGAACTCCGGACCTTCCTCATCCTCTACGCCCTCACCCTCCCCCTGCAGCTCCTCACGACCGGCGCGGTGTTCGAGCAGGGGAGTATGGCGTTGACGGTCTTGACGGGTATACATGCAGGTACGTCTGGTGCCTTACTTTCAGGGTATTTATTTGCGGATGGAGAGACGTCCCAAGAGGCGGGGTGCCCACCTGGATAGAAAAGACGGGTGGGCCGCATAAAACGACGGGGGAAGGGAAAGAGAATAAGGAATGACAGGAATGAATGCTAATAGGAATGGATAGGCGCGATGGCAGCTACGTTCTGGGCCCTCCTCGCGAATGGGATCGTGGCGACGCAGGTGGTGGAGGATGGGACGGTTAGTAGTATGATCGTGAGTCGCTGCTTCCTTACTTCTATCTTGGGTCGGTCAGGACTAACGGGAAAACTTTCCTCGCCCTCGCCTTCCTAAATGCCCGCCAACGCGAACTCGAAACCCGCCCTCCTGAACCCGTCGCCAACCGGACTCGGACTCGGACTGCGTCCTCGGACACCAGCCGTTCACGATCTTCACGATCATCTTCTTTGGCGTGACGCTCTATATCGGCTTGGACGTGGGGCTTGGGTTTACGGATGGTGCGTCCTCCTACCTCTTTCCTCTCCTCCCTTTTTCTCTTTCACGTACCCTCCTGCACTCTCCCCCCGTGCGTGGGGAGCAGGGAGAGAAGACGAAGCCTCGTTACCCGTTATTCCCGAAGACGAAGACAGATAGCTAACTAACCTCACTTCGTTCGGCTAGTTGTTGGAGGTCTGAGCGACCCACCGGAGAGTATACGCAGTATTGCGCTTTTCGTGTTGACGAGTATTTGGCCGGCTGCGTGCGTACCTTCTTTTTCTCTCTTTCTTCACTTTTTTCTTCCTCATTCTCCCCGTCTTCCCTCGTTCACTCCCCTTCCCTCTTCCTTCCCCCTTCATTGAACGCGCCACCCACCCATCGTACGAAGAACGAAGGTCGCTAACGCTCCCTCCCTCCACCCACAGCGCGGCCCTAATCTACCTCATCCTGATGTCCTACATCGTCCTGCGCGTCCTCAACGAGACGCGGCCCATGTGGTTCTACCTCCTCGCTGCGCTCTTGTTTGTGTTGGGGCAGTTGGCGTGGTTCCTCCTCGGGCGTGTACTTTGTACAGTAAGCATTCCATTCATCTCCTCCCTCATTCTTGCCTCCCTCGTCCCTCGACGTACGGGGATATCGGGGGTCAACCGAACCCCTAAACTACGGGGGTATTGGAGGTCAACCGAACCCCCAACCTACGGGGGGGTATTGGAGGTCGACGGAAGAACGATATGCTAACCTGAATTTTTGCAGGCGAGTGGGAGTAAAGTGGATGGGAGTTTCCTTGCGACGCTTGCGGAGACGGCGGCGGTGGGGGTGTTGTATTTGGCGTGGAAGAGTATAACTGAAGGTGCGTACTCGCTTGTTCTGGGTCCCTCCCCTCGCTCCCATTCTCCCCCTACGTAAAATACGCCTCCAATGTCAAGATTGGATGGGAGGGGCGTCTCGAGTGTTGAGTTTAGGCGGGAGGGACGGACTCACTCCCGAGTGCCGAAACCCCTCCGAACGTTTCTTGGTAGTGAGTGGAGGATGGATGCTAACTCGGCTTGCTTTCTAGAATCATGGGACGACGAGTACTACCCGTCATGAGTGTAGTTTCAAGCATCTCTCGTTCATGCAAGTTTTCAAGAATCTCTTCAGCTGCTAAAATTACGACAACGACTAGTTTACGACTTTTCACTCCGCCGTTCGACATATGGTTGCGCTCGATATCCGCCTATTCCGCCTATACCTCTTTCCCCAAGTTCGCTCCGGCGTTGGGCACCGTCACCCAAAGCACCCTCTCTGACCGTGCGGGGTGTAGCGACCGAACGCGAGCGGTATAGCTAGAGCTATAGCTAGCCAGCACTTCACTTCCCTTCAACGCCTCTTCGAGATTCTAGTTCAGATACCTACAGACCATACCCATTTCTCCCAGCTTACCCGCCATGCGTCGATATCACTTGCCTACTCGCTTGCTTGCTTCACCCGTTGATTCCCGTTCTTCGTGTTGTACAGTTGTACATTATACTTACTTACTTTGTCTACTTTGCTAACTACGTATGTTCTGGTTACCTTCGATATGTTTCTCGTTTCCCCCCTCCTCGTCTCTGTCTTCCTCGTTTGTCAATCTATACATCCGTTCGGGACCGGACTGACTGACTGACTGACTGACGATAACTGACATTACGTATCGACGCGTTTTATTCTTCGCTTTTATACATAGTTCTTTTTTTTATACCTCGCTGATATGTATACGCTTTCTTTACCTCTTTGGCGGAGGAGTAGCACCCCTTCCCTCCCCCCACAGTGTATATTCGTACTCGTTTTGCTAGCTAGCCTGTGGCTATTGATGTAGTCGTCGCTTCGTTCTTCCGTTCGTGTGGTGCCTAGACATGGGTGTGTGTGTGGTTGCATGCATCCGTTAGAGTGGATGCTTGGATTCGGTGTCCGGAAGTCTGGGTTGGCATGGGCATCTGTACTCGGTTTTAAGTGGACGGTGAGATCTCTCGACTACTTGACTCTCTTCACTGGAGTTGCCAATCAACCCAGCTTCATGCTCCTTGACGGTCTCACTCCGCCTGCCGAAATAATAACCTGAGCATGAATTGTGATGCTCTTTGGAGCGCACTTGCTCTCTCTCCTCTCTTCCGTCCCCCTTCAACGAGTGGCGCAACCCTCTTTCCACTTACCCTTGAAATGTTCTTCGGTCTTACTCCCCTCGCATTGGCCCGCTTTTTACCCTTCGTCCATCCCACTCTACCCAGCCTCGGTTGGATGTATGTTGACCGAAATTTCTTTCACAGAATCATGGGACAACCGGTACTACAACGCTCCTTGGGTTCAAGGCCCTCTTCTGCTCCGCTCTCTCGCTTCATTTAACAAGACACCTCCCGACGCCCCAACGACCCCCTCAATCTTGGTTCCGTTTTCAAAGTTTCTCTCGACGATCGCACGCGTTCTGTTCTGTTCAATCGACTACGGGTTTACAGACATACCAACACAGCCCCGACAGCCCCAAGCACCGCTCGCATACCGAATCATTCCTGCTTGGTCACGGGCAGGAGGGAGGAGACCCCAGGGATTCTGACCAGGCCGACAGGGCTCCGTAGGTCCATGGTCTCCTCCCTTCCTCGCGAGCGACGGCCTTGCGCACACCCTACCTGCCTACCCACCCTTCGACTGTTGTACGTTATACTTACCTATGTCCTAGTACTGACTCTTTTTCTTTCCCTCTTCGATGGTTTGTTTCCTGTGAGGCCCTCTCTTTTGATGTTTGCTCATGTTTCGATATTTCCCGTCTCGCTTTGATTCTGCATTTAAATTTGTCCGTTTGTGTGTGCTCTTTATGCGACGCGCTTCCTTTATACTTCACTTGCGCTTGGTCGAATGGTCGTTGAAAACAGTGTATATACCCTACGCGCCTAGCTTCGCTTACATGTTGACTACTGACTGCCTGATTTCGTCACCATCCTTCCTTCTTTCGCCCCTAAATCAGGCGCTGAGACGAGACAATAAATGAGGAGTCGGCAACTGGATTATAAGGACGGTGAACACTAGTAGCCCAGCTCCTCAAACTCGTCTGCAAACACCCCCCGAACGTCCGTATGTCCCACCCGCGATTCCAACCCAAGAGATCGCAGAGGGAACATGACATGTCCGTTCGTCTGGACCGTACCCCGACAGGATGTGCACGAGATCGACCTTTTGATCAGGCCACACTGACACGAGGCGCAGAAAAGGTCCCTCAGCTCAATCGCATAGAATACAAATGACGAGTTAGTTTTGACACTGGAATCCGAGCTAGAACGGACAAAGACGGCTCCTTCCTCATGTAGAGCGATTTTTGCGTTGCAAGCATGGCAGTTGAACGAACCCTTGAAGGCAGACCCAGAGCAGTGCTTGCATTTGAGGTCGCCGAATGGAAAAGTGGGATAGAGGGTCCCAGCCACGTTCTTGGGGAGTAGAGTGTTGGGGGACGCGCCTTTGGCGCGCATCCCAGCAATTCGAAACGCGGTACGAAGCCCGATTGCGGCTTCGAGGTCATTTAGCGAAAGGTCCAGATGCCCTTCGACAAGGCTGGTAAGTCCTTCCTCAAGCCAGGGCCCGACTCTATGCCCCCGAGCGAGGGTGATCTTCTCGATGGGCGTAAGGTTGAAAGCGTCGGTGGAGAGTGTGAGGATTGCGAGTTTTCGAGCCTAGAAGAGGAGTTGACGACCTGCGTAGCAAAGCACGGGTATCCCGTCGCACCTTCTCCATCTCCCATATCGTCGATAACTTCAAGGCCCCAATCCACTGGGACTTTGTCAGATCGATTGACCCTTTGATAAGGTCATCAAGCCTTCAGAATTTGAAGGTCAGACCCGCTCCCCATAATGAATGAACCTGAAGCGCACGTCGGATACAGGAGCCGCAGCAAGGCCTCGAAGTCTTCAGATTCGTACCCCTCCAAAATGACTGGATTGTCGTCGGTCTGCCCTTCCACTTTCCCGGATTCATCACCGTCCGGAAGCGAGAACATCGATTCGAAGACGGGCGATTCCTTCACGAGCTCCTGGCGGGCAACCCGGAAATGTCTGTCTCCGACCTATACCCAACAGCGGCCTTAGCTTAGCTTAGGGAGGTCACGACCACCCAGGTCGGGCACTCGGGGTGGGCGCACCTTGAACGTCACGTTATCCCACTGAAACTTAGGTGCCGGATTCGAGCCTGAAGCTGGGTCTGAGCTGGTCCCTGGCATCTTGAGTCTTGTGGTTGAGGAATGCGGGTGCGGGATGAGGGTTTGGGACGTGGCTCCCATCTAAGCGCCGAATCGATGTCGATGAGATAGCGACACGGGGTGCGTCACTGTCACAACTTGCCATGTCACAGCGTCATGTGCTCGACGGGCGCTTAATTTCAGAACTCGCTCGTATCGGGCTGGTGGGCGGCCATCGTGACACCGGAAGGTGGCTATGAACCTGGGTCCCCGTTTCAAATATGAAACTCGTATATCTCTATGATCTCGCGTAGCACGCTACAGGACGCTCATTCACAGTTCGTACACACCTCAACGGGTATGCAGGAGGAATCGTAAGGGATGTTCGAAGGATTAGCGCTCTACTGGACCATCTCGCACAAAGAGCATCCAGAAACCCTTCTGCACCAATCTCAACGATCTTCGTCTCGGCTCTCAGGGTGCAAGTTGATCACTTTTATGCTCATTACCCATGCCCTGCCGGTGGAAAGGTGCCCAGCGTCGACGTTGTAAGACCCGCGATGGACAACATCCTGACTTAGTCTCCTTGCTCGAGATGAAGGAAAACTTCTCCACGCAGGTCAGTGTCACTGTGGGGCAATTTTGAGAGGCTCCAGCGTCGCTTTGCCGGACCTCAATGGGGACGGCCAATGCCCCGCTTGGGCATACCTGCCCCTTGACGAAACCTTGCTGAATCTATGCAAGATGAAAATGGTTATTTCCATTCGAAAACCGCCGATGAGCTCGATGAATGCGTGTCCGCACGCAATGCTCTGTCCTCAACCTAGGAAGTGCCGCGGCGCATCGAGCCGAGTAGGACATCCACCATCGCAAGCGCTACCGACAACTTGAACACGACGACTCGGACGTTTCGGTGAGTTCGAAAAGGTCCTTTCCCAACTCGGTGTGGTTTGGACGCGGTCAGGAGGCGCACGTTTGGCCGCGTCTGACACCCCTGAGGAAGACGTGGTCAAGGCTAAAGCTTCAAAGGCCCAGTAGATCACGTAGAAGATCGCGCAGTCCAACTTCGCTCTTGTCAGAGGGCCAGTCATCAAGACAGGCGGCCATATAAACCCTCCACTCGGTAAGTTGTAATTAGATGGGTATCAGAATACAGCAGGGGGCTATACACGGCCACTGCGAGATGCAGGGAGTGCATCATAAAAAAAGTCGATAGCATATGCGGGTGTTATGCCCAATACGTGCACATAACACAGCATTTACTTAGCATGGAGGTAGCACATGTGCGTGTTGTGCGCACATCACCGCACACCAGCAGCATTTGTGCAGCACAACCGGAGCATCTGCCAGTGTGCGGCAGTTATGTATTGAGGACCGGCTATGCAAGCAGATATGCAGCGAGAGGGAGATGTGAGCAGCAGGCCAGTTAGAAATATAGGTGAATCACCTTACCTCCCAAATAGCTAACCCACACCTTCTCCTCCTATGCATATGCACCTACCCGCCTCCAAGTCTGTGTCGAGCCCCAAAGTCTCAACGCGCGCTTTCGGAAAGTCCTGAAGCGTGACGTCACGTGTTCACGGCGTCACATATAGCGACGCGTCCTTCGCGTTACATCGTCGCGTTCCTTTCTTCCCTTCCCCCATCATCCCCTCCCGCCCACTGTCAGCGTCCGCCCCGCGATCAACGTCCATACCCCCACCCTTCTGACCTAACTAACGGTAGCCATAGTGGTGTAGGATTGATATTGGGGTTCGTAGCGAGGCGTCGATGAAGGGCTCGAGGTGCGTCCCGGCCAGTTCTCGTGTCTCCACGCTGGACATGAAATTTTCTCGTCGACCAGGTCATCTTCGTCGTTCGCTCACCTACCTCCCACTATGATCACTGTCTTCTACGACCCCGCCCAGTGTGGTTCGCCCTGATACCCCTCAACCAAGAGCCCGGGTCCTTCTCAATGTCACCCGAGCGCCCTATGCACGCGATCCCTCGTTCTATGACCCATATATCCCTCTCGTAGTCTACACCTCTGTAAACTAGTTCTTATAATATACCGCACTTCCTGCACGCTGTTCTGTCGGGTTTACCCTCAAGTTGGGGACACAAGCGTAGCCGTCGAATACGCGCGTAAATTCCGGCCGCATTTGGGCTGCATATCTGGTCCCCGGCTGCACAAATGCGGCCGTTTGCATTTGTGCAGCTAATATTCCATCCACTCAACGAATGCAGCCCGTCCGCATATCTTCGCATACCTTGCATATCTCTGCATATCACGCGCAAATGCTATCGACTTTTTTTATGATGTTGGACCTCGCTCCTACTCTTACTACCCAAGGACTCGCTGCCTTCCTACTAATACAACGGTCGCTAACGCTCGCCTTAGGCTCAATCAGCAACGTCGCCAACAGATATCTTCGTCCCACGGGTACGCCACAAAGGGGTTCCCTCGTGGTGAGCCCAACCATTCAAATCATTACAGCGAATATTCGACGTGCCTGGTCGCAGAGGATCCGAGGGGCATCCGCCAAGCTCCAGCAGGTTTGGACGGAGCCCAAGGATGATGCCAGCACACGCACTGGCGCAACGCACGGATATGATTCGAAGTTCGAACTGAGTGTTAGGCGATCAACCTTCCTCTGTCCGACTCTTAGTAGGTTCGCCCGTTCAACGCATCCCCCCTCCGAGGAACTTCGGCGGATCAGCCCCCAATCCCATTCAACATATCCACTCTCGAGGTATCCGATGTATCATCTCCTAGGCGCTCAAACACAGCGACACCCAGGGAATCCATGGTCCGCCCGATGGACTCCAACTAAAAAAGGAGGACAGATGCGGATTGGGTGGGCGAAGCTGGAAGAAGGAACATTAGCGTCAGGATTTAGCCGGACTGGTGGGAGCCAGGTGAAATGGAAACGCGGCCGGGGTGGAATCCGACACGAAGAACGGTTTGGGCGTGGGAGGTACAGTGAGAAGGAAGAGTAGGAGAGGGTGATGCGAGGGACGGAACAGAGGGAATGGAGGACGATGTAAAAAGGAGGTGAAGGTTGAATGAAAGACAAAAGAAAGTGTACTCACCATCCGAACTGACGTGAAAACCGCCCTTCCTTCGAAGTTCGTCTGTCGTGCAAAGTAAGGAGCCTAGGGTCGTTCCTAAACCTAAATCCCACTGACGGCGCCGTCGAGGGTTGTATTCTTCCCTGACTGCATCGCTAAACTCGGGAGTGGGAGTGGGGAGGAGGTATTGTGAGTTCATCCTCCCGGTTGTAGGGACGCTATCCTTAAAACGTAGGTGGGCTCTTGGAACGAGAGTGACAGTGCAACAGGAGGGGCAGTAGAGCAAGAGGAGAGGTCCTGCAATGGGTGTTGCGAATGTCGAGGTTTCCTCGATCGATCTAGAGCGCCCCTCGCTCGCTCCATCTTGAGCGAAGCTCTCTAGAACAGAGACAGGGCGAAGCGCAGATACGGGTTCGCAGATACGGCATAACGGCAGATACGAAGTAGCAGGAGAACAAGAACGAAGTGGCGTAGAAACAAGGGAGACGATGATCGCAAGAGGCAAGAGCCATATCGGGCACTCAACTGATCCTGATCGCCGCCTAGGAGTCAAGATGGTCAACCGCCCCCACGATTCGGGGTAACGTCCCTTGGCTCCTCCCGTAATCGTGTCAACCTCGACTACCACCGCCTACACAGTATCTTCTCTCTCCGACATCCAAGATTGTCTCTCCGTCCGTCTCCCCTCGCCTCTATCCACAATCCTCTCGCCGCCGCCGTCTTCTCTCGAGCTGGACTTCGGACCGACTCGTACTTCCCAAGGGCTAGGGACGATTATGAGGACGACGACGGAGATCCGTAAACCGAACAGCCTACATACCCTTGTTGGACCTACACCTTTTCACTCTCCCGTCGCCGGAGAGGGAGGGGCGTCCAGACTCCATGAGGAAGGCGCGGAAGAGTGTACCGAGACTCTGTCCAATGACGACGGAGACGAATCCGAAGATGATTATGGTCGCCCTCTGCTGAACAAGAGCCCGAGAAAACTTGGTAGACCACGCCGCCCAACACCCTTCTAGAGTGTGCCTCCAGCGCTTTCTCAGCCCACTCTATCTAGAACCTCACTGCTGGATCTGGACTCTGGCTCAAACTCGAACTCGAAACCTTTCGGCGACTTGAGTTTTCACGATTTCACCCAGGGGCAAGGACGACTTTAGCTCATCTTCCACTCAGGGTGTGAAGGGGCGAGGACCCTCCCAAACCCCCAGAGACACAAACACTTTGATCCGACTCCAGCGACTAGGACGGCGAGCTATCTACCCAGAGAGCTCAAAAATAGGCTTTCTTCCCTCCCCCCATTGCTATGGGTCGCGACGAGGAGACCGGCGGGTTCACAGTTCGGATGTGGGCGGAGCATCGAGGCAGATGGGGTGGTGAGTCCACTCATGCGTTCATCTTCCATTCTGTGGATGTGTCACGTCATATTCGTTTGGCTAGACTCTGCTTCGCCACGTACTACGAATTGGGCGCAGGCATTCGGCCGACGTTCTTGAATCGGCTTGACTTTAACTCCTTTCCTTGGCCTCCGTCCCCGTTCCCCGACTCTCTCGGTTGCCTTCTAGTTTCCCTGTCTACTTGCAACATTCCCACCCTTCGACCTGAAATATCTCGGATGAATACTTGGTGAGACCTAGGCATCGACTCGTTTGACGGAGGTGGCCCTATTTCGTGGTGTTGCGACGCCTGGATCCAAGAAGCCCAACCGAAGAACTTAGATGCGAAGGACGAGGTGCAAGGAGGGTCAGGCACGATCCCTATTATATGGCTCAGTTCGATGACTCGGTGCGTACGATCTCGTTCTCCCCGTCCTCACGCGTACCTCCAGCATCACCCTTTCAAGTTTCCGCCCATTCGAATCGCTATACCGTTCATGCCCCACCGACATCTAGCCTTCGAAGCGTCCCTGCTTCATCGGCCTATGGTATTCAGCCTTCAGCCTACAATCCCTTTCCTTTGATCCCTTGCGGGAGAACGAAGGCTAACAACGCGAATAGCCATGGTTCTGTGTATGCTGTGACGAGTAGATCCTCTCCGCCTCTCTCCCGATAACGCGTACTATGGGGAGCCCCTCCATCACAGAACTGCGTGCGACCCGGACCTCCCTGACTCGGCGATCCCTCCTTCTCTTCGCTGTGAGGGTGGTTCCTCGTCATCGTCTTGCCAGCTCGCTTCGTCTTCAACCCCTCCGGATTTAGTACGGCGGAGGGGAAGTGTCCAGCGTCGGTTGTGCGGTAGGTCTAGACCCACGAATATCCTCGTCGAAAGGCCGATCCATGCGCAGCTGGTCTTCGTGTAGGCCCCCTCTCATTCGGCATGTGCTATTGGGAACTGTGCTTACAGAGGATAAGTATTCTGTGCACCCTCGTTCTAGTGACTGCGTCGCGATTCACGGGCTTCCTGGAGTCGTTTGGAGTCGACGACCCCACAACGACCGCCCACCAAGACGCGAGTTCCCCGTCCCCAATCGATCTCCCCATGCAGAGGCGCCTTTCCTCGCTCCGGTACATTCTCCTTCCCGCCTCATCTCCGCATACAGACCCTCTTAGGGCTCATGGTGCTCTACTCGTCCGCATTATCGCATCGGACTTGACCGAAACCACCCCTAATAGTAATATGCTCTTTCCCCTTGCTCGCTTTGTTTCCTCTAGGGCGGGTACCATCCATCTTTCCATTCATCCACTCGGGAGAGGTCTTCCTGCTTTTTACTTGTTCTTCGGCCGTTTGTTCCATTGCATACGTTGCGGAGTTCCATCTACTCCGGCCTACCTCTCTACTGCCGCATCCACACTTTCTGTCGACGTCGAGTTACTCCGTCTCGGACATCACTCCACTGAACCTATCTCAACCGTTACAAGGCCGGGTTGGTGCTACATGGTCCATGGGGCCTTCGCACGCGCATTGAGAACGCACTGTTCTTTGTTGGCGCAGAATAAAGCGAACCCTCTGTTGGCAGAGTGGAAGACATTGATTGCGGGAGATTCCCATATCCTCCCACTACGACTTGCCTTTATTGTACTTCTCTGCGTGTTGCGCCCTGTGTGCAGCAAAGAGAATCACGGATAACGCCCGGACGAGTGCGCTGTGAGGCCCAGGAAGCCTTCCTCCTTAATGAGCGGGGTCGTCCTGGGCGACCCAAGAGTCTTTGTTTCGAGTGTCATGCAATGACAGCATTGCGCGCGCTCCCACTCCACCCCAAATCCTGCAGATAAACGACGAAGACGTTATCTTCTCCGTTCTTGTAATTCCGGTGTTTCAATTCCTGCGAACGGCGAGCCCCAGGCCCCTTGTGCTTCTATTTATTTCGCGCCCCGGGAGAACCAGCGTCCCAGAGTACCGAGGCCATACGACTCCAGCGTCCCGTAGATAATATTGCTTAGGGTACAAATGTTCGACGGCCTTAGAGGGAAGTCGGGTAGAAGGGAGGGGGTGGATCTGGGTAGTTGCTCGATGGTAACTACAGGGAAGTTCCAAGTGACGTCCTGTATGAATTGAAGCGGTAATATGCTCCTCAGATGATATTCAGCTGGGTTAAGTGCCCAGGGGCTAGAACCTCAGGCCACTCTCATGAATACGCCTGGAAGCCCATGGGCGGCTCCTTAGGGTGTCCTTTCGGAGATGGGATTTGGAGCCCTCGATCAGGACAATGCACTCTCAAGCGCAGTCTCTTCGCTACCCAAGATATAACCTCGCTCACACGACAAAAATAACGCCGCTCTGACCCTCCCCTACCGTTATCGAACTCTCAAATGACCACCCCTGAGGAGAATGCTGGAGCGCTTGCAGAAACCGTCGCCTCGTGGCGAATGCAAGGGGTGAGTCGACCAATGGAAATTCCGACTAGCCCCTAACTATGGCTGTTAGTATATATCGAGTGTGTTCCGGCTCCGCTACTGACTCTTACTGGATGGCTAATTTCAACCAGTACCGTCTCTTACTTTATATGTGCGACCTCCACTTGAACCAGTCTATACCCCAGCTCGCTGACACAGTCGTAGGTCTACTATGTTCTTACAACGCTCGATGTGGAGGTGACGAGAGTGTGTGCCGCTGTGCATGGTACGAGACTAACTGGGCATTTCCGACTAGGTTTCGATCATGTTCCCTCAAAAGTGGGGTCGGGGGAGGGTACTGTTCACGTTTATCCGGTATGGACCATCCCTTTGGATGGCCCTTCATTTCTCCAGTGAGTCCGATTATGCCTTTCAAATTGATAGTAGTCACGAGAGATGCGGTTCCAGGGGACTCTAGGAACTACTATGTCGTGACGCCAAAGGTAGGCGCATCGTCATCGCATGGGGTGCACTTAACGGAGAGAACGCAGTCATGCAAAATCATGTTGATCATTCAACAAGGTCTGTCCCCTTTGATTTGAATGTTCGATGTGAGCTGACGGGTAGACGCAGCGACACGGCGACTTATCCAGATAGCGTGTGACAGTGAGCGTGTCGAATCTCGTTTGTACTGAAACACGCATTTACACTTTAAAGCATCCCTCGCGCTATGCATGAGCGCAGTTATTCAGGCCGAAGGGATGCATCTCTGGGCAATAGTATTCATTTGTTTGGTGGGTGCACGTCCTAAAGCAAAAAGCCCACTTCTAATCGTTGGGCCAGGCCACACCGGTGGCTGATCTCGGCATAGATATATGCAGCTTGCTCCGGTACCAAGGTGAGTGTGGCCCATGTCCGAAGAACGTACAGGTTGGTAGGCTGATATCCTAGCCGAACCAACATCATTTCTGGACGAAGCACTCGGGTTCCCCTGCTACGCCGCTCCAACAGAAAGCCTGGTCGAACGGACGCTTGGCTTGCTTGGAGGTAGCATCCGGCGATATGTAGCACTTGCCGCAACGACAAGTGTGTGATCCCTCCCATATGCATGCCCACCCCCCTGTTAACTATATTTACTTCCGTTCCGCAGCGTTGCTCGGAGCCGCCGCCACGGCCCTCTTTCGGCGCTATAGAGGAGATAAAGGTCGGCTGCTCCGGGTCATATGGCGCGACGGCGGGGCATGCTGCTTTACTCTAGGAGGTCAGTATCGTGCCCTATCATATCCAAGTGATACTAAACCAAGCCTGCTGCTCTCAATTCATAGGATTGCGGCTAGCGTTTGCGATCCTCGTGACTCCTGGGGTCATCCCAGTATGTGTCAAACGATATAAAGAAACAAAGGGTTTACTCTTACTTAACTGCTATTATTCTCAGATCGATGCGCGAAGCACTCATCCGGCTTATTTGTGAGTAGTTTCTACGATTTAACCCGATCCATTCATGTTGAAGGCACGGGACGGTGACAGACTCGCCGCGATGTAAGTTCCGTGATATTCTTTTTTGATATGGTTGAAAACTTCTTATGCCAGGACTTGCGACGTCGTGACTCCAATTCTCGCTCAACGGCTCCTCATAAACCTGCGCAAAGCCGACTACGTGGGTGCATGGTCTTATGCATCATCCCTCTTGTTCCAGCCGGTCGTCCCCGACGTACGACGGGAGGGCCGACTCCCGAACTCATACTAATAGGGAGATCTCTTGGGATACCGTGGAAGACCCCGTGCCCGCTGGGTCATCCCGTAGCGTAGCATCGAAGTGACTGGATGTATGGACCCTTGACCCCCGAAGCAGAGGATTGATGAGCTCGACGGGTGGTCCTTTTGGGATGCCCACGGTGCGCATGCCCCGAATATCACACGAAGATCCGGGAAGCGTTTCTGCGGGGGGTTATACTTGGCTTACTTTGCTCAGCCAGTCGCTGGCCGCAGGCTCGGGCGGGATACCGGTAGGCGCGTTGCCATTTCAAGCGGTGAGGCGGTGATCTGCGGCCCTGATGCGCCCATGCCGCACGTGCTCAGTGGCACACTCGGCACCGCAGTTCAGCGTGTTGCACGGAGCTCCGCCGTTGTTCCGCTCCACATCGATACGCGGTACCCCACGCTGGAATCGTCGTCCTCCTTACATCTATCTGGTCCCTTCTGAGTGAGTTTGAAGTTGGCCAACTCCAGGACAAACGTTTCTGGGAATCTCGAGAGTTGGTGGCTGACGGCGGCGCGCGGTGACTTCCAGGCAACCCACCCTTCCTTACCCTCTGGCCCAATGGCGGCCAAGCCACATCTCGAGAGCGTCAAGGTAGCTGAAGGATCCCCAAATCCGATACCTGATGATATATCGAGACACTATTTCTGCTGTACCTGACCTTCGAACATAAACGTCACGCCGCCTGGCCTTCGCAACTTGAAGTCATTCGCCGAAGTGCCGATTACAGACGCAGGCGTCGACTCAGGGACCTTCCTCGAAGCATCAGATGGTCTGGTGCAGATGTTTGGTATGTTCATCCCCCTCATCAGGGCCAAACCGACGAAATAGGGGCTCAATCGCCGCTGTACCTTTCGCCCATGTCGATATCTCCATGGTTGACTTTTCCTCGAATCGGTCTCCAACATCGCGCTTCTCTTTAGATCTCTTTGGCTCTGGCGTCTTCGGATTCGTCCAAATGGACCTCAGGAGCAATATAAACGTTCGCGGTCTTCCAAACCCGAAGGCTGAGACGCATGCATATCAGGGCGGCGCTCAGCTTCTTTCCTTCTCAAAGTCATCCGCGCTGATTCCTATTATGCCTCTCCTTGCTCTCATTCTAGGGAGTTCGCGGTCGCTATCAAGGCCAACCTGACTCCTCAGGCACGCTTGAGGAGCTCGTCCAGTCCGAGTTCCGAGAGGCCTCTGACGGAGCAGCGTCAGCAACATCATCTTCGCAGAAATATGCGACCGCATGTCTGGTTCGATTAGTCCGGTGCGTGACAAAGTCGTGCTTCTTGCTCCGCCGTCATGACCGCCATCCGTTTCTGGAACCCTTTACCTTTATTCAACCAGCCTTCCTCGGGAGGCTTGTTCTGTTTCGTACTTAACCCTCTCCTGTGCTTCTCAAACCGGTTTCGAGATACTGTATAGCGTTATTCTTTCATTTGGGGCATCGGATAGGCTTAGCACGGTTTTCCGTTGTTCCATTCTCTCCCCGTTTTCCTGAATTCACTCTATAGCTACGTATTAACCTCCCACTTTAACCATTTCCGTCTCACTTTCAGTCGAGCCCTTATTTATGGGAACTACGTAACTGATTTGCGTCGGATTTCTCACAGGGGGTTAGCGTTTACCTGTAGGGCGCCGCAGAACACGCAGAGCGACGGTTCTTCGGAGCTGCATTCACGCTTCAAACGCTCATACGACGAGGTTCTTCTCCATCACCACTCGTTTATTATCCTCTCTGTCGTTTCCGTGAGCACCTCCATCCCTTCTACTTGTCCCAGGGTTTCCTGTCAGGCATTCTCAATTCCCTCCCGGTTTGTGTTACTACGTTGCCTCCATCCACTCTTTCATGGGTTGCCTGAAGCACTTGTACCTTCATGTTTCACGCTGGGGTGGTACGATGGAGCCGGTGCACTGTGCTCAGCGATCACAGAACCCGCATGTGTGCCTTCCGACGACCTTTTCATATCCACCTCGTCTGTTCATTCTTAGAGTGGACACCACACAACTCAACGGGGCGGATTACCCGTGTTGGACATCCATATGATATCCGCTTCTCTTATACGTATGCCATTCCAGGTTTACACTCGCATGCTTGAGCTAGAGCGACTTCCTGGCCCCATATCCCCGTATCGGTGATAGTGATATAATCTCGAACCTTGTCCTCTGCGCTGCTTTCTCCGTTTCGTGTCACGACTCGGCTATGACAAGTTGGACCATTCTTCAATTATTCTCCCATTCCATCGAGTTCCGTCGCCGCTCTCCAGTCATCATTTGACCACCTTTCATTCTGGCATTCGCGCGTCCCTTACCCCTAAACGCCCGGTCGCTGATCACAGCCTCCTTATGCTACGTCGCCACCCGCACGGTGCCCAGACGGACTGACTTCTATCACCGACTATCACAAGGCGCACCCTCCGACAAATTCGACGAACAGTTGGGTAAATGGCTTTCCGGACTTGACGTCATTGTCAAGCGTATCAGCGGATTCCTCTCGGATGGTGGATATGGAAAGGTGTAGACGAACTGGGTTGGGTGGCCGATGGAGGCGCAAATTCTGTACGTGTCTCTGAGCATCCTTTCCGTGCGCTAAAGCTCAACATCGGATACTGTTCTACGAGTACTCTCGTTTCTAGCATCGTTCTATCCTCGTCGTGGCTTAATATCATGTTTTTCTGGCCTCCATAGCCCGCCTCGACCTTAATACGGTGCATCCGGTTTCATTTATTCGCTCACGAATCCCTGATTCAGGAAGAATACGTACAATAAGGTTAAAGAATGGAGATCTAGAGCCCTGACGAGAACAGTAACAGTATAGGTCTGCCTTTAACATACGCTTGGTTATCTTGAGGCCCTTGGGCCGTGCAGCAAGACCGACGGCAGACAGGACCGGGTAAACCACTTTGCTACTTGCATCACCTTGCGTCACTTTCTACAATTCCCCATTTTACTTTTACTGTTCTCACACAGACTCGGATATCCCTCAAGGGCGAAGGAGATCGCGGATTGAAATGTGCGCGAACAGAACCTCTGTCCCACTTACAGGCGACAACCATCCGGGATTCGGATTCGAGATGCGGGATGCGGGATGCGGGATGCAGCGTCGATTGACAGGGCGTTAGGCCTGAATCCAACCTGAATCGAGATTGATGCTCGGCGCGTCGAGGGGGATTCCAGGGGAAGAAGCCCGATGGTATTTGTTTAAACATTGGAGCATTGAATGCTTCGACCGGTTTAAATACCCCTTTGTTTAAACAGGGTTCGCCGTTTCTGTGCAGGTGGGTGTGCGGCGATGCGCTCTCTTTACGAACGGGATCGGAAGCGGGGTAGAGTAGTATAAAAATGTGTATTACAATGCTACAAAAGTAAAACATGGGGTGTCTAAACAGGACGGGCTTGGACACCAATGTCTAAACCTCCAGGTCCAGACAGCTTGGTCTAAACACCTCTCGCAGCGAGAGGTGTTTAGACCGAGCGGTGTTTAAACACCCGTGATGGGGTGTTTAAACACCGATCTGGAGCTGATAGACCGCCTTCTTGACCCCGTCGTCACATTGCCAGATGCGACGACAGGGTCAAGAAGGCGTCCGCAGCACCGAGATGGTGGTGGGGAAGGGAAGAAAAGAGTTGGGGGATTTTTGATGAAGTCCCGGCTTATATACATACGCGCTTGTTTGGCACAATCAACAAAGCCGAGCACGTGCCGGCGCGAGCCAAGCAGCGCGCAAACATGTCCAAATCTGCCAGTGTATATAAACCTGGCGACATCAGGAAGGCTGATCGCCATCCTTTCCCTTCTTCCCCTCATGGCCAGTGAGGGGAGAGGGGACTTGGATGTTGCGCCGCCGTTGGAGGCGTCTCTGGCAGGTGTCAGAGGCCACCTCCGGCAATCTGGCCATATTTACACTCCGGTTTAAACACCCCGGCCGGGTGTTTAGACCGGGGTCGTCTTCGTTAGATACCCCGACCTGTAAGTACCTGTTTTGTACATTTATATCTAGAGTTCAAAAAATACGATTCCGGACAATTTGTTTAGACATGCCGCGGTTTAAACCGGGGGATGTCTAGACCCATCCCCCGCTGCCCCCTCGTTCGGCTATTCAATATAAGTGTAATCAAAGTGTAGTAGTCTAATTTAGTCAATCCAAACCACTAATAATGAACTGGGTTCATGTCTAAACATCGCGCGAATTTGACCTGTCAAAGCATCTGATGAGCCGATGTTTAAAAAAGACCATCTGGTTACAGCGTGGAGGCCCAATACCATTGGGATACCGCGGAACGTTCATCTAAACTTATAGCAAAGACACGACAAGTGTTCGAACATTTACGTTTCCCCACCCAGGTTTTCGGGAGCCTATGAACACTCCATCCGACCTATATCCACCTTGAATTTCCGATACCTCGAGCCTGTCACGATAAGCATCTCCCTTCTCCTATCACATTAGGCGCCCAAGCGCGGGACCGAAGCCTCGTGCCCCTGCACGCGGCACGGGCGCTCGATCCCTTCGCCCAGCCATTTAACGCGCCGGGCTAAGAATAAAGGGCCAACATGTGGTGGCGTTTGAGGGAGGATCCTTCGGAGACCTTGCTCCCGAAGTGGACATAGGAAGACGAAGGGATGGCGAGGCTCCGAACGGCGGTGTGAGGTGGTTTGAGGGGACGGGAGTGAAGTAAGGAGACAAATAGGTAGGTGTAGTTCAACAAATTGGCGTATCAGTGTCACAGGCGATGTGCGGCCCATCTGAATCTGGGTGAGAACTCGAAAAGCTACTCTACCAGGTTCGAAGGTATGTGTGGGGAACAGCCTTCATCCCGAGCCCTCGATTCATGTATGACATACAGCCATGTCGAGTGTCCAGATAACGACCCAAACTTTCAAAGGAGACTAAAAGCTCTGGTGTATCGGCGACATCATCGGTGGCGAAAGTCGACAGGGGTGCGTCTTGATCCGGAACCTGGGCGCTAGATCTCCGATCCCCTCCCCGTGTACGTACACCTGGCATTGAGTCCGAGGATCTGCGAGGCGTATGATTGCCTTTCCATCCTGACGTTTGTCGCGTTCATAGGTGGCAACGGCGACTCCTATGTAGTTCGCCGCATGTCTGTCTATTTTGAATAGGTAGGACGACATGTGTTGGGGAGTCACAGGAGTGGCGTGCTTGACTGTTTGAATGGATGCGACTCCTGTTCTATGGAGTCCCCATGACCATTGGAGCACCCGGACCTTCGGAGGTTGGAAGGGGAGATGGGATGTGTGGGAGAGCGGTTCCGGGGACGTGGACCTGGCCCAGTAACGCACACCTCGTCGACAAGAAGCTCCATTCCCATCCTCGCACCTCGATCTGCGGCTCCCCTCTTCGGAAAACATCAGAGTTACGGGTGTGCATCTAACAGAACAGCATCGCTCGGTCGACAATGAAGGTAACCTCCGAACGGATGCTTCTCACATGTGTATTTCGAACCGGAAATCTGGACGTTTCGAGGACGTCGGGGATCTCAAGAAGAGTTGGCTCTTTACGTATCGAGGCGAGGAAGGTAAAAGCCTAACCCACCTGGGTCAACCGGGGAATCGGCTGGACTTCTTCACTTTTGCGATTGGGTGGAGTGGATAGCTAACCCGCCCCTCTTAGCTATCTCCACTTCCTTCCATGTCACAGGGATGAGTCTAATTCGGAGGGTCTGTCTATTTCTGCAATTTCCTTCCTAAATCAAATTTCAGTGACTTGTGGATCAGAAAACGTAGACACAGCGACTTCCTTCCATATAATTGCACTCCGATAGCGCACATCCGCTTAGGCCGTTCCGATTAAGGGGTAAGTGTAGGTGGAAGTCTTTCTTCCCATATTTCGCTTCGATCCTATACCCCTCGTTGCCTCATCAAAAGGCACTTCACGTCTTAGACAGACTGTCGACCAGTATCCTCCTGTAGTAACTGTTCTGTTGGTTCATCCTTACCACCGACGTCGAGGTTGCCAGCCCCTTCGGTTTCGCCCCAAATTTTCATCAATGCCGAGCTCAGAACATATCTTCCGCTTTCCCTAAGACGGTCACAACATAACAGGCCCCTCTCAGATTCTCGAATGCCTTGTCAAACAACCAGTGAACTAGGAACAGAGCCAAAATCCTGTCTCACTACAGAGGACACCCCTTTGCGTCTCCCTCTCTCCTTAGAGCGGAACGGTCATCGACACCCTCACAGATAATCTGGCTTAATGTCAATCGGCGTAGGTACATCTGCTCCCTCCTTCCTGATACCCTCGGCCAGAGCCAGACCGCCACGCGCTGCCACTGCCATTTCTAGCGGCGAGGCGGTGACGCGCCCTAGCTACACGTGCACGGTGGCAGTACACCCGGGCCCGCAGTTCAGCACGTTGCATGGAGCTACGCCGCTTGTTCCGCTCCACATCGATACGCGGTCCCCACGCTGGAATCATCGTCCTCATTGCATCTATCTGGTCGCTTCTACGTGAGTTTGAAGTTGGCCAACTCCAGGACCTCCCTTTCTAGGAGTTTCGGGGCTTACGGCGGCTCACGGCGACTTCCAGGCAAGCCACCCTTTCTCACCTTGGTCCTATGGCGGCGAAGCCACACTTCGAGAGCGTCAAGGTAGCTGAAGCACCTGCAAATCCGACACCTGATGATATACTGATACTCTGTGTTTCTGCTGTACCTGACCTTCGAACATAAAAATCATGCCGCCTGGCCTTCGCACCTTGAAGTCATTCGCAGAGGTCCCGATTACGGACGCAGGTATCGACTCAGGGACCTTCCTCGAAGCATCAGATGGTCTGGTGCAGATGTTTGGTATGTTCATCCCCCTCATCAGAGCCAAACCGAGGAAATAGGGGCTCAATCACCGCTGTACCTTTCGCTCATATCGATACGCAACCACGGCTGACCTTTCCTCGAATCGGTGTCCAACATCGCGCCTCTTTAGACCTCTTTGGCTCTGGCGTCTTCGGATTCGTCCAAATGGACCTCAGGAGCAATATAAACGTTCGCGGTCTTCCAAACCCGAAGGCTGAGACGCATGCATATCAGGGCGGCGCTCAGCTTCTTTCCTTCTCAAAGTCATCCGCGCTGATTCCTATTATGCCTCTCCTTGCTCTCATTCTAGGGAGTTCGCGGTCGCTATCAAGGCCAACCTGACTCCTCAGGCACGCTTGAGGAGCTCGTCCAGTCCGAGTTCCGAGAGGCCTCTGACGGAGCAGCGTCAGCAACATCATCTTCGCAGAAATATGCGACCGCATGTCTGGTTCGATTAGTTCGGTGCGTGACAAAGTTGTGCTTCTTGCTCCGCCTTCATGACCGCCATCCGTTTCTGGAACGCTTTACCTTATTCAACGTGCCTTCCTCGGGAGGCTTGTTCTGTTTTGTGCTTAACCCTCCTTTGCGCTTCTCAAACCGGTTTCGAGACAGCGTTATTCTTTCAGTTGGAACATCGGATAGGCTTAGCACGGTTTTCCGGTGTTCCATTCTCTCCCTGTTTCCCTGAATTCACTCTATAGCTACGCATTGACCTCCCACTTCCGCCACTTCCATCTCACTTTCCGCCGAGTCTTTATTTATGGGAACTACCTAACTGATTTCCTTCGGATTTCCAACAGGGGGCTAGCGTTTACCTGTAGAGCTTTGCAGAACATGCAGAGCGACGGTTCTTCGGAATTGCACGTATGCTTCAAACGCTCATATGACGAGGTCCTTCGCCATCACCACTCATTTATCATCCGGTCTGTCGTTTCCGTAAGTACCTCCTATAACCCCTTCTACCTGGCCTCATTGCCCGGTACTTCCTGTCCGGCGTTCTTCACTTCGTCGCGGTTTTTCATTCCTATGTTGCCTCCCTCCACTCTTTCGTGGGTTTCTTGCCCGCCGAAACCCTCATTTGACCCATATCCCACTCTGGGGCGGTACGATTGAGCCGCTCATAGAATCTCCATCTGTGTCTTCTGACGGCCTTTTCATCTCCACCTCGTCGGTCCATTCTTAGAGTGGACATCACACAGACTAAACGCGGCGGATTACTCGTCTTGGATGTGCATATGATACCCGCTTCCCTTACACGCATGGCATTCCAGGTTTACGCTCGCATGTTCGAGCTAGAGCGACTTCCTGGCACCATATCGCCATATCGGCGATAGTGGTATTGGCTTCAACCCTGTCGCCTGCGCTGGTTTCTCCGTTTCGTGCCACGACTTGCCTATGGCAAGTTGAAATTCTTCTCCCATTCCGTCGAGTTCCGTCGCCGCTCTCCAGTCATCATTTGACCATCTTTCATTCTGGCATTCGCGCGTCATTTACCCCTGAATGACCCGTCGCTGATCACACTCTCCTTATCCTAGGTCGCCATCCGCGCGGTGCCCAGACGGACTGACTTCTATCACCGACTATCACAAGGCGCACCCTCCGACAAATTTGACGAAGAGTTGGGTAAATGGCTCTCCGGACTGGACGTCATTGTCAAGCGTATCAGTGAATTCCTCTCGGATGGTGGATATGGAAAGGTGTAGACGAACTGGGTTGGGTGGGCCGTGGAGGTGCAAATTATGTACGTGTGTCGCTCTCAGTATCACCTTCGTGTGCTAGCGCTCAACATTGGGTAGTGTTCTACGAGTGCTCTCTCTTCTTAGATCATTTTATTCCCATCGCGGTTGAATATCATGTTTTATGGGTTCCATTGCCCATCTGGACCTGTACGAAGCATCCAGTTTAGTTTACTCCCTCACGAGCCCCTCGGTCAGCCTCAAACGGGAAGAGCTCGCGTTCCTGACCCCGGGGCCGCCCCTTTACACCGTATGCACCCAAAGTTGGACTTGAGCTGCCTTGGCTTCTGATCAGTGTCGTCTTGAATTGAGAAGAAGGAGTTGGTCATAAGAAACCCGCGAGAACAGGGGAGGGCAGGGAATGAAGGTCTGGGATCTCAAGGATCAGGCTCGGCGGAAGTTCGACGATGACGGGTCACAAGTGGGTGAAAGAAGGGAAGAGAAGGCGTCCCCCGCCAGATGGGCCCCATCTTCACCAGTTTCGCGAGTCTCAGTCTGAAGCGCAATGTGTGCGAATTTTGGAGGCCGTCAAGGACGCAGGGAGACTCTTCTGGTCCGTCAAGTCATTTCACGAAGAATCATGTTGACGAACCGACAACAGGGGATCATTTCAATTCGGGGTTTCGACGCGATAGCAGGGGACTTAGCGTTCTAGTTAGTTAACGCCCCATGCTAACTGGAAATAATCGTGCATTTCAACTTACCAGACGCCGCTAGATGGAGGTGGCCATGCGGATTAGACGTTTGCCTTTCTTTAATCTGTGCAAAGAACGTGTTTCCGAGTCTCCCTGGGATCCCCGGCGACAACGTCATCTGTCAGGGTATGTTGCTTGCCCGTCCAAGAAGGAACTGACTATATCGTGCCAGTGGGTGGGGTTTGGTTGGTTCGCCTTGGCGGAACCGGTATCACTTCGTACTTCTGAAGATCTATGAAATTCGTCGCAGCTTAGGCTGAACGGAGTGTGTGTATGTGTGTGTGTCATTCAACAAGGTTTCATTCCGTAGAGCACGCCATACGGGAAACGAGAGACTCAGACACATGCTAGAGTAGGTATTAGCCCCAGAACAGACATGCGTCGGCGTACTACTGAGCCATGCTCCAGTGCCACTCGTATCATTCCGCGAACGCTCTCAAGTCAGTACCGCGCCCATACACCCTTCCATTCCGACTTACCCATATCCCCTCAAACGCAACAGAAAGTCAATCGACCCCTCGCAGATCCTCGGGCTCAACCTCACCGGCGGTACGTAAACGCTAGCTTCGAGGAATTTCAGATCGAGCCTCCAGTTCCCTGAAACGAGGAAGACTAATTCTTTCTGGAAGAGGAGGTTGAGAGACCCCGCCCCTTTCCCTCCTTCCTCCCGAATAGAACTCGTTTGTTGGAGCTTGCGATCGATGATAAGCGGCCCGCATGGACGGGCGCTTATCTCGGCGACCCTTGTGCAGCACCTTACCCACATCAGTATCATATTGGTATCCAGCTGGAATCCTCGAGCCTACGCACGTTGGGGGTATTGACTGTGGGGGAGTGGAGAATCGTTCGGCTCACGGTCATCGGATAGCGAGGTCACCTAGCACCGGCCCACTCTTCCCTGTAATTATTCAAACAGAACACGGGGTACACATACCATACCAACCACAGAACACACCCTCGAACCCCACATTCACCATGTCACGATAGGTTCCCCATCCACCACATCACACCTCACACCTTCACGATGCCATCCTCACTTCCCCGCGCATCGAGGCCTCGTGGTACGTGCGCTCGATCTCCGCACCCATCGCGGCGATGAGGGGGTGGAGTTGTGTCTCGCTCAGTACCCGACAGAAGAGTCCGAAGGTCTCAACAGTGCAGGTCATTCCAAGTGTCTGTTGAACGGAGAGATGGTATCCACCGAAAGAAGAGATCGCCGACCAAAAAGATCATCATATGTGCATACGGCGACAAGTTACAAGTTGATACCAATAATATTATAACGAAGCGGGGTGGGGGTCCATGTGATAGGAGGGGGAACAAGACAGATACAGGACGAATAATAAAAGCGGAATCGCAGACGAGAGGAAGGAAAGTCCTATGAACAATGGGTAAGTTACAAGGTACAGTAAATAGCGGGACTCAATCGATCAACGGAAGGACTGAGAATACGATACGTCAAAGCTAGAACGCAAAACCATGGAACGAGAGGCGGAAACATACGGGTAACAACGCCCGCAGATAACAAAAGTACACTCTATGCTCGAGAAACGTCCTCACCCCCCACCCTACTCCCCCCCACCCCCAACCCTAACAACATCCCCCTCCAACCTCACCCCCCTCCCCTCCCTCCGTCCCGCCCCCACACACCGACTAACCTCCCCCGTATCAAAATCCTCATACTTATCCACCAGCATCGCCGCATTCACATACGCCAACAAACTCGGAATCGGCATCTCATCGCTAACCCCGTACGTCGTATTAAACAGATAGTGAATCGAGTGCAGGACGAAGGCTTTGCGCCCGTGCGGAGTGTCGAGGTCGACCGTGGAGAAGGAGGGCTGAGGCGCATGTGCATGTGCGTGGTGGGAGGAGGCGAACGCGAATTGAGGGTGGTGGTGGGTAGATTGGAAAGGGGGAGGACCTCGGTAAATTGTAGTTATGTAGATGGATATCAAAATACAGCAGGAGGCTGTACACGGCCCCGTGGGATACGGGGTATGGGCAGCGAAAATCGTAGGTTCAAGAATCGAGGGCGAGGGCAATAATAATGGTAGATCTGAGGGAAGCTCCCGGACAAACGCGTAGGTATACCTTCGCCCTCAGCTTCATTGGCCTCTCGGAGAAGACGCCTTACCGTGACTCCGCTACGGGCACTTGATATAGGCCAAGATTAAGAGCATTGACATCCCAGGTGTCATTGGGAAACATTAATTTCCCTTCCCGTATTCCCCATCAGCAATAGCCAGCACGCGTGGGGGGACGTGGTGAGGCGTGGCGCCACACTCACCACGGCGCATCACGGCCCCCACACCCCCACAACTGGACGTGGCGCCATTACGACTAGCGTTTTTTTACGTTCGATTGTGACGACACGATTGGGGAGGTGTGACCCACGTTTAGGACTTTAGCCACGACCCGAGCAGGACACACATCCCTTATACCGCAATGCCAGAATCCATTGATTTCCAAGGTTATGATATTCACGTCAATACTAAAAGTACAGCATTATAGGTATATACTGGCTACTGAGCGACTATTCTTCCAGACATGCCCTTTCCCAAACTAAACGACCCGCGAGCGGTAAGACCGATGTGCTGGCAAAATGGGCATTGTCGATGAGCGCAACGTATATGGCGTTTTCGAAAGGGTGATGTGCTTACCATTCTGCGACGACAGGAGACCGAGGAAGCGAGGGTACAGATACGCCGGTGGGCGCTACTCCTCACACCTGCCTTAGTAGGTGTATGCGATGACAGAGACCGAGGGGCAATGTTGAGGTGCTGCTGGGGCAAATTACGTTCTCGTCCTGGTCTGAGGGCGGTGAATGAAAACGGGTATCTGACCGGGTAACTGAGGAAAGCTCACTTGTACTGCAGCGTTACCCCGAGTTAGCATCCCACTCGCCCCCCAACATTCAGTGCCGCTGTCGATGTCGAAAAGGGTTAGTCGAGGATCCTAGAGAAACCCTTACCACAGCGGAGAAGGGTCAGTATTAGGGCGTTCGTGGTCAGCAACGCCTGAGGACCCAGGGTATTGCTGGAGGATGGAAGGAAGTAAGGAAAAGGCGAAGTTCTGAGCGGGTTGCCAGCGCACAGACCACGTGATCTTTTGATCTCCCCCAATGGAGTTCCAGTGACTTGGGCGAATTCGATTCTCAACGCGGGGCAGTGGCAGCCGCGACTCAGATGAACGAGCCCTTCACTGTGCGGTAGAAATACGAGGTAATATGAGAGACGAAGCGCAGATGAATAGTAGGCGATGTTTCAGGTATGAATTATCTCTGTGGTTCAGTCCAAGCGTGGCCCGGTGATCAAATGTGGCAGGCGTGGCGCTCCGTGGCGCCTTGACACCACGATTGAGCGCCCCACCACGCCTCCCACACCTTGCCACAGCACCCACGCGGAGAGCATCTTGCTGATGGCCCTGGGGCTCGCACCATCTCGAGGAGGATAAACTTGTCGAGGGCGTTTGTGAGTGTGTGCGCCACCATCATCCTTGGGCTCCGTCCAAACCTGCTAGAGCTCGGCGGATGCCCCTCGGATCCTCTGCGACTAGGCGCCTTCCCCAGGGGTCAAATATTCACCGTAACCATGTGAACAGCTCGTCGCACCACGAGGGAACGCCTTCGTGGCGGACCTGTGGGTCAGAGATATCGGGGTTGGCTTCCCGAGGATGAGGACAGGCGTTAAGCGCCCAGGAACGCGGGATTGGGAGGTTCCGATAGTGTTTCTCAGCTTCCTTCGTCCTCCTGTGGGGGACTAACCCATCCGGATTGGGGCCAATACTAAACTCGGTTCCCCTGTTATTGTATTGTACTTCCCGACCCAAGGAGGAGTCCTCGTGCACCAGAACGTCAAGGTAATCCCACTCGGGTGTCCTCTCCTAACATCGCTCTTCGTCGCATGTGTAGCCTACTAGGCCCATGCATAGACCCAACGTCCATTGCGTTACGAACACCATAAAGCTCTACATGCACCCCACTTCACCTAGAGGCGGTCATTACGTCGGGCCACAACCAGTGTCAGTCTGTCGGATATCGACTCGTCAACTGGGCCAATGAAGTACTGCTCGGGGAGCGCGCCTGGCAAGCCCACAGGCATCCAAAACGTAAGTCCAAGAGGTGGCGAAGCGGAGCGAGCCGCGTCTTGTGTAGAATTAGTAGATGCTAGAGTGTACGGGATCGATATCACTCCTTGCCCTCGACGCTATACCGAGGTGGTCAGCCAGCGTCGCCCACCGCACCAGCCTCACCAGCGAGCGTGCCCGAGTAGGTCCACTCTGGACTACTCCACCGCCTGAGTGATACTGAACCAACGTGAACCTCTAGCACGACCGAACTGTGAACTGGATGGCCGTATGGCCCGTACATCTCACGGGGTGCGGCAGTGCAAATTGCGAGTAGGATAGAGCTGTATAGCGTATAAGTGGAGCGTGTATAAAGTGCTTAGCTGGCTGTATTACGCCAGGTAGTTGTACAGCTCGTGATGACTTGCAATGGCTTGTACGGCGCAGGTGCAGCTGTGAGGCCCTCCCACAGGCGTTACTTCACCGGCTAGGTGCGCCCTGTGCCGCCGATGGAACAAATAAGCGCACATGGCTCGGTCTTACCCTTCACGCACTATGAGCTGGACTTCGCCCTCATTCTCCACGATTCGAAGTCAGGTGGCGTAGGTAGAACTTGGAATAAGGCCTTCACACATGACGTGCGAGTCGGATACAATTACGGTACTGCGAAACGTTTCGTCTAAACGTAGGGCAACGACACGACAAGCGTTCGAACATTTACGTTTCCCCGCACAATTTTACGGGCACCTATGAACACTCGACCCGACCTATACCCACCTTGAATGTTCCACCCCTCGAACCTGTCACGATAAGCCTCTCCCTTTTCCTATCACATTAAGCGCCCAAGCGCGGGATCGCGGCCTCGTGGCACAGGCGCTCGATCCCCTCGCCCACCCATTCAACGGGCCGGACTATAGCTAAGAATAAAGAGAAAGGGAAAGGCAACATGAGGTGGCGTTTGAGGGAGGATCCTTCGGAGACGTCTCTGGAAGTGGTGAGAGGGTGACGAGGGGATGGCGAGGCTACAATGGGCGGTGTGGGGTGGTGGGGGGACGGGAGTGAGGCGAGGCGGTAAATGGGTAGGCGTAGTTCGGTGAGTTGGCGTATCAGAGGTGGTCTGCGACTCATCTGGGTGTGAACTTGGATATCTAATCTACCCGGTACGAAGGTATGTGCGGGAAACAGCTTTCATTTTCAGAACGAAACTCGATTTGTTACAGTCATGACGAATGTCCCGATAACAGCCCAACGCTTTCAAATGAGAGTAAACCCTCTGTGTATCGGCAACATCATCGGTGTCGAAACTCCACAGGGGCCCGTCCCAATCCGGACCCAGGGCGCTAGATCCCCGATCCCTTCCCTCCCCGTGTACGTACACTTGGCATTTGAGTCCGAGGATCTGCGAGGCGTATGATTGCCTTTCCATCCTGACGTTTGTCGCGTTCAGGTGGCAACGGCGACTCCCATGTAGTTCGCCGCATGTCTGTCTATTTGAATAGGTAGGTACTAGGACGACATGTGTTGGGGAGTCACCGCGGTGGCGTGTTTGACTGTTTGAATGGATGCGACTCCTGCTGGAGGAGTATATGAAGCCCACATGATTTGGGGCCTTGGGGCTTCGGAGGTTGGAAGGTGAGATGGGATGTGAGGGGGAGCGGGTCCGGGGACGTGGACCACTAACGTGCACCTCGTCGACAAGAACTTGAAATTCCATTCCCATCCTCGCACCGAGTCGATCTGCGACTCCCGTCTTCAGAAAACATCAGAGATACTGTACAGGGGTGCATCTAACAGAACAGCATCGCTCGGTCGACAATGAAGTGCAACCTCCGAGCGGATGCTTCTCAAATGAGTAGTATTTAGAAGTTAGAACCGGACGTGAACCAGACGTCTGGACGTTTCGAGGACGTCGGGGATCTCAAGAAGAGTTGGGTTGGCTCTTTGACGTATCGAGGAGAAGAAGGTAAAAGCCTAACCCACCTGGGGAGGCAACCGGGCATTCGGCTGGGATCCTTTTTTCGATGGCATTTTCATGATTGGGTGGGGGGTAGGTAGCTAACCCCCCCTACGGTTGCCCGCTGGGGTCAGGTCTGCGTTTGGCTTCTCACAACGCCGTTGGCCGCGAAACGCGTGGTCAATGTCTGATGGGCCTCTATTTAGGCCCGCGTGGGTATCGGGTGCAGCTGCGTGGTGTGTTCGGGGTCCTCCCATCGGTAGGTACCCCTCCTCGTCGTACCGGGATCACACGTCCATCATGGCCCATCTATTCATGCAAATTTCTTCTGCATTTGAGGTCTGGGGTCTTATCGTGAGTTGAAACTGCCCAGAATACGAAGGAAGTCCGTCATGGAGCTGGGAGCTGGAATCCAATGGTTTTCCGACCGTTCCCAACTCCAAGTTAGAGAGTGTACGTTAGGCAGAGACAGAGGAGGAGCGACGGGGGAGATGTAAACGAATCGCACGTCCCGACCCTGAAAATGCCTTGGTGGGTATTTCAACGGATCGTCGCACTAAGACACCCCGGCATTCGAAGAAGACCCCTGCCTCGTCGGTCATCAAGCGCATCACCGTCACCGAGGCCGTCAATCAGTTCCCTTGCACCCCGAAATTTAAGCGCCCGGGCCAAAGGGCAGTGGCGAAGCGCTGTTAGCACTTTGGGCAGTACGAATCATGCACAAATCGAAGGTGTACTTACGACTTCGCGGCTTTGTCGCTGGGTTAAATTTACCTACACTGATAAGATACTATGTTGAATGTCAGTATCACAATGGGGAGAGGGCCTACGCCCTTACTCGCTCTGGCCGCGGGGGAGGTGGGAGGACCCCGAACACACCACCCTGCTTCTTCCGACCCCTATATTTCCATCGGATCCAGTCTACGACACATCGCCGGCTCAATCAGCGGCCAACGGCGTTGTGAGAAGCCAAACGTAGACCTGACCCCAGCGGGCAACCGTACCCCCCTGCACCTTTTAGCTTAGCTATGTCCCTCCCATCCTTCCATGTCACTTGGAATAAATTCAATTCGGATTCGGAATGTCCGGCTATTTCTGCACACCGGATTCCCTCCCTTCCTTCCTTCCTGAATCAAATTCGAGTGACTTGGGGATCAGAAAACGTAGACAGAGTGACTTCCTTCCGTGTCATTGCACTCTGATAGCGCACATCCGCTTAGGCCGTTCCGGATAAGGGGTAAGTAAGTGCAGTCTTTCTGCCCATCGTTCGCCCCGGTTCTATGCCCCCCTCGTTGCCTGGTCACAAGGGACTTCATATCTTGGACAGACTGTGGACCCCTATCCTCGTTCCGTTGGTTCGTCCGTATTTGCGAGCGCCTTTGGTTTCGTCCCAGATCTTCAACTTCTGTTAGTTCCCAATTCATAACTTCCCAACTGAAGACGCCGAATGTCGATATACCGCGGCCCCGCCGCCCCGGGAATAAGCGCCCAACCTCCCACTTGACTCCAGCCCCCGTCTCATCGTGCACGGGGTCCGAGCTCCGATAAGAGCACTCTAATGATATTCACGTTCCCCGACATTCAGCCAGATACGTAGCCATTGCACGCAATGAGAATCCAATTCAATATTAGACTAGACTGCGGAGCCTCGTTTGAATCGGCGAATCGGGTGACAGACAGATTCCCCGCAGTCGAGCTCTCCGTTTTCTGGAACCATTTTGTCCTTACCCTCGCTCCTAGAACGAATGAATGCACTTGGACCGGAGGCCAGAAGACGCTCGATACATACATACATACATGCATACATTCTCCCTGTCACGATAAAGCACCCCCTCTCCCCCGCATCGGACGCTCTTATCGGGATAAGCGCTCGTCGGGAGGGATCTAAGCCTCGTGCCTCCGCGCGTGGCCGGGCGCTCGATTCTGTCCCTTTGTGCCCATTCAACGGTGGGGACAGGAGGTGGCGTGGAGGATCGGTGGGAGAGCGAGGTCTGCATCTGAAGGGGAATGCGCGGTGTGGGGCGTGCTTCTGGGGTTGCAGAGTGTCTATATAGGAGTGCACGGGTAGGTGAGTGCGATATTGGAGGAGTTTGGGGAGGGCGTGTATGACCTGAGACCATTGGGTTTGTGATATCACATGAGGTGGCGTTACAGGTAAGTTCAACGTTGGAACATTCGTACTGAGAGTCGTTTGCATATTAAATTTCGCGACGAGATTCTCAAAATTTCTGTCATCAGCGTCTATAGCGTCGACACAGGCCCCGATTCTGGGTCGAAAGTTGAACTTCAGCCATCGACACGCCCGAAACGCCTTTCAAAATCCCGACGTTTGGGTGATGGGAAGGAGGATCAACGTTGCTCAAGCGCTCACCTGAGCTCAAGTTCCGTATCCTCTACTTTGCACAGGGACTTCGCGGAGCACGACACTGCATCGCTCTCTGAGATCACGAACAAGATCTCTCATTGCAGCTGCAGCTGCACGACGAGAGGCCACGGCGGCCCAACGGGGGTATGACATCGGGAATCGTGGGCACAGCCGTCATCTCGAACGCAAAACAGACAAAACTCGTTCTGAGCGGAATTTAATATGCGAACGACTGGAACGAAGAGGGAAATACTTATACATACATACATACGTTCGATGTGAGTCCGGACGGAAATGGGACGGAGAAAGGTGGGGTGGCGCGAGTGATTGAGGGAGGGAGGAGGACGGAGGCCGCTGGGTCTAGATGGGCAATTGTTAATTATTACCAGGGGCGGCCCATTCAGTGTCAGCTATGGGTACAAGATGTATGTACTGTCTTCATGGATAGACAGATGGTTTGTCTAGGTGACATATTGGTACGTCGATGGCCGGTGTCCCGATCCCATCCCAACCCAACCCACGCCTTCCCCAATACACTAAAACCTCCCCCTGACCATCGACGACGACATCACCGGTGGCGAGCAAGCCCCGATTTGGAATTTGGGCGCTGGATCTCCGATCCCCTGTCCTCCCTGCCCCGTATCGATCCACTCTCCCCCCACCCACATCGTATTTGAAGGAGGGGGTGAGTGACGAGTCCGAGGATCTGCGAGGGGGTGTGATGGGCTTTTTACGCGGATGGGGTTGGGGTGACGGCGGTTGGGGTGGAAGACGTTTTACGCAGAAGTACATATGCGTTGGGTGAAGGGTGAGTGGTGACGGGGAATCATTCTCCTGTGTAGTTCGCTGCGTGTCTGGTTTGGGTGGGGGGACGTGTGGTGGGGAGGAGTCGGGTGGAGAGGTTGGGTGGGTGGGCGTGGTGTGATGGATGAAGAGTGAAGAGTCGGGGCCCGGGGAAGTGGATTCAGGAGTTGTCCTCGGCGCTGCGCGTGAGATAAGTTCGCAGTGGCGAGCAGCATTGGCAGCAGCAGGGTCGATCTGCGACACCTCCTCGAGAGGGGAGAGGAGAGGAAAAGGAAAACATCAAAGCTGGACCGGTCGGTCCGTCAAGGGCGAGGTGGATCCTTCCAGAATAAGAGAGGACCCGGACACCTGGACGTTTCGGAGCGGACGGGGGGGATCGTAAGAAGACGTGGGCTTGTACGTATACGTATGAAGGAGGAAAAAAGGCAAATTCGTAACTCTTTAATCGACCGGGTCCTCGGTTAGCACTTTCGTCTGCGCTATACCGGGACTTAGCATCGTCTACGCTATACCGAGACTTAGCATGTGGGTAGGGGCTAATCGAATCCGCTAGCCAAGTCCCCCCGAATTCTTTTCAGGTCCCAATTTCGAAATTGTGTGTCTGTTTCTGCACCGCCGATTTCCTAACCATTTCTGAATCAAATTCGGTTGACTTGGTGGATCACGAAAACGTAGACATGGGTCTTCCTTCGTGTAATGTAACTGACACCCCCCCCCCCCTGACCCGCGGGCTCTCCCCAGAGAAGGTTTGGGGTACGTATATAGGTGGTTCTGTCTTTCCGTTTCCCCCGTGTTCCTTCCACCTCTTGCGTCCCATTCTGTCCGCCGTGTCGTATTCTCCAGCTCATATACTCGACGACGCGCCTCTAGACACAACTCCTCCAAGACGTTCCGCTCCTCTCCTCTTCTTCGCCTTCTCGAACTTGAGTTCCTCGCCGTCCCCGACGTCGCCCTCGAGCCAAGCCCGGTAACTCAATTGATCCCCGAGCCCAACATGGCGAACAGTGCCCACGATACCAGGTATGTTGCGTTGCCCCTTTCCTCTTGCCGTCACCATCCCTGACCTGCGATGAAGATCACCTACCTCCACGCCCACGCCCGTGGACTCTCCCCTTCCCCCTTCTTCAAAGACCTCGCTGAAACGCAAGGCTGCTGATCATGAGGGGCACGACGAGCACGACGGCGATTCCAAAGACGATCATGACAACGCCGTGGAAGTGGAGGACGACGAGCGCGAAGCTGTCAGGGTCCAGGAGACCTTGACCTTGACCTCAACTCCGAATACCCGATCGAGAGCCCAAGCCAAGGCTGCTCGTTCGTCTACGCCTTCGCATGATCCCAAGACTTCCAAGCCCAGAGATCCCAACAACTCTGCTTCCGCTCCCGACAAAACGACTCGGCGCACCTCTCCTCGGGATGGGCAGGAGGGTGACGACGACGACAACGACGAGCCTAACCCCGATCCCCAGCACGATATCAACCTCGACCCCCACCCCGATCTCAACCTCGACCCCCACCCCGATGCAGAGCCGGCGCTCCCTGCAGATGTCGGGGCGAACCAGACGCACATCCTGTGCCCGCAGTGCGGGGTGCATGTTGATATACGGGACGAGGAGACGGGCGGGTTTACGGTGCGGATGTGGGAGGAGCATCGGGAGGGGTGGTGAGTCTTCTTTCCCCTTCGTTTGTCTATTTCGTACTAGTCCTCCTTCCTCTGGATATACCTCGTTCTCTCTCGTTCTCCTTTCGTTTCGATACCCCCCACCCTCCCCCCAATATAACCCTAAACTAACACCACACCCGCAGCTTCCCACAAACCGCCCCGCGGCGTCCTCCCACCTCCCTCTCCTCCTCTCACCCATCCCACTCTCACCCCCCTTCCTCCCACTCGCACTCGCACTCTTCCTCCTCTCACCCCCGCGGCCAAGCTCAAGCTCAAGCTCGCGACGCCCTCTACGGGCCCTCCTCCAACCCCGCCGGGCGTTCCTCCCTCCTCGCGCTGAACGCGCTGAACGCCTCGGGGCTCCAGGTGAACGACCAGCTCAACGGCGTGGGCGTCGGCGGGCAGGGAAACTTGCCGAAGAAGCGAAGGGCGAAGAGGACAGAGGAGGAGAGGATTGAGTATTTGAGGAATGATCCGTATGTGGCGCAGTTTGAGGCGTATCGGTGCGTTGTGTTCTTTTGTGTTTTGTTTAGATCTCGACGGCGACTTGGGGGCGATTATCGCTCTATCGTCTCTTTCGTGTCGACCTGACCCGACCGAATCGAATCGAAACTAACCCCTCCCGTCCTTCAACAGAGTCCTCTGCGCAAGCTGCGACAAGTGGATCCGGCTCCGGCCCAACAGCACGTACTGCAGCATCCCGTGGGATGCGCACAGGAAGAGCTGTTTGGCGAAGAAGATGTACGTTCGTTTCTTGGTTTCGGTTCTACTTTCTACGTTCGATTACTTCCGCCTCTCGACGTAGAATCCTTCGTCGTCCTCGTCGTACCATGCACTAGAGCTTTCGCCCCGTTCGATCTTCCACGTTTTTATGCATACGTCTTTCTCCTTCCCTCTTTGTCTGCGGTTACTATTCGTCCCTCCGTTATCGTCGCTCCTTATATCTCCTTCACCCCTCCTCGTATATCTTCTTCACCTCCACTAACCCTCCACCTCTAGAAACAACAAGAACGCGTACGCCCTCGAGGAGCGCAACACGCTCTTCTCCAAGGATAGGGATATTCGGAAGCACGACGCTGAGCGGATTTTGTGTAACCGGTACGTTATAATCGAGTGTCATTCGCCACGCTTCCGGTCGATTCCTCCCTTCCCCATCCCCTCGTTCCCTCGCCCATATTGCTCTCGCCATAGCCCAGAACCATGTAACTAATGTCCTCACAGATGCGACACCTGGCTCAGCGTCCCCGCCGAAGACCACGTCCGCGCCGTCCAGATCTGGCTCCGCCACCGCGCCGCCTGCGACAAGGACCACCCCGAACCCTCCATCCCCGCCATCCCCGCCTCTTACCGTATCGGCGGCCCACCCTCCTCTCGCGGTCCCCCTCACCCTTCCTCTCACCGTCCCTCCTCTCGCGGTCCCCCTCACTCTTCCTCTCACCGCCCCTCCTCTCGCGGTCCCATTCACGGCCCCGCTCGCCATGGACCCGAATCGAGCTCCAGGAACGCGAGGCCCCAAGTTCCCCCGCTCTCTGAAGCACATATGGCTCTGGCCTCTTCGTCCTCGCTCCCCTCGGGATCATCGACGGCGGTGGAACGGTCCCCGGCGTCTGTCTCGCCAAGGGTTGAGGCTCAGAGGGAAGTCGCGAGGGATGGCTGGAGGGGGAGTGGACGTGACGGAGTCCGAGATGGGGGAACGAGAGGCGTGGATCGAGGTGGAGAGGTTCGAGGCTGGAGCGACATGACGCCCGCCACGTTCTCCGCGCGTCACGGCCTCACCCACCCGTCCGCCCCGCGCCAACTAGCCGCCCACGTCGCCCTCATGGACGCCGGGATCTACCCGCCTCGCTCCGTCATGACGCACGTCGCAGCAGGCTCGAACGTCAGCGGCGGCGGGGGCGGCGTTGGGGGAGGGGGAGGAGGGGGGGGCCAGTCGCACGAGTCCCGCCGACGCAATGCGGAACAGCGCGCTGAGGCGCTGAGGGCGGATCCCCTCATTGGGAATGTGGAGCCGAATAGGGTGTTCTGTACGTTGTGTGCGAAGTGGGTGCAGTTGAGGCAGGATAGTAGTTTTTGTGCGTATCCGTGGGTGCAGCATAGGGGGAAGTGTTTGGCGAGGTTGTGAGTATTCGTTTCTCTCCGATCTTGAAGGAAGATAGGTTCGATGCTGATTGTGGCGGTTGGGTGTTTAGTGAACGACGGGCGCAGAAGACGGTGGAGGTTGAGGAGTTTAGAGGGCAGAGGGAGGGTCGAGGTACGTGTTCTACCTTCCGCCTCGTCTTCGGCGCTGGATGCTAACTCCCCCCGGTCTAGGCCCCGAAGAAGACGAGCTCATCTCAGACTCGGTCTCATCCACTGGCGGCCGCGACGCCGACGAGCCCATCGACGTTGACGCCTCCTCTTCCTCCGACGCTATCACGGCGACTGGGAAGCGTATCAAGCGCGAGGCCGACGACGATGGAATGCCTTTCGACTTGGCGGAGGGACCTGGAGCGGCGAAGCGGAGACGCGTCGATGGGGCGCCGCATTCACCTTCGTATCGCCCGTTCCACCCGAGCGCTTCGAGGGGGTCGGCGGGGAATGGGGGTGGGGGGAGGCCGGGGAGGCCTCCGAATTATCCGTATTCGAGTCCGTATACGGTCGATGCGAGGAGTGGGTTGGGGCATGGACGGCCGTGGAGGGGGTCCCAGTACCCCGCTGCCTCTCGCCCTGGAGCTGGTTCTGGGCATGCGAACGGTTCGACAAGGCGAAGTGGGGTGGAGGTGGCGGAGCAGAGTCAGGATCGAGGTGACGAGGATATGGATGCGGATGCGGAGGGGGATATGGACGCTGAAGGGGAGATTGAGGACGATGAGATTCAGGTGTTGGCGCACCACCCGGCGCCGTCGACTCATTATCGCCCGCATGTTGAGGTTCACGGTCGTGGCCCCGTTTCCCTTCCGTTCGCATCGCATACTGTCGCCGACTCGAGGCGCGGGTCTGTCTCTGGACGCCGAGGAGGTCCTCCCCCGCCTTTCCAATCTACCCACCACCATTCTCAATTCGCGTTCGTCTCCCACCACGCACATGCACATGCGCCTCAGCCCTCCTTCTCCGTGGACCTCGACACCCCGCACGGGCGGAAGGCCTTCGTCCTTCATTCGATTCACTATCTGTTTGGTACGACGTACGAGGTTAGTGATGAGATGCCGATATCGAGTTTGTTGGCGTATGTGAATGCGGCGATGCCGGTGGATAAGTATGAGGATTTTGATACGGGGGAGGTTAGTCGGTGTGTGGGGGCGGGGGGGAAGGAGGGGAGGGGGGTGAGGTTGGAGGGGGATGTTGTTAGGGTTGGGGCGGGTGGGGAGTAGGGTGGGGGGAGTGAGGCGAAGGTGGGGGAGTATGTGCTGCTTGGGATTCGTATGGTTTCCTCCTCTTTTCATGTTTTTCGCGTTCCGGCTTTGACGTATGGTACCCCTGGTCCTTCGGGCGATCAATCGAGTCCCGCTATTTACCGTATCTCGTAACTTACCCATTGGACCTCCTTCCTCTCGTCTCCGACTCCCTTGTGTTATTCGTCCTGTATCTATCTTGTTCTCTCCACTATGGCGTGGACCCACCCCGCTTCACTGTAATATTCTTGGTATCCACCTCAACTTGTAACTTGTCGCCGTATGTACATATGATCCATCTTTTTGGCCGGCGATCTCTTCTTTCGATGGACGTCGTCTCCGTGCAAGAGGCACTCATAATTTCCTGCACTTCTTCGACCATCATACTCCTCTGTTGGATACCTCAGCTCGATACAACTACACCCCCTCATCGCGCTCTTCTGTCGGATAACTTAGCTCGACACAACTCCACCCCCTCACCGCCGCGATGTGTGTGGAGATCGAGCGCCCGTGCCACGAGGCGTCGATGCGCGGGGAAGTCGGGACGGTTTGTATTGTGAAGGTGTGGGGTGTGATGTGGCGAGGACGGGGAACTTATCGCGAAGTGGTGAATGTGGGGTGTTAAGGGTGTATTCCAGGGTTGGTATGGTATGGTGTATCCCGTGTTGTGTTTGAATGATTATGGCGAACGGAAGACTGGTCTGGTGATACCAATGCTGCACTGATGCGTGTAAGGCGTCGCTACACAAGTTTCGCCGAGATAAGCGCCCGTCCACCATGCAGGCCGCTTATCATCGATCGCAAGCTCCGGTAAACGAGTTCTGTTCGGGCGGAAGGAGAGAAGGGGACGGGGTCTCTCAACTTCATCTTCCAGAACGGATTGGTCTTCCTCGTTTCAGGGAACTGGAGGCTCGATCTGAAATTGCTCGAAGCTAACGTTTACGTACCGCTGGTGGGGTTGAGCCCGAGGATCTGCGAGGGGTCGATTGACTTTCCGTCGTTGTGACGTTTGAGAGATTTCGGGTAAGTCGGAATGGAAGGGTGTATGGACGCGGCACTGACTTGATAGCGTTCGCGGAGTGACACAAGTGGCACTGGAGCGTGGCTCAGTAGTACGCCAATGCATGTCTGTTCTGGGGCTAATACCTACGTATACCCTAGCATGTGGCTGGGTCTCTCGTTGGCCGGATGGGGTTCTCTACGGAATGAAACCTTGTTGAATGACACGCACACACTCTCCGTTCTGCGACGAATTTCACAGAGGTTTACAAGTAAGTAGAACAAGTGGCGCGAGTTCCGGCGAGGCGGACTATCCAAACCTTCCTGCTGGTAAGGTATAGTCGGCCCCTTCTTGGAAGTCGAACGTCCGATTAGAAATCCAATTTCCCCAAAGGACCACAGCCAACACCCCTGACCAGCGTATAGGGACGGAATGAGGGTTGGGGTAGCCGAATGCAAGCACCTGAGATTGGTTTGAGCCGAACACATGCACATGAACTCCAGAAGTAACATACACTGATAGATGACGCTGTTGCCGGGAATCCTAAGGAGGCTCGGAAACACATTCTTTGCACAGATTAAAGAAAGGCAAACGTCTAATCTGGTCATTTGAGATGCACGATTATTTTCACTTAGCATGGGGCGTTAACTAACTAGAACAATAAGTCCCCTGCTATCGCGTCGAAACCCCGAATTGAAATGATCCCCTGTTGTCGGTTCGTCAGCGTGATTCTTCGTGAAATGACTTGAGGGACCACAAGAGTCTCCCTACGTCCTTGACGGCCTTCAAAATTCGGACATATTACGCTTCAGACTGAGACTCGCGAAACCGGTGAAGATGGGGTCCATATGGCGGGGGACGCCTTCTCGTCCCTTCTTCCCTCCACTTGTGCCCTGTCATCGTCCAACTTCCGCCGATTCTGCTCCTTCAGATCCCAGACCTTCATTCCCTGCCCTCCCCCGTTCTCGCGGGTTCCTTATGACCGACCAACGCCTTCTTCTCCTCAATTCAAGCCGACACTGATCAGAAGCCAGGGCAGCAGAGGTCCAAGTTTGGGTGCATGCGATATGAGGCGGCGGTTCCGGGGTCAAGAACGCGACCTCTTCCCATTCGAGGCTGAGCTAGGGGTTCGTGAGGGAGTAGGTGAAACTGAAAGTGTCGTATTCAGGCCCAGGTGGGCAATGGAGCCCATAAAAACATGATATTCAGCCGCGATGGGAATAGAACGATCCCAGAACACTACACGATGTTGAGCGTTAGCGTCCGGAGAGGATGATCAGAGTGACACACGTACAGACATTGAGCCTCTATCGCCCACCCAACCCAGTTCCCCTACACCTTTCCATATCCACCGTCCGAGAGGAACCCGCTGATACGCTGTACAATGATGTCCAGTCCGGAGAGCCATTTGCCCAACTCTTCGTCGAATTTGTCGGAGGGTGCGCCTTGTGATAGTCGGTGATAGAAGTCAGTCCGTCTGGGCACCGCGCGGATAGCGACCTAGGATAAGGAGAGTGTGATCAGCGACTGGGCGTTCAGGGGTGAGGAACGCGCGAATCCCAGAATGAAAGATTGTCAAATGATGACTGGAGAGCGGCGACGGAACTCGATGGAATGAGGATGGGAGAAGAATTGAAGAATGGTCCAAGTCGTGACACGAAACGAAGGAACCAGCGCAGAGGAGAAGGCTCAAGCCAATACCACTATCACCGATATGGCGATATGGGGCCAGGAAGTCGCTCTAGCTCGGACATGCGAGCGTAAACCTGGAATGCCATACGTGTAAGAGAAGCGGTTATCATATGCACATACAAAACGAGTAATCCGCCCCGTTTAGTCTGTGTGATGTCTACTCTAAGAATGGACCGACCAGGTGGATATGAAAAGGTCGTCGGAAGACACAGATGCGGGTTCTATGATCGCTGAGCGCAATGCACCGGCTCCATCGTACCGCCCCAGCGTGAAACATGAAGGTACAACTGCTTCAGACGGCCCATGAAAGGGTGGAGGGAGGCAACGTAGTAACACAAACGGGGAGGGAATCGAGAATGCCTGACAGGAAACTCTGAGCCAAGTAGAAGGGATAGAGGTACTCACGGAAACGACAGAGCGTATAATAAACGAGTGGTGATGGCGAAGAACCTCGTCATATGAGCGTTTGAAGCATACGTGCAGCTCCGAAGAACCGTCGCTCTGCATGTTCTGAAAAGCTCTACAGGTAAACGCTAACCCCCTGTTCGAAATCCGAAATAAATCAGTTAGGGAGTTCCCTTAAATCAGGACTCGGCGGAAAGGGAGACGGACATCGATAAAGTGGGAGGTTAATACGTAGCTATAAAGTGAATCCAGGAAAACAGGGAGAATGGAACAACGGAAAATCGTGCTAAGCCTATCCGATGTCCCAAATGAAAGAATAACACTATCTCGAAACCGGTTTGAGAAGCGCAGGAGGGGGTTAAGCGCGAAACAGAATGAGCCTCCCGAGGAAGGCAGGTTGAACAAGGTAAAGTGTTCCAGAAACGGATGGCGGTCATGAAGGCGGAGCAAGAAGCACAACTTCGTCACGCACCGAACTAATCGAACCAGACATGCGGTCGCATATTTCTGCGAAGACGATGCTGGTGACGCTGCTCCCTCAGCGACCTCTCGGAACTCGGACTGGACGAGCTCCTCGAGCGTGCCTGAGGAGTCAGGTTGGCCTTCATAGCGACCGCGAACTCCCTAGAATGAGAGCAAAGAGAGGCATCATAGGAATCAGCGCGGATGACTTTGAGAAGGAAAGAAGCTGAGCGCCGCCTTGATATGCATGCGCCTCAGCCTTCGGGGTTGGAAGATCGCGAACATTTATATTGCTCCTGAGGTCCATTTGGACGAATCCAAATACGCCAGAGCCAAAGAGATCTAAAGAGGCGCGACGTTGGAGACCGATTCGAGGAAAAGTCAGCCATGCGTGTGGCGATATCGGCATGAGCGGAAAGTACGGGAAAGCGGTGGTGATTGAGCTCCTATTTTCTCGGCTTTGCCCTGATGAGGGGGATGGACATACCGAACATCTGCACCAGACCATCTGATGCTTCGAGGAAGGTCCCTGAGTCGATGCCTGCGTCCGTAATCGGGACCTCTGCGAATGACTTCGAGGTGCGAAGGCCAGGCGGCATGACGTTTATGTTCGAAGGTCAGGTACAGCAGCAACACAAAGTATCAATACATCCTCAGGTGTAGGATTTCGGGATGCCCTAGCTACCTTGACGCTCTCGAAGTGCGGCTTGGCCGCCATTGGACCAGGTAAGATAGGGTGGATTGCCTGGAAGTCACCGGGAGCCGCCGTAAGCCACCAAGTCCCGGGATTCCCAGAAATGTTTGTCCTGGAGTCGGCTAACTTCAAACTCACGTAGAAGTGACCAGATAGATGTAAGGAGGACGATGATTCCAGCGTGGCCGCGTATCGATGTGGAGCGGAACAACGGCTTAGCTCCGTGCACCGCGCTGAACTGCGATGCCGAGTGCACTGCCACTACGCACGTGCAGTTTGGGCGCATCACGGCAGAACACCGCCTCACCGCTTGAAATAGCAACGCGCCTACAGGTATCCCGCCGAGCAATTGGAGCGAGTCAAGAAAGCCAAGTTTAAACTCCAAGGGAAACGTTCCCTGTACGATCAATGGGATAAGGTCATTTATCGAGCTCATCAATCTGGGCCATACGTCCAGCCACTTCGGCACTACTCTACGGTCTGACCCAGCAATCGTAGGGGTCCTTCACGGTATTCCGAGCCGCCTCCCTATAAGCTCAAGCACCGAGTTGTCCCTAGCAACTCGGGGACGACCGGCTGGAATAACAGGGACGATGCGTAGGACCTTGCACTCATGCAGTCAACTTTCCGCAGGTTTAAGAGGAGACGTTGGGCAAGAATTGGAGCCAAGACGTCGCAAGTCCTGGTTTAAACTTTCACTAACCGCACCAAAGAAGAGTATGACGGAACTTACATTGCGGCGAGTCTGTAAGCGCCATCCCGTGCCTTCAACATGGGCTAATCGCGTGAAACAGTATCAAGTACTCACAAATAAGCCGGATGAAAGCTTCGCGCATTGAGCTGGGAATGGTTGGGATGAGAAGGAGTGACCTCTTTGTTTTCGTACATTGCTTTGCACATACTGCGAGGACCCCAGGGGTCACGAGGATAGCAAACGCTAGCCGCAATGCTATATAAATTTAACATTGAGAAGGGCGTTCTGGGTTCAGCATAGCTCGGAAAGAATCAGGCGCAATACTGACCTCCTAGGATGAAGCAGCAAGCCCCGCCGTCGCGCCAGATGACCCGGATCAGGCGACCTCTATCTCCTCTGTAGCGTCGAAGGAGAGTCGTGGCAGCAGCTACAAGCAATACTAAGGAGTGACGGTAAATGAAGTTAACACGCAAAGTCCGGGTTGGCATACGGGATGAATTACGGACTTGTCGTTGCGGCAAGTCCAACGTATCTCCGGATATTCCCTCCAAGCGGGCCAAGGGTTCGTTCGGCCAGGGTCCCCGTCGGAGCGGCGTGGCAGGGGAACCCGAGTGCTTCGTCCAGAGGTGATCTTGGTTCGACTAGGATCTCATATTACTAAATTGCACGTAGTTTAGATATGGGCCACACCCACCTTGGTACCGGACCAAGCTGCATAAATCTACAACAAGGTCAGTTACCGGTGTGGCCTGGCTCATCGATTAGAAACTGTGTTTTCTGCCTTGAGACGTGCACCCACCAAACAAAGCAATACTATTACCCAGAGAAACAGCCCTTCAGCTTGGATAATCGCGCTCATGCATAGCGCAAGGGATGCTGTAAAACGTATACGTGAGTGTCAACCATAATTCAGATTCGACACACTCACTGTCGCATGCCATCTGGATAAACCGTCGCACTGCTGTGCCTCCCCGTTAGCCCACATTGCACCTACCGACGAAGGGGAACATACCTTGCCGAAGAATCAACACGATTTTGCATGCCTGCGTTCATTTAGTTAAGTGTACCCCATACGGTGGGAATGCGCCTACGGCTGGCGTCATGGCGTAGTAATTCCTGGAATCCCCTGGAACCGCGTCTACTGTGACCATCGTCGATTTAAATGGCATAACCGAACTCACTGGAGAAGTGAAGCGCTATCCAAAGGAATGGTCCATACCGGATAACCGTGAACAGTATCCTCCCCCGACCCCACTTTTGAGGGAACATGATTGAAACCTAGGCAGACAATCTGTAAGTTTTGGCCATGCGCAGGGATACAGACCCGCGTCACCTCCCCATCGAGAGTCGTAAGAACGTAGTAGACCTAAGGATTTGTTAGTGAGCCGGCTAGAGGCTGATGGAAGTGGAACCCGCACATATAAAGTAATAGGTGGTGCTAGTGGAAGTTAGGCGTCCCTCAAGGCTCAGTAGCAGAGACGGGACGCACTTGCGATATACTAACAGACATCGTTAATACCCGGCCAGGATTTCCGTCAGTGAACTCACCCCTTGCATTTGCCACAGGACGACGGCTTTCGCAAGCGTTTTAACCTTCTCCTCATGTGTGGCCATTTTGAGAGGTCGGCAACGGTGGGTGGGGGATCACAGAGGCCCTGTGTTCTGTCGTGTGGCGTCGCGTTATGTACTGAGTAATGAGCACACCTTTGACAGGTGATCGTCCTGGTTGGGGTCTCCGATTATCACCTCCACAAGGACACTCCAAAGAGCCGCCAACGGGCTCCATGGTGGATTTCGGGGATTTGCATGAGTTTCTAACTCCAGGTAAACATCGTCTCGAGAGCAGGCTACTGGTTCAGTTCCTATAGGACGTCACCGCGAGGCTCCCGGTGGTTACCATCGAACACCGAACTCGCTACTCAGATCCGTTTACCTGACGTCTCTCTAAGGCCATCCGGCGATTGTAGTCTAAGCAGTGCTGTCTACGGTACGCTGGTGTTATATGGGTTCGGTGTCCTGGGAACGCTGACTTCTGCCAGGGTTTGAAATGAAAAGAAGAGAGGGAGACTCGAAGTTTGCAAGAATGGAAGCGCCGAATGAATAGGAACTGAGTAGATGGCTGCTTTCTGGTTTATCTCCGGGAAGTAGGGCACAGTGGAATCGTGCGCAATGCCGTGATTGATGGGCGAACCGAGCGCTCTGGAAACTCCGTCATGCTACGGAGGAGAATATCATTGGCCTCACGACACTCTCAGTCAGTCCGCGGTTCGCGTCGCTGAGTGAAGGCCAAGACGCGCAGAGAGGTCCAATGACGGGATGCGCCATAAACTCTATGCCTTCTACTACGCCGACTGCAACAATATACGCGTGTGAAGGTCCCGGAGAAAACATAGCACTTTTCCGAGAAAGCCGATCGCTCAACAGCTTTGAATGGTCTTAGTAGCGTAGTTTCTGAAGTGGATTAAATCGACGCGGGAAGGAACTGCGGATGTGGCAGTAGGCAGGCCAGAGTGAACGAAGACCCCAAGCATACGAAGTGAGGTGGGCAACCGAAGAACGAACGCAGAGAAAGGCATCACCAGATTCACCTCATGTTGCCTCTTTATTCTTAATCCGGCCTGTTGAATTGGTGGGCGAAGGGTTCGAGCGCCCATGCCACATGCAGTGGGACAAGGCTTCGGTCCCCACCCTCGGGCGCCTAATGTGATAAGATCCTCCGGTGGGGGGGGAGATGATTATCGTGATAGGTGGATATACTATCATATAGGTCGGATCGGGTGTTCATAGGTCCCCGTAAACCTGCGGAGGGAAACGTAAATGTTCGAACACTTGTCGTGTGTCGTAGCCCTAAGTTGAGACGAACATTCCGCAGTATCCCAATTGTATTGGACTCGGGGCACGGGGTGTGAGAATGCTTCATTCCAAGCTCTACCTACGACACCTGACCTGGGATCGTGGAGAATGAAGGCGAAGTCCAATCCATAATGCGTGAAGGTAGAGACCAAGCCGCGGGCGCTTGTTTGTTTGTTTGTTCCATCGGTGACTCGATTTTGATTATGGAGGAGTAGGGAGTCATTCAGCTCACGCTCATGGGAGAGAGAGGACACCTAGCACGATCCACTATTCTGTGTAACGCGATGTGGGGCACACCATAACAATTCCATAACAACTCCAGAACAACGCACTCACCCCCAACATGCAAATATCGCCGCGTCCCCGTAATCCTCCACCCTCGCCGCATCACCTGTGTTATACCTCACAAGAACGTCGAGGACCTCATGGTACAGGCGCTCGATCGCCGCACCCACTCTTCCACCGTAATGAACTCGGAGGTGGTGTTTAGAGGGACCCGGGGATCCGACGGAGGTGTGAGGAACGAGATACGTCCCATTTGCGACACAACAAGCTCGAAAGAGTAGAGGGAACATACGGAGACCAATCCATGGAGGTAGAAAATACTACGTACCATAGAACGAGATTAGCACTCCCTAATCCCCACCCTCGCCTCCACTGACCCAAAGCGCCCCCCTTCAATCTCAACCCCGTTCCCTCCAAGCTCCAGCTCCCATATGGGACATCGACGCCTAGCAATTGGTTCTCCCCGAGTCCTAGTCCGTATTGGGAGCCCAGGGAAAGAAATGAAGAGCCGTGACAGTTAAACGAATCATGAAGACCAAATGAGGCGCCGGCGCAGGTAGATGCGCCAACACCCGGTTTCGTCGCTGTCCGCCTCGCCCTCTATATAGGCGTTCCCCGTCCACATCTAAATAGATATCCTCGTCGCATTGCCCCAGAGGCTGCGGAGCTAGACTCCTCCCCGGCGTCCCCGGACGACAAGGGAGAGCGGTTCTCGAAAACCCTCCACGACCTCCCATATCACCGTATCCTCCTCCCATCGAGGGTATTCGGACTCGGGTACGGGAATAAGAGTTCGAGGGTGTCCTACCACGCCCTGTCCTACGCCACTTCCGGTGGACGTCCTCGAAGGGCTGGGATGGAACGGACGAGAATTAGGAATATGGGTGTACTCCCCCGGCGTTTCACATCTGGGGCCTCAAGTTTGAAGGTTGCATCGTCGTCGTCGTCTGCCTCGTTCTTTATAAGCTTGCTATTAGTGGGAATCGTAACGTCGGAGGGAGAGGGGTCGAGGTCGATGGGGTCGATGGGGTCGTCAGCATCACGACCCTCCGTGGAAGGAACAGAGGCAGATATGAGATTATTAGGCCCCGTTCACTACTAGCCCCTTTACGTGTGTCGGACGTAGTTAGCATATGAAGACACTTGGGAGTGGGAGGAGGGTTGCAAGGAGGGAGGTTGGGTGGTTAATGGGGGAGGCGTTGAAGGGAACGATGTTGGAGGGTGTACATCGTTCGAAACGAACGAACAGGCTTGGGATAAAAGACCGAGTCGCACATTTCACGGTTTCGTTCGCTTGAGGTAGGTGACCGAGTTCACCCTCCCCATCGCTACGGCCGGAGGCTTGCGTCTCGGGTCTCGGCAGGTTTGGGGGTTAGGGGATGGCTGCGTTATTCGACCTTCTCACCCTGAGTGGAATAGAAGATGGCTTCGTTCTTCCCCCGAGTGGAAGATCTTCGATGTCCTTCTCACCAGGCCTGAGTGGACTCGAAGATGAATTCGAGTCGACATCTTTCTCCTGAGTGGAGCATGGACGTGGATTTATCCTGTCCACGAGTGGACCGAGATGGGCATCAATTAGATTCAGAGTCGCCGGAGTGCTTCGAGTTCGAGTTCAGGATGGACTTGGGAGTGGGTTTGTTTTTGACAGGGTGGGTTGAGAACCCGCTCGCCCTAGCGCTCGATATGCTCCCAGGAAAGTTCTTACGGGCGGTGTTACTTAGTATGCGTCCCGATATACCGAGGTTTCTCAGTAGGAATGACGATGATGCTCTTCTTCTCCGCCGCCGCCGGGCGTGGCGGGACTCCCGGTAAGCTCTTCCAAGTCTTCGTGGTCCCCAGAACTTAAGCTCCCTCTTCGGCGAACCCTGGGCGATTGGGAGAAGGAGGTGTAGAGTCGACAGGGGTGGGTGGGAAGGTTGGGCGCCAATCTTTATAGTCGCCGTAGTCGTCGTCATCCCCCCTAGCGGTCGAAAAGTACTAGTCTATCCAAAGTTCGGCTCGAGATCAGTCGATCCAAAATCTGCGCTATGTAGATATATCGATCCGAAATCCAGCTCAAGAGAAGTCGAACCGAGGCCCAACGCAAGAGAAGTCCGAATCGAGACAGAGTCTAGCGCAAGGGAATACGAGGCCGAAGTAAATATTGTCGTCATGGATAGCGAGGAGAAGGTCGTGGGTATCGGAGAGACGAGATATTTGAGTAGCAGGCGGTGGAGACTGAAGTCGAGATGATGACGGCAGGAAGCAAGGGAATCGTGGGGACAGTTGACCATCCTGAGTTCCACGGCTATCAGGATCAGTTGAGTGGCCGGTCATGCGCCTCCTGCCTCTTGCGGTCGTCATCTCCCTTGTTCCTACGTCGCCCCGTTGTTCTGATACCCCATATCTGCAGCCCATTCGTTATCCGTTATCGATTCTCAAGAACTGGTCACTCCGTGGAATGCCCCCTCGACACGCCCAAAACTCGTCGGATCGTGGTCGTCCGCCGCCTGCGGCGGATTTGCGGCGGACGCCGGCTCCGGCCTAGCTCGATTTTGCCTGTGCCTGAGGCCTTCGGGGCCAAGTTGGCTGCATGCCCGACGCGTCCCACTCTAAGGGTAAAGTACTCAAGTTTGAATGAGACAAAATGGCGGCCCCCAAAGACTTGCTGAAGGTCAAGGGCGAGAATGGCAAGGCTTGGTGCTATGCCCGATTGCAGATCAGACGAACGTACTGTACAATACGATGCTACTAGTGTCGTTCAGAAAATGCCTGAGGAGAGTACGACGCATTCCTCGTGGGGTAATGCTTACCTGTGCGCAGCGACATGTCACTAGCACTCCGCAATGTCTTGCCGGTGGAAATGTAATTATTTATTGCTAATATATCTCCGGCCTCCTTTCTCATACGACCTATTAGCCCAAGCCTGCACGGTTATTCTGCTTCTCATTGACCCCCTTGAGCTCAAAAAGGAACGCTAGAAGTCAGTAGGTTGATCTATCGCAACTCACAGTCATGATCGTCTACCTCGAGTACCAGGTCGGCTGTTAATCGCGGCCGCCCTGCGCTATTTAACACAATGAAACCAGTCTATTTGATTTCATGCGAATGGCCCATATATAAAGCCAGAGCAGATAGACTTATGCTTGCTAACGCACACCCCAATTCACCTTCTTCGCGCTCTCTAGCGGCCTCCAGCGCCCAGCCTATGAGTCCTCCCGCACTTACCCCATTAAAATGAAGATTTGGGAAAGCCCACAACGTCGCGGTGGTTCTCTCTAACCTCTCGCAGGTGTGGAACACGAATACCTTCGAAGTCGTACGCCATCCGGCACATCCGCCGCATCCGCCGCAATTGCGGCGGATGTCCAGGATCCGACTTGTCCTCGACACGCCGTGCCTTAATCTTGATTCAGTGCCCAACCCCCTGTCAATGAACGCTGCATCCCGCATCTCCCGCTGTGTTTGAGGGCCTGGGAGATGATGCATCGAATGCCTCGAAAGTGGGTACTTTGAATCCTCGGGAGTCGATGCATCAGGTGCACCGGGAGTCGATGTGTTGAACGGGATTGGGGGTCGATACGTCGAACTTCCTCGGAGGGGGGATGCGTTGAATGGGCCAACCTACTAAGAATTGTATCGAGAAAGATCGATCCCCTAACTCTCTGTTCGAACTTAGAATTATATCCGTGCGTTCTTTCGTTCTGTCTTGCATTCTTTCCAGTTTTCTTTTCCCCGTCATGGAATATGGCATAGTTCACCCTCGCTCTGACCTGACTTGACCTCCTCGTCCTTTCTCTCTCAATGGAGGGTCCCAAGCGACAAAGAGGGAGGGAGTGGGCTCTGCTTTCTCCGCCCTTGCTTCGTCGTTCCCGATAGAGCGAGCTCGCTTACCTCCGTCCACCCGTCACTTTTCGCGGAGTCTCTCTTCCGCCTCCGATTCCGTGGAGTTTCTCTCTCCTTTGCTTACCCCCAGCTTACCCCCACTTCGTCCCCTTTGCTCCACTCCGGTCCAATCTCTCGCTTCATGGCCTACCATCTTCTTCCCTTTCTCTCTTCTTACCCGTACCTTTCCCTTTCATCCAGGCTCCGGATCCCAGATTCGAGGTCCAATTCTTCTCTTCTCCTTTCACTCTCAGTCTCACTCTGAATCATATGAAGAGGTGTTGGATGAAGGAAAGAGTCCACACGTTCGCTTTTTCCTCCTCCCTTTGAATCGAGCCTTTTCCTCACGACCTGTGATCACACCGTTCGCTTCAAATCCGAATCACAGGTGGTCTTTGCGTGTAAGTGGAGTAGATGTTCTGCCCACGTTTCAATCTCTCACCTCCTTCGCCGTTTGTGCATATGCATCCTTTCACTTTATTGTACGTATTCCTCACTCGTTCGTTCGTTATTCCACCTTTAGCCCATGGGGTCGCTTATTCAGAGCCATTTTTCCAGACGTTCGTTCAGAACATTCGTACTCCGGCCCAGCTATTTGCGCATTGTATGCCCCTCCCCGTTAATTTCGCTCCCTGGGTCATGTTGATAACACGGTTGGCTCCCACAGTACCAACGAGACAACGTGTCCCCAGTATCGGCTTCGCAAACCTGTCCAAGGTTGGGTGGTTTTAGGGGCTTGCGTATGGCCGGGTGCGTGGCTAGGCTCGCTTATCACCTCCCCGTGTGTGGACTCGGCATAGAGCTACAAGAACCGCAAGTGCTGTCGTCGCCCACGACCCATTGAGGCCTTACTCATGAGTCCTGGAAGGGCACGGGAGTGAGTCCTGAGGGCTTTATAGGATTGGCAAACGCGCTCGTTGAGGTCACAGGCTAACATATATGTTTCAGAGCCGCATTTCGAATATTAAGGCCCGCAAATCTGGTGACTAAGAGGGCGCATACAGGGTACGAATGAGCAGAGGGACGGTTGGGGGGACGAGGAATGCGAGGCGCGTCTTTATGAAGGAAATGCTAACCCGATTGCCTTTTCAAGGTACGGCGCCGACCTAGAGGGCGTGAGCGGGGCTCTTAATCCATTAAACCGGTAGATTCACCTCGCCGGTATGCATTCTCGCACTTGGTTGATTGTCAATAACACTGTGGTCGACGGGTGGCGGTCTCCCCGTTGAGTCTCCCGAATCCCCATCCGAGCCGTCTTCACGCGATTGCGGGATAGCAGGCGCGAATAATATAGATGATACGTAAGACCGCCCACCCATCCAGTCGGCCTTGCGCAGGTTGATGAGAAGGCGTTGTGCAAGGATTGGAACCGCGATGTTTGATATTCTGGGATTGAGTGTGAATAAGCCCAGTTGAGTGCGGTACAATGGTACTCACGTCCAGATGACCCTGCAAACACCAGTGTTTCAATGTCACTGCGAAGGCTTTGATTGGGAAGGTACTTACGGGCCGCTTGATTCACTAATCTGGAGCTATATCACGAGTTAGTGAGGGTATGTGTATACCAGAGCATATATAACACACCGACAATGCAGGCGTGGTCACGACCGAATTCACTAGTCGGACCGCTGAGTATTTTGATTTAAGAATGCGATAAGCGATATTCCAAACATAACTGGGTGGTTTGGACTCACCTGCTAAGGTTAGGCAGTACGCCCCACCGTCCCGTCGAACGACCCGGAGCAAGCGACCGTTTTCCCCTTTGTAACGCCAGAAGAGAGTTGTAATAGCCGCTACTAGCAGCGCTAAGGTAACGGGATTCAACGTCTAGTCAGTGCATCACCAACCCTGGAATACTACGGGAGCCGACCACTGACCTCCTGTTGTGGCGAGACCCACGTATTCATGAATGTTGTTCCCAAGTACGCCGATTGTGATTTCCATTAGTGTACCATTTGAAACCCAGTAACAGGGATATCCCAGAGCTTCGTCAACTGATGTTCTTGGTTTAGCTACAATGGAAGGAATATGAGCCTCTTGTCCGCACGGGGCAGGTGAATCGCGTTTGCCTGGGAATTGGAACATGCCACATGTCAGTAGAATAAGATCAACGACCGACATAGCCTGACCAGAAAGTGAGAAAAAACGTCATTAGCCGTGGCGTATGTACGTACCGTAGATAGGACGAAGATCCCAATGAGATACACACCATGGGCCTGTAGGAATGCACCGAGACATAGTGCAAGGGAGGCTAAAGTATCCTCAATTATTGTCCCGACAACTGGGAAGATCGAAACGCTCACTGTCGCATGCAATTTTAACAAGGCATTGTAACACTACACTTCCAGTCAGCCCATCTCTCAGCTGTTCGGGAGGGAAATGATTACCTTCTTGGGTGATTAGCAATGTTTTACATCCCTGTGACCACTATGTTAGATAGATACCGCGTGACGCAGTTTAACCTACCTGCGGAGTCACGATGTAGTAATTTCTGAAGTATGCTGCAGTCACCCCTGGCGTCACTAACCTCACGAGCGGCGAAACATTCGAACTCACTGCACAAATGTAGAGCCATCCACGGGCAGGGGGCATAGCGAATGAACGTAAATAATGTCCTACCCTTATTCCACCTTTGGGTGAACATCATTGAAACCTAGCCAAATGTGTGGTTAGCAGCGGCACACTCAAATGAATATGCCGTCCCATCACCTCCTCATCCAGAGTCGTAAGCACGTGGTATGCCTATTGTATGGGTTGGGTTAACGAGTTTGGTGCTGAGCACTGAGTATCTCGCACATAGAGGGCATAAGAAGATACTGGTCTAGGTCAGACACCCAGAGAAAGTTGACTCCAGGAGCGGAACGCACTCTGGATATACTAGAAACAGTGCGAGTCCTTAGTAAATGTGATTACGGAGGGGTATACTGTGTGCAGACCTCTTGCATGCGCCACAGGTAAATCGCCTGCGCAAGGGCTTGTATCTGCTCTTCAGGTATCGTCATTCCAAACGCGTCACGCCGGGGGTAAAGGCAGTACTAGGCAGGAGACAAGTATGACCTGCGCACCCTCTGTACCCATTATATACCTGCCGCGAGCCAAGCACCCAATATTTGAATTCATCCCATGCCGTCCGGCACCTCCTTTTTAACACTGGTTCTCATTATCCACGGGACGCCCGAGTGGGATGATCTCGACATTCTGATGCACGAGGAGTTGTCCTTGGGTCGGGAGGCACAATGCAATCACAGGGGAATCGAGTGTTGTACTGATTCCAATCTGGATAGGTTAGTCTCCTACAGGACGACCAAGGAAGCTGAGAAACGCTATCGGAACCTCTGATGAAATGAATTCCCAATCCCGCGTTTCTGGGCGCTTAATCCCTGCCCTCATCTTCGGGAAGCCAAGGCCGACATCTTTGTCCCACAGGTACGCCACGAAGGGGTTCCCTCGTGGTGAGACCAGCCGTTCAAATTGTTACAGTGAATATTTGACCCCTGGCTAAGGCGCCTGGTCGCAGAGGATCCCATGGGCATCCGCCAAGCTCTAGCAGGTTTGGACGGAGCCCAAGGATGATGGTGGCGCACGCACTCGCAAACGCCCTAGACAGGTTCACGCTCCGGAAGACGGTGCGAGACCAAGGTAAGAAAGGAGGGGAAATTAATGTTTCACAATGACACGTGGGATGTCAATGTTCTTAATCTTGGTCTAAATCAAGCGTCCGTAGCGGAGTTTGGTAAGACGCCGTTTTCGAGAGGCCGATGAGGCTGAGCGAGAAGATATACCTTACGCGCTTGTTGGGACGTTACCCCCAGATCTACCATCATTATTGCCCTTGCCCTCGATTCTTTGGCTTGATTCCAGGTGTTATGTATATGTCCAGGGTAATACCCCCATCGCAAAAGCACCCTAGGAAGACTGGTTTCGAGTCAGCTCGATTCTCGCTGCCCAACCCACCCAGTCCCTGTATCTCACGGTGGCCATGTATAGCCTCCTGCTGTATTCTGATATCCATCTAATTACAATTTACCAAGCAGATTGATGACCGGCCTTTTGACAAGAACGACGTTTGGCTGCGTGATCCACTGGGTCTTTTAAGCTTTAGCCTTGACCACGTCTCCCTCAGGGGTGTCAGACGCGGCCAAATGTGCGTTTCCTGACCGCGCCCGAACCCCACCGAATTAGAAAAGGAACTTTTCGAATTCGTCGGAACGTTCGTTGTTGTGTTCAAGTTGCCGGTAGCGCCTGCCATTGTGGGTCTGCTGCTCAGCTCAATGCGCCGTGGCACTTCCTAGGTTGAGGACGGAGCATTTCGTGCGAATTGTAGACACGCATTCATCGAGTCTCCAGTCGCTGTTCGGAACTCAACAGCTCGTCTTTCAAACGTAGTGTATGTTCGATCTCAGCTCCCTCTTTCGACATAATGTATTTGTAGGACAACTTGATCAAACAAAACCCCAAATCATTCATTTACTGAGTCTCCGCCTGCACGCTGAGCCCTATTCCGAAATACGCACATTGGGAGTCCAACCACGCGGATCACACATCGACTGGGGGTAGCCTTTGGAAAGGTGCACGTCGACACTCTGAGAACCGCAATATTCCACACCCTTAATTCGCACTCCCTGGGGAGGATGGATAAATTCTCCATGAAGGTCAGTATCATCTCAGGGACCCGGAGAGATTCAAGGCGGTCTCCCACTCATTTGTGTCGAGGCACATCTGGCCCACAATGAGGCCTCGCCGAATCTACGCAAGGTGAAAACGGATAGTTTCATGTGAAGACAACGTAGCCCGTCGACTTCTCGTCACTACTGTCTCTCCGCAGGTCGCCATTGATCCTGACAATGGAATCAGACCTCCTGCGTGAAGTCTAGAGGATGGGAGAGAATGCGTCGGGGAGATTGGTGAAACCGCTGCTTGCTCACCCTGATATGCCGCAGCTGCCGGCGGATGGCCTAAATGCCCTCCCCCCGTCATCGCGCACGAGGCCGGAGACAATTCACACGGGCCAAAATCAAAGACCAGAAATCAGAAATCAAAGCTGGCCGCTCTCGTCCACCGTAAATCGATACAAAGTCGATACTTAAGTAGCAGGAAGTTGACTCAGGATGATGCGTAAAGACGAATGTTGAATAGAGGGAGAGACGAAAGAGAGAGTGTTCACCATCCGAACCGACCTGACCCCACCCACCTCTTCGTCTGTCCGTCGTGCAGAGGGTGGGGTTCTAAGCTCGGCCCGAAACCTAATCCTGACTTGGATTCTACCCTGGCTTGGTCGTTACATTCTGGAGTGAGGCCTAGTGAGGGAGGTGAGGAGTATCCGTGATCACCCTCTCAAGTATGGAAGACGCGATCGTTGGAAGGTACGTAGATCTTGAACTGAGGGCGACAGTCCGAGGGGGAGAGCTGAGAGTCCTGGGATGGGCCTTGGACGGCGACGTCGAGGCGTTCCTCAACCTTCCCTTCAACCTTCTCCTCCATTGTCCTGGGTCATTAGCGTCAAGGCTTTGACCGAGGTTGGACGCATCGCCGTCGCCTTCCTCGTGGTTGATGATCTAACGCGCGATCCACCCTTCCTTCATCTTGAGTGAAGCCCCAGATAGGTTAGCCTCGCGATTGTCGGTCTCGACGAGCCGTTCCAGAGGGTATGCGAGAACAGAGGAAGCGCAGGTGCGGATCCGGGGTAATAGGAGATCCGGGGGTGACGATGACTGCAAGAGGCAAGAGGCACCGGCAACCCAACTGATCCTGATCGCCGTGGAACTCGAGATGGCCATGAGTCCCCACGATTGCCTTGCCTCCGGCCGTCATCATCTCGACCTCGTCTCAACCAGTGTTGGGATTGACGGGGTCATGACCCGTCAGTCTTGACCGTCAAGCACAGCCTTTGACCGTCATTGACCAGTCATTGACCAGTCAACGGCGTTAACGGTGGTAGGGATGGGGGCCATGGGGCCTGTTGGACCCAGGCCGATGCCGTGGGTTGTCAACAGGGACTTGTCAGCCTGGGGAGGTCGGTGCTGTCCTGATGGTATCATTGACCCTCTTTGACCAGTCACTGACCGTCACTGACCGAAAGCTTGACCGTGGGTCAGTGATTGACGGTCAAAGGTCAATCCTTGACTCCCCCAACACTGACATCCTCCATTTTCCCTCCCTTCCTATTCCTCCTACGTCACGCCCCCCATCCATACCATCGCGTCAGATTCGGGTATCTCTTTCACTCACCCCTTCTTCTCTTTCCATCCGTCCATCGCTATCTCTCTCGCTTTCCCTCTCACCTGCCTAGCTCCTGGCGCTAACGTTCATCCTTTACAGCTGCCTCCGTCGCCAATCTTCCGCCTATGTAGATCGCCTACGTCAGGCACAGGGAGAGAGTTGCCGGGTCAGTCAGGGAACGGAATTTGTGCCTGGAGAAGGAGGAGGGGAAGATGTGCCTTTCTCTTTCCCTTTTCCGGGTCAGAGTCGGTCGTTAGGAGTTGCGGGGTACAGGCTTTCGTTTCGAGTTGGCGGTTGCAGCCTTTCGTCTATCTTTAGATGCGTGTCGTTCCTCCCTATTCCAGCGCCGTAATTCACCCTCTATGGTTAGATCTTGCCGCCGTACTCCAAACCACATCGGATGACCGTACCCCCGTTCTGGCACTCCCCTTCCTCCTTGAGTCGCCCTGTGCTGACTATGCATACCTTGGTGTCCCAGAAACGAGACAGAGAGCGGAAACGAGAATGCGTACGCGCCCAAGGAGCGTGTTCCGTTCTGCTGGAAGGGTCGGGTATCGTCCGGCATAGGGACGTACGCTCACTGTAACAGAAACCAGGTGCGTGGCCTGTTCCCTCTTTCCATTCATCTTCCTTCCATTTGTATCTTCATATTCACCTTTCAGTCGTATGCACATCAGCTCGATTTCCACGGGATATCGTCTGGGTCTGGATGCTCGAGATCCTTGGTTGGCGTTCGTGTTTTCGACCTCTTCGTCGATTTCCTCAGCGTCTCCTTCGTCCTTTCGAGGCAACCCTCAACGCCTTGTACGTCGTTTCGAGATCGATCCCCTTAACGTCCCCGTCCTCGTTTTGACGACTTCCTCAAGCCTTCTCCCACTCTCGCTTATTTCGCTACCCATCGCTCCATCGCGGTGTAGATGCGACGCCTGGCCCGACGTCAAGGTCCATCTTCATGTCGTACGGGGTTGGATTAATGGAGATCCCACCTTCTAGCGGTACATATTTGGCTCCATGGATATCATGAAGCGCGCCTATGTAGCAGGTACGTTATAGTCATTCATTCATCCTTTATAATTCCTACTATCTCTTCCTTCGTTTTTTCTCTCCGCCTACTCGACGTTACTTTTCCTCCTCCTTTTATTCCTTCCCTGAGACCCGATTTCTCCCCCACACCCCGCCTCACTTCATCTCCCCTCACCATCCAGTCTTTTCCCTCTTTTATCCCCCGTACCACGACCCAACCTAACATAACCATCGTAGATTCTGCCCGGACGCATGGCTCACCGTCCTCCACCTCCAGGCCATATGTGTTTGACTTCACGACTTCGCTGCAGGCGATATACCTGCGATCCCTCCTCCCCCTCACCGCGTTGGCGAACCCTCTCTACTGTCTCAAATGCCATGACGCCACCACTCGAGTGGGGGTGGCGGGTGTGGAGGGGGTGGCAGCCGTGGAGGGAGAAGACCTCCAGATACCCGGACTCGGGCGCGCATACTGTCGACGTGAGGAGTTTATCGGGATATGGGAGGGGCCAGAGGGGCATTTAGAACACACCTCGCCCGCCGTCGTCTTGTCCGACCACGAGAAATGGGTCCCCGAATGGTCATGGGATGCTGAATGGCCTGGCACGAGCCAGACTCCAACGCCACGCTCCCCTGTGCGCAGACAACAATACCCTTGTTGAGATGATGTCTGAGGCTTCGACTGATCACACGAGCGGCCTCGCGAAGCCCGTGCGCGGTGTGCACATGGCGATAGGCGCCCGAGTGGGGCTCAGGATCGCCGTGTCCTGTTCAGGAAGGAGGGTGGGTAGGTGAGCACTTCGGAGTCCGGATATAGATGAGCTAATTTCGGTAACATTTCGTGTCTTAGGGGGCTCGGCACGAATACTCAATGGTATGTAGCGATGGATGTGTTTGCACAAGTTATCGCAGTGTTATGCGTGCCAAAAGCGTGGTACTCCGTTGGTACTCTACATACCGAATGCGAATATATAGTTTTGAGGGTGATTGGTTGCCGAAGGACACCCGAAAAGGGTAAAGTATATCCTGGATAGTCAGGTCTGCCCCAGGTCTGCCCGAAAGGGTAGTATTGACACGTTTTCGCTTTCTTTTCCAGACTGGCCAACCAATCGCACGTCCTTCTTTCTTCCCTCTGGTCCTTCTAATTTACCACGCGTTCCCTGTTCCAAGTCGATCTAACAGCCGGTGGAGAACTACGCAGAAACGTAAAGGTCACGCGCAGGACGCACCTGACGGCCTCCCAGCCAAAGATATCTCTCGCCTTCGTCGATCCCGTTCTATCATTAGAACTGAGCTTCCGAACATGTCCCATAACTTCCTTCCTCGCGAGAGTTCCTTGGAATTTTCTGTTTGAATACGGCGAACGTACGCGTTGCAGGGCCCGGAGGACGTGTCTATGGCATGCCGTCGGCCTGACGTTCTCAACCATTATTCGTTTCTCGAAGTGCCCGCCCAAGACAAGCCTCGAGGAAGTCATATGTGGGAGATACTCGCCGTGTGCGAACATCGAATTGTACGTATTCCCGGTGAATGGTTAAATGCGATCGATAGAACACATAGGCTACCGTCGCAGCGAATCACTGTGAAGGAGGAAGGTACGACCTCATTGACAATCGGTCCGAGACGGCGACTCTCAGGCACTGGATCTCTTCACTCCAAGGGTTGTACGCGAGCAAAGTCACTCGGACCGAAATAACGTACGGATATCCTCACGTTAACGATTCGACATTCCAAAAGAGCCATCTGGTTGACCCCGCGCAAATTAAGAGATACTGCTCCACGTACTGGATGCGAAAAGAAGTTCCAGAGGGAAATGTCTGCGGCAAGAGGAAGTCTATGTGCCGTAATTTACGCGGCGGAGGACAGTTCGAAGACCGAAAGGAGATGGGTGGCATGCGTGCTGGGTGGATGTGGGGGACCCACATCCGTGGATAAGATGAGGGAGGGAGGCGGCGTCAGCGGCGCGCGAAGATCCACCGTGTTTGGTCGGCGGCCCCGACACCAAACACGATCCTTTTCGAGCGTTGGGTGAGGGACGCGTACCCTCATCCCATCCCCACTTCATCGAGGAGGGTCTTGTTACTCCTCTCGAGTGGTTTTCGGGCGCGACTTTTTGACGCCCTCCACTCCCGCCCTCCACCAGCGCCTACGCATGGCCATCAGGTCTGGCAAGCTCCGGGCTGATGGTCTCTGGGCGTTCCGGCCAGCAAGCTGGCCCAGGCAAACCCACGTATTTGAATTAAGCACGATGTACGCACCACCGGCGAGAGACCGCCGGAGGACCTATCTTATTTGTGATTCCGGTGGAGTTCAGAACTCCAGGCGGGTTTATAGGGTGACGGGAATTGTAGGGCACAGTCGAGTACTAAAACTTGCAGTTTTTCCTCAAGTTGACAGGTATCGATCGGCGGGGCAAGGCAGTAGTCTGTAGGCTTACCGCACCCTCAGTCTCAGGGCGACAACATCCGCCCATAAACGTACGCATCACCTACGCCTGTCTCCTCCGCTAAGGCGATTCGATGTTTCGGTTCGCAGGATATCCTCTATATCTAGCCACCAAGGCGATGTCTCCGTACACATGTATTCACTTATTGTGCTTAACAAAGCCTATGCAGGACACACAAGCAAAGCAATCAAGTCGGTGTGCTGCTGGACTCTTGAACCCCAGTTAATTCATAGGGCCGTACGGGCTAGGATGTGTTGAACGAGCTCGTGGGCGTTTAAGGTCTGTACTCCACACGAAAATGTTCCGTTGGCTCTGCAAGGTGACGAGGTGGATCAAAATCGTTCATTTTCCTCGCGCAATTGTGATAGGTTCTCCACGAAAGGCCCCTGTGGTGGGCGCTTACCGGCGGGGCCCGGCCGAACCGGCTTCGGCGGTTTGACGTCACCTGGCACTGCCGACTGGTTGATTCCCAACCACGATCTCCTCTCCCGTTCACCTACCTACCTACCGAAACCACTTTGGAGAGCCCGAATTGTGCTCAACGTCATCTGGGCCAATGACCGCCCAGCGCCTCAAGCCTACGAAGTCTTGGATCATCAGGGACAGTGTAGTGAAAGGCGCGCCTGAATGTTTCGATAGCTGGTGAGTAGCATTTCGGTTCACCTCTCGAGGTGGGGGGTAGGCTGGGCAGGAAGCATGTTTGGGATCCCAGCTTACATCCACAATCCTAGATGCTCCCTGTTGTACCCAATTGCTGCTAATAGCCCGACATCCCCGGTTACACCGACGTCAAAGCTACCCGAGATGTCGGCCTGCTAGGCTCTACGGATAAGGCGTCAGGAATGCTCGTGCTGTACTACGACATAGTAAGCCCCAGATTCTCCACTCTTCCATTTCCCCTCTAGATCCTGCCTATTCGTTCGCTTTCTTTCGTGATGTTTAGGGTATGATCTGACTTTACGTCCCCTCTTCCCCTTGACCCCTCCAGGCTTCATTGTGCGGGCCCTACGCATCGTAGCGCTGTTCGACATACCCTCCAAGTCCATGGGATCCGCCTTCATGAAACTTGAGAGGTGTACGGACTGCGGATCCCATTCGGCCGAGCCAGTCAAACTCCCCGAAGGATCGCGACTACCCGTGTTCGATGGTGCCGAACTCCCTACGTGGAAGAAGGAAGATGGATCGATGCCGAACAAGGGAAAGGGGTAACCCGTGTACGTGACGCTACGTTCGGTTGGGATGTTTCTTCGTATTTCCACCCCATGAAGTAACCTCTTTCAACCTGTGACTCAAACGTCGTCGATGAGCCCCGCCCTCCATTTTACCCTTCTGTCCTTCTCTTTCCCCTCCTTCCTTCATCGCCATCTTCCTCTTTTCCTGGTGTCTCGTCCCCTTAATTTGTACTCCCCTCGACCCTCCGTCATGCATCACTGACCCGCCCATCCGCAGAGAACTTATCGAAATCCTTTAGCTTATACCAGCGAGGATACGCGAGCGTGAAGACTTTCGTCGTCGAGTCCGGTAAGTAATCTACTAGTACAAAGGCTACCACGCACGTTCCGACCCTTCATCCAGGCACTCCTTGAACATGGCCCTAGCTCTGACCCCGTGTAGCCGGTCAACTCGCCATCGTGTCAGCGGAACTAACCACCTCCTCTTTCAAGCGGTGGTGTGATTGAAGGGATGGAAACGGGGCGGCGACGACGACAGCTGTCGTCTTAGTACGCACCTTCCTCCTCCTGCTTCTTCTGTTCCGACCTTGGAATATAAGTGTTTAGTCTTTGCGATGCAGGCCCAAGTATGATCGCAATCCCTATTCGGAGAGGACCTTCGCTCCGTGTCTCGAACCGTTTTGAGTGTTCAGATGTTGTGACTGTGGTCTTCGAACCGATGGGTGGAGATACCTATCCGTTGTGGTATCATCGACTCCACCTCGGGAATTGACATAGTTTCTACTCTCACCTTCACGCATTTTTTCCATATCCGTCTTCCCGTTGCTCTCAAATTATTCCAGTCTCTCCGAAATTCATCAGAGCGCCGACGATCTTCCCAGATCGTGGCGTTCTCGTTCGCCTGTGCAACGATGTGACGTATCTTCAACCCCTCCTTTCTCCCAACTCCCTCCCTGGCCTCAAGTCATCGTACTCTTCGGGAATGCTCGGGAGGGTCTCGGTCATGGGAACAAGGTCGCTCCATGTAGCTTTCTCCCCTCGTCGTCCTCATCGTGCGAGATATCATGTGCTGCATGCCTGACGGGTGGATTCTGCTACCATCAAGCTTGGAACGCCTGGCTCTCCGAGTTTGGGCTCTAGGGCTCTAGGGAGCTCGTCTCCTCCTGTGCGTACGCCATATCAAAATCATGGTAAAGCGGGGTTTTGCTTTGTCATGTCAGCACCGAGGGTCGGCGTGAGTGGAAGGTCGAGAGTAGGTATAATTGGAGTCAGTATGCGAGGAGGTGGAAGCGGCAGTGCACAGGGATGCAAAGACGAAAGCGCCACGGCGAGTGGCGCAGCTCCGAGCTGGGTCGCAAGCGGGGGCGCGAGGTGTGACCTCGACTTCCTATTTGAATGTCTTCAAACCCCTACTTAAGCGGAATGCCGCGGAAAGTGCGGGTTGGTTGAAATCCGCCATCTTGGCGAGCCCAGCACTATAACCCTCACTCGGAAACCCGAGTCGTGTTAAAACCCGCTGCCTCAATTGCACACGCTGTCGGATACTCATCCTTTAGCCCAGGGACCTGTTCTGACATTGTACTATATTCAGTTCGGCGCTTGGCGCACAACGAGGAACCCAGGGACACAGACCACCCCTGACGTGGTGACTTCCTCCTGTCCTGCCTGTCCACGCTGATATCGAGAATCAGCGCGAGCGAGCAATTCCTGGAACGCTTGGCCTGACTCGCGCACTAAGAATAACTGCCTCGTGAGTCACCATTCCTTTCGTCAGTACGTGTGTGCCGGTAACTAAATTCGCGGGCTCGGCTGATACACGTCCAGACATAACATGAATTCGGTTTCCCTCGACTCAAGGGGGTTGCGGACCCAGGTCTTCGTGGAAGCGTCCAAGCCAGGAGGTATCTGCGTAGGCTTCTGTCTTGGGTTTCCATTACCGGGGCTTGGCGTTCTGGACCCTCATTTAATTGAATACTTTCCCGATCGAATGAATATGTCCCTCCCGCCACCAAGGATGTTGTCAGCGGCATTGGCGACAACCGAGCAGGAGGGAGTCAAACAGCCTTTAGTGTTTGTGTCATGAATGCCCGCAGCACCTGCCTCCGCTACGCGGTCATCAAAGCAATGCCGCCCGTCATACCAAACCTCGGAGGCCCGCCCGGCGCCCTGTCGACAATTCATTTGCATGAGCCGGCATTACATACCTGCGATCAAGGAGATATTGGGTCGCGACGGGTAGCCAGCGGACTCATCCCTTTCTTTCCTCCCACTCGATCCAGCTCGAGGCTGAGCCTTGCGCGGTATCGGTCGAATACCTCCAATCTAGTCCGTACGATTTGTTTGCGCTTCGAACAATGATCGACAGTCAAGACCCAGCGGCGGTCGCGGCGAGGGATCAGGCCGAGCAGTATCATATGATGCTCGGTTTTTGGCTGGGGGTGAGTGGGTGTTCCAACTCGGTGAGTAAACTTGCCAACTCACAGCCTCCGCGCCGGATGAGATAGGCGGTAGTATACGGTACGTCTTCCTCAAGCTTCTACGAGCTGATGAGTAACTGGAACGTCCTCAAAAGGCCTGTACATGTTCCTGTTTGGGCTGTTCGTGAAGATCGCCGTCAGGACTCGAAGGCCAAACCCCACTCTCTCAGCCAAGGTACGGGGCAATTCGTATGATACCCTCGTAGTTGTCCTAATACCCCGTTCAAAGATATTTACTCTTGGGACATTGCTCATGTTCGTCTTGACAACGATATATATGGGTATATTAGGGTCTTCCTGGATGGACCTTCACGTATCTGAGGCCTTTCCGACACAGGTCTGAATACCTCCAGGTTTCTGAACGCATTCAGCCCGGATTGGGTAGAAGCCTCGAACGGCAAGCTCCCGGTCTACTACTTGCGCGACTACACGAAGGATCAAAACTTCGCTCCGGGTGTCATCCTGGGGGTTCTCGTATGGGTCGGGGACGCCTTGGTGGTGAGTGCCTTTCTTCTGCTCGAAAACGGTGTCTCGGCATAACTTCGTCGGCCTAGATCTATCGCTGTCTAATAGTATGGCAAATGAATTGGTGGATAATTGTTCTACCCAGCCTATTATTCATCTTTAGTATCGGTATGTAGACCCCGTTTCTCTGTGCGTTGACTTCCTGACATGAGATATCGTCAAGCCAACAGTGCCGTCGTCGAAGCCTGGCTCAAGCGCCCGGAAACCCCCCTTGCACGAATCTATTCACTCATGAATCTGGTCTTCCCTGTCAACATCGCACTGAGCTGCCTTACGATGGGCCTGATCACATTCAAGATATGGCGCCAATACCGACTCTCTCGTGCAGCTGGGCTGACCGAGCATGGCTCCGGTGTCGGGCTTCTCACTATTATTAGGATTATCGTGGAGAGCACGATGATATTTACTATTCAGCAGGTGGTACTGTGTATTCTCTACTACCTTGACAGTCCCGCACAGTGGGCTATTCACGGGACGCTCGGACCAAGTATGGGTACGTTCGGGCTCTTAGAATCACATATTTCATTGGCTGACATTGGGAGCTTCACAGGTGTTGTCTTTGTTCTCCTTTCCATTAGAGTCCACGAAGCCAAGAAGGCTCCTCGGCCAACGATTCAACTTCCCTGGAGCTCAGGTGAAAGCTCCGGTACTCCGTTGACAGCTTCAAACGGAACAAGCGATGCGGCGTCACACGCCCCTCATCAGCGCCGGGGTCATCGTCGCACTGTGAGCGACAGCCTCATCTTCGCCCCACCATCTATATCATCACCTGAACGCGTCTGTTATCCTACAGCACCCTTCCGTAGCACGACCAACAACACCATGGACCTCGAGAGAGGTAATGGGGGGTGCGAGAAGTCAGCTGACGGCGCTATTTTGCCTGTGAAGACTTCGTCTCAGGTCCTCGGGTAACGCTCAAGGTCTCCCAATCATTCATACATCCGCCCATGCTTCCCATGCCGCCCTATCCTTCTTTCCGGTACATCCCCCTCCCACATATTGGGATAGATCATCAGGCAGACCACTAAATGAGCTTTCGGACCCCGTAGTCGGCTCTTGTACAAGGCTTTGGGGCTCTTTCTTGTCATTTACTCATTCGACCTACGCTCTTTCTCCTTCTCTAGCTCGGCCATTCCTATCACCCAGTTATCTTTCCACCGACTTGGTCTTGTTCCTTATCACGACGTCGTGAACCTTACTCTGGACAGCTACCCCATTTCTAGCCTCGCTCGCCGTATGTGTATATAGATTCTGTGGGTCAGTGATATGCACCAGTGTCGCCCTCCGCTGCGTCACTCACCGCTTTGCCTTGGCATCCCAACTAATAGGCACCTGCGAATGCGTACACAGTCTGAATCCTGGACGCACCCCTGGGCCGAGCAAGAACGGATACCCGTCCTGTCGATCCGTTCACCTCCCTCAATAAGGGGAGTTATCCCTCATCCGACCGTTCGAGGTTACGTAGCGTTTGCATTCACCTCGACGACGAGTGATCGAATTCCATGGGCTGCTAGTATTCGGTGAATCTAAGTCGACGGGACTTCCATGGAGATTGGTCTAGGATTCGGAACAGGCGCTTACCATGTAGCGAGCTTTCCCAACAGTCCCTGCCCGGCCACCGTTTCCCAAAGTCGTCTGCCTTCGCCCACTTGCAGGTGGTAGGACGATGCGGAGACGATTAGTGTAGTATATGCCTGTGCCCATGGTGGTCGCACCTACCCGGAGAGCGGTAGACGACATCAGTACAAGGCTGTTGGTATGCAGAGTGACCGTACGTGGACTGTGTAGTGAAGATCGCCACTGTAGACCGCCAATGCAATTTCGGATGGCTCGAATCTCTCGAGGTTGTCGCGGTTGGGTTAGGAAATGATCCTCCCAAGCACGACATCGCCGAGTACATCCATCGAACCGAGCGTTAGCGCAGACTTCGAATAGCGAAAGGGATCGAGAACGTTCTCCTGACCCTCGGGCCCTCGAGCCCGAGTAGGAGTTCAAACACAGCCTCGCCGCGCATTCAGTCCAAGCTCAAGATCCGAAGGCATAGCGTCGGGCCTCCAAGCAGAGGTACGCACCCAACCGATGCATTCGTCGCTTCGACCCCACAGAGAGCTGGGGTCGTTGAGCCGGGGAAAGTGGAAAAGGTGTTCATACAGCGTCCTGGCGTCGTCGTTAGGCTACAAATGGTATGATACAACAATTAGAGCGCCGTAGGGTATCTCGTGAGTGAATCGTGGTCGTAGTGGAGATCTTGAGGGAGGGATTCTAGGTGGTTCTGAATCCGCCGACGAAGGGTTGGTCGTTCTGCGCATTATTGGAATGGATTGGGGGCGGTGTTTGAACGGACTGTCAGAATGGGTCCTCAGTTCGTCGTTCTGTGCGAAGAGAGCTGGGTACGTACGTCGTTCACTTGTGGGCCGGGCTAAAGGGAGAGTAGGTGCTGATTAGAAAGAGGGATCTCAGAAGGGGAGCATCTCGACGTGCCTGAGATCCGACTTCGGGGGACTTTTCCCTCGAATAGGCGGGCAATTGGTCGTCCCGGGGTTTCTCTCCATATTGTGGTTGTTGGGGAGGGTAGGGACCTTGTTGAGAGGGATAAGGTGGTTGGCCCGGGCTGTATGGCGCTTGCCAAGGAGCATAGCCCCCTTGCGGCATGTACTGGCCGTTCGCGTGGATGATCGGTGGGGACCCGGGTGGCCCGTATTGCTGTGGGCCAAGGTAGGGTTGTTCACCAGCGTGAGGACGGGGAATGGGAGCCAGTTGGAACGTTCGAGCAGCCCTCCGTCGCCTGCTGAACATCATAAAGGCGCACAGGAAGAAAAGGAGTGCGACCGTGCCTGGTTGGAGCGCGTATGAGGCCACGACCTAGAATTTCATCTCATTTTACGACGCACCGATAACAGCCCCGGCGATTATCCGTCCAGGACTCCTTGTCCGCTCCCTATACCCGATCTGTGCATTCGCGGCGTAGACGAGGTTGAGAACGACGAGCAGGTGGGTCGTCGAGAGTGATTGTGGGCAAAGCATGACGATAATGGTGGTGTGGGATGAAGCAGTGAGTCCAAGCTCTTTTAGAGACGAAATGATCTTGGGCTATGATGTCATATTTCACAGGAATTCTATGTGCCGAGGTCAGCCGAGGCTAGGCCGAGCTGCTGTGAGTCCGGCGCCAAGGCGCACCAAGCCATTCTGGGCAGAAGGCTGTGCGGTCGGGCGGGCGTCGGTCAGTCGGCATGCGTCCTCAAGCCCGGGTCGACGTCTACCCCACCATGATAAGTATGCTAAACCTACGCGGTAAAGCATCTAAATGCATCTCGTTTCACTGTATTGCCCTGGAGGTTCCTTCACTGAAACTGTTCACCTCGTAACACAGCCGACGCGAGGTACCTTGGCAAACAACTCGGCGTCCCCGCAGCAATGGAACTGATGTTGTGCATCGCATTGGCCGTTTACATTACTCAGTGGGTTCCAATTTGGGTACTTCGTACCCAAGCCACTTTGCCTTCGACCGAATTATCCCCTCCATCGAAATTTATGCTCCCTACATCGGTCCATAGGTAGTGGTAGTGGGGCTAAACCATGTAGCGGTCGACGTCGAAGTGGAGGTCGGTCTCTGCTAGTGATACCTGACGGCACATGGTTGATATTGCCGTTCTGTATATTTAGCGAAATTCCTCCTACCACTCTTCAGGCTAAACCAGGGGCGCGTATTGCGACAGTAGACCCAAGACCATTTTTTCACGATTTAAATTTGGTATATAAGCACCCGACTCAAACCAAGCCAGGATGGATAGATCCTCACTTCTCGTTTTCTCAGAACTACCTCGGCTCGGGTAGGTCTAGAGGCATCCCCTTGCCTATTGATCGAGCCAAAGGCACCTTTGAATTGCTGGGGAACAAAGGTGGAGCCGTATCCTCCAACCCACAACTGGAAGTGGATTCGCCCGTTTAGTTCGCAAGTAAAATGATACACAGCCCACAGAACATCACTAAATTGCTATATTGTCCACGGTGTGTGGACTAACCTATAACCACGAGTTGTACACTACCGACGCTTGCGGCCAAGGTGTAAGCTACAAAGTTTGCGAAGCCAACGCACGATATCCCTCCTGTAGCCCTTCGGACCTCCGAGAACACAATCGTGATTCGACATTAATGAACTCGGGCGTCGCGGTGGGCGAGATCGACCATCAGGAGGATCCTCTCCGGCGGATAACGTCGCTCGGGAGAAGGCGCTTCTCTCTTGGTGCCAACGCAGCGTTCATCTCCGCCCCCATCGTAGTCGTGGCTTTGTTCGTGACATGATGTGCTTCGTACGAGGTGAGTTTGATTGCAGTAGTGTGTGTGGCAAGTGATATCTTGTGTAGCCCTTTCCCTGTTTGCGATGGGCACACCATGCCCTTCCGAGAGGTTCGCATCAACTGTCCAACATCGGAGGGACGGTGCGATCCATGAAGCATCTCTCAAAAGGAATGTGAGTGACGGTAGACTGGTCTCGGATCGTAATATCCGGCCCAACTCTGGGGCAAAGGGTAACAGACAAGACCCCAGTAGTGGGCTGAAGCGTCACCCTGATCAATTGTCAGCTCTGTAGATGCGCATCAAGATAATGAAGACCTTGAAATGTTGTTGTGGATTTACGCGCAGGATTAGTCGAATCACCTCGAGTGCGGCAGGGCTACTCCCCTTCGATGGTTCTTCGGAAAACCCAGGAGAATGAGGCTGCACTGATCCGCGGTATCTTTTTCATCCCGACGACACTGTGCTCGAACACACTCTAAATCCCGGCGGTATCGCAAAATTGTCGTTTTACCTCCTCCGTTACGGCTATGTCAATATCTCAGTCCGACTGAGGAGGGGATAACCGTCGTGTGTGTGAAGAAGCGGTTCCAAAGTGCGACCTGGGCACGGTTTGGTACTCGAGTAGGTAGGGAGGAATCGACCACGATCGGTGGTGGACGTTGGGATACCAGCCCTTCAATGATTCGTACAGGCAATCAAGTGCAACCCCCAAAGGGTTAGGTCAGATGTTAGAGGTGCTCGCTCATGGTTGGACAGAGAGGTTGAGTTCAAGCGCCTCTTGAACCCTCGTTCATGCCGAATTCCGTCCTTTCAGAACTTCGAACGAGTCTGGACCTATGATGTCAGTGTACGCTCTATTGAACCTCGGTGATCTAGTCCACGGTAAGGTTCAAGTGTTCTACTATGTTATCGGAGACGGTTCCGCTTCTCATTCATGACTTCTGGGAATGGAAGTGGAGTCAGTTTGTGCTTCTCGCGGCAATGCATGTGGGTACTGCAATCGCAGGCCGTTCCCCTGAGCTCGCCCGCCAAGGGTGTCATCGAAGGTGAGTAAGCGGGAGGAATCGCACAACCACTTGAGGGTTAGACAATAAACTCCAGATTGGGAATGCCGAAGGGAACGACGTCTCACTGACACTAAGCCTCAGGTTTCTTACTTGCCCTAGACCTCATTCTGCGGGTGCCCGGATCGAAGAAAAGTCCCGATGCGTGTTCTCGATGGCTTGAGGTTGAGGACACGGGAATTCATTTGCAGGTACCGGTAGATGGGCGACCCGGGACAGACATTGGTAACCGGGGTGGTTGGTAGCCGTAAAAAATCTGCTAATTGAACCGCCTTCAAGGTGAGATGGGGGTCGTTCATAGGACAGACGCGTCTTCAGATAACAGGGGGCTCTCGAGGGATGTATTATAGGCGCCCAGTTAGATCTTATCACCGGGTTCCCGTTGTGCGAGTTGAGCGCTCCCCACACAAGCCGTATCTACTGACATTGCCTCCACTCTCTCAATTCCCGACGCTTTCGCACTATCAAACATGTACGTTGTGCATGCCCACAGGCGGTCATCGATATCCGAGCCAACGTCGTCTTAGCAAGCCACTTCCCCGGCTGAACGGAAAGTAACTGGACGTCATTCCCTGGCTAAGTCTCTCATCTCACCAGGCCTTGGCCTTTCCAGGGTCGGCTAGGGTCCTTGGACATTTCGGGAAGATGCACCTACATGCGACGAGACCGTCGCTCAATCATTCGGAACCTATGCCACGTTTCGTGTTCCCCGCTGGGCGCACTCCGAAGGTCGAATAATCCAAGCGTCTCCCCCATCCGGGGTAGGATCGCCTGCCGACATGACCATGATGAGCGCTCGACTGTCTATAGTTAGCGCCCCCGAAACGGAACGTGCTGCGCGTGATTGTATCACGGATATCTGCAAATAGTCGCGATGGTCTGAACAAATGCTGTAAATGTGCTGTAAATCGAGAGAGAATAGCTGACAGACACTTTGTCAGTTCGTCGGGAATCCATTTAAACCATAAATATTCGTCGACTGCGCAAGTTTCAGAGTGGGGAATAGGACGAAATTCGGGTCGTGTGTGGCTGTTACCTTACAAAGGTCTATCAACCGCAGTTGCGACAATGTTCCAGCTCTCCCAGTGAGGTCACGTTAGGAATAGAAATCTCACTAAGTGTACTTTGTCGGGCATCAACAACGCATCTTGTAGTAGGCGTACCGAGTACTAGCTGAGGACCAAGAACACCCCCTAATCGCGATTGCACTACCACAGCCGCGATGGGATGAGAACCGCACTGTTGGCCAGCGAGGGGCAATTCGGCAGACTCGATAGTGTTTGAGTTCCCGCCGTGCCGAATTGCTCGAGAGGTCGGCACTCGGTAGAGTAAACGATGAATCGGTAGTTCGTAGATGAAGACGAGGACTCGACGATGTTGCTCACAGCCTGCTCTTATATCTCGAAGACACTTATATTGGAGACGACCGACCTATCTTCGTCGTGAGTCTGTGAACAAGCAACGTGGAATACACGGACTCGAAATAGGTAATATACTTCATCTCGGGGCCTAGATATAGAGACGACTCGCAGATGCGCAAATTCCCTATCGACTACTCACTCGGCCAGATGCACCTCCCGTTGACTTGAGCCGTGGGCGATTGTCTGCAGGGAATGCCAGACCGTGGAGATCCAAGAAGACCAAAGTAGACAGAGAGGCGATGTGTTCAAGGGTCTCAGGAGGACCTTCGACATCACCCTATTCCATCTAGTGAGCTGAATATAGCCCTAGAGTTCGAACGCACCCGAGTTCCAAAATAGAGCCACACTCAAGAAGGATGCCGTCGAGCTTGGTCGACGCGGCTGCGACGGCTCACTCGCGACAACAGATACTTAGGGAGAACTAGAACGCCGAACATCAACTCGTTCCATTTTTCCGAAGACACCCCCGAACCTTGTCGCACATTCTCCGAACCGACAAAGGAAGTCCCCCGAGCTCTGGAAGGTGGGTAAGAACCCGAGTGAAAGGAACGGCGATAGAAGGTACCAGAAGTGGAAAGAATCAAGAGCAGAGATGCCCAGGGTCTACAGGTCTTGGCATTCCAGAGCGGCTAAGTTCAAGCATTGAGGATGGCGGACGTATGAGCGTAGAGTGTGCCATGGACAGCTGGGGGGTGGGGTAACATAGTAAGAGCTATTTCGCCTCAAGGTATCCGGAGACAGGAGCGACTAAGGACGTGGGCACGACCAGCATCGGAACTTGGCGTGGTATGATTCAGTTCAAGGTGGAGGCCGTCTCTAAAATTGCAGGTGGGGAGACCATTTCAGAGAGTCGAAGATGTAGATCCAGAGTACGATACGAAGGGCACGCTTCCGAGAGTCAGTGATCTACGGCACCTGCCAAACGGGAACACAGAAGTAGGTCCAGACTGGAGGGTAGAAGGGATAGGTTCCCGATGCGGAGCTACGTAACGGAGAACCTCTCGTGAAGCGTTGAGGGAAATCGACAGCGTTCATGACGGCCAACCAATAATTGTGAACTGTCAAGTAGTGTCGGGCTGAACGTAGGGGAAATGAGCGCTCCAGTATTCGAAGGCTGGTAGGATTATCTACGCCCAGCCATCGTCGGACCGAGTGAATCACCTCCTGCACTGCAAGGTACGTGCAGTCGCCGAGCGTTGCTCCCGGGCGTTGGACATCCGTCAATGCGATGCCACGTCGCATGTCTGTGTCGCGTACCAAGGAAACTCCGTCGAGAGGCGATAACGAGAGGCGAAGGTCGTGACTCGTTGTAGAAGGAGAAGGAAGGATGCATGTCCATCACTGTGATGCCATGGCTCGTGCAACCCACGTGAGCCGGACAAACAAGCGCCCACCGAGAGTACCGGGTCCGAGCAGCTCGGATACGGTGCTTGGCATAGTTGAGTCGGTCTCGATCCACTTTGGAGTGAAAACGTGTACGACGGCACATGTCGCTGTGTGCGCTTAATCCCCCTTTCTCCTCTACTACCAACTGACCCATCCAGAAAACATGCATCGCGTTCGCGCTCGCGCTCGAGGAAATCAGGCATGCAACGGAAGGCGAAAGTCGAACTCACTCGGGCAGAGGATTAGCTCACATGTAGCTATGGGCGGACCGAAGGCGGTATCCCCAATTTCATGTGCTGGAGTCAGGACCCAGCCTACCAAGCATCGTCATCAACAAGGGTTGCCTGTTGCGCGTCGCCTCTGAATATCCGGAATCCGGATCGTGCTGCGTACTGGGCGCTTTCCCGCAGTGCCCATGAGGCTGTCATAAGTCAATATGATTATCGACAACCAGCCGTTCATAGGCGATGGGTACAGATATTGAGCTCCAGGTCGAAAGGTAAGGTGACCTGGCTTCACCCGAGAGTGTTCCATCGCTCTTCACATCACATAGCTGGAGGGTTCCAAGACGCGGGCTCCACTCTCAATGCGACCTCCTTCAGTATCGATCCGCTCTTCAGTTCATCTTCAACTTCTACGTCCAGAGACACTGTTCTTAATCCAATCCCTCGGGTGTCTCGATTCCGAAATGAATAATCTGACCCAGGGCGTGGCCAGTTTTTACGGGCTGCAGCGGTCAAAGGCATGGTAATCGGTCCGTTGTCTTGTGCCCTACTTCGCTCCCTATAGATTGGCGCCCCTCGAGGGCCGCTATCAAAGTCAATGTGCTGAGAAGTCGAACATCGAACCGCGAAGCTCATTTGTGTGGCTCCGCCGACGTCACTAACTCATTGTAATCGCCCATGGCAAATATCTCTCATACGGCCTCGCAAAGCTGCGTGTGGGGAGCCGAAGGCACGCGCCTCTGCATTACGAGTGTAATCGAGCTTCGCGTCCGTCGTCATTCCCAACGATGTGGTCGCGACCCTCATGAAGATGCTACGCTCCCGTGTGCACAGGGTCTTCCATTGGACTATTCATAAATTTCATTCTCTCGCCCAGAGCTTCCGAGAGCTTGGGGCAGAGTCGTTAATCGACAAGCACATACTTCACCAAGCAGAAGGTGGCCACTCGGGGTTATTGTCGGAATCTACGGCATCTATTTTTAGATCTGGGGAATGCCCTTCGAAGGTCGACCGCGATCTTATCCTTTCAGAAGGTGTTTAAGAATAGATCAGAGGAAGGTCGTGCCGCGAATCGGTGTCTGGTGGGTAACCATATGCAATGCCCTTCCATGGAATATTGGGGTGTCGGCGTGATCCAAATCGCAACTAAGGAGCCTTGGGCACGAGAAGAGAGGACCATCTGAGCACGGTGTCTCCTTCTATCGCCCCACCGCACTCGCGACAATTCCCTTCCGCTTTTGGGGGACCAGCAAGGTGCTCTAATAATAAACTGTCGGAAGTGTGATGTAAACCCCTGGGGAAGCAACGCTGATACCGAGGTACCCGTACCCTCGAGCGCCAATCCGTAGGGTGATGGGTGCCCTCGAAGTGATAAGGCCTTGCGGAGCAAACTTTGTTGAATGGGAGAGGGGCCGAGAACGAGGTCCTCTACTGGGTCACACTGCCCTCTTCCCTGCAAGTTCCATCCATCCAGTTGACCCCATTGTCTCAGCATTGAGCTCGGCGGCAGAAAGCAACCGACGCAATTGGTGGCAAGACGGTGAGCGGGGTGAGCCCAGGAAAGCGCCCGCCAACCGCGTTTCCTCGTCGGGGGCCTAGTTCGAGTGAAGGACATTCGACCACACATACCAACTGAACCTCACGATATCTGTGAATAAAGCGGGCAGAAGGCCTGTGCGCCCGCTCGACGATCATCCCTAAATCGTATGCTGCGGTGTCGTGCCACTGTTTTTGTGAGGAACGGCGAGGCTTTCACAACTGGGCTAGCTCGAGACACATGAATCCTTTCAATGACCAAGGAATTATCCATATAGCTGGCCAGTCGAAACCAGGTTGAGCCCTGTGCTCTCAGCCTCGCGCATTGCGTTGCGCCGTTGGATCTGATAAGCGCCCATTCCCGCACACGCCGTATCTCCGGTTCACCTAGCCCGGCAACCAAACTCTATTCGAGGTCTGGGCCTCTCCGTGGAGCCAGGTGGGGCGAGCATTTACACGAGCCCAGTGCGTGCTTGAGCGGGCTACTAGAAGCGGAACTCATTATTCTATCTCCGCGTGTAAAGGGTGTTGGGACCGTCCGTATGCCATCTGCGCTTGGTGCACATGTATCAGTGCAGTTCGATCTACGTCACCTGTACTTCGGGTCTACTTCTCAGTGAAATTTATGAAAACTTACCAAGGCATCGGACTGGGCTGAGGGCGTAGCATGTACGTAGGTAACGTACCTGCTCCTGGGGTCCCAAGCCCGATTCCACCCCTCGATTTTGTCGCGCGTTTGGATTCCATTATTCCGTATTGAGTCAACCCAGGGGGGACGGTACTCGCTCGCAAAGGTCATCTCGGGAAATACTACATTCAACTGTGCTGGATTCGTATTAGATAGACGCTGCGTAATGAAATGTGAACGAGATCCCCGGTGCCACACTCGGCACGATCAGTTCGCCGGTGGTTCTACCCAATTTTACGCTGAGGCGTCAATAAAATTTGGAACTTCCCGGTGTCTCACTCCTATGTATGCAGTGGGTGCAGTTATGAGGTCGACAGTAGTGAGTAGTCTTTGTTCGCGGGCATGGAGTGCCTTGTGGTTGTTAGCCAATGGGGTAGCCTCACACATAATATCATACCCCGCGTCCCGATTGAGCGATGCGAGTGACATATCCGAGGACCTGAAAGTTTCCTCGGAGCGGGATTCGCTCTTGTGTGATGGATATACGGCACACCAGCCCCGAACGGAAACTCGCGATTGACCTTCTCAGTTGCAAAGAGTCGGACCGATTCCTATTCTCTCTTCCTATCTTTGCTACTGTCAGCAGCCAAGAGCGAAGCTCGAAGGCTCCGCACACTGCATCTGGATAGAACGTTGAACTTTGTTACAAAGCCCTACGCCACATCGAGGCTAAAGACCAAATGAGCGCCCACTTGGCACAACGTAGCCATCGAGGCACGTGCGAATGGGGATATCAGATGAAGGATTGGCGCTCGAGAGGGTATCCCGGCGGCGACTTCCTATGTACACCTCGATTTCATCTGTTACTTACACCCCCCGAGCAGTCGTTAATCACTATGTACCCAAGAATAGTTTAGTCGCCGCGCCCATGTTGCTTAGACTCAAAGATTACTCCGTAAACCTCCTGGGCAATGTACACATTACGGTGGGCGCTGGAGGGAAGCTCGGAAGCGCTCTCGCTCGTTAAGGAAAGGGATTCGATAAGCGAGCGAGCGCTGAGGTCTATTCTTAGATGGGCGGAGAGGATGTGCCTCGTCATGTACCTCACCAATATGCTAGGGTCGGAACGATGTCAAGACTTACCGAAGGGTGCTGGTGTTACACCTATCAGAAACGAGGGTTCAAAGGAAATCTACCTAAGAGAGATGGATAGAGATCACGGCAGAAGTCGAACCCTCGCTGCATATCGGATACGAGCGGGTGACCTGGAGGGTTAACGTGATTGGTCGACGAATCACACCGTATACGGATACTTGAGTGGGTATTGGTCAGTGAGTGACGCACTTACTGTGGTAACGTGGTCTCCTACGTCTTCTCCTTCCTTCTTCCTCACACATTGCCCTCGATTTCCTTGCCTCTTACCGGTATCTTCTCCTGCTTCTACCTGTACCTCCCCTTATTCTAAAAATACCTCTCCCTACACCTCAGAGCCAGTCCTTTGCGGTTGAATGACGGTATGCAAGTAGGGCGACTGCGCATAAAAATATCTCCCATCCTCGCCGATCCTGGCTATTTTTAGGACTCGTGTTCCGAAAATAACCCAGGTCCTTTGTTCGTGCGCCCCTCGTTTCTGTTCCCTGAGCAACGTCTCGGTGTCCCTGAGCGTGTATTGTATTGGTGGCGGGGATTGTCACCAGCTCGCTGTATAAATGAACGGAGAGTCGAGCCCGTCGATCAGCTCTTTGGACTTTCCTTTCGAACGTCGTCTCGAAAGTCGTAGGTGGTTAGACCCTCGACTGCGTACGGTCCGTCCTTGGAGCAGGTAGAGCGCGTGTCTAGTGCGTGCCGTCGGCTTCACGTATGCCTCCTCCTTCGACTCAGCGTCTCTCCACCACGAAGGACTCGTCTGACAGCCCTGGCGGGTTCGCCCATGGGAGAACTTTCCTCGGAGAACAGATTACTGCGAATCGAACCTTGTTCTGGGAAATGAAAGCGACTGAACTTAATCAGTTCTAACGTGGAAGGTGAGTTGCCCGTCGATGAAGACGATGAACAAATCGACCCCGTGGATTGGACGCGAAGAGAAGGTTCCTTCCAGTGGGAAGTGGGTGCCTGCGGCACGAGGAGATCCAGGTGCGGCAAGTCGTTCCATGAGAGTTCTGACAACCTGACCGTCTGCGCCCGGGAGCATATGACAGGTATTCCATGTCGCCGAGGCAAAGACACCGGTGACCCCCCCTGGCAAAGGGCTAGTAAAAAATAGAGGGGTAGAGAAATAATATACGGGGAGAAATGCAAACTCTGGGATGCCCAACTGCCGAAGCCGCCGAGCGGTGCCGTGCCGAATTTTGCACCACCTCGCAGCTGAGAGACCCAGTTACCCAGTGCTTACCTCGTGTTCCGTTCTACCGTCCTAGTCGCCTGACGTTGGGCGGTCTCCTTCCTCTTGTTCGTGGATTGACGGCCCAAAAGTGATTCGCGACTTTCAAATCCTAAGGATACTGGCAAACGTGCAAGGTGGACAAAAGCGTGTTATCCTATCGTGTCGAAGAAGTGAGTCACAACGTTGCCTGCTGCCGAATGCGCTCGCTAGGTTCACGGCCCAGCTACACCCCAGCCTACCGACCCGCCCTAGCGCAACGAAACACTCCCCCCCACCAAACATCGCACCATCTCCCTGAACCGGCCTGCGTCCAAAGCCAGTCCGAACCTTGGGTTCTCACCCAACATCCACGAACTCTCGAATATCGTGCCTCAGTCGAGGCTCAGCGGACGGACGTCAAACATCAGCGCCCAGCGACTCGCAAGCGAGAGGGTCACCACGGCGAATTTCTGAAGACTGGCGCCGGTGGACACGGCGTATGGGCACCGACGGCGTCTCCGCGACGTATCCCAAACAGACGTACGCCCATCGCTCGGCTCATCTTTCGGGACTCGGGAAAACACAATCGTTTCGAGGCGGTATTCATTGGCATTGGGGCTCGAGATATGTTACATCGGACGGAAGGCTTGGACCCCATCGAAGGCTGGAAACCTACCAGCACAGGCGAGCGCAATTTTCACTCAAACCTTCCTCCACCGCGGGAATGCGTTTCCTCGTTTACCGGTTCGTCGTTTATACCTTTTATCCCTGTACCCGAATGCTCTTACATACCTGAGGCTATAGACCTGCGTCACTTCCACACCTGCTCATTTTGGAGTCGACCTCTTCTCGAAGAATTTAAAGGGGTTCGGCGAACCAGTAGCCATCCTTTCACAGTGAACGGTCGTTGGCCCCCCAACAGGGACCTCTTACTAGAAATTATCTTCGATAGGCGGCGGTGGTAGCATTCGCAGTATTCAGACGGAGTTCGGCGGTTCAAATCCCAAGCACGTACACATTACGAACGTATTTCATTTCTAACGTTACGATGAGGTGTTTCTGAATTGTTTCAATGTTTGGTATGTGTATGTCCGCATGTCAACACGCATGCATAGAGGTCATTCGTGTATCCCTCACAGTCAACGCTCGGTTGGGTCTCCGAGTCTCCGCCTCGATCTTCCTGTAAGTACGCTATATGCTACTCACATCCGAATTCCCGTCCGCTATATGCTGTCGACTATTGAGTGCGACTCGACGAGGGGTGATTCAGAGTATGATGTCATCCAACAGCTTCCTTTCCATCTCTGCGAAAACGTCGACATCTTATCGCAGAATCTAGAACTCGAGGGGTACCGGGTGCTTAGCGAGCGAGGCTCTCCGGCTCCCAGTCCCGTTCTTCTTCTTCCTCCTCTCGTAAGTACGAGAAATTGAGCGACTTGTTCCGTGGCGCTGGCTGTTCGCGTTTGAGGTGCTCGTGAAAGGAAAAAGTAGGAGGTGAGCTACGGAAGATGAAGGGCAAAAGATGAGGAGAGCACGGAGGCGAGAAGGCGGGCCCATAGAATAGTGGGCGCTGGGCAAGGGCGCTTCGGAGGACAATGATACGTTACGGCATTGCGAGGCTTGTTCTGGGTAATGGGCAGGGGGTGATTAGTGAGCCCGGGGAGGGGGGTGGGCGTGACCGAGGGCGATTAGGTGGGGTTTGTCTGGAATTGATTAGGGGGAGGGAGGAGAGGGGGTGATGGGAGGGTCGGATTGGGGAGGAGTCTGGATGTGGAAATATCAATTAGGGATGAGGGGTGGTAAGAAAAGAGAAACGATGGGAAGTGACTGGAAAGGGAAAAAGAAGCGGACGAAAAAAATGGATGATGTCTTGTTTGGGAATTGGAAAAGATGTGAGGCTGAATGCGGTATGTCAAAGCCAACTGCGACAGAGGGAGGAAGGAAGGGTGGAGAAGAGGGTCGCGCTTGTGTCAGCTGAGATAAACTTTGGTTCGGCGCTTCTCGTTCGGTTCGTGGGTATCCGTCCGACATACGGTGTTCAGAGTGGTTGCCTTATCCGGTTTACTTCGCGGTCAGTCGCGTACCCCTCAACGAAGTCCAACGCATGCAGCGGTGGACGAACGGGCTGTCACAAACTATTCTATGCGAAAATCAGCTCTCTCACATCGACGACGGCGAACGAGCTCCGCACCTTGCACCCGCTGACTAGGGTGCGACTGCGCAGTGCGATCTCCGACGGGCAGGGGTATTCAGTAATCTCTTCACTTTCGGCGTCTGTAGGGCAAATAGGCGATGTAATGAAATCGAGGAATAAGGGTGTGCGGCGTATTGTATTGGATTGTATTGATCACGACCGCGCAGAGGAAGGAGGAAGGTGAAGGGAAGCTGGGTGAAGGGAAAAGCGCAGAGTTGCCCGGAGAACGGAGCATGGAGGTGATTGAGGAAGGTAGAAGAGGGACTCAGCGGCGGTACCCACATCTCAACGCCGTTGTACATGCCCCTCTGCGTCTGGGAAATGAGCCTCGAGGAGAAGGAGGGTGGTGCCGAGTCGCCGCTTGAATGGGCTTCGTACCGAAATGCCGAGCCGGCAGAGGGGTGTTCTGGGGTCCCAGCCTCAATGCGGTAAGGAAAAGAGAGATCGAGATCTGTCTCTGATATCAAACCCGAAAGAGCGGTTAGCTTGGGTCGCCGGTAACAAACACTCACTACAACACTGTCATCTTAACTCTCATATATAACGCGCCTCCGTCTATCGTCGAAGGAACTTGAAGTACCCGCTACTACTCGGAACTCAACGCAAAGTCCCTATCTGAAAGGAATAAGAAGAAGCAAGCATGGGCCGAAGAAAGATTGAGATCCAACCTATCATTGTACGTTCGTCGTTGAGCTATTCTTGGCCCTGTATCCTCCGTCGACCTCGACGTCTCCGTCCCCTTCCCCTTCCCCCTCGCACTTCATTCCTTCTCCTTTCACCTTTGTATCCCACTAAGACAAATGCTCACGGCGGTCTGGATACGATAGCACGAACGCAACCGCTCAGTTACGTTCTTGAAGGTACGTGCTTGGCTTGGGATTATGGGCTATTTTTGTGCTGATATATTGGATCTCTTGGCATTCCCAACCACGCCAAAACCTCAATCTATTCTCATCTTGCTTTCAAACTACGACCACCATCATAACCCTCGACTTCATCGTGCCCAACGTTCTGCTCAACATTCGCGACGATGCGCTCGCTACGAAAATGGATGGGATGGTCCGTGCGCTCAACTTCGATACGACGACAACGGTGATTATTCGATGACGACACCCTCTATATGCGCCCTCACTACGCCCTGGAACCTGGTCTCGACGTTCTCGACGTTCTGCGCCCACCGCTCTTCATGCTCGCGCTCGCCACGTCGACGATGACCCCCGCATGAATGTTCACCTGGTGCCTACGACGACGCGTACCCGCCCTTCGAAATCCGCTCCCCCGCCGACTGTATGCGCTCGAACGACGACTAACACCACCCCGCCCTTCCCCAATCTCCATGGACGACGACTATATGCGCTCGATTCGCCCCGACCAACCCCTATATGCGCTCCAATCCCGGTGTCGCCACCCCATTCGGTCCCGTAGCGCAAGAATGGTCTGTTCAAGAAGGCGTATGAGCTCGGGGTGCTCTGCAGCGTAGACGTTGCGGTCATTATCTTCGGTGCGTTCCTCTTCCTCCTCGTTCGAGCCGGGGGACTGACTGTATGCTCTTTATATCCTCTCTTCGCCGCATGCATTCACCCTATCTCGCCGAACATCGACTATATGCGCCCCACTCCTCTCCTTCCCCGCGTATATGCACCCCTATCTCGTCAAACACGGACTGTATGCGCCCCTACCCATCCAAACATCGACTATATGCACTCAAACCGACATAACTCTTGCCCGTCCGCAGAGGAACGCCAAGGTCACCACGTCAAGCTCTACCAATACTGCTCCACGGACATCCAGGACGTCGTCTCCCGCCAAATTCGAGTGCGTACCCCTCCCCTTTTCTTAGCTCGTCCCCTCGTCCTCTTTTCCTACCTAAATCGCCGTGAATATGGTCGCTGACATTCACTACCCGTACAGCACGATGGCGAGAAGGATTTGAAGGGCCCACAAGACTTCTCCGGTTCCGCCCCAGCGTCTGCGCGAATGGACGATATCGGCGAGGATGAGGCAGAAGAAGAGGACGAAGAGGACGGACCCCCACGCAGCAAGAGGAGGGTCGAGAAACCGAAGGACGCTCAGGGGGATGTGAGTAGATGTCGTTGGTCCCACATGCAATGCTCTAACCTTCGTGACCTCTGCAGGACTATCACCCGACGCATCGTAACTTGTCCATGTCCCAAGGTTCCTCTCACCCATCGTCGTCCTCGATCCCAGTCTCTAGCGACCGTCTCTCCCGTACAGCCCCAATCTCAACGTCAACGTCCACCCTCAGTAAACGGCCGTCTAGATCCTCCGCCTCTGACCCCTCCTTGAAACCGCACAGCCGTTCACCGTCTGACGATAGCTCGCTCCCAACTCCCGCGAGCGGTTATCCATACGGCTCTCAGGGCGGAGGCTCATACGGGCGTCAGCACTCCTTTGGACCTGGGGGCGGGCACGGCGGAGGGGGAGGGTACTCGCCATTCTACGGCTCGGGTACACCCAACCCGTCGAACTTCCCTCTCCCTCCTGACTTCCGTGGTCCTGGGCGAGGGTTCGGGTACGGTGGCCCTGGGGGAATGATGAGACAGGGAAGCGGCCAGGGAGGAGGTCCAGGGGATGACCTCTTCTCGTTCATGCACCCGCCCGGCTCGTCGAGCGAGGGACGCAATGGTGGAGGTGGAGGCGGGGGAGGTGGATTCGGGCTTGACTGGCCGGTTCACGGACCCGGCGCGAACCTAGGCGGTGGCCTAGGCGGTACTGGTGGAGGAGGACCAGGTGGTGGAAGTGGTGGTGGTGGAGGTACGTCGAGTTCAGTTAATGCTGCAAGTCAGAGGGAGTCGGTTGTTGATGATCTCGCTGCTGTCTTTGGTTTGCCCCCTTCTTCGTCGTCTGTCCATTCTTCGTCCACTTCGACTGCCACATCCACTTCCGGTTCGGCTCATCACTTGATGTCGGCGTCGACTTCGGCTGCGCCTCTGCCTCTTGGTAATGTTTCGTCTGCATCGACCTCGGGCTCTGGACATCATTCGACCTCGGCCTACGCCAACGCATCGACCTCGCCCTCTACGACCTTCGCCAATCTATCCACTTCGTCCCCGACTACGTCCTACGCTCATCCGCCTGGACCATCCGGGTCTCCGTCGGCGTATACCCACCCCCCTTCGTCTTCGTCGTCGTCTGCCTCGCCTATCTACGGTAACTCCGGATCGCCTACGTATGGAACGTCCACGCCGCCCTCGGCTTCGACCTACGGTCATTCCTCCGGGTCTCCCTCGGCGTATGGTGGTGGTCCGGGAACGGCTAGGTCCCATGAACCACCCGGGGCATCAGGGAGGAGGAGGAGCGGGAGCACAGGGGGGAGGTGGGGATTGGTTTGATTTCCTTACGCCCTCCGGCTCGAACTCGGGGGGGTCGAGGGAGAGTGTGTCTTGGGAACGGGGAGGGTCGATGGATGGGTTTGGGATCGGCGGCGGGAGGGGGTCGAATGGGAATGGGAATGGGATGGGGAGTAGTAGAGGGGGGAGTATGAATGGAGGGAGTATAGGTGGGAGAGAGGGGTTGAATGGGGGAGGAGGAGGGGGAGGGTTGTGGGGACTTGGGATTGGGAGTCCGGGTGGGAAGGTGAGGGTTGGTGTGGATGATTAGGGGGTGGAAAATTGCGAACTCGTTGATTCGACGTTCGTCTGTTCGTCTAGAGTTTTGATTTTTCCTGTTTTCGGATACCTTGCAACTTCCGTTTTGGTTCGCCGTTCGTCCTTTCCCTTGTCTTGTCTTGCATAGTACCCCGCTCCGAAATTTACAATTCAAATTCCTTTGTGTGTTTGTCTCGCTGTTTTGTGTGACTTGGTGTTTTATCATATCCCCGTTTTGAATGGACATAGTCATGACTTCGCACCCAACCCCGCCTCGGTCGCGAGATCCCCCGGCTTTCGTTCGGCGTGTTAGAAGGTGAGTCATCTTTGGTCGTGTCGTTGTAGTAGGGCGTTGACGAGATTTATCGTTGCAGGGGTGCCCGAGCTCGGATAGGTCCCCAATGTTTTCATGCGGGACATTGAGCTCGGTAACGGTTCGCGAATATGCTCATCCGCGAGTTTCGTCCGGCGAATGGGTGGACGAGTGCCCCTTTTCAGACTTCGAGCACTCTGTGAGAAAACCGTTCGCGGCACAGGGCCTTTAGCTCGGGCAGTACTATCTGAGATTCTCTCTGTTCCCAGTTCGAGAATCGCTCGTCTCTCTATCTTCTGGTTTCGATCGGCCAATAAGACGGTGAGTGGCCGCCGCTGGTTTCGTTCGGCGTTCAAGTCAGCTCACGGACTTCACCTTTTACAGCGGTCGTTTGACTGAGCCTGAGTATGGGTGCTACGAGCTGATGGGCTCGTGTGTTCTCGACGCGCGACTCGTTCAGGATTCGACGGAGTGTGTGTCGTCGATCTTCCTTGCGCGAGCTTCACCTTCTCATTGCCGTTCGGTTTGATGAAGTCGCTCCCCATCCCCACGCCTTCTCGGTCGGGTATCATTCGGCGGACGCCGGACGGGGTCCTGAGTGGCCTTGACATCCCGACCTAGTGATCTTCGCCCGTCGCTTTGGGCGCTTGCCGGGGTTCTTGGGTCGAACGTGTTGGGTCGGCGTTCGCGCTTTTCGTGGCCTCTCATCGACCTCTATGGAACTTCACCTGTCCTCACTTGTCTCCCTCGGAGTGAAGTGTGCCAGTCTCCTCCCGTTTCGTGTTCAGATCCCTCTTCAACTCGTGCTTATTCCTACCGCAGTCCTGTGAAATCGACCTATCCTGGACTCTATCCGGTCGACGCTACGCTTGCCCGAAGTTTAAGCAAGGGATCATCGCTCTGGACGCTGGAACTACCGGGTCAGAATTACCACTTCGATTTCTCTGCGTGGTCCTACTGGCAAAGTTTGGCATCTGGATTCTGCGAGCTGTCTGCGAGGGTACCCTACCAGTTCGTGACGTCATCGTACCCTCTCTCAGTTCATGTGGCCAATCTGCGCTTCCCTCGCTGTCCGTCACAGGCAACCGTTTTGAGAGAAAATCGCCACGGGGTTGCGGGTCCTGTATGGTCCTCTGGATTAGAGTGGAGTGTGAATGAAATATCGAAGGCTTTCGAAAGGAAAGAAGTGCCTGCGGCACCGCGGCACAGTCCTCAGCCAACCTCTTCTTCCTTCCTATCCTCATCCTTTTCATTATGTGCGTGCCTCGGGGAGGACACATATCTTGCAGCTGCTTCGCGAAGGAAACCATGTTCAGCGAGGCCGACGGCACGCGCTAGGAAGAAACCCGGAAGGGGTGTAGGAAAGTGCGAGAGGGTTAAGCAGGCGCATGGAGAGCGATATCTGAAGTAGAAAGGTGAGGGCGAGCGGACACATGTGAATTCACGCTCGCGTTCTGATAAGATGGATGAGTTGCTTGGACACATCAATGGATACGATAGGTGGGAGGAACGGGTACTTTGCAACGATGGTGGGTACCTAACAAGGGATAAAAATATCACCCAGCCCTATTGTTAGCTTCTGGGGATGCCGAAAATAACCCATCTACTGAGCGCGTTGCTTGGACGATGTGCCATTATTCCAGGTGAGTACTGAGAAGTACTAGGTGTTCGTAAAGTTGGCTTCTCGTTGAGAAGAGTTGGTGAGACGGAAGATAGTCCCAAGAGCTTCCGTCCACTAGGGGCCTAGGGGAATTCTGGTTTGTTCTGGGTCGACGTTCATCGGCACCTTTGTGTGCTTGCTCGTCCGTACGGTGAATACGACGGGCCACGTCCTATATACTCCAGATAGCGACAGGGCTTATCGTTGGTGACAGCGGCCAAGGAGCATTAAATCTATTCTCTTAGGAACTGTTATTCGTAGGGCGAGCAAAACTCCCGTTCATTGACCACTCCCACCCATCGCGAGCACACAGATACGATTCCTTCCCGACACGGGGTCTCTGACATCTACGATCACTATGTGTGACCGTATCTACCTCTGTACTTCTCAGTTTCAAAGTCTGCAGTAAGCATCCTGCACCTTCTGAATTTCCCGCTCCGCGCGAATTCACCCTCATCCTCTGCATCGCAATATTCCCTCACTCACGGGCTGCGTTGGAACCTTACGTCTGCGGGATGACTGAATCAGAGTCCGACGGCACTCACCGGATACACGTTAACGACTGCGTCCGTGTTGGGTCGATAGGTCTGGGGTCCTCACTGGTGGGCGCTATCGACGAGTTAAGGAAGGCTGAATGGTAGGGGTTGGGGCGGGGTGGAGTGGCCGCTTCCGCAGCAAAGATCTTGATATATGAATGGTAGGGTCATTGTCTACCTGCACTACGAACCTAAAGTGACACCCAAACTGGAAGACTTGAACGTCCTGACAAGAGATGGGCGGTGGGCTATTTTCAGACTGACTCGATCTAAGAATAGCCTCGATTGGGGGATCGACGAAGGAGAAGGGTATTGTATTGTATTTAAGGAATGCCCTTGAATCGAGAGGGTATGACGGGAGGGATGAATACGATGGGAAGAGAGGCCAGTGGTACAGTGACACCGCTCCGCACGCCGCTATAGGCAAGAACCGACCTGGCTAGCCGAGGGAATTCGTTTGCGCCTTCGGACTTGTATGTGGGCGTTCTTGGGATTATCTTCATGTAACCCCTCGCGTACGTCGTCATTGACTGGGCGTTATATTCGAAAGATATGACCGCCATTCGAAGCGGGTCGCTTCAGACTCGGGGTAAAGACGTGTAGATAGAGATGAATCTCTGATATCCCAAAGAGGAAGGGGCACGCTTCTTTGAGCGCCAATCGCAACTCCTCTACTTGGAGATCCGACGCAAGATCTATGCAGGCACTCAGCCAACCAAATTAAAGAGAGTCCTAATTGCTCCAATGTTGAACTAGCATTGGAACGGAATATCTATTTCCTTGCGGGGGTCGTCGAACGCCGAGATACCCTCCGAGCGCTCCTGCTTCGGTGCCGCATCTCCATCGGCGGGTGGCATGCAAATTTTCGGGCGATAGCGAAGGTGGAGAATCTCTGGCAGATTGTGTTCGGGTCATACTTCCTTAAGAAGAGTTAGAGGAAAGTAACCGCCCGATATGTGAGATACCGGCAAAAGCCGACCGAGCACGCTCATGCACCCTCCATCTCCGCGTCGACCGAAACTTATCAATCGGGATTGAATATGATAGCGAATGCGATCGGCAGTCTTCCCTGCGCCTCGTTCATCCTCGCTTTCACTGCTAGTCTCCGCCCTACCAGAAACCATGTCTGAAGCAATACCAGAGTCGCCCGATCTGAACGTCGAATGTAAAGATAACGAACCAAGTTGGGAGGTTGTGGTCTTTCAGGTCGGTCAATAGTCATATTTGTCTACACGCGGTGGTTCATTGGTCGTATCAGGTCGAAGATCGTGTCTTCCACTCCTTTCGACATGTCTTCGCAAGTACATCGACCGTCTTCAAAGACAAGTTCCTTGTGCCGCAGATAGAATTGGGGAGAGGGAGTTCCAAAGAGACACCGATCGTGCTCGATGGCTGTAACAAAGTGGATTTTTCGTGTCTGATGAAGGTCCTTCGCCCCACGTACGTAGGCTCCTCCTGCATCCCCGCACATATCCTGATGCGCCACTGCCCTGTCCTTCTAGCCGAGAGCACGTTTCCTCTGGGAAATTCGGTCTATCTGAGGAGGAATGGCTGGGCATATTACGTCTGTCGAGTATGTGGGAGATGAAAGAGGTGCGTATGTGAGAACATTTGGCCTGAGCTCAAGTCTAACTCAATCATTCACCTTTCGTAGATTCAGCAAGATTGCCTTAAGCACCTCTACCAGAAGGAGGAAGATATCAGCCCGCTCGACCTGATCGTTCGCGCACGCGAATTCAGGATTCGTTCGTGGTTCCTGACAGCCGTTACAAGGATCCTCACAGGGTTCCATCGTACACCGACAGAAACCCTCATCGGTACTCTAGGGCTGTCGACGGCTTGCAAGATTGTTGACCTGCAGTTGGATACGACTCTCGCCGGCGTCTTTGGCAAACATTTCGCCGTCGAAGCACCCGGAAAATATGCGATGGCAGTACCATTGGACCGCCTGCGCTGTGTGGCATGCACCGCCCTCCTATTTACGCAACCCATAATATGCGCCAATCGTGACTGTCGCAAGATTGTCGACCCTCGTTCCAAAGCGGTCTCCGCCTTTATCAAGGACGGCGCAGCAACAGTATGTATGACGGCTGGGACGCTTGCACTCAGTCTCGTCCCAGCGGCAGTCGGTTGCAGTTCCTGCTTGAACCAACTCTGCCCACGTATTTACTGCGTCACCTGTAAAAGAGGGACTGTCGCGGTCGAGAGGGTGATCATAGGCTGCACTGAAACCGTTGCTAAAAACCAAGCCATGGAGGTATTTAAAGAAGAGCTTGAAGACTTCGACGATCTCTAGGGGACACTGTATTGATATTTCGGGGGTGAACATATTTTATACTGGTAGAGAAAGGAGGTCTCGGCAGCACAGAGATTTTAATATGCGTGCCAGAGGCGCACTGGCTGTTCATTACTAGCGTGGCCGCATTGTTGGCCCTTTCATGGGCAAAGCCAACGATCGGATTGTTCGGGGTGACAGACAGGGGCAAGGACCTACTTCCCATTGAATTCGGATGTTCGTTAGGGTTATGAACAAAGGGTCGGGTATGTGAATGCTACCGGCAATGGCCAGATATACCCCGTGGTAGCTCAATCTCCGCTCCAGCAAAGTGCTATCGATCGGGATTTGGTGGAAGAAGGGTTTGATCAATCTTGATAGCGCCTCCTTTGCCTTTTCTTTCATACCACGGCACCACGTCTACCACCTTCCAGGTACCATGTCTACGAATAGCCATCAGTCACCCGACCCAAAGGTGAAAGTTGAAGATGATGAGTCGAGTTGGGAGCTCGTGGTGTTCCGGGTACGCCAGATAACACTCTCTTCTAGATCTTCACACCTCGAACAAACATTTGAACTAGGTTGGGGACCGCCTCTTCCAGTCCTTTCGTCATATCTTCACAAACGCGTCTGAGGTCTTCCAAGACATGTTCCTTCTGCCGCAGGGCCAGTCGGGCGAGGGGAGCTCGAAGGAGAGGCCAATTGTACTGCACGGCTGTAACGAGAAGGATTTCGCGTCGTTGATGAAGATAATGCACCCCGCGTACGCACATTCTGCTGCCCTAGGCCAACACGCTCTTTCCGTGCGTTCTGATTGCCCGTACCTGCGATCCCCTAGACGAAGTCACGTCATTGATGGCGAGTTCGATCTATCTGAGGAAGAGTGGCTCGGTGTGCTGCGCTTGTCGACTATGTGGGAGATGAAAGAGGTGCGTGCAGGCCGCACCTTCGCGTCGCCAGCGTTAATAAGTTCCCGACTCGCAGATCCGGGATTTCTGCGTTGACAATATGTTTCAAGAAAAGGGTGCCAACTCCCCTCTGAAACTGATAGACCTTGCGCAACAGTTCAGGGTTCGCTCATGGTTCCTATCCTTATTGCTTAGGCCTTAAGGGGTCTTCTGGGATTCATTTTAAGGTTTACGCGCCTCGATTAAGGTTCGCGCAACAAATTAACGGGGGCTTCCCCGTTTTCATAGACCTAGGGAAATTTCTTGGTATCTTTTTCAAGTTTTATGTGTTCTTATTTCACGGATCCACATTTTCAGTTGACCATGGGCGCTTGTTTCGACGTGTTCACCTGCCCGCATTTTTTCCCCCTCAATTTTACATATTTTCGCGACTTCAACGCGCCGGTGCACGTCCAATTCGCGCTCGGGCGCTTATTTTCCGTAGCATGTACACCCGCCCACCCAATTAATTTTTTTCTCGATTTATTTTGCAAGGATCCGTCCACGCAAACACCCACAACGTTTGGTTGCAGCAACGGGCGCTTAACGATCTGGCAACCCACAAGCGCCCACACAACGGAAAGATCTGGCAACTCGAAATAAATGCGTGTTCATTCTCTATATACATCCTAAACTAACAGCCACGGCGACCCAACGCGCCATTTCGGACGGGCGCTTATTTAGGCCCCCACTGGGGGCTTCAATAAGCGCCCACCCCTCGACCCCCGGCAACCGCCCCAGCGGCCCCAGAGTCAAACGGGAAACAAAATGGAAATGTCTTACCCTGGATTCGAACCCGCTAACGACTGCACAGACCCAGGACACACAACCGCTGGGCCATAGCGCCCTTGGGAGCCGAGCGCCTATAGTGCTATATATAGCCACAGGCGCCAGCCCCCTATAGGACGGCCGGAGCTCGTGTGCGGGCGCTTCTGGGCAGTTTGGGTGGCTGATTTCTGGCGTGTGGGTGGATGTTAGGCCCCGGCGGGTGTCTGATGGATGTGTCCGAGGGTCCGAACATGTGGTTCGAAAGGGAGATGCAACACCATCCCTTTATCTACGAACGGTGTAGAACACCGACGTGGGATTGCCGGGTGTACATCTCACGCCAGCTAATTTGTGGAAGAGGCAGGCTGGATATGGAAGCGCGAGTCCAAAGGACGAGAGATCAGAGGCCTAGAGATACGGATCGGTGCCTCCAGAAGGAACGACCCAGCAAGGACAAGTGGGAGAACGGGCAATCGTTGGTAGAAAGAATCGAGCCCACTGAACGACAGGGAAGGGCACAGGCAGTCAGTCGATCACTCTCGCGCAACGTCCCGTCACCAACGCATTCGGAGACCGCCGTTCCACACGTACGCTTCACGCATGGAAGTCGAGGGCCGGTTACGAGAGGATAATCTACCGGAGTCGAGGTTGGAGGGGCGGAATTTGTTCCGCCAGTCGACAATCTATTGTTGCCTTACTAACCTCGGTGTTCTACAGAACCGTGTATACCAGGCAGACCATACCAGAGGGACTGCGCAACAAGGGGGGTGAGCGGGAGGAGAATCGATGGACGATCGATAGTGGGAGTTCGAACACAAAAAGGCAGTGAATCCACGAACCGTATTGTCTCCGAACGCGGTGGCTTTGAGTGGCGATCGGATTCGCAAGGGAACACACGCCGATAAAGTCGAGCGTGTTTTGGGCTTCGCAAGGAAGAACCGCTACGACACAGCCCACGTCCCATCCAATCGAAGTCTCTTCGTTTGAATATTCAACGGATTAGCGAGTCCGCTCAGCTATGTACAACAGTTGCACTTTGTAGGAGTCCCGAATCCCACGAGAAAACCCGTTGGCGTGAGCTCACCTGCGATATATAGTGAAGCCTGTATAGTCTCGAGTGAATTCATGCCCAGATTGAATCGCCCAAACCACAAGTCGTCGGTTGGCGACCAGCGAGGATACGAAGGCGGGCGTTTGCACGACTCCGAGTACGTACCCTGCGATTGAACCTAGGTTCACCACCGAGAATATACCAAGGCTTCAAGGGCGAACGGAATAGACTCACTGCGTGGAATCCAACCCGCCGAACGCACGCCGAGGGTTTTCGCGCCTCGATCGCTGCCGCATGCACACTCCCGCAAACCGCGTTGAAGTTTCCTTCGTACGCCGTTGTCGGTACTAAGGCCTGTGAGATGTGCACAAAGTACCAGCATTTCCGTTCGAAAACACTTGCCTGAAGGTAGTTAGAATACCAAACGTGGTCGGGGCTTTCTACGCTGGTTCGTCGGGGGAGAGGAATGCTTCGGGGTTCGAGAACAACGACTCGGGCAATCTCATCTCGTTTTGCAACCAAAGCGACTACTTTGAAGGTGTGTACTGTATAACGTTGGCTCGTATGCGTATATTTACAATACAATGGCCCACGCCGAGTCAGGATACCACCCAACGCCCTCGAGCGCCGTGTCTAGTCAGGTGGTTGGAGAACGCCGAGAAGTGACATCACGATATATCTGACCGCCCTTCACTAACTTCCCATCCCCACAAACCCACCGCCATGCAATCGCCGTCGTCATCGTCCCCGACGAGCTCGACCTTCTCGACACCGTCCACAACGATCTGGACATCGATCCCGCCTTGCGGACCTCGGCGCGTAATCGCCGAAATGTTGGCGGTGTTTGGCAAGGGCGTCTGGTCAAGCACGTTTGATGGCACATCCAGCAAGGCTTGTTCTTCGTCGTGCTCGTCGTCGACGACGTCCTCCTCGTCCTCCGGGCATTCAATGCCCATCTATCCTTCTTCTATCCTTTAGAAACTACGGAATTGCGATCGTTCGCCAGGGTTAAGCCTAGGAAGGGGATACCCAACCGACGACACGAATTGACTAAGAAGCGCCAACACATACCATCGTTCCAGCACAACACACTCATTACTCAGCCTATACCGCTGATTCGAGTGCTTAATCGAACACCCCCCAGTCTAGGAAGCTCGACACACCTCACCACCGACCCCAAACACCGCTATCAATACGAGGATACGAACCGCGAGTAGGAAGGACCACGAGGAGTGATGGAACCAACAGACCTGGTGCGATGGACGCAGTTCGCGATGAAGGGCGGGATTGGGAAGTGCGTGGCGGTGGACGATGGTGTTGCGGAGAATATAGATGATCTTATGTTCATGAAGGTGCGTACCCAAGTCCTAACTCGTTCGTATTAGCGCTGATATCGAGTTACATTCCTTCCTCATTCCGTTCTCTGTTTCAGTGACTGCCGCGGACTCTCTTCGTCTACTCCACGTCCATACGCAATGGTAACACTTCGATGGTCAGTTAGGACGACGAGATCATCATCCTCCTCCAAGTATCCGGAAACGGAGACTCCGACGGTGTATACCTCGTACGTCTGCTTTGCTGCTTCATCGTTCCCCATTTCCCTCGCTCTATCCCTCCCATATGTTCTTCCTCTCAATCTCGCACTCTCATGATTCATCCACTCCCCACTGTCCTCCCGTCTCACCGTGCCTTCTAGGCCCCCGCTCTTCTCCACTCTACGTATCTTACAATATCCGCAACCCACCCATTTCATTTCCTCTCCTTCACCTCCTCTTCTTCACCCTGTCCCCATCTTCTTTCTAAGCCCCCTCAACCTCTAGGCCTACTCTGAAGCCGTACTCAGCCAATTCGCCTCCTCTCACGTCCAATTCCTCACCAAGCTCAAGAAACCCGTCATGGCCAAACGGTCCTCCGTCGCATCCACCCGCTCCACGCATTCATCTTCCCCCTCACACTCATCCTCCCCGTACCCCCCAGCCAACTCGTCCTCACCCTATCCATGCTTGTCTTCACCCTATCCCTACCAGGCGGGGGAACACACATTTGAATATCAACTCCCCGTTTCCTAGAAGTTTCGGCGGGGGGCAGTCACCTACGCCTCCAGGTACGGCGAGCGAGAATGGATTCAAGGGCCCAACGCTGAGGTTCAACCTGGCGAGTACTCCATAGGGCGAGTAGTATTGCGTCGGGGTGGACGAAGACCCCGCTTGAGTCGCAGGGTAATGCCACGTTCGGGTTTCATGCGGGTCCGACTGGTTTCAACGCGAATCCGTCGTGCTTTGGGGCGAGTATGGCGTCGGCGTTCAGTCCACCGCCGTCTGGGTAGCGGGGGTGTGGAGGAGAGGAATTCGGGAGGAACGAGCGGGCCGGGTTCAAGTTTCGAGAGCAACCCAAGCTCGATGTTGATGCTCTCGGCATCATCGTCTCATCGTCTCGTCACATCCACATCGTCCTCGACCGTGCTTCAATCGCACCCCGGTCTACGCTCTCGACATCCACGTCGCAGCTTCTTGTTACCCCAGCTTTGTCATCGACCGTGCTTCAATCGCACCTCGACACGTTTACACCGAACCGTGAATCAGTCCCACACGCGTTCTCCGCCCTCCCTGCGCGTTTCGACTCCCCGTCGCGTTCGAAGATAGGTCTACCGTTCAACTCGCCCTCGCGGACGTTCTCGTCACGTCCTCCTTCGCACTTTGACTCGCCGTTGCATTTGAAGCTTGGTTTACCCTTCCACTTGTCCTCCTTGAATCCCAACCTCGGCCTTCCCACCGATACGTCGAGCATGGGAGCATACAACCCATACCGCACTTCGACGACCCACCGTCGAATCGAGCTCGTTTCGACGTATTATCCTTCGTCGGCCAAGGGGTCATACTTTTCGTTCCACTGGGCTATCCCTCCTACTGGTTGACTCGCTTCGGAGCCCGTTCATACTTCTTGGGCGAGTGGGATCGGTTCCACGATCCTCCTCTGGTTCTCCTTCCTCTGATCATGATCACAGGCTGCTACCGGAAGCTCGACCGGAATCAAGGTGGACGTGCCGGATCTTCCTCTCGACGGATGCCACAGGCCACGACCCGCGTTCGTGCGGTTTCGAGATGCTTGTCTGCCTCGGTTTCTCTCTCTCTCGTCGACACCATCTACGCTTTTGCCTGGGGAGTCTCTTGTTGCTTCTCTTGTCTTACCGATTTGACTCTTCAACGTGCTTTCGTAGTCCAGCGACGGTGTCGCCCCGGATATCTCCATCGCAGTGGCGCCCAATCGCTGCAGTGATCGTCCTTCTCTTGTGGACAGACCTCCCGGTCGATATCAACGCCGACTCGAAGAGGCTTCGCTGTCCATCTTGGACATTGTCGTGCGGGTATAGCGTGTGGAGATGGCATAATTCCTCCTTGCCTACGTCTACATCCTTGCATTCGGTCGAACGGGATCTACGTCTCGCGATCGAGCCTTCAAGCTTCCCCGTGCTCATATGGGCTTGGTGGGGTACGTTCAACCCGATGACCTTCGGTTGTGCCAGGGAGAGGTGAGTGAATTTATGTGTCCACGTATGCCGAGCTCCTCCGAACCGGATCGGGAGAGCATGGAGTCTCGCCAACGATACGCACGGTGATTCTGAGTGCCGTGTGCTCGAGTAGGACGTTGGGTAGGTACGACTTAGAACACGAATATGAATATGAAGCAATCCGCTCGACAGCTGCCCGAACCGGCCAATCCACCACCGATTCCGCACATGGGACTTGAGTTGGTCTTCTTTGTCTGCAGTCCTAACCCAGAGTCCCATTCCGTTGAGCGTATCATGGACCTCTCCGTCGTGCCTGCCTCGGACTCTCTTCCCATACTTGGGCTCGTTCTCCCTCTGGAAGGGGTCGCCGCACGCCGAGTGATTCGTTCCTTACCTTGAGCCCCTTGGACTCCTCCGAGCAGGGATTACCGCTGGAGGGCGGCAGAATTGGGTTCCCGTTTCTCTTCATCGATCGCTCTTAACGCTCACGATCTAGAATGGACCAGGGTCTGTGCGTTCGGTGAGGCCTGCGGGTTAGCCTTAAATCCTACCACGCCACTCTCACCCTTGATCATCTTAGGGGCTTTCCGTTTCTCGTCAACACTTCAATGGTATCCCACTGGGCCCAATGCGAATACGTCAAGCCTTTCAACGACTATGGCGCAGTATCAGGAAGGTGGATCGATGTTGTGCCCGCCGCCGTCTGGGTTGAGGGAGGAGCAGGGGATTGGGTGTTTGGGGATGGAGGCGACGAGTAGTGAGGGTGTAGACGACGAGTAGTAGGAATGTATGTAGACGGTAGGATTTGGGGAGGGGCGAGTTGGATGGGTGGAGGGGCGGTTTCAGGCTTCGACAACAACCCCGGCTTATCCTTAGTACCGACGCCTTCGGTAACGTCACCTCAGCTTCCCACTACGTTTCCTTCGTCCTCGGCCGAGGTTCAATCGCACTTATTTATTCGCTCTGCCCACGCGGGGCCAGGATATCTCGTCCACGAGGCACGAAGGCACGGCAACGCCCAACCTCATCAAACGAGCCCCAGTACGCGCATCCCGTCTCGCGGTCGCGCGTAGGGTGCTTGAACACCTGCGACGTCCACTCCCAAATCAACGAACTACGTTTGCGAGGTACGTATCCCCCGTCGCATTGTGTTCGTTCAACCCGCTAACAAAACATTGTTCCCCCCCGCTTCCCCTTCTCTTTTATTGCCGATCTCCCTGGCGCTACCCAACCAATTCCGACCACCACCTCCCTTCTCTCCAATCCCGATTGCCTGACTCGCGGTCTTCCTTTCCACTTCCCGCCGCTTCCCCTCGAAATCCCACGACGCCTTCCCGGGTCTTTCACCAATCCGCCAACTCGTTCGCCCCTCCCCCCCCGTTCACGTACGATTCGAGGAGGACTCGAGGTGAGTGAATGAGCCGCCGTCGTCGCTACCAGCTTCGGACCAAGGGTAGTCTGAGGGAAGAGACGGAACAGAACGGGGGGAATGAAGGCAGGGGGCGAGTCCGTGGAGGTGGAATGAAGAAGTTTGTGGGGCAGAGGCAAGGAAGGGGGGAGGGGGTTTGTGGGATGAAGGCAGAGCCATGGGGAAGAGTCTACGTACACGGCGACTGTGGTGGGCACGGTCAAGCAGTGTTTTGCTGGGATGGGAGGTTGGTGAGTCGCCCAAGTTGTTCGTGTTCCGGTTCGGTTTCTATCCAGGTTCTCTTCGTTACGCACCTCTTCATCCCTTTCCTTCACCTTTCATTATGCGAATCTTCATTCAGTTCATTTCTTTTCATCCCGTTCACCCAACCCGCCACACCTCTCACGTCCTCTTGTCTGCCTGGTTGGCCTCGTCCTTTTCCTATATTCGTCTTCGCTACGGTATGTGATGTGGCGAAGCATGGGATCGTGAGGGGACGCCCGTGGGATGCGTTGCAGGTGCAGAGTTTCACGATGACGAATCAGGTTAGTTGAGCTCGTTCTTTTCACCCCCGCCTTTCGATTCCCTTCGCCCTCGCCCTCTCCCTTCGACGATACGCCCTATCCACGCCCCTCGATCTCGCCCGTTCGAACGGCGCGACTTCGATCTTCGCGATCGCGACGCTCGATTATGGCCACGCGTCGTCGCCAGCCTCTCCGGCTCTCTGTCCCCTTCCCCTCACTTCCCTCCCGTCGCCGTCGTCGTATTTCCCCTCGCTCGACTGCCCTCCATTCCATTCGCTCCCCGATCCTTCCCTCTTCTTCCTCCCTTTCCTCTCCTCGTCTCCGTCTCTCTTCTTCATCCGTCCTTCTTTCTCCTCCTCTCCAGGTGCGTAATGTGGTTGAGTTTGGTTTGGGTGAGGGGAAGGCTGACGTTCTGTTTTATGTTTATCTTACCCGTATCCGTTCACGTTGATCCCCGACCTCGACCGACGGATGTCAAAATGCGTTCACTCGTCGACGCGTCCCTTGTTCCACCCCGTTTGAATCAACTTCGACCCCTCGACGTATGCCTTCACTTCAACGCCCCACGTCCGATCCTCGACACCCTCTCTACACTAACCCATGCCTCGTCGACGTATCCACGTATACGCGTTGGTCACGTCCCCGTCGGCGGACCCCTTCCCTCTGTCGACCGCTTTCGTACCGACACATCCTCTTTCTCCCTCGACTTCCCCCCCGACGAATCCGCTCTTTCTGTCGGCTGCATTCCCTCCGACGTATTCCCCTCTCCGTCGACTACCTTCGCGTTGACGCATACCCACATGAACGTACATATTCAAAGGTCCGCTACGCCGCCCTCCTCTCTTCCATGGCATACCTCACCGCCGCCAAACCGGGCCAACTCGCCCAATCGTCTCAGCCTTATGTACCCAATCCTCGAGACGGCCCACTTCCTCTCCCAAAACCTCCTCTCTCTGCCCCTCTACCCTTCCCCCTCTCCCTCCCCTTCCTCCTCATCTTCACCCTCATCCCAAGAAAAGCCCCCTCGAATACGGCGAACCTCACACGCTTCCTCATGGCACTCACACCCTTATGCTCGACGAACCCGGCGCTCTTCCAGCCGGACCTGAGCGCGCTGTTGACTTCCATGCCGCAGCTCATCCTTCCGGCAGTGGATTGCGGGCCTACGCCGACGGCGTCAAGGCTGTTCGCGAGTCGGTCGGCGTCGCAGTCGTCCACGGGGGGCGGGGCGTTCGTCTTTCTCCTCCCCGGCGAAGCCCCATCCTCGTTTAACAACCCGTTCAGTTCGCACGCGAGCTCGAATGGGGCTGACGACGACGATCACCCCAGCGGTGGGGCGAATGGGACAGGGGCAGACGCGGAAGGGGAGCTGGAGAAAGAAGATAGGGGGGCGTTGAGGCTTGCGAGTTTGGAGGTGATGGTTAGTCTGAGTGAGGCGAGGCCGGGGATGGTGAAAAGAGTGAGGGGCGGATGTGCGGGAGTCGGGGAGGGAGGATGCGGGTGTTTTGAGTTCGTTTGATCGCTTCTGAAGATTCTGCGGGATGAGGGCGTTCGTTCGTTCGCCTTTGATCCGCCTTGCCTCTTTGCGGAAGACTTGGCGTGCCAGGAAGTTCGTTTGGTAGGCGAGTGCGTGTCGTCGACCCGGCGCGCGACTGGGTTCCTGGGTTCCCGACCTTTCGACGCGTTCGGACTCCCCCTCCTCGTTCGGTTTGGGTCTCCGCGAAGCCTTTCTTCTCGTCCCATTTCAACTGGGTTCTCTTCACCATCGCGTCGTTTCTGTTCTTCGTTTCCTCGTCCCCTTCCCCGTTTTTCACCTTCCTTTACTCGACTCTCCTGATTCGACACCTTACTAACGACCCTCTCTCCCCCTCTCTCTCTACCCAAACTATAGCCAACCTTAGCCTCCAACGTCGACGAAGGGCCTGCGGTGTACGAGCAGAGTGTGGATAGCTGGCGTGTGCGTTGGGGGCAAGGTTGTTCTTCCTCCGGCGTTTCAGGTGAGTGCTTGTTTTGAGGTCTGGATATTTGCTCGTTCTTTCCTTCGTTCTACGTGAGAGTGGTTAGGGGATTCGTTCGTTCAGTCGATGGTTCTTTTCTACGTCATTTGATTCTTCGTTCGTTCGAGGAGTATTGTGGTCGTACGTTCGGGATGCGTGGCCGTGTCGCTTCTACTCGACCCTCGTTCCGTTACGTTCTATCCGTTCTTCTCACACCTACTACTCTTTCCTTCTTCTCCCCCTCGCTACTCGTCGTACAGTTCAATGGAACGAGGAGATTCGCTTACCCTACCAACCCCCTACGTCTTTCCGCTCTCCACCGTCATTATCACTCTCTTCTGTCTTCGTCATGACCTTGCATTTTACCGCTTCCCGCTCTGGCGTTTTCCTCTATCCCTTTCTTAATTACCTTTCCCGGTTAGCTTTCAATTCATTCGCTCTCCACCTCGTTTCGTTTCGTTTCGTTTCGTTTCATTTCCTCTCTCCGTATCTATTCCACATATAATCCGTTCCGTACGCTAACGACCTTCCTTTCCCCCTGCGAATAGTACATCGCCTCCATGCTCGTCTCGTACCACTGGCGTTCCCGACACGCCGGATTCATGGCTATCGCGGCGATTGCGGAGGGTACGGGGAGGGTTATGCTGAATGAGTTGGGGAAGATCGTTGAGTGCGTGATCTCCCTCGTTCGGCTTGGATAGTTGGGTTTACGAATATGACCTGTAGCTTGGTGACGCCTATTTTCAAGGATTCGCATCCGCAAGTCCAGTATGCGACATGTCAGTGCATGTGAGTTTCTTCCTTCTCTTCATATCTTTCGAGTCCCCACTCCTCCCCTCCTTGCCGTTCCCTGTAATGCCCATGTTTCCGTTGGCTCGTTATCGTCGTATTTTGTTCTCCCGTCTCTTCACCTTTGTGCTCTTGTCCCCCCGCTCATCCTCTTGCCATCTCTCATCCCTCTGCCCGTGTACTTGCGTCTCCGCTTCCCATTCCTCGTCCCTTCTTCTCTCCACCCTTGTTCCATATCTTTAACTTCGAGGCTCGCGACAACACGAATGTGATGCTAACGCGATTATCGTAGCGATCAGCTTTGTACGGATCTCGAAGAAGTGCTACCAGAACAGTATCACGAACAGCCGTTCCCCGCTCTCGTTCAAGCGTTGGAAGATCCCGAGCCAGGGTGCGTTTCCAACCCTCGCGTCTTGTTTTCTTCATACTTCCCCTTCGATACAACTCAGGTTACTTCATTCCTTTGAACCCGTCGGTTCGCTCTACCCCACGTGGACCTAATCGTCAGACTCGCCGCGTCACAGAAACATCTCGCTGCTGCACGACGCTGGCAATGGTCGCGGATGTGAGTAAGGGTGGGCTCGCAAAGGTACGTCGTCGGACCTCCGTGCCGACTACTTTCATTCACGTTCGAGGGGTTAACTCGACCGCAGCACTACCCGACGATCATGCCCCTCCTTCTGTCCGTGCCCCACAACGCGGATTGAAGCGAGTACCAGACGGTGAGAATCAAGGTGATGGTGTGTACGTTGCTCATTGCGATTGCGTAGGGTGACACCCTCGCCGTCTCCATCGCTTTTCTTCGTCATTCAGACCGACAACATACACGCCGCGCCGTGTCCCCCGCCCCGAATCATTTGTCCCGACGCCCTCATTCAACACCTTTCACCATTCATTCGCGAACTTCCGAGCCGTCGGCGCTCGGAAGTTCCTAATATTTGTTGCTACCTGCGACGAATGGTTTGGTATGTACGCATGTACAATATAGTAACGGTTTGAATAAACCTGTTGAAATAACGAGAGCCGGTGAGGCCACGGTAACGAATGGTAAGGTAACGAAAGATCCTTGGAAAGGGTTAAAAGGGATACAAAGGTGCAAAGTGGAAGGACAAGGCGAGGGATAAGATAGTTGAATGAGGAGAAAGGGGGGCCGACGCGAAGGGAGACAGCGGGAGACGAGCGAGTGGAACGAGGAGGCGAAGGGACGAATGGAAGGTATGAATGGGAAGTTACTCAACTTTGGGAAAGGCCCCTAAACTGAGCGAAGCAAGGTGAGCGAGGATCTTCGTCTCGCAAAGCACAATCAGAGGTTAGGAAGAAGGGGTATTGGTATTGGACGCCAAAGGTGGCAACTTACCCGTGCGTTCGCAGTCCGAGAGATACAACTGGGTTACACGACTTCGATTCCTCTTCGCAAAGTCCGCCCGTGCATTCACTCAATGAGCTCGCATCACTCCAGCTCCCTGACTCCACTCTGCGTCTTTTCCGAGCGTGAACATCCGAGTTCCACACTTCTCTTCCAGCGACGAAATTTTGGTATATTCATGTACCTGTTGATTATAGATGTAATTTACAAGTTTGGAGTCGTAAATGAGAGTACTGAAGGATCAGATATCCTTGGCGAATGGGACAGACAGGTCTCACGGAGGAAGGATAAGGACGAGGAGGAACAAGAGCCGGGGTTATGCCACGGTAATGCACGGAATGAGTGGAAAACGAGGTAGGAACGGAGAATGGGATTGAAAGGGAGTAACGGTTGCGGTTGAGCGGTTGAGCGGTTGAGCGAGGGGATGAGAGGTTACGGCACGAAGGGACGGATGAGGTTGCGCGGCAGGAGTGAGGGGCGAGAAAACGGATCCATCAGCAATTTCCGAGGATAGTTTCCCTCTTGGGTGCAAAGAATGGCGAGGAATCAACGCCGTGCATCCGCGACACCATTTTCTCCACGGTTATCAGCGGTGGTGGAGATGATTTTGCAGTCAGGGAATTGGCATTCGGAGGACTGGGAGATGGAGTATTGGCGTTGGGCGCCAAACGAGACCCACGTCCTGTTATGCCGCGGTGGGAATATCATTTCAGTATGTACACAAGTCACTACACACATTTAAACAAGTATTATGATGTATTCCATATCCTCATCGAACCCCCGTACCCCGTAACCCACCAACACCCCGTCCTCGAACCCCCGGGCGGGAATTTCCGCGATATTCAAGGTCCGCCCAGCGCGCGTCATCGATCAATTCTGGGCGCTCGCCCTCTTGATCAACGACCACGACGACGGATTAGAGGCAGGGCGAGCGGCGGGTGGGTATTACGACGCCCAGGTAAGTCTCTCATCTTTCAATCACCCTGACTAGCATTTCATTGGATTCCAGACGTGGGGAGCGCGGCGTTTCGAATGCCCCCGCTCGCAGACCCGACCTCAAGACTCCGTCTCGACGACCACCGACCTTGTTCGTCCGGGTACGCTGGGTCCCAGGGCGCGACTGTGGGCACCCAACCGCCCGTGTTTCGCCTACGGACGCTCACCCCCCGTCGACTCCCGTCCAACGACGGTCGATTCGATTCGGCGCAGCGCGAGTTCGGCATCCTCTCCCCCGCTCGTACCACTACGACCCCCACCCGCGCCTAGCCACTCCGTCTCGCCTCCTTTCCCCCTTCCTCCCTCTTTCCTTCTTCGTTTCAACCCGTCGTTCCCCTTCCATCGCCGATTCCTCTCCTACCGTGTGGGTTATTGGACCCGTAGCCTCCCGTATCCTCGCCCTCGCCGCGCCCGATTCCCCTTTTCCTCAGCTCCCCCGCCATTCTTTTGATCCCACCCATTCACTTCCCGTTTCGCCTTTCTTTACGACATCCCCACCCCTTGGTTCGTCTGAGATCCGGAACCTTCGACAAGCGCGCAAGGACCAAGGCTGCCGCGAACGCCCCGACCCCTCAACGGGCCCCTTTGACGCGTACCCGCCGGTCTCGCGCTCTGAGGACGGTGGCCGAACGTCCACCATTTTCGACCCACGCTTGAATGCAAGACGCACACAACGTACCTGGTAAGTAATAACCCTTAGTTCTGTCTCGCTCTCTCGCGCTGACGACTTCCGTTTCCCCCACCTCCTAGCACGCTACTACGGCCTGCCTCCGCTCCCCACCTCCACTTGCCGACTCAAACGAAACGCAACGACGTGCGCATCCGCACCTCCCGGCGTTCGCCCATGGAACATCGACCTCCGTCTCCCGTCCTGCCTCGTATCACCTCGACCACTCTTCGATAACCGCGGAATGCCGACGACAACCCCCACGACACTGTCGTACACAACGACGGCCCCTGGCCACCTCCTCGGGCACCCTTTCCCTCTTCTGCATCGAACACCCACCACCGCCGAGCCACCCATTCAACCCACCCCGCGTCTCGTTCAACGCCGCACCTCGTCCACCCTCTTCAGCAAGGTTTCACACGCGCGCCGCTCACGTCTCTCTCCCCTTCAACGTTCGGACTCTCCGATACCCATCCCATAGTCATCGCCCTCTTCCCCAGTTACCTGTAACCCACGCTATCGTTGTCCCATTCCCGAATGATCCCTCGCGCCCCCGCACTCATCCTTCCGAGCGTTCGTTCACGACCTTCCGACCGCTGAGAGATCGGAAGTTCGTGTGTTATTCGCCGGGGCAAGGGAGTACTGTTTAGTTAGTATTTGTGTATAGTCACGGGTTGAATAAAGTTGTTGAAACAACTAGACCCCCGAAGGCCAACGTAGCGAATGATAAGGTATCGAAACGCAGTCCCGGACGCTACGACATGCCCAACGGGACGGAGAAGGATGGGCTGAAATGGGTGAATCGACGAAACGATGGTCCAGGGTTATTGAGAGTTTGTCCAGGGTTCTTACCTTATTCCATCCATATACGGACTCTGTCTGTCACCCAAACGGCGACCGGCCGGACCCTGTCGGAGGGGCTCTCCCTTTAGATAGACGCCATCCCCCCTTAGATAGACGCCACCCCCCCTATAGACAGACGCCAGGCGTCCGGCGGGTCCGGAGGTCGTCGGCGGGCATTGCCCAAACGCCTAACCACCCCTAATGGGTCGTGCTCGTCGTCTCTCCCGCCCTTGCTCATCGTCACCGCCCTTGCTCGTCATCGTCATCGTCACCCGCCTTCCGCCCTCCGCTCATTGTTCCCCGCCAACACGCCCGTCATCAACGCGTCACCGCCACACACCTAACTCACCATCAACGTCGTCGACGCGTCCTCATCGCCGATCCACCCCTTGCTCATCGTCACTCCCGCCGTCGACGCGTCTTCACCATCAATTCACCCCTGCTCATCGTCGCGCCCCGCCGTCAACGCGTCACCATGGCTGAGGGTTAGGGTTAGGGGGGTCGAGCACTTCGAGCGAAGCGAGAAGTGCGAGATATGCAGCAAGTCGTGGGCGACGAATAGAGACGAATAACCAGAAAACTCTGGCGAGTTGGGGGACTCACCAGTCCAGAGTTTCGTCTTTATAGACTCATCAGTTCTGGGTTATGGGTTGACGACTCACCGTAATCGTACGCCTTGGGCGAGGTGCCTTAGCGTACTACGAGGAGACATGTATGTACCTTCTATTGTTCTTCGAGCCTCGTGTCGTCTGCGGGCGACAGCCCGCATCAGAGGTTGCCTCTCGGAATGGCCCCGGAAAGAGGCCAAGGCGACACGAGGTGCGAAAACAATAAGACTGAGAGCGCCCAAGAACCCCGGGGTCACCGAGACCCGGGTATGGGCGCTGACAGCCTGTGAAGACAAACGGATCCGGGCTATGCTACCAGAGAGGTCCATATGCGGTTACGCACCTGGAACCACTGACGTCATAGGTCTGGGCCCTGCCGGGACCAGTGACGTCATACCACGCCCGGCGAACCTACAGGTTTAGGTTCGTTAGGGGGTTAGGTGGTTAGGTTAGCTGGATCCTTGTTGTTAGTCAACGAAGGTTGTTCGAGTTATCGAACGTGCTTACGGTTAGGGTTGGGTTAGGGCGTAGTTTAGCCACAGTTTAGGATTGTTTAATGTCCTGGAAGCCCTCGGTTAATACCGTCTGCGATACCGCAGTCTACCGAAGCACTTACATGAATGTAAGTCGATTTTTGTTTGCGCGCTATTAACGCGCTAAGCAATTGTGTGTAGGTTTGATTTCTGTGAGATGCGCGCGAATGACCTGTAATTAACAGCGTCAGAAGCAAGAGCCCTTGTAGGCTTATATCGATTTATAGCGGAACACCACGTATTTAAAGTCACTAGGACTACCACGGCTACTCGTTGTGGCTTAAGCTTTTCCTGTAAGGCCTGGAGACGATGCAATGGCACAAACAGCTACTAGGCTATTATGGTTTTCGCGTACGATTAACGCTACAGGATGAATAGGTACAAAACGACTTATTGCATATCCTGACCACCTTAGCCCAACACAGGGGACCCTCCACATAGGTGGGCGCCAACGACAAGCTGAACGCAAGCGTCGCGGTTGGGGATGCGCGCGTTTAACCAATTCTCTCACAACCTTAACTGGACCTAGCGACAGGCGCTTTTCCAGCGGACTATGAGATAACTGTTAACGGAGACCAGGACGTGGCTGAATCTCTTGCGTGCAAGTGTGAAATCGAAATCTACGAGAGGAAGACAGAGGGATCGATGTCCCCGAGTTGTCGGGTGGGCGACCATCGTTCGCGATGATGTATGGACACTTCAGCGGTGTTCTCCGCTTCGGTCTCGTCCATGACATCGTCCTTCTGTTCTAGGATATCTTCCTCTAGTACTTTGAGAACCGTCTTTTTCCAAAGACTGGTTAGGTCGAAGAGATTTTTCGTACGCTTGCGCGATACGATCATTCTCCGGGTAAGGAATCCCAACTTCGCGATGTCAGGCATAGCTTTCACACCATCTGCGGTCCAGAACTGAGTTAACAGCTCCGGGGCGACTGACGATAGTGCTTCCACTTTGCTCGATGGATGCGCGTAGCGAGCCCGCTCGTCCCCTTTCAAGGATTTCAGTGCGGGATCTTCGGTGGAAAGGAATATTTCCTTCCTCCAGGTTCCTGTGACGGTGTCTCCTAATTGCTTAGCGGAGAAATAATTCCATGCCGTGTTATAAGTGGTCTTAAGTACCAAGACGCCCTCCGCGTCGTTATTCTGACTCTTGGTATCGAGTCGTTGGTTCCATCTCTCGGATATATTGTCCTTAAGCCATTTATTAACATAATCGGAAGGGTACCCTCGCACTATATACAATCCTGCTAAAGATCGAAGTGCCTCCGTATACGTGTCAAACGTGCTACTTAGGGTGGCCAACCGGGACATCTCGCCGATGAATGTACCCCTCTTTACGTCGATGGGGTGGCTTGATATCCATGGAATTCTCTCCATATGGTTCCGTGCTTTGCGATATGGCATGTGCTGAAGACGATTTGAGTTGTCCTTGTAAAGCATCATGTCGAGGAAGGGTTCAAACCATTCCGACACGTTCCATTCTATCTGGCAGTCGCTAACGACTATCGATTGACTAACGTACTGCAATACAGCATCCTGAGATTCGCCGTAAATTATTGCGAAGCAGTCGTCGATGTAGCGCCCGTAAAATAATATATTTGGGTGCCTTTCCTTGTTATTAACATCGCATAGCTCAACCTCGGAGAAGAATCCGAAGATGTTGGCTAAATCGGGGCTGTCCGCTACTCCCATAGCGAGCCCGTTGAGTTGAAGGAAAAATTCGCCAAGATAGTTACAGATCAAATTCTTATTGCCGACTTGCAAACAGTGCCAGAATATCTCTAGCTCTAGTTGGGACGAAGCGACACGCAGTTTATAAGGCATCGAGTCTATACCGTCAGGGACGGGGACCCAATGGTTTCCTGATACCGGCCAACGCCAGAAACGATAATAGTCATATACTACCGTAAGACATTTATCGAGAGGTATGTTAGGATAAAATGCGACGACGTCGCCGGTGACGATCCACCAGCGACGATTCGGATTAAGTTCGATCTTGCTCAATTTTTGCGCCAGGTCTTTGGTTCCATGAATAATGGTTGACGCCCCCTCGATGAGGGGTTTGAGACATTTCGAGATATATTTAGCAGCGGGGTTTTGAATAGCGGAGTGACAGGGGATTATCGGTCGGAATTTGACGGGTTCCTTGTGTATTTTGGGAATCCCGTAAAATCCTGGTACGCTGTGCTTTTCAAGATATTTAATGCCGCCATGGCTCGTCGTCTCCGACGGTGTAAGCTTGGATCGCAAGAACTCAGCTAACTGCTTTTTGGAGGGGATTTCAGATCGCTCGACCATCCGGGCGATCTCCTCCATCTCGGTGTTCTGTTTATCGAATACTTGATTAGCGGTCAATAAGTGGACGCGCTTATAGTTAGCGGCGTCGTTCAGAATTTGAAGACTTTTTTCAACGATCCAGGTTCGCTCGGACACGGCAATGCCTAGATTCTTATCGGTTGCGGTAACAACATAGTTATTATCGCATAAGTATTTACGAATTTGGGTAGCCTTAGGGATGAGCGGATTAAATAGCTCCCTAGGGTCCTCGTCGGGTACTTTAGACATCGTGTCGAACACGAAGATCTTGCCCGCGACGAGCCCACGTTCGATGTATTCCGGTAACTTAGGGAGTTTGTCGTTTTTCGACGTTCGCTCCACTTCGTAATCTGGATCGTATTCTTCTTCTTCTCCTTTGAAGGAGAACAGTAACCTCCACCTGATACGGCGGTTAAAGTCATCCCAGGCCTGCTTAATCAAAAGCTTGTTCCTGGGCGAGGGTAGCATGAAACGCAAACCTACGCTTAGTTGGTACTGAAACTCAAGTGGCAAATTAACTCCCGGCGACAGATGCACATTATATTTAAATCTAGCGGCCGTTACAATATCCAACGGAGTATTTAATATAAGGTGATTAATTGCGCGGGGGAGAGGGATCGTTAGCAACCAGTCTGGGATAGTAGACGGGACTCCGTACCGGTAGGTATGCAGAGTGGGGAGAGAGGATTCCCCTGCGATATGTTGCGTTGATAAAAAGCGGCTCACGCGCGCTTGCCCTTGCCCTTGGCGCCCTTGGACCCGGACTGGTCTTTGGACGTCTTCGACGACTTGCCTCCCGACTTCTGTTGCGAAGTCTTGCCCTTCTTGTCGTTGGGCTTTGAGGGGCCGGCGACCGCATTCTTGCGCGGTCCTCCCGTCGTCTTCTTCTTCGTATCGTTGCCCTTCTTCGCCGTCTTCGTATTCTTCGTCCTCTGAAGATCGACAGCAAACCGTGTTAGATACGTTGGTTTCGCCCATACGGGATTTAGAACGTACCTTGTCGGTGAGGGCAAGTTTTTTCAAGCGGTCGTTGAGCGCCTTGTCGATGAGTGATTGCATCGATGGGGAGACGATGTTCGTCTTGGCATTGGAAGTGCCGTCCGCCATCTCGACGTCTGCTGCTTGTTGGACCTTGATCTTGCGTTGGAGTTTCGCCTTTTGGGCGAGTTCCTGTGACTCCGCGATCGATATGGCCCTTCGCACGTAAACGGGTGCGTCCGTAATGACCTCATCCCGAACCTGAATGGCTGCGGGTGACGGGGCCCATCCTTCCATAACGACTACTCCTTCCTCGTTGCGCGAGAACTTAGGAGTCATCGACTTTTCTACCAACGACTTGGAGAAATGGTCGATGCGTCCAACGATCGGCGGGACCCGCGTTTCGAGGACTAGTCTATTCTCAAAGAGTAGGCCTTCGGCTTCCTTGGCAAGGATGTCGAGACCAAGCTCTTTCGACCTGAACGTCTCAAACGCGTCATGCGCTTGTTTAACGTGCAGTTGCCCGGCGGCAGTCGCAGCGAATTCTTTACCCAGCTGAGCAGGGTTGAACTCTCGCTTGAGATGGGGGGGCCAAGTCTTGTTCGTCTGATGCTGGCGGAGGGTTAGGGTTAGGGTTAGGGTTAGGGTTAGGGTTAGGGTTAGGGTTAGGGTTAGGGTTAGGGTTAGGGTTAGGGTTAGGGTTAGGGTTAGGGTTAGGGTTAGGGTTAGGGTTAGGGTTAGGGTTAGGGTTAGGGTTAGGGTTAGGGTTAGGGTTAGGGTTAGGGGGT